>CM002535.2:7832500-9235000 GCA_000338895.3 Oryza meridionalis | reverse complement strand
AAGGGACTTGTTGGCTATGTGGATTCAGATTTTGCTACTGATTTGGATAAGTAAAGATCACTCACAGGTTATGTGTTTATTATTGGTAGTTGTGCTGTGAGTTTGAAGGCAACATTGCAGCTTGTTGTTGCCCAGTCTACCACTGAAGTAGAATACATGGCTATTGCTGAAGCATGTAAGGAATCAGTTTGGCTAAAATGATTGTTTGCTGAGTTTTGTGGAGTTGATTCTTGCATTAAATTTTTTGTGACAGTCAAAGTGTCACATCCTTGCTAAAGATTAGATGTTCCATGAGAGGACAAAGCACATTGATATCAAGTACTATTATGTTCGCGATGTAGTCACACAAGGTAAGCTAATGGTATGCAAGATAAGCACTCATGATAATCCTGCTGATATGATGACAAAGCCAGTTCCTGTTGCTAAGTTTGAGCTTTACTCAAGCTTAGTTGGTATAGTGGTTTAGCCCAAGAGGCTATTTGGCGCCGAGAGTGTTTTTTTCTTTGTTGTGTTCAGGGTGAAGGATTGATTTATGCTATAAAAAAGGAAATTGTCTCAAGGTGGAGTTTGTTGAGTTGTGATCCAAATTCATTTGCACATGTATAAAGGCCAGCTTCGGATGGAGCAAAGCGGAGGCCCAGGATGCCTAGGGGTTGCGGGGGGTACGGATCGTTATCCTTTTAGGGTTTCACCTTCATATATACTTCTTTTAAGCTGCCGTTCGGCGTTGTAACCTCACCCCGATATAGTTAAGATATTTTGCTGGCGGGCGCCCATGGTTTTTTCTCTCCTGCTTTGGAAGGGTTTTTCATGTTAAATCTCGTGTCTTCTGTAATTGATCTATTGTTTTTTATTGTTTGTTTGCCTATCGTTTTCTAGCAGTCATCACAGGGGATATATGGTCAGATCTCCCTATAAAAGAAGAAATTTCATGAGTACAGGAAATAGCTGCCAGGTTTACATGACAAAATTCTTAAATCATGAAAGCATAGGGCATGCCCAATGTTTATTACCAAACTCGGTAGTAACATGGGCCTTCATACTGTTTCTGCGTGATGGTGTAGGGTATAACTTAGGGCCGCTAAAAAAAGGGAAAATTGAAACCATGCCATTATAATTTTGTAAAATTTGAGATATGCCATCCTGACCCACATGTCATTGACTAATGTGGGTCCTACATGTCATTGAGATACCGATGACATATCTCAAACTTTACAAAATTATAATGGCATGGTTCCAAATTACCCCTTAAAAAAACTCACCGATCCTCGGCTCCAGTGACTCAGTTCTACTTCCCTATCCTAATAAAAAGACAACTTAGGAGAAGATGTGACTTCACCTAGTATAACGAATCTGGACTACCCTTCATCTAGATTCATTGTACTAGGAGGGATCACATCCCTTCTATATTGCCTTTTTTGGACGGAAAAAATACTAGCAAAAACTCATTGAAACTCATTGACACTGCAAATAGCATAATTTATTAATTATTCCTTGTTGCCGATAGCAACCATATGATTGAGCAGTACTCCCTCCCTCCTTCCCAAATTGATCATCATATATATATTTATACACCTATACTAAGCATAATTTAAATCACATCAATCAAGACAGCATGCACACATTCTCCGGCCCATAATGCATGCATCGTTTAAGACACTATGCCAATTACACCCTAGCATGCTAAAAAAATTGTATTTCGATTAAATCCGTGTCTCCATGCGGTTATATTTGAGAAATCATGGATTCTATTATATGATGATTAATTTAAGAAGGAGGGAGTAGTTATTAATCACACAATGCTTCTTGCCAGGTACTCTCTCCATCAAAAAGTTTAAGACTGAGTACATTCTTTGGTTTTTTTTTAAAAAAACTAAGTTTTCTTTGTAGTTACAATGTGCTAAATTAAATTATTGATTGGAACCCAAGAAACTATTCTAGTGCTTATTACTCCCTCCGTCCTATAATATAAGAGATTTTGAGTTTTTGCTTACAACGTTTAACCACTCGTCTTATTTAAAATGTTTTGAAATTATTAATTAATTTATTTGTGACTTACTTTATTATCTATAGTACTTTAAGCACAACTTTTCGTTTTTTTATATTTGCAAAAAAAAATTGAATAAGACGAGTGGTCAAACGTTGCAAGCAAAAACTGAAAATCCCTTATATTGTGGGACGGAGGGAGTAGTTACATATTCATTGGTTTTGTCACATGGTGAATGAGTTAATTGCTCATTGGTCTTTATATAAAAAGAAATATGTTTTAGACTTTTCGATGGAGCGAATAGAAGTAGTGGCAGAGCCAGGATTTCTCTAAGCCTAGCGTTTAAAACTAAAGACTAAAGCTATCCAAAAGTACGATGTAAGGTCCATAAAACCCCTCTCTACATTCTATCCTCGCAATTACAATATACCCAATAAATTGTCGTAATTACAATTTACCCAATAAATTATAGCGCATCTATAGATGGAAAGAAGCATATCTATTATTTAGTATAGTAAAGTCAGTTTTTTTTTTCTAAAAAAACAACAACATAATAAAAATAAAGCTAGTTTGTTCGTATGTATAGTGATGCGTTTGTGCGTGCTTTTGCAGTTTATTTGAAACAAGTCAGTTTCATTGAGAATTGGAACTTGAAGCGGATGCACCGCCGCGGCTATATCACAGTGATTCTAGCCTTCTAGGAGTTGGAGGACGAGACGCTGAAGCATATGGTTTTGTTTGTAGGATTGTTAGGCTATATGTTTATTCTTACTAGTCCAAACAAGCAGTCTAAATAATCAGTCTAAAGGGGTGTTTAGATCTCACCCCAAAATCACTCTATCACATCGAACGTTTGAACACCTGCATGAAGTATTAAATATAGGCTAAAAATAACTAATTGCACATATTACGACTAATTTGCGAGACGAATCTTTTAAGCCTAATTGCTCCATTATTTGACAATGTAGTGCTACAGTAAACATTTGCTAATAACAGATTAATTAGGCTTAATAAATTCGTTTCGTGGTTTACTGACATATTCTGTAATTAGTTTTTTTATTAGTGCCCGAACACACATGCGACACTCTATATAATATCTGATGTGACATACCAAAATTTTACACTCTAGATCTAAACACTCCCTGAGCCTAGGACTGAGGCATGGTACTGATCAATTTCTAAGTATAAGACCATCAAAAATTTTCCATGTCTCAAGCCCAGGCGCGGTTCCACCGTTGTACAATGTCCGTTTCATCTTGTAAGCCGTTTAACTTTTTCCGATCAAACTATAGAAAAAATAGCAATATTTCAATATAAAACAAACATATTATCAAGTTCAATATAGTATTTAATGTAACTAATTTTGTATTGTAAATATTGCTAAATGTTTCTATAAGCATGGTCAAATATAAAGAAGTTTGACTTGGGAAAAAAAAACAAAACGGAATAAAAGCTAAGCAGGCACATTAGCAGGCTAAACCGACTATGTTCGAATTAGCAAGGAACAATAACACTGAACAAGTTGAGTTAACTTGACATGCCATATGACTGTTACACAAACTGAACCTTGTGAGTGCCAACGAATGATGGCCACTTGACACAGCGAAGAACCATTATTTCGTAGCAAATTACATCTGTCCACTCAATAGAATACCCCACGACACTTCTGCTATGACTATGAGGAAGAATCAGCAATTAGTAAGCAGAAAAGATTAGAACAAACAGGCAACCAAAACTAGACAGGCCAGCCACGAGCTCGGAGACGAATGGCCCGGGAGGCCATAGCTCTCAGATTCGCTCGAGCAGCGGACACCGTGCTGCTGCTGCTCCGAGGTGGCTGCCTCTCGCCCTCGCTCTCGAAAGCCGTCATGAACTCCTCCTGCTGCAGCCTGTACGCCAATGCCGCGTCATCAGACTGGTGTGATCTCACTGAGACGACCCTGGCACTAGGGACCAGCTGCGAAGCCCGGACAAAGCCTCTCCCTGTTGCTGTGCTGCTGCCCTCCTGTGCGACGAAGGTGCTTCTTCTGCTGCCTGTTGTTGTGAAGCTCCTGTTGTTGGTAGCGCTGCTTCTTGTGCTGCGCTGCGTGATGTAGCCGATGCCATTGGAACTGCTGCTTCTTATGCCACCTTGTGCCATGCTGTTACTTCTTTGAGAGATTTGTTGCGCCAAGTCGTCGTTGGTTTCTGAGTATGAAGCGATTGAAGTCCTCCTTGCCTCGGTTTCACTAGGAAATAGCAGCTGGATGGTGTTCCAGAGCACTGTGTTGACTGTGCAAGATCTTGAATTGCTGCAGGGTACAATTCGTTTAGTTCTTTACTATACATGCTACGAGAAAATGACATTGCACAACTGTAGAGCTTTTTACCTGATTAATTGCCGGCACTTAGGACACCTTTTTCCACATTTAGCTGCGGCATGTTTTAAGCATTTCATGCAGAAGCTGTTCAGCAAAATTAGTGACAAAAATATGAGCTTGGTAATTCTGTACCATTGAGAAAGGAATAATAAAATATTTGACAGCTCCCATTTCTCTCACATTTGTTCTCTCAATCAAACTCAGAGAGAAATCATTATAATTCAGAGAGAAAGCATTTGTTCTGTAAGTCAAGTTGAAAACAGTATTTAACCAGGTAGTGGTAGATATAATTCGGAGATAAAGATGATTTCATGGAATAATTTATGACTGGTTGTAGTGATTACTAAGAAGAGTAGTACTGTAAAAATGATAAATTTCCCGTTTAAACAAATATTTAGTATCCAGCCTGTCTACTCCAGCTATAATGGATGAAAATTAACTACCGTATTCCAGCCGACAAACTATCAACACAGACAAAGCAAGGATTTGAAGGTAATCTAAACTGTAATCTTTAGATGACAAATATGATTTGTTTTAATCCAGGTCCAAATGGGTAAATGACAACGGAATTTTCCCTCAGGAAACAACATTTCACTCACAACATTTGTTCCTAAATCAAACACCAGGGTACCATTGGATACAATTTGGGGAGAGAATTTCAATTAACAATTTATGAACGGTTATATGAAAACTAAGATGAGTACCACTTGTAAAAGGTGGTAAATTCCAAATTTAAGGAAATATTTAGTATCTGTTCTGTCTACTCCAGCTATGATAGATGAAAGTTATCATTTTTCTTCCAGGCAGATGCCTGTCGAACTCAAAGCAAAAAACTCAAGGTATCTCAAAACTGTAAATATGGACTAGAAATATGTTTCACTTTAGTCCAGATTCAAATGACGACGAATAATTCACTAAACAGAAAAGATAATACTAATTCCTGAAATTTAAGCATATTTTTCAGAAGCTGACTAGTGAAAACTGAAAAGGGCAACTATTACGAGGTTCCAAAAGTTATGCAGAACAAGGAAATGTTCAAATTGATTGCAGTTCATGTTTTCCAGTTTCCACTAAAATGTGTTGACCTAATCAAGTTCAAGGAAGTGATATTGAACTTAGTAGTTGATGACTGAATAGTGGTAAATATGATTTGAGTAAATGATTTACGGAACAATTTATCGAGTGAGATGAGTAATGTTGTTCTACATAATAAAATGCAAAATGACCAAATATTAGCAAAATCATAACTCACAGACAACAAACTGCAGGATATCTATACTGCAAATCCAGATTGCAAATAAAATTTGCCTTATTCTGATGCAAAATACCAACACAATTCAGCAAAAAGCATACTAATTCCTGAAATTGTCAGTGCACTGCTTTTTTGATAGATACATACATGCATCTCTATGCCAAATCCCTTTCGATTGCAGAAGCTAATAATGCTTTGTTTCATGATACTTTTTTTACTGAATTTAAGCCACTTCCTTTCGAATAAACAGTACAGTATAAAATTACCTGTGCCCGCAAGGCGTGGTGCTCGGCTCGAAGCAGATCTCCAAACATATCTGCAAAAAAGGAAAAAAAAATCCAACAGACAAATTACTCTCCAAGAACGTCAAATCAACTATGCGAGAGCAAAATATCAATCGAAATAAAATAAAGCAGCAAATCCCTCTTACAGCACAAGACAGCTCCTCCCGGAGGCGATCCATACAGGGCAGCTCGCTGGTTGCCGCTGCTTTCTCGGAACAGGCCTCCTTCTCCCCAATGACGACGGTCTTCTTTTCTTCCTCCTTCACCTCCTTCTTGCCATCTGCAGATCCCCCAAATTAACAACGGATCGAGAATTCGAGATACCCCACCAAGAAACACTCAAGAAATGGATCGATCAGCAAAGCAAGCGAGAAGCAATCGCCAACCTGCCGTGGTATCCGGCTTCTTCTCGTCGTCGTCGAGCAGAAAAACCACCGGCGGGATCGATCCCGGCGGCTGCCTCCACGACCTCCTCTTCCTGGAGCAACGCAACGTTTTCTCCGGAATCAAGAAAAGGTACAAGAAACCAACCAAGGGGAAGGTGAGGAAGGCAGAGGCGGGATCGGGTTACCTACCTAGTGTTAGATCCGGCGCTCCCGCCGCCGCCGGCGGAGGAGGAGGTGGTGGAGGCCCGCCTCCTGCGGCGGGACTCGCGGACGGGGGTGTCCTCGACGACGAGCGCCGCGTGGAGGAGCGACTCCTCGTCCCACCCGGCCTGCGCGGCCGCCGACCGGAAACGCGGGCTGAGGAAGCTGCTGGCGTCCTTGGCCGCCGCCGCCGCCGCCGCACGCCGCGGCGCCGACCTAGGGTTCGGGCTCTCCGCCGCCTCCCTCGCCGCCGCCGCCATCCCTCGCGTGGAGACGAGATGCCGTTGGGTGGGGAAAGGAAAGGGGGAGGAGCAACGGTCGGAAATTTCGAAATGGAGAGGAATCAAAGCGGGGGCGTTTATAAGGAAGGCGTGATTGGCGGATTGCTTCCACGAGACGATAAGGCCTGTTTTTTGGGCCCGCAATACTGGCCCATCAAAAGTAATGGGCCGGGCCAGGATTGTTTAGCTTCTCGGGCATAGGAGTTTGTGGGAATAAGTTCACTTTGCATCCCTCTATTTGTCACCTAGTCTGATTGTTGTCCCTTGATCACAAAACCGTGTACGATAGGTCCCCCAACTTACGAAACCGTTTAAATAAGTTCCCTAGGCAGTATTTGACTCAGTTTTAGCTGAGGTGGCGCATACGTGGCTAATTTGGCTCGGTCTTCATGTGACGTGGCGCTTACGTGGCAATTCGATCCGAAATATAATAAAATCTATGGGACCCAAATATCAGTTTCACACACAATAATAATAAATGGTGGGACCCACGTGGACACCACCTATCATCCTCACTACCCCTTCTCTCTATCCCCTATCTCTCTATCCTCTCTCTACTTCCTCTTCCCTCTATCCCCCTCTCTCTCTCCCCTGAGAATAGCGAGCAGCGGCGGGCGGCGCAGATGGGTGGCGACGGAGCTGAGAGGTGGCAGGCGGCGGGTGGAGCGGCGACGAGCGGCGGGTGGAGCGCGACGACGACCACTGCGGCCACCGCCCTTGACTCGGCCCGGCCCATCGTCGTGCCAGGTCTGGCGCCGCCGTGTGGCTGCCTCCTTCCCTCGGACGCCAACCGCCGGCCCGCATCGCCTCCTTCCGGCTCCTTCTCACTCCGACTCCTCCACCCCGCCGCCCTCCGCCGTCGTCGCCATCAGGTGCCTGGCCCACTCCTCCCCGCCCCGCGCTGTTTCGGCGGACGGCGAGGGACTACTACATGTCGAGGCGGTCCACCCGCCCGCACTACCGCGACATCTCCTCGTCGGCGCACAGACCCGTCGCCGGTGGCGGCAGGCGGCTGGAGCTGCAGAGCGTGGTGACCGACGCGAGCCGCGCCATCGTCGTGGTGCCTAACACAACACCTCCTTCGCCAGCAACGACGACAGCGTCGTTGCCGACTCCGCCGTCTACTCCGCGCACGGCCACGACGCCGGTACAGCGACACTAAGGCCGCCGCCATCGCCGCCACCGCCGCCTCCCGCGAGGTCTCCTTCTCGCGCGACAACCACGAACAGCTACACGTCTCCTTCTCCTTCTTCGATTTCTCAGCTTTGATACAAATCCGATCTTCTCCTTTTCGTTTTTTTTTTGCTTGATGCAGATTAGTGTGTACATGGCGTTCCTTGCTGCAGTTCTCGTCGTAGGAGCCTATCTTGGTGAGCATTTTTGCGAATTAACCATGACAAAGTTCAATTCTTGGGAATCTCTTGAATCGAATTATGAGTTTCTGACTCTGTGCAAGCAGAGATCACCTGCTGGAGGATCATCGGCAAGAGGTCGGCGCTGCGGATGCGGCGTGAGTACCTGAAGGCGGTGCTGAGGCAGGAGATCGGATTCTTTGACACGGAGGTGAGCACCGGCGAGGTGATGCACAGCATCTCCGGCGACGTCGCCCAAATCCAAGAAGTCATGGGAGAGAAGGTAGCACACACACAAATTTTACCCCAAATACATACTATGTTGAAGGCTGCCACCGCTCCTTCCCCACTCAACTCTGGCCGCCGCTCCACCACCGCCACTGCTCCACCCCACCCTCCGGCTGGAGAGAGAAGAGGGAGAGAGAGGATAAAGAGAGTGGATAGAGAGAAGGGGTAGTGAGGATGACCCCATCATTTTCTTGTTACAGTGTGTGTGAAACTGACATGTGAGTCTTATAGGTTTTTATTATTTTTCGGATTGAATTTGCCACGTATGCGCCACTTCAATGCCACGTCAGACAAAGACCGAGTTAAATTTGCCATGTAGGCGCCACCTTAGCTAAAACCGGAGTCAAATACTGCCGAGGGATCTTATTTAAACGGTTTCGTAAGTTGGGGGACCTATTATACCCAGTTTTGCGATCGAGGAACGAAAATCAGACTGGGTGACAAATAGAGGGACCCAAAGTGAACTTACTCCGGAGTTTGTGAGTCAGGTATTTCGGCCTGTGGGCTTGCAAAACTGCGTTGTCAAAATTTATTTTTTTAATTACACCACAGACTAGATTTTTCACCTTCCTGTTCTTTTGAAAAACTTATTTTAAGCCAACGTTATTGGCGCTGTGGTCTAATATAACAGCGCCAATAACATTGACGTCATCCCCCTCGCCCCAGTAAAAGTTAAGTCACTAATATGAAGGGGGACGATGCCAATTATCGTTGGGTGCCGAGAATATATTTGTAAAATTTTAAAAAGGATGTACTCGTAGCAGAAAAGAACCTACTTGTAATAAAAGTATTTACAAATAGGTCTTCGGTGCCGATAATTGCTCTAGGGTCCTATATGTAAATATTTTTTATTATAATTTGAATTTTTTTTTACGAATAGGTTCTTTTTAAAAAATTATAAATTGGTCATCGGCGTCGACAACATTGGCGCCATCCCCTTCACATTAGTGACTTTGTTTTCACCGGAGGGTTAGGACATGGCACCAACATAATTGGCACAACAATATTTGACCACAGCGCCAATAACACTGACACCACGAAAAGAATCTTCAATAATAAGCTTTTTAGGGCCGATTTGTAAAATAAATTTCTAAAAGGATCAAATGTAAAAAAAAGCAAACATGACATACGCACGCACACACCACTATACACGCAACACCACAGTCATCCCTACGAATGCGTCTCCTAAATGCTTAAGAGACAAAAACAACGACACATCTCTGATGTCACTAAAGTCATGTTGAAAACCTAGCAACATGTTTGTAATATTTATGGACACCGAAATTTAAATCTTGGTGGGTGAAGTCATATACCCACGACTCTACCATCACAGCACTAGTGGTTCCTCCCCAACTGCGTTGTCAAAATCGAACTTTTACAACTCGGCAACAAGCAAGGAAACACTATGATTTGTTGGATCGGTGTCGTTTGCTTACACAATTGTCAAATCGTAGGGGAAACCTCTGTTTTGACCCGGAGAACGACAACCAGATACTCCCTCTCTCCAGCACTATAGGGGATAATGGTCTCTTGTCTGTGGTCGTAACTCATCTCTTATGTACAGAAAACGAGCTACTTATTTATATATGATTTATTAAGTATTAGCTTAAAAACTTAAAAAATAAATTAATATAATTTTAAGACAAATTTCTCAATTTCTTCTGGTAGAAAATATAATATTTAACAAAGTAAAGTTGGGAAGAGTACTTGCCGAACACAACTTTGGATCTTATTTGGATCCAAGGACCAACTTGGAGTCCCTGTCACATTAGTTGTTTGACACTAATTTGGAGTATTAAACATAGACTACTTATAAAAGTAATTACATATAAATGAGAGCTAATTCGCGTGATAAATTTTTTAAGCCTAATTAATCAAATAATTAGCATATGTTTACTGTAGCATCACATAGGCTAATCATGGATTAATTAGACTCAATAGATTCATCTCGCGAATTAGTTCAGGGTTATAAAATGGGTCTTGTTAATAGTCTAGTTTAATATTTCTAATTAGTTTCCAAACATCCGATGTGGTACATACTAAACACAACACCCACCCCCACCCCGGGCGTTTGTTCAGGATTATAGGAAGTTTTGGTTATCCCGATCCCGATAGGATCAGTACATCAACGATCAGTAGTCCCACCCGTTCCCATTTGAGAAAAGCACGGCGAAAATCACGTGTACTTGGTACTAATATGCCGAAGTTCAATAGTTTGTTCCTCAAAAGTGTACTTCGTGCAGATCCAATGTGTACTCTTGAAGTCCTAGATGCACTTTTTCATCTTACTTAATTTATGCTAAATTGGAAATAATACCCTATATTATTGGACGGAGAAAGCATATTGTAGAAGCAACCAAAATAAGCATGGTCAACAGCCTCCTTATATTTGGGGAAAATTGTAAAAGCACCTCATATGTCACTTGAGGTTTGACATTTTATTATTTTATTACAAATGTCCATCCCTTACTTCGTTTTCTTGTAAAAACCATCTCAGTCCACATATTTTTAACTGAATCAGCCTAATATCGCTTTAGGGCTACCACAGGCTAAGCTAGCCAAGTCTCAATCTTAGATTATTTTTTTCATGTTTCATTAAAATTTTGTTTTGGGTATAGCGAAACTTAGTGCGAAAACATTTAAGCTCTCATAAGCATTTTTTATTTGTGGAATCTCAAAAAGTGTCATGATATGACTGTGGCTACTATGGATACAACCGTGCTCACATCATGAATCGATAAAAGGATATCAATATCAAGTCCTCCAAGTATTACAATCCGATTCGGCCACCAGCTACATTGCTAACTTCAAACTGCCGCCAAATCTGCATACGAGCTCTGTTTTTGGCCCGTGATCCAGTCGTGTTCCCAAATTCCATCATAGTTGACCGCAATCAAAGAAACAATATGCTGCGTCGCCTATAATGGACCTCATGGGATTGTAACTTCATCTGGGACCCCGGCCCAAGTGGGGCCCATGTGGGGTGCACCCCAGCCAGGTGGATCATGACCATTAGGGCCCCTAGGTCGTCCTCCCACCACCTTAAATAGCTAGGTACCTCTGCATCATTTCTCGGGTTTGATTAGAGTAAAGTTTAGTTTCACTTATTTTGTCGTGTAATCCCGTGATTGGTTAGATCACCGGTTTACTCGTTACAGAACCCCAACTTATCATTTGTATTCAATTTATATTTGTAATTCAGATTGTTTTTTTATTGTTCTTACTTGTTTATTCGATTTGCTTGTAGGAATAAGGTTGATCTGCATCAGCAAGATCAACAACGCATGGAGAGGTGTATCGATCGGTAAGGCGCAACACAACAACGTGTTGTACGGTCGTAGTCGAGTCGTCAACGTTTCTCCCAAATCGTAGTTATCATCAACTCACCAAAAGATCGGGCCAGTTATGGCCGTGAATGTTTCGAGTAGAACTCAGGCTTTATCATGTCAAGACTATACTCTAGAAGTATTTAATTTTGATAAAGACATATTGATTAGTGGCTCATAATATATGAAAACATATTTATTTGGTTAATCACGTATGCACCAGGGTGGTTTTTGAAAAAAAAAATTGATTACATAGGTGAGCATTTGCAACAAAAGGACTTATGGGATAGAACATCAAACTTCAAGTGACATATGGGGTGCTTTTTACAAATCTATACTAATAAAAAAAATATACCAGTTTCATCCACACATCTTTTTTAACCCTTAGATGTTTTCATCCAATGGTTCATGCCACGAGTTCGATCCATCTCTGGAATTAGAAATCTCTGCTCCACATAAACATTGGTTACAGAAATTACCGATCAATCAAAAGAAAAAGAAAAAAAAGGAATCTTCGCTCACGGTTGAGTGTGCCAACCTGCCGCCGCCTTCTCCCCCATTTACCCTACCCCTCGCGCTCGCTCCGTCGCACCACCGTCGTAGGCGCCGGGCATTGCCACTGCCTTCTCCACCGGTCACCCTACCCCACGCCGCTGCCTAGTTAGCGAAGCTAGTGCGGTAGTTAAATTGGTTTACTCCTACCAACTTGTTCGAGCCCCATCATTCATAGACTTATTTATGTTTTTTTCAATACTTGTTCCGTTTCATGTTTTGCTTGTCATTCATTCTTCTTTTAAAATTTGAAACAAACAAATCTAAGAACTTAAATTACAATATTATTAATCTTTATAAATATACCTAGTTCAATAACTACAAGTCTGCATTTCTAAGTATAAAAAGAATGAAATTGAATTTGAAGTATGTGCACAATACTCCTTATTATTTTTTTTGTTACAACTTGTGTGGATCGAATTTTAAGTTGCGTGCTTATAGAGTTGAGAGAACCTACCTATATGCCACTGAGTTTATCTCATTCAACGATTTACTACTAATATTCTCTTTCTACAATATTACCTATGGGGTACATGGTACCTGGGTACCTAAGGAAAGGCCTTTGGGCTGTGCGGCATGGGATGGGCCAAGTGCCCAACGCCCATGCGGCTAACTTGTAATCTAAGAAAGAGATATAGGATAGGGAAATCAATCTTATCCCTTGTAAATAGATGGCATGTACCAACTGGCTACCGGTGACACTAGCTTTATATAAAGGGCGCCGCGCCGGGAGAAACCCTTAGGGGTTAGACACTCCGTCATTTATACGCGCCATCGGCTGCTTCATCACTGACTTGCGCACACCGGCATAGATCCAATCTGCACCAACTTGAGTAGGGTATTATCACATCTCGAGGGTCTGAACCAGTATAAATTTGTGTCACCATCTCTCCTTGATCTAGTGCACTTTATAAATTATATTGCCGATACTATAAATCAACAATACCAGTGATTTTATCAATTATTTTATAATATACCACTGTGCTGAGCCTTTTTCAGAAAAAAAAAACCAAGATACCCTTAGAGACATACGAGGCTAACAATTAATTTATCTCATTAGAATTTAAAACAAAATATGAAACTTTTTATTTGACCTTCTTACACAACAGAGAAGTTTGTATATAATAAGTTTTAAGTTTTTTTTGGTATTTTTATACTTTAGGAAAAATATTTTTAGGTATATCGAGAGAAACTGTTTACACAAGAGATAATAGAAAAAAAATCTTATGGAGCATGTTAAAGATAATTTACATTAAAAACAAAAACACAAAAAAAGCATTTTAGATAGCATATAACATATAAGTTATATTTTAAAAATGTCAAAATGTAAAAAAAAATAAAACCTATATATAAACTTTCATATTTTTTAAGGAGGCCAAATAAGAAGTTTCATACTTTCTGAAACTTCTAGTGAGATAAATCAATGGTTAACCTTGTATATCCGTAAGAGCATTTTAGATATTTTTGATAAATAAGCCATACCCAATGGCGTATTGTTGAATAATTGATAAGTCATCAGTATATTATAAAAAGAGAATGCCAATGGTAAATTGTTGAACTATGACAAACTCAGTGGTATAAAATAGATTCTCGAATTATATATCCTACATTAATTTATCTTATCAATTTTTTTTTAATTTTCTTATAACTATTTAAATAACATGAAAAAACAATGCGATATTCTTTCGAGAAACTAATCTATTCCTGTTCTATAGGCATAGTAACCGCATCTGCATGCACATCTTACTTGCACCATAAGAATTTGTCCTACACAGCTGGATTTTTTTGTTTATGGAAACGTGTTATGAATCTGGATATACATATGTCCATATTAATTGTACCAGAATATGTCACATCTGGTCCTAGATTTGTTTTTTATGGGACGGAGGGAGTAAGTCACGGGCGTGTACCGTAGTTCTTCACTTATTCTCCATCATTCATCCAGCAATAAGCTGACGCGGCTGCAATATATCTCTTTTGTAAGTAGCTAGCAGCAGCATTTTTTTTTTCATTTAGTTGTGAAAAAAAAATCATATGAGAAGATGGCAGAACAGATCAAGCTTAGTTTACTGGCCAAGTAATATTGTCTACTCCATCCGTTTTATAATGTAAAACTTTCTAGCATTGTCCACATTCATATAGATATTAATGAATCTAAACACACATATATATTTAGATTTATTTACATCAATATGAATATGAGCAATACTAGAAAGACTTACATTATGAAACGGAGGAAGCAGTTGACGAAGAAACTGCAATCTCTTAGGTAGCGTCTGAATTGGATGAAACGCGGATGGAGGTTGATCGATGGTCTACTGATGATAAATTAAATATCATGGGTTACAAAAACGTAACAAAACAGTGTTGAAAACCAAATATGGCACCAAGTACAAAATATAGCAAATTTTAGCGGGATTTGGAAATTAAAGGACCTGGGCCTTCTATACGATGTCGGTCCAACCAGCGGCATAGGGACGGTCGGACCTTATTTGTCTGAGTGGTCGGACCGGCAACCCCAAGTCCAAATCCAAAACTATGGTTGTTTTCGTGTTTGTTTGCTTATACACGAGGTTTTATTTAGTCCTAGTTGATCTCTGAATAAAATAAAATATGGAGAATGCTTGTGGATGTAAGACCAACCTGCTTTGTAAGGGCTACGTTCGATTTGATTCTAACTCCTGACTCTTGTACTGGACAATGAATCGAATCATAATTTTACCTAAACTTTTTTCAGTCATGTTTTCTACTTTATGTTCTACCTAATAATATCATAGTTCATCCATCTTTATGCATTTGCACGGTAAATCGTATGCCTTCACCGTGAAAGTGCGATATGCTTCCAATTTACTCACAAAACAAGTGTTTGATCTCTAAATCAATTTTGCTAGTCGGTTTTTATCTTTTCTAAACCTATCTTGACCAAGAGCTTTTCTAGGTCGAGGTGGTTGATAATATTTCATAGCACCGTAAATATTTAAGTGATTGAGTACGTATTTACCCAAAAAGGTGCCAACGAACAGTTTAAAACAAGTATTCTAAACAGATCACCCACGGCCAATATGAGAAATCGTATTTTTAAAAGCATGGTGCAAATAATTTACGGCAAAAATCCGTTGACTACTACGCTTACAACGGGGCCTTATAGTGACTAGTAATATACCCGTACTAACGCTACGGTGTCATAATATTTTTCTTAACAAACAGTACTATCTGATGCTGTCTACAAAAATCATAGAAATTAAATGGGCTGCATATAACTCTTCTTCCCCTGCAAGAAGCATTTGAGTGAAGCCATTAAGGAATATAACCAAAAAAAATTCTGAGAACCATTGTACAAAAGCTCAATGAAATGAAATTAAGGAGTACCTGCCGATGTACCGGATGTGAAGAACAGATTGCCAAACTGAATCCATAATATTCCTGAAAAAATTAGGCATACAGAGTACATATATATATCACAAGAAGATCGATATTTAATAAAACTCAAAACATATGCTCTGCTAACCTGAAACCAGAGAGATTGAAGATCCTGACCTCCCTGCAATCATCAAAATAACCATACAAGTACGGTTAGTTTACAGATTAAACCAAGTTTTTTTTCTTAAAAAACAAGCGGTCATTAAGAAGTTCAGTACTACTTGACTTAAGTAGAAGTTCAGAACTTCAGGTTCAGGACAAATGAAGTTTAGACCTGCGAGTTCAGCCGTTCATGGAAGGTTCACGAATCACACCATACTTTTGCTGCATAAGTGTGGTACCTCAGTTGCATTCACAGATCAGAATACAATTCCATTGTCTTCAATCCAGTGACCACCATTGCCCTGAAAATCTGAAAAAGAAATGTTTAGCCTTGAAAGCCATCATTCAAAGCATGTTGTCACACTGTGACCGTTTTAGCATTCAAAGGGCATATTATCTTCTAGTGATCCTTGTGGACAGTAGGACTGCTTTTAATCTATAGCAGGCTGCTTCTGATCTATAACAACGGAATCAAAATAAAGCATCGCAAGCCCTGTACTTGGTGCCTATACACTATACAATTGTTCCACATATATCTTATTATGTCACAAGCTTCTACCTTTTGTGCTGAAAAACAAACCCCCTTGTAATGTTCTTGTAATGGTGGATTCTCTGTGCCTTTGAACCTGCAATATAAAGAATACTTCATATGAAAACTCAACATGAAGTAATAATCTTAGTTCTGAAGAGAAGGGAAATGCTGAAATCACATAATGCAAGCAAAGTTTAAGGTGATATTGCTGCCAATGATGCTGACCTCGTCCAATCAGAGAGCGCGGGCGGCTGATGGTGCTGCCGATGGTTGAACTCACCAATCAGAGGGTGCGGCTTCATCAATCGGAGAGGCAGTTGAAGATGATCTGCGACCGTTCAGGCGCCCGACTCCCCTGGCTTCGACGACGCGTGGGCCAGCCATTGAGGCGTCGCTGCAGGGAAGGTTTTGCGACCGGGCTTTGAGGCGTGGAACCGGTGACCCCGGCGAACGCGGCCGTGGGGTCGGCGACGGACTCACCGTGGAGGTGATGCAAACAGGCGGGAAGAAATCGGCAATGCGGCATGACGGTGAGGGCAAGGCGACGGCGATGCGAGGCGATGCCGGTTGAGGTGGAGGCTGAGGAGACAGCGGCGATGCCAGTTGAGGCGGCGGCGACAGGCAATCGTCGGAGGTCGAGCGCGAGGTGCGCGACTGGGAGGAGGGTGGGAGACTGGAGAGGCGACCGGCGAGGCGTTCCTCCTCGCAGGCGCTGACCGGGGCGGCGCGAAGGCAGACCAGCGACGCGGAGGCGAGGGATCCGGGGTGGAGGGCGCTGTGATTTGCCGAGGGGAGGGGAGGTGATCCGTCTGGAACTCTGGATCAGATCGGGAGGTGCTCTACTCGTGAGAGGCGCGCGGTCACGCGGATGCGGAGGAGGCGCGGCGATTGCGGCAGAGAGGGTCAGAGGGAGGTGCGGGAGAGGATGCGGAGGGAGGCGTGGGACACGCGCGCTGATCTGGGACGTTGGATCCAAATTCATCACATTAATTTGGATCATTGGTTGTGTGACATGACGAATGAGTAATAAGTAAAACAACTTGTTGAACTATAGGGTAGATGCTATTCTTCTGATCGTTTTATTCGTTTGTCCTATGTTTCTGCTCAAATACAATCAAAGCACCAGACATTCAGTCTTTATGCCTAAAGGAAATAAAAGAAATTAAAATTTGAATGCAAAGTATCAGGATATCTGGACATTCAGTCTTTATGCCTAAAGGAAATAAAAGAAATTAAAATTTGAATGGAAAGTATCGGGATATCTATCTATATCTATATCTATACCTATAATAATCGGACACTTTCTAAAAATTGGACACTTTCTAGAAGCACATTAATTAAAAAGATCTAGCCATTGATTATTTAGATCGTACTATCATGACTGTCTATAAAAAATTTAACCTCATGGGCTTATTATAAAGCCCCTATTACGCTTTTTTTCTCAACAACCAGACCGTACGTGTTTTTTTTTTCTCAACGAGCAGTCCAATCTCTTTTTTCTTCAGATGGCCTCTCGATCATATCTTCCTAAGAACAGAACAAATGGAAACGATCTCGCTACCTTCGTTATGAAAGAGAACAGATGCGGACGCCAACAGAAGAGGAACAGGGCACATGATCAGATTGACTTAATTCGCCAATGACGGGCTGCTCCGGTTCGCAGTTCATCCCGATTGGCAGCGAATCGGACTCCAGTCGACCACGCCCCAGCCCGGTCGCTCTTCGTCTCAATCGGCGGCGATTGGAACCCATGGAGGTTTCTCCCATGAGCCATCATCTCAACTATAGTTTATTTGCCCATATATGTGTAACTGAAAACACATCTACTGTCGTAGAGACACTGACAACAGTTGTGCATGTTTATTTTCAGGCTTGCATCCTCGATTAATTTGTTTGGCCTTCGGCTTCGGCGTCCCTGACTCCTCTTGCAGGATTGTGGAGATGAGCCTAACTGATTGAAAGAAAAAGAGATACAGAAAAAGAAAATCAGCATAACAAATGAATGAAAATTCTCATATATTATGCAATCAGAGTGTCTGTTTATTTTACATGATTACAAGGGAGACACATTCACATACACCCGTGAATGTGTCACTTAACTTGCTTAAAGAGAAAATTAATAGCTGCGAATTCTTAACCTTGTGGGTGTGTAAATTTATGGACAAAAGGATTTGAACCTGAGGGTGGTGGCTTAGCTGATTATTTATTTATTTATTTCCTATCATGGTTTAGCTAACTATAATTAATTTCCTTTCAGAACCAACGAGTCAGCAGGATAGAGCGCAATAGATCTATTGCAAGAGGTAACTCGAAGATGTTCACAGTTTATTACACACTTACTATGGTGATGATCATGGGGATGTTGTGCTTAGATGAAGCCATATTCTTGACATGCATTCTAACTATTAGCTTCAATTTCATTAAGAAAACTATTGCATCAAGCCAAATATTTGCTCAATTTTATCATACTGATGAAGTGGTGGGAAATTGCCAAAAAATGCTTCTCAATGTATAATTGTGGCTAATATTGGGTTTATATGATGTAAACCGCTAATAATGTCATCAATTATTCACTATTTCTTTAACAAATATTGCCAATAGTTTACAATCTATCGGTAATCCAAATTATCCTGTAGGGAATCATGGTATCTGTTATAGAGGACATAATGGAAATCCATGAAAGCCCGACGGGCTTACGGTCGGCAATATTCCGTTGGAAATGTAATGGCCAATGGTATATAGAATCACCGTAAGCGAGTTGACAAATCCCCGACTGTAAACTATCGGCCATAGCATTCCCAACAGTTTTTTAGGAAAACCAACGATGATTTCACCGTCGGCAAAGATTGCATGTCCTGTAGTATAACCTCATGGCAATGGTCTGTACTTATAACTCCAATATATAATTATCCATCTGTAACTATGTTGTGAGTACTCCTACTTCATTACAAGCTAACAAATTCACTGTGCAAATTAATCCCACTCGATCTTCACATCTTCATATGGTTGTTATGTGAATTAACTTTCGTATATTTATATATATATACACCAACAATCTACACCATTGAAGGGTCTTGAGATTTGTGCTAGTGAAATGTACCATGCCATGACAAGATGATGGTTTACTATATAGGGGAGAGATGGGGAAGGTACACAATGGCACTGTCACATTTTGAGTTCTTCCCTAATTGCCCTTTTCTAGTAGTATGTCACAGCACAAGCATTCATTGATTCAAAGCAAATTTCTATCTTGTACTGGTACAGATAAACATTGGTATTTTTTTTTATCTCTCTTCACTTTATAGTTGAGTGATATATATTTAGATTTGTTGAACATGTTTGTAATGATATATCATATATCTTTCTTTCTATGAAATATAAAATTTGCAGATGATTTCTTTATGACATATCTCTAAATAGCATGTAGAAAATGATTTATATATCTAAATAAATGTGCAAATGGTCTCCCAAAGTTCATACTAATGACATTTCTCTGAAAATGGAACATGCAAATGACACATCTCTAAATAGCATTTAGATAATAATTTTTATGTAAACCCATAACTTGCATGACATTTCAAAGACTGATACCAAATAAATTGACTAGACAATCATGAGAAAAAAAAGTGCAAATGCAAAACAAAGAGAACACAAAATCCACCCATAGAAAGTTAGTACAACCGTTGGGGGGGATGGAAATTTATTATTCTTGAATAAAATATCAATTTACATATATCATCTCATAATATGTTGTGCTAAATCTACATCATATATTTTTGAGAAATATAATATATATTTTTTATCAACATATTAAATAAATGTATATCAGTACTTAAAAAAAAGGAAACCCACAAATATTGAACTAGTAACAACTAATCTGTTCATGAAGTAAAAAAAATTATTTGTTCAAACTACTCTAGTACTACTTGAAGGGTATTTTTTACCACAAAAATTGTAACATGTACCAAACCTTACAGCCACCATGAAGGGAATTATGTACACGAGTCAAACTATCCATATAGGTGCATATGCACCTTGGTTCATATTATCTAGCTCCTATATATATGGAAAATCAAATCTGCACCCGTGCACACCTGCACCCACAATCCATACCGTCGAAGCTGTTCCAAGATTCCCACTATAAAGTCACTGAGTCCCTGCTGCTCCTTCAGATCCGGTGGTGTTGAAGCACTCGCCGGCCTCCCGTCTGCGTCGATCCCTACTGTTGCGACTTGCAAGAAGTTAAAGTTTTTGGAAGGAGAGGCAGCTGCGACCTGCGAGGCTGTGGGGTTAGGTTGGGGATGGGCCGCGTTGATGAGCTGCATATTTTTATTATAACCCGTGTATCAGGACTCAGGGGCTGGCAATGCTGGGAATCCTGAAATAGCATTGTGTACCATGCCTATATGCTCTGCGAGGCTCTATAGGAGAATCAAGTGGGCTAGGTACATTTTGGCAAGTAATGACCCCTCACCATCCTAACTCAAAGGACACTTGTCAACATACCAATGTAGGTGCACATGCACCCGGGTGCAAATTATTTATATATATATCTATATATATATATATATATATATATATATATATATATATATTTATATATGAAAATGGTTCTATATACCCAGGAGTACGTACACCTGCTCCCAACTACCGTCCATCGTAGCAAGCCCCGATAAATCCCAGAGGCACCGAACGGACCCGTTTTCATTTTTAACGAGAAAAAAAAAATCCGTAATCTCAATTAACCCGTGGTAATCGGAAAACCGGATCGATAAATCAGTTATCAGTGGAGAGCTCGATATTCGGAGGGGTTGGCAGCGATGCGACGAGGGCAGGATACATCGTTGATTTGGCGTCCACGGCGAGTCGGAAGCGACGGCGTGATCCACATCGGCCTGCTGTCTTCTGCTCTGCTGGCGTCGCAGGACCATGAAACGGCATCTGCTGGCTCCGCTCGACAAAACGAGTATATGTCTAGGTATTTAGCGATGCGCTGATCTACTCCCTTTCTCCAGTTTGTTTTTCTTTCCGTTGTTTAATTTCTCACTGATTAAGCAGTGATCAGAACGGATTATAGGACAGCTGCATGCTAGAGATGCCGCAAGGATTAAAACATACAGAGATCATGGTGGCTAGGTATTTTGTCTAATCCGATGATCGTCTCGATCTCGATGAGATCCGGTAGCAGCTTTGTTATTTAATTTCACCATCAGTTGTGATTTGATTTCATATATGTCAAGCCAAGGCAGCCATGGCGGCCTATCACTACCACCAGACCTCCTGGCCGTGTACTGTGTTTTTAGTTTGTACATGAAATTCTGAATCACAGATTCACACACTCAGATGAGTATACACTATTTCTTATTCATTTTTCTTTTAATCTCTCTACGTACGTAGATAAAAATTAATCCTAGAGTTCAGAATGAAAAATACTGTGGATGAAAAAAAGTCATCAACAGATTGTAGATGAGCTGTCTTTAGGATGCGTGAATGTTGTTCCAGGTGGTGGTTTGGGATGGATTTGTTTAGTTCCTTGAAATTTGAATGAATAAGCCCCTAATCTTTTTGTTGCTTGCATGTGTCCGGCCGGCTGTCGGCAGAACATGTCGACTCAAGCGGAGAGAGTATAAGCGCAATGGGACGGATCCTTGTTTTACAAACTGTGATTTGGATGAACATTCTTTTTCAATCAGCGGTTCAGCATATACTTCAATTTGTGTGCTTGATCATGTCACTGGTAGAGAAATCGTTTTTAGTCCCGGTTCGTAACCCCCCTATAGTCCCGGTTTTCAAACCGGGACTACGAATCCGGGACTAAAGATCCCTATCTTTAGTCCCGGTTCAAATACCCGGGACTAAAGATCGATCTTTAGTCCCGGTTGGTGTTACCAACCGGGACTAAAGATGGGAGCGGGCAATAGTTTTTTTTTCATTTACTTACTATTTAATCTCTAATTTATTTTCTCCCAAATTAGGTGGGATGCATATTCCTAAATCAAACCCTAAAATCAAAGTACCATCCCAAATACACAAATCAATCAATCATATACACTACAGATTATACATCCCAAATCAAATCCCAAATCAAAGAAACATCGCAAATACACAAATCATGTACATCTCAGATCCATATAATGAGATTCCAAAAAAATTATACATCTCAATCCATACAATGAATCACAGATTCTTTATCTCAATCTATACCTGGATCACAAATTCTTTGAAAAAAAAAGGAAGCAAAGCCGCCGGTCGGCTGAGCCGGCTGCCGCCTCCCCTCCTCCCCGGCTGCCGCCGCCCCCGCCGCGCCGGCCGCCGCCGCGCAGCCCTCTGCGTCGCCGCCACGCCGCGCCGCCGCGCGGCCCTCCGCGCTGGCCGCCGCCGCGCCGCCGCGCTGCCCTCCGCCGGCCGGGCTGCCCACCCCCTCCTGCTGCGCACACGGGATCGAGTTGGGAAGGGGAGTTGGGAAGGGATAAGAAGGGAAAGAGATAAGGAGGAAGGGAAGAAGGGACGAGATAAGAATTAGAGATAGAGGAAGAGAGGAGTTTGTGTGGATGAGAAAAGAGTGGATGAGAAAAGAGGATAAGTAATAGGGATTATATAGTGCGTTTTGATCTTTAATCCCGGTTGGAGTTACGAACCGGGAGTAAAGATCGGATCTTTAATCCCGGTTCGTAACACCAACCGGGACTAAAGATCACGTGATCTTTAGTCCCGGTTGGTGTTACGAACCGGGATTAAAGATCCGATCTTTACTCCCGGTTCGTAACTCCAACCGGGACTAAAGATCCTGGAGGGGCCTGACAACACCTGACGGCATGTGAACCGGGACTAAAGATGATCTTTAGTCCCGGTTGGTAACACCAACCGGGACTAAAGATCACGTAGTCCCGTTCTACTTATAAACCGGGACTAAAAACCATCTTTAGTCCCGGTTTTTACTGCAACCGAGACTATTGTGGTTTTTGTCGACCGGGCAAAGATGGTTTCTCCACTAGTGTGTTCTCATGTCTGTGAGGCTAGTACTTTTGGAACTACATATCTTTGAGAATATACTGAAACTTTTGGATCATCATACGTGCATGCAGCTCGAACACTGAGTTCTGCGACAGGGTAAAAGCAAGTAATAAAAATAGCATATATACTGCTACTAACTTAAAAAATACTAGCATATACTGCCAGTTAAAAAATGGTATATACTGTAAAAAAACACGTATGTGGGATATTTATCTGTATATATTTCTGTACACGAAAAATAAGTATATGGCAGCTGCCTACTACTAATAAAAAACAGTATATACCATTGCTTATTAAAAACAATATATACTTTCATGTAGAAATGGTAGCATATACTTAGCTAGGTAATATACTGCACGAAAAAGAGTATAAACTGTTGCCTACTACTACTACTAATAAAAAAACAGTATATACCATTGCTTGCTAAAAACAGTATATACTTTCATG
Source organism: Oryza meridionalis (assembly GCA_000338895.3). NCBI lineage: Eukaryota > Viridiplantae > Streptophyta > Magnoliopsida > Poales > Poaceae > Oryza > Oryza meridionalis. The sequence continues at coordinate 9,211,216 of CM002535.2, read as the reverse complement.
TTGAAAACAGCGGTATATACTTAGCTAGAAAATATACTGCACTGCACGTTGATTGGAGTGTAGCCGGTAATTCCAAACATAAAAAGTATAGGTAGTAGTATACGTAGTATATACTGAGCAAACTACAAAGCAGTATAAACTCCTTTAGCCAGGATGTTCAGTATATACTGACAAAAAAAAAGTAGTATGTGCGTATCAAACAAAAACATAGTATGCCTAGTATACTGAGCATACAAAAAAAGTAGTATATCTACTGACCAAACAGAAAAGCAGTATGTACTCATTCAGTATGGATCGATGTAGTATATACTGGAAAGAAAATTTGAAAGCAAATGCAAGCCAACGCTCTCGTTCAAAATGTGCACCAAATCCGGTGAGCAGCCGTTGCACATGCGTGCAGTGATTTCAAAATTAATAATTTTACTGTTTTGACAATTAATTTGGATGCTAATGAATCATCCGTTAAAAAAAGGGAGTACATACCCAGACGAAATAGCCGTCATATATATATAACAGAATCGCAAACAGTAAAGCCAGAAAAAAAATAATATTAGAAACCAGAAACGGATTGTATGGATGGAAACATATCGATATCGATCGAAAGCCGATAAAACATATAAGAAACATTGAACGATAAAATCGCACGGTTAACTTTACATAAGGAAATTCAAGTTACACTATGTAAATTATAAAATGTCTCCTTTTAACCTTGTACTCAAGTAAGATGTCTAATTGAGAAGTTGATGGGCCTATAAACTCTTAATCAAATAAAGAAATAGTATGAGAAATGCGGTATTACCATAATATAAAAAAAAGTAATCACCGTAATCATTTCCATTTCCATTTTGTTTTCAATCCTTTTTTTCCTCTTGTCTCCTCACTCCTTTTCCTCCACCCTCTCCTCTCCTCCCACTTCTCGCCTCCTCCCCTGCTCTCTCTCCATCCCACTCCCATCTGCCCTTCTCACTCGGGCTAGCGACGACAATAGTGGGAGCAGTGACTGCCTCAAACCATGTGGATCCCACCACCTTTACGTCCTTGCACTTGGATCCGTCAGTGGCGGCCACGGGATGGGCGGATCTCGTACCCTCTCCCTCTCCCATGTGAATCCTGTCGCCTATAACCCCCATGCACATGGATCCGCCAGTGGTGGTGACGGGAGGAGCAGATCTAGCGATTTGTGCCCCTCCCTTGTGGATCCTGCCGCCACTCCACCGTACTCACCTACGGATCCGCTACAGCCGCTGACTTTGAGCAGCGACGATGACAGCGGCGGCAGTGGCTTCGAGCGATGACGACACAGTGGATTCGAGCGACAACGTCTGCGGATCCTGACGTGACGACAGAGGCAGCTTTGGCACGACGTTGATGGCACAGACTGTGTTGGCGATATTTTTTTTTCCTATGAATGGATCTAGGGTTTTTGGATTTTTGGTTTTTGAAAATTTTAATTTTTTGCCAACTTTTTTTCGACAGGAGGCTTAATACACCCACGTGCGAAAATACAATTTTTGCAAGCAGTTGCACTACCCGCATAGGAAAATAATGATTTTCATATACACCTATGCAAATGAAGTTGTTTTTCCCTTCTGCGAAAATATGTTCCGGCCGCTTGGGAAAATGATTTATGTTGTAGTTATATTAACTTTAGTAAATATGGTATATTTAAAATGTTTCATCCCCAAATTATTTAGTATTTGTTGATACAGTGATAAAATGATTTGCTATTTACTAACACTATAACAAACGATTTCATATTACCTATGTGAAATCTCCTTTTGACTGCACGTTTTTGCATTATGAAAATTGAACTATTGTATATAAGAAAAACATAGTTCCACATGGTATACAGGCGATAAGCGAGCACGTCAATCATATAGTACGTACAAATTTATATAGTGCGCATGCATGATCTTGACCTTGCTGTGGAGGAAACAACAACGTCGTCTCGAGCTTCAGGAGGGTGAGGAATCCACGGCGCGGTCAGAAGACGACAGTGCCGGTGGTTCCTCACATAGACGGATCTGGGGGTAATACAAAAAATCATAGCCAAATGCATATATATACCTAGCTGGTATTTCACGCTTTGCTACGGAATTGATAGATGAATATATATAAAATATTGTGCAAATGATGATGTTAAAATGCTATGAAAATAATATGGGGAGAAGATGATGTGTCATGCTCGTATAAAATTTTAGATGCTCATTGTTAGTAGCTGATGAGGTGACATGTTTGGATGTTGAGGTTTAGCTTTTACTGCCTCCGTCTCTAAATATAAGGGATTTTGGTGGAATGTGACATATCTTAGTACAGCGAATCTGAACAGAATATATCACATTCTATTAAAATGCTTTATATTTAGGGACAGAGGAAGTAATAATTATCAGTGGGTACTAACAATATAGAAAGTATAGATATATGAAAATAAACTTTTGAAAAAAAAAGAGAAAAAAGCTCCTTTATAAATATATTATGATACATATTTAATCAATCAATATTTCTAACTTAGTTATATTTAAGGTGTTTAAAAAAATTATATAAGTTAGACCATTCATATAAAATTTATAGATAAGCCATTGCTTCCTCACAGCAAGTTTATTAGTATACCCAACTACTAGCTACAAATCATTTATAGCCAATATAACAGCTCATTCATATCTATAAATCATTAGCATATGGTCTCACCTCTCATATACACATAACATATTGAACTTCGTGCTGTAGCTGGCTACAAAATAATTTGTAGCATGTTTTTCTTCTCTCTCTTCTCTTCTCTTCTCCATGTGTGCCAGACTTAGCCAGGGGCGTGAAGGTCGTGCTTCTCGTGCTCCGTCGAAAGCTTTCCTGGGTCGTTGAGCAGGAGCACTTAGCTCGTTGGAGGCGGCGTACGGACAATGAAGCAGCAGAGGCGATGCATCATGGCTATTGTGGATGGGGGAAGGGCTGCTGGTGTGGGGATTGGTTCGGTGTGGGGGTTCTGTGGGGATTGATTTCAGATCGAGGAAATGGAATGGTGGAAAGAGAGTGGAAGATAATAGGAGTGGTATATGCCTAGGCCCTGAAAGTTTCACATCCCGCCACTTTTCCCTCCTTGCCGCCTCTCATTTCCTGCCCCACTATTTAGAGCATCTATAAGAGATTAGCCAAATGGTTCTCCAAGCTAAAATTTAGCTAAATTCGATAAAAAATCTACTCCAACAAACTAGCCAAATGGCTCTCCAAGCCATCCGGCTGGCTAAATTCCCAACCTCACTGACCAAAGTTAGCCAGCCAGGACGGCTTGCCATCTGGTGTGGGTCCCACCCCCTCTATCCTCTCTCTCCCCCTTTCCCCATCCGCCCAGCACCGCCGCCCCATCCTCCCAGTGTCGCCGCCGTCATTCTCCCGGCGCCCTATCCGCCTAGCGCCGCCGCCCCATCCACCCAGCGCCACCGCTGCTGTCCTCCCGGCGCAGCATCGATGCTGTGCGGCACGGCGGCGTCGAACTCGGACGAGGCGTCGAACCACCGGTCCGCGTCCCCGACCCGTGCTCTCCTCGTCACCAGCGTCGTCTTGCCAACCCACCGGCGCTGCGGGTCGCAGCCGCCTGGATTCCTCAGCTCCACACCCTCCTCATCCCGGCACCCGTCGTCGGCACCGCCGTGCGCCTCGGCAAAGCAGCTAGCGGCAGCGAACGGGGATGGCACGACGGAGGCGCCAATCTTGGTGGTGGCGGCGGCGGCAGCGGCCAAATCCTCGTCGAAGCTTACTCCCATCGTCGTCGCCTCCCGTCGTATGCGCCTCCTACTCCTCGTCCCCATCACCGATGGAGAGGCATGCCCGCTCGCTGCCGAGCTTGCCGGCACGAGTAGGCGCAGCATCGCCGCCGCCTCTCGCTGGCGCAAGCAGCAGCAACGTCGTCTTTGCTGCCGATTTCCGCCATCCGTCCGCTCGCTCGCCCGCCGACGGCACAGGGGAGTCAACGAGGGAGTGCCACCGCCGGATCCGCCCGCCGAATCTCCCGCCGAGTGCCGCCGCCGGATCCGCCCGCCGAATCCCCCGCCGAGTGCCGCCGCCGGATCTGCCATTTGGAGCTCTGGCTGCAGCCCCCACCGCCGTCTTGACCACCGCCGATCTTGCATGGCGACCCCCTCCGTGGCTTCGTCGACCTCCTTCCGTGGCCGCCTCATCCGCATGCACGCGGGCTCATGTGGGAAAGGGAGAAGTAACAGAGACTAACATGTGGGACCCACTGTCAGATTGGAGAGTGGGATGGAGAGACTGTTGGAGTAAAAGGCAAATATGACTAGCTAATTTTTTTAACAGTTGGCTAAATGAACATATGGAGAGTCTAAAATAGCCAATCTGTTGAAGATGCTCTTAGGTCGCCTCAGAATCTTTGGCAAGCTAGATACATATCTACACGTGTCGACAGACAAACAACTACTACCACAGAATTTTCACCAGTAGACACTGTGACAGGACATTTCCCGGCATATTGAGGCATTGTTTAGTTCCCAAATTTTTTTTTCCATAAATATCACATCGAATCTTTGGATATATACATGGAACATTAAATATAGATAAAATGAAAAACTAATTGCATATTTTGCTTGGAAATCGCGAGACGAATATTTTGAGCCTAATTAGTCTATAATTAGCCATAAGTGCTACAGTAACCCACATGTGCTAATGATGGATTAATTAGGCTTAATAAATTCGTCTCGCGGTTTCCAGGCGAGTTATGAAATTAGTTTTTTCATTCGTGTCCCAAAACCTCTTCTGACATCCGGACAAATGTTTGATATGACACACAAAAAATTTCTTTTCGCGAATTAAATAAGGCCTGAGTGCTAGCGAAAAAAATACCGACAGCGGCCTCCTTTTTGGTGTGGTGTACTACGTCCGTCCCATAAAAAACGAATGTGGCATATCTGTACTATGAATTGGGATAAATGTCCAAATTCATAGAATTAAGATATGTTACATCTAAAAGTAGATTGGTTTTTTATGGGATGGTGGGAGCAGTGAACAAGTAAAATCTGCTAAAGAGCCTCGTGTATACATCAATAATTAATCTATAACAAATGAAGTTCAAAATTTACAATATATATCCTGCACATTCACGTCTGTACATTAATTGATCTACCTTCTTTTTCAGAACAAAAAGGCATGATCACTTCACCATTAACATAGTTACATTAACAAAGAAAAAAAAAGAAATTGTCTGTACATCGATCAGCCTCTTCTCCGTGCAACATGAAAGACCTGAAATCGAAAATGGGAGACAAAATTACACTTCCCAGGGTCTAAAACAATTGTTTATATGGGTGGTTTTCACGAAAACAGATCGATATCAGTCGATTCTTCAAATCACATAATTCAAAGTCTCAAGTAGCAGACTAGAGCTGACGACCATCATGTTTCAGTTACTACATGATTGACGACAAGCTTACTCATGTAATTTATATATAAATAGTATCACTTGTCATACATGTGGCCATCTGGCCATGTTCTGACCAATAATAGCAAACGTATGATTGGCTCGATTGATTTTGTCCAACTTCCAATGGCCATTTATACCCCGCTGGAAATACCACTATGTCGTTTGGTGATCATCGGTTTAAATAAACAAATCAGCAAAGACAAAATGAATTTCAAAGTTGAACCTTTTCTATCTGATATATACTATTTGATTTGATTCCACTGTTTGTCAGTTTAGAAGAGTAGGGGGTTATTTCATTCCATAGCATACTTGACGGCTAAACCTTATGCGACGTTCCCCTGAAAAAAAAAAATCAAAAGCTTATGCAGAGTATGGCTTTTATTTTTATTTTGAAAAATTCAGTTGTTTACCTCAAACTTCGTTCTGAGTGCAGTATTAACGCTAAATTTAAAACCTGGTAAACTTTTAAACTCAAAATCATGAATCCGGATTAATATTATCTTCAAATGTGATTTTTGTTGAAATGACGATGGTTTTCGTTCAAATGTGATTTTTGTTCAAATGACGATGGTTTTCGTTAATAATGTATATTGCTACCAAACAAGTTTCATCACTACAAATCGTCTGTAGATACCATATGGTTGTGTTCGGCTCAGCTGATTCCCATCCTCTCCTTCCTGTTTTCCACACACATGTGTCACCAACTATGTATTTTTTGTAAAAATTTTCCGCAGTAAAGATGCTTTAAAAATTCATACCTATTTTTTTTAAAAGTTTTTTAGCTAATACTTAATTAATCATGCACTAATCCATCGCTCTGTTTTTCGTGCGGAAGGTGAGGGTTCCAAGAACACATCCTTGGCCGTGTTCTTAGGTGAAACCCTCACCTCCGACAAGTAAAATGGAGCAATGGATTAATGCATGATTAATTAGTTATTAGGTTAAAAAAACTATAAAATTTGATTAATATGATTTTTTAAAGCAATTTTTCTATATAAAATTTTTACAAAACACGCACCGTTTAGTAGTTTGAAAAGCGTGCGCGCTGTAAACGAGAGAGTGAGGTCGGCTTAGTTCGGCAGCAAGGGTTCCCAACCCATCTCTCTCATGTTCCATGCGCACGCTTTTCAAACTATTAAACGGTGTGTTTTTAGCAAAAAGTTTCTATATGAAAGTTACTTAAAAAACCATATCGATCCTTTTTGAAAAAAAATAGCAAATACTCCCTCCGTCTCACAATGTAACAACCTAGGATGGGTCAATCTAGACATGGCCATCCTAAAACTATAAATCTGGACATGGCTCATATCCAGATTCGTAGTCCTAGGATGGGATCCATCCTAAGTTACTATATTTTGGGACGGAGAGAGTACTTAATTAATCACGTGCTAATGGACCGCTCCATTTTTCATATGTGGGAGATATGTTTCCAACTGCCTGTAGCGAACACAGCATTAGTAGGATGTAAGCAGGTACATGATCCTAGCTCGCTAGCAAATTCGTGCCAACAAGATGATCCAAGTCCCATATGTAAGTGAGGAAATGAGTTATGTGAAAACTAAGAGAAACTTTATGGTTTAATGAGAAAGTACCTCGAGCTATTGAGATTTTACAATAAAATTTTTGGTATTTTAAGATATTTCTACTTATATGTACCGAATTTATAATAGAAAATATGGTACCTCCCGATCAGAGGTGGACGAAGGGTATTCATTTCTTTTTTTACAAAACAAAATAAGTATATACAATGTAATACATATATATAATAAAATTATATTTATATATAAATATATTTAAATAAAACAAATAAAACCATATTTCTAGGCCTTGCTCCATCCTCTCTCTCCTCTAATGGCCTAATTTGTGCAAGTCTAGTGGCTCATTTCAATGATTCGTGCATGCTAATTAAAATTTTTTTTGGCTTCTTTATATTTCGAATACACAACTTTAAAATTATGGGTCCGCCCTTGCTCCCGATACTTTCTTAAGAATGATAAAATTACCCCAAAAATAAAGTTCTACTGGTCTAATTAAGCAGACAGAAAGAGATGGAGTAACTAAGAAACATGCATTGTCCAAAATATACACAAATGCAGGAACAGAAGCATTACTTCAGAACGAATTAAGCAATGATCAACCAGAGCATGAATGATAAAGCAACCGACGAACCTGCAGTTAATTAGTGGAGTAGTTAGTTAGCTCGATCGGCCACGCGCGCCGAGCACGTCGTCGATCAGCTAGCCGAGCGCCGAGCGGAGGAGGCCCGCGAGCTCGTCGGCGGCGAGGCAGCAGACGGCGATCCAGCCGTCGAGCAGCGCCCACACGTTCCGCAGGATGCACGCCACCGTCTCCCAAGGCATCGCCATTGTAGGAATTGAAGATCGATCACTTGACCATGGATCGAGGAGGAAGAGAAGGAGATAAGAAAGATCAAAGGCAGGCAGCTGCAGCCTGCAGCGAGAGAGACGACACAGGTGGCTTAATTCTGAAGTGGTAGCAGTACAATCTGGCCCATGATACCACACGCTAGCTACATGATCAGCTCGAGCCAACGACGACCATGATTGGGGCTGGCAGTTCGGTGGAGATCGAAGAGGAGATATGCATATCCGTGCAGTAATCCGGAAGGATTTAGCATCCACGTCGGCATGCTTAGGATCAACCTGAAGGTGACAACGGGGATGAGCTCTTTTTAATACTATTTCTGTGGATTCCAAGTTTGGAATATTTGGGAGACAAGCATGAGCTCCTACATGCCTCTCTCTCTTGCTGTTGTGTGCATGTTCCGAACATGTATTATTATATAGCTGTACAATTGATTGACTTTATATGTACAACTCAGTTACTCTTCAGCATTATCGATCTTTTGCTCTGGTTTGATGTTAGCCGTTGACAGTAATATTATCTTTCGTTTTGGTTCGACATCAATCGTGAATCGTCGATGGTGGTGATATGTGCGAAATTCGATTCATCTCCATGGATTTCAAAGATTTACTTTTGGTTTGAGAATGATAAGGACTAGATATAATCGTTTGAGAAAAACATTGGTTATGTAAATTGCCATCCACTATTAATGGAAATCCTATGTCATGTCATGTTAAGTTATTCTATGGGGGGTGTAGAATATGTTGTTGTGCTGATTACCCTGCTCTATCTGCCAGTGATATATCTTTGCATCTTTGCCATGCAATGAGAAGAGTTAAAAGCCAATAGTAGAAAATAAAGTACGATAAAAAAATCAAAATTATAAAATTAAGATCTAAAATTTAAATTTTAGTTGTATTTGATAAGCTTAAACGAAACGATGGAGCTATTCCTTTTTCAATATCCAGGTAATCCAAAACTTGTCCCAAACTTTCCGAACGTTTCTAAAACTCAGCCTACTTCAGGTAAACACAAAGCCTTGAAGATAAACTAACACAAAACCCTTCACAAAGGTGCTGTTCAGATTGATGTCATTTTCAACAATATCATTTTTTGGCAAAGTTACTAAAAATGTGTCTATGTTTAGTTTGTTGCCAATTTTTGGTAAATATATAAGAAATCATTCCAAAATTTTGGCAATATTATTCCAAAATTTTGGCAATATTGCCAACTTGCCAAAATTTTAGCAAATGCCAAAATTTGGTAAGATTTATTTTGGCTACAATATGAACAGGCCCAAAGTGTCTCGCTATGCTTATGCTGTTTCAATAAGAGAACAGAAACCGAACACTTTAAATACCTTAGTAGCCGGTAACAAATTAATGAAAATGAAACTCAAAATAAAAAGAGAATGAGCCACGTCATTCGATAAATATTTGGCATTGGATTCGCAGGACGGAAAAGAATAAATGAATCTTGACTATTGGATTAAATGGATGGAAAAAACAATAATTAAAGAGGCTTCTGGAGATAAAGCTATTAGAAGAGGAAAGAAAGGAAGGGGAAAAAGGCTAGAAAATAGGCATAGGATGGTATAAGGTTATACATATAATTTACGATGTGCTCCTATAATAAAAAAACTATTTTATAAATAAACCCTCTTATATTCACCTGTCAAGATTGAGCTATTTAAGAACATATACAAATGTACGTTCATATAATTAATTTTGTTTGGAACAATTAATTGTTAATATATTTGAGGAAAATATTTCTACATGCACAATCATGATTTTCACACTAATTTAAAATCAACCCAAACTCATGCCATAAAAGCATACAAAAATTTATACGTAGGCTATAAAGAGTGCACGCAATAGAAAATAAAGGTTATGCAACCGCGAAGACATATAAAACAATGACTCGGGCAAATATGAATTTTACAATAAATATTTTAATTGTTAATATATTTGAGGAAAACATTTCTACATGCACAATCATGATTTTCACACGAATTTAAAATGAACCCAAACTCATGCCTTAAAAACATACAAAAATTTATGCGTAGGCTATAAAGAGTGCACGTAATAGAAAATAAGGGGTTATGCAACCGTGATGACATATAAAACAATGACTCAGGCAACCATGAATTTTGCAATAAATGACTTGTTTTTTCTTTATAGCGGTGAGAAACCCATGAAAAACGGATTGCCACCCCCACATGCCATGTAATAGGAGGCATAGAGTCACGCGAATGCACGACATCATATGCTAGTAATTTGTGAACTCTCAAAACATCCATAATCAAATCGGTTTGCAAACACCTCCATGTTTCTCTTAACACACTCAAATCATTCTTCCGTACAGAAAACTCACATTACCAAAATATGTTAACCTTCATTTTTAAAACCAAACCAAACCGAACATATCTTTAATGCGCTCGGATGGCAATAACAATGCTGGGACAAGCAATGCATCTTGCATCGTGTATATACACTATATGGAATTTATTTGAGGTAAATAGATCATCAGAATATATTTATTAGTCACCCCTCCAAACCAGGGTGACATGGCACAGAACATGCCTTCAAACAAGCAATGGCGGTAATTTCTCCAGGGTTGTAGTTTGTCCTGTTTTAAAGTTCAAGGATTGAGTCGCCAATAGTTGAAGGATTTCAAATATAGAATAATTCATTTTTTTGCAAACATGATCTTCAAACATGAAGACCAATGTTTCATGTAAATTATTACACAATGGCAAAGATAAATAGGTTGGCTCGTGCTCTAGGGCAGAGGTCAATTTTGAGTTTAGAAGCCAGATCCCATCTTGGTGTTCCCAGGACGAGAGAATACAATCTGAAAAGGTCAAGCAACCAAGTGAGTAATAAATAGTTCTCTATACATGTTCATACGTACAGTAGTACAGTACTTGCCTGGTAATCTCCAAGTGTCCTGGATTTAAAACCGGCTGCGCAGTATATGAAATAGTACTCCCATGTACGGATGAACTTCTCATCAAAGCCCAGGGCCAAAATTTTACTGAAAATACAAGAGGGAAATTCTGTGTAAACTCTGAACTGCCATACTGTGTGTTCATACTTTGGATTTTTGAATTGCTACTTTCTGGATTTGCTTGCTCAGTAGGCTTATGGCACCATAATTTTGTGCCATTTGCCGTAAGACATTTCAAAAACGTGTCTTTGACATAGAACACTCTTGTTTTATGGTAATTTGCTAGAACACACTATGGCTATCATTTTAACATTATTGTTCAATTGGAGATAAAAGAAATTGGAAAGGACACTTTTAACACTGTGCCAAAGTACAAGGCAGGGTCTGTGCTTTGACTAAAATTTCTGAAATTTCAACTCTTTTGGGCCTCTGTGTAACACATACCCTATTGGTACTAGTTGCTCACTTTGAGTAGAAGGCCATGCTTGTACTTACTCTTTATTGGCCATGAAGTTGTCCCTCCAGCGTATCAGAGTTGTATAATAATGGTACCCAATATTCTCAACGTGCTCAATGCTGCAAATGAACTCGACGTGCATCCAATCCAAAACCAATAAATCAATGTACGAGTGTGAGCACTGTATTGTATTGAGCATCAATTGACTGATCTTGAACATACCAGAGCCTTGATGCAGCAGACATGGCAGATGTTATCCGAGTCAGAGAAGGAAGGCATCCACCAGGGAATATGTATTCTTTAATAAAGTCTGAGCTTCTCCGGTACTCATCATACCGTTCCTCCGGAATTGAGATAAACTGGAATAATCCCATGTAAATTTAAGTGGGATATATCAACAGTCAGTGTCAATGACAATGACAAAGGTTGTTTGTACACACCTGGGTGACAAATATGCCATTTTCAGCCAAAAGGGACTCACAGCAGCCAAAGAATTCATCCATGTATTCATGACCAACTTCTTCAATCATCTCACTGATGAATTATGCAATAGGCTGGAAGCAATTAGTAACTGGCGGAATCACATGAACATGTGCCCGGTGTTGATCGATGATAACCAACTTTATTTTTCAGGTGATGGGAGAAAACCAACTTGATTACTCTATTTCAATTGAAACTCACATGGTAGTACTAGTACTTACCAGCATATGATCCTGTCATATTTGTGACATGGTATTTCACGTTAGTCACACAGCAGAAAAGTTATTCGGTCCTGATAATAAATAAAAATATATAGTTATTATTAATGCTAACTTATCAGGGATTTCACCATACATATTTAAATAGGAGACTAAACTAACACTAAAACTGATTCCAGTAAATCATATGCGCAGATGATGTGAAAGGGAGAGAGTAAATAGTACACAACCTCTAAGCCAGCTTCTTTCACCCTTCTTTGGGCATATTTAAGTTGCTCCACAGACTGTGTAACTCCTGTATATTTGCAGCCAGTTTGCTTCACCACTTCCATAGCCAAACTGCCCCAACCACTACCAATCTCAAGAACTTCATCATCCAGTCCCACTTTAGCCTTTCATTAAGTGGACATGTAAAAGATTGAAGGAACATCAGACCATGTATATAGATAAGAAAGGGTCGGATTCATCTTCATAGTAAATATCGATCAAGACATATGTTCTCTCTCATTATGTGGTGAGAGAGTGATAGGTGGAAACACAAAAACTACTATATGATAGAATTATCACCTTATGGATTAGAAGGTTTATTTTACGCAGCTGAGCCTCTTCTAAGCTTTCTTCCTCATCCTAACAAATTAATAGGGCAATAAATCAACTGTGCATTAGTCCAACATATTCTTATGATAATTTACAAGCTGCGGAAAAATTCATATGTTTCACTTACCTTGAAAATGGCAGATGAGTAGGTCATTGACTTATCCAGAAAAAACGAGAAGAAATCATTACTCTGCAGGTAAAATATATAAGATAAGAAAGGGTAACTCTTGTTGACTAGTCAATTATGTAGACATGGGAATTAAAGAAAATTATCAAGCATCCAGAAGCTGTATAGGCAGAGAAAGCATCAACATGCTAACTATTTTGAGCTAAGTCATCATTCAGCAAGGAGTTAGATCTGTTAATTTTGATAGATAATTAAAAAAGGACATATACAAACTGACCAAATCATAGTGCTGAGAGACATTTTGACGAGTTTGTGTTACAGAGTTCTTCCTTGAGATGTGACGCAGAAAATATTTAGCAGATGCAACGCCGGCAGTAAAAAGCAAGGGTGTCCACCAACCCCTGAGAACAAGGCAATATTTTTATCAAACTGATAATCTCACACAACATATGCTACTTCATTTTGATCAAACAGTCGAAAGGGATTTAGTGAAGAGCAGAGGACTTGATACCTTCGACTAGAATTCCTGCAAGAACTCCTGTGTGCATCTCTACTGGCAATGAGGATCTGCAGTAAAAAAGCCTGATGGGTTAAGTCTGAAAACCGATTAATAAATAGCACTATGGATATTGCTTTACCAAGAAAATAACGAACTAAAATATATAGTATTACAAGGAAAAGATTCAGAAGGCCTTCTCTCTTATAAACAAAAGAGAAGCAGCCATTTATGTAGGCATCTGCTAAACCAAGGTCTGCTTCTGTTGCAACCTGAGAAACAGCAAGTCAGACAGGATCAACGCACAGATGCATCACTGATTTGGAAAATGTATTGACTTTTTTTCTGGAGAAGAGAACCTGCCAATAAAATAGTGGGTCCTGAACTTGCAGAACAGATTTTTTATTGCATTTTTCACAAGCTTCACCAAAACTGAACATAGTGCCACCTTCTTCAAACAAGCTACACATACGGGAAGTTAGTAAAGCAAGAATCATAACTACTTAACTATGCATTGCATTGTGTTTAACTACTTAACCATGCATTGCATTGTGTATCAATTTATACGAGTACTCACATCAAGTTGCCAACAGAGATGTACTGTTTGAGAAATCTTAACACCAGAAGATGTGCCCCAGTCTCTGTCCATGACAGGACCATCTGCTTTGGGTTCATCAGGGGATCAATCTTGTTCCCAAGCAAACTTTGAGCTGCTGCTTTGCCAGCCTACATCAAGTCAATATACCCAACATGATCACAGATCATATAATGGTTATGTGCTTGAAACTCAAATGTGTGTGCACAGGTTATTCAGGAAAAACCTGGAATCCATCTTCATGGAAGCCAGATCCTGTGATCCAGGACAGAACAGAATTCAGATCTAACTGATGCAGTGAAAAATTGCTATACATAGATGTTCAGACATGCATATATGCTTGTCACTTGTCAGTAACCTACAAGTTAAACTAATTAAGGGAAAATATAATTTTTGTATATGTACATGTTTTAGAATCAATGAAATAAGCTACCTTGATATGCCCCGCAGAACCATATACCTCTCTTGCCCTGGATCTGATCAAGCTCAAGAGAAGCCTTTGAAGCAGCCACAGTCGGAACAAAATGATTTGTATTCCACTTAAGCAACACATGATCAGGAACATAAGAGGGGTTCCATGTCACGAGAAAAGTCCTGGTAGATTCAATGTTCTGGTAATTGAAAGAAAAGATATCATCAGGCTATTACATTCATTATCCATCCATGCATATAAAAAAAAATTAAAGCAGTCTTATTAATGTTCTATATGGAGCCGCCTTGGTATTTGCTAGGTACCTGAAGCAGATTCAACCAGTATGTAACACAGACAGAGCCGCTTCTTGTTCTGGTTATGTTGCAGGCTCTCCATGTGGATGAATTACATGGCATAAAACTTTCATCGCAGTGAAGATATAGATCACTGCAATGGAAACCGAGGCATATATGTAAGTCTTTATAGACACTAATCTCTACTATTATAGAAATTGAAGATGTTTCTGCCAACATCTTGGTACGTCGTCGTCTATCCAATAGATTGCGATTCTGAGAGCACTCAGGAAAGAGTTTTGGATAAAAGTGACTTCATGCCGATTCAATCGCCGTCCAATTCCGTTGTCTGTGATGGAATAAGCCTTGTGGTCTTTGGTCCTTGTGGTCCTTCTCTTGCTTTTAGATTGTTTTTCCCCTTTTAGGACAGCATCCTTTCAGTTTTGCTTTTAGCATCTTTCGGTTTTTCGGTTTTGCTTTTAGCATCCCTAGGACAGCATCTAGCATCTCCTTTATGCTTTATTCAGTTTGGATGCTCTCTAGGACAGCATTGTGTTCAAATTTTAGACTAGTGTGGGCAGCAATAAGCTAGCAGCCATCCAGCCAGCTATGGCTATATATATGTATCCAACCTCCCTCGGGAAGGTATGGCTTTTGTGTTTGTGAATGAAGAAAACCAGAAAATCGCCCCATCTTTAGTGCCATCCTCTTCTCAATGAGAGTAACCATTGAAATTCTAACATCTGGTATCAGAGCAACACTTTCCTGTAGGCTAAACATCTCCTGTTCCACCCCTTCCCAAGCTCGGTTGAGCACTCAGCCAGCAGCAACAGCAGCACCAGCTGCTCCTCCTTCCCCTTTCCCTTACCCCTCCACACAGCAGCCCCCCGGAGGCGCGCCATGTCCGACGTTCGGTCTCGGCGTTCAGTCGCCTCGAGCACTCGGCGTCAGCAGGACGCCGAGCTCGCCGCAGCAGAGGAGCGCAGGCGAGCAACGGCTCAGACCGCTGCAGCAGCAGCGAGGGCGGCCAGACTGGCGGCAGCGGAGTTGGCAGCAGCCAGGGCGGAGGCGGAGGCAGAGGCGGCGGAAGATGCGGCACGTGCGGCGGAGGTAGAGGTTGAGACCTTACGCAGCAGCATCAACGGCTCCATCGCCGGCGACATCACCGCCGACAGGGAGCTTGAGGAGCCGGCAAGAGGAAGGGCGCGGGAGCGGGCAGAGCGGTGGGCAGCAGCCCACCCCCACGGCGGCGGCGGTGGCCCAAGGGACCGCGCGCCCGCCGACGGGAACCCAGACGGGCGCGGCCGTGCCGGCGGCAACCCGGAGCCCGCGCGCGGCCCTCGCAGGCAGCGCGGCTCTCCCTCCCTTGACCGGCGCCATGGTCACCACGACGTCCAGACGGTGGTCAGGGACTTTGGTCCCGGTGGTGGGTGGCCTACCCTCACCAAAACCAACTACATCGAGTGGGCCACGGTGATGAGGGTGAGGCTCCAGGTGCGGCACATGTGGGAGGCAGTCCGGTACGGCGACGTCGACTACGACGAGGATCGGCGGGCACTGGATGCCCTCATCGCTGCAGTCCCGCCCGAGATGCAGTTCTCGCTTTCCCAGAAGCGGACTGCCAAGGAGGCCTGGGACGCCATCGCTGCGGCACGCATCGGCAGCGACCGCGCCCGCAAGTCCACACTGCAGGCACTCCGCAAGGAGTGGGAGAACCTGGCCTTCAAGCCAGGTGAGGATGTTGATGACTTTGCCCTCCGTCTCAACACTCTTTTGCAGAAGATGGTGCAGTACGGCGACGACACCTACGACGAGGAGAGAGCTGTCGAGAAGCTCTTCCGCTGCGTCCCAGAGAAGTACAGGCAGATCGCTCGCTCGATCGAGTCTCTGCTGGACCTCTCCACGATGTCGATCGAGGAGGCGTTGGGTCGCCTCAAGGTCGTCGACGGTGATGAGCCACAGCCTCTCTCAGGGCCTATCACCATTGGCGGGAAGCTCCATCTCACTCGGGAGCAGTGGGAGGCCTCTCAGGGTGACGGAAGGAAGGGGGAGTCTTCTCCCTCGACAGGCGGCCGCAAGCCGCACAAGGCACGCGGAGGTGTCCAGCTGCGGTGGGCGCGAAGACGTGCCGAGGGTGGCGCTCGCAGAGGCGCCCAGGGCGGCGCCGCCGGCAACCACAAGCCGGCACGAGACGACACCTGCCGCAACTGTGGCAAGCTTGGCCATTGGGCCAAAGACTGTCGACAGCCACGATGTGGCCAGGCCCACATCGCACAGGTGGAGGAGGAAGAGCCGGCTCTGCTCCTGGCACACGCAAGTATCGAGCTTCCTCCAGTGGCACCGGCCGCAGCGGCTTTCCTCCACCTTGATGAGCCGAGGGTACTCGTCTCCCTCTGCAACGGCTCCAGCAACGACAAGGCTGATGGGTGGTACCTCGACACCGGCGCCACCCATCACATGACCGGCCGACGGGAGTTCTTCACCGAGTTCGACCCCAGCGTCCGAGGCTCCGTCAAGTTTGGGGACGCCTCCGGCGTAGAGATCAAGGGCGTTGGCTCCGTCACCTTCACTGCCAAGTCCGGTGAGCACAGGCTGCTCACCGGAGTCTACTACATCCCCGCGTTGAGGAATTCTATCATCAGCGTGGGACAACTGGATGAGAACGGCTCACGCGTGTTGGTCGAGGACGGACTCATGAGGATTTGGGATCGCCATCGTCGCCTTCTTGCCAAGGTAACCAGAGGCACTAATCGACTCTACATCCTCAGCGCGCAGGTCGCACAACCAGTTTGCCTCGCCGCTCGTCGGGACGACGAGGCATGGCAGTGGCACGAGCGCTTCGGGCACCTCCACTTCGAGGCCCTGAAGCGCCTCAGTGCCAAGGAGATGGTGCGAGGCATGCCGTGCCTTGACCACGTGGAGCAGCTCTGCGACGTCTGCGTGGTAACGAAGCAGCGGCGGCTCCCCTTTCCCCAGCAGACGAGCTTCCGAGCCAAGGAGCGGCTCGAGCTCATGCACGGGGACTTGTGTGGCCCAGTGACACCGGCCACACCAGGAGGACGACGTTACTTCCTGCTGCTCGTCGACGACCTCTCCCGCTACATGTGGGTGATGGTCCTCGGCAGCAAGGGAGAGGCTGCAGATGCCATCAGGCGCGCGCAGGCCGCTGCAGAGGCGGAGTGCGGCCGCAAGCTGCGCGTGCTACGCACCGACAACGGCGGCGAATTCACGGCGGCTGAATTCACGTCGTACTGCGCTGATGAGGGCATTCAGCGCCACTACACCGCGCCGTACAGCCCACAGCAGAACGGCGTCGTCGAGCGGCGCAACCAGACGGTTGTGGGGATGGCTCGGGCTCTTCTCAAGCAGAGGGGGATGCCGGCCCTCTTCTGGGGGGAGGCGGTGGTGACAGCCGTCTACATCCTCAATCGCTCGCCTACCAAGGCCCTCGATGGAAGGACACCGTACGAGGCTTGGCATGGGCACAAGCCGGTGGTCTCCCACCTACGAGTCTTCGGCTGTCTCGCGTTCGCCAAGGAGCTTGGCCATATCGGTAAGCTCGACGACAGGAGCACCCAGGGGTGTTCATCGGCTATGCGGAGGGCTCGAAGGCCTACCGCATCCTCGACCCGGAGACACAGCGTGTGCGCACAGTGCGCGACGTAGTGTTCGACGAAGGGCGAGGGTGGGTATGGAACAAGGCGGTGGATGATGGTTCGACTCCAACGTACGATGACTTCACCATCGAGTACGTCCACTTCGAGGGAGCTGGAAAAGTAGGCAGCTCTTCTTCACCGAGCGTGTCTACCCCAGTCCCCGAGCCTCCACCGACTCCAACACCAACACACCCTCGGGCCACGACTTCGACTACGACGAGCTCTTCGTCGACACCACCCCAGCCGGTGTCCCCACGCGCTCCAGCACCAACAGCCACTCCTCCGGGCACGTCTACTCCGACGCCAGCTCGTGTTGAGCGCAGCCCGGTGGAGTTCGTTACTCCGCTCTCCCACGACGGGGAGCGTATCGACGCGTACCACGACGGCGAGCAGCTACGGTACCGTACGATGGAGGATCTTCTCGGCGACCAGCCGGTGCCGGGACTGGTGCCTCGCAACCTGGAGGCGCAATTGCACCTTGCGTGCGACGACGCAGAGGCCGAGAAACACGCGGCATGGCGTGCTGCGATGCAGTCGGAGATGGACGCGGTTCAGGAGAACCGCACCTGGGAGCTTGCTGACCTCCCTCGTGGTCACCGCGCGATCACCCTTAAGTGGGCGTTCAAGCTGAAGAGGAATGAAGCCGGAGCCATCGTCAAGCACAAGGCTCGCTTGGTGGCACGCGGCTTCGTGCAGCAGGAGGGGATCGACTACGACGATGCCTTCGCTCCCGTGGCACGGATGGAGTCCGTGCGACTCCTCCTTGTGCTGGCTGCTCAGGAAGGTTGGGGTGTCCATCACATGGACGTCAAGTCGGCGTTTCTGAACGGCGACTTGAAGGAGGAGGTCTATGTGCACCAGCCGCCGGGATTCGTGCTCCCCGGCAAGGAGGGCAAGGTGCTACGCCTGCACAAGGCCCTCTACGGCTTGCGGCAGGCACCGAGGGCATGAAATGCCAAGTTGGATTCCACGCTCAAGGGGATGGGCTTCGAGCAAAGCCCGCACGAGGCGGCCATCTACCGGCGGGGCAATGGAGGAAATGCCTTGCTGGTGGGTGTCTACGTCGACGACTTGGTGATCACTGGCACCAAGGATGCGGAGGTGGCGACGTTCAAGAAGGAGATGAAGGCCACCTTCTAGATGAGTGATCTGGGGCCTCTCTCCTTCTACCTGGGGATCGAAGTACACCAGGACGACTCCGGAATCACGCTTCGACAGACCGCCTACGCTAAGCGCGTCGTTGAGCTGGTTGGGCTCGCCGATTGCAACCCAGCTCACTCCGATGGAGAGACTGCAGCTGAGCCGTGACAGCACGACGGAGGAGGTGGATGCTACACAGTACCGGCGTCTTGTGGGGAGCCTTCGCTACCTCACCCACACACGGCCGGACTTGGCCTTCTCCGTCGGCTACGTCAGTCGGTTCATGCAACAACCGACGACGGAGCACCAGCAGGCTATGAAGAGGATCATCCGCTACGTTGCGGGGACTCTCGACCACGGTCTCTACCACCCGAGGTGTCCTGGCAAGGCACACTTCGTCGGGTACAGCGACAGTGACCACGCCGGAGACATCGACACCAGCAAGAGCACGAGCGGGATTCTCTTCTTCCTCGGCGAGTGCCTCGTTAGCTGGCAGTCGGTCAAGCAGCAGGTGGTGGCCCTGTCCAGCTGCGAGGCCGAGTACATGGCGGCATCCGCCGCTTCGACCCAGGCGCTCTGGCTTGCTCGACTGCTTGGTGATCTCCTCGGCAGAGACACTGGAGCAGTAGAGCTCAGGGTGGACAGCAAGTCCGCTCTGGCCCTGGCAAAGAACCCCGTTTTCCACGAATGGAGCAAGCACATCCGGGTGAGGTACCACTTCATCCGAAGCTACTTGGAGGAAGGGAGCATCAAGGCGAGCTACATCAATACCAAGGACCAGCTTGCGGACTTGCTCACCAAGCCTCTTGGGAGGATCAAGTTCCTCGAGCTCTGCTCCAGGATCGGGATGGCCCAACTTTCCCACAAGACGACGCACAAGACTTAGGGGGAGAATGATGGAATAAGCCTTGTGGTCTTTGGTCCTTGTGGTCCTTCTCTTACTTTTAGGTTGTTTTTCCCCTTTTAGAACAGCATCCTTTCAGTTTTGCTTTTAGCATCTTTCGATTTTGCTTTTAGCATCCTTAGGACAGCATCTAGCATCTCCTTTATGCTTTATTCAGTTTGGATGCTCTCTAGGACAGCATTGCGTTCAAATTTTAGACTAGTTGGGCAGCAATAAGCTAGCAGCCATCCAGCCAGCTATGGCTATATATGTATCCAACCTCCCTCGGGAAGGTATGGCTTTTGTGTTTGTGAATGAAGAAAACCAGAAAATCGCCCCATCTTTAGTGCCATCCTCTTCTCAATGAGAGTAACCATTGAAATTCTAACAGTCTGATTCATGTCTGTGTGCAAGCGTTCATATTCTGAATGAGATTGATTTCCTATATTTCAACTTGCCACACACCTATGCACATATGCAAAAGACCCTACACAAAATCCAGCAATCCTGATAGAAGTTTTGGGCTGTGCTTAAGCAGGGAATTGAATCAGGCTTTTTCTTAAGCTTAGTTTGAGATAATCTTGGGCCTTTCATTGAGAAAAGGAAGATATGCTCCGGTCTACCATCATATCCTTTTCTTCTGCTAATTGGCGATTTATCTTTAGTCTTCTCGGCTTAATGGTGGGCAAAATCCATTTGAGGAGGTGGTTTTACTACTCGCCACAATAAAAACAACTCTGAAAATCAAAATCTTCATGCAAAAATCAATTTTTGTGTGTGTGGGTTTGTGTGCGGGATCGTTAAGAGGACCGCCAATAAAAGTCAATTTTTGCAGGCAAGTTAGTCAACATGAACGTCTGTGCACTGTTTTTCAGTAAAAAAAAAAATCAAAATATAGCAATTTCCACAATTCCCAGAAAGGCTAGCAAATCAGTGTTACAAAAGGCTAGCAAATCTCCAACAATTTCTAGCAAAGCAAGCCATACTCACAAAACTTCCCAATCAAATATTCGAAAAAAGAACTTCCAAATTCAAGGTGGCTCGAGAAAGGTCCAGCATGTGGAGGGGCAGCTCGACGACAGCACTGGCTGCCAGTGGCTTTCCCATGTTTCTGTCCACGTCATCCACCAATGTCGGTGCCGGGAAGCTCCCTTCCCTGCCCTCCCTGGTCTCATCAATCCAGTCATCACCACCACATCCATCGACCACCAGCGCAAGGGGAGGGCGCACCACCTTGAACTTGCCCGAGCCACCACTGCCACTGTCCTGAGGCCCATCACCGCATAAGAGGACCTTATGGCCCAATTGTGAAAATACTCCTGTTTTCACAGGTGGTACTCTAAGGGGGGTGCCTATAAAAATAATGATTTCTACAAGCAGTTACTTAAGATGGTCGTCATACGATCTTATTAAGATGACTGATTTTCATAGGAGGTCCATGATCAATGACTCAGGGTGTATTTTTACAGGCAGATTTTATTATCGACCGCGTGTACAAGAAAGGGGTATCACCAAAAATGGTTTTTCAGTGTCATATCCATGCACATCTATTTAACCTCCCCGATGCAAAGATGGACATGTTTACAAGTAGATATTGGGATTGCTCCCTGATATACAATCACGCTAAGATGTCTGAATTGAATCCCAAGCATTTAATATTAAAATCACATATGATTATAACAATTGAAATTGCTTTTATCCAGTGCAATGCATGGGCATCTTGTGCCAGTTACATCAAACTAAAATATATGAGATCTTTTAAGCAATAGGAGGCTGCAGGCAATACCTAGAGACATACTGAAAAGCACCAAGAATTCTTGATTCTTCATGTGTTGCTTCTGCTCCTAGTAATTTTAGAGCATCAGGTGCATGGATACCAACTATGATTCTGTCATACATCTCCTCTGAACCATCAACCTCTAAGACTCTGTAACCTGAAGCCAGAAACATAACAATGTTTCATTTACTCAATGAACTGTGAGTTCATTCATTATTTTCTGTGTTGCTGTCATAAACTGTTATAGGAAAAGGATGAAATTAACCACGAGCTTTGCAGCACAGTAATGCATGTACCTCTGTCAAAACTTGAAATGGATTTCACATGGCAGTTAGTTTTTATTCGACAGCTCCTGCTTTCCAGATCTTCTCTTACCTGCTAGTATGCAGTAGTAATTGTGATGAACAATCACTGCACCATGCATGTAGTTAATAGCATCTACAGCCTAATAACAATATAATGTGTAGTGCTTCCTCCGATAAGCGCTCAACTATGTTATACTGCAAGATTCTAAAGTACCTTGTTGAAATAGGACTGAGAGCGACCATTGACAATGAGCGGCTGGGTGCGACTAAACAACTGCGAAAAATGCATGATCCCATTGAATGAATTAGCAGCAGCAAACTATGCCTAGTTCAGATGTAATAACATAAAGCAAGCAATGTGGAACAAAAACATATGAAATCACCACCTGAAGGAGATTATGCTTACGAAAAAACGACAGCACAGAGGAAGCAGAGAAGCCCAAAACTCTTTGTGATGGACATGACCACATCCAACCACAGATTGGAAACTGCAGCAAACATATATTATTGCTACCAAACAAAAAAGGTGATTCAAGCAAGACAAGGAGATGCCACAATTAACAAATCACAACTCACAACTCAACAGTGCAGACATATATGTATATCAAAAAGTAACATAACTAATTGGATAGGGCTAGTACAAGATAAGCTTCTTGGAAGAACTGAGAATATCCATGGGGCTGAACGAATTGCCCCAAAGTCTCGCTCTGTTCCAGATCAAGGTTGTTTTCACAATCCTCCAAGTACCTTGAATTGAAAATTAAGCAACAAACAAATAATTCAATTACACAGTAGAATTCGCTCATATTTTTCAATCAAATAGGTAGGGCATTATTTTAGCGCATGAAACTGTTGTGTTTCTACCAATTAACAAAATAACTAGTGGACTAATAAACTAGCTCACCTGAGAGCATCCCTCTTGAACTTGAGTGTCTCACTGATCATGCGCCAAAAGCTGGGGCTGAGCGCATTACTCCTCTTTGCCAAGAGGCCTGAGATACCATTGCCGCTGGCCCATTCACATTCACCACCAGCATCCAATTGTGTTCTTACAGAGAAGGACATGTCTGATCTCTCCATATTGGCCCCAAGATCTGCAAACCATTGCATTATGTTTGGGGATGTTACCTGTAATCAATGCATAAATGTAAGCAATAGAAAATATCTCCGAACTGTAAACGATAGATAACACAGGGCCATTAGAGGTGAAAACTAGAAAAATTCTTTGATTGAAGGGACAAGATGTATTAAGTGTCAGTTTCCGCAATAGCTGCAAGCAGCCTTCATCCCAGACACTTACTCAACAAACAGTAAGCCAAGTACAGAAGAAATGGTAGAAAAAAATGGATAAAAAGGAGGAGCACAGTCACGGCATAAACAAAACAAAAGCTCATTGTCCTGAGACAGCTCCATCAATCAGTTACCGTCATATCAGCAACACATATACGCTTATCCTGCTCAACACTTCAGCAGACAGTATCTGATACTGATTACCCTCGCTCTTCATTTTCATCCTCTCTGCTCTGTCATGTCTAAGTGAAATGGACAATTACTGATGACATTGGCAAAACAAAATGATAAGTTCATTGGAACATATATATTGACATCTTATTTTTCAGAATCAAAGAGTGCATTGTTTCTAATGCTCGAACTACCCAAGAACAGCTCCCGCACACACCATTTGTTTCAAAGGCATCCATAGCTGATATGCGAAATAAGTATTTTATGTGAGACGATCGAATCCAAAAACTAAATGGTTGTCTGCCACTCACTAAATATATTCAGCAAAGGCCATTTAAAGGAAATGTTCAATACTTCCACCAGTTGAGCAAAATCAGAACTGGTGTATTTCCTTTCTAATTTCCATTGAGAATATGGTATTTCTGAAATGAATTGAAATAGAGCAAAAGAAATTTCATCCTGGATGGTATGCTCAATTTCCATGGAGAATGATGTGAGAGTATGGTAGAACGCTGGTTGATGAGATCAGTGTTGATCCGCATGGCTATGCCCCCGAAATGGTTGGGCCGTAGCTGCCTAGCTCCAGTGGCTAATGCATATAGATCTATAATGATATTTACCTTAAGACATATTCACCCAAATGGTTACTTCTTTCTTGTTTAGGAATGTGATTTAATATACCATTCGCATATATGTATCTTACACTTATATTGATCAAGAAATCTGAGGTACTGCATGATACCATCATATTAGGTGCAATGCTATGCTACGGTAGTGATTCAACCACAAAATGAAGGTACATTAGTACATGGACATACCGTTTTCGACCAGATTTCGTCGGAATTGTGAACCCTAGTTACTAGTAGAGTTCTGCTCCAACCTAGGTAGAATTATAATTGATATATTGACAAATTCATAATCCATTGCATGACTTTTTTAGTTTTAAATTACCAAAATGAAATGCTAGTTCGTACATTACAACAGAGCTAGAAATTGCTGACATCGCAAGCTCTTGACATGCCCGTACAATGTCAGCACCACAAAAGAAAAATACGGTTTTAATAATCGAGAAAGCACCTTTTTTTTTTTTGGGGGGGGGGGGGGGGGGGAATATTTAACAATCCGAATCACGCTTACCACGGTTGCGCACTCACGCAGCTGGGCGGCGCCGTCAACGCTCGCCGGACGGCAACTGGGGATCCGCCGCCGCGGCGCGGCGTCGCTCCCCTTTCACCCGATGCACCTGCAGATTGCGGTTGCACTGCCCGTCCCCTCCCGGCTGCCTCTTACCACCCCGCCGACGAGGTCTCGGCGGCGGAAGGAACTATGGCCCAGCAGCGGCGCCGCCGCCTGATACCCGCGAAGGACTTGGGTGAAATTTCTGATTGATTTCGCAACGGTTTTTCTAAAAAATATATTATTAATCTTTTGTTACAGAAATATATTATTTTGTCAAAAATCGATAATTAATATATCCCTCTTCGTATTGTTGTAAACTTACTAGCACACAATTACCACGCGGTTATCGCAGTTACCATGCACGGTAAACTTTTCATTTTTAAAACCATCTCGCGGTTTTCATGCTAACCACGCAGTTACCGCGGTAACCAACTTACAGCGGTGTCCAATAACCGTGCCGAAAACGCTAATGGGAACCCTGCTTGCATTCACCGATATAAGTATTTTTCAAATTACTAAGGTTAAGGGAAAAAAATCTTTAGCGATAGATGTGTGTGGCAGTGTGGTTGAGCGTATCAATGTAATATAGAATGTAAATGAGAGTTGATTAATAGAATAAAAGTATTTATATTTATGAACAAATCTAAAATACTTAAAGTGGTTATATTTGTTTATAGAGAGTAAAAACCCGATATATATGTATTCGCCATATATATAGAATGGAGAGATACTCCACTTCAACATAACGGCATGATAACATATATGATCAACCTTTTGCAAATATATCCGGCTAAGTTGAATGTGGCATGTTACATACAATGCCATACTTTTATGAGAAAGCAATGTGGTAGGATATTCATTTATTTTTCTTGTAAACACACTTGTCTGCTTTAATGTACTATATAACCACATAGTGGTCTATAGGACAGTTTACTTTTCACACAGCTAACTATTTTTAATTGAGTGCTAAGGGTTATTTGGATCAAGCCCTGTGATTCACGATTGAGCTAGGCATCGTTCTCAGGCGTCCGATTTCGTGCCTCTGTTCGATGGACCTACCTAAGTGAGAGCTCTTAGGTTAGGGCATCATCTAAACACACCTTATCCTATGCATCATCGAAGAGGGTAAACTCATCAACTATGGTTGCGCTTCTGTAGTACTTGCACAACTCTTTCAGTTTAAATATACAATTATCTTCATTTCAGATTATTTATCATTTTAGCGGTGTAATAGGACAATCATTTTGATCATCAATTTCTAAAAAATATATATATATTAACATAACAGATTCACCATGAAATAATATATTATTATATAATTCATATGTTGTTAAATTATTTGTATTTCTAGATAAGTTGGTGGTTAACAGTAGGACTGTTTTACTTTTGACAAATTAAAACGACATCGACAAGTAATTTGATACTAGGGGAGTATATTTTTGCAGTGTGCACTTTTTTATATAACAATGTAACTTATATTATAGACTTTTAGGTAAGTGGTCTTTTTTTCCAATGTTTTTACCAAGTTATTCCTTAATGGTAGTTAATTGATTTTTTTAATCGACAGTTATTGAATTTACGATACCGTAGATCTGCCCATCTGAACCCATGCTCAACTGTGATGACACATCATCTTTCATGGACGAATGTGACTTGTAACGAATGAAATTCACTTATGACTTCATAGGTGACAGGTATAAAGCTTGTCTGAGATGAGGCTACAGAAAGCACGACCGTTGGCTGAAAATCCATGAAACATTTTTGGGCTGGGTGTGTTAATAGATATGTCGACTGACGATTTGACAGTAAGGCCTAATTGGTGGCAGATAACCCACTGTTGATCTTTGCCGGTAGACAATTTGTTGACAATTTATTCTTTTACCAACACACAGTCTGCCAACATATTTCCCAACAGTCTGAGTGGCACATAAAATTTTTATTACCGACAGACAACTGACTTTTTTTGGCGTTGCGGTGTAATGTGAGGGTGAGGGATCCGCGTCAAAGGAGTAGGAGTCGGTGTATCCGCCATCCCTGAGACTAACGCCGACGGATCCGTTGCCCCCGAGGCCAGCACTAGTAAATCCGTCGTCCCATCTTCTCCGCCACTGCTACCACGCACCGGGAAGAAGGAGAGGATGAGGCGCGCCACGTGGCCGTTTGTCTCCCATCGTGTGGCTGCCGCTCCCGTCACCCATCACCTGGATTTGAGGAGAGGGGGAGAGTAGAAGAGACGGGGAAGAAAGAGAGGATGAGGGAGGAGAGAGGTGAGAGTATTAGGAGAGCAAGAGATTTAGAGTTTTTTTTAAGGGAAGAGGGGACTGGGAGACTAGCTTGGAAGGCAGTAGCAGACGAGCCACTTAACAGGGCCTATTAAACCTATGAAAAACCTTGAAATTTGCATATAATTTTAAGCTATTTTTGTTTATTATCATAGCCACTTGTCATATTGGCCCCCAGCCATATTCAAATCCTGGCTTCGCGACTGCATCAAAGGTGCCGGTTCTCCTCAGCAGTGCTGTTAATGAGGTGTCAATTGGTAAATCCAGCACCTACGAAGGATTCATAGATGTTCTGAAGTAGTGCATCCTCTTTCGTTGCAAATGCGCAAGTCCGTATTCTAATTAGTCTCATACAAGGATGGACGAAATAAACGATATATAGAACTAACATATATATATTCATGTGTGCACCCACCGAGTTGAAGGGCATGAAGCCGAGGTGGAGATGGACGACTTCGCCGCCGGCGCCACCATCGACGCCGACTGTCCGCGCAAAATTACCGCCAAGGCAGTCCTCTTTCTCGTACACGGTCACGTCGACGCCGCCGGCGCAGCTCGTCGCCAGCTCGTGCGCCGCCGCCAGCCCGCTTACTCCGGCGCCCACCACCGCCACCCTCATCCTCCTTGGCGATCGAGCTAGCTAGCAAGCAATATGTACCTCTTTCTCTCTTGGACCCTGATTGCTGCAAGACGAAGCTATACTTTATAGTTTATAGTTGAGCTAGCAGCTGGCACATGCGTGCATAGGTGTACTGATCTCTTGACCGGAAATGGATCCTCTATTGTACAAATAATACAAATAATGTACAGGTGCTGTAGAAGCTACAATATTATATCCATTGTTCAATTAAATCAAGCGGCTCATTTTCCTCGTGCTTCATATTAATTAGACTAATCCAACTTTATATGATGAACCCT
Organism: Oryza meridionalis; assembly: GCA_000338895.3. Taxonomy (NCBI): domain Eukaryota; kingdom Viridiplantae; phylum Streptophyta; class Magnoliopsida; order Poales; family Poaceae; genus Oryza; species Oryza meridionalis. The sequence continues at coordinate 9,183,199 of CM002535.2, read as the reverse complement.
GCATATATATATATATATATATATATATATATATATATATATATATATATATATATATATATATATATATATATAGTGAAGTACATGGGCGGTCCCTAAACTTGTGTAGGTGTGTCATCTAGATCCCTGAACTCCCAAAATACATTTTTAGGTCCCTAAACTTATCATGTGTGTCATATAGGTCCTAACCGGTTCAAACCAGCTCCATGCGCTGACGTGGCATTGCCACGGTGGCACCTACGTGTCATTGAAATCCACATGTCAAGCATATATAAAAAATAAAATTAAAAACCATATTTTCTCCTCTTAGGTAAACATAAAATAGACAAAAAAAATCTAAGGTAGAAAGGAGAAAATATGCTTTTTTAATTTTATTTTTTCTATGTGACTGACACATGGCACGTAAGTGCTATCGTGACATGCCACATTAGCGCATGGAGCGGGTTAGAGCTCCTCTGGACCTAGATGACACCTCAAGACAAGTTCGAGGACTCGAAAATGCATTTTGAGAGTTTAGGGACATAGATGACACGCCCACACAAGTTTAGAGACCGCTCATGCACTTTACTCATATATATATATATATATATATATGTATATATATATATATGTATATATATATATATTAGACTTCTCCAACTTTATGATCAAACATTCATCATTTCATCGTCATTAACGTCCAACTATGATAGGCTCATTTCGTAGAGTTAAACATCATACCAAAATTGAGAAATCAAATTCATCCTGCAAAAGGAATAATTGTTGTAACTAATCGTTTTCACAACCATAGAAAAGATTGCTTTTGTCATTGTCCAATATTTTGATCAACGGCAGTGCTAGAATAAAAAAGTATATTGCTAGTGATTTTCCCTCAATCCAAATAATTTCAGAGTTTTTCCTCCACGAAGCTAAGTCCACCAATTACAGTGTGTTTGGTTGGTTGCCACACTTTACTATACCACACTTCAGTCATATCACAGTTTCTTAGGTATATCTTTGTTTCGCTGCCGCAGCTATATCGCGCCACATTTTCATAGCTTTGGACTCATATGTTATACTCTCAAATTTGAAGCTAAACATGTCAAAATTGTGATCAACTATTTCTAAGTTATATTTGTGTCACCATATCACAGCTAGTCTAAACTTAGTAATGATAAATTTAGATATCAACCAAACATCCCCTGTACTTTCCAAGAAGAATTCAGATCTGTTTAATGTAGTTGAACGTTGGAATGCACTGTTGCTTCGACAGCACCTGTACAGTATATATTAGTGGGCACATGCATCCATTGCTGGCCCATGCATGCTTAGTCACCATGTCAATGTCTTCTCGATATCGATCGATAGACAAGACGGAAGATAATAGATCGAGTGAATTATTGGGGGATTGCACGCGTATCGAGACCTGAAGACAAATCGTACGTACTTGCACAAGTTATTAATTTGATTAGCTTATGTTCATTACTCTAATCTGGTTATAAATATTTGAAACTTCGGGTACGATTAATAATTTTTGAAATGCTTCGTCAATTCATAAATGATGTGTGTAGATCGATTTACTTTCAAGTATCACAATATTACAAATTTATTAGATTTTTTGATTTTACTAAATTGATAATTTTAAAGGTTTGACCAAATATGATACATTTTAAATAAAAAAATGTTTGGAGTAACTTTAGTTCAGCTCATATGGATTTGCGATCATATATGGCAGATGGAGCTCCTGGAATGTGGATTTTCTAATTAACAAGAATAATTTGAGAAACCCTGCGATGCAATGACTTTTGGTTTAATCAAACTAATGTGATGTTGTAGATGTTGCTAATATTTTAAAAGCTTGATTAAATTTTAAAAAAATGGATAGGAAAAAGAATCAAAACAACTTGGTATAATATGAAACTAGAGGGTGCACAACCGTGAGTTGTCCAATAACATCTTTTAAAAAAAACAAAAGGAACATATGTCATTGACTATAAAAATAACAAAAGTAGATGGAAAATAAAAATATAATATTAAAATGGGTGGAAATCCATACCTACTAAACCATTTGGATGCCTTGCCCTTTCATCCAAATCCTCAAAGTCCACGAAATTAAAAATGTAGAGTGGAAGACTGCCAGATATCTCTGTAGGCCGGGATCTCTTCAACAATAGTCCATGGTGTAAAAAAGATGGCATATGTGCTAGGCACAGCATTGAGCTTTCTTGTCTGTCTACTAACACGGAAATTCCGTAAGAAGTAGGCATGTCCCTCCACTATAGACGTTGAAAACTTTTGTATTTCATTTTCTCCCACGCAAGCTGTAATTTCACCCCCTAAGAAATTCAATCCATACCATGGGAAATAAAAATAATGTCATCCATGTCCTGTAAATAAACTGATATAATTAATATGATTAATTTTGTACCTCTTCATCGACCAAGATAAGTTCCAAAGCAGTAAAATCTCTCCCTTTGGAAGTTCCAGATAGATGCCATGACCTTGCAACTCTATACGCTAATTATGCCTGGTGGAATTAATTTGTGATAGCAGACTGTACTCCATCGGAAGCTTTTAAGTGACAGGAAGGAAAGGAACAAACTGATTAACTAATTAATTAGTATAATCGAGATGTGGGATGTACATCGTAGGAAAAGCTGATGAGTATGTAGCAAGAAAACACTAAAAAGTTGCAAAACAAATAGAGGCTCAAAATCGGGGTAAAACTTAGGAGCAAGGAGGAAGAAGAAAACCTTGAACATGGAAGAAGAAATACTAATGAGACTGCAACACCTCTTTATAAACAATGTTCTGGGTAATACTACAACTAGATTCCTTATCATTATCATTAGAATTCTAAGCCCATTTCTAGAAGTGACACGGGATATAGCCACGTAGAGTTGTCCATGAGTAAAAACTGGGCGTGGCAAATATAAACCAATATTCTGCAAAGTTTGTCCTTGGCTCTTATTGATGGTCATTGCATAACAAAGTCGAACAGGAAATTGTCAGCGGCTAAGAACAAAAGGCCATTTAGTGCTTGATACATGCAATGCGATTCGAGGGAGAAGGACTTTATGACCTATATGTGAACCTGTAATGATTTCAGCCTCCAAAACTCGATCACCTAGCTGTGCTATTATAAGCCGCGTGCCATTGCAAAGTCCAGCACTTTGATTTAAGTTACGTAACAACATCACAGGTGCTCCAATCTTTAATACAAGATTATGTGGAGGAATGCCTTTAAATTGTAATGAATTTAAAAACTCAACTGGGTAAAGCAAGTCTAGATTACCATGTCCTCTCGAGGATTCAACCAAAGTATCTGAATTCAGGTAATTTTTTTCATGGCTAGGGACCAAAGAAAGAACACGGCTGTTGATTTCATCGATAGTATCATTCTTTGGAGCAATAATAGCCCTCTCCCTTAAATAGGTTGGATTGGAATATGATATTTCCAAGTTTGGATAAGTAGATTTAATAATATCATATATAGCAGGGTCCAATCTTGCAATTAAGATGTCATTTGGTATCTCTATCCATTCAGAGTTTCCATCATCACTTTGTGAACTACCTTTTGCAGTACCATCACCAATACTCAACACCCATTCGTTAAATTCTTTTATTTGATTACCTGGTAAACCGCTATCTGACATCCCGAGCAATCGCATGTTAACCTTTAGACGTAAAACATTAACATGACTCCATAGGTATGAATTAGTTATTGATGCACATCTATCGTCTCCAACCTACCCCCACCCTTGACTACCGGTAATACTTGCCTAAAATCTTCAACAAACAATATAGTCTTTCCACCAAACACCCTGTTGAAACATGAAGGATCTGTTTTACCAAGAATGTCACGCATGCTGCAGTCTAGTGATTCAAAACAATACCGGTGAGTCATTGGAGCTTCATCCCATATTATCAAAGAGCACTGCACTATTAAATCAGCAAGGAATGTCCCTCTCTTGATATCACACATAGATGCCTCGTCAATGGCTATAGGGATTTTAAATCGAGAATGTGCAGTACGACCTCCTGGGAGCAAGAGGGAAACAACCCCAGAAGAAGCTACTGCGAGAACAATATGCTTTTCGGATAATAGACGTGAAATAATAGTATTTCAAAGAAAGGTTTTTCCTGTGCCACCGTACCCATAAAAAAAAAGTATTATCCTATTCTATCATAGACCGACCGAATGACAGTATCATAGATGTGCTTTTGTTCCCCATTTAGTTGCTTGATCATAGTGTCATGCTCATTTTTAAGTTTTGCAACATCATATGCCATTTCCTCAGCTAACAACATGTTTTTTACTTTACTTAAGAGACTTAGATCAGGTTTAGGCAAGCCATAATCACTCATGGAAGCACCATTTTTAGTAAACAAATTATCAAACTCCACTAAAACATGATTTTTCAAATGTTGTTCAGGAACTATATATAAAGGCAGTTGTATTATCGACTGAATTTTACGGTGGATATCATCAGTGAAGTAAATGTAAAACTCATTAAACAGCGAGAGTGCATCACAAACAGAGCAAAACAGGACTATAGTAACAAATAGCTGTCGCATCGGAGTAGCTGAACTCCACAGAGATGCTTCCCTAAGAGCCTCACGCCACTCATTGTCATCACCAAGTAGACCAAGTGCCTGACATGCATCCTTAAATGACGGGTATAAAACACCATGAACAGTTCGCAGATCTTCATACGGTGTGGCCCCCTTGACAACATTTAGAAGCATACGAAGGTAATAAAGCTCACCACAACTAGGATTAATGTAGATAGCCCGACCAATTTTTGTTGCCATCGACCTACGAGAATGCCAATGTTTCTCCTTTTTATCCCAAACCCACTTTGTTGGAAACTCTATATATGTTAGCTCTCGGGCATTTGGATATATCTTATTAGCAGAAAACCACTCAGTCAAAGTTGACTTTCTTGAACGGGGGTCATCTACAATATCAACTAATGATCGTTTAGGTGGGTACACAATGCTATTCATCAAGGGAAGATGTACAGCTAACCTCTCAACCGCTTGTACTCTATAATGTATATCAAATTCAAACAAACGCCAAACAGCCTCATGCGAAGATAAATAACGGCAATCAATGTATTCTCGGACCTCATCAACATCGTTAGTTTGTTCTTTCACACTCGAGTTTTTGGCACTAAAGTCATTGCTATTAACTCCAGCTTCTAAATTCCTTGTAGGGTCGTGAGCGCCAAAGCTCTCAATTACAGCTCTAACACGGTCTGGGCCTTTAGTAATATATTTAAACAAGTATTTTTATAAGATGTGTCTTATTGCACGACTCGACATTTATATGAGCTTGAAAACACTTTAATAGTTTCAAGTTATATGGCACAACCCAAGAGTTGTCCAATTTAACCCCATACCGCTAAACAAAGTTGCTGCACAAAACCATCCTCACCCATGACTGTGTCATCCTGGTAATTTTTTGGGAAAAATTTTGAGCACTTACCATCTTTCATGCATTTGCATTGTTTATTTAAATCCCCACAAGGACCATACACCATAAATTCATCGACAAGTCTATAACCCTCTGGGTCTGACAACCTGTTGGGTATCTCTGCCCATATTATTGAATTAATGAAGGAGGGATGTGAGTCTTTAGTATTACCTTGAAGCCAAACCAAAATATGGACGTGAGGTAGACCACGCTTCTGGAACTCAATGGTGTATAGAACTGAAATACAGGAAGAAAATAGTAAGGTGTGATAATATATATACACACACACAATACATACATTATAGGCTAAAGCACCAAGTTGATACAATAAATTAGCCCTTGATCACTGCAAAATGGTGACGAATAGACTAACAACTTTCTACATTTTTTTAACTACACAGGCCGCTCAAAAAAATCATGTTGTAATATGTTAATTATAGCTTACATAATTATTAGCTGGTTAAACTAACCAAATCCCTGTGTAGCTTGATGGGGTAGGTACCTACTGGTAGGGGTGAAAACGGTTTGGAAACTTTCCGGATTTCAGACCTATTTTCGAAAACGGAATCTGTCGGTCGGAATTTTTCGAAAATGGAAACGAATACGGAAATATTTTCTCGGAAACGAAATCGAAAATGATAAAGGCAGTTTCCGTCAGAACTCGGATCGGTCGGAAACTTTCCGGAAATTGTCTCGGAATTTCCGGAATTTTTCTCGGAATTTCCAGAAATCACAAAATACCTTGGATTCTTATTTTTTAAGCACTGAACAGTGAATACCATGGTGTTTGGCTGTTATTTTTTTAAAAATATTTGTTATGCAAATCTAAAATTACATAAGAATATTTTTTTCATGCATTGAGATTTATAAATAGCATTACTCTCTTAAACGTAGATAATTTATTCTATAGATTGTGTTGTGTGATATACTGTTGATACTTAACAATTGGACTTATATGATTGTGTTTTATGATGAATTGTTGACCGTTGAGACTTGAGAATTGGATTTATCAGTTTGAGGGTTTTTTTTATTCGGATAAATTTTCGTTACCGTATTCGCGCCGGTTCGTTTTCGCTCCGTTTCCGGTTTCGATAATATTCGATTCCGTTTTCGTATCCTGGGTTTTCGACTCCGAAAAAAATATGAAAACAAAAACGATAAAGATGATATCCATCCGTTTCCTTACCGTTTTCGCCCCTACCTACTGTGTTTCCACACGTGAATTTTTTTATGGTACTTAACAACCAGACAAAAGGGCATCGGTGACACACATTGATGCATGCATGCCTAGCAACACGTGGAGAAGTAGGATATAGAAATTGCACATAGTACAAACAAACAGAGCAAAGTAGAGATCCCTATTGTATACAGAGTAGGAGCAAATAATGCGTGCATAGTACAGCATGGTGAGTGCAAATATTTTCTCTTCCCTGACTTGCGCTATATATCTTTTTCAGCTAAAAAAAAATTCTGGAACACCATTAATAGTAATCATACCTGCCTGTGCCTTCCCAAAATAAGTACTCCATCCGTTTCACAATGTAAGTCATTCTAACATTTCCCACATTTATATGGATGTTAATGAATCTAGACATATATATATATATATATATATAGATTCATTAACATCAATATGAATATGGGAAATTCTAGAATGACTTATATTATGAAACGGAAGTACCCTTCTTCAACACAGGAACAAGTTTGTCCACCTTCCATTTGAAAACTCTACTTACAATATCAGGTCTATCTTCTGGTTTTTGCCCTGGAATAAATGTAAGAGCATCAGCTATTTCCTGCCACTTTGGATTACAAGTAAAAGTAATGAAATGGTCTGGTGGCCCATAAAACCTACAAATTGCTATTGCATATTGATAATTTTGTACCATATATCTTTTACTTCCTGTAAAGCTAGCAAGCAAAATAACTTTCTTATCAACATTGTTTCCATCAACATCACCCTTGTGCAAGGCATCTTGGATCCCCTCGTAAATCTCTGACCTTAAATTCTTGTTGTTTCTAATGACAAACCTAAGTCTATTTTCCTCCACTGATGTAAAAGCATCAACTATATATTGCTGGAACAGCCGGCCACCACTAATCAATGTTATTGCCTCACATCTACGCTGTTGCAACCGGAAAGCATAATATTCAAGCATTGTAACCTCGTCCCTCTTTCCAACCCGCAAGACCCCAGAACGGTTGTATTTAATTTTTAGCTTAAACCCTTGCTCACCATATGGGAAAAGAATAGGATAATGCAAAGCCATATAATTAGCATGGAGGTTACTAATTCTACGTAGACCACCACCTCTCTCCTAAATTATTACATCAGGGCTCTTATTTTTTTTTCTGAGAAATCACCTACCACTAGAGCAGCTATCTCAGTTCCAGTCGGTGCACTATATTGTGGCGCAGTTCTACAGCGGTCATGCAATAGTCTAAGATGCAAAGGTTCACTCTGCCCTTTTTGTAGAAGATCCCTAGCAGCCCTAAATGATCTTACCAACTCATTTGATTCGTCGAACATTCTTATTAAACCTTCAACTATCTTTTTGTCGACACCATTATCATCATCACAATCCTTATCTCTATCGAAAATTGATATGCGATTATGGACCTCATTCTCAGTATCAACAATGTAAAGTTGTGCATACCCTAGAGACTCACCTTCTTCAGGAAGTAAAGATCCAATCCTATGATGAACCTGGCCATTAATTTTGAACACGTATGGCCCCGGGCCTTTGTTTATACTATAGTCAATTTTAGCACCCAATGACGTGAAAGCGAACATAGAATTGTATGATCTAATAGACTTAAGGAAGTATTTGGATAAAATGTCACCATTTGGATTTAGCAATTTAGCCAAAAAAGGTGGAGGATGTTTCAAATATGGCAAGCAAGCCTTACCACCCCTGCCACACAGATGAAAGCGAATATGACCCCGGTCACTTGAATTTGAATAAGACCTCTTCAGACGCTCCTGATACTAAAACTGGGCACCACAATATCGACGAAAAAAATTTGAAAATATACTTTATTTTTTCATATTTTTGTGTTTATATACCTTGCTGTGATTAATTTGCAAAAATATACCCAATCCGCTGGACGGATGCGCGGGAGCGGAACCCGAGCCAGTCACGCGGAACCGAAATGCGCGACCGAGCCAGTCCTGCATGACTGGATTGCGGGACCGAGTCGGTACCGCGGCGCCGATGCGCGGGAGTGATGGAGCCCGTGGGATAGCGAGTGAACGCGACGGTGCCGCAGAACGGTGGCGCGGGACCGACGCTGTTGCGCAGAACCGAGCAGGCCGCGTGTTCTTTGAGGTGTGTTCTTTCCCTAATTTTTCCAATTCATTCGCGTGCACGCTTTTCAAACTCCTAAACGGTATAATTTTTATAAAAAGTTTCTATACGAAAGTTGTTTATAAAAATCATATTAATCCATTTTTTTTAAAAAAATAACTATTACTTAATTAATTATGTGCTAATAGCCTACTCCGTTTTCCGTGCATAGGAGATCGGATCCAATTCAGGAACCGAGATGGGGGGCGGCATGTGGGAGCGCCGGTCCCGCATATCCGGCATGCGGGAGCGTTGCCGCGCTTACCAGGCCCGTGGGACCGGCACAGTACCGCATCCCCGACTTGCGGGACCGGCTGGTTCGTCCTCGCTCCCGCACAACCGTTCCGCGGATTGGGTATATTCTTGCAAATTAATCACAGCCATGTATATAAACGCAAAATATGAAAATATAAAGTATATTTTCAAATTTCTTTCCAATATCGACACACATGGGCAGGAGGTCCGTAGTAGGAAATCTCATCTGCAAGGGCAACTGTAAACAAAGCACCATTAATTATTAAGGTTGCATTAATTTAAGAGGCCATCCTAGCACCTATATATACTTTTAATTTGATAATTAGAGTGAGTAATAATGTCACATGGGGAATCATTTTATTTAATTATCCATGTGTTCAAACAAAATTTATCATTGTATCGTATTGCACATGAGCCTCATAGTGTTCTCATCATTTGATGATAAGGAATAAATGGGACTTAAACATATAAAATACCCTTGTAATAGATAACTCATAATAAGTCTTCTTTCTTAGAGGCATGTAAGAACGCATATTATATATAGAAATCCAAAACTACAATGCATCAAAGGATGTTACCTGGAACTTGCTGTTTAGAGACAGCGTGTTTTTTAACTCAGATGAACAATTTCCTAATTTGAGAGGTAACACAGGTGTTATTAATGCAATAGATAATAGAATAATATATTATTTTATTGTATATGAGTCGCCTACCCAACTTTCTTTGCTTTTATTATGGATCTCCGACGTTGCTGCCTTTCACGTATTGTGCCCCAGTAGAGTGTGAACTCACACCTGCATTTAAAAAGGTATTATTTGATATAGCAAATTATATATCCAAATTACATAGAATTTTGAGCACATATTTTGAAGTCCGCCTGTTGTGAAGAAACTCTCCAGCCTCCAACCGTTTCTCGTCTTCTCCGCTCCCGCAAAACTCTAGCTCGTCAATCCCAGTCCTTCCTCGGGCGATCTCCAGTCGGCGATGGATCTCGGCAAGTCTTCATCCACCAGCGCGTCGCTGAAGAAGTTACAAGAGGATGGCGCCCTTCCCGGTCGTGGGACCATGGAGAGAGAAGCAGGAGGTACTGAACCCCAGCCTGTCCTGGGTCACATGGTTGCGATCGAGGACTACATTCTCTGCGGTTTTCTCCCTTCGCCTTCTGAATTTCTTCTCTTGGTTTTGAACTTCTACGGCCTTTCTTTGCTCCATTTGAACCCCAATTCTATTGCCTTCCTCAGTATTTTTTCGCATCTTTGTGAGGCCTACATTGGGGTAGAGCCTTTTCTTGATCTCTTTCGCTTCTACTACGAGTTGCGTTGGATGGAGTCCAACAGGGTATTTGGATGCGTCGGATTCTGACTTTGGGATGGCCTGAAGTCACGTTATATCCCCTTCCAGTGCCCTTCCTCTCGTAGCAAATGGCGGACGAGGTGGTTCTATCTTCAGATAGAAAATTCGGATCCTGTCTTCGTTGTTCCTAAGGAACAACCAGACAAGATTTCGTCTTGGACCGCAAAGCCTACCTTGACCCCTTCCCTTCAGTCCTTCATCGATGTCATCGACGACCTCCGAGTACGAGGTTTGTCGGGGTATGAAGTCACTGCTGACTTCATTGGTAGACGGATCCAGCCGCTCCAGGCTCGAGCCCATCCAGCCTTTGACTATTTTGGACCGGAGGACGCGACCCGGATTTCTCCTCGGGGTATTTTTCTTGCATTTACACTGACTTGCTTGTGTGCGCGTTCCTCCTGACTTATCGAATTTTGGTTCTCGATTCACAGGTCTGAGCAGCGAAGCCGTGGGGCGCCGTGTCGGCCAGTTGATGATCAGCGGCCCGACGACGACGAGCAATGTCCCCGTTCCCCTTTGCGAGAAGGGGGCGGCCGAACGCGACGCTGCCATCAATGTAAGTGTACTCAGCGGGCCTTCTGCATTTTTCTCCCGGAATTGCCTTATGACTTCATAAAGCGTAGGCTCTCCCTCCGACTGATATCATCGGGCCGCTCGTGGACCATCAGGTGGCGGCGTCGCTGAAGGAGAAGGTTGCCAAGGAGGCGTCCGATGCTGCTGCTATCGCTGCTACAACGAGTGGTGGCGACGTTCCAAAAAAGGGGAGGAAATTCTCCTCTGTAATCGGACATCGTTGAAAGGCACCTACCCCCTCGGTAAGTTCTCCTGTCATTTGATCACGTAGTCAAAATACTTCCACCTCACATCATATCGATTGTACTCCAGACCTCGGACGCGTCTCCCCCGTCTCCACGATGGCAGCGGCTTGTGACGCTCGGCGAGAAGTGAGTGAATGAGTTTGAGGTTTCGTGATTTCGTCAAACTTTGTCTGAACCATAGCCTTTTCGTAGGGCGACGCGGGCGAAAGCGGCGCAAGACGGGTCTGGAGGGACCTCCAGCGTGTCTCCTACCGTGGCCTCGACGGATGTCGTGGTCGTGCCCAGGAGCCGCGAGGCGACACCTAGCGGCCCAGCCAGCGATCTCGTGGCTGGCCGTGGTTCGCCAGCTGCCGTCCTCACCTGGGAGGAGCTCTAGGTTGAGATGGGGCGCCTCCTCGAGGCTGGTGCTCGCGGCATTGGCCGCGAGATCGCGGAGGCGAGAGCGGCGGCGGCGGCGTCGGCGAACGAGCGCGCCGACCGGCTAGCGCACGACTTGGCGGAGGCTCGTGAGGACCTCAAGAAGATAAGGGAACTGGTGGCCGGCAATGAGCGACAACGGCAGGGGCTCGAGCACCGTATGTCGGAGCTCGGGAACAACTTGTCGGAAATCCGTGGCTCGTTGCGGGTCACCTATACTGGTCTGCACCAGCTCGCCGGGGAATGCGGTATCAAGTCTATCATCCCGGCGAATCCCGATGAGTTCTCGCTGACGTCTTCTCTTGCTGAACTTGCGGCGGCGATGGAGGAAATTCCCTGCAAGCATGCGTCCAGGATCGGAGAGGAGACGTCCAACGGGATCTACACCGGGGCGTGCCACGTCCTTGCGTGTGTGAGGTTGGCGCACCCTGAACTCGATCTGCGGGAGATCTTGGATTAGGGGGCGGCTAGCGACGCGCGTAAGGATGTGATGGAAGAAGTCGGCGATCTAGGGGAATCTATTCTCCCACTTTTTGAAGAGTAGGATTTTGACTCTCTTGTACTCCTTAGTCATGCTGTATAAAACTCCAATTGGTTCCAACCGCCTTTGTGCGTGCAGTCATCACCTTAGTTTTCTTTAGCATTTTGATCTTGAGTACATTGTTGTCCCTTGTAGAGATGTTGATGTCAAGGATGTCCAGCAGCGTGGGCAGCCTGAGTCGCCAGTGATCATTTCGGCTCTTGCATTTGAGCCACATGCGTCGCCGGACGATGTAGATCAGATTTTATCCGCGAGAACGGGGATGGCGATGACTTCCTTTGGTTGGTGGTCTCTTCATCCCTTTTTGCTCCTCCGACTTGATCAGCCGTGTTCTCGAAAGAGAAGAGCAGCTTGACTTAGTCGTTTCCATGTTGAACAGATCTCGCGAGTAGCGGAGCCAAGATCGTCGTATCCAATATTGGAAGACAAAATTTGAAGTAGAGGAGCTCGAGAGAACTATGCTGGAAGTAAAGCTGTGGAAACGCTCCGAGGTCGTGAGGTGTGGTTCAACTCGTACTTGAAGAGTTGCTGCACATCCATGGCCAAGGTTAGTAGAGAGCTCCGAGTACCCCGTGGAGATCCCGAGGAATCGGCGGCCGGATACATCTCATGGCTGAATGGGGCCTGTACTCAGCTCGAAGGCGTCGGCAAACGCATTGACGAAGCCTTGAAGCAGGAATGTCGTCGATCGAGCCGATATGCCGGAGGGCACGTGTTGGCTTGAATACGAGATCATCATCCACGACTGGACCTCGAGTTTCTCCATGACGGCTTCGCTAGTTCTCGGAGAACTCCGGCGGAGATAGACCACCTGGCGAAATAGATGGCACCGTTGGCGGAGAAGGTCTTTCAGTCTATGGACTGGCGTTGGCCTTCCTGGTAGTCTTTGTACCCTGTGATGGATATCTTAGGAAAAAGTGTAATATAGCTTTGAACTTTTGTAAAATTGTAAGGGGTATTTTGTGAAATAGAAAAGAAATCTATCTTAACAAATCCTTCTTACTCTGGATATCGTGTGTAAGATTATGTTCTCAGTTCACGACTTTAGTTAGTCGTTTGAGTCGTACACTCTCCCTAGCCCCCAGCCTTGTCGTCGGAGGATTTTTCTCGGAGGATAAGGCTCTTGGACCTTTGACCTGCCTTGGTTGAATAAGCACTGATCCTAGCCCCCAGGCCTGAAGTTGGAAAGTGAATTTCCGATTACGCGGCTTGGTTAATACGCACAGCGAGAACTCTTACACGACCAGGTCTTACATGGTCTTTCGTCTCTACAGGATCCGACAAGGCCTTATCGGCTCTAGGTGTCCCCAGCCGAAGATCCCTTAGGTTCCTCGGAGGCCTTGTCAAGATGGTGTAAAGGGACATGAGGATAGGTTTCAACGCTAGGTGTCATCTGGGTAAGGGATCATCGGGCAGGAACACTTTGATTGTGATATGCGCCTAACACATTGACTCATACATAGAATTTACGTAGTTGGTCAATGCTCCAAGAATTTGCCAACTCGCGACCATCACCGTCTGCAATTTTGAATATGCTGGCCGCAAGACTTGTGTGATCGTGTAAGGTCCTTCCCATTTGGGTGAGAGCTTTTTTCGCCTGCTTGACTTTGAACCCGTCGGAGGACGTAGTCGCCGATCGAAAGTATGCGTGCTCGGATGTGCTTCTCGTGGTAACGGCGGAGGGCCTGTTGGTAACTGGCTGCTCGGACGGCAACTCGTTCGCGATGTTCCTCGAGTAGATTCACATCGTCATTTCGTTGCTCCTCACCATCCTCGTCGGAATACTTCTGTACTCGTGTATTCTGATGTCGTAGCTCGCTGGGGAGCATGGCCTCGGAGCCGTACACGAGGAAGAAGGGTATTTCATTGTTAGACGTTGTCGGTGTGGTGCGTACGGCCCATAGTACAGATGGGAGTTCTTCGACCCATTTCTTGGCATGTGACATGAGCCTGTCGTAGACTCGGGTCTTGATCCCTGGTAGTACTATGCCGTTTGCCCTCTCGACTTGTCCGTTGCTTTGAGGGTGAGAAACCGAGGCGAAGCTTATCTTGACTCCCAGCCCGATGCAGTGATCCTGGAAATCGGCGCTGATGAACTGGGAGCCGTTGTCGGTTATGATGCGGTGCGGTAGTCCGTATCTGCAAAATATCCCTTTGATGAATTTGATGACGTTGTCGGCCTTGATTTCCCCCGTGGGTATCGCTTCGATCCATTTAGTGAATTTGTCGATCGCCACGAATAGGAACCTGTAGCCGCCCTGTCCTCGTGGGAATGGCCCGAGTATATCTAGCCCCTAGCACGAGAACGGCCAAGTAAGAGGGATAGTCTGAAGCGCTTGCTGTCACGCCCTAAAAATCGCCTAAATTAATAATTCATATTTTAAATCATTTTTTAGAAATTATTTTAAAAGCCTACAAGTTAAACTCTAATAATCTAGGAAAAATTTCAACATAAAATTGAGCTAGATAAAATTTCATTAAATACTTTGCTTGTTTATCTATTTTCTAGATTTTTCTGGGAATTATTTGAGCAAGGAAAGTATTTTTAATAAATGAAACATCATTTCACGAATTATTTTAATTGGAAAAGTCTTAAAAACCCTCCCCTAAGCCGTTGGGCCGAATTCGGCCCAACATTTTCTCTCTCCGCGCGGCCAAACCAGCCCAAGCCGGCCCAGCCGACGCCGCCCGCCCCCTCCTCCTCCAGCCGCCGACAGGTGGGGCCCACCTGTCGGGCCCTTCTTCAACCTCCGGCCGGCCGAACCGAGCCCGAGCCGCCGCCTCTCTCCTCCAATTCCGCCTCAACCGGTTGCGTTCGAGTCCGATTGGTTGAGGGGTTTTTATCCCCTTGTTGTCCTCTATCTTATCCCCCAAAAATCAGAGCTAATTGCTTCGTGGTTTACCCGAATCAAACTCGTTTTCGAGTTTATCTCCAAACCGAACCCTAGTTTTTCCCAGCTCGATTACTCGCGGTGGGAGTCCGGTCTCTCCAATCCAAGGCTTTAAATAGGACCCCCTAGTCGTCCTCTTTCGTTTGCCCCCTCTCCCGTGGTCTCCCGTGCCCCGTAGCCTCGCCGCCGCGCCGCTCTAGCCGCCGCCGCTGCCGGCCGTCCTCCGGTCACATCACGCCGCCGCTTGCGTCGTCGCCGCCGCTTCCCGTCGCCGCCATTAGGTGCGCATGGAGGTGAGGAGTCCCGGCCGCCCCTTCGCCGCCGTCGCCGGTCGCCGTAGCATCATCGCCGCCGCCGACCCGAGCCGCGCCGCCGCTAGAGTTCGCCGCCGGCCGCCGTTCGTCGTCGTCCTCTACGTGTTCATGTCCTCCGAATTCGCAGCCAACCATCCAATCTCCGGCGAGGTCGCCAACCCGGGCCGGCCATTGATGATGTCATCATGACGTCATCGTCGGTTTTTCTTTTTCCCGTTTTTCTAATAGATTAAATCTTCGGAAAAACATAACTAATTAACCGTAGCTCTGATTCGAGTGGTTCAAGTTGCTAAATTTTTCTAAAATTGAGATCTACATGTTAAAAATATCCACATGTACTGTTTATGCTTGTTTTTGTACTATTTTGTTGATTTTGTTTATTTGCTTTAGTTTCCGACGTTCCTGAGGAGAGCGTTTTCGTTGAGGAAGGTTCGGAAGCGTTTGCGGAAGCTCAAGGCAAGTCACACAGATCCCAAACAACCCTTTGAGCATGTTGAACCCGTTTAAAGCTAATGTTTTATTTCAACTTATGCATTATTTTCGAATGTCATCGGGTGGTGAGCCTTTCCCAATTAATTAATGGCGGAAGATAATCTTATTTTCCTATGGGTTATAATTTGATTAGCTTGAACCTTATATATTGGATTGGTTCAGCTAAATGCTATATATATATAATTGCTTAGCCGTGCTTAGAAAGATAAGCTCATTAATGGGATGAATCATATATACTACATTATTATTTATGTATTTAATGGTAGCTCACGATGGTTAATCGTGATATGATAATTAATTGATAATTAAAACCCGGTTAAGGTGGGTTGTGAGCATGTGGTTTTGAAGGTCGTGCTCATGGCAATTAAGGACCGGTTCACGAGCTACTGTTGTGAAACATTTACCATGCCAACCACAAGCCAGCGTGGACAACGGCTTTATCTTTTGTATAGCATGATTCATTATGGTGTGCCAGACTGAGAAGCGGCGAGAAGTCCGTGGGGGTCGTTGGGGAGTCTATTGCCTCTGATTTTGAGGGGGAGATTATGATCCAGGAACGGTGCACTGTGGTGAATTGTGTTGTGCGAAGGGTATTGTCACAGTTCCTTTCCAAGGTACCATGGTGGTGCTGAGGCGCATGGTGACATGTTGTGGGATTGTGTCTTGTGGGTACAGTGGTACACCTCTGATCAGAGTAAAACTATTCGAATAGCCGTACCCGCGGTTATGGGTGAGTCTAACAATGTTTTTCGTGATTAGTCTCACACTACTCATTATTGGTGATAAAATGTGATAATTAAATTGACTCCTGGTTTGGAATGATATATTCCTGGTTTGGAGGTTTGATTTGTACAACCGGGGTTGGTTGTTCAGATGAGGTTGGGCCTATGCAACACGGCTGTGTTGTATGGTGTTTCTTTAATACTGATCAATTAATCAACCGTTTTACTATTCTCTTAAATATTTACTAAATGCTGTTTATGCAAATGAGCTACATTATGCCATCCTTTGTTATCCTGTGCACTTGCATATTTGCTGTGTGGCTTGTTGAGTATGTCATATGCTCATTCTTGCAATATTCATTCATCAGAGGAGGAGTACTTCAGTGAAGGTGATGATCTGGAGGACTAGGCTTGGTCCGGGTTAAGTTGCCTGTGGAGTGGAGTCGCCATAGCTGTTCCGTAGTTTGTTTTATTTTCTTTATCCGTTGCGTAGAATTTTATTCTCTGAGAGGAACTATCTACCTCTGTAATAATTTGTTATATCGCGAATATTAATTAGTTGTTTAATAGTACTCTATTATCAATTTGTTATTGTGTGCCTCGGCTGATTCCTGGACGAGGACTTAACATACATGTAAGTGTTTGGAATTTTGGATAGAAATTCCGGGCGTGACACTTGCATGGGTAGCTTTGTGTGTTTACTGTGGAATTGACAAGTTTCACACCGCTGGACCATGTCGCATGCATCTTTAAGGGCGGTTGGCCAGAAAAACCCTTGCCAAAAGCTTTCCCAACCAATGTTCGACCGGCGGCGTGTGACCCACAAATGCCTTCATGTATATCAAGGAGGAGGTGTCTGCCGTCGTCGGACGAGATGCATTTGAGAAGTACCCCGTTTGGCGCTTTCTTGTATAGATCGTTGCCGAGCATGCAGTAGATTTTTGGTTTACGGGTTATTTTCTCTGCCTCTACGTCGTCCTTGGGCAACTCTTCGCTGTTGATGAATTTGATCAGTGGGGTGCGCCAGTCGTTTGTGGTCTTGATATCGGCGACGGCGCGTTCTGCCTCTGTGGCCTCCGAGCTAATGTCGGGGGCGGCTGGGCTGACTTCGCCGCTAACCTCTTTCACTGATGGCTTTGTCAGGATGTTTAGAAAGGTGCCGGGCTCGAGTGGTTCTCGTCTGGACGCGCGTTGTGCTAGGTCATCTGGCTCGATGTTGTCCTTGCGGTATATGTGTCAGACCTCGATCCCATCGAACCTTTTCTCCAACTTCCTGACTTCTGCGAGATACTTTGATAACTCGGGGTTAGAGCATTTGTAATCTTTATGCACCTGGTTTGCGACTAGCTCGGAGTCCCCTTTCACGATCAGTCGTTTGACCCCAAGTGCGGCTGCAGCTCTTATCCCGGCGAGTAGTCCTTCGTATTCGGCTGTGTTATTGGTCACCCTGAAGTTGAGGTGGATTGCGTTCTTGAATTGATCTCCAGAAAGAGATGTCAAGATGAATCCTGCCCCTGCTCCTTGGCTGTTGAGTGCACCATCGAACGCCATTGTCCACGTTTCGTTGTCGATTTGGTTGTCCGATTTGTTATCAGGCATAGTCCAATCAGATATGAAGTCGGCGAGTACCTGGGACTTGATGGCTGTTCGTGGCACAAAGTGGACATCAAACTGGCTTAGCTCAACTACCCATTTCGCAATGTGGCTGACAACGTCTTTGTTTCTCACGACTTCACCGAGGGGGAAAGAGGAGACAACTGTGACTCTGTGGGCTTGAAAGTAGTGGCGTAGCTTTCTTGATGTCATGATTACTGCGTAAAGCAGTTTTTGGATCTGTGGATATCTTGTCTTTGCGTCATGGAGAGTTTCGCTGACGTAGTAGACTGGTCGTTGCACTTTCTCTCTCTCGACAACAATGACGGTGCTAACGGAATATGGTGTGGTGGCAATATAGAGGAATAATTCTTCATTAGGTTGGGGAGCAACAAGTATAGGGGGTTTGATAGGTAGCGCTTGAGTGCAACGAATGCCTCTTTGACTTCCTGTGTCCATACAAATTTGTCTTGCTTCTTCAGCAGAGCGAAGAAGGGTTGTCCTCATTCTCCCATCCTAGCGACGAACCTGCTTAGTGCTGCCATGCATCCGGTTAGCTTTTGTACTTCCTTGAGTCTTGTGGGTGACTTCATGTTCTCGATTGCCTTGATCTTCTCGGGATTTGCTTCTATTCCTCTGCCAGAGACGAGGAAACCGAGCAGCTTGCCCGACGATACTCCGAACGTGTACTTCTCTGGAGGTTGTCGAACGTTTCCCGCAGATCGTCAACCAATGAGTCGCTTGTCTTGGTCTTGACAACGATGTCGTCGACATATGCCTTGACATTGTTGCCGAGCTAGTCGCTGAGTGTGCCCTGGACCGTGCGCTGGAAAATATTCCCTGCGGTTATCAGTCCGAATGGCATCTTAACATAGCGAAATACCCCGAACGGTGTGATGAATGCTGTCTTCTCTTTGTCCTCTTTCGCCATGCTGATTTGGTGGTAGCCAGAGTAAGCGTCGAGGAAACTCAACAGCTCACAGCCGGCTGTTGAGTCCACCAGTTGATCTATTCGAGGAAGAGGGAAGTGATCCTTGGGACATGCCTTGTTGAGGTCGGTGAAATCGATGCACATTCTCCATTTCCCGTTGGCCTTCTGCACCATGACTGGGTTGGCTAGCCACTTTGGATGAAGTACCTCTCTGATAAAGCCAGCTTTGAGAAGTTTGTCGAGCTCTTCTCGTATGGCTCGTTTTCAGTCTGGTGCAAATCTCCGCAGTTTTTGCTTTACTAGCTTGGCATCGGGTCGCACCATGAGTTTGTGCTCAATCACCTCCTTAGGGACCCCCGGCATGTCGGACGGCTGCCAAGCGAACATGTCAGCATTGTCGCGGAGGAAGGTGATGAGCGCGAATTCCTATTTCTCGCTTAGTGATGCCCCGATCTTGACGGTCTTATCGCGGTTGGCACTAGAGAGTGGAACGATCTTGATCGCGCCGTCCGGTTTCGGCGTCTTGTTTGTCTTGCTCACTTTCTTGGGTGGCTCAGTTGTGGCGGGTGGCCTGGGCGTTTGCTCGACCATGTCGAGGCTTCGCTTGTCGCATTGTACCGCCAGCTTTGCGTTCCCTTGAATAGTGATTGTTCCCTTCGGTCCTGGCATCTTGAGCACTTGATACGCGTAGTGAGATGCGGCCATGAACTTCGCAAGTGCAGTTCTCCCGATGATGGCATTATACGCTGTATCGAATTCAGCGACATCAAAGGTGATCTGCTCCGTTCGGAAGTTGTTTGCTTGGCCGAAAGTCACAGGCAACGTAATTTTGCCCAATGGTTGGGACGAGGACTGGGAAGTAATCCCATGGAAGGGTTGATCGGTGGGTGTCAACTCGCTTCGTGGGATTCCCATCGCGTCCAAAGCGCTAGCGAAGAGAAGGTTGATTGAGCTGCCACCGTCGATGAGAACCCGCGCGACCTTGATGTTCCGAATAGTGGGTTCGACCACGATCGGATATCGTCCTGGGATGACGGCAGTCTTGGGATGGTCTTCTTCCGAAAATTCTATCTTCTGTTCAGACCACTTCATCTTGGGTGCAGTCCCCTGCCATGTCGAACAGACTTCACGTCCCACTTTCTTGTATTCTTGCTTTGAGGAGTACGCTGTGGAACCTCCGAAAATGTGTGAAACGTGGAGGTCAGAGTCTGGATATGCTGAGTCCGATTCCTGAGCAGGCGCCTCCGCATCCTTCTCGACCTCGCGTACTCACTTGCCTTTTTCAAATGCTATGTGCTTCTCGAGCGACTTTTTGAAAACAGGGCAATCTTCCAAAGAGTGTCTGTCCGTCTTGTGTATGGGGCACCATGCTTTCTTCACGTTGCTACCTTGTGGGTCTGGGCGCTTGGGAGGGTTCGCGTATTCTGCTACGAGAACTTCCGCTTGAGCTTTCCTTTTCCCACTTTTGCGATTTTTCTTCTTGCTTGACTTAGGTGCGTCCGTGGCTGGTTTCTTCTCTCCCCTGTTCTTCGGCTTATCGTTCTTGCGTCTCAGCGCATCGTCCGCATGGGCGCATCGCTCAACAATCCCGAATAATCTCCGAGTAGTTGTGATGCGTCTTGTCGCCAACTCCTGGGTAGTATAGCGATCTCTGACACCGGACTTGAAGGCACGAATTACAGAAGCGTCGGTGATTTCGGGGATTGTATTTCTGCACTCGTTGAAGCGCCGAACATATTCCCTCAAGGATTCACCCGAGTTCTGTGTCAACGCATGCAGGTTGTCTTCGATCGCGTGGCGCTTGTAAGTTCCTTGGAAGTTGGCGACGAACTGCTGCCATAGGTCTGCCCATGAAGAGATCGAGTAGGGCGGGAGATGCATCAGCCATGAACGTGCAGAGCCTTTTAATGCAGTTGGCAAATAATTTGCCAACGCGTTGTCGTCTACTCCGGCAGCGTAGAGTACTGTGGAGTAGACTTGAAGGAACTCTTCTGGGTCGGTACTCCCATCGTACTTCTCTATTGCTCCGGGTCGGAATCTCTTAGGCCATCGGACATCACACAGGGAACGACTGAAAGCTCTGCACCCAGCGCTGGGGGCGGTGGGTTGTCGGAGATCGTGTGTCCTGCGCGCCCCGGCCCAGTCAACCGCCGAGCCGAGCCACCACTCTTCCCCTCTCTCTCCCGCTGACAGGTGGGGCCCACCTGTCAGGGCCGTCGTCTACCTCGCGCCGCCGCAGCCGTGCCCTAGCCGCGCAAACCGCCACCGCCTCCTTCCAAATTCGGCCGCTCCTTTCCCGATCCGAGCAAATTGGTAGAGGGGAAATGATCCCCTTGATCTCCTCTATCTTTTCTCTTATAGAATCTTCATCTAGTTTCGTTTGGAAATCGTGGGATTCGAGCTCGATTCAGATTCGTTTTTCCTCCCGAACCCTAAACTTTCCATCGCTGTCGCCGGCCGCCGTGGGCCTCCGTCACCACCCCTAGCCCCTATATAAAGACCCCCGGGACCTCCTCTATCCGCCGCCACCCTCGCCTTAGCACGCCGCCGCCTGTAGCGCCGCCTCCGCGTTAGCCATTGTGCCGCCGTCGCCGCCGCGAGTTCAGCCGTGCGCTGCCGCCGCTCCGGTTGTTGTCGTCGCTCGGGAAGGCCGCCGTGGGATCGCCAAGAAATCGCCGTCCTCGTCCCGTCCTCTGTTTCCACTGAAGATCACCGGAGCACCGCTGTCGTCGTTGACCCGAACGTCGCCGCCGCTTCGACCTTGCCGCTGTCACCGTCCGTTGCCGTCCGCCGTTGTTTAAGACCTTGGTGAGTTCGCCGCGTCGCCCGCTACCCGTTGGTGTCCTCCGTTTGCACCGCCGCACCGTCATTCGCCGGCGAGCACGTGGTCCCGAGCCGCCGTCGGTGATGACGTCAGCGTTGCGTCACCCGTAGACCCGCGGTGGATCGTGTCGATCTCGGCCGTTCGTTTTGGGTTAGATTAGATCTCGGCCGTCCGTTTCGTAGACCGTCCCCGTGCACTCGGTCCACCGTAAACCCGAGCCCGCTGACGCAATAAATCATTTTTCCTTTTCAAAAATAATTCTTTATTGCGTCATAATTCAATTAAAATCTATGTAAATGATTTAATCCGATTTAATCTTTAAAAATTCATAACTAATTCATCTTAGCTCGGATTTAGTTGGTTCAAGTCTCTAAATTTTTCTAAAATTGAGATCTACATGTTAAAAATATCCACATGTACTGTTCATGATTGTTTATGTGCTGTTTTGGTGATTTTGCTCTTTTCTGCTTAAATTCCGACGTTGCCGGAGAGTCCGAATTTGCAGGAGAAGACTTTGAAGAGTTCCAAGGCCAGCAAGGCAAGTCACACAGATCCCAAACAACCCTTTGAGCATGTTGATCCCGTTTAAAGTTACTGTTTCTATTCAACTATTGCATTTATTTTTTAATGTCATTGGGTGGGAATAACCTATTGCCTTTGTTATAGCCCTTTGTTATTGCTTACCAATACTTTGTCACCTGGTTAATAATTGGATTAGCTAGAACATTATATGGTTTTAGCTAAAGTGCTTAGGATGCTTAGCCATGCTTAGAGACACTAGCTCATATAAATGGGATAATTTATGATTCACTATTGTTTAATGATGGCTTAATAATAGCTCACGATGGTTAATCGTGATTGGTTAATTAATTAATTTGTCAACTAAAACTTGATAATGGTGGGTTGTGAGCACATGGTTTTGATGGTCGTGCTCATGACAATTAAGGACCGGTTCACGATTTTCGGTTGTGAAACATTAACCGTGCCAACCACAAGCCAGCGTGGGCAACGGCTTTACTTTTTGTATAGTATGGTTCATTGTAGAGCACCAGACTGTGAAGTGGCGGAGATAAGCCCACGGGGTCGCTGGGGAGTCCATGCCTTGTTTATAAGGGGGTGATTATGATCTAGGAACGGTGCGTTGCTTTGAATTGTGTTATGCAGAGGATATTGTCACAATCTCTATTCGGGTACTTGTTAAGTATCGCGGCGCATGGTTGACATGATGTTGAGGTTGTCTCTTGTGGGTACAGTGGTACACCTCTGGCCAGAGTAAAACTATTCGAATAGCCGTACCCGCGGTTATGGGCGGGTCTAACAATGTCTTTCGTGATTAGTTTCACACCTCTCACCGTAATAAACGATGTTGTAACTGGTAATAACTTGTTTAGCTCCTGGTTTGGAATGGTATATTCCTGATTTGGAGATAGAACTGTGCAGCCGGGATTGGTTGTTCAGGATGGTTGGGCCTATGCAACGGGTATGTTGTATAGCGATGGATTAATATTGATTAAGTAAATACTTTACTGTTTTATTAAATTCTGAAGTATTTATTAAATGCCATTTATGCAAATGAGACTATATTATGCCGTCCTTTGTTATCCCTTGCATTTGCATATTTGCTGCGTGGCTTGTTGAGTATGTCATATACTCACCTTACAATCATTCATCAGAGGAGGAGTTCTATAGTAATGCTGAAGGTATGGAGGATTAGGCGTAGCCCTGGTCAAGCTGCTTGTGGGATGGAGTTGCCTGCGCCGTTTATTTTATTTTCCGTTGCTTAGATCTTTATTGTTTGAGAGGAACTATCTACCTCTGTAATGACTTTATATTCGCTTATTAATTAGAATATCAATTGCACTCTATTATTGATTTGTTATTGTGTGCCTCGGCTGATTCCTGGACGAGGGTTTACACACATGTAAGCGTTTGGAATTTTGGATATAAATTCCGGGCGTGACAACATATGTGCACAGTGTACACTAACGATAATGGAGAATCAATTGCAGTACGTGCAACCAATGTGTGCATAGTGTATACTATCCAAAATTTTAACAAATTGACCCTTTTACTTTTATTTAGGTTATCTATACTAAACCATAAAACTCGATATACAAAAGATGACACATCAACATCCATTAGTATTTATTTTGCTAATAACAATATATATATATATATATATATATATATATATATATATATATATATATATATATATGTATGTACACACACTAGCAAGTAATGAGTTGTAATCCCTCCATTCAAAAGCATCCAACCTAAGATGTGATATGATATTACCTATGATGAATCTTTGTATTTGGTAACATTACATCTCTTTTTTGGGTTAGTTTTTTTATGGAGTATATATTTGGCATTTCATACATTAAATTGCTTTAACGTCAAACCTGAAATAAACCAACGAATAAATAAAAGGTGTGATATCACAATTGAGAAATCAGCAATAGCTTGACAGATATGGAATACTTAAGAAATCATCAACTCGCTAAAAGAAACAATTCATCGGGAGATTTTAACGAGCAACAACTGATGATCTACAATTATTGGAAACTTGGAATACTACCAGACAAAGTGATTGCTCCCTGGGGCCCTGTACTAAAATTGATCAGGCTAATTAGTGGCGGATCGAGGATTTTAACCCTTGGTGTACCCATGTCACGAGCCAAATCAAAGCCTTCACAGTTTATCAAAAAGTATAGTACAAATAGTTATTATTTTGGCGTTGAACCAGTAGTGTATCATTAGATGGAACTGAGCAAAAATAGAACAACAGAAATTACAATTTATTCCTATTGTCTTCCGATATTATTCTGGCCTATTCTGAACTTCCTCATAACCTTGCATCACCATCACAAAAGTGAAGCCCTGGACGACATAGCCTTGGTGATGTAGAACAAGTAGAATAAATCATGAAAGAATGCCCATGTTCCTCCTCATAATTGATTGATTCATTATGACCTAATCCTATGTCGGGTCCCACAACTAATGATTTGGAAACCGACATATTTAAACTGTATCAAGCCCTAGATCAGTAGATTGATACAGGTTCAACAATCTGGATCTTCATTGCAAACATTTGGTAAGGTCTCAAAGGAGATATTATTACAGAATAATATTAGGGTATTTACAAGTTTGTGGCTAACTATTACAGTAGAAGCTATAGAATGACTCAACTCTAATGTTTTGCTATAGACTTAAACCATCTATCTAATCTATACTTGAGAACTAAGTTAGAATGAGACTAACTTGTATGATTGAACTCCCAGCTTCGGTAAGAACATCAATTGGACTCTGAAAAAGGGGGTTGAAGCAAGGGTGAGTACAACGTACTCAGCAAGCTATTATATCAAATAATGAATGCATGAAATAGTATTTAAGTAGATCTAGGTTTACTGGCAGAAAGCCGAGAATATAAAGGAAGAAAGCCCGGGATGTCTTTAATGCAACAATATTTAGAAAAATCTTGAGTTAAGTTTCTAACCAAAGTACCATATGAGTCCCGATACTCAAATCCATGAGCACGGCTATTCGAATAGTTTGATAAATATTCTACTGCAGTAGATGTACGCTTTACCCGCAGTCCACGACTTGCCAATATTCATTAGCTTAGTCATGGCCCAGTATTAGGTTATCAACAATTGTGGTACCTGTTCTATGAACTTGAGTCCCCATGCGCTCTGAACGGAACGTTATCAGCAGCGAGATGAGTTCTGGCATTCCCGGGGTTTTTGGAGAGAACTGGTTGAGAGACCCCCGTCATCTCAACCAGGTTTTAACAATACACACACAGTTCGTGATATCAAAATTTATCTCAAATATTTACCTGCGCCTCAGTAAATATTACAATCGCCGTGCTCGGCGTAAGTTTGCCTCCTTCGCGAGGACTTACACAAGAACCACTATACAGAGGTACCACATTGTTAATTAACATAATATCTAGGTCTGTCCCCAGTCTAGAAGCTACGGTCGTACTCGTTCGTTTGACATAAGTACTTGGTAAACTTATATCGATCGAGACAGTACTAGCCACCCTAGCCACCTGGAAATCAACCAAATCTTATGTACTGTCCCAATCTAAGTTCATTATATTTTATGCAGTCTAACTAGGCAGGGCTAAGCAAAAGCTAGCATATAATTGGTTCACTATATGTTCAGATTATGCATTGAAAATCATGTATGGCTAGTGCATAGAATATAATATAGAATATAGGGCATTTATGCTCAAAGGGAAGGAATAATAACTTGCCTTGCTCCAACGCAAATAAATCCAAGATAGGCAATCTGATTATCTGATACTTGAAATATCACAAGCTGCCATCCAAAATAGACTCTACTAAAGAAGAGAAAGAACCAAATTCAATAAAAGTCACAAAATAACAAGAAAGCGATGAAGGGCAAGAAAGGCTAGGTTTGGGGTATAAATATCTCCTTTAAAAGGTATAGGGATTATTGGCTAATATTTCATCTATGGGTTCTAAAGGGTTGGAGGCTAAGATAGAAAGGGGATCAAGCAACAAATGTCGCTTATATTTTATGAGTGGGCCTTGGTTGTTTGGATAGTAAGAGATATAACTGGTTAAGCGAGTATGTGGCTAATATTGGCTGGTGGCAGGTTTAGGTAGTATAATACCTAGGGTTTGGTTATATTTAGGCCAATTGGGGATAGGGCAGCATATCGGCTAGGCTCTATATTTTATGTATAGGTTCTAGGTAGTTGGAGAGTAGGTGACTGAGAGTAGGGTGGAGAGACGATACTGGTGGGTGTGGAATTTGGATGACGGCTGGGATTTAACTAGTAAGGTGTCAGCTAGGGTTTGGTTGTGTGCTAGTCGATGCTAGTGTTGAACAGCATAATGACTAGATTTGGTGTCTTCTCTAGCCAGTGTCAGCAGACAGTATAACGGCTAGAGGGATAGGAAGTTTGTACAAGAAGTGTTACTCCGACAACCGTGGATGGCGGCAGAGTGGCTAGGATCACACAGAGCTCGGGAGCTAACTGTGCTACGTGCTGTGGAGGTCGAGGGAATAGTGAAGCTCCGACAGTTGCATGCATCGAGGCGTGAGGTGCCAGGAGCAGCACTTCGACCTTGGGTTTGGGTTTTACTGGGCTTTACAACCAACGGTTCGATGTCGGGATTAGTAGACCGCGAACGTCCCCATGGAAGGCGTAAAGTTTCAACCGGCAGCTTTTTAAGTGGCTAAAGGTTAATTTGGGACGGAAGAAAATATTTAAAAAGGCAAATTTAAATTCAAACAATATTTGAATAAATTCAAATAAAATTATAAAATAACAAATTGGATATCAAAATATAGCTTTTGAATTTAGACGAATTTAGGTCCAAGTTTCATCGGAATCGGATATACGGTTTAGGAGATATGGGCTTCTAAAGTTTGGATTTTGAATCAAATCTAGAAAATGCGAAATAGTACTGTAGGGGCCCACCTGTCAGTTTTCCTTTTCTTTTTCTTTTCCCTTTCTTCTTCCTTCTTCTTCCTCCCGTTCTCTTCCTCTTTTCTGTTGCCGAGTGAGTTGAGAGGAGGGAGAGGAGGGGCGCTGGCTCTCCGGTGGATGGAAGACTGCGAAGCCGGCAACACACGTTCCCGAGCAACGCGCACTCAGGGAGGGTGGTTGCCGGTAGAGAGGATTAGAGGGGAGACCAGAACGGCGGCGGTAAGAGCTTGCTCCGGCCGGTAAAAGAAGTGGCTGTAGTAGCTTATAGGATGGCTAAGGGAGAGGGGAAATTATAAAAATGGGTTCACCTCGTCGAGGCAAGCCCGGTGGCGCGAGGGTTTGGCCGGAAATGCTCTGGTGAAGGAGATCGGCTAGTGGTGGCCATGGCCTAACATGGCCAGGAGAGAGAGAGAAGAGCTCGGCTTGTGTGGCATAAACAAAGGGGGTTTGATCTCTTATATAGGCGATGAAAGGCGGTTGCCGATGGCGGCTGTGGAGGCGGTTTCAGAGGAGAAGAAGAGGAGCACGGCAGCGGTGTCGGTTTGATTTCTTAGCGGCGACGGTGGCGTGAGGGAGAGGAACACGGCGCCGGCGGCGGCGCGCGTGTGTGGCGCCACGCGCGCCCACAGGGAAGGGTGGGGTGGGTCGGCTGGGCCGACTGGGCCAATGGACCGAAGGGAAGAAAAAAAAGGGATTTTGGCCCAGATTGAAATAAATGTTTTTCTAATTTTTGGATGGAATTTGAATGGTTTGGTTTGGCTAGGATTTAAATTTGGTGGAAGTTCATAAAAGAGAATCATTTGAGTGCAATATTTTTGGAGGTGGGATTTAGTAGAATTTATATTGATGCACTCAAAGAAATAGGGATATTCACACTATGAATAGTATGGCTCCTAAATGGAACATATTGTTTGAATATGTGGAAGAAAGATGGAGGGTGAAAAATAAATAGGATTTGAATCCTAAATTTGATAGCAGGAATATTTGGAGAATTATTTGTGGCTAATGGGGAATCAATTTGGAAGAGGGGATAAAATAAAAATCTATTCTTCTTAGCACAAGAGCAATCATTCACAGTATTTGTAATAATATTATTTTTGTGCCGAAGAGAAAATCAAGCCACAGGATTTAAATTGGCGGCTAGATTTGGATATTTGAAATTTGGACAGGGGACTAAGGATTGGTTTGAAATCAAAGGATAGGTTCAAGATCAAAGGATGTGTTAACAATTAATTCCAATAAAATTGGAATTGCTTTGCTTTAGGTTCTAGGATAGTATGGGAAGGTTTCTTGGACCATAATTCGTAAAAGTAAAAAGGGGTTTTCAAACTAAATTTGAATAAAAGAATTTTAGTCGAAAGAAGGTTTTAAATTAAAATCAAATCAAGAAATACCTCAAATTTAACCAAATATATTTTTAAATGGAAAACACAAAAGAAATTAAATACTAGAAAGGGATTTTATGCAAGTTAGTTTTAGGAGGTCGCTCTAATTATTATTTTCCTAGGTTTAGGAAGTTATTAAGAATATAAGACTCAGCATGATGCAGAATTAGAAAATGGTAAATTTTTGGTACGTTACATCCTACAAATCACGCAACATACCCTTACTGATTTGGCATTTCCATTTTCAATCAAATATAGCCATCTAAAGGAGGAGGATGAGAGATTTTGCAACTTCAGATATTATATTTTCAGGGTTTTCAATCAATCCCTACCACTACCAAAGACAAGAGAGATTAGAGTTGCACAACAAAAACGAGAAAAGAGTATACATGCACAGCACGGCTGAACCCTACTGGTCGCCGCAGGCAGAGCCTCATCATTGTCCTCGTTGCCTTGTTTATTGGCGCGGCTGCCACCAGCAGGAACGCACGCACACGCCGCCGGTCTTGTGGTGAGCTACGCGAGAACGATGAACCTTGACCTGTCCACTTCTTCATGAAACGAGGCACCATCCATTGTTTAGGCCAACTGAAGCATAATAGATCCCAATTTTTTTTTAAAATTTTGGGTATGCCACTACTGTGGAGATTATGGGTACCCCATACCGACACGGCATGGTTATCCGACTGGTTATAGGGGATAACTTATATCTATGGAATATGTAACGGATCATGACTTGGGTATTACGTTTCCTTGTATATTATGGAACGGCCTAAAGTCCTGGTTTGATAATATTGTAAAGTAGATTTAGGAAACCTATACCGTACTGGTTAAGGTTTCTATCTTGTAATTCTGCCCCCATTCCTATATAAGGTGGGCAGGAGGCCCTCTAGGAGGCATATGAGACACAACCAGATCATCAGATCAATACACACCCGGCGGATTCAAATCCCCAAACAGGAGTAGGGTATTACCTCTCATTGAGAGGGCCTGAACCTGTCTAAATCCCCCAAACAGGAGTAGGGTATTACCTCTTATTGAGAGGGCCTGAACCTGTCTAAATCCTTGTCTCCGCATCCATCCACTTTTAGGTCTCGTGCGCTACCCCTTTTATTATTGCCGAATTCATGTTTCGACAGTTGGCGCGCCAGGTAGGGGTGCGTCGAGTTATCTATCAAGAAGTGAGACGGAACTAATTAGAAGTCGCCGAATCAGTTCAATCTAGCAAGGAAAATCAACCTCAGCAAATTGGATCGCTCCAATCTCCGACGTCACCAATGGTGGTGAATCCTCAAGATGCAACTCGCCAAGATGCCGGCTGGAGCTGCTATATATACAATCCGTAGCCAAAAAAATAGTCTGTATCCAAGAGATCATCGGCCACGTCTCCAGCTACCAGCCTGCACAACCCTGCTTGATCGTACTGCTCTGCATGGAGGTCGGCCATGGGAGTCACCACTGCTATCTGGACAGGCATGCTGGAGCGACGGATGTTCACATGCACCGGATAGCAATCGAGCCGCCGATCCAGTCGTCGTCGTCGTCGCCGTTTTCTGTTATGCTCGGTGAGATTGATTCCGCTGAGATCAGACGGGACGTTTCGAGTTCGACGTGGACTCGGCGCCTCGGCAGAGGCGTGTAGCCGCGCGTCATCCACCGCAGCCATCTATCAGCCGTGTGAAGACAGCTACTCGCCGGGATAGCAATCACCCGACAGCACATGCACTTGGACATGCAAGGATCGGCTCTGCATCTACACGCATAAACACATGCATGCATGGATAAAAACTGCTTTCCGGCATCGGCTGATTTATCGTTCCAATCTATTATTATAATTATGATATTATTTTTAATCATAGATTGATCTGCCCTTTGATTCTTCTTTTCCTCTCGCGTGCATATACTGGCGTTTGACGGCTCCATGATTACCTCCGACGACGGCATCATGCTGAAGGACTGTCGGTTACAGGGGCAGATGCACGCACAGTGGCATGCAATACTTTCAGATGCATGGACATGCAAATTAGCATGCGTATATGCTGCATGCATACATCAATATATATAGCATGTCAGCATATATAAGATATCCATGTCAGCATATTTTTCTGCTTAGAAGATATTAAATAAAGAGAGAGAGCAAAGCTATCTACTAACTTAGAGATAGTCTATAGAGAAAAATGAGACAATGCATGAGAAAGCCCATGTAGACAACTATTCAGGTAGTTTACTTAATCTAGTCTATTGCTGAGATGTACATGTTTTATGGGAAGCACCTTACTTTACCATTGCGGGTGCTCTAATATCTATACGTCATTCCTAATTGCTATGCCTAATCAGTCTGATTAATATATAGGGTATTTTTTTGCATGTGAGATCATCGTTGGCCTATCCATCCGGCTGACGTCGCCCTGATCTGGCTGGAGCGAGCTGCTCACACGCATAATTTGCACTCTGCCGTACGCACATATATACACGCGTGCGAGCACATTGGGAGCAAACATGTGTGAGGACATATCCTAGCGTTTTCCAACCATTGCTGGGCGTCTTCATCTTCATAGCCGGCTTTGCCTTCACCGCCGTCAATTGGTGTCTCCACCTACACGGCTGGCCTATTATGCGGCTATCATTGGGCGTCCACAACTTCACCAACCGGTTTGCCTTCGCCGCCGCTGATTGGTGTCTCTGCCTACACGGCTGGCCTATTATGCCGCCGTTATTGGGCATCCACGACTTCACCGCCGGCCTACCTCTGTCGCCACCAACTGGTGTTTCCGCCTACACGGCTCGCCTATTATGCCACCGTTGTTGGGCGTCTACGACTTCACCGCCGGCCTGCCTCCGTCGCCGCCGACTGGTGTCCTCTCCTATACGGTTGGTTGGTCACACCACTGTTCATGGGCATCCACGTCTTCACCGACCGGCTTGCCTTTGCCGCCGCCGACTGGTGTCTCTGCCTACACGGCTGGCCTATTATGCCGCCGTTGGTGGGCATCTTCGCTTTCACCGTCGACCGCCTTCTTTCGCCGCCGACTGGTGTCTTTATTGTTATTGATGGACGACTTTGTTCCCACATCAACCACCTCTGCCGTTATCAAGAGGAATAATACAAAGCTAAGTCATCATTTTTTCTTATATGATATTTTCCTTTTCCTCTGCCTCACTACATCAATTGGTTCGCCGTTGACTAGTGAGTCGGGGGTTACAGATGTTATATCATATTTTTTCAATAATTTTTCATAATATTTATCTTGATTGCTTACGACATAATCTGAGTACAAAAGTGCCTATCGAGTTATAGAGTTCTATCTTCCTATGCTTTCCGTTTGGTTTGTCGATGGATAGTTGCCTTTGGGCCGATTCCTAGCACCCGGGGGCTCGTTGGATGGACCGAGTAACGCAAGGTACTAAGTATTACTCGGAATAAATTAGAAGCATAGATATGAGATAAATTTATTTTCTGCTCTTAATAATTGCAAAAGTACCCGAGTAGTAAATTCTGATCCGTGAAACTTTGTTCCATTAATGACGAACTCATGTCACTCATATTCATGTTTGGGAAGTGCCTAGGCCGACTCCCAGTGCTTGGTGGCTATGACTAGTCGGGCAGAGTGTTTAAACGTAATGAGTCATCTGCTCGGGGAAATCAAAATTGATGTTTCCTTATATATTATGGAACGGCCTAAAGTCCTGGTTTGATAATATTGTAAAGTAGATTTAGGAAACCTATACCGTATTGGTTAAGGTTTCTATCTTGTAATCCTGCCCCCCATCCTATATAAGGTGGGCAGGAGGCCCTCTAGGGGCATATGAGACACAACCAGATCGTCAGATCAATACACACCCGGCGGATTCAAATCCCCAAACAGGAGTAGGGTATTACCTCTCATTGAGAGAGCCTGAACCTGTCTAAATCCTTGTCTCCGCATCCATTCACTTTTAGGTCTCGTGCGCTACCCCCTTTTGTTATTGCCGAATTCATGTTTCGACAAGTACCCACCTGACCCCGGGTACGCCCCTAAGGCTAATGGATAGCCCAATCATTTGGCTTATTTGAGGAATAAGTAAAACGGTATATTTACAAATGAAAAATAATTTATGAATAAAACTTTTATATATGTGTTCTTAACGATATAAAAGCAAAGGTTGAAAAATAAACTACGATGAAAAAACTCTAAAATTATTGTTGAAAATTAAAATTTTGGCTGATAGTTAGGTCTGCTCGATGATGTGTGGTCTCAGTCTCACTTGCGTGAATTAGGTGGTGTCCGGATGGTACAGCTGGAATTATATGCAGTGGCCGGTAGTGAGAAGGCGGGGCGGTAGGTGAATGCCGTCATATAATCGGAGTGAGAGACGGTGGCCGACGATGCAGTCGGAGTTGGGGAGGTTACGCTCTCGGCGGTCGGTGCTTTCAACTGAGGGTTAGTTTGGGGATGGGGGAAAACTATTTGATCTCTTGTTCGTCTAAAACAATCCAAATATAGTTATAATTATTTTTTGACATTCATATAACATATATATACCGGTCCACAAAATCTTAAGTCTAAACTTAACTCATATAAAGACAAATTCGGATATGAATTGTAGTGGTGAAATTTGAATTTATCTTTTTTCCAATGTGTAGGTGAAATTTGAGCTTAAATTTTTCATGGAGTGTTATGTGTCTATATGCTCTACATTGTCAAATTATTTTTGTTCTTGTTGGCACAACTCCGAATCCTGGAGCTAGATATTCCTTGCTCTATATAGAAATCCATGTATCTGAATTTGTGATTGAGTTGATAACATTTGGATGAATAGTCTTATTGATATTTTAAATGAAATATTACATTTTAATCTAATATAATTTAACAAACAAACTTCAAATCTAGTGTGGATGTAAGATGTAAAGTTGTGCCAAATATAATCTTATGTTGAATTTAGAATTTAGAAGAAAAAAATACACAAAGAAACGTCTCCTCGAGGGAAGAGAATCATTTCCTTGAGTTTGGCTGCAGGATGGATGGTGGCCTCTCGTGGAGTCATGGGCCTCCTTACTTAATTTTTTAACGTCCGTGTTGCCCGCAGATTTTAGCATGCAAATTATCTCATACCCACTAGCAATCAGAAGGTAACGATCAAACACTGTCTACTTTTGAGGTTATCTAGTCGCTCATCTTTGCACCCACCCAGCCACTCGCATATCGGGAAAAAAAGAAAATTCTTCATTTGTCAAACTCTATGTCTAAAATATTCTTTTTTTGTCGGATTATTGTCCGTCTTGCTCCGACTTTGACTCCTATTAGCCATGAATGCTCACAAGCGGCCATCTCTTATTATGCCCCATCCCTTGATCGCTTCCATCCTGCTGTGCGCTCTCGCTGCTGGGCTTGATCTGTTGCTATGACCTCTTTGAATGGCATTTGGTTGAGGCCCTGGAGGGAGAAATGGAAAAATGATCGGTGTTTTCATGTTGGGTTGTGGTGTGATTGCTTTATATATCCCCTCGCGCTCATCGGCTAATTTCTCTATAGCTTCTACCGAACCCCCAATCCCTCTCGTGGTCCTATGACCGAAGGTCCGACGGGTTTTTACTATATTAGGAGCTACATACAGTTTTAATTCTTGTACTCATGGGTCTACTGGTGGCAAAAATCCTTGCCCGTTGGGTAGGTGAGTATGGGTCCATTCTTTAGCCATGCACCCATACCCTACTAACTCATAGGTGAAAAAAAAATGCTTGTGCCAAGAATGATGTGTTTACTTCCTTCCGGACGGTAATGTGTGGATTAGTTCTCAAATGGTTTATTTACTTAATTTTGAATGTTAATATTAAAACCAAGTTCACTTGACATGATGTTGATGGTTGTGGTTGTAATCGTCTTATTGTTCTGTAAAATTATAAGTCATCACGGTGTGGGTATGGGGTTGAAAAAACCGGATGCGTACATTACCTATTGCCACATATTCACATGGACACATGGGCCAGTTCT
The DNA here is from genome assembly GCA_000338895.3 of Oryza meridionalis. Classification (NCBI taxonomy): domain Eukaryota; kingdom Viridiplantae; phylum Streptophyta; class Magnoliopsida; order Poales; family Poaceae; genus Oryza; species Oryza meridionalis. The sequence goes on along the minus strand of CM002535.2, from coordinate 9,148,416 downwards.
TCAGGGTTGGGTGGCTATCAGACCCTTATACATGTTTATTAACCAGAAAGCTGTGGTATTCTTTTTTGTTAGTTTTATGTTATGTTCGTATCCAAAAATTCGCTTTTTGACAGAGGGAATACATTACAACAATCGTCAGATTCGAGTTTTCTTTCAATTTCCTTCCATCTTGTTTTGATGGATTAAATAACGGGAGCAAGCAATAAAGGGATTTTTAAATGTTCATGTATTGGGGGGAGGGAGGTTGTGAAAACAGAGCAAATTTGGATGAATAGTGGTCACACCGTATTCTAAACCATATTTTTGAAGAAAATTTTGAGCGGGAGTGGATAGTACATGGATGTGAATATGGAGTGGATTGTTTTGGATGTCCGAAATGATGCAGAGTCGGTTCGAAAACATATTAAAAATTGTCGGATATTACGTATATATGCAATATAACATCAAATTAACTGTACAACGGGCAACAATATAATAATCAATGAACTATCCATCATAATAACTATATGCTTAAGTGTTGCACAATATGAATACACAATGTCCATAATATATTAACGCAACTGCATAGTTGTGAGATGAGATGATAAGAGTCTTAGACTACAGTGCAGGTTAACCGATGAATTGGGCCACTGGATATGGGACAACTCATGTTGTATGGAACACATAGAGTGGTTACGTGGGTTGACAATTTTGGATTATCTAGCAACCGGCCTATTGGATAACCGGAAAATCCAATGAAAATATTAGATAATTTGTATTTACCGGATTTTGTGAATACCATATCATAATCTAGACAGTACTATCTGCATCCGCATTTATATTCATCAGATTTCCATGTACTCTTACCATATCCCCATTTTGGACAAATCCAGATTGGAACGGATCGAATATTATCTGCATTGTTTTCACCCCCTTGTAGTAATAGCTGCACTGAGAACCTGCATCTGTTTCTTTTTCATGAGACTACAAGATTTGCTCTAGGTATATGAATAGAAAAAAGATTGCAGGAATTGAAGTGGCATATTATCTGATTCTATGAAAGTTGGAAACATGGAAAAAGAAAAGAGAAGCGCTGTAATATAACATAGGAACTTTTTTTTTGCAAGAGGTTGGATATATATTGTTTATTTTCAGATGAAAATTGAGCTATGCAAATGCATTTCCGTGAAATATTTCATTTCCATATTTTTTTCTATTAACCAAAGGGTCTAGGAAAAAAAATCCTTAAGTTGAATCAGCTACAAAACCTATGCCAAATCCTGTAATCCAAAATGATAAAAAAATATTAGTTATTATCCAATTAGCTGCAGGACTGAAGCTGATGGAGATGGTATATTGGGTGGGGGGCCCGGGGGGGGGGGGGTTGAATATGACAGCTCAAAGTCCATTGAAATTGAGCTAAACTCCCTTAAGACCAATCAGAGACCAATCTATATCTATACCTAATTAAAAAATATGTAAGGTTTCGGAGGTTTTTTCGTCCGTCATCCCGATCAAGTTGCCAAAATCCGTTTTTAATCCGCTTATAGTTGGATTGGACCTCTTCCAATCTAATCCAAAACCTCAGTTAATATACAATATGTATCCGCTCATGTAATCACCAATCACAAGTAGCATCTTGCCTACTTTGTTAGTGGAGAAAATCATTGACCTCCCCACCGGGGTTTGATTCCCACAACCCTTTCCATTTTACCCCTATTATTACTTGGCCTCTCTCATGCTAGATTGCTCGGAATAAGTCTACTTTGCCTCCCACGTCTCAAATCCTATTATTACTTTGCCTCGGAATAAGTCTACTATGCCTCCCACATCTTAAATCCAACTCGGAATGAGTCTACTTTGCCTCCCAAATCTCAAATCCTATTATTACTTTGCCTCTTGCTAGATTGCTGCGCAATTTTTTTCTCTCCGCCACTAGCACGTTAGTGATTCTAAAATATTATAATGAACTAGTTTTTTTAATTTGAAAGTAAAACATAATTATTTTTTTTTCTTTTCGTCATCTGCAAAACACGACATATTAGGGTCCGCACCATCTATTTGTATCTCTTTCTTCAACAGATATTTAGTGATTCTGAAATCTTATAATGAACCAGTTTTTAATTTGAAAATTAAACATAATTATTTTTTTTTCTTTTTGTCATCTGCAAAACACGACATATTAGAGTCCGCACCATCTATCATCCACGCATGAGCCATGAAAAACGATTCATCTCCACGCAAGTCCGTGTTCAATTTTAGAAATTATATTAAGCGCTTGCCGTGCATCCGATGGCTGAAAAATCAAAAGTTTTGCACCTCTTTCTTCAACAGATATTTAGTGATTCTGAAATATTATAATGAACCATTTTTTAATTTGAAAATTAAACATTTTTTTCTTTTTGTCATCTGCAAAACACGACATATTAGAGTCCGCACCATCTATTGTCCATGCATGAGCCGTGAAAACGTTTCGTCTCCACGTAACTCCGTGTTCGATTTTAGCAATTATATCAGGCGCTTGCCATGCAAGAGTTGAGAGAGAGCATGTGATATGACAATATGAGTATATCAATATGCAATCGTGTTTCTTATCAGTTCTGATTATCATTAACCCAATAAACAATTTATCTATCTTAAAACATTATTATATACATGTTAACTGTATATTTATAGCATTTAATATGTCATTATCACTAGTACAGATCCTTCTATTTGTGACGGCCTCTAACATGCCTGGAAATAGCGGGCCGTCACAAGGAAGTCATCTCAATCGGGCCGAAAAAGTGCCCGATTGAGATATGGTCGTTAGGGCATAAAACTTAACCCCGTCACGGATGACACCTATCAGTGACGGGCCGTAGTTTAGACCCGATAGAGATAACATTCCATATCTCAAACAGGCCTGAAGTTGGGGCCCGTCACGGATGATGACCATCATCCGTGACGGGCACCAACCTTAGGCCCGTCACAAATGACTCATCAGTGACGGGCTATATACTAATCCCCGATTGACATGACTTAATCTCTATCGAGCATTAACTAAAGCCCATCACCGATGAGTATTTTTCCATTTTTCATATGAAATGTTTATATTTGTATGTTGAACTATAGCAAAATAATTAACTTGCAGTATAATAATTCAATTTATGAGTCAAAATAATTTTACGCATAGTAAATGATATCAAATGGAAAAGTCATCAATAACAAAGATGTATAACTCATCAAGATCTATAACTTTTATTTTGGTCATTTTTCTATATAACAATTTTTGAATAGTTTGAATTTTGAATTTGAAAATATGACAACTTCAAACAACATTTTCAAATACTAAATGATTTCAACTAAAAAAGTTATCAACAACAAAGTTGAATAACTCATCAAGATCTATAACTTTTATTTTGGTCATTTTTCTATATAACATTTTTTGAACCGTTTGAATTTGAATTTAAAAATATAACAGCTTCAAACAACATTTTCAAACACTAAATGATTTCAACTGAAAAAGTTATCAACAACAAAGTTGAATAACTCATCAAGATCTAAAAGTTTTATTTTGGTCATTTCTTCATCTGATAAAATGTTAGTAACATTGTTCACAAATTTTACATCTATGTGTTATAGTTTATAAAATCAGACAAGAGATATATCAATTTTGCGAACAATATTACTATCATTTTATCAGATGAAGAAATGACCAAAATAAAAGTTTTAGATCTTGATGAGTTATTCAACTTTGTTGTTGATAACTTTTTCAGTTGAAATCATTTAGTATTTGAAAATGTTGTTTGAAGTTGTCATATTTTCAAATTCAAATTCAAATGGTTCAAAAAATATTATATAGAAAAATAACCAAAATAAAAGTTATAGATCTTGATGAGTTATACAACTTTGTTGTTGATGACTTTTTCAGTTGAAGTCATTCACTAACAAAAATTCTGTTTGAATTTCTCAAACTTTGAATTTCAAATTTTAAATTGTTTAAATAGAGTCAGATGGAGAAATGACCAAAATAAAAATTTTGCATCTCGATGAGCTCTACAACTTTGGTTTTGGTGACATTTCCATTTGAAATCATTTATTAACCCTAATTTTTGTTCGAAGTTGTCAAATTTTGAAAATTCAAAATTTGAATTATTCAAATGAACTTATTTGTACAAAGGACCAATACAATAGTTGTAGATCTCGGTGAGTTATACAATTTTGTTGTTTAGGATTTTTGATGGTTGTGTATGTAAATGAATGTATATGAATGAGGGATGTTGGGGTGTGACATCCTAGCCTAGGGCTTAATAGGATTAATAGAATACTTATACCGACAAGTTACAACTACTCTTCCGGAAGCTGATCTCCAAAGAACTTTAATGTTAAACATGCTTGGCCTGTAGCAATTTCGGGATGGCCTAGACGGCATGCCTAAAAATAAATTTTATTTTTTTTGGGATTATACTCATCTGTGACGGGCATTAATTTAGGCCCGATTGAGATGACTCATCTGTGACGGGCATTAAGTTAGACCCGATTGAGATGACTCATCTGTGACGGGCATGCCTAAAAATAAATTTTATTTTTTTTGGGATTATACTCATCTGTGACGGGCATTAACTTAGGCCCGATTGAGATGACTCATCTGTGACGGCCCGATTGAGATGACTCATCTGTGACGGGCATTAACTTAGGCCCGGTTGAGATGACTCATCTGTGACGGGCTATAGTTAATGCCCGTCACAGATAAGGGTCATCTGTGACGGGCTATAGTTTAGGCCCGATTGAGATAGGTCATTCGTGACAGGCTATAGTTTGACTGATTGTCTGGGTCAAAACTATCGGTGACAGGTTTTAATTATGGCCCGATTGAGATAGGTTCATCTGTAACGGCCGTTTGCCCGATTGAGATAACTTTTCACATCAGTGACTTCTAGCCTGTGACGGACGCCATGACCGATTGAGATGGGGGTTGCCGCCCGATTGAGATGATGGTATCTATTCTAGTGTATATCCGTAGCGAAGCACGAGCATTTTGCTAGTACATTAATAAATTAATCAATCAATAAAACATTGAGTTAATACATGTTCGTAAATATAACACGTTTGTCTCGACATATGGATCCTATAGTGCCAAAGACCGTGTGGACGGAGGCGTAACGATGGGGCTGGAGGCCAAGAAGAATGGCGCGAGGACGCAGTTCGTCGGCGCATCTCCGCCGCAAGTGCCAACACGTGTCACCTCCTGGCCACCGGAGGCTGCTGCTGATCGTCGTCGTCGTCGGCGTCCAGCTGCATGATATTTTTCTCTTGGACCTCGAAGATCTTTGTAGGGATCATTTGGGTATCTTCTGACGTTAGTAGCTACAGGCAGACAGTCCTTACATGGGAAATTGGCAACAACATAACGGATACGAGAACAACGGCTCCAAATTAAGCGACGAACCAACGGCTGGTCACCTTATATTACGTTTCCAAATACACTCACTAACACAGAGGTGTTCAAAATCAAAACCGTAAATTCACCATTTCAGATGTTGAAACCCTAGATCATGTGAAAACACCATCGAATTGGACTTTGTGAGCTCACCAATTCGTAGTTATCCGCCACCGGTGGCCGCGCGTGGCATTAGGTTATTTGTTTCCGGTTCCATCGTGTTCACGAAGCATATGTACATCTGTAGTTTCCATTGTTTATTGCTTGCTTGCAGTGTTGGGGAAATAAGAGGCTGGTTGGTTCACTTCTTTTAACTTGTCGCACCGTACTTTAGTCCGTTACACCTTTTTAGCCTTGTGTTTAGGTTTATTGTGTTAGTTGTGGATTGCCATATATTCTACCTCACATGTTATAGACTCAATCATTTGCTTAACTTTATTTTTACTATAAGTATAGCTTATATTTTGTAGGCCGCGAAAGGTGTGGCAAGCGACACTTGCCTAAAAAGTTATAGCAATATTAGTTAAAAAACCAAACAGCCCTTAAATAATCACTCAGACTATAAGAGCAAAGTATCCTAGGTTAAATCAATGAAATATTTAATACTTGCAAGATCCCAACATTTCGCACACATTGCCAGCGAGCATAATGTTCGCACGCACGCACGTTGGTGTCACGGTGTGCTTCAATATACTCCACCCGTTTTTAAATATTTGATATCATTGATTTTTTAGCACATATTTGACAATTCGTTTTATTTAAAAGTTTTTGTGAAATATGTAAAACTATATGTACACAATGAATCAAATGATAGGAAAAGAATTAATTACTTAATTTTTTTAATAAGATGAACGGTCAAACATATTTAAAAAAGTCAACGGCGTCAAATATTTAGAAACGGAGGAAGTATTTTTTTAGCGGTCGCATTTCTGGAGCCGAGGAATGGGAACGCCGATCACCCGGGCCATGTACGCACGGCGTCGGACTTCACCTTACGCCGCTGACAGTGGCGGAGCGCTCAGTATGACGAGGTCTGGCGCTCGCCATATGATGAACCCTGAGTTCCACTCGACACTCAAGGCTGTTGTTGGCCCGATCTTTCGGTGAGTTGAGATAACTACGATTTGGGAGAAACGTTGACGACCCGACTACAACCGTACAAGACGTTGTGTTGCACCTTAGCGATCGATACACCTCTCCGTGGGTTGTTGATCTTGCCTGTGCAGATCAATCTTATTCCTGTAAGCAAATCGAAGAAACAAGCAAGAACAACATAAAAGCAATCTGATATTGCAAATAGGAATTGAGTACACATGATAAGTTGGGGTTTCGAATACAAGCAGACGGACGGTCTAGCCGACACGCGCGCTGCAAGGAAGTAGCAATGGCTAAACTTTCATCTAAACAAAACCCAAGAAACCCTGAAGGGGTACCTATCTATTTATAGGGGCGGGAGGACGACCAAGGGGTGCCAAGGGTCGTTCTCCACCCGGCTGGGGCGCACCCCACATGGGCCCCACTTGGGTCGGGGTCCCAGATAAAGTTACAAGCCCATAGGCCCATTACAGGTGATGCAGCACCTTGCTGCTTCAATTGCGGCTCACTGAGATGGAATTTCGCAATGAGACTAGATCCTTGGAAAGTGGACTCCGAGAGCTTTCCATCAAGTACTCACGGGCTGAAAACGGAGCTTGTATGGAGATTTGGTGGCCGTTTGAAATCAACAGTGCAGTAGTTGGCCGAATCGGATTCCAGCACTTGGAGGCCTTGATCTTGATGTCTTTTTGTTCATGCATGATGTGAGCAATGGTTGTATCCGTAGTAGCCATAGTTACATCATCCTCCCCTTCTTCACGGAAAACCGTCCTCGGTTTTTCTATATGGTGCTCTTTGCGTAGTCCATTTACAACAATCTATTTCTTCCAATCAAAACAAGGCTAACTCGAGATAATTTGGTTAGCAATAACATGTCTCTTTAGCTTGCATGTTTTATGCACATCTACAGGAGGTTCTAAATCTGAGAAGATGTAAACTCTATACACAAAATATATTCCAAGATCATTATATTCGCCAAAGATATGAAATATAACATTGGTTGGATATGGCAAATTAGATATAGCAAATAATTTCTCCTTCAAATTATCAAGCTCACAAAAGTCATCAAAGTGAACATAGCCCAAAGTATTTAAAGAATTTATCAATTTACGTTCCTCAACTTCATTAGCAATGTGAACAACATGCTTAAAATCAGCACACAAAGAAACACCAGAAATAGCATGCTCGTTCACTAGCTATGGCATGGATATAAGTGAAGCATTATCACACAACTCTTCTTTATCACAAGGAACAACAATTAAATCAACTTGTGACAAAGGAATCTCCAGTAATGGTTGCTCTATGATAGCATGAAAAGTGGACAATTTCAATTCAATAATGGCACACTCACCTTTATTAATCTCAACATCATTTTACTTACCTTTGACGCTCTCTTCAGAAGATGAAGGTGCACGGTACTTCATTTGAAGCGATGAGAAAGGCGGCTCTGTCATGTTTCTCCCCTCCTTGTTGTAGTTGTTCACTTCCTGCAAAATATTAGTAATAGGAGGCACGGGCACAACTTGTTGCTTATTCAAATACTCAATTTGTTTTTCCACATTGCAAGCAAGTTGTAACAAATGAGCAAAAGAGTTATAACTTTGACCAGCAAGCGTGTCCTAAATTTCTTTATTAAGCCCACGTAAAAACCTCAATTCTGTAGCTTCTTCGCACTCATCTAAACCACAACGTAATAAATAAGCATGCATATCATTATAGTATAAAGTAACAGTTCTGTTATCTTGTTTTAAACATTGCAGTTTGTTGAACAGAATATCAGCATAATACATGGGAACATAAACATCTCTCAAATATCGTTTCAGGTCTTTCCAAGATTGAGGTATTTCATTATGCCTATAGAGATGTTTCCAATCACTAGAAGCTTGATTAATTAAAACACTAGAGGCACACATAACCTTTTGTTTATCAGACAACACATGATTTGAAATTCTCTATCAATTGCTAGCTCCCAATTAATATAAGCATGAGGATCATAATTTCCTTCGAAATAAGGTAGTGCAGATTTGATCTTACCTAGAACAATGTCACTTACCTCAAAATAGTCATGTTGATCACTCCTCATGTCTCGACGAAGATGTCGATGTTGAGCACCGTTATCCCTAATTGTCTTGCGTATCCCTGACATTGTTAGTAGAAAACAAGAAACATACACAAAAGTATGCACATCCCTATTAACTACTATGTAGTGTAGGTTCAAATTTCACACACACTCAAGCTTTTAACCGAGCTCTTACAAGTTCTTACCAAAGCAAGCGGAATGGTGACGTACACCGACTCAACCAAGCACCCCAATGGAGGTTGGATGTATCGATGCCTTGGCAAACACTTGTTGTTCGGTTGCAGTCAAATCTGTGTAGCTCTGGGTAGGCTAAAGTATGTAGCAAAGGAATAGCAAATGCTCAAATCAGATAATGCAAAATTGAATAATTGTTCAAAGTCAAGTACCGTACTGGTCCTAGGCTAGAACATACTAGAGACGCGAGCCTAGACACAAACGATACCACAAGATAGCACTACGAACAACTCATGCACAACTCTGATATATGAAGTTCAGCACAAACATAACGGTATTTTCTCTTTTCTTTCTTTCTTCTTTCTTCTTTCCTTTTTTTGTGCGGCTTTTTTTTTCTTTTTTTATGCACCTTTCTGCCTTTTTTATTCTTTTTTTAACCAAAAAACAGACTCAAGGACTTCAATGTAAGATTAAAGGGACTCGAATATAAATATAAAAATTACAGGGACTCAGATGCAAAAGTGTTAACCTAAAAAATAAAATTATACATAAAATGGAATGCTGAATTTATGTTGGTTCCGTTTTTCCGAACGGATCTCGAAACCGACGCCAAACAAAAATTCACCAAGGTGTATGGGATGGCACGGTGTAGATTGAACCAAAAGGGGAGGGAGGAGGGAGTCCGACTAATAGCCTCGGCCAGAGAGGTGGGACTGGGCACGTGTGGGACTTTGACTCAATGGAAACCGGAAACACGGTTTGGAAACTGTGCGCTAAAACAAGAAATCAACCTATCTCCAAATATCCAATCTAATCTAATCTTCTCCTTCCATCTTTCTCACGCGCGCATGCACAGCCGCACCATCACGGCACAGCCACCAAACAGAAACTATGCAACTCAAGAACTCAAAAACTAACCGACAGAAACTTCTGAAAACTACGAAAATAGAACTGTGGCAGCGAGCCGATTCCGTTTTGTAGGTCCCGACGACAACAGAGACACGGTGGCGGCGACGACTGTGGTACAAAACGTGACCAGAACTTGAAACTCTAAACGAACTGGACGCTAAGACCAGCAACACGACGTGACAATGCAACACAAAATTCAACAAAGCAAAAACCAAAATGAACAATGCAATGGCACAATATGGCTATGTAAATGATGCAATGGCACAATATGGCTATGTAAATGATGCAATTTTTTTGGCTATTTTCTCGTTATGGGTAAATGAAAACTCACCGAGCAACAAAAACTCTGATACCACCTGATGTACCCTGAGTTCCACTCGACACTCAAGGCTATTGTTGACCCGATTTTTCGGTGAGTTAAGATAACTACGATTTGGGAGAAACGTTGACGACCCGACTACAACCGTACAAGACGTTGTGTTGCGCCTTAGCGATCGATACACCTCTCCGTGGGTTGTTGATCTTGCCTGTGCAGATCAACCTTATTCCTGCAAGCAAATCGAAGAAACAAGCAAGAACAAGATAAAAGCAATCTGATATTGCAAATAGAAATTGAGTACACACGATAAGTTGGGGTTTCGAATACAAGCAGACGGACGGTCTAGCCGACACGTGCGCTGTAAGGAAATAGCAATGGCTAAACTTTCATAAACAAAACCTAAAAAACCCTGAAGGCGTACCTACCTATTTATAGGGGCGGGAGGACGACCAAGGGGTGCCATTGGTCGTTCTCCACCTGGTTGGGGTGCACCCCACATGGGCCCCACTTGGCCCGGGGTCCCAGACGAAGTTACAAGCCCATAGGCCTATTACAGGTGATGCAGCACCTTGCTGCTTCAATTGCGGCTCACTGAGATGGAATTTCGCAATGAGGCTGGAACCGTTGGAAAGTGAACTCCGAGAGCTTTCTATCAGGTACTCACGGGCTGAAAACGGAGCTCGTATGGAGATTTGGCGGCAGTTTGAATTGGATTTCAGCACTTGGATGCCTTGATCTTGATGTCTTTTTGTTCATGCATGATATGAGCAATGGTTGTATCCGTAGTAGCCATGGTCACATCACCGTACCTCGCTCCGGCCACCGGTACCCCCATGCCCCCACGCGCGTCTTTTACTCAGACTCCACGAGCGCAAGGGAGCAGGCACAGCACGGTGTTGCCGTTGCTATTGGACGGTTGGGCCACTCAGCAGGGTGCCACTCAGTGCTCGTATGCATTAAGCGCGGCGTTGCTGTTGCTGTTGGACGGTCGGCAGCGCGTGGGCGGCGCTGGTGCGGGCTGCGGCTGGGGACGGCACCGGCACCGCGCGGCAAGCAGCCAAGCAGGGAGAGAGCAGCATTTAGCACTTCAGCGTTTACTTGTATTAAAAAAAAATCATTACTTGAAGTATTCGTCAATATAATGCATACTCTTTACTCTTTTATTTATGCTTATTTGCAAATGGACAATGGATTGCGATCAATGGTCGCTGCCATGCTTAACATATAGGCATATTGACGTAATATTTTGTCGTACAATATCGTGCAACTGAAATTGTTTATTTCCTTATTCTTGTTGGGTTTCCACTCTTGCGCTAGTTCATATGAGCCACACCTTATTTTTTTTCCGTCCTCCGTTACTGGCCGCCAAACGGCCGGTCGGTGGTTTTATTCACTGTCCGCCATAACGCATCGCTGCAGCGAGGCCAGGTGCTAGCACTAGTCCTCACCGACCTCTTCTGGAGGCCCGCCGTCCCAGCCAGGATACTTCGTTCGGCCGTGTCCTAATCATGCCGACGATATTGATGGCTGAAGCTCACGTGACGATGCCAAGATGCTCGCGAGGGGAGCGCGAGGTGGCGAAGAACCGGCCTATAGGAGCTCTCGCGCTTGCGAGAAGGGGATGTGGGGGCGCAGTAATGGCGTGGAGGTCGCTAGGGAGGACGACGGCGAGGGCTCGTTCGACCAGGACGTCATAGCTGCAGTTGTGCGGGCGCGCAGCGCATGAAACGGATTCATGGGATTGTTTAGTAAAGTCTGCCCCCCCACAAAACATGTTTTCTATTATTAAAACATCTATATACTAATATAAAAAGGAGGAGTTGCACCCCTCCAATCCTACAGGTGAAATCATCTGAACTCATCTCATCCGTCCATCTGTCTGGTCATCTCGTCTCATCCGTCCATCCCATCCCAACGCAATGACCCACAGACCACAGTCCCACCTAGCCGCGCGATGACTCCGCCGCGTTCCTCCTCGCCCCGCGCAATGACTCCGCCATGGTCTGCCCCCGATGGAGTCGACTCCGCCACGCACTCCGCGTTTTCCTCGCTACTCCTCGCTCCTCACCTCCCTGTCGCGATGCCGCCGCCGAACACCCACATCGGAGAAATAAAAACTTTCCCAATCCTCACCGGCCACTATCCCTCTGTTCCCCACGCCGCGAACCCTAGCGAAGCGGAGACGGAGGCGGCCACAACCTGGCCCTGCGCCGGCGCGGCGGCGGCAACGACGGAGTCCTCCCCTCCTCCGTGTGGACTGTCGCCGCATCCTCGCGGGAGCCGCTGCCCACGCCGACATCTTCTGCTGCCGCCGCCGGAGCCTGCTTCTTCCCCACCGCCGCGGTCGGAGCCGATCTCGACCCCATCCGCCGCCGCCCCCGCCGCCGATGGGCTGGTCGATCTCTCCTCTCTCTCAGCAGTGAAGGTACAAAATCAATTTATCCCCTTTCCTGAAGTCAATTTCTGAATGTGGAGTGGAAATAATGTTGATCTGTTTTGTCCCTTTTTGTTTCGTAGTTTCATCCTGATCCAGAACAGAAGCTAGACATCGAGTTACGAGCCGATCAATTTACATGTCAAGTGCCTCCCAGTCAATCAATTTTGAGGATTACTAGGGACAAAATGATCATTAATACTCCGATCCAAGAGGGTGTTTGATGCAATGCTTGTTAGTCATTCTTATTCCACAAGCAGATTTGTCTTTGCAAGTGGATTTCTTACGTGCACTCTATTTTTCTTGATGCTGGATTACCAACATTTGTTATGGGGCTTAGATATTTAAATGTCTAATTTATACATTGATATATATGCTGTGATTATTCTGACGCTCACTTAATAGATGTTTTTGTTTCAACGTGTGCATTTCTGTGTAAAATATCTTATAATATATGTGATTATCATCATTTATATTTTTTTATTTCTGGAGGTTATGGTGGCTTTTGCCTGTACGTTGTGGCCAAATTTCAATGTTTGCCTGGCAATAGTGTGGGCATTCATAACTTACTCGCATATATTTAGTGGTTCGAATCAATGTCCTGGTTTTACATTAACAATCTTATGCTTCTATTTTGCTCCTCTGTGCAGAGATATGTCACTGAACCAGCACTGCAAGGAAATGGCATGGTTAGTTGCACCTAAACAAGAACAGGCAAGATTTTTGCTTTTGGAATCCCAGCACCAGTAAGTTTTGGTCCTATTCTCTTCATATTTTCCATTTTTTTTCTTTACTACTATTAGTTTCTCTCTCTTTATTTTAACCTTGGTGGAAACTTTGGATGCAACAGACCTGGATTTGGAAATTCATGCAGAAATACCTCAAGAATCCTGTTACAACTGACCTTGTGAGTTTTACTTGGTAAACTCCCTTGCTCACATGTATTCCATTGCATAGATTGTTGGATCGTATCTGTTTTGTTCTTGTTAAAAATGGACTCATCTTGCTGTTTTTAAATGCATTAACCTTGGTGGAAACTTTGGATGCAACAGACCTGGATTTCGAAACTCATGCAGAAATACCAAATCATGAGACCTGCAGAAAAAAGCTACTTTACATTCTGATTAGAAAATAAAGTGAGTACACAATGACAGGAACTTGTTTAGGGCAATATTTCACACTTTGAATTAACATGAACAATTCTAGAAGAAATTACAAATGCAACTGTGAATTGATTTACCTCCGGGCATGATTAAAGATGCAAGTGCAGGAGAAACGGTTTCTTCCCGGTTCATCTTAACAGCCTGGTATATGATCCCAATATTCTATATTATATTATTCTTCATTTGATTATTACCACAAAACTGACCTAAATAATGTTTAACCGACTATAGTGCATGAATTGTCTTAAACTTGTGTAACTGACAAATATTAGATTAGGTAGATTGGCAATGCTTTTAACCCAATTTAGGTGGGTGAGTCAATTCTTAGGATGTTTCAAAATAAATTTAACAGTACAACATGTGTTCTTCATGTGCCAACCTCATGCAAGGACCAGTCTGAATATATGGATGATACTGCTATCCCCTGAGCTGCTTGATTTAGCCCACACAACAAATCAATGCGATTTGGAATTTAATTATTTAGTTAGTATTCAGGTATAAACATGAGTCCATGTTATGTACAGAAGTATATTCATTTGATTTGACATGTTCTCCTTTGTTGCATACCAATTATACAAGATTGTGTTGCTAGCTATTTTTTTCCTTGCAGATGTTCATCTTTGAGGTCACAACAAATATCTATGGTTGCAGATTGTGATGGCGAGAGGGTATTTCTATAGTTGCTTTTTTTCCGCTGGAATCAGTTTCAAACATTACATGGGCAAAGCAAAAAAGTACTGTTGGGAGATTTGAGAAATCCCGACACCATCTTATCTTTCCTGTTTTTATTCGTTATATGCTTGCTTTGGCAAAAGTATGGCAGATCTGTAGTAGGAAAAATTCTGGAAATTACAAAGTATTGTGCTCTAGAGCATCTCAATAATACTGCAGCTGCAGTGAGGCCTTCATTATGTTTGATATATACTACCTCCGTTTTTTAATAGATGATGCCGTTGACTTTTTCTCACATGTTTAACCATTCGTCTTATTCAAAATTTTTATGCAAATGTATAAGATATAAATCACACTTAAAGTACTATGAGTGATAAAACAACTCATAACAAAATAAATTATAATTACGTAAATTTTTTGAATAAGACGAATGGTCAAACATGTGAGAAAAAGTCAACGGCGTCATCTATTAAAAAACGGAAGGAGTATAATGCTAAGCATGCTCAAGCTTGTGTAGCAGCGAGGCTTGTGTAGCAGAAACTGCTAGGTGCTCTTGGACTTGGTGAGGCATCAAGACTTGTGTTCATTTGTTTGTCTAAGCTCTAAAAATGAAAATATTAGAACATGATGTGAAGTTCCAAAAGAGTATATTGTATTGTCCGAATCATATGCTTCAAACCTGAAAGGTGCTTTGAGATGGAATTTGAATAACTGAATTATAGAAAATATCCAGGAAAACCAAACAAGAAAAATGAACCATGTCATTAATCGGTTTGTTTTCTTAGGTACTTAAAAAGTTCATAAGAGCATGAACGTGAAAAATACATGTAATTAGTACTTGACAGATTTTGAAAACTTGTGATGGCTTTCATAAGGAAATGAAAATTGATACTCAAATTGTTGTTTTCGAATGAAGACCCTTATTATTTCTCATTTATTTATCATGTAAACTCCAGCTGTTTAGGAGGAATTTGCCACTTTTGTAACTATCATTCTCAATAGAGATAGAAATGAACCAACAATAATTTTTATTTTGTAACAACATATATTAAAAAACGTGCATTGCACGTGCATGATTACTAGTAAACTAGTAACACGCGAGCGGTAGCGTGTGGGAAGAGCTGTAGCGTGTGGGAAGAGCTGCTCATGCCCGGTTGCTAGAACAAGCTCTCGTCGTTTCTCTCTTCGACTCTCTTCCCTTAATCTTGAATTCGAATGATGTGAGAAATTTGAGAGCCTACTTAATCATTTCATTGTACCTGCTCTAATATGTCCAGTGTTCTCAAGCTGGCGCTATAGAGGGCTAAATGGGCGCCCAGCCTGGCACGGCTTGAGCACGACCTAATAAGACTTGGGTCGTATCGGGTAGGTCCGAAGGCCCGATAACCCATTATGCTTCTCCATGGAATAAGTATACTTTCCCCCTCATCTCTTAATGTCATGTTTTATATAGCTAGAATAAGTTTATTTTGCATCGCTCTTCTCTTTGGGCCGTCTCCTATATGACTGAACTAAGTCTAATTTGGATCCCTCAACTATTTTCTCCTATGCTCATTGGACCGTGCCGTACCGGGCTGGCCCACCGTGCCAAGGCGTCTCCCCAGGCACGGCCCAACTATCGGACCAGGCTGGCACCCCACACCAGTCGTGCTTGGACCGAGCCAAATGGTCGTACGGTGGGTCGGGACCCCGGGCCTTATGTCTATAACCGGCACTACCTAGTACGTGAGATTGGGCCTTCTCTAATTGACATGCCATATTAGGAGGGCCTTTTTATAGATGGCCACCACGCTCGTGGTCTGACGGCCTGGCCCAAGCACGTTATGGCACGACTAGTGTCAAGCTCATGCCGGCTCGGCCCGGCCGATAGTTGGGCCGTGTTTTGGGCCGATGCCTTGGCACGATGAGCTAGCCCGGTACGACACGATCGAAGAAAAATAATTGACAGATTCAAAATAGACTTAATTTAGTCATAAAAGACATGGCCCGAAAAAAAGACATGGCCCGAAGAAAAGAGGGAAACAAAATAGACTTCTTCAGACTTATTCCAGCACAATGAGTGGAGTGCATTCAGACCGGCCTGATACGACCCGAGTCTTATTGGACGGTACGGCCATTGATACAGCCTGTGACGGGCACGGCCCGGTCCGGCATATAGGGCCGGCCCGGTGGTGCCTGGGCCGAGCGGTTCATTTGGTCACCTATAGGCCATTTCTAGGTCCCAGAGCACATTCTTACTCGTAAGACAAACAAATACTTACTCCGGTACTTCTGACCATTTCTCTGCTTTAAAAATTTATATCTTATTTAAAAGTTTTATATACTTATTATTGTTTAAAGTTCCTTTGCTATAAATCACAAATCTGCACATCATCTTTTCTTTGTTAACGAAACACCCGTGGAAAGAATATTCAGTACAGGAACCAACTCTCACATGTCATTGCCAAAACCAAAAAAAGGAAAAGAGAGAGAAAGGAACTCAATAGTAAATGTTCAGAAAAGAGGCCAACAAATCACAGCAAATTGACCCACGGTCTCATCGATAAAAAGGGAAGAGTGCATACAATTTTTACATACAACCACACAGCCTCACGAGTCACGACTCACGAGACCTGCAGAGCTTTTCAATCAAAGCTAGCTAGAGAAATGTCGTCACGACGACGGTGGAAGAGGCCTGGCGGCGGCGGCGGCAGCGCAGCGAGCAGGCGATCCTGTCGGCGAGGGAGACGCACGCCGCCACCCACCGGGCGAGGGACACCCAGGTGACGGCCATCAGGTACTCGGCGAGCTCCCACGGCATCGCCATCGATGGATGATACGTACGATGAGCAAGCTTGGACTTGAGAGAGATGATCGATCGGCGATCGATGATGCGCTCTCTAGCGACTTCCTAGGCTGATTTATGATGTATAGCGTGGACGGTCAACGGAGAAGAGGAAGAAGATACTCCAGCTTAGATAATGGTTGTGATGAGATCCACGAGAAAACGACGCGTCGCCTAAACTTCTCGTGTGGACGATGGGTGTGAGGTTTGGTGTGCTTGCTCGTTCGGCCGTACGTGGCGTCCATGCACATCTTTGCTGCTCCAACGTGTCGTCCAAGGCGGCGACGTGCTGCTTACGAGCTACCGTGTAATTGTGAAAATTTAGTGTGTAACTAGTGAAATTTAAAGTATAATTACATTATAAATTCATATAATTTTTAGTGTAAAAGATTGACTATTTTTTTATTCGAGACGATGCCCGTTCAAATATACAGTGAAATATGTTATATATAAACAAAATGCATCCATGCAGTATAGGCCGACCGCTCCACCTATTTCTTAAGACCTATAAAAATTCTTATTTTTGCAACGGGTAACCGACTGTTATAAGCTAGTCACTTTGTGATAATCGATTTTCGTAGGTCATCGGACCCTGCCCATCAGTCATCAAGAAAATTGCATATATACCATCCCAAAAGACTGCTCATTAGTCACGGAGTGATTTGCAAAATGACTTCTTCTCCTCATGTGTCAGTGTGAAACAAGCTGGTGGAAGATATAATTTATCATTCTTCTCTCCTTCTCGAGGGTGTAACTCTTCCCTAATTCCCATCTCGACTAGGTCAATCCGTGATTGCATACCATCTTTAGTCTTCTTTGGCATGTCCAACAATGTACCAACTACATTGTGAAACACATTATTTTCTAGATGCACGACGTCTATGCCATGCCGTATCTCCAGATCTTTCCAGTACGGGAGGTACTTAAAGAAAATGGAATGCTTCTTGAAATGGGCGAGGGAGTTTATCATCTGGCTTCTTACTATCTTTTGGTTTCTTAGTCTTGTCAGGTTTCTTGCACTTTGTCCCCTTTGAAGATTTCTTAGTTACTTTTTCAAATTCGCAAATAATCTTCTCTGTCATTGCACACCTTCCCCGGATGTAGGTTTCGTGGAGGATCACTCTCTTCAGTGCCATCGAATTCCGCCTTCATCTTACGGTAATTGTGATTTGTGCGTAGGAACCGCCGGTGCCGTATGTATATAAACTTGTTGGAACCCGGGAAATACCTATAGTACATTCCATTCAAGCAGATCACACATCCAGTTTTACCTTGAATTTACCTTGAAACTGAAAACATGGTTGGATAATCGTTAATAGTCACGAATATGATGGCCTTCACTGTGAAGTATTCTCTTAAGTACTCGTCCTACACTTTCAACCCCCCTCTTTCTATAAATCAGCCATATCTTCTAACAATGGTTCAAGAAATACGTCAATATCAATACCAGGCTGACGGGTCCCCGTATCTGGACACAGAGAAATACATATTTTCGCTTTTGACAAAGCTAGGTAGGAAGATTATACATGGTGAAAAGCACTGGCCAAGTACTATGTGAGCTGCTCATGTCTCCAAAAGGATTTAACTCCATGAGTACTCAGGGCAAACCTAATATTCCGTGGGTCTTTAGCAAACTCTTTGTATTGAGCATCAAAGTTTATCTACTGACGAGCATCTGTCAGGTGTCGAATCATCCCATCTTTCTTGCGCTCTTCTTGATGCCAACACATTAGTTCTGCATCTCGTGGATTTGAGTATATCTGTTTAATGCGATCTTTGACAGGAAGATACCACATCACAAGTTACGGGATTTTTCTCTTAGTTCCCTCGGCTGTGTCAGATGGTTCTAGTTCATTATTGCTATTCGATTTGTACCGGCTAGCACCGCATGTTGGACATTCATCCAAAGAAGCGTACTCTTTCCTGTACAATATGCAGTGATTAACGCACACATGAATCTTTTCGACACCAAGTGAAAGGGGACATATGAGTTTCTTCGCTTGATATGTGCTGGATGGTAGTGAGTTAGGCCTCGGAAGCATATTCTTCAGAAGTTCAAGCAGATTGTCGAAACTACTATCAGACCATCCATGTCTCGCCTTTAACCTCACAAGTTCAAGAACTGACCGTAGTGTTGTTAACTCACTGTCACAGCCCTTTGAATTATCATACAAAACTTCCTTAGCTGCCTTCTGTAAAGCTTCAATGTTATTTAAACCTCTAGCCGACCCAGTCAGCACCTCGGGTTCTGCATGACGTAACATTTCCCCTAGATCAATTTTGTCCTCACTAGAACCATCGTCGTACACCATGTCTTCAACTTATGTTGGAACTACATTTTCAGGCCTGTCCACTTGTTCTTCGCCATGACGTGTCCATATTTCGTACTTTTCCATAAATCCATGAGTTACTAAGTGCTCCATTACTTTAGACGCATCTTTCCAGCTTATTTCATTCTTACAATCAACACATGGACAAAGTATCTCCTTCGTATTGTTGTGTTCAGCGTGTGCCTTCGCAATACCAATAAATTTAGAAACTTCATCCCTATATGGAGCCAAAAACCTCGGCGAATGATACATCCATTGCCGCCTGCCCACATCTCTAAAAAAATGAACAACAAATATTTGCACTATTAATACCAAATTTGTAGGGTTCATTAACAATAACATATCACTATTCAAAACTAAGCGAAGGTGATTTATAAATTAATGAAAAAAAAAGTTTATTTCAATTTGGTTTATACAGACATGCCAAATTGGTATAATAGAAAAATCTAACAAAATCATACCATCTGCATATTAAAAATAATACAATTATTTTTTTTATTAAACCAAATAAATAGACATAAAAAATTTTCTTCTCTCATATATATTTCTAGATCTAGATCTAGATCTAGGAGGTGGATGTGATAGAAAAAGAAAAAAAATAGGAATTTATGTTACCACATTAAACCACTACAATAAGAGGCATCAAGTATTACACATACATCTAATATCAACTTACCAGAAGAAAGTAAATAAAAAAATATGGAGCTTTTCCTTCACAATTTTGCATGTATAGATCCATCACAAATTGAGGTCTAAAACCTTAAAAAATTGCATACCTAGGGTGGAAAGGAGTAGATCTAACCACCGTAGAAAAATCCCCCGAAGATTTCAAGTTCAAAACCTCCCCTTATATTTAAGTTACTTTAGGAGAGAGAAACACCGCATAGAATGAACAGGGCTCTGGGAGGAAGATGACTATATAGTTGCATTATCGCAGGCGGACCACATAAGCGACACCTGCGAAGATCGATCTTCGTAAGCGCACGTTCATTGCCGCCTACGAAGATCGATCTTCGCAGGCGTCACTTATGTGGTCCGCCTGCGGTAATCGATCTTTGCAGGCGGGGTTTTCGCTCCGAAGGCCATGCCCGCCTGCGAAAATGAAACCCCTACGTCGTTGAAAATGCATTTTCTAGTAGTGAATGCCATCGCTCAAGTGGGCTTTGATAAAATACCACGCCCAACAAGGATGGTTTTGCTGGAATACCATCCTGGACAATATTGCCCTTGCCTCTTCTTCTTTCTCCTCCCAGTGCCAAAGAAGCTTGCCGGCGACGACCTCTCGCCATGGCCGTGAGCAATGAAAAAAAAAGGAAAATCATCCAGGAATGATCTGCTTTGTCATCGTTTTGATAGAGCCTTACATGTCGTACATGGCATGAATTAACACAACGAGCACACTACCTCGTCTTCCTCTTGATCGGTTGTGCTTGTCCGCCGCTGCCGCCTGCTGCTCATCTTGCTGCGGCCAGGAGGCGTCGCCGCCGCCACCTAATGGCTGATGCTCGTATTGCAGGCGCTGCCACACTGAGGAGCCGTCGATGCCGATACAACCTGGTGCTCTCGCATCGCCGCGCTGAGGGTCCCCGCCTCCACCTGCTCAGGTCGCGTGCTAGCTTGTCGGAGCCACCATCGCCGAGGGAGTGAGCTCGGCGGCCTGTGGCGGGTGTGTGTGGGCGGGTACAAATGGCAGCGGTAGTCGTCACGCGCGCGGCCATCGAGAGCGCGTGGATAGGCACTGTCACACCCTGAAAATCCTAAATTTATAAATTGTTGTTTAAATGTAATTATTAGAAATGATTTTGAAAGACTAGAAGAAAAGATCTAATTTTAAATAATAAATTCCAATATAAAAGTGGGCCAGATAAAATTTTATTAACTACTTCACTTAATTCTGTAGTTCCTAGATTTTTCTGGGATTTATTTGAGTCAAGAAAGTATTTTTAATAAATGGAATTGCATTTCATGAATAATTTAAAAAGAAAAAGGTTTTAAAGTCCTCTTTTGGCTTTGGGCCGAAAGTCGGCCCAAAACCCCCCTCACTCTCTCCCTGGCCCAAGCGCGCCCGGCCTAGCCAGCCCGCCGAGCCGAGCCGCCGCTCTCCCACCTCTTTCCCGCTGACAGGTGGGGCCCACCTGTCAGGGTCGTCTTCCTCCTCCCGCCACAGCCGCGCCCTAGCCGCGCGCAAGCCGCCGCCGCCTCCTTCCAAATTCGGCCGCATCTTTCCCGATCCGATCAAATTGATAGAGGGGAAATGATCCTCAGGATCTCCACTTCCTTTTCTCTTTTGGAAACTTCATCTAATTTCGTTTGGAAATCGCCGGATTTGTTCTCGAGTCGGATTCGTTTTTTCCTCTTAACCCTAAACCTTCCATCTCGCCGCCGGCCGCCGTGGGCCTCCATCGCCTCCCCCTAGCCCCTATATAAGGACCCCCGGGACCTCCTCTCTTCGTCCCCACCCTCGCCTTAGCCCTCCACCGCCGGTAGAGCTCTAGCCGCGTCAAGCTGTGTGCCGCCGTCGCCGCCGCAAGTCCAGCCGTGCACCGCCGTCGCTCCGGTCGTCGTCGTCGCTCGGGAAGGCCGCTGTCGGGTTCGCCAAGTCGTCGCCGTCCTCGTCCCATCCTCCGTTTCCGCCGAGGACCGCCGGAGCATCGCCGTCGTCGTCGACTCAAATGTCTCCGCCGCTTCGACCTCATCGCCGTCGCCGTCCGTTGCCGTCCGCCGTCTTCCGAGCCTTCGGTGAGTTCGCCGCTCGCCCTCTACCCGTTGGTGCCATCTGTTTGCGCCACCGCGCCGTCGTTCGCCGGTGAGCATGAGGTGCCAAGTCGCCGCCGGTGATGACGTCATCGTCGACGTCAGCGCCACGTCAGCCGTAGACCGCGGTAGATCGGTTAGATCTTGGCTGTTCATTTGGATTAGATTAGATCTTGGCCGTTGGTTTTGTGGACCGTCTCCGTGCACCCGGTTCACCGTGAACCCGTGCCGATGACGCAATAAATCCTTTTTCCTTTTCAAAAATAATTCTTTATTGCGTCATAATTCAATTAAAATCTAAATAAATGATTTAATCCAATTTAATCTTTAAAAATTCATAACTAATTCATCTTATCTCGGATTTAGTTTGTTCAAGTCTCTAAATTTTTCTAAAATTGAGATCTACATGTTAAAAATATCCACATGTGCTGTTTATGATTGTTTATGTACTGTTTTGGTGATTTTGCTCTTTTATGCTTAGTTTCCGACGTTCCCGGAGAGTCTGAGTTTGCAGGAGAAAACTTTGAAGAGTTCCAAGGCCAGCAAGGCAAGTCACACAGATCCCAAACAACCCTTTGAGCATGTTGATCCCGTTTAAAGCTATTGTTTCTATTCAACTATTGCATTTATTTTTGAGTGTCATTGGGTGGGAATAACCTATTACCTTTTTTATAGCCTTTTGTTATTGATTACCTATACTTTGTCACCTGGTTAATAATTGGATGAGCTAGAACATTATATGGTTTTAGTTAAAGTAATTAGGATGTTTAGCCATGCTTAGAGACACTAGCTCAGACGAATGGAATAACTAATGATTCACTATTACGAAAAGATGGATTAATGGTAGCTCATGATGGTTAATCATGATAGGATGATTAATTAATTTGCCAACTAAAAGATGATAATGGTGGGTTGTGAGCACATGGTTTTGATGGTCGTGCTCATGACAATTAAGGACCGGTTCACGAGTTTCGGTTGTGAAACATTAACCGTGCCAACCACAAGCCAGCGTGGGCAACGGCTTTACCTTTTGTATAGTGTGGTTCTTTGTAGAGCACCAGACTGTGAAGTGGCAGAGATAAGCCCACGGGGGTCGCTGGGGAGTCCATGCCTTGTTTATAAGGGGGTTATTATGATCCAGGAACGGTGCACTGCTTTGAATTGTGTTATGCGAAGGGTATTGTCACAATCTCTATTCGGGTACTTGTTAAGTATCGCGACGCATGGTTGACATGATGTTGAGGTTGTGTCTTGTGGGTATAGTGGTACACCTCTGGCCAGAGTAAAACTATTCGAATAGCCGTGCCCGCGGTTATGGGCGGGTCTAACAATGTCTTTCGTGATTAGTCTCACACCTCTCACCATAATAAATGGTGCTGTAATTGGTAATAACTTGTTTAGCTCCTGGTTTGGAATGGTATATTCCTGGTTTGGAGATAGAGCTGTGCGGCCGGGAATGGTTGTTCAGCATGGTTGGGCCTATGCAATGGGTATGTTCTATAGTGTTGGATTAATATTGTTTAAGTAAATACTTTACTGTTTTATTAAATTCTGAAGTATCTATTAAATGCCATTTATGCAAATGAGACTATATTATGCCATCCTTTGTTATCCCCTGCATTTGCATATTTGCTGCGTAGCTTGTTGAGTATGTCATATACTCACCTTGCAATCATTCATCCGAGGAGGAGTTCTACAGTGATGCTGAAGGTGTGGAGGATTAGGCGTAGCCCTGGTCAAGCTGCTTGTGGGATGGAGACGCCTGCGCCGTTTATCTTATTTTCCGCTGCTTAGAATTTTATTGTTTGAGAGGAACTATCTACCTCTGTAATGACTTTATATTTGCTTATTAATTAGAGTAATAATTGTACTCTATTATCAATTTGTTATTGTGTGCCTCGGCTGATTCCTGGACGAGGGTTTACACACATGTAAGCGTTTGGAATTTTGGATAGAAATTCCGGGCGTGACAGGCACGCTTCCTGACCCTGCTCGAGCCGGAGCCCGGAGCCACCTCCTTTTCGCACACATCGCATGGGCGGCGCCAAGCAGGTGGTTGAGCCAGGGCCTAGGGGATGGATGAACGCGGCCACTGAGCTCGCTCTCTAGGCACTCCTCGCTGCCACCAATGGCCATCGGTGATGGAAGATGAGGGTGGAAGGGAGAAAGAAGAAGGTCGAGGGCAAATTGGTCTAGGATGGCATTCTAGCATAGAGGATCTGATTAGGAGTGGTAGTCTAGCGAATCCCTTCTAAGTGATGTCATTTCAGCGAATCCAATCTTTTACGATGGTATATATGTTATTTTCTCTCAGTCATCACTACTTAGGCAGACCATCGAGGCCGAAATACGCAAATTGCATTCAATTGCGAACGTCAAAACATTTTTTTTTGACGGGAAACAGCAGGAGAGGTTCCTACTGTGCTATATTAAATATATATAAAAAAAAAGAAGGTTACAATATTTACAAAGGGACAAAAAATTAGGAAAAGTCATCTATCCATGATTGCAAATCTAGTTTGTCTATCTGTTTTGCTCTGTGCATATGCAGCGCAAACTCCTTCAAAAAATCCTCCTTCCATTTTTCAAACCTGTATGGAACATTGTTGAAGATCAGATCATTTCTTCTTGACCAAATATGCCAGCATCCAATCGCTAAAACTTCGAAGAAGAATCTGTGTTGAAAATTCTGTTTGGCTGATGTGATCATGTTCATGAAATCCATAGCCAAATTCTATGGAATTCCAATCTTTTGCCAGCACAGTTGTGCTGTAGGACAGGAAAAGAAAAGGTGGTTCCTATTTTCAGTGATTGCAGAGTTGCACAGTACACACTCAGGCCCATTTTGGAGGTTGAATTGTTTCTTTAGTAATAATTCCTTTGTATTTAGTCTGTTCATTAAGAGTAGCCACAAAAAGACTTTCAGCTTCATCATGCACTTACTCTTCCAAAGTTGAACTAAAGGTCTGTCTACTTGCACTTGATGGAAGAACATGATGTAAACTTTTTTTGAGTGATACTGGTCATTGTTTCCATGATACCTCCATTTGTCAATTTCATTAGTGTTTTGTAGGCCCTGTAATCTATCTTTCAAAGTTTCCCAGTCATGCATTGCTTGGTTTGAGAGGGGAAGATGGAAATATTGTTGCAGATCCGAATCCGAGTTAGATAGGAAGTTGTGCACTGTAATGTCTTCTTCTTTCGCATAAGAGAACAGAATAGGAAACTCTTCCTGTAGATTGTTATATTCCCAGTTGTCTTTCCAAAAGAGCATTGTGTCACCACAACCAATTGAAACATTTGTGAATGCTTGAAATATGGGTATTAGCCTGAAGATGTCCTTCCACCAGAAGGAACCTTTTTCTCTATGAGCATGAGGTGGTTTATTTGAACTGGAATAGTACTTGGACCAAATGAGTCTTACCCATGGCAAGTTCTTTTTGTTGAAAATTTGTCCAGATGTTTGATTAGGAGAGCAATGTTCTGAAATTCTAGATTGATTATACCTAACCCCCCTTTATCCTTCGGTTTGCAAACAATATCCCACGCTGTCAAAGAGTGTGTTCTAGTTTCCAAGTCTAAATTTTTTCTCCAAGGGCAGTGTCTTCTGGCTCTGTCAATGTGTTGAATAACCTTTTTGGGGAGCTTCAGAGTGCACATGTAGTAAGTTGGCAAGGATGAAAGGACTGAGTTGACCATTGTAAGTCTTTGACCCTGGTTAAGAAAAATTGTGGTGGAAGGAAGCCTTCTTTCAACTCTATCAATCAATGGGGCAAAATCAGAGATGTTAGGTTTGGTTGTCCCTAGAGGCAGACCAATATATGTGAAAGGCAGAGAGCCAATAGAACATCCAAATGTTGCAGCCAAGATTTCCATTTTTCTATTATCAGTGTTGATTGGGATCATGCATGATTTGTGAAAGTTTATCATTAACCCAGTGCAAAGACAATAAGTATTGAGAATGGCTTTGAGACAAAAAACCTCTCTTTGATCAGCTTTCATGATGATTAATGTGTCATCTGCATATTGGATAATAGGGAAAGGGGTGTTATCCTGCTGGATTGGTGCTGTGAGAATACCCTGGGGATGAGCTTTGTTAACTATAGATTATAACAGGTCTGCAGTTAGCACAAAAAGCAGGGGTGATAAAGGATCACCCTGTCTGACCCCTCTCAAACATTTGAAGCTTTTACCAAGTACCCCATTTAAGAAAATTGATGTAGAAGCTGAGCTTAGGATATTTCTAACCCAATCCATCCACCTGTGGTTGAAACCTTTAGCCTGCAGAATATGCAAGATTGCTTCATGCTCCACCAAATCAAAAGCTTTTTCGAAATCAATCTTCAAGATGATTATTTCTTTCTTTGATTGATGACATTGATGTATGTATTCAAAGCTCCATGCTAAGCAATCTTGGATGGTTCTACTCTTGATAAATCCATATTGATTTTCATGAATGAGCTTAGGTATGACTGATTGCAACCTGTTAGCCATTACCTTTGAGATGAACTTTAGTGGAGAGCTTTGAAGGGCTATTGGTCTGAAAACACCTGCATGTTCACGGGAGTGTTTCTTTGGGATCAGGGATATGAAAGAATGGTTGAGATTTTGTCACGTCCTGATAAATTCATCCCAAAGTAAAAATCATTCTCTAAAAGGAATAATAGAATTAATTAAAACTCGAAAAGAAATTGGCAAACACTAAAATACGTACAAGAAAAATTCGAATGTGGCCTGGAGAATTTTAATTAATTTAGAGCACCGGAAATAATTATTAAGCAACAAAAACAATTATCAGAGTTTATTAAAAAGAAAAACTACAAATAAACCCTCCTTCCTCCTTTGGGCCGAGCCCAGCCCAAAGTCCTCCCTTCGTCCCTCTCTCTCGGGCCACCCCACCCTCCTCTCCTTCCCGGCCGACTCCCTCCTCTCCTCCTCCCGCCTGGGCCTGCCCTGGCCCAAGCCGAGCCGCAGCCCTCCCGCGCACGCGTGCTGACCGCGCGAACCGGTGGGTCCCACTTGGTCGTCGTCTTCCTCCCGCTCGGCTCTTCTCCCTCCCGTGAAAACCCTAGCTTCTTCCTACCTCAAATCCGTGCGATTCAAGCATGGGATTCCAAAATTGATTGGGGGCTTTAAATCCCCTTTCCTTCCTCTTTATTTCCCCTTTATTTCCCCCTTGATTCGTGCTCTCAACTGCCCCGAACGCCCGCGCCAATCCCGGCCGCTTTCCATGGCCACCGGCCAACTTTTCCGCCGCCGTTCCCACCTCTCCCGTGCCCGGCTCCCTCCCCCATCCTATAAAATGGAACCCTCTCGGTCCGTTCTCCAGTTTTAGCCCCCTCCCGCGCTCTCCCGTGGCCTCACCACCTCTCCCCGCCTTCTCCTTTTCTCTCCGGCGCCGGCCGATCTCCAGCCGTGCCATCGCCTCCCTCGGCTCTGCAACGCCGCCCCCTTCACCGACCTCACCGTCCCCTCTCCCGAAGCTCGGCGGAACGGTGTCCTCATCGACGTCCAGTGGTGTCGCCACCACTCCACCGCCTCCAGCCGCCTGTGCCACCTTGCCGGTGCGGCGGCTGTCGCCGTCGCCTCCTTCCCCGGCACCGCGGGGCCATCCTCTTCCCCGGCCAGGCCACGGCGTCGCCCGAATTTCACCGGAACGCCGTTGCCCGCGCCGCCTCTCCCTCGGTCTCGTCGGCACCCACTCCGGCAGCATCTTCCACCGTGCCAGTGCGCCGGCCGACGTCGCCATCTCTACCTCCGGCATCGCAGCGACAAGGTCACCCTCGGCCTCGCTTCCCCTCCATCCGAACCCTTCCACTGTTCATCGTCGTCGTTGTCCTCTCGCCGGCCCGGTCATCATCGTGGCGTTCGTCCCTCCGTCAAGCCGTTCTCATTCGTCGTCCTCGCTTTGTCAAGTGAGCCGCTGCAGCCCCGTCGTCGTCCTCGTCCTCGGCTCCGCATCGTCAAGCCCTGCGCCGGCCGTGTCTCGCCTTCGTCCAAGGATCGCCGCCAAAGTGTCGTTCGTTCGTCTCCGCCGTGCCCGTTCGTCGTCGTCGTTCCCCCGCCTCGTCGCGTGGTGGTAATGGTCCCTCCTCTCGCTGCCCCGTCCTCGTCCTTTCAGTGTCGCACCGTGCCCGTTGTGCGGTTGTCGACCCTGGTACCCGTGTACCGGTGTCGGTAGTCGTTCGTGTGTGCGTGTGGTGACCGTGTTAGTGTGCCCGCTAGGTAGCCGCGTGGTTTCCACGTGTGCAGCCCGCGTGGTGTCTAGTGGAGTCCGTTTGTCGGCCACTCGTCTCGGTTGATGCACGGGGTTTGCTTCCATCGACCCGTGGACCGTGGTCCTTTAGGTTGACATGTGGGGTCCGCATGTCAACAGCGCAGCCTTCCTGTCTTTTCCAGGCTAGCGCTTACACATGTTTTATAATTGCAAAACCTAATTATAATAATCCGCAAATCTCCATGTAACAGCATTAAACTTCGGATGGCCATATCTTGGTCATGCGAACGCCGAATCGACCCGTTCAATCATTTAATGTTTGTTATAACCTAAAGAGCCCTGTGCTTTCTTTTTATGTATTGTTATTGCTTCTTTATAGGCTTGTACTTTACTTGTGTGCGTCGCGTAGCTTCTGTCGTTCCGGAGGTTCCCGAAGTGTGGTTCGCGATCGTCGCCGAAGGTTTGGAAGGCCATTCTCTCTGAGCAAGACAAGTCGCATCACCCTTGAGCATATTGAATCCTAGTTTATAAAACTATTTTGATTTAAATTATTGCATTACCGCTTTATTTAAATTCCCGCGTTATCACTGTTTTATTTAGCGCTTCCTATTAATCCTTGTTATAGCCTTATCATTGTTATTGTTTATTATTACCTTGTTCACCCTAGGAAAACAAAACCCCAACTAGTGGGTACTCTATTAATGGTTCCACTAGTGTGAATTTAGGTAGATGCTTCGCTGATTAATTAGGCAACACTAGATGGTTTCATAACTTTAGACTTTGAGAGTTCTCATATTATTTGGACACTGTGGTATGGTTGACTTGTGATGGAATTGAACACACACCTCCCCCCCTCTATTCAAAACTCCCAAAATGGTTTTAGGCTGGGCTCGAGGTGCATGGTTCTGCTAGTAGCACCTCGGCCACTATAAGGACCGGTCTTCGGGCCTCTGTTGCAAAGCATTACCGTATTAACCACATGTCTAATGGGTAAGGCTTAACTCGGTGCTCAGTCTAGTCCTGAACAAAAGGACACGGATAGAGATGGATGAAGTCGTTGCGACGATGGATATCTCTGAGGCAAATGAAGGCTACACGAGCTGTGGCTCGGTAATCGAGATGTCTAGGCAAATGAAGACTACACGGGTCGGTGCCCGTTAGTCGAGATGCCATGGCACTGGACTAGTACGCGGGTGGTCTCACCCCTATGTGTGTGGCGCAACCGGTCTAGATCCTGTTTCTACGGGCTCAATCTTGGCCTGCCTGTCCGGGATACCTGCCGTAGGCAGGGTTGGGTTGGTACTTTTGTTCACGGCTAGGATGGGTGAAGGGTTATGTCACATGTTTACGACGGGTTCCAAGGCCATGGAATGCGGAGTAAAGATGTGTCTTGTGGGTAAAGATGTACACCTCTGATCAGAGTATAATATATTCGAATAGCCGCGCCCTCGGTTATGGGCAAGCCTAGCAATGTACCCAAGTTAGTGGTTTAATTCTTAAAATTTGCTTAACAACTAAAATATGGAAAGGTTGGCCTGGGTTGGCTTGGGATGAGCTGGGACCTAGGTCGGGTTGCCAGTTCGGTCTGAATCATCGTAGGCCTTGGGTTAAGGCAGGTTCGTGTGGGTCCACGGCTTTGATTAATAATGTAGCTCTAGGATCGTGTTTACAAAATAGCTTTGGGCAACTAAGTGACTTTTAAATGCTGTTTTCTGCAAAACATAACCCCTATACTATTTCCCCTTGTACCCCCTTGCATTAATCATGCATCTGCCGGTGTGGCTTGCTGAGTACTGTGGTTGTACTCATTCTTGCTCTACCTCCCCCCCCTTCAGTAAGTGGAGCTTTGGAGAAGAAGTCTTAGGTGGAGTCCTAGCTTATACCCCAGTTGAGCGCCTGTGAGTCCTAGCTTATACCCCAATTGAGCGCCTGTGAGTACTAGCTTAGGCCCGCTAGTCCGCTGCTGTTTATTTTTTTTGTTAGGCCTAAAGTGCCTTTGTAATAATGTAAATATTATCGATATAATAAAGATGTGTCTTTTATATCATGTTTGTGTGGTGTACCCCGGCTTTTCCTGGGACGGGGATTAATACACTAGCGTTCTGGAAAAGGTATTTTTCTAGGCGCGACATTCCAAAGAAATTCTGTTGTCGAAAAATTGGGAAGCCAACTCGTAAAAGTCCTTGATGATGTCCCAGCATGTTTTGAGAAAAAGGCCATTGAAGCCATCGGGGCCAGGTGCCCTGTCTACTGGCTTGTTTTTTATTATACTGTCCAGTTCATCAGATGATGGGGGTGACTTAGCTGGTTTAAGCCATCCACCCATTGTAGAACATCTGTTAGATTTAGAACCATATCCATTGATCCTTTAGTTCCCATCCCTTCTTTGTATGTTGTGTATAGGACATGTGCCTTTTCAGAGTGGGAAGATACTGTTTCCCCATTATCTAACTTTAAATGAGAGATTTTGCTCCTTCTGTGGCTATCTGTTGCTGTTGCCTGGAAAAATTTTGTATTCTCATCTCCAAATTTTACCCATCTGATTGTGCACCTTTTCTTCCAAAATTCATTCTTGTAACTCAACGGCTTTAGTATATGATCCTTTAAAATTGTTCTGAAGTTCCATTCCTGTAAAGCTAGGGGTCTCTCCTCTTCTAGGGCATCAATCATGGTTAGGATCTCATTGCAGTTGGAAATTAGAGTGTGCAGATTGGATAATCTGTTACTCCAGGCTTTGATCCCCCTTCTCAAATTTTTGAGTTTAGCATTTAGAATTACTGCTTGGTTGCTTCCTCTAACTGGAATAGCCCAACAGTGTTGCACAATATCCCTAAAACCTGGGATGGAAATCCAGTAATTCTCAAACCTGAAAATATTTGATTTTGGCACTGAAGTCTCAATTGATATTTGACACGGGGCATGATTTGAAATGTATTTGGATGTGGTTGTGACCACTGTATGGGGGAATTTGAGAGTCCAAGCAGCGGAAGTAAAGACCCAATCCAGTTGCTGAAGGAGGGGCTGATCTTGCATATTGCTCCAGGTGAAAGAGCTTCCTTTTAGGGGGATTTCTACTAAACCAACATTGCTGATAATTTCGTTGAAGATTAGAATATCATTCATATCCCCTCCTGGCAGGTTTCTGTTTTCCACTGATCTGATGAAATTGAAGTCTCCCATTAAGATCGGTAGATTGATACAAGTTCAATAATCTGGATCTTCATTGCATACATTTGAACAAGGCTCCAAAGGAGATGTTATTACAAAATATGAGGGTATTTACAAGCTTGTGGTTACCTATTACAGCAGAAGCTATAGGATGACCCAACTCTAATGTTTTGCTATAGGATTAAATCATCTAACTATGCTAGACTTCAGAATTAAGATGTAATGATACTAACTTATACGATTGAATGCCCGGATTCGGCAAGAACTTCAAATTAACACTGGAAGGGGGTTAAAGAAAGGGTGAGTACTACGTACTCAGCAAGCTATTATATCAAGTAATGAATTCATGAAATAGTAATATTTGAGTAGGGCTACGTTTACTTGCAGAAAACTGAGAATGCAGAAGTAGAAAGCCTGCAATGTTTGGAATGCAACAGTACTTAGTAAAATCTTGAATTATGTTTCTAACCAAGATGCCATTGTGAGTCCCGATGCTCAATATCCGTGAGCACGGCTATTCGAATAATTTTAAGAATATTTTCATACTGCAGTAGATGTATGCTTTACCCGCAATCCATGACATGCCAAACACATTAGCCATATCATGGCCCAACTTTTCGGTTACTAACATCAGTGGTACTTGTTCCATGAACTCTAGTCCTCATGCGCTCTGAACGTATGTTATCAGCAGCGAGAGGAGTTCTGGCGTTCCCGGGGTCTTTAGAGAGAACTAATTGTATGATACCATGTCATCGCAATCATGGTTCTCAAAATCACATGGCCATAATATTATCCCCTGGACTATCAATATAAGTATATTTACTTGTGCTCAGTAAATATCACAATTGCCCTGCTCGGCATAAGTTTGCCTCCTTCTCGAGAACTTAAATATAGAACCACTGTACAGATGTACCACCTTTGCTACATAACTTCGGCTAGGTCTATACCCATTCGAGAGTTGTGATCGTACTCGTTCGTTCTTCACATGTACTTGGCAATGCTTATGTCGATTGAAACAATACTAGCCACCCGGAAATCTTTCTTTATTAGTGTACTGTTCCAATCTAAGTTCATTATATTTTATGCATACTCTAGCTAGGCAGGGCTAAGCAAAGCTATATCTGGTTTGCTATGTTCAGGTTATGCATTCAAAATCATGTATGACTAATGCATAAGATACTGGAGATATAGAATATAGGATCATTATACTCAAAGAGGAGGAATAATAACTTTCCTTGCTTCTACCGCAAACAAATCTGAGATAAGCAACCTGATTATCCAATACTCAAAATACCACAGGTTGCCTCCAAAATATAATAGACCTACTTAAATAAGAGGAGGAACCAAATTTAATAAAAGCCATAAATTGCAAGAAAACTATAAGTGGCTAGGAGGGCTAGGGTTTAGGGTATAATCTATCTCTTTTATAGGGTATAAGGATTATTGTGCTAATATTTCATGTATAGGTTCTAATGGGTTGGAGACTAATATCGCTTATAATTTATACGCAGGCTCTGATTGGTGGAAGGATAGGAAATATATTGGATAATTGAACTAGTTAAGCGGGTGTGTGGCTAGTATTGGCTGACGGTAGGTTTAGGTAGTATGGTAACTAAGTTTAGTTATTCTCGAGTCGATACTAAAATAGGATAGTATATCATATCAGCTTGTATTTATATTTTATGTGTAGGCTTTGGGTAGTTGGAGTATGTATGGTTAAGGCGAGGTAGAATTTGGGAAATGGTATATAGGTAATATTGTAGCTGGTATGGAGTTTGGATGACATGGTATCTAGGATTTATCTGTGCAGTGCTGATATAAGGGTAGGGTAATATATTGGCTATGGTTTGGTTGTTTGCTAGTCGTTGCTAGAGTTGGGCAGCATAACGACTAGGTTTGGTATTTTCTCCAGCTGGTGTCAACAGACAGCATATCAGCTAGAGGAATAGGAGGTTGGTGCACGTTTAGCAGGGCAGAAGTGTTACTCCAACAACCGTGGGTGGTGGCGGAGCAGATAGCATCACACAGAGCCCGAGAGCTAATTGTGCGGCATGCTGTGGAGGTCGAGAGAATAGTGACGCTCCGACCGCTCTATGTATCAAGGCATGGGGTGCTAGGAGCAGCACTTTGACCTTGGGTTTGGTTTTGCCGGGCTTTACAACCAACGGTCCGATGTCGGGGCCTGTAGATCGCAAACATCCCCATGGAAGGCGTAAAGTTCCAACTGGTGGCTTTTTTGGTGGCTAATAGGTATTTTGGAATAAAATAAAATATTTGAAAATTAAATATAGGATTAAATTGGAAATTCAAATATAAATATAAATCAATTATAAATTCAAATGGTATTTAAATAAATTATAAATTCAAATAAACTATTAAAATACTTAATTTGGTATCAAAATGTATATAGATGAATTTAGGTCTAAGTTTCACTAGAATCGGATTTACGGTTCAGGAGATATGGGCTACTAAAGAATAGGATTTGAGTTAAATCTAGAAAATACGAAAAGTTACTTTTCATGGGCCCACCTGTCAGTCTTTTCTTTTCTTTCTCTTTCTCTTTTCCTTCTTCTTCCTCCCGTCGTCTTCTTGTCTGCTTCTTGCCAGGGAACCGAGAGGAGGGAGAGAAGGCCGACGGTGCTCTGGTGCAGGGGTGGATATACAGTAGAAGGGTCGGTGTCAGGCGACACCGATGACTTTCTGTAAAAGCTATAGCAAAACTGTTTATCTATATGTTATAACACCATAATCTAAGTATAATTAGCATATTATAACACCGATAGACACGTTATGACACCAACGAATCGATTTTTTAGATCTGCCACTGCTCCGGTCAACGGAGGACGGTGGCGTCAGCGGAAGATGATGTTCCCGAGCGACTCGCATCTAGGGACGGTAGTGGCTGGCAGAGAGGGAGAGAGAAATGGCCGGAATGGCGAGGATAAAGCTTCGTCCGGCTAGGAGAGAGAAACCTCCGGTGAGGCTTGATACGGGACAAAAGAGAAGGGGGAAAGTGGAAAAATGGGTTGGCCGGAGTGAGGCAACACCATTGGTGCGAGGATTTGATCTGAGGGGAGCCGGTGGAGGAGATCGGCCAGTGGCCGGCATAGGAGAGGTAGGGAAGAAGAGAGCTCAGAGAGCTCGGCTTGTCTGGAGAAAATATGGGGAGCTCGTCGTCTTATATAGGCGGCGAGAGGCGGTGGCTAATGGCTGTTCGGAGGAGAAGGAGAAAGAGGTCATGGCAATGGCGGCGTGGAGAAGGGAAACACGGCGCCGGCCTTGTCCAACCATTTGGTTGATGACGGCGGTTTGGTGCGGGGGCTGACGTCAGCGAAGTAAGGTGGTGGCTGACGTTGGCTGCGGATCCTTGGCGTGAACGGCAAGACGACAGCGGCGGCACAGAAAAGCTGGAGAATTTAGACTATTTACCATCCAATTCGCGTGCCTCAACTTTTTTACCATCCAATACGTATGCCCTCTATAATATATACTTAGGACTGCTAATTAATCTATTTGGTACCACTATCTATGTTTTTCATGTATTTCTCATTTGTTAATCCCATTTGTATTTTTTTTCAAGCTTTGTGGATTGTTTTGCCCCTGGGCCCATTGTCAGATCAAAGGAATCGATTTCCTCCAGTCTTTAGGCGTCGCCACCAAGCCGCCGGGCGCCACCACCTCGCTGCTGGGCGCCGCCAACCCCGTTGCCGGGCACCGCCAACCCCGCCGCCACCCTGCCACCCCAACGGCCCGAGCGCCAAGCTGCGCCACCACACCGCTGCCGTGCGCCGCCACCAAGCGCTGCCGCTGCTGTTGGGGGCCCCAGGATGGCGCCCCCATCATCCCCAGCTGCCCTAGTCGGCCCCTGGGACCTTGTATTTACAGGACAGAGAACTGGGCAGTACTAGGATGTACTAGTTCATGTATTGTGTATACTATATATATATTTGGTCGTTTATGGGAGTGTACATATCTGAAATTGGCAACAATTTTTCATGCGATGTGGTAGAAGATATACTAGGTGAGAACGGCAGCTTGAAGAACTGGAATCTGCAGGGAAATTGGTTCGGTTTCAGGCTTTCAGCAGCACAATACAGAGAGCTTCAGTGTGCACTTGTTCCTGTTTGGGTTATGCAATCTGAATAAAGGAAGATGGATAGTCCATGGACATCCCTAAGCGTTGGGGTCAAGTGCCGGCGTTGGCGGGGTTGGCAGTGCTCGGCGGCTTGGTGGCGGCATCCGCGGCGGGTTGGCTGCGCCCGGCGTCGAGGTGGTGGCACCCGGCGGCTTGGTGGCGATGCCTGGAGACTAGAGGAAAATGATCGATCCAGAGAACAGAGAAGAGGAAATCGATTCCTTTGATGTGACAATGGGCCTAGGGGCAAAACAGTCCACAAAGCTGGAAAAAAATACAAATGGGATTAAAAAATAAGAAATACATGAAAAACATAGATAGTGGTACCAAATAGACTAATTAGCAGTTCTAATGATATATTATAGATGGCATACGGATTAAGTGGTAAAAAAGTTGAGGCACGCGAATTACATGGTAAACAGTCTAAATTCTCAGGCAGGTATGACGGTTGTAGAGCATAGGAATTGTCAGAAATGCCCCGCAACCGCCATCAGGAGTTCATCCGGAGCGTCCACGCCAAACCCCAGCCTGAATGACTGTGATGGAGGTTCGGCCGAACCATTATCTGGCCCAAACGGCCCAATTTTTGGCAGACCGACTCCTCATTTGCTCCTCAATCCAAAATATGGAATATTGGGCTCAATTGATCGTGTCTTTTCTGAGTTCTCAGCCCATCTATCCATAAGTCTGATCCTCAACAGCATCTGATTGATCATTTGTCTATTTTCTGTCGATTCTCCTCCATTTATATGTGCTTATCCTGCATACATATTAGTAGCATAGTATATAGTGGAAGTAGATCATTTTGTTGAAAAAATTCTGTATGCTGTATGGAACATTTGGAAGCAACGAAATGCTCTCATTTTTCAGAATGTACCACCTTCGGTTGTTTCGTGGAAAGCTCTCTTTAAGATTGATCTTTCCCTTTTAGTCTTTAGATTAAAAGTTTCTGAGAGACAAGCTTTATCTCAGTGGATAAACATTTTGTAAATTATTTGTATTCCTTCTTTTAATTTAATATTAACTGTGGGGGCTTCCCCTACAGTGTTTCCCCTAAAAAAAATATAGTGGAAGTAGATATTTTATTTGGAATTTATGCATTGCAAGCATAGCTAGTCTTTATACATTGGATAATATTGACGGTCGAAATTGGTCGATAACGACCGCTCCTCCTCTTCCTCCTCCTCGATCTCAGGACCGTCCCTGAGGTTGGTCTCAAGGGCGCCCCTCGCGGCCTCGCCTTCGGGTACACCCTCCGGGGCGGCCTCGGGGCCGCCGCTGCCTCAGGCCAAAGACAGCGCCCTCTCCTCCCTCGTGGGAACGGACTCGGCCGTAGTAGACTCCGAGCCAGACCCAGCGTGAGGCCCCCGGGCTCCACTAGAGCGCCGCGAGGCACCCGGAATCTGGGTTCGACCGACCTTCGGCCGCTCGGGCCGTTCAGACCCTAGGCCTCAGGGAAGCTCAGCCGTCGGGCCCCTTTGGGAGGGCACCTCACTGCAGCAAAAACCCGGTGGAATTCAAACTAAAAAAAAAAACTTGAGCAGGGAAGATAGAGGAACTGGAAAGGGGTAGCCGTACCTGTGGGGCAGGTGCTTGAAGGTCCACTTCGGGGGCTCGATGAAGCTCCCCCGGCATGCCTGCGTCTCCCTGATGGTGGGACCCACATGGGCCCCACATGTCAGTCTACTCACCCCTCCTCTTCTGCATCCTCTCTCCCCATTTCAACTCTTTTCATCTCTCTCTTGTGTTGGGGTGGGGGCGATGGGCACCAGATGCGGCCGGCCGGCAGAGATGGAAAAGAGTGGTCGTTGACCTCGCTCGCCGTCCTCCTCCTCTCCTTGTTCCAAGGTCAATCAGTTCCATTACTGGGTTACTACTAGAGCTCGCGATTTGGAGGTTACTTAATTCTTTTTGTGTTTTGGGATTCCTCTTCTTCCGCGCGTAGGCTTGGTCGACGTCGGCGCAATCACCATCACCTTCACCAACCGGTCGGCGTAGGCTGGGGATGATGGGGGCGCCGTCCTGGGGCCCCCAACGGCAGTGGCAGCGCTTGGTGGCGACGCACGGCAGCGGTGTGGTGGCGCAGCTTGGCGCTCGGGCCGTTGGGGGCGGCGGGGCGGCGGCGGGGTCGGCGGCGCCCGGCAGCGAGGTGGTGGCGCCCGGCGGCTTGGTGGCGACGCCTGGAGATTGGAGGAAATTGATTCCTTTGATCTGACAATGGGCTCAGGGGCAAAACAATCCACAAAGCTTGAAAAAAATACAAATGGGATTCACAAATGAGAAATACATGAAAAACATAGATAGTGGTACCAAATTGACTAATTAGCAGTCCTAATGATATATTATAGAGGGCATACGGATTGGATGGTAAAAAAGTTGAGGCACGCGAATTGGATGGTAAATAGTCTAAATTCTCCTATTTAAGGACCTCATCTCCTTCACTTTCAACACAGATTCAAGCAAGGATCAAAGCTCTCTACAAAGTTAGTAGTAGTGTTAGTGGAGTAGAGTTAGAATAGTTCCAAGTCCGTGGAGGCTTCGGGGAGTTCGGTAAAGGTTCTATAGCTTTTCCTTTCTTCTTTGTAAGACTTCCATTTATCAATATAATATTCTTCTTTATACAAGTTCGGTACTTTATTCTAATCATAGATTATGAGTACCAGTCTTAGTATATTCATAAGTAGTATAATCTGTGTGGTTAAACCTTCTGGGATATGCATTGA
The DNA here is from genome assembly GCA_000338895.3 of Oryza meridionalis. Taxonomy (NCBI): domain Eukaryota; kingdom Viridiplantae; phylum Streptophyta; class Magnoliopsida; order Poales; family Poaceae; genus Oryza; species Oryza meridionalis. The sequence continues at coordinate 9,110,018 of CM002535.2, read as the reverse complement.
TGTTGGTATAATGTCTGATTACCGAGTCATAAGTCTACTCTAGCTAGGCCGAGAGCTATGGCTCGGGGACTCAGGTGCTCTGCACCGATTGCATGGCTGTAGGCTAATAAGTAGTAACTTAAGCATGGGGTTTAGGTTATCACTTTTCATTATTTGGGGGTATATTCTCTGGGTGATTTGCAAGCAGCTGGTGGTGACAGCTCAGTACAGGCGTCTCCCCCGCAGTTTATATTCCTACATACAATTTCCTGGGGTTGGATACACTCGTATCCTACTTCGGTTGGAGCATTATGACAGGTTGTCGTAAGAAACTCGGCAACCCGGGGTAACTTTGCGATGCATCGGGAGGGTAGGCATAGCTATGCTACATTGTTAAAGGGGTTATATTACATAGTGTATACTAGTTAGAATATACTAAGATGTTGTATACTAGAAGTACAGGAATAGAACATATCTAACCTACTGCCACTTAGATATAATTAGGATATGTAGGAGTTAGCTAAACCCTTAGCTGTGTGTGACTCTACCCTTAAGCTAAACTTACCCCTGCATAGACCTTGATGTATACAAGTAATATATAAACTATTGGCATAGTACTCTCTTATCATATCTTCCCTCGGGATTAAACAAATACCATATCTTGGAATACTCTCGGGTGAAATGCTACAATGGTAAATCCGTGCGCTTGCGGATCACATCTGTAACTATAATATACCATGAGTACTTCTAGTGCTATTGTTGGGAATTATATTTCCAGTAGTGTCGCTAAGAAATACCGACACCCAACTACTCGAGGAGCGGGTGCGTTCGCTGGAGCAGCGCGAGGCCACCTTGGCCGCTCACGAGGCAACGGCGGCCGAGGCCGAGTCCGTCGGGCTGCCGCCGAGCGCAGTTGAACCACCGTAGCCGCCGAGGCCGTGGTGGCCCGTCGCGCAGAGGAGCTGCGGCTCCGAGAGGAGGCGTGGCGGGGACGGATGCCACGCTCGCGGAGCGCGAGGCTGAGGTCGCCCATCGCGAGGCGGTGGCAGCGACGGCGATGACGAAGATTTGGACGAAGTCGTCAGCGGCGCCAGACTCGGAAGCCCGGATGCCCCATAACCGCCTTTCTATTCTTTTTTCCTTGCTTTCTTTCCTGTGCTTTTGTAATGGACGTGGTTGACTGCAGGCCTTCGTGCCGCCCCTGTTGGATGTATATAAATCTTCCCCATCGCATTTCTGCACTCTTTTTATCCGTGAATGCTTGCGACAAAGGAGGATAGGGAAAATGCATAGTCAATTTCCTTGCGGGTGAATCGCTGTTTTCGTTCCTTCGCTCCCCCTCTTGGGCTCATTTGGCTGAGGGAAGAGGGTTCGCGCTTAGCCCCCGGCACCCAAGCAGCAAGGGGCAGAGCCGTCACCTCGGAAGAGCCGCTCAGCGGGACTGGCCAGGCCGGAGCTACAGTGACCGGGGGTCGGGGATGACCGTGTATAAGTCCGTCCGAGCCCCAGGGGTTCATCGCCGGCCGGCGACAAACTCCAACGGTGGCTCGGCTTGACTTGACGGCGACAACGGCTCTCTGACAGTCTTCGGCGGCTGCAAAGGGGCGCCCGAGGTGCTCCTCCTCCGTGTGAACCCAACGGCGACGACACTAAGCGGCGACGGCGACCACAACCACGGCGCGGCGCGGCCGGAACGACGACAACGACGGCGGCGGCTAAGGCTACGCGGTGGCGGCGCTACGGGCAACGGTAGAGCTCAGAACTTGAGGCAAACAGAAGAGGACGACTAAGGGATGCTTTATATAGGCACGGGTGAGAGAGATCGAACTCAAAATGAGAGGATTTTAACCGGAAAATCCGAGGGTTAGTTTAGAGAGATAAACTCGAAAACGAGTTTGATTCGGATAAAATACAAGGAATTAGGTTCCGATTCTTAGGGAAAACGAGAGAGGAAGATAAAGGAAATATTTCCCCTCAACTAATTTTAGGAAAACACAAGAGAAAAGGTCGGATTTGGATGGGAAAAACCTAGCCCACTCGGTCTCAGTTCGGCTGTCCTGACGTTGAAGATGAACAGTGCGAAGGAACGCAAATTAGACTTTTCGGCTGGGCTGAGAACAGAACAGGGAAAGAAAAGAGAAGGGGAAGGGCAGCTCGACTTGGCCGGTTTGATAGTACTCTATTATTAATTTATTATTGTGTGCCTCGGCTGATTCCTGGACGAGGATTTAACGCACATGTAAGCCTTTGGAATTTTGGATAGAAATTCCGGGCGTGACAAGTTGGTATTAGAGCCACCTTGACCTTAGGACAAGCCAAATGGTAAAGCTTAAGTAGCCTTCAAAAATATTTTGAAAAATAGGACTGCTCTTCTCTCTTACAAATTAATTAAGTTGGCTTGTCCTAAGGTCAAGGTTATGCAGAAAATTTTCTAAATCCTACTTTACCAAAACAGAAAGCTGTTCTTTTCTAATTTTTTCCCTTTACTGTTCAGGGTATTAAATAGTTTGATTTTATGAATTTCAGTGGTTAGTCGGCACTGTACATCTATTATGGTATCGATTCAATCAAGATAGCACTAGTACTACTCATCCCTGTTAATGGTGACACTGTACCGTGCTTATGGTAGATCTTAAGTATTTTAGTTTTATTTTATTCATTTGTCTAAAGCAATTTGTCTCTGTCCAAAGTTGATTTCATTTTCCAAACAAAAACTTTGTTTAGTTCTATTCCCACGAGTACTGTACAGGGAGAATATATATTTGCTTCATTTTTGTTTACTTCTGAAGTCTATGCTCCTCTTTAAAAAAAATCTGAGGAAAAAAATCGGAATTTAATAAAAAAAAATATAGTTCTGTTTGCTCCGTTTCTTTTATTTTTCTTTTTGGGTCAAATTAATTAAGTCTAGTTTGTGCAGCTAACTTAAATATATGCATTAATTCCTCCTTTCTATGTTCTTTAGATGCCGCCCCATCCGCCGAAAAGCTTGATCGATGTGGTAGGATTCGTCAGGGAGCTGAGACTGATGGCATTTAAAGTAGGCTACGACATTGCCCCCGAGTATCGCCAGATTCCCCATGACCCCAACGAGGAGAAGTGTCGTGTTCGCGTGACGTTGACTAGTGATCATGAAGACCTTCCGTTGATAAAGTTTGAAGCTGGGGGAAGAAAGTACAGTCATGCTTGTCAGGAAGCAGCCTTGGTGGCCATTGGAGAGCTTCGTCATCGCTTTGATGAGGAGTTAGAGTCATCAGCTTTCCAGTATCATCCACACAAGCCTCATGGTCAAGACAATGCTTAGCGCCACTCTGACGCATGCTGTGTATATGCTTAGCACCATGGATGCAATAGGCGTGGAGCGGGACAAAGCAGCTCGTGATAGAGAAAACTGGAACCGTGGCAGGATTTGCAAGTTGGAGAGCAAGGTGTATCGTCTGCTGAAGGAACTGGTTGAGCTTAATGGAGACGCACCACCGCCAGCACCCAAGCTTCGTCTCACCGCAAGGAAGAGAATCCGTCCACCACCTCGTATCCAGTTGGCTTCGAAGACTCGTGTGTTGGGATATGCTGCGCCTGATCATACTGAACCTGTCATCCATGTCTTAAGTGATGATGAAGACGAGGAAGACCCAGAAGAAAGAGAGCCAGCTACTCCGGAGGAAGTAGATCCATCTCTTTGTTCCGACGCAAGGCGGGATTAGTTGCCTAGTTAGACCGTTGCCGTAGTTCGTTGTGTTAGTTTGCTTGCTTAAGTTTGCTTGTGCGTGTGTGGGTTTAGCGTGTTGCTTACATCAATGGTGGGATGTAACTACATGAGTTTAGTTCTTTTGCTTGTCAGAGAGTAAGTTAGCTGGTGAGATAGTGTTATTTCAACTTAAATGTAATCATACTCAGTTAAGAGCAATATAGAATTTAAATTAATTAAGTTTTCCGTTCTAAGGGTGTCTCTATGTCGTTCTTTCCTTTTGCCCGTGCTTTTCTTCAGATGGTGAACACTCGCACCGAAGGAAGTGGAAGTGGAAGTGGTAACAATGAAGGAATTCCTTTCTCATCCAAACTTATCTTGCTAGAATCCAAAGAACTTGATGTTATCTTAGGGATGAATTGGCTAACCCGTCACCGAGGAGTTATAGATTGTGCTAACCGTAAGGTGACTTTAACAAGTAGCAATGGACAAATAGTGTCTTTCTTTGTGTCCTCCCCTAGATCTCATGGTTTGACATTAAATCAAGTTGCTTTGCAAGGGATCCCAATAGTACAAGACTACCCAGATGTGTTCCATGAGGATTTGCCAGGTATGCCACCTAAGAGAGACGTAGAGTTCCGGATAGACTTAGTACATGGAACCAACCCTATCCATAAGAGATCATACAGAATGGCAGCTAATGACTTAGCAGAGGTAAAGAGACAGGTTGATGATTTGCTTCAGAAAGGATATATCAGACCCAATACTTCACCGTGGGGAGCACCAGTCATCTTCGTGGAGAAGAAAGATCATACCCAGAGAATGTGTGTGGATTATCGAGCGTTGAATGAGGTCACTATCAAGAATAAGTATCCTCTACCTAGGATTGATGACTTGTTTGATCAATTGGAAGGTGCTACAGTTTTCTCTAAGATAGATCTTCGTTCAGGATATCACCAACTTCGAATCCGTGAGGAGGATATACCAAAGACCGCCTTTACAACACGGTATGGTTTGTTCGAATGTACTGTTATGTCGTTTGGACTCACTAATGCCCCGGCCTTTTTCATGAACTTGATGAACTAAATGTTTATGGAATATCTGGATAAGTTTGTCGTGGTGTTTATTGATGACATCCTTATTTACTCCAAGACAAAAGAAGAGCATGAAGAGCATCTTCGTCTTGCTTTAGAGAAACTACGTGAGCATCAGCTCTATGCCAAGTTTAGTAAATGTGAATTTTGGTTGCCCGAAGTGAAGTTCCTTGGTCATGTTATCTCAGCTGGAGGAGTTGCCGTGGGCCCAAGCAATGTGGAGTCAGTGCTAAATTGGAAGCAACCCAAGACGGTCTCAAAGATTCGTAGTTTCCTTGATCTTGCGGGGTATTACCGAGGTTTATTGAGAACTTCTCAAAGATTGCTAGACCAATGACTCGACTGCTTCAGAAGGATGTGAAGTATAAGTGGACGGAAGAGTGTGATCAGAGTTTTCAAGAATTGAAGAAAAGGCTAGTGACTGCGCCAGTGTTAGTCTTGCCTGATCCAAGGAAAGATTTCCAGGTGTATTGTGATGCATCTAGACATGGTTTGGGTTGTGTTTTGATGCAAGATGGGAAGGTGGTTGCCTATGCATCTAGGCAGTTACGCCATCATGAAAATAACTATCCAACACATGATCTAGAGTTGGCAGCTGTGGTTCATGCATTGAAGATTTGGTGTCATTACCTTTTTGGTAACCATACGGAGATGTATACGGATCATAAAAGTTTGAAGTACATTTTCACTCAACCTGATCTGAACATGCGTCAACGAAGATGGTTAGAGTTGATCAAGGATTATGAAATATGGAAATTCATTATCATCCAGGTAATGCAAATGTTGTGGCAGATGCTCTCAGCAGGAAAAGCTACTCTAATATGACAGAAGGACGACATCTACCTTTGGAGTTATGTCAGGAATTGGAAAAGTTGAATTTGGGAATAGTCAACAAAGGTTTTGTTGCCGCTTTAGAAGCTCAACCTACTCTTTTTGATCAAGTTAGAGAGGCTCAAGTCAATGATCCCGATATCCAAGAAATCAAAAAGAACATGAGAAGAGGAAAAGCCATCGGTTATATTGAGGATGAGCAAGGAACTGCGTGGCTAGGTGAATGAATTTGCATGCCCGTTAATAAGGAGTTGAAGGATACTATCATGAAAGAAGCTATGAAACTTTGTATTCCATTCATCCTGGGAGCACTAAGATGTATCAAGACCTGAAGCAACAATTCTGGTGGGCCAGCATGCGACGAGAGATAGCGGAATATGTGGCTCTATGTGATGTGTGTCAGCGAGTCAAGGCGGAGCATCAGAAGCCAGCCGGTCTGCTGCAACCGTTGAATATTCTACAGAGGAAATGGGAAGAAATAGGAATGGATTTTATCACCGGTCTACCTAGAACGTCGGCAGGACATGATTCTATTTGGGTAGTGGTTGACAGGCTTACTAAAGTCGCTCATTTCATACCTATCAAAACAACTTACACGGGAAATAAGCTTGTAGAGTTATATATGGCAAGAGTTGTATGTTTACATGGTGTTCCCAAGAATATAGTATCAGACAGAGGTAGTCAGTTTACTTCGAAGTTTTGGCAGAAGCTACAAGAAGAGATGGGTACTCGTTTGAATTTCAGTACTGCCTGTCACCCTCAAACTGATGGTCAGACAGAAAGAGTGAATCAAATTTTAGATGACATGTTGAGAGCCTGTGTTCTAGATTTCGGTGGAAGTTGGGATAAGAATCTGCCGTACGCGGAATTCTCTTATAACAACAGTTAACAAGCTAGTCTTCAAATGGCTCCATATGAAGCATTGTATGGTCAGAAGTGTCGTACACCGCTCCTCTGGGATCAGACCGGTGAGCGTCAAGTTTTTGGGACAGATATATTGCGAGAGGCAGAAGAAAAAGTGAAGATTATCCAAGAAAGGTTGTGTATTGCCCAGTCGCGTCAGAAGAGCTATGCAGACAATCGTCGTCGGGATTTGACTTTCGAAGAAGGGGATTATGTATACCTACGGGTTACGCCGCTGCGGGGAGTTCATCGTTTTCAGACCAAAGGGAAATTGGCACCGTGATTTGTGGGACCTTTTAAGATTGTGAGTCAGAGAGGTGAAGTAGCTTATCAACTAGAGTTGCCTCCGTCAATGGCGGGAATACATGACGTGTTCCATGTGTCGCAGTTGAAGAAATGTTTGCGTGTTCCTACGGAGGAAGCAGATCCTGAGCGTATAGAGCTTCAAGAAGATTTAACTTATATTGAGAAGCCAGTCAGAATTCTGGAGGTGAATGAGAGAAACACCAGGAATCACGTCATACTATTCCGTAAGGTTCAGTGGAGCAATCATTCAGAAGAAGAAGCCACTTGGGAGCGAGAAGATGAATTGAAGTCAGCTCATCCTCATCTTTTTGCCAGTTCTTCTGAATCTCGAGGACGAGATTCCGTTGAAGGGGGTAGGTTTGTCACGCCCTGAAAATCGCCTAATTTAATAATTCATTCTTTAATACATTTTTAGAAATTATTTTAAAAGTTTACAAGTTGAACTCTAGCAATCTAGGAGAAATTGTAATCTAAAACTGAGTTAGATAAAATCTCAGTAAATACTTTGCTTGTTTATGTATTTTCTAGATTTTTCTGGGAATTATTTGAGCGAGGAAAGTATTTTTAATAAATGAAACATCACTTCACAAATTATTTTAATTGGAAAAGTTTTTAAAATCCTCTCCTAAGCCGTTGGGCTGATTTCAGCCCAACATCTCCCTCCCTCGCGCACGTGCTGTGCAGCCCAAGCTGGCCCAAGTCGAGCTGCCCTTCCCCTTCTCTTTTCTTTCCCTGTTCTGTTCTCAGCCCAGCTGAAAAGTCTAATTTGCCTCCCTTTGCACTGTTCATCTTCAACCTCAGGACAGCCGAACTGAGACCGAGTGGGCTAGGTTTTTCCCATCCAAATCCGACCTTTTCTCTTGTGTTTTCCTAAAATTAGTTGAGGGGAAATATTTCCTTTATCTTCCTCTCTCGTTTTCCCTAAGAATCGGAACATAATTCCTTGTATTTTATCCGAATCAAACTCGTTTTCGAGTTTATCTCTCCAAACTAACCCACGGATTTTCCAGTTAAAATCCTCTCGTTGTGAGTTCGATCTCTCTCACCCAAGCCTATATAAAGCATCCCTTAGTCGTCCTCTTCCGTTTGCGTCAAGTTCCGAGCTCTACCGTTGCCCATAGCGCCGCCACCGCGTAGCCCTAGCCGCCGCCGTCGTTGTCGTCGTTCCAGCCGTGCCGCGCCGTGGTTGTGGTCGCCGTCGCTGCTTAGCGTCATCGCCGTCGGGTTCGCGCGGAGGAGGAGCACCTCGGCCGCCCCTTTGCAACCAGGTATGGTGCACTGTGGTGAGTTGTGTTGTGCGAGGGGTATTGTCACAGTTCCTTTCCGAGGTACCGTGGTGGTATTGAGGCGCATGGTAACATGTTGTGGAACTGTGTCTTGTGGGTACAGTGGTACATCTCTGGCCAGAGTAAAACAATTCGAATAGCTGTGCCCGCGGTTATGGGCGGGTATAACAATGTTTTTCGTGATTAGTCCCGCACTACTCATTGTTGGTGATAATTTGTGATAATTAAATTGACTCCTGGTTTGAAATGGTATATTCTTGGTATGGAGGTTTGATTTGTACAGCCGTGGTTGGTTGTTCAGATGAGGTTGGTCCTATACAATACGGGTGTGTTGTATAGTGTTTATTTAATACTCCCTCCATCTATTTTTGATAGTCATATTTCCAAGTCTGAAAAATTTATTTTTGATAGGCATATTTCAATCCAACAACTTATCATCTTAATGACTTTCTCGGATTTAATGCGTCTCTCTATTCTTCCACACAAGATTGGGTACATAGGCATCGAGAAATGTAAATATTAATAAATCGCTTGTTTACAAGGAATAACTAGTTGTATGTTTAAATAGATGATAAGTGGAATTAATTATCCTTGGTCTATGTGCCGAGATGAAATATGACTATCAAAAGTAGATGGAGGGAGTACTGCTTAATTACTTAACTGTTTTACTATTCTCTTAAATGTTTATTAAATACTGTTTATGCAAATAAGCTATATTATGCCACCCTTTGTTATCCTGTGCACTTGCATATTTGCTGTGTGGCTTGTTGAGTATGTCATATGCTCATTCTTGCAATATTCATTCATCAGAGGAGGAGTACTTCAGTGAAGGTGATGATCTGGAGGATTAGGCTTTGTGCGGGTCAAGTTGCTTGTGGAGTGCAGTCTCCATAGCTGTTTAGTCTTTTGTTTTTCCGCTGCATAGAATTTTATTCTTTTGAGAGGAACTATCCACCTCTGTAATAATTTATTATTTTGCGAATATTAATTAGTAGTTTGATAGTACTCTATTATCAATTTGTTATTGTGTGCCTCGGCTGATTCCTGGACGAGGATTTAACGCACATGTAAATCTTTGGAATTTTGGATAGAAATTCTGGGCGTGACAGGTGTGATTGTTGAGGTATGCTCGGATGTCAGCCATCTAGGCAACCTGACGTGGGGTGTCGGGGTTGACCCCCTCGGGCCCCGAGGCTTGGCTATCGTCAGGCGTCGGGGCAGGGGCTGCGACACTAGGCACCCTCGGGGGATCCAGGGGCACCGACGGCTGCGTGAGCCTTTCTTCAAAGGCTCCTGAGGGGAGTGGGGCTCGTGCAGACGCGAGCCACCTGAGCACGTGCCGGAGCTCGAGTCCGTTGCAATGCCGTTCCATGCGTCGCACTTTGCGGACGTAGGCATCCATCTGCGGGTCAGTGCACTGGTACTCCTTGGAGACCTGGTTCACGACCAGCTGGGAATCGCCCAGAACCAGGAGGCGGTGGATGCCCATTCCCGCGGCTGCCCTTAGTCCTGCGAGGAGTCCTTCGTATTCCGCCATATTGTTCGTGGCTCGAAAATCGAGACGAACGACGTACTTGAGGACATCCCCGCTTGGCAAAGTCAGCGTTACTTCGGCCCCGGCACCTTGAAGATTCAAAGAACCATCAATGTGCATAACCTAGTGCCCGATGCGGATGTCGGTATTCGGGTCTTCCCCACCTTCGGAAAGGGAGGGATCGGGGGATTCAGAATCATCTGCCGGGGTCCACTCGGCGATGAAGTCAGCTAAGACCTGACTTTTAATCACGTGCCCTTGTTCGAAGTGTAGATCGAATTCAGCGAGTTCGATGGCCCACATCACGATCCGTCTGGTACCCTCACAGTTGTGCAGGATCTGGCCGAGGGGGCAGGACGTCGCCACAGAAACCCGATGCGCCTGGAAGTAATGGCGTAGCTTCCTCGAGGCCATCAGGACTGCGTAAAGCTTTTTCTGGGCCTGAGGGTATTGGGTTTTCGTGTCCCGGAGTGCCTCGCTAACAAAGTAGACGGGCTGCTGCACCCTTCGGCAGGGCCGGTCTTTATCGTTAAGGGTACCTGCCTCGCGGCCTACCTGGGGGTCGGGGGCTTCGGGCGTCGGGCCGCTGGGGGACAAGGGGCCATCACCAGTTAAGGGGGCCCCTGGTTCCTTCCCATGACGGGGCACATGACTCGCGATTCACGGGTGGTCTTCATCGCGCTCCACTACGAGGGCGGCACTCACCGCCTGGGGGGTCGCGGCCAAGTTGAGTAGCAACGGTTCCTCTAGCCCTGGGGCCACCAGGATCGGAGGAGAGGTGAGATAAGCTTTCAACTGGTTGAGAGCTTGCTCCGTCCACACAAACGGCCCCGAGCATTTGAGGAGTTTGAATAGGGGTAGCGCCCTCTCTCCCAGCCTTGATATGAATCGACTTAGGGCGGCCATGCATCCAGTGACACACTGCATATCCCTAAGCTTGCTGGGGGCGCATTCTCTCTATTGCGCGTATCTTCTCGGGATTAGCTTCTATGCCTCGTGACGATACTAGAAAACCAAGAAGTTTGCCCGCCGGCACACTGAACACACACTTTTCGGGATTCAGTTTCATGCACGTGGACCTAAGGCTATCGAAAGTCTCAGCCAGATCTTGCAACAATGTGTCTTGGTGGCACGTCTTTACCACCAATTCATCGACATAGACCTCAACATTACGCCCTATTTGATTACTCAAAGTAATGTGGGTCATGCGTTGAAAAGTAGGGCCTGCATTCTTTAAACCAAAAGGCATAGTTGTATAACAAAAGGTGCCCACAGGAGTAATGAAAGCAGTTTTTTTCTCATCTTCCCTAGCCATGCGAATCTAATGGTAACCTGAATAAGCATCTAGGAAACACAAAAGGTCGCACCCCGCAGTGGAGTCAACTATCTGATCTATACGTGGTAAAGGAAAGGGATTCTTGGGGCATGCCTTGTTGAGGTCCGTATAGTCGATGCACATCTGGAGTTTGCCGTTGGCCTTCGAGACGACCACCAGTTCGCCAGCCACTCTGGGTGGATGACCTCTCGGATAAAGCCGGTCTCCAGGAGTCGCGTCACCTCCTCGCGGATGAAGGCTTGCTGCTCCGGGGCCTGGCGCTGTACCTTCTGCCGAATGGGTCACGCATCCGGTCGTACTGCGAGACGGTGCTCGATCACCTCCCTGGGGACCCCGGGCATATCCGACGGCTTCCAAGTGAAGACGTCAGAGTTCGCCCACAGGAAGAAGAAGAGTGCGTCTTCCTATTTGGCATCCAAGTTACAACCGATCTTGGCGGTCTTGGACGGGTCACTGCCAAGGGCGATCTCGTTGACAGGCACCTCGTCGCTCGAGGTGATCCGTTTCTTGGAGGTGTGCGACGTCGAGGCCTCCGGGGGTGTGCCATCCTTCTCTGGCTTGGAGGCCGCCGCCAGAGCGTCGGCGCGCTGCTCTGCACAGGCCAGGGCAATCTTCATCTGGAGGTAGGCGTAGTGGGTGGAGGCCATGAACTTCACCAATGCGGGCCTTCCCAGGACCGCGTTGTAGGGCAAATTCAGATGTGTCACGCCGATGATCGGTAGGGACGGCTGAAGCTTCATCCCCGGGGGCTTTAAGGCTTGGAAGGCCATCCGGGAGATGATGTTCAAAGCCGCCCCGCCGTTGATCAGGATGCGCTTCAGCTTGACGTTGTTGACAGTGGGGGAAACCACCAATGCCAACTTCCCGCCGCGGGCAAGCACCGTGGGGTGATCGCTCTGGTCGAAGATGAGCTTCACTTTCGACCAGCGCGCCCGGCGGGTCGCCTCGTGGGTTGGGGCCACAGCGAGGAGCTCTCGCTTCATGGCCTTGAAGCTGCGGCGGGAGGCGTGCACGCACGCCCCTCCATCAAGCGTGGCAACGATCCGCTGGGGCTCCAGGAACTCTAGGTCCTCACTGTCGCCGTCGTCATCGACGGGAACCTGCTTCTTGGTTTCCTTTTGTCGGTGACCGACAGAGGTCACGGGGTACTTGCCCTCCTGGCGACTCTGCTGCCTCTCCTCATCGGTCTTCCTGTAGCGCTCGGCCAAGCTCTTGACCGTGTGGCAGTCAGCAAGGCTATGCCGATAAGCGTTGTGCACCGAGCACCATTTGTCCACCGAACGGCTTTCGTTGGGGTTGGTGATGCTCGGCTTGATGTCTTGGCATTCTCCTTGCATGGGGGCCGGGAGGGACCATCCACGGCAAGGATGTGGCCTTCGTCGTCGAAGTGGGCTGGCTTCCTCTTCCTCCTCTTGTCCCGCCGCTTGGAACGGGAAGAGGACTCGGGGGCAGCCGCAGCTGCCGCACCGGAGCCGGAGGAGTTCCTGGCCCACACCTCCTCCTTCTGAGCCACCTTGTCCGCCAGCTGAAAAAGCTCGGCGGTGGTCTTGGGCTCCTTGGAGGCGATCTTCTCGAGCATGAGGTTACGCCGCACGCCGCCCCGTAACGCATAGACGACCGCATGGGCCATTATGCAGGGGATGGTGTTGCGGACCTGGCAGAAACGCTGTATGTATGAGCGGAGGAACTCGTCGTCCTTCCGCTGCACAGCGTGTAGGTCCGCCTCCACTCCCGGGCGAGGGTATGTGCTCTGGAAGTTTTTAACGAACAGCTGGCACAGATCCTCCTAGGAGTGGATGGAGTTGGGGGGCTGGGTCATGTGCCAGCCGCGCGCCTGACCCTTGAGGGCCATGGGAAAGTAATTCGCCATGACCCGGTCGTCACCCCCCGCAGCCTCGATGATCGTGGTGTAGATCTGGAGGAACTCAGAGGGGTTGACGCTGCCGTCATACTTCTCAGTGAGGTTGGGGCGGAACTTCGGGGGCCACCGGACATTCCGGAGACTCGCCACGAAGGCCTTACACCCGACCTCACTGGATGGGGGTGTGGGGGGCGGGTCGCCTCACGGGGGCGGAGGGGTGGGGGCGTGAAACTCCGGATGAGAAGGCGCCTTCCCCCAAGCGGGCAGCATGGTGCTCGTCCCTGCGGCGCTCGATATTGATACGAGCGTCCTGCTCCCCGTAGAGATCGTCGTGATGCCCTCGGCTTCCCGAGGGCCTCGACGACGTCTGGGTGTCGATCGCAACGAGGACAGGGCTGACCGACGGGCCCTCCTCCTCACTGACGAGGAGAGGGTGGTGGTGGTATGCGAGGTGCCAGGTTGGCCATGTCGTCCAGCCATCGCTGGACGGGGGTTTCCGGCTCCGGGTTGACGCGGGAGGGGGGGTGCTGCAAGAGGGCCCCCACCACCTGAAGCGCGCCCTGCGGTGTGCCGCTGTCGCCGTAGGTCAGATGATGGCGCACCCCGGCGCGGCGTGGCCCCCCGCCGTCAGGCGGCGGGGAGCGGGCTGAGCCCCCGGACCGATCAGGGTTCTCCCGCCGTTGGGGGCTGCGGTGTGGGGGAGACAGAGAGTTCCGGCGGTGGTCGCGGGGGTCACGGCTCCCGCTATCATCCTCACTCTCGGAAGGAGTAGGCGTGTATGCCACCACCTCTTCCTCCACTACCTCAACCATGGTTGTCGAGGACGATGGGAAACTTGGAGCGAAAGGAAACGACTTCTTTCTCAAGCACGCGGATTTCCCCCTACCTGGCGCGCCAGCTATCGAGGAGTGATCCTGTCTAGTGGGAGGACGTGAGACCCCCTTTGTGAGTTCGGCCGGGGGATAAGGCGTGATGATCAAGAGCGTATCTCCGCCTGGGATCTAGCTAATGAGATTGTTCGCAAGCGAGTGAGAAACAAGGGATTATACAGATTCGGGCCGCTAGGAAGCGTAATACCCTACTCCTATGTATGGAATTAAGCTTGTGCTGTTACAAGGGAGTTCTAACCCTAGGCTCCAGCTTCTCAAGTCGCGTCCCCTTTTTTCGATGGGCAAGGTCCTCCTTTTATAGTTCAATGGGATACCACATGCACCGTCCTTACACATCTCATCATTGGAGGGGGGCCCACAGAACTCAGGTCAAGGCACCGTCCATGCCTTCAACTGGAAGCAAGGTGGTTATTCGCCCCCAGGTGGGTCCCAGCGCCGTCCTCCGCCTGACACGGGGGACATGCCTGTCATTCCCTCTTAATTCTTTGGTGACTTTTGTGGATTCATACATCGGGGGGGGGGGGGGGGGGGGCACGCTCGGCTGCGTGCCGATGGGACGGGGCATACCTGCCCCTACTCCACCTAACACAGGGCGGGACGTGGGTGCGCTGCCACCCGTCCCATCCGCCTGCGACCGGTCAAGGGCGATTGACGCACACCAATTGGCGGCGCCGCAGGCCTGCCCACGCTGTATTAAATGAGGCGAGGGACGGTTGGGGCGCCTCTCATTAAAAGCGCTCGGTAGCACCCCTTCCTCCACCCACTCGGTCGCCACGTGGCAGCTGAGTGAGGGCCTTGGGGCGGCCCGCTCCAAGGACCCGAGGGGTGAAACGGGGCACCCCGAGGCCCCTTGGCCGCTTCACGACTGCTCGTCCTCCCCAGAGGGGTGGGGGAACAGGCCGCGCGGCCACTGTTGGTATTTCTTAACGACATTACTAGAAATATAATTCCCAGCAATGGCGCAGAAATACTTCTAGTATATTATGGTTACAGAGTTCATCCGCAAGCGCACGGATATACCATTGTAGCATTTCACCCGAGAGTATTCCAAGGGTATCGTAGTTATTTTATCCCGTGGGAAGATCATGTAGAGAGAGCTTGACTAATAATTTATATATTACTTGTGATAATCATATTCTAAGCAGGGATTAAGATAATCCAAGGGTAGAATGACACACAAGCATTAACTACTCATTCTCATAATATATCATCTAAGCTATGTGAAAAAAAAGAGAAAGAAAATCTATTCCTATACTTCTAATATACATAGTATACATACATTCTAGTTAATCGATATACTAGCTAGTACCCTCTATCCGATGCCCTCCTGGTACTTCGAGACGCCACCCCAGACTAACGTGTTCCTTATGACAGCCCGTCATGACCATACAACCGGTGCTAAATACGGAGGAATACCCTCCCAGGGAACTAACTTAGGATTATATACCGGCGCGGAGGAATACCCGTATTGAGCTGTCACCATCAGCGGCCCACCTTTCATACGCAATATATAACCCCAAATAATGATGTCCCGTAATCTAGATACCGCGTCTAAACTACCAGATACTACTGTAATATCATCGTCATGACATAGAGTAATTGTATAAGCAAACACTATACCCGCACCAAAGCATCTCCCACATAAGCTAGCCGTATATTCAGTGTAACATGAATATAATGTAAAGTAGGTACTCATATACTCGGAAAGTATTTCAATACCATAAATGTATTTAGAAGAGTATTCTAATAAAAGTACAAAGCTTACAAAAGAGAAGAGAAAAGCTAATAGAGCCATACCCGAACTCTTCCGAAGACTTCCGGACTCCTTATTTCTACTCTATTCCTATTCCACCATCTAGATATTACTAAACTAAACTTAAGAGAAATTAGAGAGCTATTGCTTGAGGTGTGTGTTGAAGTGAAGAGAGTGAACTCCTTTTATAGCTGAACTATGACGGTTGTGACGGTTGGAATGGTCGGTAATACCCTCCAACCGTCATTGGGGATTCATCTCAACTGTCCAGCCAAAACCTAGATCTAACGGAGGCGTGGGTTGTGGTTCGGCCGAACCAGGGGCCGGCGCAACCAACCCACCTTTAGGCTAACAACCTCCTCTGTTGCTCCTGTCCGTAAACTTGTGTATTTTGGCCCAATTCATTGTGTCAGTTCTGAGTTCTTGGCCCATTCATACATAAGTCTAGTTTTCGACATCATCCGATTGATTTATCGTCTGTGTTGATGTCGATTCTCCTCCACTTTAGTGTCATTCGCTACAAAAGGTTAGTATACCTAATACTAGTGGAATATTATTATTCTAACATATTTATGCATTGCAAGCATCACTAGTTCTCCTCTATTTTAGTAATATTGACGGTCGAAACTGATCGATAACGACCGTCAACAAAACCCCCCCAAGCTTGAACCTTTACTCGTCCCGAGTGAAGGACGAAAGGAAACAAAGACTTGGTTGTTGATTAGGAGTTGCTACTATGGTGCATATCTCAAAGATACAGGTGCAAGGTATATGTACTCTCTCTCAGATTAAATAATCTTTGGCACGGTGGCTTACCCTTACGCCTGATTCCCACGAGACACTGCTTTTCCTTGCCTTGGGCGGTTGAAAGACAGAACAATAATTAAAGCACCAATTACCCGATTTTTATTCAACTTTTATTCCGGAAGTTTTCAAATGATTTTGCAAAAGAAAGCCAAGTTCCTCAAATGATTCACTCAGTCTCTCCAAGTGTATCAATTTGAATTCCTCACCAAATGTTGCCCTTTTTGATTCCTACTCAATGGTTTGATATGTGGAGCTCGGTAGAGATCAAACATGCCATGCTAACATTCACATTTATTACTAAGTCAAAAACTTAGACTAAATCAGATAACTAAACATACTCAAGATCAAGATCGTGCAATGTGTGTGTGGTAGATGGTGGAAATGGTGTATGAGGAAAAATAAAAGGAAAATGCTTCTCCTTTGTGCTTACTTTCTTTTCCCAAAAATCCTTCTTTTATTAATTAGGAGAGGGCATGGCTACAAATTTTTTTTTCAACATCATGCTCATGCTTGATGGAGCATAACTTTATTTTTTTTCCTTTTATAACCATGCCTTTCCCTCCTTTTTTTTTCAAAAGGACTTTTCTCTTTAGGAGAGGAAAGCACATGAAAGCATGGAGAATTTTATTTTGGTGTTAAAATGGGAATGGAATGGAATATTGCTTAGCTCCTAGCGTAGGAGTTTGGCATGTGCATATATGTGGGTGTATGATCTTAATCATAAAGCATGAGAAGTATCTACACAAGTCACAAGAGTTTGACAAAGTTCAATGAAATGACAAGCAACCAAAATGTATATGGTTTAATCATGTTGGCACATTTTTGGCTTTGGTAGGAATTTATATCAAATGAGGAACTTTCAATTTATCATTTTGAAAAACAAAACATCCGGAATTCAAGTCAAACTAGTATCAGGATCATAGCAACTCTTATTTACTATCTCATATCTTACAACAACTTAGACTTAGATCAGCAAGTGCAGCTCATTTACCTCAGGTTCCTAGATAATTGTTGGCTACTTATATTTAACCTTTGGGAGAGTATTTACTAAGAACCAATATATAAGAGATATAAAACAGAGCAACTATTCATCATTTCAACAAAGAGAACTAGCTTGTCTTACCTAGCATGACTCAAACCTATCCTATCTTTTTGGTATTTTCTATTTTGCAAATTTTTATGCTATTTTCAAGTTTTTTAAGATGCAATTGGAAAGCAAATATGCAATTTGAAAGGGAAATATGCAATGTGATACAAGTTACCTTAGTGGGGGGAGAGGGAGAGCTATCTCCCCCCAAGCTTGGCTTTTGCTCAGGGTCCTTGATGAGGATTGAACCCCTGAAAACGGAAGTACAATTGTAGGTCATCGTGCTGTTGCTGCATCATGTTGTTGATGTTGGTGAACCGAGCATTAGCAGATTGTTGCCATTCTTGCATTTGTGCTATGTGTTCTATGAGGTTGTACTGGATCTCCCCCGTCTGCACATCAAGGGTGTCCATTCTCCTAGTGATTTCACCCAAGTCCCAATGAGAGGAACTTGAGCGCCATTCACTTGGAGATGGAGGCACACGACTTGATCCGGGAGGTTGGTTGTGCCCCCATTGGATGTCATTAGGCGCACGCCACCGGTCCTCACTAGCACTTGCCCAGGTTGAGACTCCGATACTATGGCGTGGAGCTTGGGTCCATCCGGGTGCATCTCCAGTTGGTTCCCAACCTGCCTCATACATCTGCATGGGTGTTGAGGATGATGAACTCTCTCGTTCATTCCTTGTCATGTTGCACGTCTCCCTATATGTTCCACCTGCACGAGATTATTCTATGGTCTGCAGGGGAATGGTTAGTTCATGGCAGTCGTACAAATGATACCCCGCATTTGGCAACGGGATTTCATTTGTACAACCGGGGAAAAAGTAAATCAAAGATCCATCTACTCCATGTTTCAGAATATTCCCTTGCACTAGATAATTCTCGACGAGCGGCTGAGATAAAAGCAATTTGGTTGCTAACAACTCCTAGCCCTTTTGCTATCCGAGTAATCAGAGAAGTGCACTCAACAGGAACAGAGAACTTTATACTTTCTAACCATTATCTTATCATACATTTCACAGGAGCAATTTTGATCTTTCTAACTATGGCAAACATGATAATCAATTCAACTCGCCTAATGGGTCTAAGATCACGTCTAGGAAACAGAGTCATAGCAATCCATTTGTGCATGAGTCTAAGTGTAGGATTATGGATATCATTTGTTCTAGGTTTCTTACAAATTGGAGCACCGGAAATATCTTCCCAAAACCTATTTTTCTCGAACCTAGAAATTCCTTTCTGAAGATCGATTTTACAAGAATCGTGAAAACTTAAGCCTCTCCATGTAAGTGTAACTCCTCACAGAAAAAGCGAAAGGAAATTCCATCTTCTATTTCTTTCAAAGTGCACAGAAACTACAAAGTAAGCAAACGAGAACCAGGCTCAGCTACCACAGCAAATCTCTGCCAACCAACAGCTTTCCAAATAGAACGAAATTCAACATCCATACCTATCTTTTTCAACAGCTCCGGAGAGTATTCTCGCGTGTGAGCATACTCCCGGTCGCCCAGCATGTAGTAGGCTTGTCTCTCCCGATCACTAACAAGGTCGAGGTCGGTGTCGTTCAGGAGTCGTCGCGGAGCTTCGGTGTCTTCCATTGAGACATCTGCTGATGAACGAGTACTAGACTTGTCATGATGACTTGATGAACAGCCGGACCCCTTGAACAGACGAGACAATCGCCTCCTCATTCTGCACAATGGAGCAAGAACGGACTAACTCGGCGGGGGGTTAGGAATGTCAAGAATTTCACCCGCCGGTTAGTTTCACCATAGCAACTTGTATATATGCAACTAAGTATTTGAATTTGAGGGAAACTATCAAAGCTTGAATGAACTTGAGAGCAAACTTTGGAGAGGGAATGGAAATGTGTTGAAATGTGGTGGAGTTCCCTCTCCCAGCCGGTTGGCTTAAGTAGTGCATCCACAACGGTCAAAACCGACTTGTGGGGCCCACTAGCCATTGCCTCAAAGAAGGAGGCTGCCGACCGTTGGCCTGGCTGGTTCGGCCGAACCAGTGGGTTCGGCTGAACCCACAGTGGGCCCAACCGGCCCCACTTTCGGCCGTTGGGTTCCAACGGTCAATGTGGTCGTGGCACAACGAATTTTCACTGAAAATTTTATTTTGGTTTGCTCTGAAAAATTTGTTTGAAGAAATTTCCTCAAAATTCAAAAATCCTAAATGCAATTTTGAAATTCAAACATGTGATGATGCAAAAATTCAAATTGTTGAAAGCAAATATGCGGATACATACCAACTCACTTGTTGGCGAAGGTCGCGTCGTTTAAAGTCCGACGTGCAAGACTGTACCTCCCTCTGATTCAGTTCGCAGATTTTCTACCTGTCTCTGGAGGTGATGGAGCAGGCGTCTTTGGCTTCTCCCTCCACACCTTCGTTGGCTTTGGTGCGGACGGCGGCTTCTTCTGAGCCAGCTGCTCTAGCTTCTTAGCCGGTATGGGTGGTTTTACCGGTGTCTTCCAATAACGGTTCTTGGGCATCGTTGTTTCCTTCTGCAGGAAATTCTGCATGAATTTCACCAGGCTGTCTGTATTGGGTGGCTCCACTTCGACCTCTTGAATATTCTGCGGGTTTGGCCCGTACTTTATCCTGACCACGAAGCATTGTTCCGTCCTTGGTTGAAACTCAAAGTTTTCTTCCCCGTGTCCATGTCCAGCACCACGAAGTCAACCGGGATGAATAAATCCCGTGTCTTGACTGGCACATCCTCCGTTATCCCTGCCGGATAACGGACTGATGAATCAGCCAGTTGAAGGCGCATTGGTGTTGGTGCCAACACCGTCATGTTGAGCTTGTCGAAGACGTCTTCTGGCATGACATTGACACTGCCTCCAAGGTCGCAAGGCCTGGTCGAACTGTTGTGCCCCGATCGAGCAGGTGATTGTCGGGCACCCCGGAACTTTCTTCTTCTCTGGGAGCTTCTAGAGTATCACGCTGCTGCATTGTTCCGTCAGCTTGACCACCTCCGTTGTTGGGAGTGGTCTCTTATTGTTGAGTATGTCCTTAAGATAACGGGCGTATGTTGGCACTTGCATGGCATCCAACAACGGAACGTTGATGTGGATCTCCTAGATTACTTCAACAAAACGAGCGAATTGCTCGTCCACTGACGGTTTCCTACTCCGTTGAGGGAACGGCAGCAACCGTGTGTCGCAGTACTCCTGCGGCACTATCTTTTCTGGCTAAACTTCCTTGTCAGCCGAGTCATTAGATAGCATTTCTTTTGATATTCCATTAGTTCCTACGGCGGATCACGAGTGGACTTACCTCCCCTCGTCGTGATCGCCTTGACATTTTCAATGGAGGAGTTGGGTTGCCCCGGAATCCTCCTAGTTTCATTTGCAGGGACTAAGGATGCCAACTGAGCTAGCTGGGTTTCTATCATTTTATTAAAGCTCAGTTGGTTTTGAAAAGCAGAAGCAAAGCCATCTAACTTGACATTAATGTTTTCTAGGATCTTATCGTTAGCCGCAAGCTTTTTGCTTAGCGCATCAGTGGTTTTAGCTTGCGCAAAAACGATATCCTTCAAGGAGGGCTGGTTAGAAAAGTTACCGTTGTTATTACCTCCTTGATAATATGGGCGTGGTTGGTTCCACCCCTGACCTCCTTATGGACGGTATCCGTTGTTATTGCCCATGTACATCGCCTCCTCACGGGTTTCCGGGCAGTCATTCCCAGAATGACCCGTGTTGCCGTAGACCTCACACGTGGCGTGCGAGTCCAAGGCCTTGACGGTGCCTTCTGGCTGTTTCTCGTGGTCGTCCAATCGCTTCATGAGGAGGTACTGCTTGGCAGCAAGAAACTCCGTCTTTTTGACGGTGTGCATGCCTCGCTGACGGATCTGGAGTCGTTCCTCGCTCCAACCCATGTTGGAGACCATCTTCTCTATTAGATCAAGAAGGCTCCTCCAGATGCCGCGTCCAGGTGATCGCGAGACATCGGGGTGAGTCCATTATAAAAGTTCTGTAGGATCAGCCAGTCGTCCATCCCATGATGAGGACAGGCGGCCACGTACTCCTGCAGACACTCCTATGCTTCAGGAATAGACTCATCCCTTGTCTGCTGGAAACTTGAAATCCTTCCACGTTGGTTTTGCCCGTCGGGAAGAATTTCGAGAGGAATGTCATAGAGCATTTGTCCCAGGTGTTGACAACAGCACGGTTGGCGTAGAACCACTACTTCGCTCTCCCGAGAAGGGAGAACGGAAACAGCTGCAGCCTGACGGCGTCAGGACTGACGCTCTTGATGGTGTACGTGCTACAAATCTCTAGGAACTGTTGCAGATGAGCATTAGCATCCTCATTAGGCTTGCCATAGAACGGGCTAGCATGCGCCATCGTGATGAGGCTGGACTTCAAGTCGAAATCCACATCCTCTATGTTAAACTACGGCCCAATGGCCACATTGTCAGCAGAGGGAGCAGCGAACTCGTGGAGAGTCTTGTTAGCCATAGTCTTGAAGGTCGGTGGCGCTGGTACGACTGGTTTCTCTGTCGGTAGAGTTTTCTGCGGAGCAACGACTCGCGGCCTGACGCTCCGGAAGAAAGCTTCTGGATTTTCTTTGAAGTTTTCCGGCAAGTTGAAACCAGTCATGCACTACCCTGTTTTCACAACAAAAGTGAAAACAACCAAGGTTTGCCTGCAAAGGAAAATGACTATACAGAGGTAAATATAAAGTATTAGTTCAAGTAATCTCCATTATGAATCTTCCTCGGCAATGGCGCCAGAAATGCTTGTTGGTATTTCTTAACGACATTACAAGAAATATAATTCCCAGCAATGGCGCAGAAATACTTCTGGTATATTATGGCTACAGAGTTCATCTGCATGCGCACAGATATACCATTGTAACATTTCACCCGAGAGTATTCCAAGGGTATCGTATTTATTTTATCCCGTGGGAAGATCATGTAGAGAGAGCTTAACTAATAATTTATATATTACTTGTGATAATCATATTCTAAGCAGGGGTTAAGATAATCCAAGGGTAGAGTGACACACAAGCATTAACTACACATTCTCATAATATATCATCTAAGCTAAGTGGAAAGAAAAGAGAAAGAAAATCTATTCCTATACTTCTAATATACATAGTATACATAGATTCTAGTTAACCGATACACTAGCTAATACCCTCTATCCGATGCCCTCCTGGTACTTCGAGAAGCCACCCCTGACAGCCCGTCATGACCATTCAACCGGGGCTAAATACGAAGGAATACCCTCCCAAGGGAATTAACTTAGGATTATATACCGGCGCGGAGGAATACCCGTACTGAGCTGTCACCATTAGCGGCCCACCTCTCATCCGCAATATATAACACCAAATAATGATATCCCGTAATCTAGACACCACGTCTAAACTACTAGATACTACTCTAATATCATCGTCATGACATAGAGTAATTGCATAAGCAAACACTATACCCGCACCAAAGCATCTCCCAGATAAGCTTGCCATATATTCAGTATAACATGAACGTAATGTAAAGTAGGTACTCATATACTAGAAAAGTATTTCAATACCATAAATGTATTTAGGAGAGTATTCTAATAAAAGTACAAAGCTTACAAAAGAGAAGAGAAAAGCTACTAGAGCCATACCCGAACTCTTCTGAAGACTTCCGAACTCCTGATTTCTACTCTATTCCTATTCCACCAGCTAGATACTACTAAACTAAACTTGAGAGAAATGAGAGAGCTATTGCTTGAGGTGTGTGTTGAAGTGAAGAGAGTAAACTCCTTTTATAGCTGAACTATGATGGTTGTGACGGTTGGAATGGTCGGTAATACCCTCCAACCGTCATTGGGGCTTCATCTCAACCGTCCAGCCAAAACCTGGATCCAACGGAGGCGAGGGAGGTTCGGCCGAACCTGGCCGAACAAGGGGCCGGCCCAACCAGCCCACCTTTTGGCTGGTGGCCTCCTCTGTTGCTCCTGTCCGTAGACTTGTGTATTTTGGCCCAATTCATCGTGTCAATTCTAAGTTCTTGGCCCATTCATACATAAGTCTGGTTCTCGACATCGTCCGATTGATTTATCGTCTGTGTTGATGTCTATTCTCCTCCACTTTAGTGTCATTCTCTACAAAAGGTTAGTATACCTAATACTAGTGGAATATTATTATTGTAACATATTTGTGCATTGCAAGCATCACTAGTTCTCCTCTATTTTAGAATATTGACGGTCAAAACTGATCGGTAACGACTGTCAACAGCCACGTGGCCAGATGGAAGGATTCCTTCCCTCTATTGTGCATACCCCCGGGCCCATTTCACCGACAACTCTAATTATATTATTCCTAGGTTTAGAAGGTTATTAGAAACATAAGAATCGACATGATGCATGATTAGAAAGTAGTTAATTTTCAGGATGTTACAAAGATGTAGACTGTTGAAGTGAAATTTCATTGCGGCACATGGAGGCCTGAGAGATCTGCTTAGCTCCAGTGTTGATCCTAGATCTTGATGAGGTGCGGGTGTGCCACTTAGTTTCATCCTCTAACTGACAAGATTGACGAATTGATGATCAACGAGCCGATCAGCCAATAAACTGATGTCGTGATACTGGTCGATGTTGATAAGGTTTTGAACAGTTGGCTATATATCCGATGTAGATTCTGATATTTAGATAAATAATGATATAAATACGACGGAAGAACTTGAACAAACGACCCAATCGTCCGATGATAATATGTGGAAGTAGATATTCAATGAATCTAGTCGAAATTGATATATAATATTAAATGTAGGCTCGATGGTTAAAGCATACATTGGTTGGATGTCCGATGTAAAGATAACTTATCGGCTTGGAATCCGATAAACATAGCACAAATCTATAAACTTAGCAAGACATAAATTATCAGCAGTAAAATAGAGGATCGAAACCTATTGAGATAGTTCTAGATTATGTCTGATCAAATAAGCTAGATAGGCTAATAGATCTATGCTAACATGATGGATATAACAATTCTATTCAAACCAACATTGTGATTGTAGAGATATATCAGCTAAGACAGAAGACAAGACCTAACCGAGACAGTCCGAACTAAATCAATCGATTCTTATGATCGTGCTGCAATAATACTTATATGGTGCACAAGATCAAGGAGAGATGGTGACACAGATGTTCATACTGCTTCAGGACTTCAATGTGAGGTAATACCCTAGTCAGTTGTATGCAGATTAGATCTGTGTAGGTACACGCAACACGATGTTGGTGGCTGTTAAGTGCCAATCTTATACCTAATAAAGCATCCAACATAGTCATAGGTGTTAGATCTCACATATTCCACAAGTGTTGGTAAATATTTGTATGCATATGATAAACCCAGAAGTTGGGAGGAAAATCAAACTAAAGTGGACGAGGAGACATATCCATACAAGGATGGGCTTTGAACTTTATCAAAACACTGAAGAATCAGCCAAAAACTCCGAGAAGTGGATAGAGTAGGCCCAGAAGAGGAGATAGGCGAAGAATCAGGCCAGAAGAGCCTAGCTAGGGTTCGGCCGAACCACCGTTGGATGTGGGGTTTTGGCAGAAACACTCCAGATTCTCTCCTGATGGCAGTTGCGGGGTACTTCAAACATTTCGCAGCAGTTACAACCGTCATACCTGCGTATTTAAGGAGCTTCACTCCTTCACTTTCACACACACTTCCAAGCTTGAGCTGAATTATAAGAGGCTGTATAGTACTATTTGTATCCTAGAATTAGGAAGAGACTAGAGTAGAAGTCGGAAGAATTCCGGAGTTGTCGGTAATCTTCTCTCATTTCTTTTATTTTGTTTATTCCTATGATATTAATAGAATTATCTTCCTGAGTAATTTAGATTTATTTTGTGAGAATATTTGTTGGTTACTTCCTAATTAGCATACGAGATTATTGTTCACTATAATAAACTAAAACATAGTGATTGCTTTGGTGAGTTATAAATACTAAAGTATATATTAATTGCTTAGACATGGTGTTTAGGTAATTATTATCCAGTAATTGCTGCGTATCACACAGTACGTTTGAGGTGGTGATAGCCCTCAAGAGCACTTAAGTCCTCTCTGTCCGGGTATGAAGTAGAGCGGCATCTAGGAACAACGGGTTGCCAGTGCCTGAAGTATTGCGTTAGGATTAAAATTAAGCTTTCCCTAAACACTGTTTCTCACCAGTAAATCCTCTCTATCCTAGTCTACCTTTGCTTGGTGTCACACACGTTCCCTTGGATTCGATACCCTTGGAATACTCCGTAGGCGAAGTGCTACATCGGTATATCCGTGCGCCTGTAGATTTTTTCTGTAATCATAAGAAATACCAACAAGCATTTCTGGCGCCGTTGCCGGGGAACGGTTGCTGATTATTTCCGAACCCTGTTGTTGACGACCAAATTTGGTAAGATATGAACCAGGTTCGACATTGGAATCAAAGCAGATTCGGCAAAGAGATGGATTCGAAGAACAGAGTATGCATCGGCTGCGAAGGCATCTGCTGGAGTCTGCATCGGCTGAGATGGATCGGACAGAGGAAAGCCAATAGAGGTGACGCAGCCGATTCTGGTGACGATGGTTTCAGAGCTGTTTCTAGAATCGATCAATGTGCTTTATGAGGATTGCCACGATAGAGATAAAGCTCTCAGATAGGCAATTGTATCTATTAATTAGGATATTTTGTATAATTTCCTTAGAGATATGTTTGGGCAAAAGTCTGCCGCAAAGACTTATGGTATCTTAGAGTTTGTTAGAGATAAGAGTCGTGTCCGGTAAGGACATATTTTGTATCTCAGGTATAAATATGACCCGAACCCATGTAATCAATTAACAACAGTTCAGTACAATCTCGGCGCATCGCCACCCTTTTTACTTTCGTTCTATTTCGACGAGTTCTTTCTTTCGGGTTGAGCTGCATCGATTCAATCTTCAACTAGAGGTAAACTTGTCATGGCGGCTTGCATTCTCGGGATTAGTGCTTGTCACACCCTAAAAATCCCAAAAATATAAATTATTGTGTAAATGGAATTTTAGAAATGATTTTTAAAAGTCTAGAAGAAAAGATTTAATTGTAAATAATAAATTCCAATATAAAATTGGGCCAGATAAAATTTTATTAAATACTTTGCTTAATTCTATAATTTCTAGATTTTTCTGGGAATTATTTGAGCTAAGGAAGTATTTTTAATAAATGGAATTGCATTTTATGGATTATTTAAATTGAAAAAGGTTTTTAAAATTCTCTTTTGGCTTTGGGCCGAAAGTCGGCCCAAAAACCCTTTTCTCTCTCCTCGGCCCAAGCCGGCCCAGCAAGCCGAGCCGCGCGCGCGAGCCGCCGCTCTTCTCTCTCTCCTGCCGCTGACAGGTGGGGCCCACCCGTCAGTCGTTGTCTTCCTCGGGCCGAAACCCTAGCCGAGCGCCGCCGCCGCCGCCCTTTCCAATTTCGTCGCCCCTTTCCTTCTCCGGTGCAATTGATTGAGGGGAAATGTTCTCCGTGATCTCCTCTACCTTTTCTCTTATGGAATCATCGGCCGAATCGCTTTGGAAATGCGTGGATTCGATCTCGAATCGGAGTCGGCGAACCCGAGCTTTCCATCGCCGTCGCCGGGCCGCCGTGGGCTTCGCCGCCGCCTCCCGACCCCTATAAAAGGATCCCCGAGTTCCCCTCTACCCGCCGCTGCCCTTGATTTCGCCTCTCGCCGTCCGTAGCGCTCTAGCACCGTGCAACCCTAGCGCCGCCGTCGCCGCCGCCGCTCCAGTCGTGCGCCGCCGTCGCTCCGGTCATCGCCGTCGCTCGGGGAGCTCGCCATCGTGGTCGCCGTCGCGTTGCCGTCCTCGTCCGACCCTTCGCCGTCGCTGAAGACCGCCGGAGCACCGTCGCCGCCGTTGACCCGATCGTCTCCGTCGCTCCCTCCTCGTCGCCGGCGTCGTCCGTTGCCTCTCCGCCGTCGCTTTGGTTGCCGGTGAGTTCGCCGTGCCGCCCGCATCATTTTGGTGCCTTCCGTTCGCGCCGCCGCGCCGTCGTTCGCCGGCGAGCACGTGAGTCCGAGCCGCCGTCGCCGCCGTCGGTCGGGATGACGTCATCACCGCTGTCGCCCGTGAGCCGGCCGTGAGCCGTTTAATCTCGGCCGTCCGTTCGGTCCGATCGATCTCGGCCGTCCGTTCCCGTAGACCGTAGCCGTGGACCCGGTCCACCGTAGACCCCGAGCCCGCTGACGCAATAAAGCCCCTTTTTCTTTTCAAAAATAATTCATTATTGCGTCATAATTCAATTAAAATTTATATAAATGATTTAAACCGATTAAATCTTTAAAAATTCATAACTAATTCATCTTAGCTCGGATTTAGTTGGTTCAAGTCTCTAAATTTTTCTAAAATTGAGATCTACATATTAAAAATATCCACATGTACTGTTCGTGCTTGCTTATGTGCTGTTTTGGTGTTTTTGTTCTTTTCCGTTTAGAATCCGACGTTTCCGGAGAGTCCGCTTTTGCAGGAGAAGATTTAGAAGAGTTCCAAGGCCAGCAAGGCAAGTCACACAGATCCTAATCAATCCTTTGAGCATGTTGATCCCGTTTAAAGCTATTGTTTCTATTCAACTATTGCATTTATTTTTGAATGTCATTGGGTGGAATTAGCCTATAGTTTGTTATAGCCCTTTTGTTCTTGATTATCCTATTCCTTGATACCTTGGGTAACTATAACTTGACTAGTTGAGCTTTATATTGGTTCAACTAGATATTAGGTGTAATTGCTTAGCCATGCTTAGAAACTTTAGCACACTAATGGGATAATTTATGATTCACTATTATTTACTGATGGCTTAATGCTAGTTCACGATGGTTATTCGTGATTGGTTAATTAATTAATGTGACAACTAAAACCTGATAATGGTGGGTTGTGAGTACATGGTTTTGATGGTCGTGCTCATGACAATTAAGGACCGGTTCACGAACTTCGGTTGTGAAACATTAACCGTGCCAACCACAAGCCAGCGTGGGCAACGGCTTTATCTTTTACATAGCATAGTTCATTACAGAGCACTAGACTGAGAAGTGGCGGAGATAAGCCCACGGGGGTCGCTGGGGAGTCCATGCCTTGTTTATAAGGGGGTGACTATGATCCGGGAATGGTGCACTGTGGTGGATTGTGTTGTGTGAGCGGTAATGTCACAGCTCCTTTCCGAGGTACCGTGGTGGTATTGAGGCACATGGTGACATGATGTGGGGTTGTGTCTTGTGGGTACAGTGGTACACCTCTGATCAGAGTAAAACTATTCGAATAGCCGTGCCCGCGGTTATGGGCGGGTCTAACAATATCTTTCGTGATTAGTCTCACCCTTCACACTATAATGAAAGATGCTATAACTGGTTATAATTGATTAGCTCCTGGTTTGGAATGGTATATTCCTGGTTTGGAGATTAGAACTGTGCAGCCGGGATTGGTTGTTCAGGATGGTTGGGCCTATACAACAGGATATGTTGTATAGTGTTGGATTAATACTGTTTAATTAATACTCTACTGTTTTATTAAAATTCTGAAATATTCTTTAAATGCTGTTTATGCAAAGAAGCCTGTATTATGCCATCCTTGGTTATCCTGTGCACTTGCATATTTGCTGCGTGGCTTGCTGAGTATGTCATATACTCACCTTGCAATCATTCATCAGAAGAGGAGTTCTACAATGAGGCTGATGGTGGTGAAGGTTTGGCGTAGTCCTTGTTAAGCTGCCTGTGGAGTGGAGTCGTCTGCGCTATTCATTTCTTTATTTTTCCGCTGCTTAGATCTTTATTGTTTGAGAGGAACTATCCACCTCTGTAATGACAATTTATTCGCTTATTAGTTAGAGTAATAATCGTACTCTATTATCAATTTGTTATTGTGTGCCTCGGCTGATGCCTGGACGAGGGTTTACACACATGTAAGCGTTTGGAATTTTGGATAGAAATTCCGGGCATGACAGTGCTTCCATTTTTATGATACTCTAATCCTGTTTATGTAATTCATCGAGTTATCATATATACGTTGTAATCTTTGTTAGTTGCGCTATATAACTTGTTATCGACTGTCTCTTATTGTTAGGAAGTGACTGATAGAGTTATGTTTTGTCGTTAATCTAGATTGCATCGTGTATCTACCATCTTTTATTGGTTTTCATCATCTTGCCTAGATTTTATACTTATCTTTATACCTAATGCTGCATCGGTTAAGTTCGATCTATTAAGTAATATTTATAATTATGATATCTGGCTTGTTTTATGATCATCGAGAAGGATAGTATCGGGGTTTCAACCGATCTTACCTGATTTAGCTACTTTATATCTTATATGCTTGATTGATATGCTAAATCTGCCCTTTATATTAAGATCTTATTGCATCAAAGTATATTAGGCTTCTTGTTTGATATATTCAACTTTTTTTAATATCTCAATATAGAGTGGTATCGGAGTATTAGCCGATACATGTTAGATCTATCTGATTGGTTATGCTATAAACGTTTATAATCTTTATGTTAGTGTATACTTCGACCTAAGTGATTTATACTGTCTCGGCATGGCGACCGATCTATCCCAATCACTAGCTTAGTTTAAATATACATCGACAGCAGGATTATATATCGTTAATATCTACAGCCGATCGAATAGATTTATTCTTGTCTTGTTTATTTATGACTGCCGATCGATCCCGATAGGACATCGACTCAAAGTTAAATGATATGTCATCGGCAACCAGCCGATCGGCAATCGTTTATAGATTTAACCACGGCTTTTCTTCTCTTTCTTTCTTGTTGATTGTAGGATCAAATCAACTGGCACGCTCATGAACCAAAAAGCAAGATTTTGGACCTGCACTGAAGTTAAGCAGATCTTCCAGGCCAGCATGTGTTTTTCGCATCAACATCAGTTCATCCTTGTATCTCTTTATTTTTCATTTTTTATTCTACCTTCACCTCTGCTACCCAGAGAAATATTCCTGTTAAATTATTCTAGACCATGGAGCAACCTCTCTTTGAGTTGTCTGCTCCTAGAGGCGAATTCTATGATCCACCACCTTCATCGAAGCCGATTTATACAACTGGTTATGAAATTGGCCCCGAACTAATCAGTATGATTAGGGAAAATCCTTTTTCTGGTCTTGATCTAGAAAATCCCTACCATCATCTACGGGACTTCGAGCAAGTTTGCTCATGCCTTAAGATTCGTGGCATGAGTCAAGAAATTGTACGGTGGAAGTTGCTTCCATTCTACCTTCAAGAGAGAGCGAAGCAATGGTACACATCTACCGTAGGATGTGTAAACAGTAGTTGGGAAAAGTAGCGAGACAAGTTCTATCTTGCCTTCTTCCCAGTTACCCGTATTACCCCCCTTCGAGTAGAAATTCTCAGTTTCGGGCACATCAACAACGAATCAATCGATGCAGCCTGGTCCAGATTCATTAATCTAGTGCAGTCTGGACCAACCTTGTCCATACCCGAGTATGTGCTTTTGCAACATTTTCATATGGGTCTGGATAAGGAGTCTGCATTCTATATGGATATAACCGCTGGAGGATCATTCATGCATAAAATGTCGTCAGAAGGCAAAGTAATTCTAGATCGTCTTTCTGCCTTTTTTTTATTTTTTTTCAATAGGAACCGATCAGAGTCCTCGAACAGGGAGTCAAATGTAAATATAAATATTGTAGGGACTCAAATGCAAAGTGCAAAACTAAAATTGGATCGCCTCAAAAATGGAATGCTCATATCATGTATGTTCCATTTTTACAAAAATATCTGAAATCTGCATCCACTAAAATAACCAACAATGTGGTGACCGAGGAGGAGGCACGGAAGAAACCATGAGGAGGTGGTGGTGGGTCGACCGTGAGGTGGAGGTGGAAGTCCGCTGGGAGGTGGATGTGGGCTCTGGTATCAATTGATGTGGATGTTAGGTCCCGATCTTCCGATAAACAGTCGATTTGGTAGAGTCGTGATACAACTCGATCCGTCTTCTGAATGACCATGCTCGTGAGCCCCGCAATCGCAGCACCACGTCTCCTCTGGTTATCAACCGTTCCAAAATCCGGTTGACCTCACCGAGAAGGCTAATCCCTACATGCAAATCGAAGAAGACAAGCAAAAACAAGATAGATTGCAACACAACTGCATGTGAATGATAAAGCACTCGAATTTGAGGTTCCACAAATCGATCTAACGGCAAAATTGTTCTTGATAGATTAATCTAAGCAAAACCCGACTCTAAACGATGACGGCTACTGAATAAATATGATTAGATACGTCCTAGAGTTGCTCTCGGGCACACACCCCCTTGGGCTAAGCCCACGACACAATTACAAGGCCCAAAACCCTAATCAGATTTGGACTGGATGAAGTACGTGGCTTGTTTTGCAGATTGCCGGCAGCTCGGTAGGAATTCGTGGGGCCAAAACCATCTGAAAGTAGACTCCATAAGCTTTCCAACAAGTACTCATGGGCCCCAAAATTCCTTCTAGATCAGCGGCTAGGTCCGTTTGAAGTTGATGCTGTCATGAGGCCCAAATCCGAATCCAAAACGTCGTCCTGTCGGCCTCCCACGCCGGCATTGATCGACAATGGTACTTGCCTCACCCTTCAGGTGCTAACATCGTCACTGGCAAATATTCAAGCATAAATTTCACCGCGACGGCTCCATCGCTCGTCACAAATCTCGTTGGGTTGTACGCGACTACACCCAACAACATGACATTAACTACGACAAGACTTTTAGCCCTGTTGTCAAGCCCTCTACGACCAGGATCGTCCTCAGCATCGTGTCCTCACGTTCATGGTCCATCTACCTACAGCTGGCTTGACGTGAAGTACACCTTCCTCCATGGCAGGCTGCACGATTTCGGTGTACAGCAAGCGGCCCTCCAGTTTCGTTGACCAGACAACACCTAATACTATTTGTTTACTGCAGCGGTCCATCTATGGCTTGAAGCAGGCTCCTCACGCTTGGTACCAGCGGTTCGCTGCCTACATCTGTTAGTTGAGGTTCCTCGCCTCGGCCTCCAATACGTCTCCGTTTGTCGCCGACCACCTGCTCTACGTCGATGACATCACCTCTTGGTTTCCTCTATGGATCTCCTCTAGCTGATCACCAGTCGGATGCACTCCGAGTTTGCCATGACAAACCTAGGCGACCTGAACTTTTTCCTTGGCATCTCCATTAGCCGCTCATCCGATGGCCACTTCCTGTCTCAGTGACAGTAAGCCGCCGATCTTCTTCAACGAGCCGACATGTCCAAGTGCCTTCCCACCACCATCCTGGTCGACGTCCGGGCCAAGCTCTCAGCCTCAGACTTTGCTCCCATCAAGGATCCGACTGACTACAAGAGTTGTTTAATAGATGTGCCTCTTCATGCACAATCCCCGGGAGCCCCACCTCGCCTTCGTCAAACGCATCTTGTGTTAAGTCAAAGGCTCCCTTTCCGTTGGACTCCACATTGGCACCTATCCTATCAAGTCCTTGATAGCTTACTCCGACTGGGTTGGCTGTCCTGATTCCCAGCGCTCTACCTAAGTCTGCTGCGTCTTTGTGGACTCCCGTTTTTATAACAGGAATCAATCGTGTAAACAGTACCATTTCCCTGGATCAAGTAGTCTGGTACACACGAATTCATAGCTGAAATACCAAGTGCGCATACACGAGTGTCTAGTACGAATTATTACATCATAAGCCCGCAGGCATAGTCTTAATTCATCGAACCGAGCGGTCCGGAATACATCCCAAAAACAGAAGTAGGTAAGGCAGCGGAGTCAAGGCAGCGGCACGCCATTGCCACAGGCAACGACCGTAACTAAGACCTACTGAGCGCCATCGTCTTCATCACCCTCCTGGTAATAAGCATAGGGATCCTCCGAAGCTTCATCTCCGGCCTCTGATTAAGTTTATATTTGAAAGGGTGAGTACCAACCGTACTCAACAAGCCACCATAGGAACAATGCATATGACAGGGGTATTCAAAAGATGGCTATGGTTCTTTTGCGCAAAGCAAGTTTTGTAATTCTTTTCACAAACCTAAGATCTAGCAGAGACTGATCAAATTTTAGTACCAGTGTTCATATTAAACAATGACGGTTCTGTCCACCATCCATTGTGATCCCAAGGATAGCTTTCCGCCATTGAATCGTCATGGTTTTCTGAGGACGTCCACCTTCCCTCCTCTCAGGAAGTGGCTCCATCAGTATAGAAATCATCATGCAACATCCCATCCCACACAAGTTAAGAATTTAGAGTCTAGCCAAGTGTAATATGCGTCCCGGTGCTCAGTAACCGCGAGCACGGCTATTCGAATAGATTTGGTTTACTCACACTGCAGTGGATGTACACTTTACCCGCACTCCGCGACTGCCCAACACATGAGCCTCGTCCCAACACATGAGACTCGTCACGGCAAAGCTTTTCGATAACCTTGCATTGGCAGTACCCGCTCCATGAACTTAAATCCTCATGCACTCTAGGCGTCCATGTTTCTAGCAGTGAGAGGAGTTCTGGCGCTCCCGGGAAAGAGAAGTCTCACACACATATTAAATTATGATTCAAGTTAAGTTCTCTCTCACACACACTCATGGCAGTCCTACCAATGGCGACACCGATGTAGGGCACGCCTCTCGGCCCTACCTCAACGGCTGTCCCACCGTAGCGCACCTGCCTCGCTCAGGGGTGAACCATCTACGCAGGGATACTGCCTCCGCTCGGCTATCTAATCCGCTAGGTCTATACCCATACGAGAAGTGCGGTTGTACGGGGGTCGTTTCATGCTTAACTTCATGGCTCGGTCCTTAATTGACCGGGGACGGTACTAGCCTTTTCCAGATACCACCCAAATCCTCCGTCCGCCCCAGTCGAAAATAGTTGTTTAGTTTTATTTCTCCTTTCGCAAATCATGTCATCAATATCATGGCAATGTGGTGCTCATGTCTCCACATGCCGCATCTCAATTACCTTCCCAAAGGTAATTGCCCAAGCATATAGCATTTGATAAATATGAGTATGCATGATTCTAGAATAGCATTTCTAAGCATTTGTCATAGTTGACTAGGGACTCATACGTAAACATGGTTACGAAGGAATAAGGGGTAAACAATAATCAATGCAAGGCATAATCGCAAGTAGGATGTTCATCATTGCATGCAATTTTATTTGTAAACAAAATGATTTCGCAATTGGGATCAACATGTTCAAGGAATAGCGATGACTTGCCTTGCTCAAAGTCTTGCGGGTCTTGACCTTCGCTTGGATCCGCAGCTTCCTCGGGCTCTATAGTTACGTGCGAAAATTGATTTGAATTCGGTTAGAATTCAAATAAAAATCCAAGTAAATCCAAATGGGAGTCGAATGCGAAAGTCGATTCCTTTATATTAACTTTACTATTCGCGGGGTAAGGCAAACCCAATTTAGATTTAAACTACTTTGCGGGTATAAATATTTTGTTGTCATAAGTTTTTAATTTAATCTTCCCGAGCATTATATCCATATAATAGGTTAGAAATTTCTATCGCGAGCTAAATATCGGACGAAATCCTAGAAATATTATACGATTTAATTTAGTCTATGACTAAATGATTAAATATAATACACGGCTAAAATCCCTAGTAACTAAATCCGAATTTCTATTGTGAATCGATTACTTATAGAGATTACCCAAAAATAATCTATAATAATCTATAAGAATTCATCTATCTGTTTAGTTATTAATTACATCTAAATTACTACCGCGAATTGATTTCTTATAGAAATCACCAAGAATAATCCATAATTTATATTAAATTTTTGCAATCCTACGACGAAAAATTAATCTATAATTAAATTCTAATTATTTTAAATTTTCTAAACTTCCCTAATCTCCCTCTAATTTCTTTTGTTATTATTATATTTTTTTTCTTTTCTTTTTCTCTCCTCTTTTCTCTCTTTTCTTTTCTTTTTCCTTCTCTTTCTCTCTTTTTCTTCTTCCTTCTCTTTCTCTCCTTTCCTTTCTTTTTCTTTCTCTCCCTCTCCTTTCTTTTCTTTTTCTTTCTCTCCCTCGGCTTCTCCCTTCCTCTCTCCCTCGGCTCTCTCTCTCTCCCTACCCGAGGCGGCGGCGGCGACAGCGCGCACGGAGCGGGGGGGGTCGGCGGCTTATCGACGGCGGCGGCAGCGACAGCGGCGCAAGGCAGCGACGCACGGCGCGGCGGCTCCGGGGTGACGGCGCGGCGACTTCAAAGGCGGCAGCGCGGCGGCTCCGGGGCGACGGCTCGGCGGCTTCGAAGACGGCGGAGCGGCGGCACGACGACGGTGGCGCGTGGAGAAGGGGGAGAGGGGGAGGAGGAGGGAATGGAGTGGAGTGGAGCAGGGGGAAGGGGCCGAGGTTTTTATAGGGGTGAGAGGGGGAAAAGGGAGAGAAGGAGGGGGAGAGGTGAAACGACGGCGGCGCGGCGGCGTGTCACACCCTAAAAATCCTAAAAATATAAATTATTGTGTAAATGGAATTTTAGAAATGATTTTTACAAGCCTAGAAGAAAAGATTTAATTTTAAATAATCAATTCCAATATAAAATTGGGCCAGATAAAATTTTATTAAATACTTTGCTTAATTCTATAATTCCTAGATTTTTCTGGGATTTATTTGAGCTAAGGAAGTATTTTTAATAAATGAAATTGCATTTCATGAATTATTTAAATAGAAAAAGGTTTTAAAAATCTTCTTTTGGCTTTGGGCCGAAAGTCGGCCCAAAACCTTTCTCTCTCCTCCCCGGCCCAAGCCGGCCCAGCAAGCCGAGCCGCGCGCGCGAGCCGCCGCTCTCCTCTCTCTCTCCTGCCGCTGACAGGTGGGGCCCACCTGTCAGGCCCGTCGTCTTTTATTTAAGCCCACGGGGGTCGCTGGGGAGTCCATGCCTTGTTTATAAGGGGGTGACTATGATCCGGGAATGGTGCACTGTAGTGAATTGTGTTGTGTGAGGGGTAATGTCACAGCTCCTTTCCGAGGTACCGTGGTGGTACTAAGGCACATGGTGACATGATGTGGGGCTGTGTCTTGTGGGTACAGTGGTACACCTCTGATCAGAGTAAAACTATTCGAATAGCCGTGCCCGCGGTTATGGGCGGGTCTAACAATGTCTTTCGTGATTAGTCTCACCCTTCCCACTATAATGAAAGATGCTATAACTGGTGATAATCTGATTAGCTCCTGGTTTGTAATGGTATATTCCTGGTTTGGAGATTAGTACTGTGCAGCCGGGGTTGGTTGTTCAGAATGGTTGGGCCTATACAACAGGGTATGTTGTATGGTGTTGGATTAATACTGTTTAATTAATTTTCTACTGTTTTATTAAATTCTGAAATATTTATTAAATGCTGTTTATGCAAAGAAGCCTATATTATGCCATCCTTGGTTATCCTGTGCACTTGCATATTTGCTGCGTGGCTTGCTGAGTATGTCATATACTCACCTTGCAATCATTCATCAGATGAGGAGTTCTACAGTGAAGCTGATGGTGGTGAGGATTTGGCGTAGTCCTTGTCAAGCTGCCTGTGGAGTGGAGTCGTCTGCGCTGTTTATCTTTATTTTTCCGCTGCTTAGATCTTTATTGGTTGAGAGGAACTATCCACCTCTGTAATGACAATTTATTCGCTTATTAATTAGAGTAATAATTGTACTCTATTATCAATTTGTTATTATGTGCCTCGGCTGGTTCCTGGACGAGGGTTTACACACATGTAAGCGTTTGGAATTTTGGATAGAAATTCCGGGCGTGACAAGTTGGTATCAGAGCCTCCTTGACCGTAGGATATGCCAAATGGTTGCCTATAAGAGCCCTCTAAAAATATTGGAAAATTAGAACTGTTCTCCTCCCGTTCTCTTTTAATTAAACCAAGCTAATGGCACATGCAGTTTATAACCTCTTAACTTGTTCCTTTAAAATTTACTTTTGTTTTTCTGTGTGGTTAGTACTGTACATCTATTACTGTACTAATGACCCATTTATTAGCAAAGGTTTTATAACATTGATTTATTTAATCTTGCTACAATAAACTTAGCATGTTGATTTTATAACTCTCTTTTAATTTATTTCTTTTGAAACCTGTTATTCAAAAGTGCAAAACCAGTGATCCTGTTTTTAACCGTTTCAACTTATCTTGCAAGATTGGTTTATTTTATTCATTTACCTTTTATTTTGAATTTTAAATTTTATTCAAAGTAACCGGAAAACTTGTGCTATTAATTGGATAAATGTCTTAACTCCCTCCTTTCACTTGTCTTAGATGACGCGCGTCAAGCCTGAGTACTTGTTTGGTACTGAAGGGTTTGTCCAGGAGTTGCATACGATGTCCTTTGCCATAGGATTTGGGACTGCCCCTTTGTACGCCCAGATTTCTCATGATCCCGATGAAGAGAAGTGCCGTGTCAAAGTAACCTTGATCAGTAATCGTGAAGATATCCCATCAGTGATGTTCGAAGCTGGAGGGGGAAGTTATATGCATGCATGTCAGGAGGGGGCAAGAATCGCCATCGGAGAGCTCCGCGACCGCTACAGTAATCGGTTGGCCAATACAGAGTATCGCTACCATCCCCGCCAACCCCAGGGAAGTGACCGTGGTAGCTACCTTGAACCTGCTGGAATTGAGAACGATGCTACCACAAGACATTTGGTTGAGATGCTATGGGCTATGGATGAAACCCGTGCTGAGATCGTGATAGCAGCTCATGATCGTGAAAACTGGAACCATATGAAGATTTGCAAGCTGGAGTACAAGGTGGAGAGTTTGGAGAAGGAGTTAGCCGCACTGAAGGGAGAAGCACCACCACAGAAAGCTCGAGTTCGTCTTACTTCAAGGAAGAGAGCCCTTTTTGTTCCTCGCTACCAGTTGGCGCCAAAGGTTCGTGTAGTGGAAAAAGAAGTCACCCCAGCGAAGCCCCCGGTCGTCAACATAAGTGATGATGAAGAAGAAGACTCAAAGCGCACCCATTCCAAGGTCGAGTGGGGAGCAACTCAAGATGATGTTAAAGACGAGCCGGACGAGCCTTCAATCAACTCAGATGCCCGAAAGACCTAGAACTCCTTGTTAAGCAGTTGCCTTAGATCGTTGTGTTAGTTTGCTTGTTTAAGTTTGGTTGTGTGTGTGGGTCTCGCATGTGGTTTACATCAGTGGTGGGATGTAAGTGCATGCGTTTGTTTGCTTTCGAGTGTTAAGTAGTTGGTGAGTTTAGTGGTGTGAGAGTCTTCAAGTCTTTGTAATAATGAAACCCAGTTAAGATCAATAAAAGTTAAGTGAGAAGAAAAATTAATTCTCTGTCCTAAGTAGTTTTCCCCGGTTTCTCTTCTCGTGCTCCTGTCCAGCAAGATGGTACTCACTCGCAGTGTTGGAAATGGTCCCAACAACAGCAACAGCAACAACAGCAATAACAGCAATGGAGAGAATCCCACTCTTGCCCAAGTTTTGGCTCAACAGACACAGCTTATGCATATGATGATGCAGCAACTCCAGAACCAGCAGAACCAAGGAAATAACCATGCACCTCCCCAGAACAAGTTATCAGAATTTCTTCGTGTGAGGCCACCCACATTCTCTAGCACTACCAATCCGGTAGAGGTTGGTGATTGGCTGCACGCAATAGAAAAGAAGTTGGACTTGCTTCAGTGCACTGATCAGGAGAAGGTTTCTTTTGCCTCACATCAGTTGCATGGCCCTGCTTCTGAGTGGTGGGATCACTTCCGTCTCAACAGGACCACGGCGGAATCTCTCACTTGGCTTGAATTCACTGCTGCCTTTCGCAAGACGCACATACCATCGGGAGTGGTGTCTCTTAAGAAGAGAGAGTTCAAAGCGCTCACTCAGGGATCTCGCTCTGTTACTGAATATTTGCATGAGTTTAACCGTCTAGCTCGTTATGCTCCGGAAGAAGTACGCACTGATGAAGAGCGTCAAGAGAAGTTCCTGGAAGGACTAAATGATGAGCTTTCTTACCCATTGATGACTGGAGATTATCATGATTTCCAGAAATTGGTGGATAAGGCTATTCGCCAGGAGGATAAGTACAATCGCATGGAGCAGAAGAAACGCAGGATTGCTCACTTCAAAGCTCAACAAGGGAATAATCAAAGGCCACGTCTGGCTTTGGGATCTCAGTCAATGCCTCAGGGAGGCTCTTCGTCTGTTGTTCGTCCGCAGCGTCAGTTCTTCAACAACAATGCTGGCAACAACAATCGCAATCAAGTTTCACGTTCAGTGACAGCTCCGACACCGCATCAGCCTGTCAGGAGGGAACAAGGAAACAAGCCCGGAGTATGTTTCAACTGTGGTGAACCAGGCCATTACTCTGACAAGTGCCCGAAGCCCCGACGCGTGAAGGTTGTCCCTGCACAGAACAACTCCACCGCACCAGCGACAAAGGCTCGTGTCAACCATGTTGCTGCTGCAGAAGCTCAAGATGCCCCAGATGTGATTTTGGGTACGTTCCCTGTTAACTCAGTCCCTGCAACAGTACTTTTCGACTCTGGTGCTACGCATTCATTCTTATCCATGAGTTTTGCGGGAAATCATGGGATGGAAGTAGAAGACCTTAGACGTCCTTTGATGGTTAGTACCCCGAGTAATCAAGCACTCTCAGTGCAACGTAGCCCCTCTGTCAGAATAGAGATTCAAGGAGTGCCATTCCTGGCCAACCTTATTCTGTTAAAATCCAAAGACCTTGATGTCATCCTAGGGATGGACTGGTTAACCCGATATAAAGGTGTGATAGACTGTGCTAATAGAAAAGTAACTCTCACAGTACTGATGGCCAAGTTGTGACTGTTCACGCATTGCCTTCAGAGCCCTTAAGGTCAAGTCTGAACCAAATGACTTTGGAAGAGATTCCTATAGTACGAGAATACCCAGATGTGTTCCCGGACGATTTACCTGGTATGCCGCCTAAGAGAGATATAGAGTTCAGAATAGATTGGTACCTGGTACAGCTCCAATCCATAAGAGACCTTATAGAATGGCAGCCAATGAGTTAGCAGAAATCAAGAGGCAAGTAGATGATTTGCTTCAGAAAGGATACATTAGACCAAGTTCGTCTCCATGGGGTGCTCCAGTTATTTTTGTTGAGAAGAAAGATCATACCCAGAGGATGTGTGTGGACTATCGTGCCTTAAACGATGTGACTATCAAGAATAAGTATCCGCTGCCCAGAATTGATGATTTGTTTGATCAGCTTAAGGGTGCCACTGTTTTCTCCAAGATCGATCTTCGATCAGGGTATCACCAGTTAAGGATTAAAGAGGAAGACATACCTAAGACGGCTTTCACTACTCGGTATGGGTTGTTTGAGTGTACGGTTATGTCTTTCGGACTTACCAATGCCCCCGCTTTCTTCATGAACTTGATGAATAAGGTGTTTATGGAATACTTAGACAAGTTCGTGGTCGTTTTTATTGATGACATCCTTATCTACTCTCGAACTAAAGAAGAGCATGAAGAACATCTTCGCCTTGCATTGGAGAAGCTACGAGAACATCAGTTGTATGCCAAGTTTAGCAAGTGTGAATTCTGGTTGTCTGAAGTGAGGTTTCTTGGTCACGTCATCTCAGCCGGAGGAGTTGCCATTGATCCTAGTAATGTGGAATCGGTAACCAACTGGAAACAACCCAAGACAGTTTCAGAAATTCGTAGTTTCCTGGGTCTTGCAGGATATTACCAGAGGTTTATAGAGAATTTCTCCAAGATTGCTAAGCCCATGACACGACTGCTTCAGAAAGATGTGAAGTACAAGTGGTCAGACGAATGTGAGCAGAGTTTTCAAGAATTGAAGAGTCGCTTAATATCAGCGCCCATTTTGATTTTGCCTGAACCAAAGAAGGGTTTCCAAGTGTATTGCTATGCATCTAAGCTTGGATTAGGATGTGTTCTGATGCAAGATGGGAAGGTGGTTGCCTATGCATCTCGTCAGTTACGTCCGCATGAGAAGAACTACCCTACTCATGACCTCGAGTTAGCCTCAGTGGTTCATGCATTGAAGATTTGGCGTCACTATCTTTTCGGAACTCGTACAGAGGTGTACACCGATCACAAGAGTTTAAAGTACATCTTTACTCAACCGGATCTGAACATGAGACAACGGAGATGGTTGGAATTAATCAAGGATTATGATCTGGGAATTCATTATCACCCGGGAAAGGCTAATGTTGTAGCAGATGCTCTTAGCAGGAAAGGCTATTGCAATGCTACGGAAGGACGACAGTTGCCATTGGAGTTATGCAAGGAATTTGAGAGATTAAATTTGGGAATTGTCACTAGAGGTTTTGTTGCAACTTTAGAAGCAAAGCCTACTCTCATTGATCAGGTTAGAGAAGCTCAGATTAATGACCCTGATATTCATGAGATCAAGAAGAATATGAGAAAAGGGAAAGCTATCGGCTTCTTGGAAGATGAGCAAGGGACCGTATGGTTGGGCGAAAGAATTTGTGTTCCAGAGAATAAAGAGTTGAAAGATACAATTCTGAAAGAAGCTCATGACACTTTGTACTCCATTCACCCTGGTAGTACCAAGATGTATCAAGATCTCAAAGAGAGATTTTGGTGGACAAGTATGAAGCGTGAGATAGCAGAGTTTGTAGCTATGTGTGATGTTTGTCAGCGAGTTAAGGCAGAACATCAGAAACCCGCAGGTTTGTTGCAACCTTTGAAGATACCAGAATGGAAGTGGGAAGAGATCGGTATAGATTTTATCACCGGTTTACCTAGGACATCATCGGGCCACGACTCTATTTGGGTGATAGTCGACAGACTTACCAAAGTGGCTCATTTCATTCCCGTGAAGACAACATATTCTGGAAGTCGTTTGGCGGAATTGTATATGGCTAGGATTGTGTGTTTGCATGGCGTCCCTAAGAAAATAGTATCTGATCGAGGTAGTCAGTTTACTTCAAAGTTTTGGAAGAAGCTTCAGGAAGAGATGGGTTCTAAGCTGAACTTTAGTACTGTTTATCAT
Source organism: Oryza meridionalis (assembly GCA_000338895.3). Lineage (NCBI taxonomy): Eukaryota > Viridiplantae > Streptophyta > Magnoliopsida > Poales > Poaceae > Oryza > Oryza meridionalis. The sequence continues at coordinate 9,067,697 of CM002535.2, read as the reverse complement.
CCGCAAACAGACGGACAAACCGAAAGGGTGAATCAGATTTTGGAAGACATGTTGAGAGCTTGTGCTCTAGACTTCGGTGGAAGTTGGGATAAGAATTTGCCTTACGCAGAATTTTCATACAATAACAGTTATCAATCTAGTCTTCAAATGGCTCCTTATGAAGCACTATATGGTCGTAAGTGTCGTACTCCACTTCTGTGGGATCAAACGGGAGAACGTCAGGTTTTCGGAACTGATATCCTAAGAGAAGCAGAAGAAAAAGTAAAGGTCATTCAAGAAAGATTGCGTGTAGCTCAGTCTCGTCATAAGAGTTATGCCGACAATCGCCGCAGAGACTTGAGTTTTGAAGAAGGAGATCATGTGTACCTTCGTGTCACTCCTCTCCGAGGGGTTTATCGTTTTCAGACCAAAGGAAAATTGGCTCCGCGTTTTGTGGGACCTTATAAGATTGTCAGTCGAAGAGGTGAGGTTGCTTATCAGTTGGAATTACCTCAATCGTTGGCAGGAGTTCATGATGTGTTCCAAGTGTCACAGTTGAAGAAGTGTTTAAGGGTACCTACTGAGGAAGCTAGTCTTGAACAGATAGAAATCCAAGAGGATCTAACATATGTCGAGAGACCAATCCGTATTTTGGAGACAAATGAAAGAAGAACCAGGAATCGAGTTATCCGTTTCTGTAAGGTTCAGTGGAGTAATCACTCAGAAGAAGAAGCTACTTGGGAACGAGAAGATGAATTGAAGTCCGCTCATCCGCATCTTTTTGCCAGTTCTTCCGAATCTCGAGGACGAGATTCTGTTAAAGGGGGGTAGGTTTGTCACACCCTAAAAATCCTAAAAATATAAATTATTGTGTAAATGGAATTTTAGAAATGATTTTTAAAAGCCTAGAAGAAAAGATTTAATTTTAAATAATAAATTCCAATATAAAATTGGGCCAGATAAAATTTTATTAAATACTTTGCTTAATTCTATAATTCCTAGATTTTTCTGGGATTTATTTGAGCTAAGGAAGTATTTTTAATAAATGAAATTGCATTTCATGAATTATTTAAATAGAAAAAGGTTTTAAAAATCTTCTTTTGGCTTTGAGCCGAAAGTCGGCCCAAAACCTTTCTCTCTCCTCCCCGGCCCAAGCCGGCCCAGCAAGCCGAGCCGCGCGCGCGAGCCGCCGCTCTCCTCTCTCTCTCCTGCCGCTGACAGGTGGGGCCCACCTGTCAGGCCCGTCGTCTTCCTCGGGCCGAAACCCTAGCCGAGCGCCGCCGCCGCCGCCTTTCCAATTCGGCCGCATCCTTCCCGATCCGGTGCAATTGATTGAGGGGAAATGTTCGCCGTGATCTCCTCTACCTTTTCTTTTAAGGAATCATCGGCTATCTCTCTTTGGAAACGCGGGGATTCGAGCTCGATTCGGAGTCGGCGAACCCTAACCTTCCATAGCCGTCGCCGGGCCGCCGTGGGCTTCGCCGCCGCCTCCCGACCCCTTTAAAAGGACCCCCGGTGTCCCCTCTACCCTCCGCCGCCCTCGCCTTTGCCTCTCGTCGCCTGAGCCACCCTAGCGTCGTGCAACCCGTGCGCCGCCGTCGCCGCCGTCGCTCCAGTCGTGCGCCGCCGTCGCTCCGGTCGTCGCCGTCACTCGGGGAGCTCACCATCGCGGTCGCCGTCGCGTCGCCATCCTCGTCCGACCCTTCGCCGCCGCTGTTCTTCGCCGGAACACCGTCGCCGTCGACAACCCGAAGACCGTCGCCGCTTCAACCTCGTCGCCATCGTCATCCGTTGCTCCTCCGCCGCTTCTTTGGTCGCCGGTGAGTTCGCCGTGCCCTCCGCTATCGCGACGCATGGTTGACATGATGTTGAGGTTGTGTCTTGTGAGTACAGTGGTACACCTCTGGCCAGAGTAAAACTATTCGAATAGCCGTGCCCGCGGTTATGGGCGGGTCTAACAATGTCTTTCGTGATTAGTTTTACACCTCTCACCATAACAAATGATGCGGTAATAATGTGATACTAATTTGTTTAGCTCCTGGTTTGGAATGGTATATTCCTGGTTTGGAGATAGAATTGTGCAGCCGGGAATGGTTGTTCAGTATGGTTGGGCCTATGCAACGGGTATGTTGTATAGCGTTGGATTAATATTATTTAATTAAATACTCTACTGTTTTATTAAATTCTGAAGTATTTATTAAATGCCATTTATGCAAATGAGACTATATTATGCCATCCTTTGCTATCCCTTGCATTTGCATATTTGCTGCGTGGCTTGTTGAGTATGTCATATACTCACCTTGCAATTATTCATCACAGGAGGAGTTCTACAGTGATGCTGAAGGTGTGGAGGATTAGGCGTAGCCCTGGTCAAGCTGCTTGTGGGATGGAGTCGCCTGCGCCGTTTATTTTATTTTCTGCTGCTTAGATCTTTATTGTTTGAGAGGAATTATCTACCTCTGTAATGACTTTATATTCGCTTATTAATTAGAATATTAATTGCACTCTATTATCGATTTGTTATTGTGTGCCTCGGCTGATTCCTGGACGAGGGTTTACACATATGTAAGCGTTTGGAATTTTGGATAGAAATGTTGAGTTGTGATCCAAATTCATTTGCACTTAATAAAGGCCAGCTTCAGCCGTAGTGGACGTGCGGCGTTGTAACCTCACCCCAGATATAGTGAAGATATTTTACTGGCTGGCGCCCGTGGTTTTTTCTCTCCTACTTTGGGAGGGTTTTCCACGTTAAATCTCGTGTCTTCTGTGATTGATCTATTGTTTTCTTTATCGTTTTTTCGCTTATCATTTCCTAACAAAGAAATTCTGGGCGTGACAGTAACTGATGATGAATCACAACTCCTACGAGTTTAATCTTCTCCTTCATGCTTATATAGATATAAATCTACCAATGCTCGGTGGCAGGCTGGGCACCTGGGTCTCAACCCTCTGGATTTATCGCAAATTTGTTAGCCAAACGGCAGCGGCGGCCAGATTCACCTTGGACTAGGAAGGTGGAGGGGATGCAGATGACCGGCTTCGATCACTCCTGCAGCGCTGCTACAGGACTCCAGACAGGCTGCAAGCAGGTGTTGCCCGGACTAGGGGTACACAAAGACGTGCTTGGATTGATGATGAGCACAATTTACTAAGTAAAGTTCCAGTTATTCTTATTCTTCAGTCCTGATGGATTTTGATCGATATGATGTATGTTTTCTCGGAAGCTAAATTGGTGATCTTTTTGTTGGCCAGGTTATTCTTGATGGAGCTCAAGTGCTCAACTAATACATGAAAATCACTAAATTGATCATTAAGGTAGAATATTCAACGACCTTAATTCTTGGTCTTCTAATTCATTTTGACATTGCGGGTGAGGCGCTGCTAAAGTTTTTTAGCCAATGGATGCAGGGCAAATCTCTTCATGTTTTTCCACTAGGATGTGGAGGTTCAAGATGCGAAATAATCACATATTCAATTTGCCCTTGCTTACATACGCCTTCTGGATTTTGCTTTTAAGCATTGCCAGATTCTTTCTATTAAGAAATTAAAGGCTATTAGGCTCTCCTAAAAGGCGAGTAGATTGATTCAATTCTCTCAACCCAGCACATTTTCATATCCCTTATCCAACATTCCCCTAAAATATGTTATAAGCTCACCTTTTTTATTTTATCATTTCTTTATTTTCAGTTAGAATCAGAACATGAAGCAGATGTGTCTGTAATATCGAAATTACATATGCATCTTTATCTGAAATGAGAATTTTTCTTTTAGTTTTCAGTACAGGATGCTTCCTTTGGGTCGAATGAGAGAACTAGATTTTTGTTTCAGCAAGGAGTCTTCTTTATGTGGAATGATAAATCAGTTCCTGTTAGGAGCAAGTGCTAGACCAACACAATATTGGAATTCTCTTCCCTTTTATGGATAAAAACTTTGATACTCCATTACTCCTATATAGCAAGATCTATGGATTGCGCTTTACTTGGTCTTCAATTACCATGCTCATTAACATATTATCAACTAATTTGGGGTAAATTAAATCAGTATTGTACAGTCAGAATTTCCTTTTAATCAAAGATTGTACATAAAGACTACTCCACTATTTACAGAAATTTCTGTACTCACTATTAGTTTGTTAAATTTTCACGATTTCATTCCATAGTTCCCGCAGCAACGCGCGGGGTATCAACTAGTTTCTCAAGAAACTAAGTCCACGACAATTTTTTTAAAACGTTAAATAGCCTTAAAAGATTTTTTTTCTTCTAAATTACCTATCAGATTCAAGATCCGGTTACATCGCTGTAATATTTATAGCAACATCTTAAATGATAAAATATTGGCGAAGAAATTAAAATATCTATATTGCATACTGTTGGTATTTCTTAACGTCATTACTAGAAATATAATTCCCAGACATGGCGCAGAAATATTTCTGGTATATTATGGTTACAGAGTTCATCCGTAAGCGCACGGATATACCATTGCAGCATTTCACCCGAGAGTATTCTAAGGGTATCGTATTTATTTTATTCCGTGGGAAGATCATATAGATAGAACTCGACTAATAAATTTTACATTACTTGTGATAATCATATTCTAAGCAGGGGTTAAGATAATCCAAGGGTAGAGTGACACACAAGTTTTAATTACTCATTCTCATAATATATCATCTAAATTAAGTGGAAAGAAAAGAGAAAGAAAATCTATTTCTATACTTCTAGCATACGTAGTATACATACATTCTAGTTAACTAATATACTAGCTAATACCCTCTATCCAATGCCCTCCTGGTACTTTGAGAAGCCACCCCTGACTGCCGAATTCCTTACGACAGCCTGTCATGACCATACAACCGGGGCTAAATACGGAAGAATACCCTCCCCAGGGAATTAACTTAGGATTATATACCGGCACGGAGGAATACCCGTACTGAGATGTCACCATCAGCGGCCCACCTCTCATCCATAATATATAAGCTCAAATAATGATATCCCGTAATCTAGACACCACGCCTAAACTACCAGATACTACTCTAATACCATCATCATGACATAGAGTAATTGCATAAGCAAACACTATACCCGCACCAAAGCATCTCCTAGATAAGCTAGCCGTATATTCAGTATAACATGAACATAATGTAAAGTAGGTACTCATATACTTGGAAAGTATTTTAATACTACAAATGTATTTAGAAGAGCATTCTAATAAAAGTACAAAGCTTACAAAAGATAAGAGAAAAGCTACTAGAGCCATACCGAACTCTTCCGAAGGCTTTCGGACTTTCTGATTTCTACTCTATTCCTATTCCACCAGCTAGATACTACTAAACTAAACTTGAGAGAAATAAGAGAGCTATTGCTTGAGGTGTGTGTGTGTGAAGTGAGGATGAGAGCTCCTTTTATAGCCTCCCAATGACGATTGTGATGGTTGGTAATACCTCCAACCGTGATTGTAATGATGATCCTATTTTAATTTCTTCACCAAAATGTTATTATTTAAGATTTTTGCTATAAATATTAAATTACAGCGAATATAACGATGTAACCGGGTCGTGAATTTCATATGTAATTTATTTAATTAGAAGATAAAACTCTTTTAAAGCCATTTAATATTGTAAAATTAGATGACTGATATGACAACTCACAAAACTCCATGTTGCGTATGAGAAAGTGGACATTCTGCCACTGCCAAGGGTAGGTTTCACCACAATGCCATTCCACGGAATGGCGTCGTTAAAATGCCACTTCCAAACGATGTCAAACCATTGCTTTGCCATATTCACCATTTCACAAGATTTTCACCATTTTTCACACTTCAACTGACCAAAATACCCCTCTCTCCTCTGGCGAACATGTGGGAGTTGTGGGCGAGGAGAAGGGGAAGGGGCGCCACTGTTCCGGACGCCGTCGCCAGCGAGAGAATGGGAAGAGGCGGCGCTGCTTCGTGGTGGGAGGGAGGCAGAAGAAGCCCGCGGCTCACGTAGCTGGCGACGAACCACGCTGTGAGCAGCGGGAACGCGGCGCCAGCGGTGAATTACAGCGCCGACACGGTCGCGGCCTGGGAGGATGGCGACACCGCCGCCGCCGCTGCTTGCAGTCGTAGCCAGCCAGAGCCGGGCCGCGCGCTCGATTTCGACCAGCTTGACATTGAGCTGCGCATGGCCGACGACGAGGCCAGCCAGCCCGAATAGGAGGACGGCTCACCGATGGCTAGGCGACGGCGACGAGGCCGGCCAGCCCGGACAGGAGGATGGCGTTCTCATCGGCGGGGCGTGCCACGCCGATGCCAAGCATGAGTAACGTGGTGGAGACGAGGCCGTCGCTGGCACCTAGCACCGCGGCACGCCGCAGCCATCGTGGGCGGCTTTCCCTTCCTCCCTGGCCTCCGCCACGGTGAGCTCGGCGTCACCATCGACAACCATCACTCAGACCGAAGGGCATTTTGGGTAACCCAGGTGGAAAATTAGGTGAAAATGGAGTGAAATGGTCCAAATGGCAAAACAAATGTAAGCCCAATCTTAGTAGTGGCATTTTAACGACCCCATTCCAAGGAATGGCATTATAGCGAAGCCTACTCTTGGCAGTGGCGTAATGTCCGATTTCTCGCTGCGTATATTACGGGTCCCCTGTGGGGTGTTTTTTTTTTTGTCTCTTGCTTTTTATGCTTGGAGCGTCTGACTTCCAAGTGAAAGTCTTTTTATAAATTATTAAACAAACCGGTACATTTATTAGTTGAAAACGAAAGCATATAGACTAAAAGCATAAAATGATCAGCCCAGAGCTTTATTTAGAAATATATGTTTAGTAGAGTACTCCTTTCAAACTGATAATACTTATCGTTTACATTAGAACTTTAGAATATTTGATTATAAATCATTTTTAAAATATTTGTCTTTCAAATATTAAAATGTACTTTAATAAAATCACATATTTGTTAACACTTTTATACATATTATAATAGAAAATAATGGTCAAAGTTGTTTTTTTAAGACCGTGCCCGGAGGGAGTATTATTTTCGAGGGTCGCCACACTGGCACTTATGATGTTCCATTTGTCAGAAAAAGATTCATCCAAACCTCACCAAATAACGATTCAATTTAGAGTGATGGAGTACTACAATGAATGATTGACTTGGCACAAGGCTCGGTTCGATGTGGTGTTTTGGAGATAGATTTTTTTTTATAACACGTAAAACTAGAACCTATTAGCATATAATTAATTAATTATTCGGTAGCGCTATTCCACGTTGTACAGCGCGGAATAGTATTTCGAGCACCGCACAACGTTTTCTCCTTCCGGTTTTCCGTTTTTTACCACTCCATCTTTCCTCCGCATCCCACCTTTTCTCGGTTCGTTTTTTTCGTTTTTTACCACTACACCTTCCGTGTTAATGGGCCTGGTAAAATATTAACCATCTATATTTTTCTGTTTTTCGTTCCTTCCTTCTCTGTAGTTCTTCTACAAGTTGAAAAGTTGCACGTCTCACTAAATTATGGAGAGCAATACGGCTCAGACGGTGTTCCATCACGGATAAATAACAATTTTAGATATTTCATATCACTTGTCAGGGGGTGTAGTTAGGGGTATAAATTTTTGGCGTGTCACATCGTGTATTATATAGGGTGTCACATGGGACCTTCAGGTACTAACAAAAAAAACTAATTACAGAATCCGTTAGTAAACAGCGAGATGAATTTATTAAGCTAATTAATTTGTTATTAGCAAATGTTTAATGTAGCATCATACTGTCAAATTATGGAGCAATTAGGCTTAAAATATTCGTCTCATAGATTAGTCGAAATATGTGTAATTAGTTATTTTTAGTCTATATTTAATACTTCATACATATATTCAAATATTCGATGTGACAGGGTATAAAAAGATTGTGTGGGAACGGCCTCAATGAAAAATATTATATCGTGTCATAAAAAATGTTTAAGGCAGACCACAGATGCAACAATTTCAATACATATTTTAATTTCTACAGATATTATCTGTCAGGTTATAGATACCACATATCTAATATCTAATAGTAGTTGACTAAATATCGGCAGGACCCATCACATACCATGTCTTATACGGAAACAAACTTCGGATATAGGAGGAGTTCTGTATAAGGAAGGATGAATAGAGTTCTACGTAGAAACGACAAGGACTACTCGGATTGTACCCATATTGGTTTCCCTAGTTCTACTTGGACAAAGAGACACCTATGGGTATAAATACAAGGCCCCCCTAGGAGGAGAGGGGACACGGAACAACAAAAGCCACAACATACAAGACAACATGCGCCAAGACATGCCGCCGGATATCGACATCAGAGATATGCCTGGACTGACCCTATCCGATACCTACAGAGGCCAGCTGTAGGGATCTAGCGCTGTCTCTGATCTCGCCGGGCACGGATTCGAGGAGGAAGGCTACCCTGTTGTTGACTACAAGTCAGCACTTCAGACCGCCAAGTCCACAACAGTTAGATAGGCTACCCCATATATTGCATTGGTGTGATTATGGTGAATAAGAACAACGACCGGCTTCAGCCAACAGGAGTAGGGTTATTAACTGACAATTCAGGGGCCCGAATCTGTATAAAAATCCTCGCCTCCATCTCTTTTACCTAAGTCTCGCGTATATCCTAGTACCAACGATCCCTATACTATGCAAATACCGGAATCGCGACATCAAACGTTGACATTATCATTTAAAATATTTGCTACAAATATTAAATTACTGATAATATAATTAGGGAGCCATCTCAGCCGTCCAGGAGAACCCTGGATCAAACGGAGTTGCGGGGGGTTCGGCCGAACCATGAGCTGGGCCGACCTGGCCCAATTTCAGTAGGCAGTCTTCTCTTTTGCTCTCATACACAGACTTGTGAATTTTAGCCCAATTCATTATGTCAATTCTGAGTTCTTGGCCCATTCATACATAAGTCCGATTGTCGACATCGTCCGATTGATTTATCGTTTGAGTTGATGTCGATTCTCCTCCACTTTATTGTTATTCTCTGCAAAATGGTTAGTATATCTTATACTAGTGGAATATTATTATTCTAACAGGTATATGTATTGTAAGCATCATTAGTTCTCCTCTATTTTAGTAATAATGACGGTCGAAACTGATCGATAACGACCGTCCATACTATACTATAGTAAGGTGTCTTGGTGGCAAGTCAATCATTGTAATAGTCCATCACTTTATATTGAAACGTTATTTGGTGAGGTTGGGGTGGATCTTTTTTGTGACAGATGGAACATTCATAAGTGCGAATGTGGCAACTGTCAAAAATAATACTCTAAAGCTGTGTTCTATACTTAGAGCAAGTTTAATAGTATAGCTAAGTACTAGCTCTAATTCATCTATAGACAATCTAATAACTCATTCATATAATAGCTACATACTATACTATTAATACCTGGTCCCACCTGTCATATACACACTGCGTCTTGGAGTCCGTGCTACAACTGGCTACAAATCTATAGCCCGCTCCTATTCTCTCTCCTCATTTATCTTTTTAATTAAAATATGTTTGCAGCTGGCTTATAGCCTGTTACCGTACCTGCTCTTTAGGTGTGTTCGCTGTCCCTTGTTCCCAATCAGAACCCTCCGCACGGAAAACGGAACAGTCCATTAGTGCGTGACTAATTAAGTATTAGTTATTTTTTTTCAAAAATGGATTAATTTGATTTTTTTAAGCAACTTTCGTATAGAAATTTTTTGCAAAAAAATGTATCGTTTAGCCGTACGAAAAGCGTGCGCGTGGAAAACGAGAGAGAGGGATTGGGAAAAGGGGCAGTTCGGCACTGCACCTTCTCAATCCACCTCTCTCGTTTTCCACGCGCACACTTTTCAAACTACTAAACGGTGCATTTTTTTAAAAAAACTCTATACGAAAGTTACTTTGAAAAATCATAGTGATCCATTTTTTAAAAAAAATTAACTAATACTTAATTGATCACGTGTTAATACGTGCAGGAGGGATGGGTTCCCGTCGTCTACTGCCGAACACACTCTAAGAGTTGGGAACCCATCTCCACCGCACGGAAAACGGAGCGATCCATTGGCGTGTGATTAATTAAGTATTAGCTTTTTTTTTCAAAAAGGATTAATTTGATTTAGTGAGAGGACACTATTCATATGAAATTTGTCCTTTTTTTCTCTTAAACGAAGTTGAATTTGGAGTTGAGATTCGGTAAAAATATATTTCATATCTACACCTATCTCTAGTATTTTTTTTATAAATTTACGAAACTTTTAGTTATGATTTTAATGAGTTTCCAACACTTAACTTGTTTTCAATGATATGTCCTCTATATTAAAATAAAAAGTTATTTACAGAGAGAAAAACAAAAAAACAATTATAATTACAAACTTTGTAACTAGCTAAGAATGAAGGAGCTAAGAGAATCCTTCATTCTATGTATATGCAGAAGAAATTTATTTCTGAAAGCAATAAACCACCTGCTTCCAAATGTGCCAACAAGCAAAAGAAACAATCTCCAGAAAACCTTTTCTTCTGAATAAAGTTCGAGCCAGAACCAACATTTGCCAAATTTTCAGGTTTGGATTCCATCTGACACCCAGGCGCTCCCAGCACAACTTGTTAAAAGGGCAAGAAGAGTAAAGGTGAATCAGTCTCTCTAAGACCACCACAAATTCTACGGTTTAAAATTGCATCTTCAGGAGCACAATGTATATATTATCCAACATGTCCCTCTCCAACAAAATCATTTTTATGCTTTTAGTTTATGCTGTCGATTTCAACTAATAAATGCACTGATTTTTCTAATAATACATAATAACACTTTCACTTGGGCGTCAGACGCGCCAAACATGAAAACCAAGCGACAAAATATATTCCACCCGGGGACCCATTAGAGAAAACAACTCGAGGTAACATAGCAGCATATACGTATGGGCCCACGTGAGAGCACCAGCTAGCTTGGAGAGACGTGAGATGTCATGTCAGCATCTATTTTCAAAATATCAAATGGCTTTTATCTATAGGCGGTGTGTTTGGTTACAGTGGAAATAGTTTCTATATTGAAGTTGTTTAAAAAAATAAATTTATTTTTCAAATAATAATAATTAATACTTAATAGAACTACTATTGGAAGCGCTGCGCGCTCCTATATTCTAAGCGCCAAATGTGTATCAGCCAGACCCACCTCACCCCACGTTCTGTCATCCCGCTTCTATCGTTATCAGAGTAAACGATTTACTTCGATAAAAACAACTTCTCTCTGATTACGATTCCACCCCACGTCCTGTAATCACACTCCTACCATTATTGGAGTGAACGATTTACTTTGATAATAAAAGCAACTTCCGTTTCGATCCCACACCACATCCCGCAACGTGCTCCCACTATTATCGGAGTAAATGATTTACTCCGACAAAAACAACTTATTTACTTCTGGTATATATTCTATTTTTCCCGTACCCAACCAACTACTCTCGCCCCCAATTCATTTTTTCCTTTTTTTTCGGATCTGAATCGATCCACCATCCTAGCCCACAGATCGGCGACGCACTATGGAGAAGGATGACGAACCATGGTGGTTGATGGCGGTGGCTGGCGAGCGGTGGCCGACGGCGCTTGAGGCGAAGGCACTGCTTCAGGCCTCGCTGCCGGACGCCGGGCAATATCTTAACTAGCAAGGAGGTGTTCACCTGGGCCAATAGCAACAACCAGCGGCCGCTCTACATCGATGACATTAATAGAACAAGCAAGTAAGAAAATGATACTATGATTTGCATCTGCATACTCTCCTTGAACTTCACGCATGAAGCCTCAAATTTTTTTTCATATCAAATTAATGTGCAATCTCTAATGTTATCTGATCTCAATTGATGGGCTACACAGGTCCTAAATTTGCACATCGTGCTCCATTTGGCTGGCCACAGAGGATAGGGTGGAGTCCGCCGATGATGTAGGTTGTTTGCTATTTTTTTTTTGCTCGTCATATCTATTGACATGAATGAGAATGTTTTTGTTTTTTTTGGTGCTTGCTAGATGATGGATGGCTACTACTGCACAACGTCGAGCTCATCTCTATACCACACCGTTACATCCTTCCATGATTCCATCGTCGATTACTGCTCGCCACCCGGTTGCCCTCTCCACTACCAGTCACAAGATATAGACCATCATCTTCATCCTTATAGCAAGATTCAGCAAAGCCACCAGACGAATTTTTGGCTGAATCATTTTTTTTCTAGTTTAATTCACCTGTGAGTGATTTGATCACTGTATTGAATACATCAGTAAATATATTACTACACGGTGGCTACGAAATTATGGGCTATATCGAGAGGAAGGTAGAAATTGTTTTACTCATAGACCATGAAATCTAAACAATAAATATGGGTAAAAGAATTACTAGCGTTATAAGCCGGTAGTAATGCTTTTACGACCGTCCAGGTATGGCATCATACGATATGGAGGCATTCATGCGAGTAAATTTGTTACTTCTGAATGAGCAGACGTGGGAGGCTGGGAGTAAATAAAAAACTCCACGGAGTAAATTCGTTACTTTTGAAACGTATCGAGATACTAGAAAAAGGAAAAATCGGAAAGAAAAACTAGACAGTAAATGTTTTACGCGAAAACAAAAGAACTACAGAGAAGGAATGAAAAAAGAAAAATATGGATGGTTAATTTTTTACCAGGCCCATTAACACGGAAGGTGGGGTGGTAAAAAACGAAAAAAACGAATCGAGAAAAGGTGGGATGCGGAGGAAAGGTGGTGTGGTAAAAAACGGAAAACCGGAAAGAGAAAACGTTGTGCGGTGCTCAAACTACTATTCCGTGCTGTACAGCGTGGAATAGAGCTACCGAATAATTAATTAATTATATGCTAACAAGGTTCTAGTTTTACGTGTTATAAAAAAGATCTATCTCCAAAACACCACATCGAACCGAGCCTTGTGCCAAGTCAATCATTCATTGTAGTACTCCATCACTCTAAATTTAATCGTTATTTGGTGAGGTTTGGATGAATCTTTTTCTGACAAATGGAACATCATAAGTGCCAGTGTGGCGACCCTAAAAAATAATACTCCCTCCGGACACGGTCTTAAAAAAACAACTTTGACCAATATTTTCTATTATAATATGTATAAAAGTGTTAACAAATATGTGATTTTATTAAAGTACATTTTAATATTTAAAAGAAAAATATTTTAAAAATAATTTATAGTCAAATATTCTAAAGTTTTACCTTACCCTTATGTAAATGATAAGTATTATCAGTCTGAAAGGTGTACTCTACTAAACATATATTTCTAAATAAAGCTCTGGGCTGATCATTTTATGCTTTTAGTCTATATGCTTTCGTTTTCAACTAATAAATGTACCGGTTTGTTTAATAATTTGTAAAAACACTTTCACTTGGAAGTCAGACGCTCCAAGCATAAAAAGCAAGAGACAAAAAAAAAAAAACACCCCACAGAGGACCCGTAATATACGCAGCGAGAAATCGGACATTACGCCACTACCAAGAGTAGGCTTCGCTATAATGCCATTTCTTGGAATGGGGTCGTTAAAATGCCACTACTAAGATTGGGCTTACATTTGTTTCGCCATTTGGACCATTTCACTCCATTTTCACCTAATTTTCCACCTGGGTTACCCAAAATACCCTTCGGTCTGAATGGTGGTTGCCGATGGTGACGCCGAGCTCACCGTGGTGGAGGCCAAGGAGGAAGGGAAAGCCACCCACGATGGCTGCGGCGTGCCGCGGTGCTAGGCGCTAGCGACGGCCTCGTCTCTACCGCGTTACTCATGCTTGGCATCGGCGTGGCACGCCCCGCCGACGAGAACGCCGTCCTCCTGTCCGGGCTGGCCGGCCTCGTCGCCGTCGCCTAGCCATCGGCGAGCCGTCCTCCTGTTCGGGCTGGCTGGCCTCGTCGCCGGCCATGCGCAGCTCGATGTCAAGCTGGCCAAAATCGAGCGCGCGGCCTGGCTCCGGCTGGCTACGACTGCAAGCAGCGGTGGCGGCGGTGTCGCCATCCTCCCAGGCTGCGACCGTGTCGGCGCTGTACTTCACCGCCGGTGCCGCGTTCCCGCTGCTCGCAGCATGGTTCGTCGCCAGCTACGTGAGCCGCGGGCTTCTTCTGCCTCCCTCCCACCACGAAGCAGCGCCGCCTCTTCCCATTCTCTCGCTAGCGACGGCGTCCGGAACAGTGCCGCCCCTTCCCCTTCTCCTCGCCCTCAACTCCCACATGTTCGACGGAGGAGAGAGGGGTATTTTGGTCAGTTGAAGTGTGAAAAATGGTGAAAATCTTGTGAAATGGTGAATATGGCAAAGCAATGGTTTGACATCGGTTGGAAGTGGCATTTTAACGACGCCATTCCGTGGAATGGTATTGTGGTGAAACCTACCCTTGGCAGTGGCAGAATGTCCACTTTCTCATACGCAGCGTGGAGTTTTGTGAGATGTCATATCAGTCATCTAATTTTACAATATTAAATGGCTTTAAAAGAGTTTTATCTTCTAATTAAATATATTACATATGAATTTCAGGACCCGGTTACATCGTTATATTCGCTGTAATTTAATATTTATAGCAAAAATCTTAAATAATAATATTTTGGTGAAGAAATTAAATAGGATCATCGTTATAATCTCGGTAATTTAATATTTGTAGCAAATATTTTAAATGATAATGTCGACGTTTGATGTCGCGATTCTGGTATTTGCATAGTATGGGGATCGTTGGTACTAGGATATACGCGAGACTTTGGTAAGAGAGACGGAGGCGAGGATTTTTATACAGATTCGGGCCCCTGAATTGTCAGGTAATAACCCTACTCCTGTTGGCTGAAGCTGGTCGTTGTTCTTATTCACCATAATCACACCAATACAATATATGGGGTAGCCTATCTAACTGTTGTAGACTTGGCGGTCTGAAGTGCTGACTTGTAGTCAACAACAGGGTAGCCTTCCTCCTCGAATCCGTGCCCGGCGAGATCAGAGACAGCGCTAGATCTCTACAGCTGGCCTCTGTAGGTATCGGATAGGGTCAGTCCAGGCATATCTCTGGTGTCGATATCCGGTGGCATGTCTTGGCGCATGTTGTCTTGTATGTTGTGGCTTTTGTTGTTCCGTGTCCCCTCTCCTCCTAGGGGGACCTTGTATTTATACCCATAGGTGTCTCCTTGTCCAAATAGAACTAGGGAAACCAATATGGATATAATCCGAGTAGTCTTTGTCGTTTCTATGTAGAACTCTATTTATCATTCCTTATGCGGAACTCCTCCTATATCCGAAGGTTGTTTCCGTATAAGACATGGTATGTGATGGGTCCTGCTGATATTTAGTCAACTACTATTAGATATGTGGTATCCATAACCTGACAGATAATATCAGTAGAAATTAAAATATGTATTGCAATTGTTGCATCTGTGGTGTGCCTTAAACATTTTTTATGACACGATATAATATTTTCATTGAGGCCCTGTTTAGTTCCCACACTATCTTTTTACACCCTGTCACATCGAACATTTAAATATATGCATAAAGTATTAAATATAGACTTAAAAAATAACTAATTACACATATTTCGACTAATTTATGAGACGAATATTTTAAGCCTAATTGCTCCATAATTTAACAGTGTGATGCTACATTAAACATTTGCTAATGACGAATTAATTAGCTTAATAAATTCGTCTCGCTATTTACTAACAGATTCTGTAATTAGTTTTTTAAGTACCTGAACGTCTCATGTGACACCCTATATAATACCCGATGTGACACGCCAAAAATTTATACCCCTAACTACACCCCCCCTGACGAGTGATATGAAATATCTAAAATTGTTATTTATCCGTGATGGAACACCGTCTGAGCCGTATTGCTCTCCATAATTTAGTGAGACGTGCGACTTTTCAACTTGTAGTATTAATTATTTGTATAAGCCAATATGAAATAAAAAGAAAGGAGCGGCTCATGGCAGTCTTGACTCTTGACTCTTGACGCACTTGTAAGATAAGGTCAACGTATCGTAGCAACCTTTCATGGCGGGCAACAACTTGCAAGCAAGCACGCCATCAATGATCGATCTATACTTAGTGAACAGAACAGGAAGACGAACACTCATCTAACACCGAATTATTAGCTGGAGAGATCGATTCAAGGCTATTGTCTAGATGGAATGATTTGTCCATGGAGTGTAGCGGCGGCGGCGGTGGCGCTGCTGCTTCTGTCGCCGGGGAAGAATCAGATGGTCCGAGTGTCAGCACAGCCGACGAAGACGAGGTGCGTCGTCGACACCTGCGGCGACGTGGGCGTGTGCCGTACCCGTTCGGCATCGACGGCGGTAGCTGCAGCTTCCTCCCGGGCTTCAGCCTCACCTGCGACCGCACCAAGCAGCCACACAGGCTGTTCCTCGGCGACGGCTCCCACCTCCAGGTCACCGAGATCTCCCTGGCCAACTACACGGTGCGCGTCCTCAACGGCGTCGGCACCGTGAACTTCACCTTTGCGGGGCACAACGATTCCACGGCGACGTGGGCCGGAGTCGGCATCGGCCAAGACGACGGGCCGTACATCGTCTCCGAGGAGCACAACCAGCTGGTGGTGACGGGGTGCAACATCATGGCCTCCCTGCTCGGGAACAGCGGCAGCAACGTCATCATCGGCTGCTCCTCCTTCTGCTCCATCACCGACTGGTGGGGCGCCGAACCCATAGTGCACTCCGGCGCCGGCGGCGCGTGCTCCGGCCTCGGCTGCTGCGACGTTAACATCACCATCGGACGGCCCTCCTACGACCTGCAGCTCAGGTGGCTCGACTGGGACCACAACTACGACCACCTCCTGCCCATCGCCGTGCGCATCGCGGAGCGCGGTTGGTTCGACGGCATGTCGACCAAGCTTCTGAGGAAAAACAGCCGCAGCGCTGTTCCCGTGCCCGTGGTGCTGGAGTGGGCCGTGGCGTCTGTTCACAAGCCGCCAACTCCCGTAGACGTGAACAGCACGTGCCCCAAGGACCCGGCGAGAAGCGAGTGCCGTAGCAGCAACAGCTTCTGCCGCAACATCGCCAACATGTACCGCAGCGGTTACGTGTGCAAGTGCGACGACGGGTACCAGGGCAACCCTTACCTCACCGGCGGCTGCGAAGGTACATGTATACTCCCTCCGTTTCTTTAGTATACGACGCTACTGACTTTTAAAATATAAGTCATGCTTAAATTATTTTGAATGATAAAACAACTCACAACAAAATAAATTATAAACGTAAAACTTTTTAATAAGACAAATGGTTAAACGTGTAATAAAAAAATCAATGGCGTCATTTATTAAAAACCGGAGGTAGTATGTACTTATATACGTATTATATTATACTCCCTCAGATAACATCGTTAATTTTTGGCATGACGTTTCAGCATTCATTCCTATTCAAAAAATTTACATAAATATTATTTATTTTGTTATGAGATGCTTTATTATTAAATAATTTTTAGGTATGATTTATACTTTAGCATATTTACATTAATTTTTTTATAAGGTGAATGGTGTCAAACATTATTTCAAAATTCGACAGCACGTCATATATTAAAAAAACAAAGATAACTTATACAATATTCATATTCTATACTTAGTGCATTCCTAAGCTAAATTAGCTATCTATATACCCCATTATATCTTCTGTTTTCTCGGTCAACATAACATTCCAGATATCGACGAATGTTCGCTGCCGGGCAAGTGCTTCGGTGAGTGTACAAACACGCCAGGAAACTACAGTTGCCGTTGTCCGCGTGGTGCGCGTGGCAATCCCTACACCAAAGATGGCTGCATCAAGTTTCCTCTAGGTCAGCACCGTAATCATAACTATTAATTGCTAGCTATCTTCTGCTTTCATTCTAGCTTTTTTATAAAAAGAATGTACCAAATGCAAACTTTTTTTTACAAAGACTAGCAAATATGGTCGATCTGCGCGTTGCAACGGATTAGTTTATGAAAAAAAAATTCTAGCATGGTAAGCTAATTGTGCAAATAACATTGAAACAAACAGCACATCTATGATTTTTTTTTATCGTCCTATTATGCAAACACTGAATAGTCATTCAACCTTGGAATAATGCAGTGGGTTAAAATCCTATCCACAGTATTCATTTAGGTTATGCTATTGGTTAAAATCATATGGCCTGCTGCTATATAGATTGTTTGGATAGGTCCGGGTCGACAGAGAAAATGGATTGGTGCGGGTTGGATTTGCTTTGGTGTGAGTCCTTGGCATGTTGATGAGAAACCAACGTGGCGGGAGGGACGGCATCACGTTGAACCGCAACGCTAGTGATGCTGGCGTCGAGAGAAATGTCTATTTGTAAAATAAGTTTCTCTAAGATTCTATTTGTAAAAAAGTTTTAAAAAGATCTAAAATATGAACTGCTCTAATTAACTTGTCCAGATAGTTTGAACAAAGAGTTTAGACCGCTTCAACTTCCGTGTCGCTTTCTCCAGGCGATCCAGGAGGCGACGCCTCGAAGCACTTGAGGCTCTGCTGCCAACCCCCATCCCCCCCAATTGCCGGCGGCAATGCTCCCTATTGCCGGCAGTGGCTCCTCCCTTCGGCCCTCCACCCTCTTCTCCTAGCCACCTCCTCCCCTTTTTCTCTCTTTCACAAGCTTTTCCCCTTCCCTTTTATTCAGATCTATCTCTCCGCGCCTTAGTTCTGATGGTGATAGCGGGATATAGCAGAGCCACCAGCGAGGTGTGGTGTGGCTGGTTTCAGGACCCAGCGTCTGACCTGGTCGTGTGGCAGCTCGCATGGTGTGGTGGTCTCATGGATGAGGGCGGTGGTGTTCGCGGGAAGGCTGGATCTGGTGCCCCTAAGTTGGCAAGGTCTGATCTTCCCTTATCCAGTTCCGGTGGTGGTGTCTACCGGCATGGCATGGCGCCTTCATGCGGCAGCTACACAGCCAGTGCATGTCCCATCTATGTGGAGTGTGGCACAGCGGGAGTGGTTATAGGTTTGTGGTGCTGCCGTTGCAAGCAGGCGGCAAGAGCACTAGCGATGGCGGTTGTGGTGGCTACCAACGTGGAGGCTACTATCTGGCAAAGACAGAGTTGGAAGGTGCTAGTCTCTGGTCAGCTTGAATTCGGCGGCACACTTTGAAATAAAATAAGAATTCTAATATAGATCAACATACTCAAAAGGGATGTTTTGGACCTGTATGACTTAAAAAGTCCTAAAAATGTTTTATGTACCTCTTCCAAACTCACGATCCTCCGAAACAACACAAACTACACCGCAAAACAAGAAAAAGGCTAAGAAACTCCAAATAAACAATATATAAAAGTACAGACACATGCAGAGATTTATTTAGTATAAATTATGAGACTTACCCTCGTCATTCCGAGTTCGCATGAATTAGTTATGAATTTTACAAGATTCAATCCAATTAAATCCTATTTAAAACAATTAAATATATTTATTGCATAACTTATAATTATTTTTATACTGATAAAGAAACTATGATATCAGTCCTAGATAGAGGAGGCTAAAGTCAGTGACATGTGAGACCCACATGTGGTGAGAGAAAGGACAATCTACCATGGACCCAACTCACCGAAAGGGTTCAAAGAAGACAGGCGTTTTGATCTGTTGACCAGGGTTGACTGAGATTGGATAGATCCGATCAAGGCGCTGACATGGTGACGAGGGACCTTAAGGTTATCGGTGATAGACACCGAGGATACCGACAAAGAGAAAAAAAAGGAGATGACACTTAGCAATGGCAACACGACGTCAGTCGGTGTGAATGGACGTGGTTCATTTCGATTCTTGGGGAAACTAAAAGAGGAGGATAAGGAGATAAAATCCCATCAACCAATTTGAGAAAAGATCCACTAGGATGGCCAGATTCAGAGTGGGAAGGTGGCGGCATAGGGGATCCGGACTCCGAGCTGAAGGTTGAAGATTACCCTAACATGAGGGGTCTGGTACCACATGTCAACGGGAAGAGGTGGGGTGTCGGGCTGGGGTGGCGCGCATTCGGTTGAAAGCTAAGCCGAAGCGGGAGATAAGTGAAGAAGGAATGGACCAAAATCAGCCCGAAGCTCACGGAAGGATTTTTATTTGGTTTTTCATTTAAATTATTTCTGAAATGATATTTTTTTGTTATTAAAACTACTTGTTGAGCTCTGAAGAATCCAAGAAAATTCTAGAGAGTATAATTAATCGTAGAGAATTTGATAAAATACTCAGAAATAGGGTGTGACAGCTAAGATGGCCTCATGTGGTGCCGATGTGGTGCATATTGGACAGGCCATATATGGTCGTCTAACATGGATGACACTGGTGCACATCTAATGACCAATCATGTTCACCTAATGCCGATGGATGATGGCAAGTCACAACGAGCAAACAGTGCCATCGGCTAGGGGAGGGTGATGGAGGGATTCAACGACTTGGGTGGGGATGTCAAGGCAATTAGTGACGGTTGGTGGTTGAGGCGAAGTACGTACATAAATTGGTGATAGACCGCGCGAACGGGGATTCCATAGGGTTCGGCCTAGGTCATTTTGATCCCTCTTAGGGTTTTCACATTGCCTTGATGTGGCATTCAGCCCAGGCCACCGACGTCGGAGATTCCGCTCCATGTCTGCCTATTGCGTTGCTCGGGAAGAACATGGAACCAGATATGCCATAGGTTCCTCACCAGATTTCGCAGGTCTGGGCTCACACCTTCTATCCCACGCCACCAGACCTCTGTCGAGGAGCTCAACAGTGGCTACAGCCCCTTGCGACCGTCCCTCCTGTTTGCGCCACCGAGCTCCATCTCCAGTACTCGATTCACCACCGATGGCGTCGAGATGTGAGGACTTTGCCAGGAGGCAGAAACGGAGATGGGAAGAAAGGCAAGTGCGCCGCAGACATCGTCAGAGCTCGCCTCTACTGGCGCCGTAGCCCTCATTAGAGCTCACCTCAACCATCGGCACGAACCACAAACAAAACCGTCGGATTCAAGATGGGGGAGGGGGGCAGCTCGTCGGAAGCTTAGGCCTAAACTGCCGCAAGGTTTCATAGCCGACGAACTCGGCGGCACCATCGTATGTGGCTTAGGCTCGGCAGCACCGTCGTCTGGAGAGGTGGTGCCGCCCCGCTACATCTCCGTTCCCGCCCGGCATGTCGCCGCTTGGGCCGTCCAACGCCTCGCTTCCTCCGCCCGGTAACCGGTGGGGAAAGGCCAAGGGAAGATGAAAATTGAGACAGGAGAGATGGGTGGGACCCACTATGAAGGGTGTTTCTTTCACCGTTCATGGCCGAGCTGGTGGCTTTGGCTTCTCAAGTGCGGTAGATGCACTGCTTTTGCCCTTAGAGGCAACGCAACATGGTGCCATGTGGCAGGGGGACTAATGGTAACCAGTGATGCCATGATGATTAATTGTTGCTTACTCATGTACCAATTAAAGGAGCGACTCCCCCGTGCTATGTTGCATGTTGTTTTAGTTTTTTTCTTAATGTAAAACCTCTCTAAATTTGATTGGATTTGTATTAATAACCACAATACCAAATAAATATACGACCAAGGTAGATTTCATGATGGATTTAGGGGAACTAAGTTGGTATTATAGATGGTATTTCTTATGATCCATGATAGAATCTATTGCCAGGTTAGAAACCATGTAAACGGAGGCTGATAGCTGGCAGGGCGTGGAGGTCGGGGCCTGGTCCCGCCGATGTCCGTGGGCACCCATGGCCTTCTTGGTTACACACTCAATACGATAAGAGGAGTGTGGAGACCAGTAAGATCTATATCTACAAGGTGTAACAGGGCCCGCTCTAGCCGGGGGGCCCGAGGCACCCAATCCCTTCATGATTACATAATTTGTATGTTAAGAGGAGTGTGGTGACCTATAAGATCTATATCTACAAGGTGGAACAAGGCCAGTTCCGGCCGGGGCCCCTGGGTACTCAATCCCTTCATGGTTGCACACGCAGAATGTTAAGTGGAGTGTGGAGACCTACAAGATTTACATATTCAAGGTACTCATATATACAATTGTGTATTCGAACAAACTTGTAGAATTATATCCATCATGAACTCCTTCATCAATGACATCTTCGAGAAACTTGTCCAACATAACAAGAACTTCCATTACAAACCACGGGAGTGTGCTGGAGGCCCGGGTCTAACCAGGGCACCTGGGCACTGCATATGCCCCGGGACCGGGAATAACACGAGAACATCGAAGCCCAGGGGGTTAATGTAACCTTAGGGTAAAAACAAATCATATATTATCTCTATCAGGGAGCCTGCTGGTACTCGATGCTCGGGCTCTCCGTGGTGATCTCCGCTGGTGGATTACCACTTCAGGGCCAAGCATGTGTGTGCCGCTGGTGGTCAGAGTGGGATGGTGGGCCCAACGGTCTGTTCGAGGGCAACATCATCATTATGATTGTAGCACAGTGCCTGGAAGATTACGGATCGAGATTACAGCTCGGTCGCATGCAATAAGGTGGTGGCGAGGTTTGAAGCCGCTAGCGACACTGCGTCACTCAAAGGAATAGGAACAGAGCAACGTGCTGCATGTTAGCCAGCGGCGGCTACATGATGACTTGGCTTGGGTCCACCAATCGCGGTTTTGAGCAAGTGGCAAAAGGTGCAAGTCCCAACGGTCCCAGGCCCCTATGTTTGGGTGCCCGAGGCACAGTGAAACATGCAACCGTCCATTGTAATTCTCTCATTTACTCTAGGATGACAGAGGAGGCAATGACAAGACTTGGCATAGGTGTTCCCTATGCGAAAACGACACTATAGGCCCCCTTTCCGTTATAAAAGGAGGGAAGTCAAAAGAAACCATTGAGAGAGAGAGAGAGAGAGAGAGAGAGTTCTAGAAACCCTAGTTCATCAGGTAAGCTTGTATTGTGTACTCTTCCATCCTCATAGTCCCAAACAAAGGAGTAGTGTATTACGTTCCGAGCAGTCTGATCGTGGATATGTGCTTGTGTTCTTTGTTGGCTCTCCACATGAAGTGAACTTTGTCTCTACTTGCCCCCTAGCC
This sequence comes from Oryza meridionalis, assembly GCA_000338895.3. Classification (NCBI taxonomy): domain Eukaryota; kingdom Viridiplantae; phylum Streptophyta; class Magnoliopsida; order Poales; family Poaceae; genus Oryza; species Oryza meridionalis. The sequence goes on along the minus strand of CM002535.2, from coordinate 9,044,698 downwards.
GAATCTTCGACGAGGGAGGGGGGGGTCCTCTCTTCCTTGTTGTAGGAGTTTTGATCTCTGACAGTATTTCTTACGATTACATATAAATCCGCAAGCGCATAGATACCACTGTAGCATTTCAACAGGAGTATTCCAAGGGTGTCGTATATATATTTCTGCAGGGAAGGCACGGTATAAATATAGAGTTCATATATCCTTAATCAAACTATCATTACTTTACCATAGTCTAAATAGGGGTTAATTGGCAATATGATATATGGTTAGTGTGACACACAGGAGATTCATCTCTAATAAGATAGATACGCTAGGTAGTGGAGAAGAACTATAGAGAGATATGGTTCATATGTACAACTATACTAATAATGTTTATTATACACTTAACACATACATGCTTACAAGGCTAGCCATTAGTTTTTGGTACCCAAGTACTACCGATAGACCACTCTCCACTGGCCTGCCAACGTGGTTATGGCATTTTACGAACTCTTACGTTATACATGGATGTGGAGGAATACAATGGACAGACAAGGCTGTCACTATCTGCCGTCTACCTCACTCTCTGCAGGGTATACCCATATCCAACTGCATTTAACTAGCCTAAGCATCATGTTTATGTTAATATATAATATCACTAATTCCCCCAAGACTTTCACCCTTCGGATGGACAAGTTCGAACTTGTGCAGCCTGTTAAGATCATTGAACCATTACCATAGCATAGATCGACTAACCTAATCAAGTAAAGCATATAAATGAAGTATAAACTATTCATAGAACACATAACAAGAAAATTAGTATAAGAACTATGAACACTAATAAGTAAAGAAGATAATTCTTTTATTGCGATTATTGTCTTACAAGAAGAGTAAAGTATTAAAGACATACCCTAATCTCTGAGAATGCTATATGATCGAAGACTATTCTAAGCGTAACTCCACTACTACTATAGAGAATACAATATATTGAATGGGAATATTACTTCTTGAAGTGTGTGTTAAAAAGTGAGAGAGCTCCTCCTTTTATAGCCCTCAATGACGGTTGATTAAGACAGTTGTAGATCGGTAACTACCAGTAATATCATTAGGAGTCCATCAGCAATGTCCGCGTATAAGGTGGCGATGTGAGAAGCTAGGGGTGGTCCGGCTGAACCAAGGGTTCAGCCGACCCCTAGGCCCTTACCTCTCTCCTTCGACTTTCACCAGCGATTGCCATATGGGCCCGTATGATGATTGAGGATGGTTTGGCCTAACTTTAAGTTGATTTGAGCTGACTTGTGGGCCCATTGATCTATGTGCTCGCACATGATTCACACGAGGTGTGTTTCTCATTCACTTTATTGTATATTACCTGCATATACATAGTATTTCTCCAATACAAGTGGAACTACATTATTCAATACTAATATATATGTAAGAAATGTTAGTTCTCCCTTTATTTATGAAGATAGTTGACGGTCGAAATCAGTACCTAATCAACGTCAACATATATTTACCTGATGGAGGTATTTGAGGTACCTTCCAGTCATTGTATAATTTATAATAATACCTAAATATATGTAGTAGTGTGACCCAATCCGTTCTGCCTTCAGTGTGACCCTTGATGTTTGGGCCTCACAATGTCAATGAAACAACAATCGGCCGATCCCCACCATCCCATGTGACGATATCCCTGATCGTTGCCGTCGCCAGCAACACCCCCATGAGTCACCACCGCCGCCACTCCATCCTCATCTCCCTACCTATCTCACCAACTTGCAGGGTCTCAGCTTGCCACTGTCGTACATCACCGTCCGTCCCTAGATCTGCTTCAGATCTAGCGGTGATGACACCCCAGGATACCCTCGCCGGTAACTCACTCCACAAACTGCCACCAACCTCCAGCACGCAGCCAACCTCACACCGGAAACCTCCAGATGCAGAAGTGCTGAGTTAGCACATGTGCCGGCCAACTCTGCGGCCAAGTGGTTGTCAGCGCCGCATGCAGCGTCTCGCGGACGATGACAGCGTCGGTTGCCGTGGGGAAATTGGGGTGAAACTAGGGGATGGCGACTGGCGTGCGAGCTTGTTTTTGCGAGGATTACTTGGGGAATCCTATCTTACTATAAAGTTATAACCCACTATCTCCTAACCAGTTGACACATCATCAAAGATACCACGCCATCATCTACTAACCAGTTGACACATCATCATCCACTAACAATCAATACATTAAATATCATGCAAACATGCTATATTATTTATAATTTAAAATTTATTACATTTTAGAGCTTTTATAATGAAAGCATGTTAAATCATCATCCCTCATAATTCACATAATATTTCAATATATATCTTCATTATTTTTTTATAATATATTATGTACCTATGTAGTTCATCCTCCCTTGGTTAATGTTATTTCTCTCTTCTCTAATTAAGCTATATCAGATCAATTGTTTTTAGTGTTTATGTAAGTTTATATTGTCTAGCTATCTTATATATTATTTTTACTTATTGTTATCATACTGAACTCCCGCAGCAACGCACGAGGTTTCACCTAGTTTATTATATGTTTGGATCCAAAGTTTTGAGGAAATTAGACTGCACTCGCAGCGCTTGATGTTTGGTTCAGGGGATAAAATTGCAGAATTCCTAATTCGCGCGTATGTGCCTCGGGCGCGCACTTCTGGCCCACATGGCCCACGCATACGCGCGGTGCCGCCGGCGCTACTAGATCGGGATTTTTTTTATAGCGTGTTTAACATAACTAACTATGTTAGCTAAGGATAATGACATTAATTAAGGAAAGATTGTTTTTGATATTATTTTCACTAGTAGATAGAAAAATTTTAAGTTACATTTGAAATCTTTTGATAGTTGGTGCCCACTAAGAACCATTTACTTCTATAAAGTAAGACATACAAGAAGCCATATCATTAACAATTTTAAGCCATCGGATCGCACTAGTATAGAATTATCAGCCGTTGGATCAAGAAGCTAGCTACTCATCCATCTAATTTAATCATTGATTACTCATCCATTCACCTCCCTTTAGCTCATAATCACGCATGACATTGTTATCCATTGTGCACATCCAAATCCTCAAAGATAATACTAATCTTTTTTTTCTAAATACAACTCCAATTATTACATAAGATGTAAGCTTTATTTTATTATAAACAATTAGATAACATACAATAATTAGGTATCATTAATGCAAACTCATTTTTGAAACATGCTTGAGATGAAGCAGAAGTGCGCGCTACACTATCTAATTGTGACGATACCCTACCCCGATTGTGTATGAAAATATCCCACGTCGGTTTCTCAGCGAGAGATGTCCAGAACACCACCCCGCACCATTCCATTTTCTGTGTGGACCGACCGATCCAAACCATTTGTAGTAGCAGGCCATTTCCACCGATCCAAAATTAAAGTAAATGCAGATTAGAATCCCAATTCAACCCATTCCCACCCAAGTACCGAACCCATTGGTGGTCAGTATTTCTTTTTTTTTTTTAAAAAAAAACAATATGTATAGCCTGGATCAAAATGGTGGACATGATTTGGACCCACTGCACTACTCCAAGATCATAGACTAATCAAGTTTTTGTATAATAAGAAAGTTAGTGTTATTTGCGTACTTGACTTACCATTGCTAGAAATTTACCTTTGTCTATAAAAAGAATCCGTTGCAATGCGCGGGCTATTTAATAGTCTCCTTAAAACATGACATGGAATTTATGTTTCTTTCCTAAAATTTAGTACTAAAACACAACTATTGGCATGTACGAATGTTGATGAAAAAGTTTCTGTCCTTTTCGTTTTTTCCTTTGATTGATATTCTAATAAATATCTTCATGTTGTGATCTAAGCCAAATCTCATACTCCACGTTATCAGGTTTAAGTGTTGGCATAGGAGTTGGCAGTGGCGCGGGCCTTCTGTTCCTGGTATTTGGTGCTAGATTTGCAACCCGTGAGATTAAGCACCGAACGGCAAAAAGGGTGAAACAAAAGTTTTTCAAGCAGAACCGTGGTCATTTACTGGAGCAATTGATATCTCAGAGGGCAGACATTGCTGAAAGAATGATATTGCCCTTAGTAGAGCTAGAGAAGGCAACTAATAATTTTGACAAATCCCGAGAGCTCGGTGGAGGAGGGCATGGTACTGTTTACAAGGGGATTTTATCAGACTTGCATGTCGTGGCAATCAAGAAATCCAAAGAAGCAATCCAAAGAGAAATTGATGAGTTCATAAATGAGGTTGCCATTCTATCGCAAATAAACCATCGGAATGTTGTGAAGCTTTTCGGTTGTTGTCTTGAGACAAAAGTGCCACTTCTTGTCTATGAATTCATATCAAATGGAACTCTATATGAACATCTTTATGTTGACGGACCAATATCATTGTCATGGGAGGATAGGTTGAGGATAGCAACTGAAACAGCTAGAGCTCTTGCCTATCTTCACTGGGCTGTTGCATTCCCTATTATCCATAGGGATATCAAGTCTCATAATATTCTTTTGGATAGTACCTTTACAACGAAGGTATCGGATTTTGGAGCTTCAAGATGCATTCCATTGGATCAATCAGGAGTTACAACAGTTGTCCAAGGAACACGTGGATACTTAGACCCCATGTATTACTACACAGGAAGGCTTACGGAGAAAAGTGACGTATATAGCTTTGGCGTCATTCTGATAGAGTTGCTTACCAGGAAGAAACCGTTTTCTTATAGATCACCTGAGGGAGATAGTTTGGTTGCACATTTCACTTCCCTACTAGCTGACAGTAACTTGGTTGACATACATGATCCTGAAATCATAGAGGAGGGAGGGAAGGGAATGATGGAAGTAGCAACTTTGGCTGCCGTATGTGTAAAGCTGGAAGCTGAAGAACGGCCGACTATGAGGCAAGTGGAGATGTCCTTGGAAAGTCTTGGAGGGTCGTTGCAGCAGCATACCACAGGCTTGATTGCAACAGAATCTCGGATAATTAGGCATGTTGCAGAAGAGAATTATCCAACAAGGGAGGGAACAGGCAATGAGGAAGCAAGTCGACAGTATAGTTTGGAAGTAGAGTACCTGCTATCTTCAAGGTACCCTCGGTAATGATGAAGATTATGCAGTGTTTGTCTCTTGATGTAATATTTAGTTAATTCGATTCACATCTGCTTGAACATGCGCGATGTCATTTTTATAATTTTGTATTTATTAGACTTCAGACATCTGAAAATTTGTGGATTATTGTAACTAAGCCAACTAAGAAAAAAATTACATTGTGATCTAATGTGCAATTTTGTTTGTTTCAACTGCAGTTTTTATTTTTTTTCATTTAATTTTATATTTTTTTATCAATTGAAAATTCATTTCATGTTTGGATTATTGTAATCGTAGCTGAACCTTTTCTATAACAAAGAACACTCTTGCTTAAGCTAGGAATGTAGCCCGAGCATTCGCCCGAGCCTGCATATATCGTTACTTAAATTTTTATTCTAAGATATTTGTTAGTTTTATATTATGTAAAATTTAATTCGTCTATATAAGCACTTATCTATAATCCTAATCTTCTTCATCATTTAAAAGATGTAGACTTAGTTTGTTCAGAAAACATGTCTAATAAATAAAGTGTGAATTAAAAGAAGTTGGTTTTTCTTTTTTTAATTGAATGTTTGTGTTTTCTTTAACATATCTTGAAAAAACAGTTATTGCTAATAAATGTGTTTTTATTCGTACCATAAAAACCCTCCTTTTGATTGGTTTACATTTGACGCAATTTATTATACGTACTTACATATGAATCATTACATTAAAAGTAGAATAGATATATATATTCTAGCCCTCGTTTCCTTATAATACATGTGAGCTATAGCATTTTTAAAGATATCTTGTTGACCTAAGTGTTAATTTAAATTTAATAGTAAAAATATAATATTTAAAACTAACTATACGATAAATGGAAAACCATTAATATGTAATCATTTAAAAATAATGTGATAGTTATGATAATGCTTGTCTCAATTTAAGTGAAAATTAAGAACCATAAATGAAATTATAAGAATTTCTACAATTGGTTCAATTTACACTCATTGCATATTTTTCTATTTTCTATTTTATTTTGTACAAATCTTATTTTCTGTTCAAATTTTACAATATCATAAATAGTGACAGCGATTACACCCTATGTATCAATTTTTTTAAAAAAAAGAATCCAATAATCTTTTATCTATAAGCAAGTAAAGATTGATATTGATTATCATTGTTTATTAACGGGTAGATTATATTTGATATGAGGCTTCAGATAGATTGACATAGATACAATTAATGGACTCACCGTTTTAAGTTATCTATATTTAAACACAAATATAATCTTAGCGAACTAAAATAATGTATTTCTTCTACTACTTGTTATTTAAATCTTACTAATTATTTTTTTATGTTTCATATTGTTCTAATATCTCTTACTCAGGTGTTTAAAACTCTTTATGCTTTTATAGAAGACTTTGTAGAATTCCATGGCCAGCAAGGCAAGTCACATAGATCCCAAACAACCTTTGAGCATGTTGATCCCGTTTAAAGCTATTGTTTCTATTCAACTATTGCATTTATATTTTAATGTCACCGGGTGGGAATGACCTATTTCCTTTGTTATAACCTTTTGTTATTGATTACCTATACTTTGTCACCTGGTTAATAATTGGATTAGCTAGAACATTATATGGTTTTAGCTAAAGTAATTAGGATCCTTAGCCATGCTTAGAGACACTAGCTCATATGAATGGGATAACTAATGATTCACTATTACTTAATGATGGATTAATGGTAGCTAATGATGGTTAATTATGACAGGATGATTAATTAAGATGCCAACTAAAACATGGTAATGGTGGGTTGTGAGCACATAGTTTTGATGGTCGTGCTCATGACAATTAAGGACCGGTTCACGATTTTCGGTTGTGAAATATTAACCATGCCAACCACAAGCCAACGTGGGCAACGGCTTTACCTTTTGTATAGTGTGGTTCATTGTGGGGCACAAGACTGAGAAGTGGCGGAGATAAGCCCACGGGGGTCGCTGGGGAGTCCATGCCTTGTTTTATGAGGGGGTGATTATGATTCAGGAATGGTGCACTGCTTTGAATTGTGTTATGCGGAGGGTATTGTCATAATCTCTATTCGGGTACTTGTTAAGTATCGCGATGCATGGTTGACATGATGTTGAGGTTGTGTCTTGTGGGTACAGTGGTACACCTCTGGCCAGAGTAAAACTATTCGAATAGCCGTGCCCGCGGTTATTGGCGGGTCTAACAATGTCTTTCGTGATTAGTCTCACACCTCTCAATATAATAAATGATGTTGTAATTAGTAATAACTTGTTTAGCTCCTGGTTTGGAGATAGGACTGTGCAGCCGGGAATGGTTGTTCAGAATGGTTGGGCCTATATAACGGGGATGTTGTATAGCGTTGGATTAATATTGTTTAATTAAAAGTAGAGTTGTTCTCCTCTCTTTCTCTTTTAATTAAACCAAGCTAATGGCACATGCAGATTATAGTCTCATTAATTGTTCTCATTCAAAATTTATTTATTATTTCCGTGTTGTTAGTACTGTACATCTATTACTGTACTAATGGCCCATTTACCAGTAAAAGTTTTACAACATTATTTATTTTCATTCAATCATGTTGCAATATAATAAACTTAGCATGTTGATTTTATAACTCTCTTTTATTTTATTTCTTTTTGAAACTTGTTATTCAAAATTTTATAACTCTCTTTTATTTTATTTCTTTTTGAAACTTGTTATTCAAAAGTGCAAAAATTTGTGATCCTGTTTTCAACTGTTTTGACTTATCTTGCAAGATTAGTTTACTTTATTTATTTACCTTTCACTTTGATTTTCTAACTTCATTCAATTTAATCCGAAAACTTGTGCTATTAATTGGATGAATATCTTAACTCCCTGCTTTCACTTGTCTTTAGATGCCGCGCTTCAAGTCCGAGTACTTGTTCGGTATAGAGGGATTTGTCCACGAGCTGCGTACGATGTCCTTTACCATAGGATTCGGGACTGCCCCTTTGTATGCCCAGATTCCTCATGATCGTGATGAAGAGAAGTGCCGTGTCAAGGTCACCTTGAATAGTGATCGTGAAGATATCCCATCGGTGATGTTCGAGGCTGGAGGGGGAAGCTATCCTCATGCTTGTCAGGAGGCGGCAAAGCTCGCCATAGGAGAGCTCCGCGATCGTTACAATGATCTGTTGGCCGACACTGAGTATCGCTACCATCCTCGTCAACCCCAGGGAAGTGAACGTGCCAGCTATGTTGATCCTGAAGGAATTGAGAATGATGCTACCACAAGACATTTGGTCGAGATGCGGTGGGCCATGGATGAGTCCCGCGCTGAAATCGTATCAGCTGCTCAAGCTCGTGAAGACCGGAACCGTGGTAAGATCTGCAAGCTGGAGGACTAGGTTGATTGTCTGGAGAAGGAACTGGCTGAATTGAAGGGAGAAGCACCACCACAGAAGGCCAGGGTTCGTCTTACCGCAAGGAAGAGAGCTCTTTTTGTTCCCCGCTACCAGTTGGCGCCCAAGGTTCGTGTGGCATCAAGAGAAGCTGTCCCAGTGGATCCCCCGATCGTTAATTTAAGTGATGATGAGAAATAAGATTCAGAGCACACTCACTCAAAGGTTGAGTGAGCTGCTACTCAAGATGATAAGGACGAGCCGAACGAGCCTTCACTCAACTCCGATGCCAGGAAAACCTAGACGTCTTGATTAAGTCGTTGCCTTAGTTCGTTGTGTTAGTTTGCTTGTTTAAGTTTGGTTGTATGTGAGGGTCTTGCATGTGGTTTACATCATTGGTAGGATGCAAATGCATGCGTTTGATTGCTTTTGAGTGTTAGGAAGTTTGAGTTAAGTGGTGTAAGAGTCTTCAGTTTTATGTAATAATGAAACTAAGTTCAGATCAATAAAAGTCAAGTTAGTAGAAATTAATTCCCTGTCCTAAGTAGTTTTCCCCCTTGTTTCTCTTCTTGTGCTCTTGCCTATGCTAGATGGTGAACACCCGCAGCAATGGAAATGGGCCCAACAACAACAACAACAACAATGGAGAGATTCCCACGCTTGCCCAAGTCCTAGCTCAATAGGCACAGCTCATGAACATGATGATGCAACAACTCCAGAACCAACAGAACCAGGGGAACAATCATGCTCCTCCCTAGAACAAGTTAGCAGAATTTCTTCGTGTGAGGCCGCCCACTTTATCCAGCACTACCAATCCGGTTGAGGCTGGTGATTGGCTGCACGCCATAGAAAAGAAGTTGGACCTGCTTCAGTGTACTAACCAAGAAAAAGTCTCCTTTGCTTCACATCAGCTTCATGGCCCTGCCTCTGAGTGGTGGGATCACTTCCGTCTCAACAGGCCTACTGCTGAACCAATCACTTGGCTTGAGTTCACTGCTGCTTTCAGGAAGACTCATGTACCATTAGGAGTGGTGTCCTTCAAGAAGAAGGAGTTCAGGGCGCTCACTCAGGGATCTCGTTCTATCACTGAGTACATGCATGAATTCAATCGTCTGGGCCATTATGCTCCAGAGGATGTGTGCACAGATGAAGAGTGTCAAGAGAAGTTCTTGGAAGGGTTGAATGATGAGCTTTCTTACCCGCTGATGACTGGGGATTATTCTGATTTCCAGAAGTTGGTGGATAAGGCCATTCGTCAGGAGGATAAGTACAACTGAATGGAACAGAAGAAACGCAGGATTGCTCACTTCAAAGCTCAGTAAGGGGATAGTCAAAGGCCGCATCTCACTATGGGACCTCAGGCAGTGTCACAGGGAGGATCTTCGTCTGCTGTTTGTCCACAGCGTCAGTTCTACAACAACAATGCTGGCAATAACAACCGCAACCAAGCTCCACGTCCTGTTGCAACTCCAGTCCAGCACCAGCATGTCAAGAGGGAGCAAGGGAGCAAGCCAGGGGTGTGCTTCAACTGTGGTGAACCAGGTCATTATTCTGACAAGTGTCCGAAGCCTCGACGTGTGAAGACTGTTCCTGTGCAGAATAAATCCAACGCACCAGCGTCAAAGGCTCGTGTCAATCATGTTGCTGCTGCAGAAGCCCAAGGTGCTCCAGATGTGATTTTGGGTATGTTTCCTGTTAACTCAGTTCCTGCAACAGTGCTTTTCGATTCTGGTGCTACACATTCCTTTTTGTCTATGAGTTTTGCAGAAAATCATGGGATGGAGATAGAAGATCTTAGACGTCCTTTGGTGGTTAGTACCCCCAGTAACCAAGCACTCTCATCACAACGTAGCCCCTCTGTCAGAATAGAGATTCAAGATGTTCCATTTTTGGCCAACCTTATTCTGTTAGAATCCAAAGACCTTGATGTCATCCTAGGGATGGACTGGTTAGCTAGATATAAAGGTGTGATAGACTGTGCCAATAGAAAAGTAACTCTCACCAGCAATGACGGTCAAGTTGTAACTGTTCATGCATTGCCTTCTGAACCTTTAAGGTCAAGTTTGAACCAAATAACTTTGGAAGATATTCCCATAGTACGGGACTACCCGGATGTGTTCACGGATGACTTACCAGGTATGCCACCTAAGAGAGATATAGAATTCAGAATAGATCTAGTACCAGGGACAACCCCGATCCATAACAGACCTTATAGAATGGCAGCCAATAAATTAGTAGAGGTCAAGAAGCAAGTAGATGATTTGCTTCAGAAAGGATACATTAGACCAAGTTCATCCCCATGGGGAGCTCCAGTCATTTTTGTGGAGAAGAAAGATCATACCCAGAGGATGAGTGTGGATTATCGGGCACTAAATGATGTGACCATCAAGAATAAGTACCCTCTGCCTATAATTGATGATTTGTTTGATCAGCTTAAAGGTGCCACCGTTTTCTCCAAGATCGATCTTTGATCAGGGTATCTGTCACGCCCGGAATTTCTATCCAAAATCCCAAACGCTTACATGTGTGTAAACCCTCGTCCAGGAATCAGCCGAGGCACACAATAACAAATTGATAATAGAGTACAATTATTACTCTAATTAATAAGCGAATAAAATGTCATTACAGAGGTAGATAGTTCCTCTCAATCAATAAAGATCTAAGCAGCGGAAAATAAAGATAAACAACACAGACGACTCCACTCCACAAGCAGCTTGACCAGGACTACGCCAAATCCTCAACACCATCAGCATCACTGTAGAACTCCTCCTCTGATGAATGATTGCAAGGTGAGTATATGACATACTCAGCAAGCCACGCAGCAAATATGCAAGTGCACAGGATAACCAAGGATGGCATAATATAGGCTTCTTTGCATAAATAGCATTTGATGAATATTTCAGAATTTAATAAAACAGTAGAGTATTAATTAAACAGTATTAATCCAACACTATACAACACACCCTGTTGTATAGGCCCAACCATTCTAAACAACCAACCCCGGCTGCACAGTTCTAACTCCAAACCAGGAATATACCATTCCAACCCAGGAGCCAATCAAATTATTACCAGTTATAGCATCTTTCATTATGGGGTGAAGGGTGAGACTAATCACGAAAGACATTGTTAGACCTGCCCATAACCGCGGGCGCGGCTATTCGAATAGTTTTACTCTGATCAGAGGTGTACCACTGTACCCACAAGACACAGCCCCACAACATGTCACCATGTGCCTTGATACCACCATGGCACCTCGGAAAGGAGCTGTGACATTACCCCTCACACAACACAATCCACCACAGTGCACCATTCCTGGATCATAATCACCCCCTTATAAACAAGGCATGGACTCCCCAGCGACCCCCGTGGGCTTATCTCCGCCACTTCTCAGTCTGGTGCTCCGCAATGAACTATGCTATACAAAAGATAAAGCCGTTGCCCACGCTGGTTTGTGGTTGGCACGGTTAATGTTTCACAACCGAAACTCGTGAACTGGTCCTTAATTGTCATGAGCACGACCATCAAAACCATGTACTCACAACCCACCATTATCAGGTTTTAGTTGGCAAATTAATTAATTAACCAATCACGATTGACCATCGTGAACTATCATTAAGCCATCATTAAATAATAATGAATCATAAGTTATCCCATTAGTGTGCTAATGTTTCTAAACATGGCTAAGCAATTACACCTAATATCTAGTCGAACCAATAAAAAGCTCAACTAGTCAAGTTATAATAACCCAAGGTATCAAGGAAATAAGATAATCAAGAACAAAAGGGCCATAACAAACAATAGGCTATTTCCACCCAATGACATTCAAAAATAAATGCAATAGTTGAATAGAAACAGTAGCTTTAAACGGGATCAACATGCTCAAAGGATTGATTAGGATCTGTGTGACTTGCCTTGCTGGCCTTGGAACTCTTCTAAATCTTCTCCTGCGAAAACGGACTCTCCGGAAACGTCGGATTCTAAACAGAAAAGAGCAAAAACACCAAAACAGCACATAAGCAAGCATGAACAGTACATGTGGATATTTTTAACATGTAGATCTCAATTTTAGAAAAAATTAGAGACTTGAACCAACTAAATCCGAGCTAAGATGAATTAGTTATGAATTTTTAAAGATTAAATCGGATTAAATCATTTATATAAATTTTAATTGAATTATGACGCAATAATGAATTATTTTTGAAAAGAAAAAGGGGAATTATTGCGTCAGCGGGGCTCGGGTTCACGGTGGACCGGGTCCACGGCGGCGATTCACGAGATTGGACGGCCGAGATCTAATCAACCAAAACGGACGGCCGAGATCTATCCCGACCACGGCGGTCCACGGGAGACGACAACGATGACGTCGGCGATGATGTCATCACTGGCGGCGGCTCGGGCACGCATGCCCGTCGGCGAACGACGGCGCGGCGGCGCGAACGGAGGGCGCCGAAACGATGCGGGCATCGCGGCAAACCTACCGGTGACCAAAACGACGGTGGAAGATGACCGGACGACGACGGCGGCGAGGTTGAAGCGGCGGCGGTCTTCGGGTCGACGGTGACGGCGGTGCTCCGGCGGGAAATAGCGGCAACGGAGGGGCGGACGAGGACGGCGACGCGACGGCGACCACGACGACGGTCTTCCCGAGCGATGACGACGGCTGGAGCGACTGCGGCGCACGGCTGGAGCGGCGGCGGCGACGGCGGCGCTAGGCTACACGGCGCTAGTGCGCTACGGACGGCGAGAGGCGAAGGCGAAGGCGGCGACGGGTAGAGGGGAGCTCGGGGATCCTTTTATAGGGGTCGGAAGGCGGCGGCGAAGCCCACGGCGGCCCGGCGACGCGAAGGAAAGGTTAGGGTTCGGGGGAGAGAGAGGAATCCGATTCGAGATCGAATCCGCGGACTTCCAAACCGAGATAGATGATGATTCCAAAACGAAAAAGGTAGAGGAGATCCCGGGGATCATTTCCCCTCAACCGATTTCACCGGAGAAGGAAAGAGGCGACCGGATTTGGAAGGAGATGGCGGCGGCACGGCGCTAGGGTTTCGGGCGCGGGCGGACGGAGGAAGACGACGACTCCGACAGGCGGGCCCCACCTGTCAGCGAGCGGGAGAGAGAGAGAGGAGCGGCTGCGCGCTCGGCGGCTCGGCTGCGGGCCGACTGGGCCGACTTGGGCCGGGGAGGAGAGAGAAAGGGTTTTGGGCCGACTTTCGGCCCAAAGCCAAAAGAGAATTTTAAAAATCTTTTTCAATTTAAATAATTCATGAAATGCAATTTCATTTATTAAAAATACTTCCTTAACTCAAATAAATCCCAGAAAAATCTAGGAATTATAGAATTAAGCAAAGTATTTAATAAAATTTTATCTGGCCCAATTTTATATTGGAATTTATTATTTAAAATTAGATCTTTTCTTCTAGGCTTTTAAAAATCATTTCTGATAATTCCATTTAAACAATAATTTATAACTTTAAGATTTTTAGGGTGTGACAGTATCACCAGTTGAGGATTAAAGAGGAAGATATACCTAAGACGGTTTTTATCACTCGTTATGGGTTGTTTGAATGTACTGTGATGTCTTTCGGACTTACCAATGCCCCTGCTTTCTTCATGAACTTGATGAATAAAGTGTTTATGGAATAACTAGAGAAGTTCGTGGTGGTCTTTATTGATGATATTCTTATTTACTCCCGAACCAAAGAAGAGCATGAAGAACATCTTCGTCTCGCACTAGAGAAGTTACAAGAACATCAACTTTATTCCAAGTTTAGCAAATGTGAATTTTGGTTGTCTAAAGTAAAGATTCTTGGGCACGTCATCTCAGCCGGAGGAGTTGCCGTCGACCCTAGTAATGTGGAATCCGTAACTAATTGGAAACAACCGAAGACAGTTTCAGAGATTTGTAGTTTCCTGGGTCTTGCAGGTCTTACAGGCTATTACCGGAGGTTCATAGAGAATTTTTCCAAGATTGCTAAGCCCATGACACGCCTGCTTTAGAAAGACGTGAAGTACAAGTGGTCAGAAGAATGTGAGCAAAGTTTTCAAGAGTTGAAGAGTCGCTTAATATCAGCACCCATTCTGATTTTGCCTGATCCAAAGAAGGGTTTCCAAGTGTATTGCGACGCATCTATGCTTGGGTTAGGTCGCGTTCTGATGCAAGATGGGAAGGTGGTTGCCTATGCATCTCGTCAGTTACGTCCCCATGAGAAGAATTACCCTACCCATGATCTTGAGTTAGCTGCAGTGGTTCATGCCTTGGCGTCACTACCTCTTTGGTACTCGTACGGAGGTGTACACGGATCACAAGAGTTTGAAGTATATCTTCACCCAGCCAGATCTGAACATGAGACAGTGGAGATGGTTGGAGTTAATTAAGGATTACGACAAGGGAATTCATTATCACCCGGGAAAGGCTAATGTTGTGGCAGATGCTCTCAGCAGGAAAAGCTATTGCAATGCTACGGAAGGACGACAGTTGCCGTGGGAATTATGCAAGGAATTTGAAAGATTGAATTTTGGAATTGTCAGTAGAGGTTTCGTTGCAGCTTTAGAAGCGAAGCCCACTTTCATTGATCAGGTTAGAGAAGCTCAAGTCAATGATCTTGATATCCAAGAGATTAAGAAGAATATGAGAAGAGGAAAGGCTATCGGTTATTTGGAAGATGAGCAAGGAACTGTATGGTTGGGCGAGAGAATTTGTGTCCCAGACAACAAGGAGTTGAAGGATACAATTCTGAAGCAAGCTCATGATACTTTATACTCCATACACCTTGGTAGTACCAAGATGTACCAAGATCTCAAGGAGAAATTTTGGTGGGCGAGTATGAAGCGTGAGATAGCAGAGTATGTAGCTGTGTGTGATGTATGTCAGCGAGTGTCACACCCTAAAAATCCTAAATATATAAATTTTTGTTTAATTGGAATTATTAGAAATAGTTATAAAACCCTAGAAGAGAAGATCTAATTTGAAATAATAAATTCCAATATAAAATTGGGCCAGATAAAATTTTTTTAAATACTTTGCTTAATTCTATAGTTCCTAGATTTTTCTGGGATTTATTTGAGCAAATGAAGTATTTTTAATAAATGAAATTGCATTTCATGAATAATTTTAATTGAAAAAGGTTTTAAAATCCCTCTTTTGGCTTTGGGCCGAAGGTCGGCCCAAAACCCTCTCTCTCCCTCGGCCCAAGTCAGCCCGCAGCCGAGCCGCCGCCCGCGCACGCGCAGCCGCCGCTCTCCTCTCTCTCTCTCCCGCTGATAGGTGGGCCCCACCTGTCGGACTCGTCGTCCTCCTCGCGCCCGAACCCTAGCCGAGCCGCGCCGCCGCCGCCTTTCCAATTCGCTCGCCCCTTTCCATCTCCGGTCGAATTGATAGAGGGGAAATGATCCCCGAGACCTCCTCTACCTTTTCCCTTTTGGAATCTATCGCTAATTCGGTTTGGAAATCGCCGGATTTGACCTCGAATCGGATTCGATTTTCTTCTCCGAACCCTAGACTTTCCTTCTCGTCGTCGGTCGCCGTGGGCCTTCGCCGCCACCCCCTATCCACTATAAAAGGACCCCCGGTGTCTCCGCTACCCGCCGCCACCCTC
This sequence comes from Oryza meridionalis, assembly GCA_000338895.3. Taxonomy (NCBI): domain Eukaryota; kingdom Viridiplantae; phylum Streptophyta; class Magnoliopsida; order Poales; family Poaceae; genus Oryza; species Oryza meridionalis. The sequence goes on along the minus strand of CM002535.2, from coordinate 9,028,663 downwards.
GCTTTCGTCTCTCGTCATCGGTAGAGCTCTAGCGCCGTGCCGCTTAGCGCCGCCGTCACCGCCGTTCGTCCAGCCGTGCGCCGCCGCTGCTCCGGTCGTCGTTGTCGCTCGAGAAGGACATCGCGGTGGTCGCCAAGCCATCGCCGATCTCGTCCCGTCCTCCGTTTCCGCCGAAGATCGCCGGAGCCCCGCCGTCGTCGTCAAGCCGAAGATCGCCGCCGCTTCTTCCTCGTCGCCGTCACCGTCCGTTGATCTTCTGCCGCTGTTTTGGTCACCGGTGAGTTCGCTGTGTCGCCCGCATCATGCTGGTGCCCTCTGTTTGCGCCGCCGCGCCGTCGTTCGTCGGCAAGCATGCGCTGCCCGAGTCATCGCCGGTGATGACGTCATCACTGACGTCATCATCGTCATTTTCCCATGGACCACCGTGGTCTGGACCGATCTCGGCCGTTCGTTCGGGTTGGAATCGATCTCGGCCGTTCGTTTCCGTAGACTGTAGCCGTGCACCCGGTCCATCGTGAACCCGAGCCGCTGACGCAATAATCCTTTTTTTTCTTTTCAAAAATAATTCATTATTGCGTCATAATTCAATTAAAATCTATATAAATGATTTAATCCGATTTAATCTTTGAAAATTCATAACTAATTCATCTTAGCTCGGATTTAGTTGGTTCAAGTCTCTAAATTTTTCTAAAATTGAGATCTACATGTTAAAAATATCCACATGTACTGTTCATGCTTGTTTATGTGTTGTTTTGGTGATTTTCCTCTTTTCTGTTTAGATTCCGACGTTTCCGGAGAGTCCGTTTTCGCAGGAGAAGAATTTGAAGAGTTCCAAGGCCAGCAAAGCAAGTCACAAAGATCCCAAATAACCCTTTGAGCATGTTGAACCCGTTTAAAGCTATTGATTTATTTCAACTTATGCATTGTTTTCGAATGTCATTGGGTGGTGAGCCTTTCCCATTTAATTGTGGCCGAAGATGACTTTATTTTCCTATGGGTTATAATTTGACTAGCATGGACCTTATATATTGGATTGGTTCAGCTAGATGTTATTTTAGTTGCTTAGCCGTGCTTAGAAACATTAGCTCATTAATTGGATAAATTATGCTTCACTATTACTTATGGTTATATTTAATGGTAGCTCACGATGGTCAATCGTGTTATGATAATTAATTGATAATTAAAATATGATTAATGGTGGGTTGTGAGCACATGGTTTTGAAGGTCGTGCTCATCACAATTAAGGACCGGTTCGCGAGCTACTGTTGTGAAACATTAACTGTGCCAACCACAAGCCAGCGTGGGCAACGGCTTTACCTTTTGAATAGCATGGTTCATTACGGGGTGCCAGACTGAGAAGCGGCGAGAAGTCCGTGGGGGTCGCTGGGGAGTCCATGCCTCTGGTTTTTGAGGGGGTGATTATGATCCAGGAATGGTGCACTGTGGTGAGTTGTGTTGTGCGAAGGGTATTGTTACGATTTCCCCCTTTGCAGTGCCGTGGTGGTACTTTGGGGTATGGCAACATGTGTGGAATCGTGTCTTGTGGGTACAGTGGTACATCTCTGGCCAGAGTAAAACTATTCGAATAGCCATGCCCGCGGTAATGGGCGGGTCTAACAATGTCTTTCGTGATTAGTCTCACACTTTTCATTATAATAAATGATGCTATAACTGGTAATAATTTGATTAGCTCTTGGTTTGGAATGGTATATTCCTGGTTTGGAGATAGAACTGTGCAGCCGGGATTGGTTGTTCAGAATGGATGGGCCTATGCAACAGGGTATGTTGTATAGCGTTGGATTAATACTGCTTAATTAATACTCTACTGTTTTATTAAATTCTGAAATATTTATTAAATGCTATTTAGGCAAATGAGCCTATATTATGCCATCCTTTGTTATCCTGTGCACTTGTATATTTGCTGCATGGCTTGCTGAGTATGTCATATACTCACCTTGCAATCATTCATCAGAGGAGGAGTTCTACAGTGATGCTGATGGTGTTGAGGATTAGGCGTAGCTCTGGTCAAGCTGCCTGTGGAGTGGAGTCGTCTGCGCTGTTTATCTTTATTTTCCGCTGCTTAGATATTTATTAATTGAGAGGAACTATCTACCTCTGTAATGACATTTTATTCATTTATTAATTAGAGTAATAATTGTACTCTATTATCAATTTGTTATTGTGTGCCTCGGCTGATTCCTGGACGAGGGTTTACACACATGTAATCGTTTGGAATTTTGGATAGAAATTCCGGGCGTGACAGCGAGTCAAGGCAGAACATCAGAAACCCGCGGGTTTGCTGCAACCTTTAAAGATACTAGAATGGAAGTGGGAGGAAATTGGGATGGATTTCATCATTGGTCTGCCCAAAATGTCATCTGGCCATGATTCTATTTGGGTGATAGTCAACAGGATTACCAAAGTTGCTCATTTCATCCTTGTGAGGACAACGTATTCCGAGAATCATTTGGCGGAATTGTATATGGCGAGGATTGTGTGTTTGCATGGTGTTCCTAAGAAAATAGTATCCGATCGATGGAGCCAGTTTACTTCAAAGTTCTGGAAAAAGCTTCAGGAAGAGATGGGTTCAAAGCTGAATTTCAGTACTGCTTATCATCCGCAAACAGACGGACAAACTGAAAGAGTAAATCAGATTTTTGTAGACATGTTAAGAGCTTATGTTTTAGACTTCGGTGGTAGTTGGGATAAGAATTTGCCTTACGCAGAATTCTTGTACAACAATAGTTACCAAGCTAGTCTTCAAATGGCTCCTTATGAAGCACTGTATGGTCGAAAGTGCCGCACTCCACTTTTGTGGGATCAAACGGGAGAACGTCAGGTTTTTGGTACTGATATTCTATGGGAAGCAGAAGAGAAGGTAAAGATCATTCAAGAAAGATTGCGTATAGCCTAGTCTTGTCATAAGAGCTATGCTGACAATCGCCGCAGGGATTTAATTTTGAGGAAGGAGATCATGTGTACCTTCGTATCACGCCTCTTTGGGGAGTTCATCGTTTTCACACCAAAGGAAAATTGGCACCGCGGTTTGTGGGACCATATAAGATTGTCAGCAGAAGAGGTGAGGTCGCCTATCAGTTGGAGTTACCCCAGTCCCTGGTAGGTGTTCATAATGTGTTCCATGTGTCACAGTTGAAAAAGTGTTTGAGGGTACCCATTGAAGAAGCTAATCCTGAGCAGATAGAAATCCAAGAGGATCTGACTTATGTTGAGAAACCAATCCGTATCATGGAGACAGATGAGAGAAGAACTAGGAATCGAGTTATCCGTTTCTGCAAGGTCCAATGGAGTAATCACTCGGAAGAAGAAGCTACCTGCGAACGAGAAGATGAATTAAAGTCAGCTCATCTGCATCTCTTCGCCAGCTCTTCCGAATCTCGAGGACGAGATTCTGTTTAAGGGGGGTAGGTTTGTCACACCCTAAAAATTCCAAATTTATAAATTGTTGTTTAAATGGAATTATAAGATATGATTTTAATAGCTTATAAGAAAAGATCTAATTTTAAGTAATAACTTCCAATATAAAAGTGGGCTAGATAAAATTTTATTAAATACTTCTCTTGATTCTATAGTTCCTAGATTTTTCTGGGATTTATTTGAGCTAAGAAAGTATTTTTAATAAATGGAATTGCATTTCATGAATAATTTAAAAAGAAAAAGCTTTTAAAAGTCCTCTCCTGGCTTTGGGCCAAAAGTCGGCCCAAGTCTCTCTCTCTCTCCTTTGGCCTGCTCGCGCTCAGCCCAAGCTGGCCCACCAAGCCAAGCCGCCCTCTCTCCCTCTTCTCTCCCGCTGACAGGTGGGGCCCACCTGTCAGGGTCGTCTTCCTCCTCTCGCCGCCAGCTGCCCCCTAGCCGCGCACAAGCCGCCCCCGCCCCTTCCAAATTCCGTCGCCCCTTTTCCCGATCCGATCAAATAGGTAGAGGGGAAATGATCCCCTTGATCTCCTCTATCTTTTCCCCTATAGAAACTTCATCTAATTTTGTTTGGAAATCGTCGGATTCAAGCTCGATTCGGATTCGATTTCTCTTCCCTAACCCTAAACCTTCCATCGCCGCCGACGAACGCTGTGGGCCTAGCCCCCGCCCCCTAGCCCCTATAAAAGGATCCCCGATACCTCCTCCGTCCGCCGCCACGTTCGCCTTAGCCCTCCACCGCCAGTAGAGCTCTAGCCGCGTTAGCCCGTGCGCCACCGTCGCTGCCACAAGTCTAGCCGTGCGCCGCCGCCGCTCCAGTCACCGCCGTCACTCGGGAAGGTCGCCGTCGGGTTCGCCAAGTCGTCGCCGTCCTCATCCCGTTCTCCGTTTCCGCCGAAGACTGCCGGGGCATCGCCGTCGTCATCGACCCGAACGTCTCCGACGCTTCGACCACGCCGCCGTCACCGTCAGTTGCCGTCCGTCGCCGTCCAAGCCCTCGGTGAGTTCGCCGCGTCGCCCTCTACCCGTAGATGTGCTCCGTTTGCACCGCCGCGCCGTCGTTCGCCAGCGAGCATGAGGTGCCGAGCCGCCGCCGGTGATGACGTCATCGTCGACGTCAGCGCCACATCAGCCGTAGACCCGTGGTACATTAGATCGTTCTTGGCCATTCGTTCGGTTTAGATTAGATCTCAGCCGTTCGTTTCGTAGACCATTTCCGTGCACCCGGTCCACCGTGAACCCGAGCCCGCTGACGCAATAAATCCTTTTTCCTTTTCAAAAATAATTCTTTATTGTGTCATAATCTAATTAAAATCTATATAAATGATTTAATCCGGTTTAATATTTAAAAATTCATAACTAATTCATCTTAGCTCGGATTTAGTTTGTTCAAGTCTCTAAATTTTTGTAAAATTGAGATCTACATGCTAAAAATATCCACATGTGTTGTTTATGATTCAGGAATGGTGCACTGCTTTGAATTGTGTTATGCGGAGGGTATTGTCACAATCTCTATTCGGGTACTTGTTAAGTATCGCGATGCATGGTTGACATGATGTTGAGGTTGTGTCTTGTGGGTACAGTGATACACCTCTGGCCAGAGTAAAACTATTCGAATAGCCGTGCTCACGGTTATTGGCGGGTCTAACAATGTCTTTCGTGATTAGTCTCACACCTCTCACCATAATAAATATACTGTAATTGGTAATAACTTGTTTAGCTCCTGGTTTGGAATGGTATATTCCTGGTTTGGAGATAGGACTGTGCAGCCGGGAATGGTTGTTCAGAATGGTTGGGCCTATACAACGGGGATGTTGTATAGCGTTGGATTAATATTGTTTAATTAAACACTTACTGTTTTTCTAAATTCTGAAGTATTTATTGGATGCCATTTATGCAAATGAGACTATACTATGCCATCCTTTGTTATCCCCTGCACTTGCATATTTGCTGCGTGGCTTGTTGAGTATGTCGTATACTCACCTTGCAATCATTCATCAGAGGAGGAGTTCTACAGTGATGCTGAAGGTGTGGAGGATTAGGCATAGCCCTGGTCAAGCTGCTTGTGGCATGGAGTCGCCTGAGCTCTTTATTTTATTTTCCGCTGCTTAGATCTTTATTGTTTGAGAGGAACTATCCACCTCTGTAATGACTTTATATTCGCCTATTAATTAGAATAATAATTGCACTCTATTATCAATTTGTTATTGTGTGCCTCGGCTGATTCCTAGACGAGGGTTTACACACATGTAAGCGTTTGGAGTTTTGGATAGAAATTCCGGGCGTGACAAATTTTTTCTTCTTGGCCAACTTTGAATACTTTTAGCTCCTTTGAATTTCTTCCGGGGAGTTCTTCAACGTCAAAAAGTTGTCGCACTGATTCGGGGTTATGTTGGCATACGTCGAAAACAGTGTACATCCCGTCTTCACAAAGTTCTTGTTCAAGGTGGTTTCCCAACCACGCCAAGACTTGGCCATTGTTTGCAGTGCACAATTCCTCACTGCTACCTCTGATCCATCCAGGAACTGGAAGATTTTCTTCAACTCTTTCCATAAGACTTCCTTATCCCCATTCGATACATGATCCCAGTCCTTGACCGTGACGGGGATCTTTTCCCTTACTATTAGGCCACACTGTGAACTGAATTTCGCACGTGCTGTCTTAGGGGCGAGCGGCTCTCCTTTTGGCGAAACATGGGTAACAACATGGAACCCTTCATCCTTTCTATTCACGCTTCTCTCGCCCTTCCGTTTCTTCGCCTTTGCTGACCGTTCGCTTTCTTTGAGCTGGTTGTGTTAGCTGGTACCTCGTCGTCTTTCGACGGATCTTTTTTCTTCAGCTGCTGTTTTGATCGCCGTGGCGCCGTTTCCTACGAGAAGGTATACATGAAAGTTTCGAATTAGCTCGGGCTAATAGTTATCACGGTGAAGAGTTTACATATTAAGTTTACTTACTCCTTCTTTTGGGGGAATGTAGACCTTGTCGCCTTCTTCACCGTCGCCCTTTTTCCTTCTCTTCGGGCTTGGGCTTGGACAAGGATCGCTTGGCGATGAGTACTCATCGTCTTCGTCAGCTACGTCACTGTCGGAACTATCTTCCGGTGGGACCGTTGGTTCCGGAGCAACCACAACAGCAAGGGACTGCTCTTCCTCCCCTAAACCCTTCTCTTCAGTCCCTTCAGTACTATCGGCCATCGTTTCAAACTTCTAACATAACAAAAAAAATTGTATATTAAATTGTGTATTAAAAACTTGTGTACATAATTGCACAAGGTTATAACAAAAACTTGTGTACATAATTGTGTACTAAAATTAGTACAAACTAATTTGCTAAATTAGTACAAACAAATTTGATAAATTAGTACAAACTAAAATTAGTACAAACTAATTTACTAAATTAGTACAAACAAATTTGATAAATTAGTACAAACTAAAATTAGTTCAAACTAATTTGCTAAATTAGTACAAACTAATTTGCTAAATTAGTACAAACAAATTTGATAAATTAGTACAAACTAAAATTAGTTCAAAATAATTTTCTAAATTAATACAAACTACTTTGCTAAAAAATTAATAAGACGTCGTTCGGCCGAGGACGACTTCGGTCGTGGACGACGACCGGCCGAAGAAGCTGTTTGGCCGCGATACCGTGACTTAGAGAGAGAGGCGGTGGTGGAGTGGCCGGTGGCGGTGGAGCGGGCCGCCGGAGTGGCCGGCGCGAGGTGGTGGAGCGGCCAGTGGCGGTGGAGCTCGCGCGCGGAGGTCGGTGGTGGAGCGGCCGGTAGCGGTGGAGCTCGCGCGCGGAGTTCGGCGGTGGAGCGGCGGCGCACGCGGAGCAGCCGGCGGCGGCGGTGGGCGGATGGAGCTAGCTCGACGGCCGGCGCGGTGGAGCGTGCGGCCGGCGCGAGCTCGATGGTCGGCGGCGTGCGAAGGACGACGGTCGGCGGCGGCGGAGGACGGCAGCAGCGTGGGGTGGCGAAAAAATTCGGCAGCCTGACGGCGCCAAAATTTCTAGGGTTCCCGCCTGGACTTAGAAATTTTGGCGCCATGGGCGGGCCATTATATAGGGAAAGGATCTTCGCAGGCAGACCGTCCGCCTGCGAATATGATCTTCGCAAGTGGGCCGTTCGCCTGCAAAGATCGTTTTTACTATCTTCGTAGGCGGACGGTCCACCTGCGAAGATGTAAACCATACTCGGCATAACAATCTTCGCAAGCGGTCCGTCCGCCTGCGAAGATTGTTACAGAGGTGAATATACATTATTTCAAAATCTTTTTTAATTTATTTTTGTAATTTGAAAATGTCTACAGTAGTTTTAATAAAAATGGTAATTGTACATACAAAAATACTTTTCAAATTTAAATCTTACTTAAATGTACATACTACTTTAAATTTTTAACAAATTTAGAAACAATGGTAAGTGCACATAAAAAATTGCTACTAAATTTTGAAACATCTTTTAAAAAAACTTTTAAAATATAAAAAACTGTAAATATTACACTACAAATTGCTACTAAATATGCAAAATGTTGAGTACAATTGTTCGTCAATTTGCGATATGATCACACATCACCTTACATACCACCATTACATAACTACTAACTTCTTAGATGCTTACATGCCACTCAACAATCATTACCCTTTAACATTTTTACTCACACCGTCCGTGCGCATGTAAGGCTTCACAGTCTTCTGAGTAGATGTCTCGACATTCTTAATCTTCTGTACAAACTGACTATAAAATGGCATACTATCGTATTGGTTGTAATCTTCGACATATTCAACCCCATCCACTCCCAATATCTTTTGTTTCCCTGGTAGCACTATATCTTTCTTCAAATTTGAAGGGTCTTTCACATAAAACACTTGTGCCATGCGATTGGTGAGTACCCAAGGGTCATCCTTGTGACCCACACTCGCAAGGACAACAACAGTAAGACCGAACTTATCAACATTGACCTCGTTTGGGTATTTTACCCACTGGCACTTAAATATGGGGAATTGCATTGTGTGCCCACAGTCGATTTCCCATATTTCTTCAATAAACCCGAAGTATGATTGTTTTTCCCCGGCTTCATCAATTGCCTCCACATGGACACCGCTGTTTTGCGTACAGGTCTTATTATCTCGGGCTCTTGTACTAAACGAGTATCTATTAATGTCATATCTCTGCCAAGAATTTACTGTAGTTGATGGACCACAAGCCAACCGCCTCATAGTTATTTCATCGGTAATTTGTCCCTCAGGTAAGTCTAGGTCTCGCAACCAATCTATTAAGAGACGCTTATGTTCTTTCAATATCCACTCGGTGGTGCGACCCTTATTGTTAGCTCGTATTAGTTCGATATGTTGATCGATGTAAGGCTCAACGATAGCAAACTGATGAAGCACGCTGAAGTGAGATTCTTGGAATGATTTGTGATCATGGGTGACGAATCTCTTCTTTCTTATCGTTCCCCTGCCACTCAATCTGCCCTCGTGTCGGGGCACAGGTACTCCAATTGCATATCCATCTTTGAGGTAATCGATACAGCACTCGACAACCTCTTTAGTACTATAACCCTCAACCATTGATCCCTCTGGATGTGCACGATTTCGGACGTAACCCTTCAAAACTGCCATGTAACACTCGTATGACCACAATTGATGGAGGTACAATGGGCCAAGCGCAACCATCTGCGGCACTATGTGAACAATGAGGTGCTCCATCATATCAAAAAATGACGGAGGGAAACACATCTCAAGTTGGCACTGTGTCTCATGTGCGAATGTACGGAGATTTCCTAACTCTTCGAGACTAATGACCTTCTGTGACACTGCGTTGAAAAAGTAGCACAACCTTGTGATAGCGACCTTTAAATGCTTTGGTTTTATGGCCCTTATTGCAATTGCAAGAAACACGGTGAGCAAGACATGATAGTCGTCTGAATTATAACCAAATACCAACAAATCTTTCATGGAAACTAGTCGACTGATGTTTGATGAGAAACCTATGGGCACTCTGACATCGCGGAGTGAGTTGCAAAATGACTTCTTCTCCTTAGGTGTCAGTGTGAAACATAATGATGGAAGATATACTTTGCCATTCTTCTCTCCTTCTTGAGGGTGTAACTCTTCCCTTATTCCCATCTCGACTAGGTCCATCCTTGATTCAAGACCATCTTTAGTCTTCTTCGGCATGTCCAACAATGTTCCAACTATGTTGTCAAACACATTCTTCTCTAGATGCATGACATCTATGGCATGCCGAACCTCTAGATCTTTCCAGTACGGGAGGTACTTAAAGAATATGGAATGCTTCTTGAATGGGGGAGGGAGTTTATCATCTGGCTTCGAACTATCATCTTGCTTCTTACTATCCCCTTGTTTCGTATTCTTCTCGGGTTTCTTGCGCTTTGTCCCCTTTGATGGTTTTTTAGTCACTTTTCCAAACTCGCAAACAATTTTCTCTGTTATTGCACACACTTTTTCTCCCGATGTAGGTTTTGGTGCAGGATCAGTCTCTTCAGTGCCATCGAACTCCGCCTTCATCTTGCAGTACTTGTGATTTGTGCGTAGGAACCGCCGGTGCCGCATGTACACAAGCTTGTTGGAACCCAGGAGATACCTATAGTACGTTCCATTCAAGCAGATCACACATCTTGTTTTACCTTTAATTTGACCTGAAACTGAAAACATTGCTGGATAATCGTTAATGGTCATGAAGATGATGGCCTTCACAGTGAAGTATTCCCTTAAGTACTCGTCCCACACTTTCAATCCCTCTTTCCATAAATCAGCCATATCTTCCAACAATGGTTCAAGAAATACGTCAATATCAATACCAGGCTGACGGGGTCCCTGTATGAGGATCCAGAGTATTACGTATTTTCACTTTTGACAAAGCCAGGTAGGAAGATTATACACGGTGAGAAGCACTGGCCAAGTACTATGTGAGCTGCTCATGTCTCCAAAAGGATTAACTCCATCAGTACTCAGGGCAAATCTAATGTTCCGTGGGTCTTTAGCAAACTCTCTATACTGAGCATCAAAGTTTATCCACTGACGAGCATCTGTCGGGTGTCGAATCATCCCATCCTTCTTGCGCCCTTCTTCATGCCAGCGCATTAGTTCCGCATCTTGCGGGTTTAAGTATATCCGTTTAATGCGGTCTTTGACATGAAGGTACCACATCACAAGCAGCGGAATTTTTCTCTGTCTTCCCTCAGTTGTGTCAGACGGTTCTAGGCCAGTATTGCTATTCGATTTGTACCGGCTAGCACCGCATGTTGGACATTCATCTAAAGAAGCATACTCTTTCATGTACAGTATGCAGTGATTAACGCACGCATGAATCTTTTCCACACCAAGTGAAAGGGGACATATGAGTTTCTTCGCTTGATATGTGCTGGATGGTAGTGAGTTAGGTCTCGGGAGCATTTTCTGCATAAGTTCTAACAGACTGTCGAAACTGGTATCAGACCATCCATGTCTCGCTTTTAATCTCATAAGTTCAAGAACTGACCGTAGTGTTGTGAATTCACTGTCACAGCCCTTCGACTCATCATACAAAACTTCCTTAGCTGCCTTCTGTAAAGCTTCAAAGTTATTTAACCCTCTAGCCGACCCCATCAGCACCTCGGGTTCTGCATGACGTAACATTTCCTCTAGGTCGATTTTGTCCTCAACAGAACCATCGTCATGCACCATGTCTTCAACTTGTGTCGGAACTACATTTTCAGACCCGTCCACTTGTTCTTCGCCATGACGTGTCCATATTTTGTACTTGTCCATAAATCCACGAGTTACTAAGTGCTCCTTCACTTTAAAAGCATCGTCGAAGTCCCAGGCTATTTCATTCTTACAATCAGCATATGGACAAATTATCTTCCTCATATTATTCTTCGCAGCGTGTGCCTTGGCAATACCAATAAATTTAGATACTTCGTTTCTATATGGAGACAAAAACCTCGGCCAATGATACATCCATTCCCGACTTTCCATATCTCTAAAAAAATGAACATAAAATATTTGCACAATTATTACCAAATTTGTAGGGTTTATTGAAAAAACTTATCGCTATTCAAAACTAATTAACTAAAGGTTAATTGTAAATTAATAAAAAAACAATGTTTATTTCAATTTTTTTTACACAGACAAGCCAAATTAGTACATTAGGAAAATCTAACAAAATCATATCATCGGCATATTACAAACTACTATTTTTTGATTGCACCAAATAAATAGACATTAAAAATTTTATTCTCTCTCTATATATGACAATATCTAGATATAGATCTAGAACTAGGAGGTGGATGTGATAGCAAAAATAAAAAAAATGAGAATTTATATTACCACATTAAACCACTACAACAAGAGGCATCAAGTATTACACATACATCTAACATCAACATATCAAAAGAAATTAAATTAAAAAACATGGAGCTTTAACTTCACAATTTTACATGCATAAATCCATCACAAATTGAGATCTAAAAGCTTAAAAAATTGCATTCCTAGTATGGAAATGAGTAGATCTAAGCACCGTAGAAAAATCCCCAAAGATTTGAAGTTCAAAACCTCCCCCCTATATTTAAGTAACTTTAGGAGAGAGAAACTTCAGGGAGAATGAACAGGGCTCGGGGAGGAAGAAGACTATATAGGGGCATCTTGGCAGGCGGGCCATATAAGTGGCGCCTGCGAAGATCGATCTTCGCAGACGCACGACGTCTGCCGCCTGCGAAGATCGATCTTTGCAGGCGAACCGCCCCCTCCACCCCGGGTACATATTTTGCCTGCGGGGTTTTGGCTCCGAATTACATGCCCGCCTGCGAAAATCTAACCCCTACGACGCCGTAAATGAGTTTTCTAGTAGTGCGAGTTCTCCTCGCCGCACTACCGCTGGAACCTGGCTGATGAGGGCTAGCTAGGGTACCGATCTTCCGTTATGTACCGAGAAGTCGATTATGGAGACTTGATGCTGATGATCCAAAGGTTCCGATCAGGATGACCGAACCCTTCAAAATCACTACACCACCTCTCACAATCACTACACCACACGAACCGAAACACGGTTGACCTCATTGATAAGGCTATCTCCTGCAAGCGAACCGAGAACACAAGCAAGAGTGTAGAAGATGCAATTTGAATATATTGCGACTATAAGATGAATCTTACAAATTGGGGTTCCATGAACTGAACTAACGATGAAACTGCTATAGCAGATATAATGTAAGCAAGACATCACTCTAAACGATGATGGCTATTGAATAAATATGATTAGGGACATCCTAGATTAGCTCTAGGGCGTCCACTCCTTGGACTTAGGTCATAACACAATTATAAGGCTCAAGGCCTAAATTAAACTCGGATCGGATGATGTACGTGGCTTATTTTGCAGATTTCCGACGGCCTAGGAGGAATTTTCATCTGGGACTATAATTATATGAATGTATACTCCATAAGCTTTCTAACAAGTACTCATGGGCCTCGAGAGTCTCTCTGGATTAGCGGCTAGCTCTGTTTAAAGTTGATTTTGTCAAGACATCCGAATGCAAATCCAAAACGTGTAGAACTTCATCTATTGCCTTCATCAACCAAAAAAAGATGTGGCGATATAGGAATCACAAAGCTTCCCGTTTGGCTAGAACTGTTTAAAATTTGGTCATGCTTCGACATATTTTAATCCAGAATATTAAGACAATAATCATGACATACATAATGAGAAGCGATCTGGTGATGAGGCTAAACATAAACATGAGCATGCTTAAGGTAAAATAAGCATAGGCATTGTTGAGATTCACATAGGATTGAAATACTATGGATAACATTGTGAACATGTAAATAACAAGAAGAAAATCAAATAAAGTTAGAATCTTATACCCAGAGAATGGTGCAGAAGATGTTGAGGCATACGTATTGCCTCCGTTGATGTTGTCTCCTCCGTTCTCTCCAGTAGAAGCCATGGTGAACCAAAAGTAGAGGAAAATGCAAAGTTGTCGTCAAAGAACTAAGAACAGGAGCAGTCGCGCTTGAAGCGCTACCCAAAAACTTGATCGCCCGCCTACCTGTGCAGGTTCTCAAGCGGACGGAGTTCCGGAGGCACCTGCTCGTCCCGTACACCTATGTGCAGGTGAATAGAACCGGGTAAGGATTCTGCAGCTCAGGAACAGAGGAGGAGGAAATCGAAGTGCAAGAGTTGGGAAGCACATCACTACGTCCTTCGGGTCGCTGCGGAGTATATATATGTGAGCGCGAGAGTAACGTTCGAAGTTATCAACCGCGGTGTTTAATTTCGTAACCGTTACGCTCGTTAATACGGAATCAATTCACGGTGTTTAATTCCGTAACCGACGGAATCAATTCACATCTTTTATTTCCGTAACCGACGAAATTAATTCACGACGTTTAATTCCGTAACCGACGCGCTCATTAATACGGAATCAATTCACGGCGTTTAATTCCATAACCGACGAAATCAATTCACGATGTTTAATTCCGTAACCGACGCGTCCGTTAATATGGAATCAATTCTTTTATTTCCGTAACTGACGAAATTAATTCACGACGTTTAATTCCGTAACCGACGCGCTCATTAATACGGAATCAATTCACGGCGTTTAATTCCATAACCGACGAAATCAATTCACGATGTTTAATTCCGTAACCGACACGCTCGTTAATATGGAATCAATTCTCCATGTTTATTATCATCCGTTACAAAACGAGAGAGAGAGTAGCAGCAGCCTGCCTCGCCTCGCCCCGCCCCGCCTGGCTGTCCACGCACCATCTCAACCGATTAACAAAGACTCTCCACTAGCTCTGTATTTAAGTTGAGACCTCTTCACTTAGATTTCCAAGGTGGTATTATTACCCATAGCATTTAATGTGGGCCATTGGAATTTATTAGGATTTGATTGGACCTAGCCCATTAATCTAACAATCCCCACCAAATTTCATGGCTCACAGCAAATGCACTCGATTCTGATCTTGTTTGTTATACCAGTCTTTCGGTGGAGACTGTTAAGTTGAACTTCCACCTAGGAAAAGAGTTACACCAGATCACAACTGAACAATGGACTATGCCTTAAATTGTCAGTCTTATGTGACTTAGGTTTCACTCAAACCCTTAACTGGTACTGGGCTGCCGTCTGCATCTTCTCTGTTTGGAGCGTATAAGTCATATTCCAGGCATTTTCATGAGTATCTAGAGATCACCTAGATCTCATAGACTGTGACTAGCAGTTGGACTCATATAGGTGTGTTCCTTCTAAGATGTTCTGTAGGTTAACATTTCTGCTTTACGAAAAGCCACTCAGATCACATTAAGGTGTATACCATCCTATCATACAGATTAGAGGAGAAGTGCATCACGAAGATAAGCCCATTTTAGGATCTCTTCTCTCAGCTACACAATAGTTTGTTTCGCCATCCAAATTCACGGGATCTCCGATCATGTGTGTCAAGTTTTTGCTAAATCGAGAGTTATAAATACCTATCAGAAAATCAAGACCTAGTTCCTTATCAGAGGAGACTCACCGGAGAAGGTGGAGCAAGCTCACCAGAGACCGTCGTCGCTAGCGGGAGCCTCGTAGGGTAACAATGGATAGAAGGTGCAAGGGAAAGAGTTGTTGGGGGAGAGGAGTAGATAAGATGAAGAGAGTTGCTGGTCTTCGGCTATCTAAGTGGTGAAAATATGTGGTGGAAACTATATAATACATAGTGAAAACTTGGAAACAACTACTCGATCAAAAAATGGACTTTTGAGATTCAGAAACGTCACTATAGGTAAAAATTTTACTTGCAGATTCACTCCTGAGTAAAACTTTTACTGTTTACTCATGGTAATGTTGGCGATTTCAAGCGTCCATTTTTCATCCAACGATAATTTGTTCGCAGGTTTCTACTATATATCTGGTTTACATTACATATTTTATTTTCCCGTATAAGTGTGTGCGGTCTACGAACACCCGCTCACTTGATCCACACGAATCTGCAGGCTACAGTTCGGCCCCGCGCGTGGTGCGCCGCCCATGCGGCATCAGCCCGCTGCACAAGCGCAGACCCCTGCGGCTTTGCTGCTATAGTCGGGGATGGCTGATACGCAACTGGTCGCGCGGAACCAGTGCTACCCCTTAAGTCTCAGCATATATACGTATGTATATATACCTTAAATACATACATATAAACTTTGTATGTATATAAATTTTGTACGTACATATATACAATACCAAGTTTACATACATATATATACAATACAAAGTTTATACGTATGTATATAAGTTATATATACAGACGTATATAGACAATAAAATATATGTGTAAACTTTGTATATTTTTTATATATACATGTATACAAAATTTATAGTTTGTATATGTATGTATGTATTAAAAGTAAAAAAAGGTATACACGTATACAAATATAGTGTAATGAGGACATTCTCTATTTTTACCCGCTGGTAAAGACGTAACAAAGGGTCAAGTAGTGTGGTCATCATAGTGTATGTGTATATACCTAGTTTGTACAACAAACCCCAAAAAACCGAAAAAGCGAAAAAGGAATGGACAAAAAAAGAAAAAAACAGGAAAAGGACGTGGGAGGAGGCGCGCGGGCCAGCAACGCCGGCGCTGGGCCTTCTGGTCGCGCGAATTAGCTATCGTGTTTGGACGGGCCGGCGGCTTGACTTTTTCGATCGCGAGGAATCTCGGACGTTCGATCAGATTCGACGGCTGATACATCCCATCCTTTCGGGCCTTTCGGCCTTCGTTGAGCTGGGCACTCGGACTATAATGGGCCCGTTGTTCTCAAAGCCGGCGTTGCTAGTAGATGAGATGGGGCGTTCTTTAAGGACCTGTTTAGTTGGAAAAAAAAATATTTTACTCATACATATCATATAAAAAAATATTTTACTCATACATATCATATCGAATATACATCCACATATATTTAATAACAAAACAAAATACATATTTTAGATTTCGCAAGAAAACCACTAGACGAATTTAGTTAAGTGTAATTATCTTTGTTAGTAAATGTTTATTATAGCATCACATTATCACATTATGAAGTAATTAGATTTAAAAGATTTGTCTCGTAATTTTCTGACGGACTGCGTAATTTTTTTATATATATTTAATACCCCCATATACTTTTTAAACATTTTTTCAAACATGACATGACATGTTAAATGAGAGCAAGTTCAAATAGTAGGCATCATGGGGCCTTCTCAAGCGTGGTGAGGTGATAATTTGAAAAATGAAAAACATCAGTTTTTCTTGCAAGAGCTATCTGTACATATATTTCAAGATAAATATATTAAATATAATTGTTTATATACTTTAAGATAAATACATTAAATCCATATGAGAATGATGGAGATGAAAAGAAAAAAAATAGAGTATACATTTATTAGCTCTAATATAACTTATAAGTTATGACTTAATTACAAGCTCATATAGTTGGTTGTATTATTAAATTTGTTCTTAGGAGGACCTTCTCTAGGTCGTAGAGCAGGGTCATAAGTCAAACTAATACTCCCTCCGTTTGATCATTTTTCTTGCTTAAAAATTCATTCTCTTATTCAGAAATTTTATGCTAATTATTATTTAAAGTTCCTTTAATAATAAATCGTAAATTTGTCCATCATCTTTCTTTGTTAACGAAACGCGCGTGGAAAGAATATTCAGTACAGGAACAAACTCACATGTCATTACCAACCCCCTCCCTCCCTCCCTCCCCCTCTCCCAAAAAAAAAAAAAGAAAAAAAAAGAAACGAACTTAATAGTAAATGTTCAGAAAAGAGGCCAACAAATCCCAGCAAATTGACCCGCGGTCTCTTCGATAAAAAAGGGAAGAGTACATGCAAGTTTTACATACTACCACACAGCCTCACGAGACCTCAGACCTGCAGAGCTTTGCAATCAAAGGCTAGCTAAAGAAATGTCGACACGACGACAGTGGATGAGGCCGGCGAGGGGCGGCGACGGCGGTGGCGGCAGCGCAGCGAGCAGGCGATCCTGTCGGCGAGGGAGACGCACGCCGCCACCCACCGGGCGAGCGCCACCCAGGTGACGGCCATCAGGTACTCGGCGAGCTCCCACGGCATCGCCATCGATGGATGATACGGAGTACGTACGATGAGCAAGCTTGGACTTGAGCGAGATGATCGATCGGTGATCGGTGATGCGCTCTAGCGACTTCCTAGGCTGATTTAAGATGTATAGCATGGACGGTCAACGGAGAAGAGGAAGAAGATACTCCAGCTTAGATAATGGTTGCGATGAGATCCACGAGAAAACGACGCGTCGCCTAAACTTCTCGTGTGGATGATGGGTGTGAGGTTTGGTGTGCTTGCTCGTTCGGCCGTACGTGGCGTCCATGCGTACATCTTTGCTGATCCAACGTGTCGTCCAAGGCGGCGACGTGCTGCTTACGAGCTACCGTGTAATTGTGAAAATTTAGTGTGTAACTAGTGAAATTTAAAGTATAATTACATTATAAATTCATATAATTTTTAGTGTAAAAGATTGACTATTTTTTTATTCGAGACGATGCCCGTTCAATTGTAATTCGTATGTACTCCCTCCTTCCAAAAATAAGTCCTTCTCTCTCTGTTCCAGGTTACAGAACGTATTAGGGTCAAAATTAAACTGTTTTAAGTTTAACCAATTTTATAGAAAAAAATACTAACATTTTTAACCCAAAATAAATTTATTATGAAAATATATTCAATTATTGATTTGATGAAACTAATTTAATATTATAAATATTAATATATCTGTTTATAAATATTTAATATTATAAATATTAATATATGACTTTGACCAGAGTCAAAACGACTTATAACTTGAAATGGAGGGAGTATTTCTTTTAGACCAACATCAAAGTGTATTTAACTCATTTATCATGTAACAAAACCAAAGAATATGCAACCAATAAGTACTAAAATAATTTCTTAGGGTTCCGATTAAAAATTTAATATAGCATACAGTAACTACAAATAGGATTTAGATTTTTGAAAAACCAAAAAAATGAAATAGGACTTTGACTTTTGAAAAGAGGGAGTACTACGATGAAATATGCTCCAGAAATACATATATACTTGTCCACACTACTAGAAAACTATCTTATAGACAGTTAAAACACATCCATATAGAGCTAGGACTTGGGCCGTGCAGGGCTCGCACGGTCCAGCCCATCGTGCTTCGTGCTAGAACGGGCCGTGCCAGGCCGAGGTGGAGAAGAGAAGGCCCAAGCACGGCCCAAAGACATGTCGGTCTTCTTCGGGCCGTGCCGGCCACCGAGAGATGCCGAGGACCGACGACGCGTGGCTGCGCATAGTCGCCGCCGCTGCGCCGCAAATCCTGCACCGAGGGCCGCCGCCGACGACGCTGAGGACCGACGCGGCGCGGCCACGCATAACCGCCACCGCCGCGCCGCGCATCCCGCGCCTAGGGTCGCCGACGCTGAGAGCCGCCGCCGCCGCGCCGAGGGCCGCCGACTCCGAGAGTTGCCGCGTTCAATGCCGAGGACCGACGCCGCGCGGCCCCGCATAGCCGCCGCTGCCACGCCGAGGGCTGTCGATGCCGAGAGCCGCCGACGTCGAGGACTGATGCCGCGTGGCCGCGCATAGCCGCCGCCGCCACGCCACGCAGCCCGCGCCGAGGGCCTCCGCCGACGCCCGGCTGCCTAGGCCCTAGGGTATTCGCCTCTGACCTGCTCTGCCCGATGCGTTCTTAACTCTTAAGGGAGGGGAAAATGAGAGGGAAACTCAAATAAGGGAGGAAAAAATAAGAGAGGGAAAATGAAAAAACAATGAGATAGTAATGTATATGGCTTAATGAACACAATTATAATTAACTTAATATCATAAATAACTTGAGATAATAAAATTAGGGGAATATATATATTAATAATTTGAATATATAGTTGTTGCCTCATTAAAAACCTTACGCCCTAGAGTAGGGTTCCTCCCACTAGAACGGATACCCTCATTTCAATCGGGTGGTAAGCCCCATCTTATTCGGGCACAGCGTCCGTCACAGGCTAGAAGTCACTGATGTGAAGAGTTATCTCAATCGGGCAAATGGCCGTCACGAATGAATATATCTCAATCGGGCCCTAAGTAAAGCCCGTCACCGATAGTTTTGACCCAGACGACCAGTCAAACTATAGCCCGTCACAGATGACCTATCTCTATCGGGCCACAACTAGTGCCCGTCACAGATGACTACTAACCTTTATCGGGCCTAAACTATAGCCCGTCACAGATGACTGCTGACCTCAATCGGGCCTAAATTAGAGCCCGTCACAGATGACTAGTGACGTCAATCGGGCCTAAGCTAGAGCCCCTCACAGATGATCTCATCTCAATCGGGCATTTAGTTATGACCCGTCACAGATGACTATAATCCACAAAAAAAAATAAATTTTGTTTTTTGGCTAGCCTCAGGCCTTTGCTAGCCATGCCCGCTGCAAAAATGACAGAAACAAACACAGATATTCAATATCCCCAGCTCCCTAGCATCACCCATTCATACATATGCATTCACATACACAGACATCAACATATTTCACACAACCACACATTCACAGCCATCTCATATTTCACATCCATTCAAATATTTATCATATTTCACCTGCAAAACCGAGTTAATTGGATCAAATATTTATTTAGCAAGTCTTAACATAAACATATGAAATATATACATAAATATAAACATCACATTTACATCATCACAGTTGCATAATAAGTGTTCAACATTGCCTAAACATAAAAGTTCAACATTGTTCATCATTTTAGTTTAAGCCTAAACATTCCTTTAGGGTTAATTATTTCGTGAAGGATGAAGCTGGCTATCTCCTCGTGAACCTCCTCAAAGCTGGTAGGCAGAGACTTGATTATTGTGCCCTACATTGTCATAATTCTAGATTAGTTGATCGATCATATATAAGTACTAAAATGTAGTTAGTCTATCACAATTGAGACCACCGACCTCAAACTCAGCCAAAGTCTTCACCTTTTTCTCTATACAGAAGGCGCATGTTGTGGCACGCATGGAATCCGCACTGGTCACCTATTTGTTGCTTCACCGGGAAGTCTTTTTTATGGATGAGGGTGTCATGTCCTGTTTTCCTGAGGCCTCCTCTTTGCACGTATTGGGCCCACGCTTCATCTATCGCTAGTTGAATTGGGGTCCAATCGTATGCGTTCTTATCAATTCTGGAGTTCAGGTAGTGACATGTACTCCATTTAGGTGTTATGACCAGAAGGATCCAATGGGCACTGCGGCATTAATATAGTGAAAGTTAATTAAGTACTCAAGGAATGTGTCATGCTGTTGTGTATATTTAGTTAACACACTTACTATTGATTATAGGCACACATAATGTACTCCTTGTCTCGGCGGGACCACAAGGTGTCGTAGATGTAGTTGACCATTCCTTGACGGTCATTCTGGAGATTTGTGACAGTGACCACTTGTGGATCAAGGAAGGCAACTTCCGGTGCATTCTTCTGACACCATTGCCAACTTAACCTACACACAGGATCAATGATCTTGTAAGCAAGTTAAACCGATTGTTATTACCAGAATGAGTTGGGCGACAATACTTACAAGGAGTAGCACTTAAGGAGGCTTGTGTCCACCGCTCGGAGCCTGTAGAGGTCGAAAAGATCCTTGAAGTCGACCACAATATAATTTGTTGGACCAAGGAATGGCTTTCCATCGTGCTCTCCAAGGATATCGGTAGCTTTACTTGGCTTCCTGGCGTTAGATTTCTCCATGTAGTATAAGTGAAGGTCCTTGCAAGCGGTGCCCATTGCGACAAGCACGTCATCTCCAACCAATGGCATGCCTAGTTGGAACTCCTGTGGAGCGACGTATTTCTTCTTGACCTCTTTGCCCTTAGTCTCTTCCTGGCCCTTGCCCAAATCTAGCTTTCTTGGAGCTAGAAGCGAGGCCTGCACCTTTCCTCCCCTTCCTCTCCCTTTTGCTTCGGGTTTATCGAGAGTAATTCTCTGAGGGGAAGAGTATGCCTTCCTGCTCTTCTTCATCGGTGGGGGTTCATGAATCGCCTTGCTGTCGGTCTCCGTTCGGTCCTCCCCAAAATCCGTGTCGTACTGCAATTGCACATCGTAAGATTGTGCATGACGATCTTGAGCAGGAGGGGCTGAAGGAGTAGAGGCGGGTCTCTTTGGTGGACGACCGCCTGGTGCAGTGGTTGGCCTCGCTGTAACCCTGATCTCAATGAGGTTCTTGGGCCATTGGATGAAGGTACCACGGGCATTTCCTAGTGAGAGGACCTTGTCGTTCGGTGGATACTTCAGAGGGAACAGCTCGTATTCGGGCTTCACCGAGTCGACTTGAACTTTTGCATAGTTGGCCCCGAGTTGCGCTCCATGCACTCTTGTCTCTGGGATCGGCTTGTACGCAAGTCCCTCGGCTGCTGGAACAGTGAAGGTCGGCATCACTCTAACTGTGAGGGTGCAGCTCGTTGGTTCCTGCGATAGATTAATCGATTTTTTTTAGAATATTATATATCATATGGATTCGTTACGTCTTTCATGTATTGAGTAAGTTCACGGTTACCGTTATGTGGTCGACGGCGCTATCGACCGATGTTGGATTTTCCGCCAACTCAGTTGATCCGCAACTGCTGCATTTTTCGGTGGGACTTCCTAACTCTCTGTGCGCAGCAGCAGCGGCGGCCTGGGGGATCTGTTGCTCTTCTCGGATCTCTTGCCTAATCTTGGCCCTCATCGACTCGAGCTTTTCGTCGAATTCAGATGTCAGTTCAGCTCGTATCGACGCCCGGATCTTGGCTTCAAGGCGTGCATCTTTCTCCGCCTTGTTGGAAGTCCGCTTCTTGTACTGCCACGCGTAGTCTGGAAATCCATACTTCCAGGGAACAGAAGACCCAACGCCCCGTGTCCGTCCACGGTGTTCCTTGTTGCCCAACGCTTTCGTGAGGAGGTCGTCCTCGCGTCTTTCAACCAACTCCTTCTACATTACAATAGTGGGGTCAAATAAACTGCACGATGGGAAACAATGCGAACATCTAGTTTGACTAGACACTTACTATAGCTTCGTATACTCGTTGATCTTCTGCATTTGGCATGAAGATTGTGCCATCATCATTCTTCTGGTACCTAGCCCTGGCCCAGTTCCTAGCCCGAGGGTGTGGGATATCGCCAAACATGAGCGGTGTGCACGATTCCTCCGCTTCTTCATCCTCACGCTGCCATTTCTCTTCCTTACCGGCATATCCGGCGGTACCAAGCCGGTACGGATGCTGGTTCCTGGTCTGGAGCAAGCGATATGCCTCGCTTCTAGCTCTGGAGTCGGGGGTCGACTTCTTCGCATGGAATTCCTCCCAAACCTGTTCCGTGATCCAAGGAAATTTCTCTCTTGGATTTGGATTTGCCGGGTTGTAGACGAACTCGCCGGCTAGCTTAGTCTTGAAGTTCTTCCAAGCAGTGCCCATAACCTTGAAAGCAGCCCGTCTGAGACGGTCCTCATGCTCCGCAGGATAATCAAAGCTCTCCTTGAACGTTTGCCAAGCAATGTCCTTCTCTGCGGCCGGCACGAGCTTGATGACGTCTTGAAGAATACTGAATTTCTGCCTTCCTATGACCCCGCAGATAGACCTAAATCGGCTCAATACTTTCCTTGGAGATGTCGGCAACCCTACGGCGTCCACCGCTGTTATGCGGAACCGTTCCTTAGGGATTTTGTTCCCTGTCCTAGGAGTACGTGCCCTTGAGGACCCACTAGTTGTCGTCGACATTGGTTCGCCTTGCTGAGACATCGTCTTCTTTTTTTCAAAATAACGAAAATACACAATTCAGTGCTACAATCTATTACAATGAATTGAATGTCACTTAAAAATAAATGAAGCATATAAATAAACCAAATAACACGTCTCACTGTAATAGAATGAATTGAATGTCACATATAAATAAATTAAATATATCATCAAATCCTAAAATCATAAATTCACCTCATACCATCTATTCATCCACATATCATGCATCTATCACTAAATTCATTAATGCACAACATTCCATCTATTCATCAACATGTCATCAAGCATATAAATCATTCGTTCAGCACATGATATCAATCCCTAAAATCATCTATCACTAAAATCATCTATCACTAAATTCATTAATGCACCACATCTTATATAAATAAACCTAATATCACATCACATCTCCTTCTAAATTTCACTAAGTCCCAAGAATCCTAATAATTCCACATATCATCAAGTCCTAAAATCATACATTCACCACATTTCATCTATTCATCCGACCACATTTCATCTATTCATCAGACCACATTTCATATATTCATCTATTCATCCACATGGGCGGCGCGATGGAGGACTAACCTGAGCACGGTGAGAATGGCCGGTGTGGCTTGGTAGCGGGCTCGGTGGAGAGCGTTGCCGGTCGGTGGAGGCGGCGCTGGGCTCGGTGCAGGCGGCGGGGTCGGTGGAGGCGCCGGGCTCGGTGGAGGCGGCGGGGTCGGTGGAGGGCGTCGGCGGCAAAGGATGACGACGGCAGCGAAGGAGGAGTTGGCGGCGGCGGCGCCGGCCTTGGTGGAGGCGGCAGTCTCGGTGGAGGCGGCGGCGGGCTCGGTGGAGGGCGACGCCGGTCGGGCAGGGCGGCGCCGGGCGGGCAGCGTCGGGCTCGGTGGGGGTCGGCGACGTGCGTCGGTGAAGACGTGGGCGGCGACGACGAGGAAGGCCGACGCCGGTCGGTGTAGAGGCTCAGAGGCGGCGGTGGTGGGCTCGGTGGCGGCGGTGGTGGGGGTCGTCGGTGAGGAGGCAGCGTCGGTCCGAATGGAGGGCGGCAGCCGCAGGCTCGGTGGCGACGGCAGCGGGCTTGGCAATGGAGGACGACGGCGGCGCTAGGGTTCCTCGGAGGCGGGAAACTATAGCGGGACTTAGAAAAATTTTTGATCCGATCTGAGAAACCCTAGTTTTAGTAGAGTGATGAGTCATCTCAATCGGGCTTTGCCATAGGGCCCGTCACAGATGACTCATCGGTGATGGGCTCCATACTAATGCCCGATTGAGATAACATTCAGGCCCGTATGATAAGTACAAATGCATCAGTCACAAGGTTATGCCTTCCGTATGATCTGAACGAGCATATGCCACAGGTTCTTGGGGATCATCGTCAAGGTCAATGTGAGGTCTTACATGAAGATTATGGTTGTATTCTTCTTCATCGACGACGTTGTCAACTCCTACAATTCGGCGCTTTCCATCCCTCACGATGTGCATCTTCTTGTTTGAAGGGTCTTTTATGTAGAATATCTGCTCGACCTGTTTCGCAAGTACAAATGGTTCATTGGCGTATCCCACCTTAGATAGATCTACTAAAGTGAAACCTTCCTTGTCGGCTTTGACACCAGTGCGTAGATTCACCCAACGGCAGCGGAACAAAGGAACCTTGAACTTGACATAGTTTAGCTCCCAGATCTCCTCAATGCGGCCGTAGTATGTGTCTGACCCAACTTGATCCTAGAATGCATCTATACGGACACCGCTGTTTTGCACTGTGCTTTTGTCATCTTGTTTGACGGTGTAAAACGTGTATCCATTTATATCGTATCCTTGCCATGTGTCTACGGTCCAAGACGGTCCCATACCCAACAACTGTACTGTCTCATTTGGGACATCCGTGGACATTGTCACACGATTCTTGAACCATTCGTTGAACCGAGAATTATGTTCTCTGTTAATCCATGCATCAGATCGCCCCAAGTTCTCATCTCGGATTTTCGCTAAGTGCTCCTCAAAGTATGGGCCAACTTCTGCCATATGTTGGAGCACAGCGTAATGAGCCTGCGCGTACGACGCTTGATCGGGCCTAATTCTTTTCCTTCCGATTGTGCCAACACCTGACAACCTTCCCTCGTGACGAGACGCTGGAACTCCGATAAGATCGGCATCGGGCATGTAATTGACACAGAACTCAATAGCCTCCTCGGTCGTGTAACCTTCAATGATGCTCCCATCGGGTTTAGCTCTGTTACGAACGTACGACTTCAGAACTCCCATGTACCTTTCAAACGGCCACATTTCCCTTAGAAAAGCCGGGCCACATAGTTTTGTTTGCTTCACCAGATGAACAGGGAGATGAACCATTATATCAAAGAAAGACAGTGGGAAAAACATCTCCAGGTAACAGAGGGTATTCACAATATCGGTCTGCAGCCCATCTAGATCTTCTGGATCTATAACCTTTTGTCCAATTGCATTGAAGAAGGCGCACAGACGTTGGATCGTGTGACGCACTTTCAGTGGTAGAATGCCTCTGATAGCAACTGGCAAGATTTGTGTGATTAGCATGTGGCAATCGTGAGACTTCATTCCAACAAGTTTTAGATCGTCCAATTTAACATACTTACTTATCCTCGCTGAATAGCCCGATGGAACTTTAATATCCTTCAAGCATGATAACATTGCGATCTTCTCATCCTTCGACAGTGTGTGGCAGGCTAGAGGGAGGTAGACTTTACCTGTCTCTGCATCTCGTATGGGCTGGAGTTCACTGCGAATATTCATGTCCTGTAGATCAAGGCACGCGTTCAACCCGTCCTTTGTCTTCCCGGGAATATTCAGCATCAGGCCAACCAAACTCTCACACACATTCTTTTCTACATGCATGAGATCAATGTAATGACGGACATCAAGATCTTTCCAGTAAGGTAGCCGCCAAAATATGGATTTTTTCTTCCACATACCCTTCTCCTTTGTCTTGCTACGTTTTCTTTTCTTCCCAAACTCATTCCTTATGTCGTTGACCATATTGTGGACCTTATCTCCGGACAAATCTTTCGGAGCAGGCTGAAGTTCTCTCTTACCATTAAAAATTTTCTTCTTTCTTCTAAATGTGTGACGTAGCGGGAGCCACCTCCGGTGACCCATGTATACCATCTTTCGTGATTTCTTCAGCCACCGGCTTCGTGTGTGTTCCTTGCAATCGGAGCATGCCTTCTTTCCTTTTATAGTTTGTCTGGAAAGATTACCGAGTGCAGGGTAGTCATTAATGGTGCAGAACAATAGAACTCTTAGCTTGAAGTTCTCCTGACCATATGTATCCCAAGTTTCCACACCTTCTTTCCAAAGAATCTCTAGATCGTCGATAACAGGCTCCAGGAATACATCGATATCATTGCCGGGTTGCCTTGGACCTTGGATTAACAAGCACAACATAATATATTTCCGTTTAAAGCATAACCATGGCGGGAGGTTATAGTTCGCAATAAGAACTGGCCAAGTGCTGTGAGTACTACTCATGTCACCGAAAGGATTCATGCCATCCGTACAAAGACATATCCTCATGTTTCTAGGGTCGGCAGCAAAGTTTTTGTGTTTTCGATCTATATTCCTCCATTCAATCGAATCCGCTGGGTGTCTAAGCATACCATCATTCCTTCTTTCCGTGGCGTGCCAACGTACTAACTTTGCTTCGTTCGGGTTGGCAAAGATTCTCTTGAAACGATCAATGATAGGTAGATACCACACAACCTTTGCCGGACCACCCCTCTTTGGCTTATTTCCTTCGTCAGCACTTTTCTTTCGCTTGTATCGAGAAGCCTTGCAGACAGGACAAGCATCCAGGTCCGCATATTGCTTGTGGTACAATATGCAGTCGTTGGGACAAGCGTGAATTCTACGGACCTCTAAACCCAGTGGACATAGAACCTGCTTTGCTTCGTATGTCATCTCGGGCAATGTGTTCTCAACAGGAAGCATAGCCTTCAAAACTCCTAAAAGATCTGTGAAACTCTTGTCTGTCCATCCACTACTTGCCTTCAGCTTCATTAGGTCCAAGGTAACTGACAACTTAGTGTGTTTTGCTTTGCATCCAGCGTACAAAGGCGTCTCGGAATCACTTACCAACCTGCTGAATTTCATTCCATCTCTCTCATTCTGGGCTGGGTCCTCAACGTCACGTAACATGTCTTGCAGCAGATCGTGATCCACATCAACCATTTCACCGCCCAATGGAGAAGGTATAAACATGTCATGCTCATTTTCATCTTCCTGATTATGCGCACCACTTCTGTCTGCTGCTGCTACACTTCCTGATTCTTGCTCTCCATGCTTCACCCAACATGTATAGCCCTCCATGAATCCTCGTTGTATCAGATGACCGTGTACGTCCTCTCCGCAATCAAACATATTCTCGTTCTTGCAATCTGCACATGGACAACACATGTAATCACTGTTTCTTCTTATCCGATCCTCCTCCACGGCGTTTATAAAATTTATTACGCCCTTTCGGTACTCCGTAGAATGACGTTTCAAATTTTTGGCATACATCCAACTTCGATCAATTGCTACAAAATAAAAAAACAAATTAGAGGCACATATTATAAGATCAGTATTGCAAAAGTAAGACGTGATAAAATTGCTCAATTAATGATTTATATTACTCACTTGATTGATCCATTTTGATCACTTGGGAATTTAGTTTCTGTTTTCCTTGGAAAAAGGACAAAAAATCTACAGCCTCCCACCAAAATAGTGAACAGTGGGATACAGTTACACTAGGTGGTGGGCGGTATTTATACTGTGCAACAAATATCTGTAACGGCCCTAAAACAATCAACCATGACGGGCATATAAGTAATCTCTATCGGGCCTTAATAAAAGGCCGTCAAAAAAGAGTGTCATCTGTGACGGGCAATAAACTTATCTCAATCGGGCCTCTAGTTGGAGCCCATCACAGATGACTCTCATCTGTGACAGGCTTCTTTTAGGGCCCGATTGAGATATAGAACCCTCATCTCAATCGGGCCTCAACTATAGCCCGTCACAGATAAGTGTCATCCGTGATGGGCTTTAGTTTTACGCCGATATACCATGGCTGTGCGACCATATCTCAATCGGGCGAAACTCCGGCCCGATTGAGATTACTTCCTTGTGATGGCCCGCAAATTCCAGTCTTGTTATGGGCCGTCACAGATGGAAGGATCTGTACTAGTGCCCGTAAGGAAAAAAGAGTACAACAACTATTTTACATTATAGCATCAATTACTCCGAATCAACACCACCATCATCTTTGGTAAGGCAAATTTCCGCCAATGCGTCTTCCATTGCATCGGCAAGCTCTTGATCATATAGACAGTGTTGCATTCGTTTATCTGCTTCCATCCAGTCTTTAAGACAAAATATTGACTCAACCGTCTTGGGTGTTTGGCATGACCTTCGTTCTTCAATAATTCTTCCAGTAACGCTGAATGCTTGCTCGGAAGAAACGGAGGAGGCCGGAACCAGAAGAATATCTCGAGCAAAGTGAGGTAACATAGGAAGAGTTCGCTCTTTCTCTTTCCACCACCCAAGGAGTTCGACATCGTCGCCATCAAGCCTCGTATCATGCTCAGTATGATTGGTGACGAGTTAGTGGTTAAGCTATGAATCTGGGTTCCATGTTGATTTGTTCTCTGAGGATGAAGAGGCTTGGACGTTGCCTATATACTGCTTCCACAAATTTACTGCACTTGACTTGCTTGCTTTCTTTTGTGAGGTCTGCTTGGGAACTCGGGGAGTACCACCAAGCTTGGTTCGGTATAGACAGAAAACCCTATAGAGCTTAACATTGACATGTTGAAAAGCTTCAGAATAATCAAGCCCACTGCATCACCTATTGAGTTCATGGCAACTTTAGCGATCTCCAACTTTTTGTGAGGATCAAGTATCAAAGCAAAGCAATAAAGGTGAGGTATAGCGG
Source organism: Oryza meridionalis (assembly GCA_000338895.3). Lineage (NCBI taxonomy): Eukaryota > Viridiplantae > Streptophyta > Magnoliopsida > Poales > Poaceae > Oryza > Oryza meridionalis. The sequence goes on along the minus strand of CM002535.2, from coordinate 8,999,497 downwards.
TGAAGTATTTGAGAAATTTTTCTTCCATGGGTTTAACAATGGAAGACTGAATATGATCAGACGGTTTTCATCAAAAACAAGTGCCAGCTTCCAAATCCACTCAAGCACCAAACAAGATGTAGGATAGTAAATTCCTGATAATTGAACTGTAGCATTATAAAAGGGAATCAGAAATTTATGCACACGTGTAGCGATCTCCAAGTCCTGATCGGTGAGAATCAAAATCTCACCATCGTCGTCGTCATCGGTATCCTTCATTCTGACATGCATCGAATTGATGAAAACATAAATTAACTCCTCAACAGGTATGTTGTATTCCACCTATATTCGACATCAATGCCAAACATCCGTCCAGGTTTATTCTTCGCTTTACAGTAGTCCTGGAACCTCGCTTTGACCACTGTATTACCTCCTATGATACGAACAGAACGACGAATTTTGTTTAACAATTTATCCAGAACAATCATGCCTGCAAAACAAATAGGTCGCATACATTAAAATAAATAAGCAATATGCCGCATACACTAAAAATCAATAAATTATTAATAACATTAGTACCTGGTTGAACGATGCGATTGATGATGTGGCAAAGGTATCTCTAATGAATAACGAAGCCTCCAACATAACTTTGCAGATCTGGCTCCAAAATCGACATGGCCGTTGTGTTTGCTGATGCATTGTCAAGAGTAATGGAAATAACCCTAGATTATAAATTGAATTCTCTCAATACCTCTAGGAATGTCGTGGCTATGGCATATCTCGTGTGTGACACCATGAGTTTGAATCCTATGACTCTTATTTAACGATTGATTGTTGTCAAGATAATGAAGAACAACACTAAGGTAAGATGTTCTTTGGTGTTGGGATGTCCAGATGCCCGAAGTCATAGCAAATGAAAAACTAGTAGTCTACCTTATAGTTGAATAAATGGTTTTGCTCATTCATCATTCATCATGTCACACATCCAACGATCCAAAGAGTTACATCCAAGGGCTCCGCACCTTTCTCCAGATCCACCCACACCTGCTCCAAATCGCGCCTCTCTTGTGTACCTCCCTCCCATCCGCCGCCCAGATCACGCCTCCCACCCGCGCCGACTCCACCCTCTTTCTCTCCCTCGACGCCCACCGATCCTGGCTCGCCGGCGGCGGGGTGCGGGCGGCCCCGGCGCGCTCGGCGAAGGAGCCTCGCCTGGCGGCGTCCGCGTCACTCTCGGGGCCTTCCGCATGCGGCCGGCGCCTCTCGGGGATGGTCTCTGGCCTCGACCTTGGCCTCCTCAACACGTCGCGCGCCGGCCCACTCCGTTGACCGATTGCCGGCGCCGTCGAGACAGGCGCACGCGTGTTCGCGGAACTCGACGACCTCGACACCGCCGCCTTCGAATCGCCGTCCGCCGAGGAGGAGGAGACGGCCAAGTGCCCGCAGTCGGTCATGCGCTCCGTCGACGAGTTCCATGGGAGGGGCCGCGTGGTGGAGCTATCGTGCGGGCTGACGCTGGGGTCCCACATCACCGTGGTCGCGACGCCACGGCGGGCGCATGCCGAGGGTGACCCTAAGATCGCGGTGCTGAGCAAGGGGGAGCAACCGATCATGGTGTCGCAGTTCATGATGGAGCTTCAGGGGCTAAAGACCGTCGACGGCGAGGACCCGCCGCACATAATCCACTTCAACCCACGCCTCCGCGGCGACTGGAGCAGCAGGCCGGTGATTGAGCAGAACACCTGCTACCGAATGCAGTGGGGCGCCCCGCTCCGCTGTGAGGGCTGGAAGTCCCACTCTGATGAGGAGACCGGTTGGGGACCCCTGCAATTCCAATTTGATTATGTTAGTTCAGGTGAATTATGTGAAATTTGTTGATCGAGTGAATAATTTTTGAAGTTTGAGAACTGGATTCTGGATGCGGATGGACGTTCCAAGGAATCAACGACAACCTGGCTGAACCGGCTGATCGGACAGAAGAAGGAGATGAATTTTGATTGGCCTTATCCTTTTGTGGAGGGCCGATTGTTTGTTCTTACTATCAGCGCTGGGTTGGAGGGGTACCATGTGAACGTCGACGGGCGACATGTGACTTCTTTTCCATACCATCCTGTAAGTACATTTGTTCCTCCATTTATCTTATTACGTCCAAGATTGAAATTGTGGTAAATGGCTTGCATAATGAATAATGGAACACTATGATTTACGGTAGTTCAAATATCAGTGCTGGGCAATAGTTGCCTTAAGTTTATTTTTGTTTTGCTTTGGCTCCTGCAGGGGTTTGTTCTTGAGGATGCCACAGGTTTATCATTGAGTGGGGACCTTGATGTGCAATCAGTGTTTGCAGGGTCCTTACCCACTACACACCCAAGCTTTACCACAGAGTTACCTGGATATGTCAACTGTTTGGCAGTCCCCGTCCTCTGCCTAATGAACCTGTTGACATTTTCATTGGCATCCTGTCATCTGGCAATCATTTTGCTAAGCGCATGGGTGTGAGGAAGACATGGATGTCTACTGTCCGAAACTCACCAAATGTGGTAGCTCGTTTCTTTGTTGCACTGGTAATTCTTGAGAACTAACTTGATAGATTTCCTTGCTTCATGTCTTCCATAAACCTGAGCTGATGAACGTTCTTTATCCCAGCATGGCCGAAAAGAAGTGAATGTGGAGTTGAAAAAGGAAGCAGAATTTTTTGGGGACATTGTTTTGTGCCGTTCCTGGACAACTATGATTCAGTTGTTTTGAAGACTCTTGCAATATGTGAATATGGGGTATGCCAACAAGTTTCTTGCTCAAACTGATTCTTATTTAATGATCTATAAATTGTAGCTGTTATTTTCATATTTTCTGACTGGTTGACTTGTCTGCTCAGGTTCATGTTGTCTCTGCTAGGTATGTAATGAAGTGCGATGATGATACTTTTGTCAGACTTGATTCAATAATAACTGAAGTCAACAAGGTACAAAGTGGCAGAAGCCTACATAGGAAATATCAACTTCCATCACAGGTCGCTACGTCATGGGAAATGGGCTGTAACTTATGAGGTAAAGCATATGTATTTTGTTTGATGGTGGTTGTCAGATAATATTGCGTATGCACCTTTTGTCATCGTTTCTTCTATTTGCTTGGAAGTGTACAAGCTAATTACTTTAGTCATGAGTGATAGACTCCATTAGAAGAAGAACTTGGTTATGGATATGTACTACTCCCTCCGTTTCACATTGTAAGTCATTCTAGCATTTCCCACATTCATATTGATGTTAATGAATCTAGACATATATATCTATCTAGATTTATTAACATCAATATGAATATGAGAAATGCTAGAATGACTTATATTGTGAAACGGAGGGAGTACTAATGTTACTCTTGAAGTCCAAACATTGTTCATAGTAAAAAAACTGAAAATATGTGTTTTATGGATGCTTATTATAGTCGCAATTGATATTTGGAACTTTTTTTTCTCTGTTTTTTCTGTGTGCTGTCTCTGAACTTCCTGTTATCTTCAAAGTTTTGAAGACTGAAACCACTGTATGCCTTTGTAGATATCAAAATCTGATTAATAACTTGATTCATTCTTTGCATAAGTTTTTATTTTTTCTACTGTTTTATACAAACCAGTGTGAAGAACAATTACTTCCTGCAAGTGATCAAAGGTCCTTTTAAGGTGTACACAATCGAAGATCTGAGATATCAATCTTTGTTGGTTATTTTTAACATCCTTAGTTATCTGTGTTGTCAGTAGAATTGTTTTGCAATCAGTTAGGCATTTAGGTTGTGTCTTGTTTTAGTTTTTTTTTCCCTAGCAACTCTACTAGACTGGATAATTCTAATCTTGCTTATCAACATCATAGGAGTGGCTGGAGGAGGTCTATCCACCCTATGCAAATGGTCCTGGATATATCTTCTGATATTGCTGGTGCCATTGTGTCAGAATTCAGAGACCAAAAACTGAGAGTTCTATCTTATAGTTTTCTGTAAAAAAAATTTTCATTACTCTGCACATTAACTGTCCTTTTATTAGTACATATGCAGTATGGGCCTGCCCTCCTGTTTTCCCCTAAAAAGGAGAATACCTTAATTATCACTTTGAACAGTTGGTTTAGAAAGCATAAAAAATATATATAGGATGAAAGAGACAATAGATTAACTTCACCAAATGAACTGTATATGATTCTTCTTCCATGACAATTTAGTAATGACCAATAAGAACCTTCCCTTATTTGGTACTCCCTCTGTTTCAGGTTATAAGACATAGGACAAGAAGGAAGAGTAACTGAAGAAACTCAAGAAAGAGTAAATGTATTGTGTTTTAATAATTAAAGACTTAATTTGAACTAATTGTACTATATTTTGATAATTTAAGATGTAACTATACTTTTGTGCTTGAGTTTTTTGTTTTGACTTGCTGTAGGCACACCCGGGATGAAAATCCTGGGTCTGCTACTGATCGGGACAAGAGCGACGGGAGGCGGGCAGCCTTCGTGCAGGTCACAAGCAGTGTAGTAGCGCCTCGGCGGCAGTTCGATGCCTGCCGGGACTGCCATCTTCCCGATGCCGATGACAATGGGTGCGTCCCTGCTCGTGATCCGTCGCTGATCCTTGGGAAGTAGGATTGGTGAACTATCAGCATACCATTCTTTTGAATCAACATATTCCTATTTTTAAAGGCGAGAAAAAGAAAAGGTAGGCATATTGCACTTGTAATTACATGTGAATGACTCTGTATGTGCTACTCTTATTTTTGAGAGAACCCTTCTGATAGCTCAAGTGAAGCTGATCATGCTATAAGTTTTATATATCAGTAAGTTTTGTGTCTAAATCAATATGCTGTGAGGAAGAAGTATAATTTATTAGTCAGCATTATTTTCATTTACACTATGAAGTCGTTTGATTCTCAGCAGGAATTTCCCTTCCTGCTTATCACCGTTGTCTTATGAAATATCGCCGTAACGTTAGTACGGGCATATTACTAGTACTGAAAGTTTGCTTCAACACACTCAACTTAGAACGATATATAGCTGTAATATCATTCTTGGTGGTTTTCCTACAAACCTTTTTGTACCGTGGGCAAAAAGCTTTTTGGATCATCCTCTCAAATTGTTTGCTTTCCCCATTCTAATTAGTGGATCCTCAGCAACAATAAACTAAGCAATCTCTTCTCTAGCTATTTTTGGATCATAGGTCCATGTACTTACTGAACCGTCAGGGCCGAAGGACAATTGTGTCTGTCTTGCTCCTGCCGGCGCCTTGTTCTTGAGATGCGCCAAGTAATGCCGGTTGAGATGGCATGTCCCTGAAGAAGTAGCTGCAGACAAAATTTTGTCGCAATATTTGCATTGAGCATGAGGTATACTTTTACCATCAACCATCTCGGTGAATACTTTGAAGTGCCGTCAACACTCCGCTCTTCTGGTAGATGGCTGGTTGTCGGAATTTGGTGTGGGCATCGTCGTGGCATCGGCGTCGACGGAGAAGTTGGCCTCGCCAGGAGATGGCCGATCATCATCATCGCCCTCCAGACCATCCATGTGGCGATCATCCATCCCGTAGTCGTCCATGCCTGAGGATAGCTGCCGGGCATCGACCGTCCTTTGGGATGGACCGGTTGTCGACTCATGTCGACGCTTTTTGGACTTTCGCATATTCTATATGAAAAATAGATACGGTGGGGAGATGTGTTGAAAGAAGAAGAAGTGTGTTGAAATAAAAAAATGGGTATGCAGGCCGGGCGCCAGGCTCTTCTCCTCTCCCTTGCTTCCTCGGTTACCGGCGGCGACGCGTGTGAACTCTGAAGTCATCACAAATTACACCAACGCCGACGACGCGTGTGAGTGTGACTGTGTGAGCTCTGAAGTTGATCAGTCATCACTGTGTGACTGTGACCAACGGCAGGCGGCAGGGAACAGTGCAGCAGGCGACGGCATGTGAACTGTGAACGACTCCTCCGCTGCTGGCACCTGGCTGCTCGACGCCTCGAGGCTGAAGACTGACCACGCGTCGAAAGGTCGAACGACGAACGCACGCGCTCCTGCCTCCTGATCTCCTCGCGGCGACGCGGCCGGCAGTCGCACGGGTTGCGTTATTTGCGTAGGCTGCCAGCGCGCGCATGGACCGTCCGATCCTTCCGTGTGCCGCTCGGCGCCGTCCGATGATCGCTGCCGCGGGCGGTCGCGGCGGGGCCTCGCGATCGTTCATGGACAAACGTCTACCTAGACGTGTGGTGTGACGCGCGTCCTTGACTTTAGAGGAAAAGAAGCCGGCAGGATTCCTCGCGACCGCGTGCTCGGCCCGCTCGGCTAGGCTAGACCGCTAGGGGCGTTGCTAACTGGCGCGCGTACGCCAGCTGTCCCTCGGCCCACAAAACCCATCGTCCTTTTTTTTCTCTTTTATTCGTGATTTTTTTCTTTCGTTTTTTTTATTGTTTTTTTTCTTTTTTTCTGATTACTCTTTTTAATCTTTAGCACACTTATTTTTTAAAAAATGTTGAGTTGGAAGTTTTTAAATCTTAACTTGAAAATTTTTAAATCTGATTTGAAAGTATTCAAATATCGAGTTGAAAGTTTTCGAATCTGAGTTGAAAGTTTTCAAATCTCGAGTCGAAAGTTTTCGAATCGAAATCGAAAGTTTTCGAATCTCGAGTTGAAAGTTTTTAAATCTGAGTCGAAAGTTTTCATATTATTTCAAATCTTAACTTAAAAATTTTCAAATCAGTACTTGAAAGTTTTCAAATCTCGAGTTGAAAGTTTTCGAATCCGATTTGAAAGTTTTCAAATCTCGAGTTGAAAGTTTTCGAATCTGAGTTGAAAATTTTCAAATCTCGAGTTGAAAGTTTTCGAATCTGAGTTGAAAATTTTTAAATCTGAGTTGAAAGTTTTCGAATCTGAGTTGAAAATTTTTAAATCTGAGTTGAAAGTTTTTCAAATCTGGGTTGAAAATTTACACATATATGAAAATCCACCTATTAGGCCGTGTGGGCCGGCGCATGCACGCCGCTGGCGCGTACGCGCTAATTAGGATTCCTGAGACCGCTAGAGCTTAGGAGTCACGCCGGCCTGCCAGCCTTTTTCGTGCTGGGCCGGCCTTCGGACCTTTTTTGTGCTGCGCTGGCCCAGGCACGGCCCAATGGCCGTGCCGTGCCGTGCCACCCAGCGTGCCTCAACTTACGGCCCAGGCACGGCCCAACTATGGGCCATGCCGGCCTGGCCCATAGCCGTGTCATGCTGGGCCATCGTGCCTTGGGCCGGTCCAAGAAAGCACGGCCCAAGTCCAAGCTCTACATCCATACAGTAGGCCGACCGCTCCACCTATTTCTTAAAACCTGTAAAAATCCTGTATTTTTACAACGGGTAACCGACTGTCATAAGCTAATCACTTTGTGATAATCGATCTTCGTAGGTCATCGGACCCTGCCCATCAGTCGTCACTACTTAGGCATTCCGTCGAGGCTGAAATACGCAAATATTCTATTATATACTAAAAGTCCATTAAACTTCCTACGAACGCTTCTAAACTGCAATGTGGCATCCTATAAACGCTCTTAAATCACCATGTGACACTTTAATAAATTAGAAGAATTCTAAGAAAAAATAAAACTTCTAACCGTCGATTTTTATTTAATCTGGTGGACCCATTATTTTCAACACTTAGATCTATCTAAAAATTTCCCATTAAGTACGTGGATATTCCTACCAAAAAAGACAAACTTAAGTACGTACTCCCGGCCCGGTTGCACATCTATTCTTTTTTTCCTTTTTTCTTTCCTATTTAGATTAGATGAAAAGTAGCATACTAATCCCTCCGAACACCCCATGCACGCACATAGGCACGTACGTACACTTCCTCCTTCCTCAAATAAACCTCTCTCTCACCTTCCAATTTTCTAGCTAATAATTTAATTTTTAAAAAAATATTATAAAGGAAAATTTTAATCCTTCCTATATTCTAGCTAATAATTTAATTTTTTAAAAAAATATTATAAAGGAAAAATTTAATCCTTAATGTCAATTTAAATCGGTAGATCCATAATATTAAACCGATCAACCCATTAAATCCACATATATGCACCACTGTCTTTTGCCATTTGCGTGACAACCAAATAACAACGAAACAACACAGTAATAAATAATAACACACATATAAGTTGGGTATTGTGCTTTAAGGTGTAAAAACATACTGCACTCATTCCAAAATATAGCAATTTTTAACTGTGAATTTGAACAAGCATTAGTCTCAATTCATAGCTAAAAAATATTATATAAAAGAGATGGAGAGAATATGTTATTTCGATTTGTATTCTAATTAGACACATGTCAACGAAAAATCCATGAAAAACATAAAAGAATTGAAAATGTAGATTATATAATAGTTAAATTGGACTTATATTTTCAAAAATAAAAATAACTCCAATCGTAAAAAATGCTCATATATCAAAATGACACATCTAAATTTGTCATAAATGTATTTTTCATGTATTTTTTGTTTTCTCTATTCATACGTTATTGGAAAATTAAAGATCTAAAATATTCTTTTGACACCATATTAATGTTCTTTATCTCCTACTTAGCATTCATTCCATTTAGCTCATTTATTGAGGTCACACGAAAAGATGCACTTCAATAGCGCAAGATTAATTAAGTATTAAATATTACAAACTCAAAAGTGAATTTATTTGACTTTTATAAAACTTTTATATAGAAAATATTTTGTAAATACGGACAATTTAGCAATTCGGTAAACGTATTCACGATAACTAAGTGAGGAGCCAATCGGATAAGCATTTTAGAACTTAACCATAAATTTATTACTTATCTACTAAAACACTTAATATATAGTATAAAATATATAATTTGTTGATCAAGATGGTCCTAATATATCAATTGAATATCTACACTAATTAATCCCTATGTATATAGGTTCTATATACAAATTACTATACACCAATTGCCAAGCCATATTGCTTATATGACATCCATGCACAGTGCGTCCTCATATCCAATAAACATGTTTGTCATGAAGCACGATAAAGGATGATACTAAGTAGGCAATTATCAACAAATGATACGTAAATAGAGGATGCCACCAAGCCAAATCAAATAATAGCTGACTACAAGTAGATTGTGAGTATGATTAATAGCATTCCTATACTCCTACAAACACTCCTAAGATGCTATATGATGCTCAAATAAAGAAGAGAAAAATACAATAAAAAGAAAAACATGTAAGTCATCAATTTACACTTAAAACGATCAATCCATAATTTTCAACCATTAGATTAGATATATTATAATCACTTGCTCCTAAAAATCAGCTAATCTATCTCTATGTATGTATGTACACAAGAGATATCAAAAAGAAAAATACGTACGATCCACCCCGTCTTGGTAGTTTTCTATTTCTTTCTTTGCAGCCCAAACGTTTTTCTCAAATTATACATATATGTAGCAAACACTATTGGTGATGTTGTCAAAGAAGCAATGCCGCCATAGCGCCGCCTCACGCCCTCCACCAATTTTCTTGAAAGTATTTTTTTATTAATAATATAAAAGGCAATCATAGGCGCTCATAAAACTTGTACATACCTACACCATGAATACATATACGCACAACCTAAAACCCACATGACAGAAAAATATTTGTCAAAAAAAGAAAAAAGTAAGTGCGTACGAGAGATTACTATTCATTAGAAAAAAACATACATACGTACAAACGAAAATATCATACGGAACCACAATATATCCTTTTTTATTATGTTGTTCGATCTCATGTAAATAGCGTTAATAATTAGTACAAATAATATTGACAACATAATTTATTCCTTCGTATATTACCATAAACATGCATAGGTGAATTAGATATATAATATAAGAAAAACAATCAAAGCCCATATTATATTTGTGAAAGATGGTGATAGGCAAGTTTACATATAACTGAGACAAAGTGATTTCTATTTGAATATGATAGCGATTTTCACTTAGCATATGAAGTTTATGGTCTATTTAACAGTATAAATATTTTTTTATTTTACAATTATATGTTAATATAGGGTTCTTATATATGATTTCTTTTAGTATTGTTTTTAAACAATAAATAAATTACCCGCGCATTTGCGCGGGCTTCCATTCTAGTTACATTAAATTGGGAACGTCAAAACATCGTATGCACAAATTTTTAAGACATTTTAAAGTATCTCACATGTATGGCAAGGAATCATATTGAACAGCTAAAAAATATATTAAATATCAAACTCGATTTCAGGGAAGAGCCTAAAGTTGCAGCCAGCAGCTTTGGCCGGTCAACGGTGAGTTCACTAGCAAGAGAACTCATTTTTTATACAGTATAGGTTGGAAACTCCATGAATAACAACTATGATAAATAAATTAAGACACCGATTAAAATAACCGGTACTAGATACTCACTCTATCTACTTTTGATAGTCATATTTCCAAATCTGAAAAATCTATTTTTTGATAGGCATATTTCAATCCAACAACTTATCATTTTAATGGCTTTTTTGGATTTAATGCGTGACTCTCATAAGATTGGCTATATAGCCATCAAGAAATGTAAATATTAATAAATCGCTTGTTTATGAGGAATAATTAGTAGCATGTTTAAATAGATGATATATAAAATCACTTATCGTTGGTCTCTATGTCAAGATAAAATATAATTATCAAAAGTAGATGGAGAGAGTACATACTAAATAAAAAATATATATGGGATGACTAAAGAGAGAAGATGGCTTAGATAATGGTTATGACGTGATCCACGAGAAAACGACGCGTCGCCTAAACTTCTCGTGTGGATGATGGGTGTGAGGTTTGGTGTGCTTGCTCGTTCGGCCGTACGTGGCGTCCATGCGTACATCTTTGCTGATCCAACGTGTCGTCCAACGGGCGAAGACGTCCTGCTTACGAGAACCTTACCCCAACACACACTGCTGCATAATATGTCATATGCGCTGGTTTAGGATTATAGGTGCTGGATTTTGATCCGGCACCAATTTATCAGAATCGTCACTAGAAGATACCGGCACCTATAAGAAAAATAGAAAAAAAAGAGAGCTAGCTCGAATCGAGTTAAACTCACCACTGTGTCATGCCCCACATCGAGTTGCTCTCATTATGCCTCAAATCTAAAATGAAATCCCCAAATCAAAATTAGATCATCACCAAGATCGATTGACATCATAGAATAAATTAACATATACGACAACAAAAATCATCCACAAATCCAAAAACACATTCACAACAGAGACTGGGGAGGGCTTCTCTGCTCTACCAGGGCGTTGTGCCCCAGCCACTGCCTCCCTTGCCATTGCCTCCCCTCTCGCCGGACATGGCGGAAGGGAGGGCATTGTCGCCGCCCACCACCACCCCTTCTGCCGGATCTGGCGGAGGGGAGAGCGCCACTCGCTACCAATGTCGCCTCGCCTGCCACCGCCGCCGTATCCGCCATGGGAGAAGCTGTCGCCGCCGCCGCCGGATGCGGGAAGAGTATAGGGTGAGAGATAGAAGCGCGAGCGAGATAGACGAGAGCAAGAGGGAGACAAGTGAGAGTGGATAAGGATAGGGGTGACAGAGGAGACTGATAAGGATAAGGGCACGCGATCGGCTTGGCCAGTTCGGCTCGGTTTGGGATGGGTGCCGGCAACTATAATATATTATGGGTGTCTGTTTTTAATTAACTGATAACTATAATATATTAAATGGGTAGTTTTTTTAGAAAAAATAAGCACATATAGCATAAGTGCCGGTTAAAACCGGCACCTATAGTTGCTTAAAGGTGCTAGTTTTAAATGTCTTCAGCCCGTGGAAGTGGGAAAAGCACTGTATGTATTAGTTTTATTTGTTCCGGTACCCTTAGTACCTACCCCTATGTGTATTTTTGTAGTAGTGGCATAAAAACAAAACATAGTATGTACCGGATGTGACCTCTCTAGCTAGACTAGTAGTATTAGAACGTCTCACATTCATATTAGATTTGTTTTTATGTGATAGAGAGAGTACTGTGTAAGTGCAAAAAGTTAGGATGTTAGCAGTGAAATTTCCATGTGTATCACTGTAATATTGTTAGAATTAAATGAGTTTGGTCCAATATAATTCTAGAAAATTTCATAGGTCCACAGCTAATATTAAGAGATTAATACAACTTTGAAAACCAACGTGAAGGTGTCTCGACATAGATAGGTAATTAATTGCGAACATATGTTGAGCGGTTAAAGTGGTGATGGGATTGACACACGCATGCACGCGGAGCTGGACCGTGGGAAGGGCTACTGCTCTCTCTAATGTTATGTTTTGATGGAAAACGTAACTGACCGAGGCACTCGTCACTCCAGCAATGGACGGGAATTTAATCGGGTTGATTCGGCAGTTACTCATGTAACATGGGATAGAAAAAACCTATTCCTTTCGTATCAAAAAATCTCAATATAGTACCGAGGCACTTCGATAGGATATAATTTACTATAATAAATTTAGACAGGAGTCTATTTATATTTGTTGTATTATGTTCTACCAAAGTACTTGGTTAAGATTTTTTTGGACGGGGAGAGTAACTGACACAGGTACTCGTCACTCTAGTAACGGACATGAATCTCGCTCTAGCAACGGACGGGAATTTAATCGAAATGACTTGGTAGTTACTCATGTAACGGATGGACAAATCAATCCTGATTTCCACTGGTGGAGAAACCATCTTTCGTCGGTCGGTCAAATTCCACGATAGTCCCGGTTACAACAACAACCGGGACTAAAGATCATCTTTAGTCCCGGTTAAAAAGGGTAACGGGCATATTTGATCTTTAGTCCCGGTTGGTAATCTTTAGTCCCGGTTCAACTGCTGTCAGGACTTGTCAGGCCCCCCCGGGATCTTTAGTCCCGGTTGGTGTTACCAACCGGGACTAAAGATAGTAACTTTAGTCCCGGTTGGTGTTGCCAACCGGGACTAAAGATCCCGGTGATCTTTAGTACCGGTTGGCAACACCAACCGGGACTAAAGTCCCACCCCTTTATATATGTCTTCTTCCTCCTCCTCCCCGAGCAAGCTTCAAAATTTCTTCAAAAAAGAGGGGAGGTCATGCCAAAATTTATAGTGAATTTACTTTGGTGATTATATACAAATCGGAGGTGCCTAAAAGGTTAGCAACTTCATCCTCCAATGTTTTTTTTTGGTCATATTACATTTGAAGCTATGTTTCGCACACTTTTTTGTCTCCAAAATTTTGTTGTAAGTTGATGAGAGAGAATTTGTGTTGGAAAAGAAAGAATATATAGAAATTTTGTTTATTTGCTAAATAAGGTTTCATAAAATAGTTGAGTAGGAAAATATAGTGAAAGTTAATCTTAAAAAAAAGAAAACAAACTAAATTGAAAATGAAAAGAATTTAAAACTTAAAAAATAATAAATAAGAATTAGTTGGTGGAATATTTTATAATTTTTGTATGAATAATGATATGTCGATATTGTATGACTGTTGAAAGAGTTTGTGATTATTTTACCATTATTGTATGACTGTCATTATTGTACGAATGATTATTTGTGTACGATTTTTTTTTCATTTCATGTAGATGGATCGGCAATGGATGTACGCTGACCGGCGGTCCAAAGAGTTTATTGACGGCGTGCATTATTTTTTGAGAGTGGCCGAAGCTAACAAGCAGAAGGGTTTTATTTGTTGTCCATGCAATAAGTGTAAGAATCAGAAGGAGTATTCTGCATCCAGGACTATTCATTTCCACTTGTTTGAGTCGGGGTTCATGCCAAGCTATAATTGTTGGACATGCCACGGAGAGCAAGGGGTTGAAATGGAAGAAAATGAAGTGGAAGACGACAATATTCCAGACTTTGCTCAGTACGCTGTATTTGAAGGAAATCAAACGGGCGATGAGGACATAGATGCTGATTATAACGACGTTGCAGATGATCTTGGTCAGATGTTGCAGGATGCCAAGGAGGACTGCGAAAGTGAAAAGGGGGCCCATAAATTGGACAAGATGTTAGAGGACCACAGAACGTCGTTGTACCCAGGCTGCGAGCAGGGGCACAAAAAGTTGGATACCACTCTGAAGTTCCTGCAATGGAAGGCAAGAAATGGTGTTAGTGACAAGGCATTTGGCGATTTATTGAAACTCGTCAAGAACATTCTTCCGGAGGGAAACAAATTGCCCGAGACAACGTACGAGGCTAAGAAGATAGTCTGCCCTCTAGGACTGGAAGTTCAGAAGATTCACGCATGTCCGAATGATTGTATCCTATATCACGGTGAGGAGTACGAGAACCTAGAAGCATGCCCTGTTTGTAAAGCACTACGATACAAGATTAGACGAGATGATCCAGGTGAGGTTGACGGGCAGCTAACGAAGAGGAGAATTCCTGCTAAGGTGATGTGGTATTTCCCTATAATACCACGGCTAAGGCGTTTGTTCAGGAACAAGGCGAATGCTAGAATGATGCGTTGGCACGCTGAAGAACGTCAGCAGGACGGGATGCTGAGACACCCCGCAGATGGTTCGCAGTGGCGAAACATCGACAGAAAATTTAAAGACTTTGGAAAGGACGCACGAAACATACGGTTTGGTTTAAGTACGGATGGCATGAATCCTTTTGGAGAGATGAGCAGCGGCCATAGCACTTGGCCCGTTACGATGTGTATCTACAACCTCCCCCCTTGGCTATGCATGAAGAGGAAGTACATAATGATGCCGATTATTATTCAAGGCCCCAAGCAACCTGGAACGACATCGATGTGTTCCTAAGACCACTGGTCGAAGATCTTAAACTGTTGTGGAAGAAGGAAGGTGTCCCCGTGTGGGACGAGGACAAACAGGAGGAGTTTAACCTACGAGCGCTGCTGTTCGTAACCATCAACGATTGGCCTGCACTTAGCAACCTATCCGGGCAGTCCAACAAGGGGTACAAGGCTTGCACTCACTGTATGGATGAAACAGAAAGTACGTATCTTAAGCACTGTAGGAAGGTTGTGTACATGGGTCATCGTCGATTCCTTGCAGCAAACCACCCGGTACGGAAGAAAGGCAAGCACTTTGAACATACGGCGGACCACCGTACGAAGCCTAAACATCGCAGCGGGAACGCAGTGTTTGCTATGGTTAAAGATCTTAAAGTAGTGTTTGGAAAGGGGCCTGGCAGCCAACCTATAGAGAGCGAAGATGGTCATGCGGCGATGTGGAAAAAAAACTCCATATTTTGGGAGTTACCCTATTGGGAATTCTTGGACGTCCGCCACGCAATCGACGTGATGCACCTCGCTAAGAACCTTTGCGTAAACCTTCTTGGCTTCCTAGGTGTATATGGAAAGCCGAAAGATACACTGGAAGCGCGTAATGATCTGAAGCATATGGAACAACGCGGCGACCTTCACCCGGAACCAAAGGAGAAAGGCAGCCATTACTTGAGTCCAGCCAGCTACACTCTTAGCAAGGCAGAGAAGGAAAGTATGTTTCAATGCTTGGAGAGCATCAAGGTACCGTCTGGATACTCCACGAATATAAAGCGAATAATAAGCACGAAGGAGAAGAAGTTCACAAACCTAAAGTCTCATGACTGTCACGTGTTGATGACACAGCTGCTACCAGTTATAATAAGGGGTATCCTCCCAGACAATGTCCGGGCAACAATAACAAAGCTATGTTCTTTCATGAACGCAATTTCGCAGAAGGTCATCGATCCGGATTGGTTAGAAGCCCTTCAGAATGATGTGGTGCAATGTCTTGTCAGCTTTGAGTTGATATTTCCACCTTCATTTTTCAATATAATGACGCATCTGCTTTGTCACCTTGTCAAAGAGATCGGTATTCTCGGGCCTGTGTTCCTACACAATATGTTTCCTTTCGAGAGGTACATGGGCGTTCTGAAGAAGTATGTTCGTAACCGTGCTCGTCCAGAGGCAAGCATCGCCAAGGGGTATGGAACAGAGGAGGTCATTGAATTCTGCGTTGAATTTATTGAAGACCTTCGCCCAATCGGGGTACCTGAATCACGCCATGAAGGGAGACTACGGGGAAAGGGGACTCTCGGGAGGAAAGCTATAATGACGGTAGACAACAATTTATTCCGTAGAGCCCATTTCACGGTTTTACAACAATCTTCATTGGTGGCTCCTTACATCGAGGAGCACTTGGCTCTAGTTCGCGCCAGAAACATCGGTAAGTCCGATGCATGGATTACACGGCATCACATTGATACTTTCCCCGCATGGCTGCGACAACATCTCATGGGTAACGAGACGATTAACCAGCAACTGGCCTTCCTGGCGAGGGGTCCATCTGGCTCGATCGCGACATTCCAGGGATATGAGATCAATGGGTACACATTCTACACAAGAGCCCAAGACATGAAGAGCACGAACCAGAACAGTGCTGTTCGTATCGATGCCATGGGACACGATGGTACAACTGGCACATATTACGGTGCCATCGAGGAGATATGGGAACTTGACTATGGACCTCTCAAGGTCCCTCTGTTCCGGTGCCAATGGGTTAGGTTGACTGGTGGAGGCGTAACGACTGATGACAGTGGGATGACAACGGTTGACCTTAACAAGGTTGGATACTCGGACGAACCTTTCGTCCTTGCCAATGATGTAACGCAAGTTTTTTATGTGAAGGACATGTCTAGCAAAGGAAAGAAGGGCAAAGGGCCTGACGAGCCGAAGCGCCATGTTGTTCTCCCAGGCAAAAGAAAAATCGTCGGAGTAGAGGACAAGACTGACGAGGATTACGATCAGTTAGATGGGCAACCCCCTTTCACGGTGACGGTTGACCCTAGCATCCTCCTATCAAACGAAGACACCCCTTACTCACGTAGCGATCACAAGGAAGGAACAATAGTGAGGAGAAAGTACGTGCGGACAACCGTCACCGCCGAAGTGTTGCCGTAGTTGTTGTAAACTATTTTGGATGTATTGAATATGCTAGTTATATATGATTAATTACAATTTTTAACAATTTAATATCATGCATATGCTAATTATATACGACTATTATAATTTTTAAAAGTTTTGAATCATGCATGTCGGATTCACAGATGCTAGTTACAATTTTTAACAATTTAATATCATGCATATGCTAATTATATACGATTATTAGCATTTTTAAAAGGTTTAAAACATGCATGTGGGATTTACACATGTTAATTAGAATTTAAAAGGTTATTAGCATTTAAAACATATATTAGAATTTAAAACATGCATCACACTAATTATATACGATTATTAGCATTTTTAAAAGGTTTAATTAGAATTTAAAAGGTTACTAGCATTTAAAAGGTTATTAGCATTTAATTAGAATTAAGCATTTTTAAAAGGTTATTAGCATTTTTAAAAGGTTTAGCATTTAAAAGGTTATTAGCATTTAATTAGAATTTAAAACATGCATCACATTAATTATATACGATTATTAGCATTTTTAAAAGGTTTAAATTATGCATGTGGGATTTACATATGCTAGTTACAATTTTTAACAATTTAATATCATGCATATGCTAATTATATACGATTATTAGAATTTTTAAAAGCTTTAATTCATGCATGTTGGATTTACACATGTTAATTAGAATTTATAATGCATTATTTATATTATAGAAACATATATGCAACGAAATTCAATATTCAGTGCTATTAACTTTAGTCCCGGTTCTTAACCCTAACCGCGTATAAAAAAAATTTGGAAATAGCGGGAAAATATCTTTACTCCCGGTTCGTAACACCAACCGGGATTAACGATAACATCTTTAATCCCGGTTGTTGTTACGAACCGGGAGTAAAGATATCTTTACTCCCGGTTCTTCTCACGAACCGGGAGTAAAGATCCGGGGGTATATATATTCCCGGTGCGCCCTCGTCTTCTCCACCAACACTTAGACGTTTTCATCGAGATCGAGCATCGGTCCTTCGCCGCCACTGCCTAGGGCAACCCGTGCCGACGCCGCCGTCGTCTCTCACCGTCGCCTGGCGGTCCTCGCCGCCTCCGCCGCAGACGCCGCCGCACCGTTTCTTGGGTGAGAGCCCCCGGCCTCTCTCTCTCTCTCGATGTACCCTCGTCTCTCTCTCTGTTTCGCCGACGACGCCAAGAAATGCCGACGACGCCGACAACGCCGATGACGCCCTTTCTCTCTCTTACGCCGATGACGCCCCTCTCTCTCTTACGCCGATGACGCCCTCTCTCTCTCTCACGCCGATGACGCCGACGAACTCCGACCCACGACGCCCCCACGCCGCCGCCGCGCCCCCACGACGCCGCCGCCGCCACGATGCCGCCGCCGCCCCCACGCCCCCACGCCGCCGCCGCGCCCCCCACGACGCCGCCGCCGCCACGATGCCGCCGCCCCCACGCCGCCGCCGCCGCCCCCACGGCGCCCCCACGCCGCCATCGTGCCGCCGCGCCGGCCCGTTGCCGCCGCCGCGCCGCGCCCCCACGCCGCCGCCGCCCCCACGATGACGCCGCCGCCCCCACGCCACCGCCGCCGCCCCCACGGCGCCCCCACGCCGCCGCCGCGCCCCCACGACGCCCCCACGCCACCGCCGCGCCCCCACGACGCCGCCGCCGCGGCGCCGCCATCGTGCCGCCGCGCCCCCACGCCGCAGCCGCCACGATGCTGTGGACTACAAACGAACGAACGAACGAACGCGAACGAACGAACGAACGCGAACGAGCGAGCGAACGAACGAACGAACGCGAACGAGCGAACGAACGCGAACGAACTCGAAATTATAAAAGAACACAAACTAAAACTTGTAAAATCCATATAAAATTAAATATAGCTCATTTTAAGATGATTCAAATTTCTGTGAACTCACCAAGTTGGGAACTTTGATGTTATGTAATAAAAACTTGCACTCACAGTACAAATTTAGCTTCTAAAATTTATCCAAGTTAAATCACACATAAAGCATGCACAAACTTATAAAATGCATACAAAATTCATTTCAACTCATTTTGGAGCAAACTCAGTTTCTACAGATCCACCAACTTATGTTCTCCTATAAAGCAAAATGAAATAGTATACCTACTATACATCAAATGCCTCCAAAACTATTACCTTTAAAATGACTAGTTTTATATAAGCTGAACTTTAGAAGTTTATATAAAATTCATCTTAGATCCTTTTTGAGTAAACCCAAATTCAGTAGAACCATAGAGTTGTGCACTTCAATGTTATAAAATAAAAAGACATACTTACAGTATAATGAAAACCCCTAAGTATTTAAGTAAGGAATAAGCAACATGGAGCATACCTTAAATTGTAACATTTGTAGAAAATTCATCTATTGTCTAAATGAAGTGAACCAAATTTTCTATAGAACCAGCAAGTAATATACTTCAACCTAGTAGAGTGAATTATAAATTTTTTCACGTAGATTGAATGTGGTTCAAACAATGCCTATATAAATAAGGTTTGGATCGCCTTCACAAATGTTTTATGTACCAGAGAATTGAATTACAAAATCAAATTAATTTCACAAAATTCTATAGTGTTGTATTTTTGTAACAAACATTTGGACATCTAAAAGATCTTCAATGAAAAGATTGTTTAACTACAAAGTTAAACAATACATTATATGTTCCTTTGCGATTAGACTAATACATTTTTTTTGGATGTTGCAGAGAAGACGTCGTCGTCGTCGTCCGTCAAGCCGAAGTGGTAGCTAGCCCTCGAAGGAATTCGCGCAGGCAAGTGATGTAAAGATGTGATTGTTTGAGATATAATATAAGATTGTTAGAATTCTAATATAAGATTATTAGATTATTAGAGTTAGCATATGTGAGTGTTAGAGATTATTAGATTATTAGACTTAGCATATTTGAGTGTTAGAGATAGTTAGAGTTTTAATATAAAATTATTAGAGGTTTAATATATGAAACTTAATTAGACTTAGCATATGTGAGTGTTAGAGATTTAATATAAGATTATTAGAGTTTTAATTTTCGAAACATATTTGATTGTTAGAGATTTAATATAAGATTATTACAGATGTAATATACGAAACTTAATTAGACTTAGCATATATGATTATCTACCGTACAAATACACGACACTTAGACTTAGCATATTTGAGTGTTACAGATAGTTAGAGATTTGATATAAAATTATTAGAGGTTTAATATACGAGTTAGTGAGGAGATTGTTATACTTAGCATATATATATGATTATTACAATTTTAATATAAGATTAGTAGCGATTTAATATGAGATTATTCGAGATTTAATATAAGATTATTAGAGTTTTAATATTACGGTTAGCAAATACATCCTACAGACCTAACATATATTATTGTAATGCACAGATGGCTGATCGCGACGAGGAACAGATATTGTATGATACAATTGCAGAGGGAAGTAGCCAGTACTGGAACGAAGAAGAGGGGAACGAGGATCCAAACCAGTACTTGAACGTGGAGGGGAACGTGGAGAGGGTTGCGGAGGGGAACGATGAGGAGGAGGCTAGTGGAAGTCATCCCTCCGCTGGACAGAAGAGGGCACGCGGACAACGAGGTGCCGCGAAGAAGATAGAGGGTCGGCACATCATAACTGAGGTGGACGCAGACGGCCGACCTACTGCCCCGGCGGAAGCAGCCAAGAATTTTGTACGCCACAGTGGTTGGGTTGTGAGGGATAACGTGCCTGTCAGCATGGTGTACTGGCGCAGAACAAGGGCACGCGGGGATAATGACAGCTTTGTCCCGGAATCAGAGAAAGAGATGCTGTGGACCACAATGCTCGAGACGTTCACGCTCCCTGCGGGTACAGAGAACATAGTGAAACACTGGACTCTTAAGAAAATGGCAGAACAGTTCCAGACCTTCAAGGGAGACCTATACCGGAAATACATCCTGAAGGGGCAGACACCGAACTTCGACGTATTCCCGAAGCTAAGGGATCACTGGGAGGAGTTCGTTGCTTACAAGACAGGTCAACAAGGGCAGGCGATGATGGAAAGAAACAAAGAAAATGCCGCCAAGAAGAAGTACCATCACCACTTGGGGTCAGGCGGCTATAGCGTCGCGATGCCGAAGTGGGAGGAGATGGAGGCAAGCTTGCTTGAGAGGGGTATCGAACCGGCCACCGCTAAATGGCCTGATCGATCGAAGTTCTGGTTCTATGCTCATGGTGGAACGCTCAACCCAGGTGATGGCTCCTTGGTCTTCAGCGATCAGATACGCGAGGCTGCGAGTCGACTAACGGACGCAGTGGAAGCCTCTTCTCAGGGCATGTTCCGACCCGACAGAGAGAAGGACGAGCTGTCACTCGCCCTGCAGACTCCAGAGCATCCAGGACGAACACGAGGGAAAGGGGTGATTCCTTGGAAGATTGGATTCAAGGATGACATCCACACGTACAGGAGTCGGATGAGGAGCAAGAGAGATACCGAGGCGAAGATTGCAGAACTCGAGTACAGGATATCGAGCTACGAGCTCAGCATGCAAGAGGAGGTGGCCCGGAAGGTGGATGAACGCATGGCAGCACATCGGTCACACGATCCCCAGCCGTACATACCTCCTCCAGTGGTTAGCCCATCAGGCAATCGTAGCAGCTGCGCCTCAACGGGGCAGGTAGTATCACATAGCATGGACGCTATGCAAACCCGGGACGAAACCACCTGCCCCGTTGATGAGATCACGCATCGGACACCATGTGAGCTGCATATTCCCTTCAAGAACTTATCAATCAAGGTATGCTCGATATAATACATGATTTTTGACTCGTACGTTCCGCAAGTTGCTGCTTACGTTGATTACTAATAGATAACCTCTCCTCACGTGAAGGTGGCGTCGGGAATGGCCATCCCAACAGACATATCAGGGACTTACCACTGCAGGCCGATTCCAGCAGGATACTCGAGGGTCGAAGTTGAGCTGGTGGAAGCCGTGTACGAGGACCTCGAGTTGGACTACCCAGGAGGAGACGGTGAGACGCATCTACGAGACACAAGCCACGCCATTATACTATGGCGCAAGCGGTACATCATCCTCCCTGGGCGACAAGCGGCGTCTCGTGCACCATCTCCTCCGGCTCCTCCGCCTCCTCCTGCACCATCTCCTCCGACTCCTTCGCCACCTCCTCCTGCACCATCTCATCCGGCTCCTCCGCCTCCTCCTGCACCATCTCCTCCGGCTCCTCCGCCACCTCCTCCTGCACCATCTCCTCCGGCTCCTCCGCCTCCTCCTCCACCGTGTCCGCCTGCACCTCCCAAGACAAGGTCTCGCCAAGCTCCACCTCCTGCCAGCACAAGGGCAACGAAGAAGGCCAAAGTTGAGACCACCAAAAACAAGGAGCCGCCGTACGATTGCAGTCAAGAGGAGCTTAATGCTTACGTGGCAGGAGAAGTGAAGAGGCAACTCAAGCCTCGGAGTCCTGAAAAGAAGATACCTATTGACCCGAGCGTGAAGAATTTCTTCAAGGGAATGTCCACCGCAAACAAGGAGGCCTTGAAGCTATCGGACTATGACCGAACACTCAGGAAAGCCTATTACAAGAAGTCCAAACCAGGTCCTCAGCTTGGAGAACAACCACACCAAGTGGTCGAGCCGTTGGTGACCGGCGAAGACTTTGGTATAACGGATTTCATTTCAGACACCGGTCTAACCATGGCTCAGTTGGTTGGAGGCGCACCAATCCCGAAGGCGGAATTGGCATACAAGTTTGAACTCGGTAAACCGCTTGTCAGGCCCGAGCAGCTGCAGTCCCTACCGACACAAATGTACAAATTCCATGAACGGTACATGGAAATGAGCGCCAATGGTAGAGAGATGTTCGGAGCGAGGATCAGAAACCCCGACTTCTTGCAAGGAGAAGATGTTCTATGGATCAATTTCAAGGATGTCTTCGATCTGTACCATCGGGACGCCCTCGACGTCTCTCTTCTGAGCGCATGGATTTTGTAAGTATCTTTGAGTTCGATTTGTTTCGTTCAATAATTAGCTCCTGGCATATATGTAAGCAATAATAATTTCCTTTCATTGTTGTAGAATGGAGATTCAAAGGGCCCGGCGGCGGGGGGTTTACAATACTGGGTTCATCGACCCTCGCAAAATCAACACCGAAATGCTCGACAACTACGAGAAAGACACAGAGGACAATCTCGTCCATCTCCTAACACAGCAGCATTTCAAGACATTCATACTATTGCCGTACAACACAGAGTGAGTTTTTATTGTCGTTCGAACAAATTTCATTCCCATACATATAACATGTGCATTCTGATATTTATCTCATCTCACGCATATTCCAGATTCCACTGGGTCCTGTTCTTTTTTGACTTGGAGGCAGGCAGAGTCACTGTGTACGACTCAATGAATAAAGAGGAGAAGGTTTTTGACAAGGTCTTCCAAATGATAGACAGGTAATATAATGCCATCTATTCCACAGTCGCGGGACTCTGTTGATATTATGTTGATCTCGGGTAATATTTAATTAATCATAGCTTGCAACTGCACATGTAGGGCTTGGGATCGGTTCCGTCAATTGGTCCGCGGGACTTGGAAAGAAAAACTTGGACGGAGGTTTCATTTTCCACTGAGTACATGCATGATCCAAAATTATATTGAATTGAATCTCTAGTTACAGTTAATATAAAGAGTATATTAAATCTCTCATCGTTTCTCATGTAGTGCGCAAAGCAGGACAAGGGAACTAACTTGTGCGGCTACTACGTATGCGAGTATGCCCACTGCCTATCAAACCAAATATACACCAAACGAGAGCTCGATGTACGTATACATAAACCATTCAAAATTTCATTGCGTATCGATTTGTTAAGTTGTTTATTAATTTCATATATTGATATGTCATTATTTTCCGAATGATAGCGTATTCACATGAGGGAAAAACTCCCACACAAGGATTTTATCACGGCTGTTCAAGAACAACTGATGGGGTTCATCAACGAAGAAGTCCTTAATCCCCATGGTGAATTCTACTATGACGGATCGACAATTCGTAACGTCGGTCCTTCCTCTTCTGACGTAACGCAGGCGTCGAAGTCGTAGCTACAGCTAGCGAGCAAATGAATTGTACTATACATGCATGTACATACATATTTACATATGTACGTACATTTACTTTAGTGGTAATATATATTTTGGTAACATATATGTACATAAAATGTTAAGTGCTTTAAATTATAAATATGTGTGTAATATATGTATTTATACATATATATACATACGCATATATATATATATGTATTCTATATACAACCATAATATATATATTGCAATGCATATATATATATATATATATATATATATATAATCAACCATGCAGCAAACAGGGCAATGCAAATAAAAAAAAAGGTACATGGATCTTTAGTCCCGGTTGGTAACACCAACCGGGACTAAAGATGGATCAGTCGGCCACGTGGCTGACCGATCTTTAGTCCCGGTTCGTGTTACCAACCGGGACTAAAGATCGATCTTTAGTCCCGGTTATTTCACCCGGGACTAAAGATCGCTATCTTTAGTCCCGGATTCGTAGTCCCGGTTGGACAACCGGGACTAAAGGGGGGTTACAAACCGGCACTACAAACGATTTCTCCACCAGTGTTCATTTCTCCCGGAAAGTTTCTCTCACAATATAGCTTCCACCTCAGTTGATAGACAGAACATATGCTCAGCCTATTGGTTCAAACTGTGGGATTAAAGTAATATATTCTAAATTCATAGCCTAAGATGAACCGTACGCACAACTCCATAGTTATTTTTTAAGTATAGTAGCCTAATTAGCATAGGTATAGGTATAGGTATATGTATAGACATAGATAGATAGATAGATATGGTCTGTTTGGCATAGCTCCATCTCCACCTCCACTTTTTCTGAAGCTGGAGCTCAGACGAACAAATTCAGCTCTACCTAAAATGAGAGCGGAGCTGAGTGGAGCGCTCTGATAAAATGAACTAGAGAGGTGGAGCTAGGTTCAATTTGCTCCATAGCTGCACTCCAAATCTAACTCTTGGAGCTATATTTTAGAGTTGGAGCTCTACCAAATATGCTCTTAGTATAATGATAGATAGATAGATATATCCAATGGTCTAAAATAATTAATTCAAAGTAAATTAATTATTAGGTTGCTATCATTTTCAGAATTATTAGGTTGGTTTTTCTAATTTATTAGAGTGTCACGTGACAGTTTTGGTGCTATTTAAGAGTCCTATGTGATCGCTTGAGAGCATTTGTAGAAAATTTAATGGATTTTTATTATATAATAGATAAATATATATATATTTTTAGTGAAATGGTATGTAGCTTAGTGGTTGTAGTGACCTGAGTAGCACCCCAAGGTGCTGAGTTCAAATCTCCATAGGATCCTAATTTAAAAAGACTGCATGCATTGCTGGAGAAATCATCTTTGGTCGGTCTAGGAAAATCTACAATAGTCCCGATTCTTTTTGGAACCGGGACTAATGATTTTTTTTGTCCCGGTTATAAAAATTTTGATCTTTATTCTCGGTTGGTGTTTTAGTGTTACCAACCGGGACTAAAGATAATCTTTAGTCTCGGTTCATCCCCTGTCAGATGTATATCAGGGGGCCGAGGATCTTTAGTTTTGGAACCGGGACTAATGATTGTTTTTAGTCCCGGTTATAAAAATTTTGATCTTTAGTTTCGGTTGGTGTTTTAGTGTTACCAACCGGGACTAAAGATAATCTTTAGTCTCGGTTCATCCCCTGTCAGATGTATATCAGGGGGCCGAGGATCTTTAGTCCCAGTTGGTGTCAATAACCGAGACTAAAGATCACCACTTTAGTCCCGGTTGGTGACTAAAGATCAAGATGATCTGTAGTCCCGGTTGGTGACTAAAATTGAACACGTAGTATATAATCCCTATCACTTATCATCTCCCCCACAGTTACAACTTAGGCAGATCGAACCTCTCCCCCTCTCCTCAGATCTATCCTCTCTAACTCTCTTCCTCATCCCCTCTCCTCCAACTCCTCCCCTTCCTCTTCTCCTCCCCCTCCTCCCCTTCCTCCCCACTCCTCCCCTTCCCATCCGGCGGGCCGGCGGGCGGCAGGCAGCGGGGCGGCGCCCGGCGGAGGGTGGCGGGGCCACGGCCGGCGGCGGGCGGTGGGGCGAAGGCCGGCGGGGCCGCGGCCGGCGGCGGGCGGCGGCAGCCAAGGCTGGTGGAGGGCGGGGCGACCGTGGCCGGCGGTCGTGGCGAGCGGCGGCAGCGGCATTGTTTTTTCTTTTTTTTTAAAAAAAATTGTGATTCATTGAGATGTACAAATTTGTGATTCATTGTTTGGATCTATGTTGTATTTGAGTAATTTTTTTAGGATTTTGTGATGTATTTTATTTGTGTGTATAAGTAACTTTATGATTTGTGATGTGGATTTAATGATGTGAATTTGGGATGTTACTTTGATTTGGGGATTTGCCTACTTGATTCGAAAGAAAACAAAAAAGGAAAAAAAGAAAAAGAAAAGGGGACCATCTGGTACTGCCGCTATTGTCTCTTTAGTCCCGGTTGGTAACATCAACCGGAACTAAATATCTCCTCTCTTTAGTCCCGGTTGGTGGTACCAAGGGGGACTAAAGATGCATTAGTCCCGGTTATTTCAACCGGGACTAAAGATGTGCATAAACCGAGACTAAAGGGGATTTCCAGCCGAGAGTAAAGATGGTTTCTCCACCACTGATATTGGTTGGATGTAGAGGCTAGATAAAAATACCTTTCTCTGGAAAAAAAAGATAAATAGATAATAGGGACATTAAATGTAGAATGTTGAGGGGAGTAGGGGTGGGTGTTTGTTTTTATGAGGTTAATTGGCTCGGTTTGCTTGTTTTCTTCATAGATCAGTTTTTTTAAAATATTAGCCGAGAAAAAAAACAAACCGAGGAAAAAAAAGGCCGAACAAAATGGTTTCCTTTTTTCGGGGTTTGGATTTTACGGAAGTACTCGGGTGAGAGAAAAGGCACAGCTACTCTCGGAGGATCGCGACTCGCAAAAGAAATCCCAGAAAAAACGTGTGGTGTGGGCCGTGTGGCTGCAGGTTCTTGTTTGCCTCCTCATCTCCTATATGTGGGCTTTTCTATCCCACTTAGACCCTATTTAGTTCCAAAAAAACTTTTCTCAAAAACATCACAGTAAATCTTTGGACACATGTATAATGCATTAAATATAGAAAAAAAGAAAACTAATTGCACAGTTTACATGTAAATCACGACACGAATATTTTGAGCCTAATTAGTCCATGATTAGCCATAAATGCTACAGTAACCCACATGTGCTAATGACGACTTAATTAGACTCAAAATATTCGTCTCGCGGTTTCTAGACAAGTTATGAAATTAGTTTTTTTATTTGTGTTCGAAAATCAATTCCGATATCCGGTCAAACGTTTAATATGGCACTCATAAATTTTTATTTCACCAACCAAATAAACCCTTAGGCTTTAAAGTAAAGAGATCACAAGGGACTTTACAAGCAGATCGGTTTATACGGTGTCCTCGGTTTTTTCCCTCTCGCAACCGAGAAAGACGGTGAACACCGAAGTAGAGTAATAGAAACCAAACGTCCCACCGAAGAAAAAAAAAGTTCGGTTCGGTTCGGTGGTCGGTCTTGGGGAATTTTTTCCCACCCCTAGAAGGGAGCAACACGACCCAAGCTATAAATGTTGACTACAGTTGTGCTGGTGATCACCATCATTGAAATGGACTGTTCACTGCGATCACGCACCATACCGCATTAATTAAACTCACCGATATTTTTGCATCGATCGTGTCAGAGAGCTGAGAGAGCCATGGCCATGGAGAAGAGCCGGGTCCTCGTCGTCGGCGGCACCGGCTTCGTCGGCCGGCGGATCGTGGCGGCGAGCTTGGCGGCGGGCCACCCGACCTACGTCCTGCTCCGGCCGGAGATCGGCCTCGACATCGACAAGCTCCAGATGCTGCTGGCCTTCAAGGCGCGGGGCGCGCGGCTCCTCGAGGCGTCGCTCGACGACCACGACGGCCTCGTCGCCGCCGTCCGGCAGGCGGACGTCGTCGTCTCCGCCATGTCCGGCGTCCACTTCCGCAGCCACAACCTCATGCTCCAGCTCAAGCTCGTCGAGGCCATCAAAGATGCTGGAAATGTCAAGGTGATAAATTTATTTTTTTTATGGCAACTCAACTAATTACATATCTAGAGGAACATGATAAATCATATAGTTAGTAAACTTGTGGCGATTTTTGTTGACAGGATTTTTTTTTTACTGAAATTAGTTTTTGTTGTTTTACTGACAATAATTTGTGCACGTCATAAGTAAAAAGTTTTGTCATATATATAGTAAATTTACAAGATACTCATATAAAATAGGATAGAGCCTATTTTTTCCATTGAATTTTGATTGGATTCTTTTTTCACTCTAAATTACAAAACCGGTTGTTTTTCATATTCAACTTTCAAAACGGGAGAAATAACTCTTCAACTCATATTTTACAGTGGTTAATTGATATGACAGTTTTCCAGTGGAAGCAATCTCATCCGCATATTCTTTCATCTTTCCAATGTCCTCAGAAATTGACATAGTACTCCCTCTATATTTTAATATATAACGCCGTTGACTTTTTGAAACGTTTGACCATTTGTTTTATTCAAATTTTTTGTGCGAATATGAAAATATTTATGTCATGCTTAAAGAATATTTAATCATTTGATGATGAATCAAAGTCACAATGAAATAAATGATAATTAAATAAACTTTTTGAATAAGACGAATTGTCAAACGTTGGATAAAAAGTCAACGACGTCATACATTTAAAATATGAAGGTAGTACCTTTCTGAGTGTTGGTGAGATGTTGATGGAGCGTGCACGTGTTTGGGACCCAAACAAGTCACCAATCACTTGCCATGCCTGCTCTGAAGATTTTGCACCGGCGACCTGGCCCAGCATGTCACGAGACAGGGACGAGAGCAGGAACCCAAGAACTTGTTTTTCATATTCAACTTTCAAAAGGGAGAAATAACTCTCTAAGTCATATTTTACAGTGCTTAATTGATATGATAGTTATTTTCCGCCAACATGAATTTCAGTTAGGTATATTTTAGGATTTTATACCAAATTAAGTAACATCTACATTAGTAAAATATGAAAATTAAGAGACCGAAATACCAAAACCATCTCCATTTGAAACAAAAACATAAAAGATATATCCCGAGGTGGTACTTATCCACTTTTTAAAGTTGAGAGTGAGAATATAACTGGTTTGGTATTTCAGGATGAAAGGAGCAATGTTCAACAGTCCAGAAAGGAATTTGCCCATTCAAGAGCAACACACTATTTCCTCTACCCCATATATAGATATATAGAACTTATGCATATACACTACATGATTTTTGCAAAATGCTCATGATTAACATATATTTACAGTGATTAATTCTGTGCGAGCAGCGTTTTCTGCCGTCTGAATTTGGCGCGGATCCAGCAAGGTTGGGGGATGCTCTTGAACCTGGGAGGGTTACATTTGATGAGAAGATGGAGATAAGGAGAGCAATTGAGGATGCAAACATCCCCCACACGTATGTTTCTGCCAATTGCTTTGCAGCTTACTTCTGTCCTAACCTCTGTCAGATGAAAACTCTCCTCCCACCCAAAGAGAGAGTTGGTGTGTATGGAGATGGCAACGTCAAGGGTAAATTAACACTAGCTAAGCTGTTGTTTCATTGCATTAATTTCCAGGTGTTGTTTTGTATTTTTCTGCCGGGAACAGTTAAGATTTGCACCCTTTTCCTGTTGAAAAGTTCAGACTTGTCTTTGAAACCAAACATCGAATTGATCAATTGTTTTAAGACATTGTGTGACCAAGACTGTGGTGCTTATGATTAGCAATTACCTGTTTTGGTAACTGGTACAATTATATATTTTTCAGTCTTGCGCTGTTTCAACTTCCAAGTTTGTTGGCCCTCCGAAACCTTCATTTCATCTACACTGTATTCACCTTACAAATATTTTCTGCCTACGTTCCATTGCATCTACTAGTATTTAACAGAGCATAACAGGATTGCTGCACTCTTTTTCTTTCCACTGTTTACCACCTTTTCCGCCTGAAACTTTTCCCGTTGTAAATAATGATGATTTCTTCTCTAGTTAGTTCAAAATAGTATGTCCTATTAAGATATTTGTATTATAGTAAAAATGATCAAACAACAATTTGTGTTGCTTCGTTTACACTCGACAAGATTTTGGTCAAACTATAGGAATTTTCTCGAAAACAAAACTATAGGAATTAAGGCCTACTGAAAACTATTCTTCAGTAATAGTACAACCAGAAATATATGAAATAAATATAAGTGCTCTACAGAATAATGCAGAGCATTTGTTTGAAATTTCTACTACTGACCAAGCTGCAATATTGCTCTATACAGTGTTTTTCGTGGACGAAAATGATGTGGGAACATATGCAATAAAATCAATCGATGATCCTCGCACCTTGAACAAGACAATATACATAAGGCCTCAAGATAACTGTCTCACTCAGAACGAGTTGATCTCAAAGTGGGAAACACTCACTGGGAAAAGTCTTGAGAAATTCCACATACCTGGTGATGAATTTTTGGCTTCTATGAAAGGTACCTGGTCAAACTAGAATATGTGTTTGGCTTTTTACTGTTTTCGATGTATAATTTTGACAACAATTTCTATTATAAAAGGTTTATAAAATCTAATAACTTTACGGGATACATAAGTCCATCTAAAGAAGATATACATATACTATTTTTAAGTTTAAAACTAAGCATTTTAAAATTTATCAGTAGTTAAAGCTCTAAAAGTTTGAAAAAAAAAACTAAGCATCCTATATCCGGGTTTTTTCGATACCATTACTCCAGGGATGAAATTTCAAAACATATGTGGTAGTAAAAAAAACAATCAAATTTACAACTGATACGCAATTGTCGATGTGTGCAGATTTGGATTTTGCTAGTCAAGTAGGAATAGGACATTATTACCACATCTTTTACGAGGGCTGCCTGGCAAACTTCGAGATTGGTGACAATGGTGCCGAGGCAACTCAGCTCTACCCAGAGGTTCAGTACACCCGCATGGAGGAGTACCTGAAACGCTATATCTAACCGGTTCAAATTTATAGCATCTGCTTGTCAAATTTAAAGATTGTAATCCGCATATGAGCATCCCTGGTCGATCTTCCCCTACCAGAATTGTTCAACGACAATATGCCTGCTCGAATTTATGGTACTAGTAGTCTAGTACATCCCCTCTTGTTTGTTGACTCTGTTGTACTATCAAGTTGGATGGGTGGAAAGTTCAAACGATGGTTAGCATGTTCATGTTCAGACCGGTATTTTGGAACATTGAATTCTCTCATATTCCTGCTATATATGTATTATTCCTTGCTTTAGTTATTAACGCTTTAGGCTGTGTTAGATATGAAAGGTTCAAATCCTTTCTCCTGCGGATGAAAAATACCAGCTCATCAACACATGATTAATTAATTATTAAGAAACTTGAATATAACTTTTTAAAGAAACTTTCTTCTTGAAATTTTTTTAAATAAACACATCTTTAACCGCTTAGTAAACATGCGCGTGAAAAACCAGAGAGTAAGTATTAGAAAAATGTACATGATATGATATCTTGAGAGTTAGATCAATCTTGAGTCTTGACTACTCATGGTGTAAAAGTTGATTGGTACTGTAAGAAAGAGACCGTCGCCACTGCTCGCCTGTCTTCCACTGCGCTTGTGCTGTTGCCGTTTATGAACGCTACTGCTCGCCTGTTTTCCACTTCGAGGAGAGCCAGCCAAGGAACCAGGAAAGAAGAGAAGCAGGGAAATAGGAAGAAATGGAAGTAGAGCAAAATTTAGGAATTTTGTATATTTGTGGTTCTGTTTGCAAATTAAGTATTTTGGTTGCAAGGGGAACACCCTCTCCCAGGCCCCCCTCTCTCTCTCTCTGGCCTATTGCCTTATGATAAGCTCCTTAACATTCTTTTGATGCTCGTAACAACTTTAATAGAAAAGTTTATTTAAAAAATATCTTAATTAATTATCTAATTGGCACCTTTTTATTAGAATTAAATCTTTACAATAAGATATCAAATGATTATATTTTGATAAAGAAAAAAAAATATATGTTTGAACTGTTGAAATTCGATGTTCCATATGCAAGAGCAAAATGTTTCAACTGCCATTTGTTTGTATTTCAAAAATAAATTCAAACGTTCTAATGACTCAATATTTTGTTTCACCGTTGGTCAACTACAACATTATTTGATCGCTTGATTTTTTTTATTCTCCCAATATAGCATTCCCATCATATTTGAAGTTAACCCTGTTAGGAATGGCTATTTTACCATTCTACAACTTGTACATTAAAAATTCAATCAGTAAAATTTGACATATGCCGCTTCTAAACTTGCGATTTCCAAAAGCACACATAAAATTTTAAAAATGAAAATATGCCACTACGTGACGACGTCAAGAAGACATTGTAAGTAAAAGCCGGATTTTAATACATTCTCTAAAATGACTATCAGTATTGTTGCCATTTCCCCTTCTCTTCCTCCATTTCACTCTTGGCTTCATGTGCCTTTCCTACTTGATAAACCAAAATTTTTTGATTTAACAGTTTAGTTGTTACCACTTTGATTATGTTAAAATTTCATAACATAAAAATTTTGTATTAAAAAATTCCATAACAGTTTAGTCGTTACCACTTTGAAATATTGTCACCTCCATTTTATTTGTATCTATTGATAATAGAGTAATTTTGTGGATATAATTTTCTAAAAAACTACCTAGCCACTCTACTTTTTTGTTCCCTTGCACCAATCTCTGTTGAAGTTTATCGTACAGTTCTCAATACGGTCACACTAGAACGCAAGAAACAGCACAAGTCGAACACTATAGATAAGATGAATAGTAACACACAAAACAGAGCAATTTTGGCGCTGCTCAATCCGCCACAGCTTAACGGTTTTTTCTCCTCTAATTATTCTTTTCTTTATTATACTACTTAAAATAAATGTAGTGGTGGTGGTTAGTCCTGAACGATCAAAGGGCTGAGATCCATTGGAGGATCCTCCCGCACAATCAATGGTCCAGCCAATCCCGTCCGTGAGCGTTCGCTCCGCAATCACTACAGGATTTATGTCATTTAAAGGCATTTTGTGGAAGGCATTTCTTTTAAACTGCCTTAAAACATCTCTTTTAAAGGTAATTTCCATAAAAAGCCAAAAAAGTATTTCTATACATGGCAAATTTTATTAATGCCTTCAATACTTTTATCATTAGAAGGCGTTTTGAAAAAAACGCCTCAAAAATTCTGTACTTTCAAGGCATTTTCATTAGTGCCTTAGAAAATCTTCTATTTCAGGCGTAATCACATAATGCCGTAAATTTTATGTTATTTGTGAGCATTTTGTAAAATCGGCAGGGCAACAGATAGAAGGCACTTTAAGGTATAGAAATGCCTCCTAATCTATGTCACACATAAAAAAGAACCCTGAAAGAATTTAAGGTATAGAAATTATATGTTTCAGCAATTGCTCTCCACCTCCTTCGCACGTAACCGCGTACCTCTACGGTGCCGTCAGAGAGATGCTCTTCGTGGCTGTCGCGTCCGACAGCCTCACTGGATTTGGTGGCATGTAAGTGAATGCTCCCGGATTCGGTAGATTCAAGTCGCACCCAATCATCTATTGTTCAATCGTAAGATATGATTGGAGTTTCGATGGCGTGTTTGCAGTGCACAAGATTGCTTGCTTCTGATTTTTACGATTTTGGAGCAAATAGAGCATCAAATAATTTCATGCGTGACTCAATTCTGTCATGCTGAAATTACTGGTATATGCATCCAAATTAAATACATTCACGAGTTTGAAGAGTCATGGCTTTGAGCGATCATAGCGCTGTTGATCACGGAAAACTGAGCAGTTCATTAGCGTGTGATTAATTAAGTATTTGCTAATTTTTTTAAAAAAGAATCAATATGATTTTTTTAAGCAACTTTCGTATAAAAACTTTTTGCAAAAAATATACTGTTTAGTAGTTTGAAAAGTGTGCGCGCAAAAAATAAGGGAGAGGGGTTGGCAACATGGGATTGCAAACACAGAAGTCTAGAACACTCCGATGACCAATAGGAATCTAGATTTAGATCACTGGGGCTTTGGACGATGAGTCAAACATGATGAAGAAATGAGGGGTCACTAATTAAAAGGCT
This sequence comes from Oryza meridionalis, assembly GCA_000338895.3. NCBI lineage: Eukaryota > Viridiplantae > Streptophyta > Magnoliopsida > Poales > Poaceae > Oryza > Oryza meridionalis. The sequence continues at coordinate 8,965,331 of CM002535.2, read as the reverse complement.
GTGGAAAGGTTGGGAGAAACTTCTAAATTGGGTTGAGTTAATTTGCATATACAATTTTGAGTTAATTGGGTTGAGTTAATGATAGTGTTGATATGCCGCCTGTTCAAATTAATATGCAGCTAGTTGATCTACGTACTGTCAGTGATCGTGGTAAAAAATAAACTTTATACTGCATTACAGTTGGTGGTCGGCCATCCATGCCAGACATTCCAACCAGGAATATAGCATGTCAGTGATTTGGATGCAGCATTGGACCTGCCTTCAAGACCTGAGAAGACAGATAGTAGGAAGAGGGTATTTTGATTGGAGTTTGTTGGCATTTTCACCGAAAGTGATTCACGTTTTTTTTTCGGGCAGAAGAAAGTGCGAAGAGAGAGGCTTTGATGAACAAGTGAGTACATATCCAATAGGAAAATAATTAATACTTATATTGAATGCTAAATTAATGGCCAGTAATACTTACATATTTTAGAATGTATATTGCGATTAACATCTTCATGATATGCAGGTTGCTGCATTGCTTATATTTGTCATTTTACGTCTAATGTATGTATATTTCTGGTATGTTCTGATTCTATAAAATGGAATAACTAATTTTTTTTGTTTGCTGCCATAAAATCTGCAAGGAATCACCATTCAAATTTTGTATCACACACTTAAGCCATCACAACAACATGGAGTAAGTTAGTATATTTGATCCACCGAACACTGTACTTGGTTCTTCAGATATTATGTTAAAATTTTAAGCTTCTTCTTGCTAAAGAATATATGTAGGTCATCTATACTGAGCATCACCTATTTTTTCTATCACTCTAGCATAACAATGTTGCATGTTCTTCATATATTGGAGCGATCCCGATAGTGTTGAATATTGACCATACAAAAGCAATGGAGCAATTTTTACGAAACCTAAAACAGAATCAGAACTACTGTGCAGAAGTGAACTTTCTTTTGGATAAACCAGATGACAAATAATACTATATTTTGAGCTCATTATGTGACGTATCTTACATCAGGCTGTCAAGCACAAACCTTTTTGCTTTATAAGTTTTTCTTTTGTCTGATATTGACATGGATATAAGCAAACTAGATTTCAGGAAGCCGATCTGAACATGTTTTTTTAGTAAGTTTAAGACATGGTTTTAAGTATCAGCAAACTACAAAAGGATGTACTTCTTATTGCTACTTAATTATAGAGCTGAACAATTTAAAGTGTTTCAGTAATTGTTCACCGCAGGGTGGTTTAGCTAGCCTACCATCTGTTCACACCCCGCGCACGCAGCTCCTCTGTTGTTGAATCTAGTGGATCGATCGGTTGCCATCCCCTTGTCTGTGCTAATCAGGCTGGCAAGTACACGTAGATGAGTTAGAGCTGGGAATATGTTTGGCCAGCAGGGTGGACGTTGTGGCGCTTTTGGTGCCAATTGCCATGGGATGTTTTAGATTTTTCTGAGATGTAGAGATCTCCTAATTGTATAGCGTTGTATTAAGGCTTGCATCTTTTGATCAAGAGTAAAGTGCATAACCGGTCCCTAAACTTGGACGACTATATCATTTGAGTCCCCAAACACCAGATCTCAAAACTTGTTAAATTGTGTTGGTAACTTTTTGTGATAAGTTGACAAGCACGATCGCAGCACCTAAAGCTTTGCGGTGATAAGTAGAGTCGCTAACCACCCTAACCTAGCAAGCGCTAAGTCAAGATAGGTTTTGATAGATTAAACCGGCTAGATGAAACGATAGATAGCTACCCGTCTCGTGGGCAAGACGGAAGGTTTTTAGGACAAACCTACAAAGAGGTGTCGCACTCTCGCAGCGGCGGCGGACGATTTACAGCGGAAATCAACAAAGATGGATAAACTAAACTATAACTAGAAGCAATATCGAAAAAACGATTTGATTGATTGATTGTAGGATCTTCTATTACAATTGAATCGGCCTTGTCCCTTATATAGGGGTTGGTCTTGGCCTCTACAGGCCCTCCTCTATGTCCAACTTGGGACATAGACGAAACAGACTCGGGTTCGGACTTTGCCAAGCAAGGAAACCCGAAACATCCCTTCCCAAGCAAGGAAAACCCGAGACCCGACGAAACAGACTCGGGTTCGGACTTTGCCGGTCTGACTGGCCTTTTGGCGACGGTCTGACCGTCCAACATACGGCAGTCGGACCGGCCTCCCTGGAGGAAAACCGGTGTCACGCCCGGAAATTCACTAGTAATTTCCGAACTTATTTATACATAAAATCCTCGTCCAGAAATCAGCCGAGGTACACAAACTGACAATTTAATATACAAATCCATCTTAATAATAACGTTATATACTTACAAAAGAAAAGAAAAACAGCAGCGGAATTAACGGTCTAGCGATGGCTTCAGCTCCACTCCCACAGGCAGCTCAACTGGGGTATAAGCCAAACGTCTTCTCCTTCTGGATCCTTTCTCTTCAACTGAGGTTGATTGATTATTGCAAGGTGAGCATATGACATACTCCGTAAGCCACACAGTAAATATGCAAGTACACAAGGATACCAAAGGATGGCATAATATAGGCTCATTTGCAAAAGCAGCATTTAGCAAACATTTAAGACTAGTAAAACAGTAGAGTAATTAATCATCAATTTTAATCAACACTACACAGCACACCCATGCTGCACAGGCCCAACCACCCTGAACAACCATACCCGGCTGCACTGATCTAACTCCAAACCAGGAGCTAAACAAATTATTACCAGTTATAGCATCAATAATTATTGTGAGAGGTATGAGACTAATCACGAAAACCATTGCTCAACCCGCCCATGACCGCGGGCACGGCTATTCGAATAGTTTTACTCTGGCCAGAGGTGTACCACTCTATCCATAAGACACAGCCCCAAAACATGTCACCATACTCTCAGTACCACCACGGTACCTCGAAACGGGATTGTGACAATACCCTTCGCACAACACAATTCACCACCACAGTGCACCATTCCTGGATCATAATCACCCCTTCAAAAACCAGAGGCATGGACTCCCTAGCGACTCCCATGGACTTCTCGCCGCTTCTCAGTCTGGCACCCTGCAATGAATCATGCTATACAAAAGGTAAAGCCGTTGCCCACGCTGGCTTGTGGTTGGCACGGTTAATGTCTCACAACAGTAGCTCGCGAACCGGTCCTTAATTGTCATGAGCACGACCATCAAAACCATGTGCTCACAACCCACCATTATCAAGTTTTAATTATCAATTAATTATCATAACACGATTAACCATCGTGAGCTACCATTAAATATAACCATAAATAATAATGTAGTATGATTCATCCCATTAATGAACTAATGTTTCTAGGCATAGCTAAGCAATTATATATATAGCATTTAGCTGAACCAAACCAATATATAAGGTTCTAGCTAATCAAATTATAACCCATAGGAAAATAAAGTCATCTTCGGCCATTAATTAATTGGGAAAGGCTCACCACCCGATGACATTCGAAAATAATGCATAAGTTAAAATAAAACATTAGCTTTAAATGGGTTCAACATGCTCAAATGGTTGTTTGGGATCTGTGTGACTTGCCTTGCAATAATCAGTCTTCAATTAGTCTTCTTGAACACTTCCGACGCACTCACGAACCTTCGCAGCGACGGAAATGACAATCTAACACGCAAAACGAAGAAAAAGACTAATAAAAACCAAATAAATAGTACATAAAAAGTAAACAATATGTAGATCATGATTTTAAATGAATTTAGAGACTTGAACGGCCTCATTCCGACTTCATATGAATTAATTATGATTTTTCTAAGATTAATCTGATTTTAAGATTTATTTTTAGAAGGGAAAAGGGCTTTATGACATCATCGATGACGTCATCACCAGCGAGAGGCTCGGGACATCACGGTCACCGGCGAGAACGGAGGGCACCAACATGACGAGCACGACGTGGGGAACTCACTGAGGGGCGGCACGACGACGAACGACGACGGGAGACGGCCGGCGACGAGCTCCGAACGGCGGCAAAGTACTGTCCACGGCGGCGACGGTGTTTCGGCGACGAGCAGCGGCAACGGAGGGGTGACCGGGCTTCACTTCGCAGCTGCTAATCCAATGGAGGAGGCGGCGAAGCTTGGCGATGACGGGAGGAGCAGCAGAGCCTCGCCGAAAAGATCAAAACACAACGGCAAGCTTCGGGTTGATGGCGACGACGGGCTTCCCGGGGTCTTCGGCGCAAGGAAACCGGCTGTCGGGCTTGCTCTTGACGTTGCGGAGCCGAGAGAGGTGGCGGCACAGGAGGGCGACGGCCGAGGCGGCTACAAACGGCGGCTGGAACGGCTGCCGGCGGCGGAGAGAGAAGACGAGCGTGAGGAGGCGGCTAGGGTTAGGGAAAACTTCGGGAAACAGAAGAGGAGGCCGAGGGGATGCTATTTATAAGCAAAGGTGGAGGAGATCGGCTCGGGAATGGATGGATTTGGTGAAGGAAGTTAGGATTTATCCGAGTTCACCCGAATAAAAACGGCCAAAATTCGTGGGATAGATAATGAATTTGATGGGGGTTTCTTCGGGATTAGGTAGAAGAGATAGAGAGGAATCCGTTTTTGCAATAAATTTTGGAAGGGGATCAACGGATGCGCCGGATTTGGTGGAGGAAGCGGCGTCGGCTACAGGCACAGGACGGCAGCTCGGGCTCTGTCTGGAGCTGGAAGATGAACAGTATGCAGGGAAGTAAAGTAGACTTTGGCTGGGCTTCCTTTACTAGGCCGGATTGAAGGAGGGTCCTATAATGGACTTTAGAGGAGGGATCAGGCCAGCCGAAAGGAAGGGAGAAGGGCCAAGGACTGAAGGTGAACTTTTCCAGTTTTAGCCGGAAAAGGAAAAGGGGATTTAATTTACTTTTCCAATTAAATTAATCACTGAAATGATCTTTGAATTGTTAAAAATACTTTCGATGCTCAAATAATTTCAAGAAAAATCCTGAAATTACTTGGACACTCAAAGTACTTAACAAGATTATAATCAAACCATTTAATGATGAATTTATTATTTCAATAATTGCTGAACTGCTCTTTGTATTATTAAAATTAAGAATTGAGCTCTGAAAAATCCGAGAAAATTTCAGAGAGTATAATTAACCATGGAGAATTTAATGAAAATTAAATCCAGCCATACTTCATATTTAGGAAATTTTATTTCCCACATTTAACTTCACTTGTAAATTAATGAACATTTAATATAAATTCTAATAATAATTTATAAATCCTAAGACGAAAATCAGAATGTGACAACCGGCAGGAATCCAAACTTTGGCAATTTCTTCTATTTTAATCTTAGGTGCTAAATTTGGGTGTAAACACATACCCCCTGCCTTTTTATGAACATTGTGAATCTAAAAGCATAGGTCATATTTGTCTTAGGGCGATAATCCACGTTACCGGCTATAGAACTTCCTAAGCATCTTGCCAAACGCTTAGAAAGTATTTCTTCAAGTATTTTCCATTGATTGCTCTCTGAAAATGCTCTCCTTGAAGTGTCTCCAAAAAGTACGCATTCCTTCGAACAATCCCACATACTCGATAAGGACATTCCCAACTAGGAGACAACTTACCGAACTCCTTAGATTGAGTACCCAAAGGCAAAATTATCTTCCAAACCAAGTCTCCCACTTGAAACAACTTTGCTTCACCCTTTTGTGGTATGCCTTAGCCACCATCTTCTTCTCTTTCTCTATTTCTTCCAAAGCCTTCAAACGCTTGTCGATGACTTCATCAAAATTGTTTCCCATCAAGGTCTTGTTCGATCCAACTATGTTCCGATTGGATGAGCAACTTACGGCTCATCATAAGCTGTGGAAACGAAATAATAAGAACATTTTGTTGGAAAAGTTTTTATATCTGCCTTACTCGCAATTTAAATACCAAGTCTAGAAATAAAGTAGTAGTACTCACTAAATTTGGCTGTTATTACTTGATAAATCAACAAGCTGACAATAATATCCAATCCATATAAAAAAAGATTTCGTGGGTACCCTCCAACCTTTTCTTTTTCAGCTAGGCTAAAAACAACATTCGTATGTTAAAGAAAAAAAGAAAAAAGGAAGCTACCCAATTAAGGCCCACATGCAAAACAACTTTTCATGCCACCTCGTTTTCCCTTTTCTTTTTAACCCCTTTCGACTCCCCTCTCCTCTGTTTCTCTCTCCCTCTCTCCCTTAATTTATCTCCTCTACTCCTCCCCCTCTAGCACTGGCGGAGAAACCATCTTTCGTCGGTCGGCCGAATTCCACAATAGTCCCGGTTGCAATAAAAACCGGGGCTAAAGATGATCTTTAGTCCCGGTTAAAAAAGGTAACGGGCATATTTGATCTTTAGCCCCGGTTGGTAACACCAACCGGGACTAAAGTCCCACCCCCTATATATATGTCTTCTTCCTCCTCCAGCTGCCCGAGCAAGCTTCAAAATTTCTTCAAAAAAGAGGGGAGGTCATGCCAAAATTTCTAGTGAATTCATTTTGGTGATTATATACAAATCGGAGGTGCCTAAAAGGTTAGCAACTTCATCCTCCAATGTCTTTTTTGTCATATTACATTTGGAGCTATGTTTTGCACACTTTTTTGTCTCCAAAATTTAGTTGTAAGTTGATGAGAGAGAAAATTTGTGTGGGGGGAAGAAAGAATATATAGAAATTTAGTTTATTTGCTAAAGAAGGTTTTATAAAATAGTTGAGAAGAAAAATATAGTGAAAGTTAATCTTAAATAATAGAAAACAAACTAAAATGAAAATTAAAAGAAGTAAAACACATTAATATTAGTTTAAAACTTTAGAAATAGTAAATAAGAATTATTTGGTGTAATATTTTATGATTTTTGTATGGATAATGATATGTCATTATTATTGTATGATTGTTGAAAGAGTTTGTAATTATTTTATAATTATTGTATGACTATCATTATTGTAAGAATAATTATTTGTGTACGATTTTTTTTCATGTTATGTAGATGGATCGGCAATGGATGTACGCTGACCGGTGGTCCAAAGAGTTTATTGACGGCGTGCATTATTTTTTGAGAGTGGCCGAAGCTAACATGCATAAGGGTTTTATTTGTTGTCCATGCAATAAGTGTAAGAATCGGAAGGAGTATTCTGCATTCAGGACTATTCATTTCCACTTATTTGAGTCGGGGTTCATACCAAGCTATAATTGTTGGACATCCCACGGAGAGCAAGGTATTGAAATGGAAGAAGATGAAGTGGAAGACAACAATATTCCGGACTTTGCTCAGTACGTTGGATTTGAAGGAAATCAAACGAGCGAGGAGGAAAGGGATGCTGATGGTAACGACGTTGCGGATGATCTTGGTCAGATGTTGCAGGACACCAAAGAGGACTATGAAAGTGAAAAGGGGGCCCATAAATTGGACAAGATGTTAGAGGACCACAGAACATCGTTGTACCCAGGTTGCGTGCAGGGGCACAAAAAGTTGGATACCACTCTGGAGTTCTTGCAATGGAAGGCAAAAAATGGTGTTAGTGACAAGGCATTTGGCGATTTATTGAAACTCATCAAGAACATTCTTCCAGAGGGAAACAAATTGCCCGAGACAACGTACTAGGCTAAGAAGATAGTCTGCCCTCTAGGACTGGAAGTTCAGAAGATTCACGCATGTCCGAATGATTATATCCTATATCGCGGTGAGGAGTACGAGAACCTAGAAGCATGCCCTATTTGCAAAGCACTACGATACAAGATTAGACGAGACGATCCAGGAGAAGTTGACAGGCAGCTAAAAAAGAAGAGAATTCCTGCTAAGGTGATGTGGTATTTCCCTATAATACCACGGCTAAGGCGTTTGTTCAGGAACAAGGGGAATGATAGAATGATGCGATGGCACGCTGAAGAGAGTCAACAGGACAGGATGCTGAGACACCCCGCCGATGGTTCGCAGTGGCGAAACATCGACAGAAAATTTAAAGACTTTGGAAAGGACGCACGAAACATACGGTTTGGTTTGAGTACGGATGGCATGAATCCTTTTGGAGAGATGAGCAGCGGCCATAGCACTTGGCCCGTTACGATGTGTATCTACAACCTCCCCCCTGGCTATGCATGAAGAGGAAGTACATAATGATGCCGATTATTATTCATGGCCCCAAGCAACCTGGTAACGACATCGATGTGTACCTAAGACCACTAGTCGAAGATCTTAAACTGTTGTGGAAGAAGGAAGGTGTCCCCGTGTGGGACGAGGACAAACAGGAGGAGTTTAACCTACGAGCGCTGCTGTTCGTAACCATCAACGATTAGCCTGCACTTAGCAACCTTTCCGGTCAGTCCAACAAGGGATACAAGGCTTGCACTCACTGTATGGATGAAACAAAAAGTACGTATCTTAAGCACTGTAGGAAGGTTGTGTACATGGGTTATCGTCGATTCCTTGCAGCAAACCACCCGATACGGAAGAAAGGCAAGCACTTTGAATATAAGGCGGACCACCGTACGAAGCCTAAACATCGCAGTGGGAAAACAGTGTTTGCTATGGTTAAAGATCTTAAAGTAGTGTTCGGAAAGGGGCCTGGAAGCCACCCTATAGAGAGCGAAGATGGTCACGCGGCGATGTGGAAAAAGAACTCTATATTTTGGGAGTTACCCTATTGTGAATTCTTGGACGTCCGCCACGCAATCGACGTGATGCACCTCACTAAGAACTTTTGCGTAAACCTTCTTGGCTTCCTAGGTGTATATGGAAAGTCGAAAGATACACTGGAAGCACATGATGATCTGAAGCATATGGAACAACGCGGCGACCTTCACCCGGAACCAAAGGAGAAAGGAAGCCATTACTTGAGTCCAGCTAGCTACACTCTTAGCAAGGCAGAGAAGGAAAGTATGTTTGAATGCTTGGAGAGCATAAAGGTACCGTCTGGATACTCCAAGAATATCAAGCGAATAATAACCACGAAGGAGAAGAAGTTCACAAACCTAAAGTCTCATGACTGTCACATATTGATGACACAACTGCTACCAGTTGTAATAAGGGGTATCCTTCCAGACATTGTCTGGGCAACAATAACAAAGCTATGTGCATTCATGAATGCAATTTCGCAGAAGGTCATCAATCCGGATAGATTAGAAGCCCTTCAGAATGATGTGGTGCAATGCCTTGTCAGTTTTGAGTTGATATTTCCAGCTTCATTTTTCAATATAATGACGCATCTGCTTTGTCACCTTGTCAAAGAGATCAGTATTCTCGGGCCTGTGTACCTACACAACATGTTTCCTTTCGAGAGGTACATGGGCGTTCTGAAGAAGTATGTTCGTAACCGTGCTCGTCCAGAGGTAAGCATCGCTAAGGGTATGGAACAGAGGAGGTCATCGAATTTTGCGTAGAATTTATTGAAGACCTTCGCCCAATTAGGGTACCTGAATCATGCCATGAAGGGAGACTACGGGGAAAGGGAACTCTCGGAAGGAAAGCGATAATGACGGTAGACAACAATTTATTCCGTAAAGCCCATTTCACGGTTCTGCAACAATCTTCATTGGTAGCTCCTTACATCGTGGAGCACTTAGCTCTAGTTCGCGCTAGAAACATCAGTAAGTCCGATGCATGGATTACACGACATCACATTGATACTTTCCCCGCGTGGCTACGACAACATCTCATGGGTAACGAGACGATTAACCAACAACTTGCCTTCCAGGCGAGGGGACCGTCTGGGTCGATAGCGACATTCCAGGGATATGAGATCAATGGGTACACATTCTACACGAGAGCCCAAGACATGAAGAGCACGAACCAAAACAGCGCTGTTCGTATCGATGCCAGGGGACACGATGGAACAACTGGCACGTATTACGGTGCCATCGAGGACATATGGGAACTTGACTATGGTCCTCTCAATGTCCCTCTGTCTGGTGCCAATGGGTTAGGTTGACTGGTGGAGGCGTAATAATTGATGACAGTGGGATGACAACGATTGACCTTAACAAGGTTGGATACTCGGACGAACCTTTTATCCTTGCCAATGATGTAACGCAAGTCTTTTACGTGAAGGACATGTCTAGCAAAGGAAAGAAGGGCAGAGGGCCTGACGAGCCTAACCGTCACGTGGTTCTCCTAGGCAAAAGAAAAATTGTCGGAGTTGAGGACAAGACTAACGAGGATTACGATCAGTTGGATGGGCAACCCCCTTTCATGGTGACGATTGACCATAGCATCCTCCTATCAAATGAAGACACCCCTTACTCACGTAGCGATCACAATGAGAGAACAATAGTGAGGAGAAAGTACGTGCGGTCAACCGTCACCGCCGATGTATTGCTGTAATTATTGTGTACACGATGTAAACTATTTTGGATGTATTGATTATCCATATAAATCAATTGTTGTATGGCATATGTTAATTACGTACGATTATTAGAGGTTTTAACAATTTTAAATCATGTATATGCTAGTTATATGTGATAATTAGAATTTTTGAAAGTTTTAAATCATGCATGTGGCATTTACATATGTTAATTAGAGTTTTTAACAATTAATTTAATATCATTCATATGCTAATTATATATGATTGTTAGAATTTTTATTAATTTTAAATCATGCATGTCGTATGTATTTACATATGTTAATTAGAGTTTTTAACAATTAATTTAATATCATTCATATGCTAATTATATAAGATTATTAGAATTTTTATTAATTTTAAATCATGCATGGCGTATGTATATACATATGTTAATTACAATTTTTAACAATTTAATATCATTCATATGCTAAGTATATATGATTATTTGAATTTTTATTAATTTTAAATCATATATTTGCTTACTACGTTTTATCCACTTAATTTACTACAGACAACAATAGTTTTTCAAAGTAATTGTCATTAATTTTTCGACTTTAAATAATTTTGATGCATTATTTTCTATTTTAGAAACACATATGTAATGGAAATTAATATTCAGTGCGCTTATCAGTAGTCCCGGTTCTTAACCCTAACCGGGTTTAAAAAGAATTTGGAAATAGCGGGAAAAGATCTTTAGTCCCGGTTGATGAGAACAACCGGGAGTAGATATCTTTACTCCCGGTTGTTCTCATCAATCGGGACTAAAGATCTAGGGTATATATATTCCCGAGCACGCCCTCGTCTTCTCCACCAACACTTAGAAGTTTTTGCCCCGATTGATCTCTCTCGGCTTCTCCTTCGCCGCCACTGCCTAGGGCATCCCCGCGTCGATGCCGCCGTTGTATCTCGCCGTCGCCTCGCGCGCGTCGTCGTCGCCGCCTCCGCCGCGTCCACCGCCGCCGCATCTCTGGGGTGAGAGCCGCCGCCGCCTCCCTCTCTAGCTCTCTCGCTCCGATCTCGATCTCTCTCTCTCTTTCTCTCTCTCCCCAAACCGCCGCCGGCCGCCTCGTTGCCGACGCTGACGTCGACGTCGTCGCGGCCAAACACGACTCCGCCACGCCACGACGCCGCGGCGGCACGACACGCCGGGACGCCACGGCGCCGCCGTGGGACGGCACCGCCGGGACGCCACGACGTCGCCGCGGCACGGCGCCGCCGCGCCGCCACGCCGCCGCCGCCGCGCCGCGCGCTTCGTCGCCGCGGCGTAACACCGCCGCCGCTGTGCAACGCCGCCGCCGCACCGCGCGCCACGCCGATGCCGCGCCGCAGCCGCCCCGCCCCGCCGCTGCTCCGCTGCCGCCACGTGAACGAACGAACGTGAACGAACGAACGAACATGAACGAACGTGAACGAACGAAACGTACGGGAACGAGAATTGAACGTGAACGAACGTGAACGTTAACGAACGTGAACGTGAACGAACGTGAACTTATCGTTGTATTTGAACGTACGTAAACGAACGAACGTGCGTGAACGAACATTACTTAACGTACGTTAACGTGGACGCACGTGAACGAACGAACGTAGGTGAACGATCGTGAATGAAACGTGAACTTAACGAGAACGCGAATGTGAACGATCATGAACGAAACGTGAACTTAACGAGAACGCAAACGTGAAATACAATATATGTTACTTCGCGTTTATCCTAATACATCTTTTTGTATGTTGCAGAAAAGACGTCGTCGTCGTCCCTCAAGCCGGAGTGGTAGCTAGCCGTCGAAGGAATTCGCGCAGGCAAGTGACGTAAATATATGATTGTTAGATTTTTAATGCAATTAAGACTATTAGATTTAATATACGACACTTAGACTTAGCAATATAATTAGAGTTTTAATACAATATTATTTGAGTTTTAATATAAGATTATTATAGTTTTAATATAAGATTATTAGATTTGTAATTAGACTTAGCATATAAGATTGTGTAGGGTTCTAATATACGACAGTTAGACTTAGCATATAGGACTATTTGAGTTTTAGTATAAGATTATTTGAGTTTTAATATAAGATTATTATATTTGTAATTAGACTTAGTATATAATTATTGACTAGCTAGGGTCCTAATATACGTCACTTAGACTTAGCATATATGACATTATTAGATTTGTAACATTATTAGATTTGTAATATTATTAGATTTGTAATATTATTTGAGTTTTAATATAAGATTATTATAGTTTTAATATAACATTATTAGATTTGTAATTAGACTTAGCATATAAGATTGTGTAGGGTTCTAATATACGTCACTTAGACTTAGCATATATGACTATTTGAGTTTTAATATAAGATTATTATATTTGTAAATAGACTTAGTATATAATTATTGACTAGCTAGGGTCCTAATATACGTCACTTAGACTTAGCATAGTTGACTATTATAGTTTTAATACAATATTATTTGAGTTTTCGTATAAGATTATTATAGTTTTAATATAAGAATATTAAATTTGTAAATAGACTTAGCATATACGACAGTTAGACTTAACATATACGACAATTAGACTTAGCATATATGACTTAGCATATATGATTGTTAGCATATAAGATTGTTAAAGCAAAAATGTCTCATGACTTAGCAACTGTTTCCTGTATGAACAGATGGCTAATCGCGATGAGGAACAGATATTGTACGATACAATTGCGGAGGGAAGCAGCCAGTACTGGAACGAAGAAGAGGGGAACGAAGATCCAAACCAATACTTGAACGAGGAAGGGAACGTGGAGAGGGATGCGGAGGGGAACCAGGAGGGGCACGTGGAGAGGGATGTGGAGGGGAACCAGGAGGAGGAGGCTAGTGGAAGTCAACGCTCCGCTGGACAGAAGAGCGCACGCGGGCAACGAGGTGCCACGAAGAAGCTTGAGGGTCGGCACATCATAACGGAAGTGGACGAAGACGGCCGACCTAGTGCCCCGGCGGAAGCCGCCAAGAACTACGTACGTCACAGCGGTTGGGTTGTGCGGGATAACGTGCCTGTCAGTACGGTGTACTGGCGCAGAACAAGGGCACGTGGAGATCATGAGAGCTTTGTCCCAGATACGGAGAAAGAGATGCTGTAGACCACAATGCTCGAGACATTCACCCTTCCTGCGGGTACAGAGTACAAAGTGAAAAGGTGGACTCTAAAGAAAATGGTGGAACAGTTTCAGAGTTTCAAGGGAGATCTATACCAGAAATATATCCTGAAGGGGCAGACACCGAACTTTGACACATTCCCAAAGCTAAGGGATCACTGGGACGAGTTCGTTGCATATAAGACAGGTCAACAAGGGTAGGCGATGATGGAAAGAAACAAAGAAAATGCCACCAAGAAGAAGTACCATCACCACTTGGGGTCAGGCGGCTATAGCGTCGCGATGCCGAAGTGGGAGGAGATGGAGGCTAGCTTGCTTGAGAGGGGTATCGAACCGGTCACCGCTAATTGGCCGGAACGATTGAAGTTCTGGTACTATGCTCACGGTGGAACGCTCAACCAAGTTGATGGCTCCCTAGTCTTCAGCGATCAGATACGCGAGGTTGCGCGTCGACTAACGGACGCAGTGGAAGCCTCTTCTCAGGGCACGTTCCGACCCGACAGAGAGAAGGACGAGCTGTCACTCGCCCTGCAGACTCCAGAGCATCCAGGACGAACACGAGGGAAAGGGGTGATTCCTTGGAAGATTGGATTCAAGGAGGACATTCACACGTACAGGAGTCGGATGAGGAGCAAGAGAGATACTGAGGCGAAGATTGCAGATCTAGAGTTCAGGGTATCGAGCTACGAGCTCAGCATGCAAGAGGAGGTGGCAAGGAAGGTTGATGAACGCATGGCCACACATCGGTCCCATGATCCCCAGCTGACCATTCCTCCTGCAATGGTGAGCCCTTCAGGAAATCGTTGCAGCTGCGCCTCAACGGGGCAGGTAGGATCACAGAGCATGGACACCATGCAAACCTAGGACGAAATCACCTGCCCCGTTGATGACATCACTCAGCGGACACCATGTGAGCTGCATATTCCCTTTAAGAACTTATCAATAAAGGTAAGCTCGTAGTTTATAGATTTTAGATTTGGCCATTCCGCTAGTTGCTGCTTATATATGTTGATTACTAATAAATAACCTCTCACCACGTGAAGGTGGCGTCGGGCATGGCCATCCCAACAGAGCCTTCAGGTACTTACCACTACAGGCCGATTCCAGCAGGATACTCCAAGGTCGAAGTTGAGTTGGTCGAAGGCGCGTACGAGGACCTCGAGTTGGATTACCCTGGAGGAAACGGTGAGATGCATCTACGAGACACAAGCCACGCCATTATACTATGGCGCAAGCGGTACATCATCCTCCCTAGGCGACAAGCGGCGTCTTGTGCACCATCTCCTCCGGCTCCGCCATCTCCTCCTCAGGCTCCTGCACCGTCTCCTCCTCATGCTCCAGCACCATCTCCAGCTCAGGCTCCTGCACCGCCTTCTTAGGCTCCTGCACCGACTCCTCCTCAGGCTCCTACACCGACTCCTCCTCAAGCTCCTACACCGACTCCTCCGCAAGCTCCTCGTCCGGCACCTTCCAAGTCAAGGGCCCCCCAAGCTCCACCGCCTGCCCCCACAAGGGCAACGAAGAAGGCGAAAGTTGACGCCACCAAGAACAAGGACCCGGGGTACGATTGCACGCAAGAGGAGCTTGACGCTTATGTGGCATCAGAAGTCAGGAGAGAATTGAAGCCTCGAAGTCCAGAAAAGAAGATTCCTATAGACCCGAGTGTCAGGAACTTCTTCAGGGGTATGTCTGCACCTGCCAAGGAGGCCATAAAGCTATCGGACTATGAGCGAACACTCAAGAAAGCATCTTCTGGAAAGTCCAAACCAGTTCCTCAGCTTGGAGAGCAACCAAACCAGGAGATCGAGCCGTTGGTGACCGGTGAAGATTTTGGAATACAAGAATTTATTAATGACACTGAGCTAACTACAAATCAATTGCTACGAGGCGCACCAATCGAAAAGGCGGAAGTGAAATACATGTACGAACTCGATAAACCGCTTGTCAAGCCTAAGCAGCTGCAGTCCCTACCCACACAAATGTACAAGTTCCATCAACTGTACATGGAGATGAGCGCCACCGGTAGAGAGATGATTGTAGCGAGGATCAGGGACACGGACTTCTTGCAAGGAGATGACATTCTCTGGATCAATTTCAAGGGTATCTACGAACTATACCAGCTGGACTCTCTTGATGTATCTATTATGAGTTGCTGGATTTTGTAAGTATCGTTCAGTTAGATTTCTTATTACGATTCCTTTAGTTAATTAGGTCCTTGTATATAAGTAGACTATATATAATATATACTTCCTTTTATCGTTGTAGAATGGAGATTCAAAGGGCCCGACGGCGGGGGGTTTTCGATACTGGATTCATCCACTCTTGGAAAGTAAACGTCGCAATGCTCGACCGGTATCTGCAAGAAACAGAGGACAATCTCGTCCATCTCCTGAAGGCGCAGCATTATAAGACGTTCATACTGTTGCCGTACAACACAGAGTTAGTTTAATTTTACTGTCTTCCTATACCAAATTTCATTCCCGTACGAACATGCTAAGTGTTTCATATGTAATGCATCCCACACACAATGCAGATTCCACTGGGTGCTTTTACTCTTCGACCTAGAGGCCTGCACCGTCAATGTATATGACTCAATGGATAAAAAAGAGTCTACGTTTGACAAGGTTTTTGAACTTATAGACAGGTACTGTCTTAAGTTCCTATGTTAATTAAGAATCTTGTTATAATTAATTGCTACTACGAATCATAGCTTTAAACTCCATATAGGGCTTGGTATCGGTTCCGTCATTTGGTCTGCGGCAAATGGAGAGAAAGACTTAGGCGGAAGTTCAATTTTCCTGTGAGTACACATGCTCTACATTTATATTGAATCTCCAATTCAAATACATACAAGTGTATATTAATTAGATCTCTCGCTGTTTGTCATTTATTTATAGTGCGCAAAGCAAAAGCAGGGAACTAACTTGTGCGGCCACTACGTGTGCGAGTATTGCCACTGCCTTGCAGACCAAATCATCACCACAAGAGAGCTCGATGTACATACAAATAAATTCAAAATTTCATTACGTATCAATTTGTTGTTTAATTACTAATTAATTTCATACATTCATATAGTTTATTCGCATGAGGGATAACCTGATCACACACAAGGAATTTATCGCGGCGGTTCAAGAACAACTCATGGGATTCATCAACGAACAAATCCTTGATCCCAAGGGTGAATTCTACTACGACGGAAATACCATTCATAGGTCCTTAGCTTCTGAGATAGCGACTACTACTACGTCGAAATCGTAGTTAGCTAGGACATCATATTGGATTGTAATTAATACATGTCTATTTTTCTATATGCATGTGTACACATTTTCTTTAATGTAAATATATATTTTGGTCATATATATATACATATGCATTTGCATAACATATATATGTATAAATACATATATATTATGCATGTATATATGTATTGAAACATATATATGCATGGTTTATATATATATATATATATATATATATATATATATATATATCAACCATGCATCAATAGGGCCATGCAAAAAAAAAAAGGTCAGCTCGATCTTTAGTCCCGGTTATTTCACCCGGGACTAAAGATAGCGATTTTTAGTCCTGGATTGGTAGTCCCGGTTTGGAAACCGGGACTAAAGGGGGGTTACAAACCGGGACTACAAACGCTTTCTCCACCAGTGTAGATACGCCGGCGAAGGCAGCATCCCACGGGGCGCCATGACGAGATCCGCCACCGGGTAGCCCCACGATGGGTGGATCCATCGTCACCGGCCCCACACTACTGGAGAATGCCTCATCTCTCCCGGTTTGCAACCCCCTTTACTCCCGGGTAACGAACTGGGAGGGAGTAAAGATAGCAGTCTTTAGTCCCGGTTCAAATACCCAGGAGTACATCTTTAAACCTGGTTGGTAACACCAATCATCACTAAAGATATTTTTTTATTTTTTTTAATTTGGTTGTCCTGTGTGCTGCCTATACATATATATTATGCATATTATGCATATATATATGTTTAAATACATGTATATGCATAATATATAAATGTATATATTACACACATACATATATAGTACACATATATATATATGCACATAATTAAGTAAATATGGCCTATATTTACTTAAGTGCATATTTGTGTACTATATGTTTTTTACACATATATATGCAATGTGCATACATGTCACTAACTCCTAGGGTCCAACGGAATTATATCATTACTGCATTAGGTTTAGAAAAAATTATAGGACACTAATGGAGTAAAATTTTTAGAAAAAGTTCAGTGCTTGTATGAAAAGTAGGAAGTGATATATTTGACCAAAATTCTTCAGAATTTGAATGAGATGCAGAGCTCGACGATCATTGATTGAACCACATGCATAGGTAGCAACTGAGGCGAAACACAAAAACCTCTTCACATCAAGTCAGCCTTACGCTACCATGATCTGTTGCTTTAGAGAACACATATAGAAAATCTACATGACACACTGGTGGAGAAACCTTCTTTAACCGGGACTACCAATCCGGGACTAAAGATCCATTTATTTTTTTAGATCCATTTATTTTTTTATTTCTCATGGTCCTGTTGCTGCATGGTTTATATATATTATGCATATATATGTTTCAATACATATATATGCATAAAATATATATATATATATATATTATATTATATCGGTAGCGCTACATAGCGCCACACACAAACGCTGACGCTACAAAGCGTCGTAGCGCTACTCACGACTTCCCCCACCACCAAGGCAACCAACTTTCGCGTGGAGTTAAAATTTAATTTAGATACAATTGGGTGGTGGGTGGTGGGCTGAGATGACATCATTGTGGAGTTAAAATTTAACTTTACAACGTGAGTTTTCTAACTTGGAGCTACATAAACTCAAAATATGGATGAGTTAACTATTAACTTTGAATCAATGTGATAATAACTGACATTACAAACATTTGTTTTATTAGTTTAAAAAACATAAAGTTGTACATACACTTATACGGGACTGAATATGTAGTTAAAATTTAACTCGTAGATGTAAGATCTTGTAATTGTAGTTAAAAACTAAATTAAGAAATTTGTGTGATGTTATAATCGTTGGATTTAATAGTTAAATAACTTATTGTTATAAAAACACCTATATGATATCTGAAATACAGAATTAAAAATAACTTTTAGTTCTTAAAAAAATATGCGTGATCTTATGGAGTATTGATTCAGCGTTAAATGAAAAAACAGCTAGATGAGGCGCCAAAAAAAGGGTCTTTTTCGTGCGATAATTAATCTTAATAAAACTGGCGCTATGTTTTCATTAGAATCCCTTTTTCATATACATCATATACTTGGTATCCTTACTGAGTAAAAAACTAACTTGGTACGACAACAAAATTTTGACACAACATATACATCCTCACAATCTATAGCATAAATTAAATTTTTGTTGGCGCTTGCTCCAGACATCAATGGCGGCGCGTTGTGGAGGTGGCTGTCGTGGAGCTCGCCGCCACGGAGGTCGCACCGTGCGCGTAGGGGCGGAGCGGCAGCCGGATCCACCGCTGCCTTGGCTCCTGCTCGCAGTTGCCCGTCACAGCCGCACCCGCCGTCACCCGTGCAAGATCCATGCTAGATCCGCGCGCGTGGGGCGCGGAGCGGCGGCCGGATGCGCCGCCTCCTCACCTCCTACCTGTAGTCGCCCGTCGCTGCCGCGCCCGCAGCCGTGCCGTGCCGGATCCGCCGACGTCGTGCCCGCCACCGATCAGCGATGGAGGTAGAGCCACCGCGCCTCCAGCCGGCATTCGCCCGTCGTTGCCGCGCCCACAACTGTGCCGAGCCGGATCCACCGACGTCGCGCCCGCCGCCGTATGGCGGTAGAGGTGGAGCTGTCGCGCCTCCCGCCCGCCAACGCCGCGCCCGCAGTCGCCCGTCGCCACCTTGCTCGCAGCCGATGCCGTGCCGGATCCGCCTCGTAACTCCTCATCATCCCCGAACCACCACTGCCGCTCCTCCCCGACGCTAGTTCTCCTCGTCCCTGAACCGCCGCCGCCGCCGCCGCTCCTCCTCGATGCCAAGACGCCACCGAAACTACCTTGCCGCCACTCCTCGTCCCCTAACCGTCGTCGCCGTTCCTCTTCTCTCCACGAGAAACCACAACCCGTCGCTGATCCGTAAAATGTGGAGAGGGAGAGGAAAGAGTGGGTGGACGGTTTCTACGATGGGAATCCATAATATATATACCAGATAAAGTCAGTACGTAGAGTTAAAAAATAACTTAATGTGCAAACACCGTTGTTGATGCGAAAAACACACACTGGCCTAGGAGATCTGCTTAACTCTAGTGCAGGTCCTAAATCTTGCTCTTGGGTTCAAAGGCATGCCGGTTGATTTGATACGGCAATCAACAAGAAAGAAACACAAAGAAATTATGGTTAAATCCATAAACGATAGCCGATCGGCTGGAGCCGATGACATATCGTTCAAACTCTGAGCCGATGTTATTGGTAATAGATCGGCGATGAAGAATAAAGTAATATAAACTTAAATTTACTCGATCGGCTGTAGATATCAATGATATATAATCCTTTTCTTGAAATATACTTAAACTAAGTGATTGTGATAGATCGGACAGCAAGTCGAGACAGTATAAATCACTTAGGTTTAAATATTCTTTAAGATAACGATTATACATACGTTTATAGCATAGCCGATCAAATAGATCTAACCTGTATCGGCTAATACTTCGATACCACTCTATATTAAGATATTAAAACGAACAAGATATATCAGACGACAAACCTAATATACTTTAATGCAATAAGATCTTAATATAAAGGGCATATTTAGCATATCAATCAAGCGTACAGGGAATAAAATAGCTAGATCAGGTAAGATCAGCTGAAACTCCGATGCTATCTCCAGTAGTAATCATAAAACAAGCTAGATATCGCAGTTATGAATATTACTTAATAGATCGAACTCAACCGATGCAGCATTAAGCATAAGAACAAATACAAGATCTAAACAAGATGATGAAAACCTCAGAAAGATGATAGATATGCTATATAATCTAGATTAATAATGAGATCTAACTCTATCGGCTGCTTTCTAACGATGGATACTAGCAGACATAGGTTAAATCATGAAACTAATAGAGATTATGAAGCATATATGATAACTCGACGATGAGTATCATGAAGATGGAAGCAATAATCCCGAGAACGCAAGCCGTCATGACAAGTTTTCCTCTTATTGAAAATCGAAATTGATGCAGCTCAACCCAAAAGCAAGAACTCGTCGAAACAATGAAAGTAGAAAAGAGTGGCGATGCGCCGAAAGTGTTATTGAACTGTTGTTGTAAATTACATGGGTTCGGGCTATATTTATACCCGAGATACATAAACGGTCCTTGCCGGACACGACTCTTATCTCTAACAAACTCTAAGATACGAACAAGACTTTACGACAGACTCTTGCCGAAACATATCTCTAAAGAAACTATTTAAAATATCCTAATTAATAGATACAATTGCCTATCCGTGAGCTTATCTTCATCGTGGCAATCCTCATCAAGCACGTTGGTTGATCCCGAAGACGATCCTACAACCATCTTCAACGAAATCGGCTACATCGGCTGTATCGGCTATCCTCTGTCAGATCCATCTTAGCCGATACGGTCTTCAGCCGATGCCCTCGCAGCCGATGCGCACTCTATTCTTCGAATATAATTCTCCGCCAAATCCACTTTGATTCCGATGTTGAACCTGATTCATGATTTACCAAATTTGGTCGTTAACAACCTTTGGATCACAACACACACATTGGTTGTCTCGCTAACAGTTAAAAAATCATTGTATGGTTGAGTTAAAAAACCGTTCAATGTCAACTTTCGCCTTCTTCGTTGCCCTTGTGCAGGCAAGTGGTGGAGCTTGGCGAGACCTTGACTTGGAAGGTGCCAGAGGACACGGCGCAGGAGCCTAAGGAGGAGACGGTGCAGGAGCCTGAGGAGGAGACTATGCATGAGGCGAAGGAGGAGGAGGAAATGGCGTAGCCGGAGGAGTTGGTGCAAGAGAAGCCGCTTGTCGCCCAGGAAGGATGATGTAGCGCTTGCACCATAGTATAATGGCGTGGCTTGTGTCTTGTAGATGCGTCTCACCGTCTCCTCTAGGGTAGTCCAACTCGAGGTCCTCGTACGCGGCTTCTACCAGCTCAACTTCGACCCTCGAGTATCCTAGTAGAATTGGCTTGCAGTGGTAAGTCCCTGAAGGGTCCATTGGGATGGCCATTCCCGACGCCACCTTCATGTGATGAGAGGTTATCTATTAGTAATCAACCTAAGCAGCAACTTGTGGAATGTACATGTCAAAAATCATAAAACTACAAGCATACCTTTATTGATAAGTTCTTAAAGGGAATATGCAGCTCACATGGTGTACGCTGCGTGATTTCATCAACGGGGCAGGTGGTTTCGTCCTGAGTTTGCATGGCGTCCATGCTCTGTGATCCTACTGCCCCGTTGAGGCGCAGTTGCTACGATTGTCTGAGGGGCTGACCATTACAGGAGGAATGTACGGCTTGGGATCCTGGCTCCGATGTGCGGCGATGCGTTTATCCACCTTCCTTGCCACCTCCTCTTGCATGCTGAGCTCGTAGTTGGATAACCTGTACTCAAGATCTGCAATCTTCGCCTCGGTATCTCTCTTGCTCCTCATTCGACTCCTGTACGTGTGGATGTCCTTCTTGAATCCAATCTTCCAAGGAACCACGCCTTTCCCTTGCATTCATCCTGGATGCTCGGGAGTTAGCAGGGAGAGTGTCAGCTCGTCCTTCTCTCTGTCGAGTAGGAACATGCCCTGAGAAGAGGCTTCCAATGCGTCCGTTAGTCGATTGGCAGCCTCACGTATCTGATCGCTGAACACCAGGGAGCCATCAAAGGGGTTGAGCGTTCCACCGTGAGCATAGTACCAGAACTTCAATCGATTCGGCCATTTAGAGGTGGCTGGTTCGATACCCCTCTCAATCAAGCTGGCTTCCATCTCCTCCCAGTTTGGTATTGCGACGCTATAGCCGCCTGACCCCAGGTGGTGATGGTACTTCTTCTTAGTGGCATTTTCTTTGTTTTGGTCCATTAGCGCTTGTCCTTGTTGCCCTGTCTTGTAAGCAACAAACTCGTTCCAATGATCCCTTAGCTTCGGGAATTTGTAGAAGTTCGGTGTCTGCCCCTTCAGGATGTATTTCTGGTATAGATCTTCCTTGAAGCTCTGGAACTGTTCTGCCATTTTCTTAAGAGTCCACTGTTTCACTATGTTCTCCGTACCCGCAGGGAGCGTGAACATCTCAAGCTTTGTGGTCCACAGCATCACTTTCTCTGAATCCGGGACAAAGCTGTCATAATCCCCGCGTGCCCTTATTCTATGCCAGTACACCTTGCTGACAGGCACATTATCCTTCACAACCCAACCATTGTGTCGTACGTAATTCCTGGCTACATCTAATGGGGCACTAGGTCGGCCGTCTTCGTCCACTTCAGTTATGATGTGCCGACCCTCAAACTTCTTCGCGGCACCTCGTTGTCCGCGTGCCCTCTTCTGTCCAGCGGAGGGTTGACTTCCACTAGCCTTCTCCTCCTTGTTCCCCTCCTTATTCCCTTCCTTATTCCTCTCCATGTTCCCCTCCTCGTTCCCCTCCTCGTTCAGGTACTAGTTCAGATCCTCGTTCCCCTCTTCTTTGTTCCAGTACCGGCTGCTTCCCTCTGCGATTGTATTGTATAGTATCTGTTCATAGAAGAAATATTTGCAGGTGTTTGTTATTTACATATATAATATTTGATTACAACATATGTTCATATACAACTTATGCCACTAACATATGCAACACAACTCTAATTATCATACATGGTAGCTCTAATAATCATATATTTAAACTCTAATAATCATATATTTAAACTCTAATAATCATATATTAGAGTTTTAATAACCATATATTTAAAATTGGTTTAAACTCTATTAGTAATATACTTCAATTTGGTTTAAACTCTAATAATCATATATTTAAACTCTAATAATCATATATGGTAACTCTAATAATCATATATGGTAACTCTAATAATCATATATTTAAACTCTAATAATCATATATTTAAAATTGTTTTAAACTCTAATAATCATATATTTCAATTTGGTTTAAACTCTGTTAATCATATATTTAAACTCTAAAATGCAACTTATTATTACAATGTAATAACAATTCTAATAATCATATCTAACTAAAGATATTCATGTTTAATTTGGGCACAAACGATTGAAAACAATATTAAAGCACTTGCCTGCACAAATTCCTCCGAGGGCTTGCTACCACTTAGGCTTGAGCGACGGCGACGACCAGTGCTAGACCACGTCTTTTCTACAACATGCAAAAAAATGTATTAGTCTAAATTGTCCTCTAACATAAATGCAAAGAAACATATTTTTCCACTCGTTTTCTCGTTTGTTCACATTTCGTTCGCGTTCGTTCATGTTCATTCACGTTTTGTTCATGTTCGTTCCCGTTCGTTCACGTTTCGTTCACGTGCCTTCACGTTCGTTCCCGTTTGTTCGCGTTCTTTCGTGTTTCGTTCGCGTTCGTTCACGTTCGTTCGCGTTTGTTCACGTTTCATTAATGTTTCGTTCGCGTTCGTTCGCATGCGTTCAAATTTTTTTTTCGCGTTCGTTCATGTTTCTTTCGCGTTCGTTCATGTTTCTTTCCCGTTTGTTCGTTCATTTCGCGGCAGTGGTGGGGGCGTGGCACGGCGGCATCGGTGTGATGCGTGCGTCGGCGCCACGCCGCGTCGCGGCGGCCGAGGCACGGCGGAAGCGGTGGCGATGTGCGGCGGCGGCGTTGACGGCGACGACGACGACTACGATGAAGACGACGAGAGAGAGACATAGATGGGGATCGAGAGGAGCCTCACCCGTCCTCTTCTTGGAGCCGAGAGGTGCGGCGACGACGGTGGCGATGATGACGACAAGAGTGAGACAACGGCGGCGACGGCGCGAGGCATGCCCTATGCGGTGTCGAAGGAGAAGCCGAGATCGAGATGAAAAACTTCTAAGTGTTGGTGGAGAAGACGAGTGCCTCGGGCATATATATACCACAAGATCTTTAGTCTCGGTTGTTCTCACCAACCGGGACTAAAGATTTTTTCCCGCTATTTCCAAATTCTTTTTTAAACCGGTTAGGGTTAAGAACCGGGACTAAAGATAATAACAGTGCATATTTAATTTTATTACATATGGGTTATCTAAAATAGTAAATAATGCATTAAAATGATTTAAAGTCACAAAATTAATGACAAAAACATTAAAATATATTAAAATCTATAGTAAATTAAGTGGATCATATATAATAAGCATATGCATGATTTAAAATTGTTTTAAATTATAATAATCATATATAACTAGCATATGCCTGATTTAAAATTGTTAAAAATTGTAATAATCACATATAACTAGCATACGCGTGATTTAAAATTGTTAAAAATTCTAATAAACACATATAACTAGCATACGCGTGATTTAAAATTGTTAAAAATTCTAATAAACATATGTAAATACCACATGCATGATTTAAAATTGTTAAAACTTCTAATAATCATATACAACTAACATATGCATGATTTACAATTGTTAAAAATTCTAATAGTCATACATAATTAACATATGCCATACAACAATTAATTTATATGGATATTCAATACATCCAAAACAATTTACATCATCTACACAACAATTAGGGCAATACATCGGCGGTGACGGTTGACCGCACGTACTTTCTCCTCACTACTGTTCCTTCCTTGTGATCGCTGCATGAGTAAGGGGTGTCTTCGTTTGATAGGAGGATGCTAGGGTCAACCGTCACCGTGAAAGGGTGTTGCCCATCAAACTGATTATAATCCTCGTCAGTCTTATCCTCGACTCCGACGATTTTTCTTTTGTCTGGGAGAACGACGTGGCGCTTCGGCTCGTCAGGCCCATTCCCCTTCTTTCCTTTGCTAGACATGTCATTCACGTAAAAAACTTGCGTTACATCATTGGCAAGGGCAAAAGGTTCGTCAGAGTATCCAACTTTGTTAAGGTCAACCGTTGTCATCCCACTGTCATCAATCGTTACGCCTCCACCAGTCAGCCTAACCCATTGGCACTGAAACAGAGGGACCTTGAGAGGTCCATAGTCAAGTTCCCATATGTCCTCGATGGCACTGTAATACGTGCCAGTTGTACCATTGTGTCTCATGGCATCGATACGAACAACACTATTCTGGTTCGTACTCTTTATGTCTTGGGCTCTCGTGTAGAATGTGTACCCATTGATCTCATATCCTTGGAATGTCGTGATCAAGCCAGATGGTCCCCTCGCCAGGAAGGCCAGTTGTTGGTTAATCGTCTCGTTACCCATGAGATGTTGTTGCAGCCACGCGGGGAAAGTATATTGAAAACTGAGATGCGTCATTATATTGAAAAATGAAGGTGGAAATATCAACTCAAAGCTGACAAGACATTGCACCACATCATTTTGAAGGGTTTCTAATCTATCTGGATCGATGACTGTTGACGGTCGTTATCGACCAGTTTCGACTGTCAATACTACCCAATATATGAAGACTAGCTATGCTTGCAATGCATAATTTCCAAATAAAATATCTACTTCCACTAGTTGCTATGCAACTAACATGTATGCAGGAGAAGCACATATAAATGGGGGAGAGTCGACAGAAAATAGACGAACGATAAATCAGACACTGTCGAGAATTAGACTTATGGATAGATGGGCTGTGAACTCAGATATGACATGATCAAATAAGCCCAAAATTCCCTGTTCTGAGTTAAGGGGCAAACGAGGAGTCCACCTGCCGAGTTGTGGGCTGATTGGGCCTGGCCAGGGTTCGGCTAAACCCCTAGTTCGGCCGAACCACTAGCTGGCCCAATCCAGCCCATTTTCCACCGACAGTTATCTACGGGTATCCTATGATGGTTGGGAGCAATTCTACCGGTATAAACCGTCATAAGCATGGACACATGGCACAAGGAGGTGAAAGATACTCTTTGGATGCTTCATCATGCCACATGTCAAGAGGAGAGCAAAGATGCTCATAGGATGCTTGGAGCATCTCCACACTGCCAAGGTACCTCTCCACCTATAAATACCCCTCCTCTCATTCATTCCCTCACACACCTCAAGAAGAAGATCAAGAGCTCTCCCAAGTTAGTTTAGTAGTTCTAGTACTAGTGGAGTAGGAAATAGAATAGTCTTCATAGTCCTCGAGTCTTCAGGAGATTTCTGCTGTGGCTCTAGTAGCTTCCCTCTCTTCTATTGTAAGACTTATTGAATTAATAGAATATTCTTCTTTATACAAGTTCAGTATTTTATTCCATTCATATTACTTGAGTGCCGACTTTACTTTATACTTGAATCAATATAGTCGTGTAACTAGCTTTCCAGATAGGTGTATTGGTGTGTGTTTAGCGTCCGAGTATTCGGTTGCTCTATATCGGTTGCAAGGATGTAGAGTAGTATTTAGTAATGTAAGCGCAGTGCTTAGATTATTAGATACCATTAATTGGGGTAATATACAGTGGATCAAACGCTGGCCGCTGATGGTGACGGCTCAGTACTGGTGTCCTCTACATGTGTATATTATCCTATGTGCAATTTCCTGGGGAGGGTACTCCTCCGTATTTAGCCCCGGTTGGATGGCCATGACAGGTTGTTGTTAGGAACTCGGCAACCAGGGGTGGTTTCTCGAAACACCAGGAGGACACTGGGTACGGCAAGTATAGACTAAAGATGTATGTATACTAAAGATGCATGTATACTAGAAGTACAGGAATGATACTTTTCTTATTCTTTCTCCACTTAGCTTAGACTATATTTTAGTGAGAGTAGTTCTTAGTTCTTTCTTCTATGTGTCACCCTACCCTTTGAACTGAATTAACCCTTACATAGACTTTGATGTATATAAGTAATATATGAACTGTTAGCATAGTCCTCTCTTATCATATCTTCCCTTGGGATATAATAAATACGATACCTTGAAATACTCCCAGGTGCAATGCTACAATGGTATATCCGTGTGCTTGCGGATCACAACTGTAACCATAATATACCAGGATTATTTCTAGTGCTATTGCTGGGAATTATATTTCCAGTGGCGTCGCTAAGAAATACCAACAATGACCTTCTGTGAAATTGCGTTCATGAAAGCACATAGCTGTGAAATTGCGTTCACGTGACAGTCATGAGACTTTAGGTTTGTGAACTTCTTCTCCTTCGTGCTTATTATTCGCTTTATATTCGAGGAGTACCAGACAGTACCTTGATGTCTCCAAGCATTCAGACATACTTTTCTTCTCTGCCTTGCTAAGAGTGTAGCTGGCTGGACTCAAGTAATGGCTTCCTTTCTCCTTTGGTTCCGAGTGAAGGTCGCCGTGTTGTTCCATATGCTTCAGATCATTACGTGCTTCCAGTGTATCTTTCGACTTCCCATATACACCTAGGAAGCCAAGCAGATTTACGCAAAGGTTCTTAGTGAAGTGCATCACGTCGATTGCATGGCGGACGTCAAAGAATTTCCAACAGGGTAACTCCCAAAAAATAGAGTTCTTCTTCCACATCGCCGCGTGATCATCTTCGCTCTCTATAGGTTGGCTGCCAGGCCCCTTTCCAAACACAACTTTAAGATCTTTCACCATAGCAAACTCAGCTTTCCCGCTGCGATGTTTAGGCTTCATACGGTGGTCCGCCTTATGTTCAAAGTGCTTGCCTTTCTTCCGTACAGGATGGTTTGCAACAAGGAATTGACGATGGCCCATGTACACAACCTTCCTACAATGCTTTAGATATGTACTTTCAGTTTCATCCATATAGTGAATGCAAGCCTTGTTCCCCTTGTGAGACTGCCCGAATAGGTTGCTAAGTGCAGGTCAATCGTTGATGGTTACGAACAGCAGCGCTCGTAGGTTAAACTCCTCCTGTTTGCCCTCATCCCACACGGGGACACCTTCTTTCTTCCACAACAGTTTTAGATCTTCGACCAGTGGTCTTAGGTAAACATCAATAATCGACATCATTATGTACTTCGTCTTCATGCATAGCCAAGGGGGGAGGTTGTAGATACACATCGTAACGGGCCAAGTGCTATGGCTATTGCTCATCTCTTCAAACGGATTCATGCCATCCGTACTTAAACCAAACCTTATATTTCGTGCATCCTCTCCAAAATCTTTAAATGTTCTGTCGATGTTTCGCCACTGCAAACCATCGGCGGGGTGTCTCAGCATCCAGTCCTGTTGACGTTCTTCTGCGTGCCAACGCATCATTCTAGCATTCCCCTTGTTACTGAACAAACGCCTTAGCCGTGGTATTATAGGGAAATACCACATCACCTTAGCAGGAATTCTCTTCTTTGTTGGCTGCCCGTCAACTTCACCTGGATCATCTTATCCAATCTTGTATCGTAGTGCTTTACAAACAAGGCATGCTTCTAGGTTCTCGTACTCCTCACCGCGATATTGGATACAATCATTCGGACATGCGTGAATCTTCTGAACTTCCAGTCCTAGCGGGCAGACTATCTTCTTAGCCTC
Organism: Oryza meridionalis; assembly: GCA_000338895.3. Lineage (NCBI taxonomy): Eukaryota > Viridiplantae > Streptophyta > Magnoliopsida > Poales > Poaceae > Oryza > Oryza meridionalis. Next base: position 8,936,265 of record CM002535.2, on the reverse strand, counting down.
TTACGTTGTCTTGGGCAATTTGTTTCTCTCCGGAAGAATGTTCTTGACGAGCTTCAATAAATTGCCAAATGCCTTGTCACTAACACCATTTTTTGTCTTCCATTGCAAGAATTCTAGAGTGGTATCCAACTTTCTATGCCCCTGCTCGCAACCTGGGTACAACGACGTTCTGTGGTCCTCTAACGTACGCTCCAAATTATGGGCCTCCTTTTCACTTTCACATTCCTCCTGGGCATCCTGCAACATTTGACCAAGATCATCCGCAGCGTCGTTATCGTCAGCATCCCCGTCTACCTCGCCCGTTCTATTTCCTTCAAATTCAGCGTATTGAGCCCAGTCCGGAATGTTCTCGTTTTCCACTTCATCTTCTTCCATTTGAACCCCTTGCTCTCCGTGGGATGTCCAGCAATTATAGCTTGATATGTACCCCGACTCAAACAAGTGGAAATGAATAGGCCTGGATACAGAATACTCCTTCTGGTTCTTGCACTTATTGCATGGACAACAAATAAAACACTTATACTTATTAGCATCGGCCACTCTCAAAAACTAATGCACGCCGTCAATAAACTCTTTGGACCACCGGTCAGCGTACATCCATTGCCGATCCATCTACATGAAATGCAAAAGAATCGTGAAAAAAAATCAATAAATAATTATAAAATAATTATTCATACAATAATGGCAGTCATACAATATTGATAAAATAATTATAAGCTCTTTCAACAGTCATACAATAATGACATATCATTATTCATACAATAATTATAAAAAAATCCAACAAATAATTCTTTTTTAATTCTTTTTGAAGTTTTAAACTAATATTTAATGTGTTGTACTTCTTTTAATTTTTAGTTTAGTTTGTTTTCTATTATTTTAGATTAATTTTCATTATATTTTCATTCTCAACTATTTTATAAAACCTTTTTTAGTAAATAAACAAAATTTCTATATATTCTTCTTCCCTACAAATTCTCTCATCAACTTCCAATAAAGTTTTAGAGACAAAAATATGTGCGAAATATAGCTCTAAAAGTAATATAACAACAAAAAACATTGGAGGATCACTACAGGAATCCTGGGCTTCTATGACGATAACAGCCTGTTTCCTATCACTGCCTGCCTGCAGTGACGAAATGGCTGTCATCATAGAAAGTAGTTAGTATTATGACGATAACAACCTGTTTCCTGTCACTGCTTGCCTGCAGTGACGAAATGGCTGTCATCACAGAAGGTGTGTCACTAACCAGCTTCTGTGACCACCAGAGGACATCATCATTGATACAGTGACGATAGTTCTCCTGTCATTGATGAATGACGAGATAAATTCGTCATAACAAATTGAACCGAATAACCACGTGTATGATGACATGTGATGTTACAGATGACAAGGCGAGTGACGTGGCAAATGACGTGCCAATTTACATTCGACCTATATAGCGTGGGCTTTTTTATTTTCAATTACAATCAGCCCAATTGGCCCTAATATTTTTCTGACCCAACTACAAATTTGCTTATACATTTTTTTAATTTTAGCCCAACAGTACAATTCTAGCTCATATTATAGGCCAGCCCAATTAAAAAGCAATCACAGAATATAAACCACAACCATTTGCATAATTATATTATAATCACATTCCAGCCATAAATAATTTTCCAGCCCATGCAAAAGCAAGTTCCAGAATACAGTTTCCAACATGTTTCCATATAAAAGCACAAAACATGAATACAAAATGATCCATCCACCATCCAACTAGACACAAGTCCCAGCCGACTACCAAGTTCCTATAGGTAGTGCCAAGTTCATGCACCAAAAAATTCCACCTAACAGCCACTACTAAGTTTCGGTGTGCATCTTGCCAGCAGCCAGCAAAAATATTCCACCAAGCAGCAATGCAACCTTTTGCTGCAATGCAACTCTGCAATGCAACTCCTTAAAGAGATCAATTGCAGCGGGCTCACTGTCTTTTTATTTTTCTTGCTTCTGCAATGTTGAGAGAAACATGATGGCATGAGTAATGGTTATGTTAAAGTACACAGATAACACAAAAACATGTCCTCCAGAACAAGCATTCCAGTTGACATTGATTCTTTTTGTTAAACATTGACAGTGGTTGCCATGTATAAACTTAACTAGATGACAGGGCGTGCCAATGGCGCGCCTCCTGTATACAATTATATATGATTACTTGTGTTGAGTTATATCATTGATTTTATATAAGGGAAAAACTAAACGACTAAACTTGAAGGAACATCTTGCTAACGGCATATTTGTTTGGCCTTTCATGAGTCATTGGTGAAGCAGTGGAAGGCATAAATAGGCTAACAAATCAAACAATGTCAGTTTGAAGCATATTTATCTGATATTACTATTAACAAATCTGTGCTAGCTAAATTTTTGAAAGGTTTTACTGTGAAAGTGCAGCTAATGAGCATGATTCACCTTAGGTGTGACAGTACAGACAACATCTTTGTTTCATATTAATCTTACCAAAATAACCACATATTATGTAATTGTTTAATAAAAGGATGAAAGTTACCCTTACAACCAAGGTAAGAAGATTCAAGAGGTATATATAGAACCAAATTTAGCCTATAAATGCAATCCAGCTGCCTTTTGCAACAATTGCCATAGGAACTAATGCGTCCTTTTCAGATTAGTGCAAAAAATTATTTAGACTGCTTGCATCCCTGATTCCCTTAATAAACAAATTTATTTTTTCCTTGCCAAATCAACCACACCTCAAATGAATGCATCTGAATATGTCTTTTTCATGGGGAATGCAAAAAAAAAAACAATCATTTTACTATGTAGACGGACAACGAAGCAGAATGACCAGCATTTTCCATCATTTTGCTATGACTACACAGGACCAAGAAACATGTACAACCACCGTCGAAGGCAAAGAGACCACCAAAAGATTAGCAGCAAGGCAGGCAGATTCAGGCGTCTTAATGATTCTTACCAGTTGCAAGGGCTGCAATTGCAGTTGGAGGCGAAGCTGCAGCCATGGGCAGTCTTGCCGAAATCGGTGGCCACCTCAAACAGCTGTGCCTTCTTCTCCAGTGCCAAGTCGAGGACGATAGTGACCTCGGTGCTGTTACTCTTCTCTTCCAGGTCAGGTACTTCTTTCTGCAACCAGCCGCCCACAAAATCAATATTAAGCAGTTACCACAAAACTTAATTTTACAACATACATGTAACTCACAGGCTAGTCCTGATTATATTCAGAGAAATAATGAAAAGATTGCCCTACATATCAAGAAAAAAGTCAGCAAGTTACATGTACCCACTGGTGCAATTTGAGTTGCAGTTGCAGCTAGATCGAGAACTGCAAAACATCTTCTCTTAGGCTGTAAGCTCAAGCAACTGAATATGAAATCAATTAATTAAGGAGAAGAAGAGCTTTGAGATGATGAGCCAAAACATCTTTATATGTCTAGTGTAAGCATCTAAAAGCTGACACATTAAGCATCGGTTAGTCTGCTATCTTGGGTGATATTAGAACTGTATGGGCAGGGCATAAAAAGGAAAAACTAAAATCCACTATACATCTATTCAAAGTGAGAGAGCGTGCAGAATGGAGTTGGACTAAATACTTCTACAAGGGAAACAAACAGGTCAGCCTAGACAAAATCATAAATGAAATCATAGTGGACAAAATCATAAATGAAACATTTGAGGTTTCATTTTTTTTTATAACAGAACATAATAAAATTGTATGGGCATCCCAAATCCTAATAGAGCAATCCCTTGTTGATTAGTACAGGTAAAAGTCAATAAACCATTGAAAAGAATCTATAGTGATCATTTGTTGATTAGTACAGGTAAAAGTCGTTATAATTTGAGATTCTACACAAGCATCAATTTCGCATTAGATAGATTGAACAAAAAATAGCCTACCAATTTCATTTGTTGATTAGTGTCGATCTGCTGCTGGGAGGAGACGGCGTTGGGCGGGAGCAGGCCGCGGAGGCCGAGCCGGTCCCTCTCCGTCATCGAGAACCCCGTGCCCTGCAGAGAAGCCACACCACACGCATCAGCACGCTCCCCCGCCGCCGCGAAGGAAGAACGCAAGGGCGGAACACGAGAGCGTACCCGGTTGAACCATGGGTCGTGGAGGATGTCGGAGCCGCGCTTGTGGAGCACCACGGGGCAGTGGCACTCCACCGTGACGAACCCGCGCGCCAGCAGGAGGAGGTGGTGGTGGTGCTCCCCGCCACGGCCTTCCCCCTTCCCTCACCGTGCCGCCGCCCTCCGCCTGCCCCTCTCTCCTCCTCGGCTCCTCCACCGCGCCATGCTCAGGGCTAGATCTGGAACCCCCAAGGTTGGGGGCATCGGATCCGGCCACCTCCTCCGTGGCGTGAGCCCACGGTCGGTGGCTGCCGCCGCGGCTGCCGTCTCCGCCTCCGCAGTGACCGACCCCGTGGCCGCCACTGCCGCCTCCGCTGGCCAGCCGCGGGAGCCCGTGGTCGGCGGCTGCCGCCGCGGTCGTCGCTGCCACCTCTGCCGCGGGAGCCCGCCGCCTCCCCTCCCGCCGGATCTGGAGGAGGGGAGGGCGTGGCTGCCGCTGCCGCCTCCGCTGGCCAGCCGCCGATAGCGGGCCTGCGCCGTGAGATGGTGAGAGAAAAGGGAGGGACGGCGATAGAGAGAGAGCGTTGGGAGAGAGACGGGAGAGATCGAGAGGCGAGCGGCTCGGCTGAGGCGGTGGGAATGGAGGTGCAGTGGGACGGTGGCGGCGGCGAAGTGGATGGATGGATGGAGTTTGGCTAGGGATTGGAGAACAGGGTACATGGATAAGAAGCAATCCTATGCGAATTCACCAAACTATCTATGGTGTGTTCGTAGTAGTTACGAAATTGTATAGACAAAATGGACATTTCATCTTAAATTTATGAGAACTTTAAATTTAATTGTACGCTGATTTTTTTCAAATGCAAAAATCATAAACAACAAAATTATAGAACTCATCGAGATCTACAACTATTGAATTGGACCTTTTTACAAATAAGTTTATTTGAACAACTTAAATTTTTGAATTTTCAAAATTTGACAACTTCGAACAAAAATTGGGGTTAATAAATGATTTCAATTAGAAAAGTCACCAAAACCAAAGTTGTAAAAATCATCGAGATGCAAATTTTTTATTTTGATCATTTCTCCATCTGACTCTATTTGAACAATTTAAAATTCAAAGTTTGAGAACTTTAAATAGAATGTTTTATTAGTGAACGACTTTAAATGAAAAAGTCATCAACAATAAAGTTGTATAACTCATCAATATATATAACTTTTATTTTGGTCATTCCTTCATACGACAAAGTGATACTAACATTGTTCATAAAATTTACATATCTCTTATATGGTTTTATAAACGTTAAGAGAGATATGTAAATTTTGTAAACAATGTTACTATCGTTTTGTCGGATGAAGAAATGACTAAAATAAAAGTTATAGATTTTGATGAGTTATATAACTTTGTTGTTGATGAATTTTTCAGTTGAAATCTTTTAGTGTTTGAAAATGTTGTTAGAAGTTGTCATAATTTGAAATTCAAATTTAAATTATTGAAACAAAGTCATATAGCAAAATGACCAAAACAAAAGTTATAGATATTGACGAGTTATACAACTTTGATGTTGATGACTTTTTCAGTTGAAATCATTTAATATTTGAAAATATTGTTCGAAGTTGTCATAATTTGAAATTCAAATTTTATATAGGTCAATTAAACTCAGATGGAGAAATAACCAAAATAAAATTGGTAGATGTCAATAAGTTATACCACTTTATTTTTAACAATTTTTTCACATAAGTTCATTTAGTATGATATATTTTGATTCGAAGTTTAATATGTTGAAATAAATTGAAAGGCGGGACGTAAAATAGTCTTCTCGGCAAGCAAGGAGCAAAAGAGTTGGCCCGTAACAGGCTTGTTTCAGTCCATCTCTATTTAACCTTTTTTTCTTTTTATTTTATTGTACCATTGTGAAGTAACATACAAAAAAATCATACTAAATGAGCTTATATGAAAAAGTTATTAAAAACAAAGTTATATAACTTATTAAGATCTACCAATTTTATTTTGGTTATTTCTCCATCTGAGTTTGATTGACCTATATAAAATTTGAATTTCATATTATGACCACTTCAAACAATATTTTTAAATACTAAATGATTTCAAATGAAAAATTCATCAACACCAAAGTTGTATAACTCATTAATATCTGTAACTTTAATTTGGTCATTTTGCTATATGACTTTGTTTCAATAATTTGAATTTGAATTTCAAATTATGACACCTTCAAACAACTTTTTCAAATAATAAATGATTTCAACTGAAAAAGTTATCAACAACAAAGTTATATTACTCATCAATATCTATAACTTTTATTTTGGTCATTTCTTCATCCGACAAAGTGATAATAACATTTTTCACAAAATTTACATATTTCTTATATGGTTTTATAAACTATAAGAGAGATATAAATTTTGTGAGCAATGTTACTATCACTTTATCGGATAAAGAAATGACCAAAATAAAAGTTATAGATATTGATGAGTTATACAACTTTGTTGTTGATGACTTTTTCATTTGAAATCATTTAGTATTTAAAAATGTTGTTTGAAGTTGTCATAATTTGAAATTTAAATTCAAATTATTGAAACAAAGTCATATAGAAAAATCACCAAAATAAAAGTTGTAGATCTTGATAATTTATACAACTTTGTTGTTGATAATTTTTTTATTTGAAATCATTTACTACCCGAAAAGTTATTTGAATGGAGAGGAGGGACGTAAAATGGACTTGTCAGTGAGAGAGGAGCAAAAGGGCTGGGTCGGCGGCCCGAAGAGGGAGGAGGAGGGAGAGAGAGGCTGCGGGCTAAGGGAGGGAGAGAGTAATACTTGGACTGAAAAAGGCCCAAGTACAGAGAGGAATTTTAAGTTGTTTTCTATTTATTTTAATAGGTTAAATGAACTTTGTGGTATTAAAATTAGTTATTGAGCTCCGAAAATTCACGGAAAACTTCAAAGAATAATTTAGACCAACTTATAGCCATTTTAGTTTTTTTTGAAGTTTTTTCATTCAATCATAAAATGAAACACCATAATTCTGATTTTTTTTTCATTCATAAAATGAGACCAGAGATGACTTCAATCCTAAAATCCTAAAATTAGAGACTAGAATTGATGTAGACAAGAAGAGTCCATCTAGGACAAACTATTTGTGGTCTAGTAGCAATGTAGTATAACAAGATTTTTTTGTTTTTAAAAAATATAATAGTTCTATATTTTATGACGATCTACTGTCATCGTGCTATCGTCACAGAGCCCATGCAGAGTATACTATGACGATGATTATGACAGATACACGGTTTGGTCATAAACAGTTGTCATCCTGTGAACAGTCATTATAAACAGCCTCTGTTTATGATAGATATGTGTTCTGTCATCAGGTAATCGTCACATAAGCCCAAATTTGTTGTAGTGGATGAAGTTGCTAACCTTTTAGACACCTCTGATTTGTATATAATCACCAAAATAAATTCCCAAGAAATTTGAAGTTTGGCATGACCTCCCCTCTTGTTTGAAGAATTTTGAAGCTTGGCTCGGGCTACAGGAGGAAGAAGACATATATAAAGGGGTTGGTCTATAGTCCCGGTTGGTAACACCAACCGGGGCTAAAGATCTGTGGGATCTTTAGTTTCGGTTAGTAACACCAACCGAGACTAAAGTTAGGATCACCAACCGGGACTAAAGATCTCGGGGGCCCTGACAAGGTCTGACAGTTTTAGAACCGGGACTAAAGATGATCTTTAGTCTGACTAAAGATCAAATAGTCCCGTTGTAGCCACCAACTGGGACTAAAACTCATTTTTTGTCCCGGTTTGTACTGGGACCGGGACTATTGTGGATTTTGGCTGACCGACCACAGATGGTTTCTCCACCAGTGTGAATTTCGTAAGAGAACATATAAAGAAAGTGCTCAACGTTTAAAGCATAACAGTTTTCACAGTGAGAATTAGCATGGCTCTTCAACTCTTACAATAAGAACCATTGTACCTGAGACTTTGGTTGTAAGAAGATTGTCACAAGGGGAAAACAATGCATCTTAGTAAACTATGTTTCTGGCAAAAAAAAATCATCTTGTTATAGCCAAAGCAGAAACTCACAGCAACTCTTAGCTGTGAGTTGAATCAATAAACAATATATAAACATCTATCAAAACAGTCAGTGGTCTGAAAATAACACCTGCACCTATCTTCATGGCATATGCTATATTTCTACCTGTTTAGGCCAACATGTCTTTGAACTATACTGATGAAATGATCTTTATTTGATACTCCATCTATTTCTTTTTATATGACGTTGGTTCGGAGGGAGTACTCAGAAAAGTAATTTGTAAACCAGATGAAGTGCATTAATTAGTAGCTTCATAATAAGCAATATCTACCGGCCAAAAAAAAAAAACCATATGGCAGTGTTACCGATTGTAGAAGCTGAGGCCGTTCGTTTCTTTGATTTAGACTCGCTATGAAGACGCTGCGTGTTTTCCTTTCCCTGAACACTGATTGATGTGTATGTGCCGCTTCCATGCTTCTTTCTTGAACTGCTTATGTGCCGCTTCCATGCTTCTTTCTTGAATTGCCAACACTTCAATTAGTAACATTGGCAAGAGGTCCTAACTCCTGTGGAATGCTGACGAAATTAGCATGCAGGAACATCTTAATTGACTGAATAATATGCACAGCCGCGGCCGCATCATCTCGGAGGCGGACATCCCGAACCTGCCCTATCTGCAGGCTGTCGTGAAGAAGTCGTTCCAGCCGGACCAGCTGATGCTACTGCACAAGGCCAGCGCCGTTGTCAAGATCGCCGGCTACGATATCCCCAACGGCGCCAACATTATTGTCCACTGCAGAGGAGTATAACCAGAAACTGAGTTTGAACTCCCGAGAGAAAGCAGTAAAAATCTACTTGTCATGTCCAAACTTCTCAAGCACAACTGAGTGGAAAATATCCCGGAAAATATGTGTTGGTGTCCCGCATGGCTACAGGAGATGACCGAACATAAAGACATGTAAAACCACTCTGAATAATACGACGCAGGGGATATGATTACTACTGGCTTTGTCCGCGGTGTGGAGGCAGTGAGCTTGCGCGGAGCCAATCACTAAGCTAACGTTACGACGAAGAGAGAATGTGTGGGTACAGACTACGTACAGAGGGATGAGAAAGAGGATGCGCTTACTGCTCACCGGCAACGATGGCGGCGTGAGGAAGCAGCAGGACGCTAGTGCCAATGTGCCATTGCTCGGTGCAGGAGGTGCGGCGGCCGAACTCGCGAGGAGATGGGTTCACTGAGGGGAAGCGGAGGGAGATCGAGTTCTTTCTGCCTGGTCATGTCGGTGCGGGAGGAGAGAGGAAGGGGGATTGTTGGGTGCGGTGTAGTTGAAAGCGGAGAGGCACGGTTGAGGGGGAGGCCGGTGGTGGTTAAGTGGATTCGGCAGCGGCGTGTGGAGGGGGAAAGACAGCGAAGAGTAGCGCAGCCGCAACGTGGGATTATATTACTTTCATCCATTGCATCATGCTCACGTATGTTAGGGATCCAGGCGAGCGCGAGGGGATCGTGGTGGGCGGCGGTTGGATCGGCACCTGAGGCGGTCTCGCCTTTGCCTTGGTGGTTGTAGCGCCGGAGGGACGGATGCTGGTTGAGGAGGGTGGAAGCGGCACGGGGCGCACGGCGGTGCATGGAGGGACCGCCCTGTACGCAACGGGAGCGGAGGCGGCGCAATGCGGAGGGGATGGAGGGCATAGGCGGCGCGGCGTTGAGATCGGGCAGGAGACGCTGGGAGTTGGCATGCGGTGTGGAGGAGGAGGTTACAGCTTCGGAGGAGTGATCTGAGCTGTTGGATCTGGCTGATCGGACGGTTCACAATCCGCGTGTCTATCATGGTTGCAGTCACCGTCACCACTACGATTTTTTTAAAGTAGTATATATATATAATAGATAGATATAGATAATGAAAAGTGATGGTCAAAGTTGTTTTTTTAGACCATGCTCTTCTCCAAAACGATAAGTATTATCAACCCGAAGGGAATATGTATTTTGGAGACGGTGTAGTTATCTAAAAAGGTCAGGATTTATGAAGTAGTGCCATATCACACACACACACACACACACACACATATATATATATATATATATATATAAACCCACCTCCCACCTTAGTCAAAGGTCAGTCAATGCACCCCCACGTCGGTCAAAGCTTGGTTAAACCGCCTACCAACTCTCCCCACCACCCACCTCTTCTCAACTCTCGTCTCGCGGAACGGTGCAGTAACGCGATAATCATTGTGCAGTAACGCTGTGTCTTACGTGCAGTAATAACATTTAAATATAGTCGAAATATAGTTGTTATCGAATGGACAACTGCGTCACGTCGAAGGACGTGGTTCTCTCAACAATGGTTGGAAGGAAAAAAACAATTGTATTGCTTTGTGAAAATTTTTTGGGATCCCCCTATTACATGGCCCTAGGGGGCTATTTATAGCCCCATTACAGGTTCCCTCTCTTAGGGTCTAGGCCTTACAGGAGAATTTACATGGTTACCCTTGTGATAGAGACATTATTGAGGGTACACAGTGTCCTTTACATGTTTGGGCCCCTATTGGACTAGGTAGCTCGGCCCGTTCGTCTAGCGAAGTCCTCCGAGAGTGCGACGGCCCGCTGGGCCTCCTCAAGGAGTAGTTTGATGCTTGACGAAGCCCATGTCTTCGCCCCAAAGCCTTCGCCCATACCACCTTTCGCCCGAGTGACCATCGGACACGGTCTCTTCCTGGTGAAGCCCGCGTATTTTGAGCCACGGCTTTCGCCAATTGGCTTTCGCCCATACAGTTCTTCTTCTAGACCTTCGCCGCTTCCCTCCGGTCTGAGCTTGTCGCCTAAGCTTTTGGTTTCGGTAGGTCCGGCCGAAGGCCCTTCGTGGTGTACCTCCAATAAGCCCCTCACGGGCAAGGGTGAGTAGGGAGCTTCGGCCGAGACCGCGCAAGTCATATGGTAATGGTATACCACGAGGCGCCCCCTTTCGATCGATGTTCCTGCCGAAACCTACTCCGCGTGCCTGCAAAGTAAATAACTTGCTCTTGTGTTAATAGAAATTTTTTTGAGAGAAAAAAGTTTCTTCTGTGTTCGCCAATGAGTGGCGAATGGTTAGGCTTTTCCTTATATTACTATGAATAGTAATGGGCCCCGTGGGCCTTGCATTCTCTTTTGGCCTTTTATTGTTTTCCCTTGGCCCGATAGGAAATTACCATTCCGTCTACCCTTGGACTCATGTCGGGCTTTGATTGGGCGAAAGTCGAACTGTCGTGGGAGGGGTTTATATGACCAAGCCCCGGGTTACCGCTTTCCCCCCCCCCCCTCTCGCTTTTTACTCTTACTGCTGCCACGCACTCGCGCTCTTAGTACTTCGAACTCTTCGCCGTTCCGTGCTCTTACGCTTGTTGTTTCGGCTTTGCCTCACTTTTTCGACCACTCTCCCTTTTTCACCACGGATTCGATGGCTCCTCGCAAACCTGCCAAGGCCGGGTCAACAAGCGAAGATCCCGGCGGTCTCGGCGAAGGATGGTCGTGCTATCTTGGCAAGTCTCTTGTCAAGGAGGCCGACTTGGCCGAGCTCGTCCTATCTGGCGTTCTGACGGAAGGCCAGGCGTTTTTTGGGGGCGAAGCCGTTGTACCTTCGCCTGGCGACGGGCGAACGGTCATCTTTGTCGCTTTCCTTGCCGCCGGGCTTCGCCTTCCATGCGACGACTTCCTGGCGTCCGTGTTGGTGATGTACGAGGTTAGGCTTCCGCAGCTTAGCCCGTCGGCTTTTCCCAAATTAGCCGTTATTGCTTGGATGTGCCGGACATGCGGTTTCGATCCAACCGCCGAATTGTTCGCCATCCTATTTACGGCGTGCACTACGACCAAAGACGTGCACACGCCAGCTGGGCCAAGGAAAACAATCTTTGGCTGCGTCAACTTTATGCTTCGGCCGGAGCGTTCAGACGCCTGGCCGGTGCCTGCATCTATGGCGAAGTGGGAGCGGAATTTGATGCTGAAGTGGCTCTACATCAACAATCCCTACCCCGCCGAGGACGACAAGGCGAATTGGCTTCGTTTTCGGCGTCTTGCTGTCTCCATCGTCACGAAGCCTACCGTGGAGGTTGACGGCACCCTCGAGTCCCGGCTCATACTCCTTCGCAAGGTTGTGTGGCGGCTGAGTACCCATGACCTTTGTGAGGAGCTTTGCCTTCCTCAGACTTCCCCCCTTGCTCACGACTAGGGGGTTACTGTTAGTGAGGGCGAAGAGGTACTCGGGCTTCCCCACCTTGTTCTCCCTGCCGGGACCGAAAGTAAGTCTCGCTTTCGCCTTCTGACATCCGTTTTCTTTATGGAGATGCACTTCGGCCTAATTTGCCGTTTTCCTTTCCGTTTCCTTTTTTAGTTCGCACCCTAGAGGACGCCGAAACGGAGACGTCGAAGATGGTTGGGGTTCTGACCACGGCTGAGTTCGCTCGCCTGCTTCAGTGCCAGACTGACAGCCGGGTGAACCGGGTTTATGCTGGCGAACTGCCGAACTGGTCGATCCCTTCCAAGACCGGCGACGATGACGTCGGGACGTCGAGGAAGCGCAAGCGGGCCGTCGCGAAGGGTGGTCAGGTGCGAACTCATCGTGCCGCCAAGGACGCGGTCGAAACCGATGGCGATGAGGAAGAGGAAGACGATAGGGAGGCCGGATCTGAGGAGGATGACGATTCCCATGGCTACACTCCCAGTCCGACTCGGCCAAAATCCGGGGCAGGATCCCGTGTTTCTCTCGTGTGCCCGCAAGACGTTGCTGGTGCGAACGCTCTTTTGGCGATCTCCAGCACTACGGCGAAGCCGGTGGTGATCGCTAGGAAGAAGAAGAAGAAAGGGAATGTGGTGCAGGTTGGCCGTGTCTTTTCAGATAGTGAGGGATTCGTCGAAACGCCCACCTCGCCGGTCTTGCGACGCGCCCCCCTCAGGGAAGGCGTACGTCTCCGTCGCCTGCCAGCGACGCCGAAGCACCGACGGGTGGGAGTGCTTCGGCACCGGCCGTTGGGGCGAACGCCTCTGGGGACGAGCGGGTTGAGGTGGTTCCTTCGCCGGCCCATCATCGGGAAGGAAAGGCCCCTATGGTCGAAATGACCATGTCTGATGTGACGCTCACCGCCCCGTATTTCGTTCCCGCGGATTTCGCCACGCGGCAGGAAATCACCCCATTCGTGCATGGGGTGTGCCAAATCATTGCACCATCCAACGGTCTTGGGCTTTTTACCGAACTTAACGAGTTCGGCGAGGGTTGCGTGGCTGCGGAGAGCCTATTCGTGCGGGTGTGAACTTTTTCTTTCGCCAGCAAGAATTTTTCTCTCGTTTCTGCCACATCATAACTGACTCGGCTTTTCTTCTCTAGGGTCTTGCGGCGCACTTAAGTGCGAAAAAGTCCGCCTTGAATAGGCTGGATGGGTATCGGCTTCGTCTGTGGAAAACTGAGGAAGATCTTCGCCACAAAGAGGACGAAAGACGTGTCGTGGCGGACACCTTAAAGAAGGCAAATGCAGAGAATAAGTATCTCACAGGTGAAAACAAGTCTCTCCACGCCGAGCTGGAGGCGGCGAACGAGCGGGACGCCGAAAGAGGTCGTCAGCTTATTGCGGTCGAAGAGAAGATCAAGTCCCTTGAGGCTCGTCTTGTATTGGCCGAAACTGCTGCTGCAACTCTTGGGCATGCGACGGAGTCCGCCAAACAAGCCTGTTACACCCTCAGGCTGGCTTTGAACGATCTCAGTGCGGGTGCGGAAGGCGCTCCGGGTGACGACTGGATGGCATTTGACTTTTCTGAATGGACGCAGGAGGCGGCCAGCTCAGTCGTCGAAGTGGCTGGTGCCTATGGATACTGCTGCGCACGCGTTTCGGCGGCCTTCGTTCTTAGCCTCCTTCACACGCACGGTTGTGACCATATCAAGAATTTTCCTGACCTCGTGAAAGAGGATTGGCCCGACAATTCATAGTGCTCCAGGGCGGCCTTGAGGGCCTTCCGAAAGTGTTTCTAGGAGGATGGTGGCCGGGATTGTGCGAAGACTCGGCTTCGCGAGAATCTTGAAAAGATCGCGAAGGACGAAGAAGCCGCTGCTGCCAACACCGGAGGGGACCCCGGGCCGTCGGAGCCGGCTGCCGGACACGGGGGCGAAGGCTACGGAGGCCAAGACCACCCTGAGGTGTGAGGCCCTTCGCCCTCGTGTGTCTTTTTCTCTTTGGCCTTTTAGGCTTTTTGGTAGTCCTGCTATGTATATAGGTGCTTTGCATGTTCGGCCTTGAGCCGTTTCCATCTTGTAGCCACCAAGACTTTTATTTTATTAATGAAAAAATTAATGTCTTCGCCAACCTTATGATTTTGTTGGAAAGTGGGATTGATTTCATCCGTATTTTCCTTTTGTACTTTGTTCCCTTTTGCGCTGTTGGCAGGTTAATGGCCGAAAAATATGCGTTCGGTTTCCCGTTGGAGATTAGCGAAATAGGAACGAGAAGTTCGTGGCGGTGAAGGGCTTGCCGAAGACCAAGTGTCCATTTCGGCCCGTTTACCGTGAAATGTTAATAAACGGCAACAGCTACAAGGTTATACAAGTTGCCGGATGGATGCGCGCACACCTAAGTCGAGTTTTGGAGGACTATGACCATTATCGTGTAGCGTGCCGCGAAGGTAGGGCAGTTTTTTGGTGAGACTTTAAGAGGTCGTTTCGCCAAGAGGCGATCGCCCGTCACCGTTATAGCTTAGTTTGCGCTCAGCCACCGTCCCCTTTAAGGGTTGTGTACAATATCAGCAGCGACGACGAACCTAGTTTGCCGGTTTGTAATGTAAATGAGGGCGAACATGTAAATGGTGATGTAATTTTCTTATGATTTTTTCCTCACGTAAATACAAGACATTTGTGATTTCGCCTACTCGATACTTTGTGAATTATTGGACATATATTCATTCTATTGTTCGCATAGTCACTGTCGTGCTTTCATTGGGTTGAAACATGCCGGCCCCTCTGCGTGCTATGGCGAAAAGATATGTTTTTTTTCTCAGCTCTGTTCTTTGGCCTTCTTCGTTGCCCTTGTGCTGGCAGGAGGTGGAGCTTGGCGAGACCTTGTCTTGGGAGGTGCAGGCGGACACGGTGAAGGAGGAGGCGGAGGAGGCGGAGGAGCCGGAGGAGATGGTGCAGGAGAAGGTGACGGAGGAGCCGGAGGAGATGGTGCAGGAGGAGGCGGAGGAGCCGGAGGAGATGGTGCAGGAGGAGGTGGTGCAGGAGGAGGTGGCGGAGGAGCCGGAGGAGATGGTGCAGGAGGAGACGGCGGAGCCGGAGGAGATGGTGCATGAGACGCCGCTTGTCGCCCAGGGAGGATGATGTACCGCTTGCGCCATAGTATAATGGCGTGGCTTGTGTCTCGTAGATGCGTCTCACCGTCTCCTCCTGGGTAGTCCAACTCGAGGTCCTCGTACACGGCTTCCACCAGCTCAACTTCGACCCTCGAGTATCCTGCTGGAATCGGCCTGCAGTGGTAAGTCATTGAAATGTCCGTTGGGATGGCCATTCCCGACGCCACCTTCACGTGATGAGAGGTTATCTATTAGTAATCAACCTAAGCAGCAACTTGCGGAACGTATGAGTCAAAAATCATATATTACATCGAGCATACCTTGATTGATAAGTTCTTGAAGGGAATATGCAGCTCACATGGTGTCCGATGCGTGATCTCATCAACGGGGCAGGTGGTTTCGTCCTGGGTTTGCATGGCGTCCATGCTATATGATACTACCTGCCCCGTTGAGGCACAGCTGCTACGATTGCCTAATGGGCTGACCATTGGAGGAGGTATGTACGGCTGGGGATCGTGTGACCGATGTGCTGCCATGCGTTCATCCACCTTCCGGGCCACCTCCTCTTGCATGCTGAGCTCGTAGCTCGATACCCTGTACTCAAGATCTGCAATCTTCGCCTCGGTATCTCTCTTGCTCCTCATCCGACTCCTGTACGTGTGGATGTCCTCCTTGAATCCCATCTTCCAGGGAATCACGCCTTTCCCTCGTGTTCATCCTGGATGCTCGGGAGTCTGTAGGGCGAGTGACAGCTTGTCCTTCTCTCTGTCGGGTCGGAACGTGCCATGAGAAGAGGCTTCCACTGCGTCCGTTAGTCGATTCGCAGCCTCGCGTATCTGATCGCTGAAGACCAAGGAGCCATCAACTGGGTTGAGCGCTCCACCGTGAGCATAGTACTAGAACTTCGATCGATCAGGCCATTTAGCGGTGGCCGGTTCGATACCCCTCTCAAGCAAGCTTGCCTCCATCTCCTCCCACTTCGGCATCGCGACGCTATAGCCTCCTGACCCCAAGTGGTGATGGTACTTTTTCTTGGCGTCATTTTCTTTGTTTCTTTCCATCATCGCCTGCCCTTGTTGACTTGTCTTGTAAGCAACGAACTCGTCCCAGTGATCCCTTAGCTTCAGGAATACGTCGAAGTTCAGTGTCTGCCCCTTCAGGATGTATTTCCGGTACAGATCTCCCTTGAAGGTCTGGAACTGTTCTGCCATTTTCTTAAGAGTCCACTGTTTCACTATGTTCTCTGTACCCGCAGGGAGCGTGAACGTCTCGAGCATTGTGGTACACAACATCTCTTTCTCTGATTCCGGGACAAAGCTGTCATCACACCCGCGTGCCCTTGTTCTGCGCCAGTACACCTTGCTGACAGGCACGTTATCCCTCACAACCCAACCGCTGTGGCGTACAAAATTCTTGGCTGCTTGTACCGGGGCACTAGGTCGGCCGTCTGCGTACACCTCAGTTATGATGTGCCGACCCTCTATCTTCTTCGTGGCACCTCGTTGTCCGCGTGCCCTCTTCCGTCCAGCGGACGGATGACTTCCACTAGCCTCCTCCTCGTTCCCCTCCGCATCCCTCTCCACGTTCCCCTCCTCGTTCCCCTCTACATCCCTCTCCGCGTTCCCCTCCTCGTTCAAGTACTGGTTTGGATCCTCGTTCCCCTCTTCTTCGTTCTAGTACTGGCTGCTTCCTGATGCGATTGTATCGTACAGTATCTATTCCTCATCGCGATCAGCCATCTGTTCATAGAAGAAATATTTGCTAAGCGTAATATTAACACTCTACTAATCTTGTATTAAAACTCAAATAATCATATATGCTAAGTCTAAGTATCGTGTATTTGTACGGTAGATAATCATATATGCTAAGTCTAATTAAGTTTCGAATATTACATCTCTAATAATCTTATATTAAATCTCTAACAATCAAATATGTTTCGAATATTACATCTCTAATAATCTTATATTAAATCTCTAACAATCAAATATGTTTCGAATATTACATCTCTAATAATCTTATATTAAATCTCTAACAATCAAATATGTTTCGAATATTACATCTCTAATAATCTTATATTAAATCTCTAACACTCACATATGCTAAGTCTAATTAAGTTTCGTATATTAAACCTCTAATAATCTTATATTAAATCTCTAACTATCTCTAACACTCAAATATGCTAAGTCTAAGTGTCGTGTATTTGTACGGTAGATAATCATATATGCTAAGTCTAATTAAGTTTCAAATATTACATCTCTAATAATCTTATATTAAATCTCTAACAATCAAATATGTTTCGAATATTACATCTCTAATAATCTTATATTAAATCTCTAACACTCACATATGCTAAGTCTAATTAAGTTTCGTATATTAAACCTCTAATAATCTTATATTAAATCTCTAACTATCTCTAACACTCAAATATGCTAAGTCTAATAATCTAATAATCTCTAACACTCACATATGCTAACTCTAATAATCTAATAATCTTATATTAGAAATCTAACAATCTTATATTATATCTCTAACAATCACATCTTTACATCACTTGCCTGCGCGAATTCCTTCGAGGGCTAGCTACCACTTCGGCTTGAGGGACGACGACGACGACGTCTTCTCTGCAACATGCAAAAAAAAATGTATTAGTCTAAATGCAAAGGAACATATAATGTATTTCACGTTTTCAAGAATATATAATCATATATATATGCTAAGTTCAACAATAGTTTAATTATCTCGTTCGTACACATTTCGCTCGCGTTCGTTCTCACACTTTTAGTTCAAGTGCATTCACGTTCCTTAACGTTTCAATCACGTTCATTCGCATTTCATTCACGTTCGTTCGCGTTCGTTCACTAACACTCACGTCCGTTCACGTTTCAGTCACGTTCGTTCGCGTTCGTTCACGTTCGTTCACGTTTCGTTCACGTTCGTTCACGTTTCTTTAACGTTTCGTTCGCATTCGTTCACGTTCGTTTGCGTTCGTTAAGCGTTCGTTCGCGTTTGTTCACCTTCGTTCGCGTTCGTTCACTAACACTCACATTCGTTCACGTTTCAGTCACGTTCGTTCGCGTTCGTTCACGTTCGTTCACGTTTCGTTCGCGTTCGTTCACGTTTCTTTAACGTTTCGTTCGCGTTCGTTCACGTTCGTTCGCGTTAGTTAAGCGTTCGTTTGCGTTCGTTCACGTTCGTTCGCGTTCGTTAAGCGTTTCGTTCGCATTTGGTCACGTTCGTTAAGCGTTCGTTCGCGGCGGCGGCGTCTCGCGGCGGTGGGGGCGCGGTCCGGCGCCGTGGGCCGGCCCGGCGGCGTGGGGGCGGCGGCGGCGTGGCGCCGGCGGCATCGTCTCGCGGTGGTGGCGTCTCGCGGCGGTGGGGGCGCGGTCCGGCGCCGTGGGCCAGCCCGGCGGTGTGGGGGCGCGGCGGCGGCATGCCAGCGGCGGCGTCGTCTCGCGGCGGCGGCGTCTCGCGGTGGTGGGGGCGCGGTCCGGTGGCGTAGGGGCCCGGCGGCGTGGGGGCGCGATGGCGGCGGGCCACGGCGGCGGCATGGGGGCCCGGTGGCGTGGGGGCGCGGCGGCGGCGTAACGTAGCGGCCCGGCGGCGTACGTCGGCGTTGGCGTCGTCGGCGTTCGTCGGCGAAAGAGAGAGAGACAGAGAGCTACATCGAGAGCGAGAGAGAGAGAGGGCGGGGGCTCTCACCCAAGAGACGCGGCGGCGGCGTCTACGGCGGAGGTGGCGAGGACCGCCAGCCGACGGTGAGAGACGACGGCGGCGTCGGCGCGGGGTTGCCCTAGGCAGTGGCGGCGAAAGAGAAGCCGATGCTCGATCTCGATGGAAAAACGTCTAAGTGTTGGTGGAGAAGACGAGGGCGTACCGGGAATATATATACCCCCGGGTCTTTACTCCCGGTTGGTGAGAAGAACCAGGAGTAAAGATATCTTTACCCCCGGTTCGTAACAACAACCATCCCGGTTGTTGTTAGGAACCGGGATTAAAGATTATCTTTAATCCCGGTTGTTGTTAGGAACCGGGATTAAAGATATCTTTACTCCCGGTTCTTCTCACCAACCGGGAGTAAAGATATTTTCCCGCTATTTCTAAATTCTTTTTTAAACCCAGTTAGGGTTAAGAACCGGGACTAAAGTTAATAGCACTGAATATTGAATTTCGTTGCATATATGTTTCTAAAATAGTAAATAATGCATTAAAAATTCTAATTAACATATGTAAATCCCACATGCATGATTTAAAACTTATAAAAATTCTAATAATCATATATAATTAGCATATGCATGATATTAAATTGTTAAAAATTGTAACTAACATATGTAAATCCCACATGCATGATTTAAAACTTTTAAAAATTCTAATAATCGTATATAATTAGCATATGCATGAACTCCAGAGTGGTATCCAACTTTTTGTGCCCCTGCTCGCAACCTGGGTACAACGACGTTCTGTAGTCCTCTAACATCTTGTCCAATTTATGGGCCCCCTTTTCACTTTCGTAGTCCTCCTTGGCATCCTGCAACATTTGACCAAGATCATCCGCAACGTCGTTATAATCATCATCTATGTCCTCCTTGCCCGTTTGATTTCCTTCAAATCCAGCGTACTGAGCAAAGTCTGGAATATTGTCGTCTTCCACTTCATCTTCTTCCATTTCAACCCCTTGCTCTCCGTGGGATGTCCAACAATTATAGCTTGGCATGAACCCCGACTCAAACAAGTGGAAATGAATAGTCCTGGATGCAGAATACTCCTTCTGATTATTACACTTATAGCATGGACAACAAATAAAACCCTTCTGCTTGTTAGCTTCGGCCACTCTCAAAAAATAATGCACGCCGCCAATAAACTCTTTGGACCGCCGGTCAGCGTACATCCATTGCCGATCCATCTACATGAAATGAAAAAAAAATCGTACACAAATAATCATACGTACAATAATGACAGTCATACAATAATGATAAAATAATCATAAACTCTTTCAACAGTCATACAATAATGACATATCATTATTCATACAAAAATTATAAAATATTCCACCAAATAATTCTTATTTATTATTTTTTAAGTTTTAAATTCTTTTAATTTTCAATTTAGTTTGTTTTCTTTTATTTAAGATTAACTTTCACTATATTTTCCTACTCAACTACTTTATAAAACCTTATTTAGCAAATAAACAAAATTTCTATATACTCTTTCTTTTCCCACACAAATTTTCTCTCTCATCAACTTATAACAAAATTTTGGAGACAAAAAAGTGTGCAAAACATAGCTCCAAATGTAATATGACCAAAAAAACATTGGAGGATGAAGTTGCTAACCTTTTAGGCACCTCCGATTTGTATATAATCACCAAAGTAAATTTACTATAAATTTTAGCATGACCTCCCCTCTTTTTTGAAGAAATTTTGAAGCTTGCTCGGGCTGGAGGAGGAAGAAGACATATATAAAGGGGTGGGACTTTAGTCCCGGTTGGTGTTACCAACCGGGACTAAAGATCCGGTGATCTTTAGTCCCGATTGGTAACACCAACCGGGACTAAAGATCCCCGGGGGGTCTGACAAGCCCTGACAGCATTTGAACCGGGACTAAAGATCATCTTTAGTCCCGGTTGGTGTTACCAACCGGGACTAAAGATCAAATATGCCCGTTACCCTTTTTAACCGGGATTAAAGATCATCTTTAGTCCCGGTTTTTGTTGCAACCGGGACTATCGTGGAATTCGGCCGACAGACGAAAGATGGTTTCTCCACCAGTGAGGGGAACATGGACTTGATATTGTCGGAGACTCGATCTGCACCCAGCGAATGTGGAAGGAAGGAGCCAGCAGCGGACGCGGCGCTGGTCATGGCACCGCCGGTGTTGCCGAACCTGTAGGACGTCGAGGTCGCCTGCTAAGTGGCCTCGGGCTGCTCCGTCGATGCTGCGGCGGGCGACGGCGGGGCCTCTAGATCTTTCTAATCTTTCTACTTCCTCCGTTTCACAATATAAGTCATTCTAGTATTTTCCACATTCATTTTGATGTTAATGAATCTAGATGCATTGTGAAACGGAGGGAGTACCAAACAATGGGAAAACAGATACATCTGAAGAAGAAGTGATTGGAATATAAAAGTTACTAGGGACTTTTCTATAAAATGAGATGGTCAATGCTAATGTGGCACTTTCGCTGAGGTGGAACAATGGCGTGGCAACTTTTGCACCATGAGCGCACCCACCTAGCCAAGTTATTGTACCGTTACGCTTGGTTTTCAAGTTTTTCACCTAATCACACCCATCTACCAAGTTCTTGTACCATCAACGCAATTTACTCTAAATAAAGAAATTAAATAATATATAGTTATATTTCGGGATAAAATCTAAACACAAAAAAAGTAAAGTAACTATATTATGGGATGGTGAGTCGGTGAGAGTATCAATCAGGTTTTCTTTAGATCAGGGTGAAAAGTTTTACCGTGTCACATCGGATATATGGATATATATATTTGAAGTATTAAACATAGACTAATAACAAAACAAATTATAAATTCTGGCTGTAAACTGCGAGACGAATTTATTAAGCATAATTAATCCGTCATTAGCAAATGTTTACTGTAGCACCATGTTGTCAGATCATGGAGCAATTAGCCTTAAAAGATTCCTCTCGCAATTTACACGTAATATATGCAATTAGTTTTTTTCCCTATATTTAATACTCCATGCATATGTCAAACATTCGATTTAACAGGGTGAAAAATTTTGCCTGGGGTTTAAACGGGCCTTCAATGTGAAATTTTCCTTTTGGCAAACAGTAGTACAGTTGCAGTGAGCTAGCAGTAGCACTCACTGCTAGTACAAATCATCAATCAATAACCAGCCTGACCGTACCATTTTTCTCGTTTTTTTGAATTTCTTTTTGCTCCTCATTCCATACGACACGTAAAACTGCGGGGAGAGGCTCCTCAATTGGGCGTATAGACTGCCACTGAGCAGTTTCTTCGGTCAAATTCCTGTTCCTCATGCATGTGATCTGCCTAGTGTCCGGTTTGTCTCACCGCCCATCTCCGATTAGCCATGCATGCATGCCACGCGCATCTTAGGTATTTTGCAAAAAACTTCTTGTGCATGTATAAAATTTTGATCTGACCCTTACCCTGCCTAAATGCCGGTTATGTTTTTTTATAGAAAACCCCTTGCCTTTCAGAGAAATACAATAAGAAGAAGCATGGTATCCGCTGTCTTCAATTTTGTTTGAACGGGGAAGCTGATTACCGCATCACGCACGATTGTACTGACGCGAGCGATAGGTTACAGATGAAAAATTACCGGAAGCCTAACGAATTTTTTTTATTAGGTATAGATATAGATATAGATTTATTTATTTTGGACAAAGAGAGTGGACCTCTCCCATTTCATCAACGAAATGCAATCAGTTCAAGTGCATTACAACACTCACTCGATACTAGGGATCTACCTTTTCGAGGCCTTACTTAAAAAACAACACAGTGTAAACTTATGAATTTCTTTTATACAATATATTAAAGATTACCTAGAATCTACAAGCAGAAGATAGCTTCAAAGCCTAATAGGATAGCCTGATACCGGTATCATATGGGCCGCCGTTATGCAGTTGGGCTTTGGCTTGAAGCGTACCTTCACACCTTGAAAAAGCACAATAGCGATACCAATATAAGCATCACATGAGACTATGAGATGGACTTCTCTAAATTGCTACTAATAAAATTGTTAACCTACAGTATTATGTTTCAGCTTTATTATAAACTTCATCGCTTGTCTCCACATATCCCTCAAATTGGGGACGATCTGTTTGTTATTAAGAAGCACCAACAAAGGCTTCAGTTTTTCACCAGAGGCTTCATTCAATCAAAGCTTGGGAACAAGCCTCCTTCCATGGGAACGTCTAGGAGGTAGGTCCAAATCTTCCCACTCTGGATCATCGACTTTGGAAAAATATTTTTCGACCACCTCGTCGTGCACCTCTTCCAACCTTGGAGGCATCCACTGCAATTAGCAAAGATGTCAGGGTTAGATTTAATGCTATGCCCATGCCAGATTAGACAACATGTGAAGAACGAATTTTCTGACAAACAGGATGTTAAGTTGACCTTTGGGTTTCGATCTCTATCCAACAATATAGCCCTGCATCCCTGCAATAGGAATTGAATCGTCCAAAGTATGTTCATCTTAAGTGAACATGTCATGGGGAGATGTAGATAGATATTTACCTCAAAGAAGTCTCTACTGAAGTCACCACGCATCACATGGCAAACCATTCTATATTCTCGACGTAAGCATTCACCAACAGTTTGTGTTCGCCCTTCTCTTATCTGAACTCACAGTAAATACAACAAGCTAAGAACATAATGGGGGCACAGATGGCTAGCGTCTCGCGAACTACATATACTACAGTAAAACAAAGACCTTCCCTACTGAATGTTAGGTGTAAAACAAACTTTTCTTAGAGACTAAGCTCCACTTTAGACCTTAGTAGGTAGTGATAGCTGGAGGTTTGACACCTCGAAGCTCATGGTGAGATTGGAACTCCCATTTGACGCAGTAGTAATTCTAATCTCTTGGATAATGTGGAAAGAACGGAACGCTCAGGTGTTTGACGGTGCCAGCAAATCAGCCTCTGAGGTAATCTGCTGCATCATAGAAGAATGGACTTAGCGTGATGCATGTTTGGGAGGAATGTTGATCACTGAAGTGCGCCGATAGAGGGCTGCCCTGATGTGGCACCAACCAATTCTATGCCTCTCCCGGACTTAGGGCCAATTCTGAGCTTTTAAGTTGTGTTCCTGTGTTAGGGTGATCCCTAAACAACCATGTTTGTTGTAAACAATACTTTACTCCTCTTGATCTTAATAAAATTGGTCAGGGCTTCCTTCGTTGTCGGTCTGGTGAAAAAGACCAGAACTCCCAAAAGATAGGTCACATGATCTTAAAAGGCTAGAAACTAACCATAACACTATTTTCTGTCAAAATTGTAGTGGTTATACAAAGTGAACCATCTAACTGCTTTGTTCCGCTAATTGTAGCGAGCGCGCCGGCGGCGCGCGTTTCCGGCCCAGAAGGCCCAGCGCCGCTGTGCCGGCGAGCGCGCCTCCGCTACGATTTTTTTTCATTTTTTTTACCCTTTTTTTTCCTTTTTTTTCTCACTTTTTTCTGAATTTTTTTTATCTTTAGCATATTTTGAGTTTGAAAGTTTTTAAATTTGGAGTTGAAAATTTTCAAATCTGAACTTGAAAGTTTTTAAATCTCGACTTGAAAGTTTTTAAATCTCGACTTGAAAGTTTTTAAATCTCGATTTGAAAGTTATTCAAATTTGGATTTGAAAGTTTTCAATTCTCGAGTTGAAAGTTTTCAAATCTCAAATTGAAAGTTTTCAAAATTTTCAAATCTGCACTTGAAAGTTTTTGAATCTCGAGTTGAAAGTTTTCAAATCTCAAATTGAAAGCTTTCAAAATTTTCAAATCCGGACTTGAAAGTTTTCGAATCTCGATTCTCGAGTTGAAAGTTTCGAATCTGAGTTGAAAGTTTTCAAATATCAAGTTGAAAGTTTTCAAATATGAGTTGAAAGTTTTTAAAATTTGACTTTAAAATTTAAAACTTAAATCGAAAGTTTTCAAATCTAACTTAAAATTTTTTTAATCTGTTAGTAAAAAAATTTAAAACTTAAAAAAAAATTAAAATCTAATGATAGTAATTTTTTTTAATTACTGTCATTAGTGTTAAGTATATTAACTAATATAGGTAGTTAAGACTAAAGGGAAGGGGGGAGTGCTCG
This sequence comes from Oryza meridionalis, assembly GCA_000338895.3. Lineage (NCBI taxonomy): Eukaryota > Viridiplantae > Streptophyta > Magnoliopsida > Poales > Poaceae > Oryza > Oryza meridionalis. The sequence continues at coordinate 8,911,034 of CM002535.2, read as the reverse complement.
CCAGCTACTTTCCTGGTGCCCACGCGCGCGCTAGCCACCCCCTCCACAGTTTCCGCCGGACGGGATGTTGTAAGAAGGGCACTAACTCTGTCCCAAACAGTGTACTACTATAGGCCCTACTAAACAATACTCCCTCCGTCCCACAATATGAGGGCTTTTGAGTTTTTGCTTGCAACGTTTGACCACTCGTCTTATTCAATTTTTTTTTGCAAATATCAAAAATGAAAAGTTGCGCTTAAAGTACTGTGGATAATAAAGTAAGTCACAAATAAAATAAATAATATTTTTTAAAAAAATTGAATAAGACGAGTAGTCAAACGTTACAAGCAAAAACTCAAAATCCCCTATATTATGGGACGGAGGGAGTACTACATTATGTTTTTTAATAGATGACGCCGTTGACTTTTTGTCAGACGTTTGACCATTTGTAATTATAATTTATTTTGTTGTGAGTTGTTTTATCACTCAACGTATTTTAAGCATGATTTGTATCTTATACATTTGTATAAAATTTTTAAATAAGACGAATAATCAAACATGTGTTTAAAAGTCAACAGCGTCATCTATTAAAAAACAGAGGGAGTATTTACCTACACAAGCTTGATCAGGAGATAGGGAGGATCCGGCAGAAGCACGGAATTCCTCTTGTAGTGAAAATCAGATCGGTTCTATTAAGAATAGGTCATAAGCAAGGGTAGGGAGGCTGCAAGCTCCAAGTCGAACAGAAAGAAGCAAGCAGGGGGTGTTGCCATAGCACGCCGGAGATCAGCGTAGGCAACCAAACTAAATAAGGCTTAAGAAAGTAGTTGGTGTTTTTAAGCTGGCTGCCTTTTCTAGCACATGTACTCTTCTGTGGAGTGAACGAGCCTTGTCTTCCCTCCAACGACTAGTTTCAAAGACATTTACAAAGCTTTTAGAACTGGTATGCCCATACATGCAATTTGACTATGCAAAAGCTATAATCCTAGAAGGTTTGTTTTTTGGGCTATAGGGCTGATCTGTTGTGCCAACTGCCAAGACAAAAGAGTAGGGTTCAGTTCATAAAGCTATCTGAAGTATGCGCTTGAGCAATATAAATACTGGTCATATGAAACCATATAAAGGATTGATGGGTCTAAATAAATAGTAGTGCCTTACACTACAATAATTTGCATCAGAAGGCACCAAGATAGAATGACTTGAGTAACATAAAGACGTATGCTTTGGAAATGTTTGAGAGGATACCGATCTCAAGGATATTTTCATACTAGTAGGAGAAGCCTTCCTCATGGACTGGATTGCAGAAGCAATCCATTCATCAGCAACATTTGGAGCCTCTTGTTCCTAACATGATACACATCAAATTTAGCACAACAGAACTGGAGAGTCCATAGAAAGCAAATGAGGACTTAGCATAACTCACAAGAGAGGCTATGATTTCTTCTACTGTTTTTTTGGAAAAGCATTTGTTGATGATTTCTAGCCTGCAATCATATGACGGAAGTAGCAGATATGGATTAGGCAATAAAAGTTGACCTGAGAATGAAATGAGAAAACAAAACCTTGAAATGAAAGAGGAACAAATGGAATCTCCTGACAAACTAAAATAAGTCCTTCCAAGTTACAATGCACTGACAATTGCCTTTTTGGCCTTCAAACAAGATTAAGAAAAGCAATACCCAAAAATGAGTTCAAATGATATGAACGTAATGAGGTTGTGGCCTAGGGAAGCCACTGACAATAAAGATGAGGAGAATATAGAAAACACACGGGGAACAGGTTAGGCCGTTAGGACATAGGGAACGGCTTATTTAAAGCCAGGCCAAACAACCATTACCAAGCTTTTTGATAAGTTGAAGCCCATCCATCTATTGAAAGAAGACACAAGATGTGGGAAGTGCATGCTGTTGCTTTCCTATATCTCCCCCATTCCAATTCCTTACATTTCTCCACCTGCCCTTCATTACAAGCTAATATTATTTCAAAAGGACTAGTCTATCTATCTGGGGGCTGAGGCTTGGACCCAAAATAAAGTTGTTTGGAGAGGATAAATAGGTCAAACACGCCCCCAGGATGAGGAGAGTTTCCTGCATGAAATTTATATTGATGGTATAACTATGGAACTTTATGTAGCTACTAGTAACTTAAAAACTGTAGATTAATCAATCTAAATTTAACATGCCAAAAAGGATTTGTACAACAAGATTACTTGGTGTGAACCAGAATATCCCACCTGTCCAGGATACGTCATTTTTACAGGGTACACAAAGGAAGTAGAATAAGCTTGACGTGCATGAAAAGGTAATGTCTGGACAATTGCACGCTTACCTATTCAGAGCGCTTTTTTCTTTCAGAGATGGTTGTTGCGAATATTGATCGATAATTCCACATATAGCAAATGGATCAGATGTATCAACCTTTTTAAGTGATTCTTCTAGCAAAGACAGCCTCTGCAAGAGTGAGTGTACTAGTAGGAATTAGAAAACCAGCAATACTCGGGTTATCTATAATCACACTTGGAACAAGTCAAGTGTGTAGGACATGTTATAACAGTTGACTTCCAAACATAAAACGAACAAATATGTGGTCCCACACTGAACATAAAATTCAAAACCACTGGCAGACCTACATCTGAAGGTACAAAATGAGTTGCTAGGCCACAAGCAAGCATTTCAGCAGCATCCAACCTTACACCAGTAAGACCAACATACTCTCCTGAGAAAGACATAACAACAAATCAGTGAAAACGATCTCCAATGATAGTTTCCCATCAAATTATAACTTTGTATGGTGTAATTATAACAAATTCACCATTATATTAAAATTCAACAGATGAATCCTGTGGACAGGCAATAAAAAATCTGGCCACATACATTTCTTGTTTTTACCAAAATTTATTAAGATGATGGGAGAAACAGAGTGGCCATATATATTTCCACACCCACAAATTTTAAAATCATGTAATAATATGATCATCCTAAATAAAAAATAGGGACTGTCTATACATCTGTTGACAGAATATCCCACCTCCAATCTTTTAAATTTTGGACCATTGGATATGCTTTGAGATTCGTGCACAGCCTTAACCCTAACCTTTTTTCTCCCGTTCCTCTCCCCCTCGCGCATTCCGCCGCCGCCGCTCCCCTCGCGCGCCCATCTCGCCACCGCCTGATCCGCCGCCGCCACCACCCCAACACGCCGCTGCCCGCCTCGCCGGCTGGCCGAAGGGAGTCAACGGCGCAGGCGAGGTCCCCTAGCCGGGGCCCTCCCCTCCCCCTCCCCCTCCCCTTCTCCTTCCCCTCCCTGTCCTCTTCTTCCCTCAAGCCGATGGCGGCCGTCGTCCCCGTCCCCGACTGCGGGGCGCCACCACCGGCCGCCTCCTGACATATCTTCCGCTTTGCCCCCGTCTCCTACACCGGCCCACCGCGAGCTTCCGACCCCGCGGCTTCGGCGGCGCCGCCGCCACCTCGCCACCCGCCCGATCCACCGCCCACCGCCGGGCTACCGCCTCCCACGGCCATCCCTCTAAAGCCAACGAACTCTCCCCCCTCTTCTCCCCTCCCCCTCCCCCCCTCCCACCCCCACCGCACCCCGGACCCTAATTCGTCGGCCCTCTGCCGGAGTTTGGGTTCGCCGGCGCTGGCGCCGGAGAAGAAGTGGTGGTCGCCGGAGTTGGAGAAGAAGAGCACGAATCGTGAAGCACATCCAGTGATCCAAAATTTGCAAGATTTGAGGTTGGATTTTCCCTAAAAAATAAGCACTCAAGGATGCATAACTGCACATGGGTTTCCAGTATTCATAATCAGTTTTAGACATTGCAATGATAATTCATATGATCATGTGTGAAAGTTCAATTGAATAAATGAGATATGAGATAGGAAAAAAGTTCACCATAGAACCCAGGAAGTCGAGATAGAAAATATGAAGCCCCAATATCTGGAAAGAGACCCAACGCTGTTTCTGGCATAGCAAAAACCTGTATAAATAGTAGTAAAAATACAGAGTCAATCTCTAGGCATATGCTGGTAAGCTGTTTATCCCATGAAAAGAATCAAACAAGCTTTTTATGCACACCAGCTACATCCTTTTTGAAATGATTTAAGCAAAAACGGAAGGTTCATATAGAGTTTGTTCCGTAATATATACCGTGCTATCTGTGACAACTCGGAACCTTCCATGTATAGAAACACCAGCACCTCCACCCATGACAATTCCAGTTAGAAGCGAAACCTAGATAAGAGTGTTGTAGCATTCAGTGGTAAGAATTGAGCAATAATGACAACAATTATGTGGACAAGCAGTTTCAAAGCCATAGTGACAGCTTACCTGAGGTTTGCTATATGTTGCAATGATATAGTTTAACAGAAATTCATTTCGGAAAAAATGAGCACCATATTTCCAGCTATCTGATATAAGAAATGCATAGTAAAACTAATTAGATGTCAAGAAGAAAATTCTCTATATATTGCATGTTAACAGTGAATTAGCATATAGCATATGGAAAGGCAAAGGAAGTCAAAGCAAAACAGCTGAAAGCCAAAAATAAACCAGCTCAAGATATTTGACATCATAGTCTCAAGGATGCATCATATGTGTTGTTTACCATTATTTATAGAACGGACAACTGCAGCAACATCTCCACCTGCACAAAATGCTCTTCCTTTTCCCTGACAAAGGAAAAAACAAGTGATGACAAGAATGGCAAGGAGTTATAAAAATCAAGCTGAGCACAAACAGCAGCAGTAAAGGTAACAGCAGGAGGTACTAAAGATGGAATTATCCCAATAAGTCAAGACTCATATATCAGTAACAGAAAATCAATTACATTTCATCCCGGCGAAAATCAATTACATTTACAAATGGCAAAAGGACAGTTAGCATGCAACAAAAGGCACGGGCAGCATTGTTGTTTTACGTTACTACAACTTGGTTGTACAAACTTCAATAAGCGGATGAAACTTTGAATTCAAGATTTTGGAAATTTAAACAGGCAATTCATGTTTGATGTTAGCTACTACCTCGTTATTCATTTTTTAAAAAAAGATAAGCCTCTAAATACATTGTTCAAATATGGACCACATTAGATATTTCATTATTGTAGGACTCAAACATGATAGTTACCTTCACAATCAATAGTTTAACTCCATCATCTTCCTCATAAGCAGTGAAGCACCTCAAAAAACACATTATCTAGAAAATGAAAGCAAAAAAAAATTCTCAAATCAGTGTTCCTGCACCCTATATATAGCCACTAATACCATATATGCCCCATTACTTATTGAATCATTGTCATGTTTTTGTCTTTAGAAGTCATACCATTGCAGAGGAGAGGGCATTCAACTGCTTTGGCCTATTCAAAACCAATGTCCGTGTTACACCATTTGCTTCTACCAAAACCTGGCAAAAAGAGAAATAGTAGAAGATATTCTCAGTAACAGGTAGAACCAATCATAAAAAATATGACATCTTACAGATAAGACTTGTGGTAGACAGCACACGAAGAAGATACAGATTGTAACAATAGTTCCCGATATGATAAATTGTTACATCGAATGCCAGAGTGTGGCCATTTGGCCGTTTGGCAAAAAAAACATGAAATAGGAAAATTAAATGCCTAATTACACGCACAACAGACAAAACCGAACAAAATTAGAATGCAGTTTAAACTCTCCATTCTGCTTATATATTCCTTAAAATAGTTGTGTTCTTGAGGCCAGTTGAGACGAACAGAGGATACAGAAACAATCTGGGTCAAACACAAGACTGCTATTTTTTTTTATTTGTAGGAATTCTATGGCAGAATGGTTTGAAGTTGAATCCTAAGATAAAACCGACCTCCCCAGATGTAACCAGTGTTACCGGGACATGCGAGTCCAAAAAAATTTTCCATGTCGACACGCATCCCCGTGTCAGCTCGTGTCTGACACGGTTCGACACGCATCAGACACTACCAGCGGTGTCTCTCTCAGCTGCCATAGGCGAGCAGTGCCGGTGGTTGTCTGGCAGACCTGTGGGAGAGGATGGGAAAAAGAAGGCAGAAGAGAGAGAGAGAATGGGATGGGAGAGCTCGATGGGAAAAGTAGCTGCGTGCGTGCATCTACAATGCACAGGCATACTAGTAGTACTCCAGAGTCAACTAGTAGTACTCATGAGTAGTATTGGTAGTGGCATGTGGATGGCAGGATAGCAGTGGGTTTTTTTGTGCACAACTGCACAAGGGATCCTCTACACATGAAATTCACTTATTTTGGCTGTCAGTCTTTGTCCTAACTAATAAGAAGATAGGATCTTCTGTGCAGAATAATGTGTGACACCATATGTTTTAGTGTTTTACTGACTAAGAGTATGTTTTATTTGATGATATATATAATATTTTCACTAAAAATCATATTTATGGAGCGAGTCCCCGAATCCTATTTTTTCTTAGCTTGCCGAGTCGGACTCCGACACCCGTGTCAGTGTCCCGGTAACACTGGACAAGTAATTAGCATAATCTGTTTGCAGTAACCTAGTCGAATTTCTGAATTGCCTGTGAACTACTACAAGAGTATAATATAAAAATTAGTAGAGTGAACGAAATATGACCATGTATGTGACTACAATCGCCATGGTGATTAAAGAATAATAAAACACTCACGCCATCCATAGGCAATTGTCTACTACAGTTGTACACAGCCGCATCAACAATCAAATTAGAGATCAGATTGCTGCTACAGACGCAATCAAGCATCTTAAAACAACCTAAATGGATCAATTGATACGACCGAATCGAATTAGGAAAAGTAGCGCCTAATTCGCGGATGGTTGATTGGGCTTCGATCCGTGAGCCAACGAGGCAGAGCGCAAAAAAACCAGGAATCGAACGCGGGAGTGAATGACGAGGTAGGGGAAGGAGGAGGAAGCGGCGAACTAACCTAGTCGGAGTCGGCGGGAGGCATCTCCACGCGGTCTCAGAGTCAGAGAGGATGCAAGCAGTAATGACAACGACGAGGAAGTCAAGTGAAGTTTGACAAGCAACCAAAACGTTTGGATTGAATATATTTTTGAGATTTACCCTACCCGTGGGATTCATGTCAGTTAGGTTTGGTTGCTTGTCAAAAATATATCCAGTCAAAACGCTTTGGATGCTTGTCATACTTTACTTGACTTCCTCCTCGTCGTCATCCCTGCTTGCATCCGCTCACCAGGTTAGTTCGCTGCTTCCTCCTCCTTCCCCTACCTCGCCGTTCACTCCCGCGTTCGATTCCTGTTTTTTTTTTGCACTCTGCCTCGTTGGCTCACGGATCAAAGACCCAATCAACCATCCACGAATTAGCCGTTGATTTTCCTTATTCGATTCGGTCGTATCGATTGATCCATTTAGGTTGTTTTTAAGATGCTCAATTGCGTCTGTAGCAGCAATCTGATCTCTAATTTGATTACTGATGCGGCTGTGTACAACTATAGTAGACTATCGCCCATGGATGGCTTGAATGTTTTATTACTCCTTAATCACCATGGCGATTATAGGCACATACATGATCATATTTCATTCGCGCTGCTAATTTTTATACTCTTGTAGTAGTTCACAAGCAATTCATAAATTCGACTAGGTTACTGCAAATAGATTATGCTAATTACTTATTACATCTGGGGAGATCGGTTTTATCTTAGGGTTCAACTTCAAACCTACTCCCTTCAAGCATCAGACCTACTCCCTTCATCCAACTCCAAATTGGCACCTTCAAACAAAATAAATCATGGAAACTGGAAGCGAGAGGAACCTGGTGAGTCAGTTCTGACTTCTTATATAGGAAACATAATAAGATCTAATCTAGCAGTAAGCAGTTACCAAAACTCAAAAGACTAACCGACTAAAGATTGATACTAGTACCACAGTAATTGTTCATTGATCATGTGACAGCACCAAAGTTTTAACGATGAAGTACTGAATTCCAACCACACTATCATACACGAAGGTAAGTTCTGCTTCTAGACGAACTATGAAGAACTATCAAGCCACCGAGACTAGAATATCTTTTTATGTCAACGTGAACATATCTCCCAGATCCTCAAAAGATATCCATTGCAGAATCAAATCATTTATTCTAACTTCATTCATAGTTGACATATATGATCATGCACACCATGTTCCATATTGTTAATCCATGAATGAACAACATTTTCATGGGAAACTAAACATGCATCATTTGTAATTTAAGATAACGCAAAAACCTTAAAATTCATGGACATGGAATAAATTTCACCATTGAAAAGGAAGCACGGCAAGATACTGAATTATGTGGAAGATGACAAATATTACCACAAAAAAATAATTGACCACGAGGAGATTATAACTCATGAAAGATTATAAACAAATTATTATGTATAAATTAAGTATTAATATGTACATGATACTCTCGAGGATGTGGCATCTCATTGACTTGGCAAAAAGGACACTAAAACTTATCACCAATTAAGAAGAACTTACCTTCCAGTCCAATTATGCACTGCTATATTTCAAGATCGATACTTCATACAAGGCCCATTGTAGAAGAGACATTAGTTTATACACTTAAGATGTAATAAGCGAGGAAAAAACCAGCACTCCCTTGACGCAGTAAAATTGTGTTTCATTCAACAAAATGCATTTGCATTGAAGCATTTTTGTGTAAAAGAAATTCATTTCAAGTTTATGGAAACTATTAAAAATGAAATGAACAAATGCTGGAACCAGTTCTAGAAGGTATCAATAAAATGACATCAACACAAACCATAAGAGGACACAAATTTAATTAAGCTGATTGAAAGAAATCACAGGTTTACTCAACAAGAACCAAAAAACACCTTCTATATTTCTAAGACCTCTATTATCAGGGAGCACAGAAAAACATATTGAATTATACCAATCATATCATACGAAGATGGTAAGGTCATGCTAGAGACAATAGGTTCGATAATACACACCATGATTCCAGAGCAAGTAACAGAAATTCACTTTCAACGAAAAAATAATCACAGCATGAATAGAATGGAAATGCATAAAGTACAAATTTAGCATCTCATCATCATATTGCATCACCCAGTTCTTCACAGCATGATTGAATTGTACAATCATTGTGTGATCACAGCATCATCTAATATCACTAGTTATTTACAGCATGAAGGAACAGTTAAAAGCAAAACACAGAATCACATTACCTGACTCATAGCTTGCTTAATAATATCTTTTGCCGCTTCTATCTGCTTCTTATTCCCAGTAATACGTACAGTTCTTTCTGTCAATGTAACACCTTCCAGAGGATGTTGGGGAATCAACTACATGAACATCTATAACCACGATCAAGCCTAAGTTGATGTAAGCAGCGGCCATTACAGCATAAGAAGTAACCTCGGTAGGAGGAATCTTGCCGTTCACAGCATCTACAGAAACCGAGTAGTGCCTCAGCAGGAGCAGCGTCACTGTTCTCTGTAGCTACCGGCTCATCGACCTTCGCGGAGGACTCGTTGCTCTGCACGACACCTGATTCAAAGAGAGAACACAATCAGATGAAACGGACTATAAACCCTTCGCGGATTATTCAAGCACCGAATGAATTAGAAAACACACAAGCATCATCCCGTGAGACGGAAAACCCTATGCGCAAAACACGCGGGGAAGGAGGGAGGCGGGGGGGATGAGGAGATCCACCTTCGCCGTCGCCTTCCACGCGGGGCCGATTGGCTTCCTCGCCGCCGCCGTTGGCGTCGGGGGCGGCCTCTACCTCCTCGATGCTCGCCGGAGATCTGACAGAAACCGAGTAGTAGGGAGGAGGAAGAAAACACAGCAAGAGAAAGAAAGAGAGAAGCAGAGGACGGGTAGTATTTTTCCTCTCTTTTTCGATAGATGTCACATGCCTACAGGCTGGCGATTTATACACCGCACACCCGACTCAACAACCCTTAGCCCCACAAGCCAGTGTCAGAAAGAAATCAGTACATAGACTCAATATGCTATAGCCACTCGAAAACGTCTTTTCGCAGTACGTCTTCAGTTCGGCACACCTCCTTCGGTCGTTGCCAGTAGCTCATCCGGCACAGGCATAACAGTTGCCCCCCCTGGAATTGGAGCTTGTCCCCAAGGGACAGCATCCGGAAATCTGGTGCGAACAACGTCAGCATCCTCCTAGGTGGCCAAAGCAGCAGGAAGAGAACCCCAACACGCTAAGAACTGGACCACGGCAGCATTGCGCTTCTTCACCATTCGCCGATCCAAAACTTCAGAAGGGATGAAATCGGCAATATCCAGTTGAGCAGCCGTGGGCAACTGAGAGCACATCGGTTTGTTGTCAGGAACAAATTGCTTTAACTGGGACACATGGAACACCGGATGAATGAGACTATCATCAGGTAACTTCAGTTTGTAAGCCACCGAGCCAATTGCCTGCAAGATTTCAAAGGACCCAAGATACTTGAATGCCAATTTAGGAAAGGGACGAGAGACCACTGAGCGCTGAGCATATGGCTGTAATATCAAGAGTACCAACTTGAAAAGAACGAGCGATGCGCTTTGCATCCGCTAACTGTTTCATATGGTTCTGAGCGCGAGCCAGATGATGTTGCAACATAGATGAAAACAAAGCACGTTCTTGCAGTAGAGCAGCAGCACCAGTGTCACCATCTTCGTCAGGCTCAGGTACTGAAGGCAAAAGACCATAGGTGGGATCACTGCCATATAAAGCCTTGTGGGGAGATCATTTCAATGCTGAATGAAAACTAGTATTGTACCAGTACTGAGCCAAGGGAAGCCAGGAACTCCATTTAGTGGGGGCTGAAGCCACAGCACAATGTAAGTACATTTCCAAGCTCTGGTTTACCCGCTCAGTCTGTCTGACTGGGGATGATACGCAGTGGTCAGATTCAAAGGAATGCCAAATCTCTTGAGCAAATGCTACCAAAAATGACTAGTGAAGATTTTCTCACGATCAGACACAGTAGATTTGGGCATGCCATACAAAGAAGCCACTCGATTCAGATAACTTTAAGCCACTTGCAGTGCAGAAAATGGGTGTTTCAATGGCAAAAAATGTGCATACTTAGTAAATCGATCCACCACGACCAAAATGACATCACTACCTTTAGACACAGGAAGACTCTCAATAAAATCCATAGAGATATCCTGCCAAACCCCTGAAGGAATTGGTAAAGGTTGTAATAACCCAGGATAAGAGCAATGTTCATGTTTGGCCTTCTGACAAACAGTGCATTGCTGAACAAATTCTTCCACTGACTGCTTCAGATCCCTCCAAACAAATAATTTCTTTACTCTCTGATATGTGGCCTGAATGCCAAAATGGCCCCCAATAGCTGAGTCATGGATGGCAGAAATGATCTTAGTGTATAAAGCAGAATTAGTGCCCAGCCAAATCCTGCCCTTCTTCCTGATCAAACCATGAGACAAGGAATAACCCTGGGCATTAGAAGAGGCAACAGCTAATTCAGTGAGCAAGGATTGAGCCGGGGAATCAACCACATAGGAGTTAACCACTTCCTGCACCCACACAGGCTGAACTACTGAAATAGAATGTACATAGAAAAAAATGGCCCACACGAGAAAGAGCATCAGCAGATCGGTTTTCAGACCCCTTTTTTACTGAAATCGATACTGCAGACCAATCAATTTGGTCATAGCCTTCCTTTGCAACTCAGAACCCAAAATCAGATCATCCAAATGACACAGGACTGATGTCAGTTTTGATAACAAAAGGGCCCCCAACAAATATGGTCTCCACTTATCCACAGCCATCACGATAGCCAAGAACTCCTTTTCATAAATAGATAATTTCTGATTATTAACTCCCAATGCTTTACTGTAAAAAGCCACTGGATGGCCCTCCTGACAGAGAACAGCACCAATGCCTGAAGAACAAGAATCAGTTTCAATAGTGAAGGGCTTGGTAAAATCAGGAAGCACAAGAACTGGAGCAGTAGTCATAGCATGCTTCAGATCATCAAATGCTTGCTGAGACTTATCTGACCACACAAACTTGGTATTCTTCTTTAGTAAGGTTGTTAGAGGTTTTGCCAGGATGCCATAATGCTTAATAAATTTGCGATAATAACTAGTGAGGCCTAAAAACCCCCTGAGCTTAGTGAGATTAGTTGGCACAGGCCACTGCAACATTACTCTAATATTTTCAGAGTTAGTTGCAACACCAGCAGCATGCTGCCTAGCTAATTTGGTTTGTTGATTGCACTATTTTGTATGAAATGGAATGTTGGTTTGGTTCCTGCACTATTGGGTATGGAAATGGAATTGTGTGTGCGCATGATATGAACTGTTATGTATGGATGATGGAAAGATTTTGTTCTGTGCATGATATCGAGTTTTCTGTATAGATATCTCTATTGTTATGTATGATGCTATTGATGCTCTTATTGTACCATAATCAATTTCTTGTATAGAGAAACCAATTTTTTCTATAGAGGAAACAGATGACTGTACAGACAGTCAGCTTTTCCTGATCCTATTATTTTTCACAAACAAAAAGTTTAATATATTGCATTTTTTCAGTGCCACAATAAATTTGTTATGTACTCATTATTTAGTCTCATAAAATACACATATTGTTCAGTCAACATTTTTTCAATTTTTTCAATTTAGCTGCCACTCCTCCATCTACAAGGGTATTTTAGACATTTGGAACCACACATAACGTGAAAATGAAGGAAACCTATTGGGAGGGGTATGGAAGGGATCAAAGCGAAATTTCAGAGGTATAGAGGGGATCGTGTAAAATTCGAGGGTATAAAAGGGATTAGGTGAGTTTTCATCGGTACATAAGGGATTTTCTCAATGTAGAGAGGCTGTGGAAAATATATAGTGCAAACCATATGTAATGAAAACTTGAAAAAGTACCGTTGGATAAAAGATACTACCAATTTAAGTGCAGTTCTGGGTTTTCTTATCCAACGTTTGACCGTCTATCTTATTTAAAAAAATTATGAAAAAAGTTTAAAAAATTAGTCACACATAAAGTACTATCTATGTTTTATCATTTAATAACAGTAAAAGTACTAACCATAATTTATTATCAACCAAGACGAACGGTCAAATATTGGACACAGAAACCCACGAGACGAGGTAGTAGATATATCGGATTTTTCTATGTCATTAAGAGTAAAATTTTTACTCACAGATTTAATCATAAAAAAAATTACTTATTTTTACTTTTGATGATGTGGACAAATCTGTATATTGTTTTCAGGTTTCCAATATGTATATTGTTGTCACGGTATATTTTCCCATGGTTTGATTCGTTGAGTGCTGTTGCAGTGTATAAATCGATCATGGGACCCACTCACAAGAAAAAAAAGAAGTAAAAGCTTCTTTTTTTTCCTATTCAGATGGAGAGGAGTCTAATATATCAGCCAACAGTAAAATAATTCTCTATTAAGATGATTTTGCTCGAAAATATGGTTTAATTTTGCCATATACATTACCAATTTAACTTGCTGTATGTTGGTTCAATTTGTTTTTTTATATGAGAGAATACACCGTACAGGACATTAGACTGGTTTGGTTAGAGGCCTAAAAGAGTCTCACCAAATTTTGGCCATAGACACAAATTTTGGTATGGCCATAGTTTGAAAATGTTAAATTGTGTTTGGTTAGTAGCCAAATTTTGGCTAAACCTAATTTGGTTGTGTGCCTTGGGATGGCTACGCCATTCTTTCTTGTCTCCTCACCTTCTCACCCACGGATCGCCGTTTAAAAGATGAGAGTTTTCATGTTGCCGCTCTAAGTAATTAGTTTCCTTTTGCTTCATTTAAGGTCGGATTATTATATTTTTTAATTCTTCAATAATGTATTATATTTTGAATATTTACAAATTTTCTGCTAATGTAAGAATGAACGAAGCTGCAGATGAATGCTGTCGGGTGATAATTAAGTATTGGGGAATGGATCGATGGAGTATTCTACTATGAACGGAACAAGAGATCAAAGCAAACAATGAGCAGAAGTGTGAGCATGAAATAGAATTAAGCCATCAATAACCACAAATATGTAGTCAACTAAGAAGATAATAAAAGGAGAATAGATTGCAGATTTCTTTTAGACAAAGATTGCAGATTAATTAAGCTAGCATTACACTTCTGGCAGCTACCAAAAGCTAAGACGCATGGGACCACGCACATTTCTGATAGCTACAGCAATCTGCTACAATGTGTTCAACGTAAGCAACTAGTGCCTCCTTTCGCTGTGGAGTGTGCTCCTTTCCCCCTCAGGCCCCTTGATTTATAGGAAAAGTGTAGGAAATTTAAAGGATTTTAATCCTATCAAAAAATTTCCTATGAAACCCTTTGAAACAAAGGATTGAATCCTATACTATCCTTTAAAATTCCTATAGAATGGGTAATTCTATAGATATTTGGAGGAAAGTTAGCAAGAGGTCCAACCTCTTGGAATTAGCAAAAGGTCCAACCTCTTGGAAAAGTTCCCTTGAGTCTATCTCTCTCTGTGGTCCAACCTGCGTTTTTCCTGTGATCCAATCAAACGGTCATTCCTGTGTTTTTCCTGTATTTTCAAATCCTCTGTTTTACACTTACATTCCTGTCAGAATACTGCGTTTTTCCATTCCTGCGATTCAAAGGGACCCTCAAACGAGACTTTATAAGTTCATTAAGGATGTGTTTAGTTCGTGAAAAGAAAATTTTTGGTTCTCATCGGATGTTTGACCGGATGTCGGAAAGAGTTTTCGGGCACGAATGAAAAAACTAATTTCATAACTCGCTTAGAAACTGCGAGACGAATATTTCGAGCCTAATTAAGCCGTCATTAGCACATGTGGGTTACTGTGGCTAATCATGGACTAATTATGCTTGAAAAATTCGTCTCGTGATTTCCATGCAAACTGTGCAGTTAGTTTTTGTTTTAATCTATATTTAATGCTCCATGCATGTTTTTGTTTTAATCTATATTTAATGCTCCATGCATGTGTCTAATGATTCGATGTGATGTTTTTGGTAAAAAAATTTTGGAAACTAAGGGTGTGTTTAGTTGGGGAAAAGGAAATTTTTGGGTGTCACATCGAACGTTTGACCGAATGTCGGAAGGGGTTTTCGGACACGAATAAAAAAACTAATTTCAGAACTCGCCTAGAAACCGCGAGTCGTATTTTTTGAGACTAATTAAGCCGTCATTAGCACATGTGGGTTACTGTAGCACTTATGGCCAATCATGGACTAATTAGGCTTAAAAGATTCGTCTCGCGATTTCCTCTATAACTGTGCAATTAGTTTTTCTTTTTATCTATATTTAATGCTTCATGCATGTGTCTAAAGATTCGATGTGATGTTTTTGGGAAAAAATTTGGAGAACTAAACTGGCCCTAAACCAGACCTAAATCATTGATTTACAAAATAAATGGTGGATATCTTGAGCTACTACCCGTTGATGTGCCCCTCTTCCGTAGGAGCTATGACAGGGTCTCTAATCACCAGGGGCCGTCGTTGAGGCAAATGGGGATTCTGGTAATGAGGTGGAGTAGTTTTTATCTATGGCTAGTAACCGGTAGAAAAGTGAATTAGGCAATGTAATTGTTTGAAAAAACATTAGCCAATCTAGAAATTGAACTACGATAAATAATCAAAATCAACAGTTAAATTAAAACTAAAGGCATGTTTAGATCCCGGGCAAAACTTTTCACCCTATTACATCGAATATTTGGACACATACATGAAGTATTAAATATAGAAAAAAAACTAATTACACAGATTGCGTGTAATTGCGAGATGAATCTTTTAAGCTTAATTGCTCCATGATTTGATAATGGGGTGCTATAGTAAATATTTGCTAATGACGAATTAATTAGGCTTAATAAATTCGTGTCATAGTTTACCGCCAGAATTTATAATTTGTTTTGTTATTAGACTACGTTTTATATTTCAAATGTATATCCGTATATCAGATGGGACATAACAAAACTTTTCACCCCTATATCTAAACTCAACCTAAGTTTTTAAAATCTTTGATGTACTCCCCCGTCACATTTTAAGTATAGCTATGAGTTTCCGTGTTAAATATTTGACCATCTGTTTTATTTAAAAAAATTATAAAAAAATTAAAAATAAGTCACGCATAAGGATTATTCATATTTTATCATCTAATAACAATAAAAATATTAATCATAAAAAATTTAAGTAAGATAGATGATATTAGACACAGAAATTTATAGTTGTATTTAAAATAGGACGGAGCAAGTAACTGCTATTACTAAGCAGCAGGCAGAAAAACAATTCAAGAACCCGTCGCCATTTTGGAGTAGGTGTAGTAGGTAGGGAGTTGACAGGATATCGCTGTCTCCTAATCAGTACTCCCTCCTTGCAAAAATTTGAAACCTATTTCTTTTTCATTAAAACCAAGAAGCAATTAAATCACTCACCATGTGATAAAATCAATAAATATACAACCAATAAATACTAGAATAGCTTCTTGTTTCCGACCAACAATTTAATTTAACACATAGTAACTACAAATCAGACTCAGATTTTTAGAGAAACCAAAGAATGAAATAGGTCTGAGATTTTTGGAAAGAGGGAGTACTCCAAAATTAAACAATGGTATTGTGTTAGAAGCTTCTAGTGGTTACAACTATATTTTACTACCTCCGCTCTAAAAAATTAAGAGATTTTAGACGAGTGAGATATTTCCTAATAATATGTATCTGGATAAGTTCCCTATGCACCATCTATCTAAAATATCTTGTATTTCAGGACAGAATGAGTTGATTCTTGAGGTCCGGTGTAGGATCTGAAAATATAGCGGCCAGTCCAAACTTTTTAAGGGAGTGTTTATACGTAGGGGTGTAAAGTTTTGGCATGTTATATCGGGTATTATATAGGCTGTCACATGGGGTGTTTGGGCATTAATTAATAAACTAATTACAGTATCTGTTAGTAAATAGCAAGACGAATTTATTAAGCCTAATTAATCCATATTTAGCAAATATTTACTGTAGCACCACATTGTCAAATCATGGAGCAATTAGGATTAAAAGATTCGTCTCGCAAATTAGTCGCAATCTGTGCAATTAGTTTTTTTTCTCCATATTTAATACTTCATGCAGGCATTTAAACGTTCGATGTGATGGGGTGTAAAATTTTTGTGTGGGAACTACACCGGGCCTAAGTACTTGTATGTGGCAAAACTCATTGGATGTAGGATATGAAAATATAGGCCCTGTTTAGTTTCCACGTAAAAATTTTTCATCATGTCACATCGAATATTTGGACACATGCATCGAGTTTTAAATATTGATAAAAATAAAAAACTAATTACACAGATTGCGTGTAAATTGCGAGATAAATCTTTTAAGCCTAATTGCTCCATAATTTGATAATGTGGTGCTACAGTAAAGATTTGCTAATGACGGATTAAATAGGCTTAATAAATTCATCTCACAGTTTATTGGTGGAATCTGTAATTTGTTTTGTTATTAGTCTATATTTAATACATTAAATATGTGTCCGTACATGCAATGCGACACGCTAAAATTTTTCACCCCTAGATTTAAACACAGCCATAGTGGCCTTTTTAACTTGTACAGATTTGTGAGATGACTGGCTAATTATTGAACTGCACCATTGTAGAATCTCCAACTTCTACGAACAAATTATGGGACAGTACGCCTACATCGAAGCACCAGCTTTGGTGCATTAAACTGGTCACATTACTAAAACTAAACAGCGGCAAACATTATTATGACCAACAACAAGGAGCACAAAACTTGCAAATAAATTTTTGGAAGGATAGTGAGATTGCCTACTTGCATCTCTCTCTCTATATATATAAACATTAAAATTGGGTATATACTCAATTTAAATCTTGGAGCCCATACTCCATGTAGCATCAATTAATTTATATATATATATAGACACACACATCTCTAGGTATCTGAATTTTTTGTCCCGAATTAATATGGTCGAGCGTGTGGGTGGAAAATACCTATCCCGTTTTTACTCCTACTTGTGTGATTGTAACTTGACACTAGATCAATAGGGTGATTGCTGATCGTGTATAGTTGGAATACTATAATCGTGTATTAGGGGGCAGTACTTTTATATGAACGCGGAGCTGAAACAAGCCGATCCAAGCCTAACAGATTCAAGCTTTGTTCTTTGCCTGCCCCCAAACCACTCTACCACAGTCAGAGTGATAAATTATAATAGTTGAGACAGTTGGTACGACAACAGGACCACGCGATAGTATATACTATATATAGGCCACAATGGGCAGTAAAGCTTTGTCGAGTCAAGTGCACGATAGCGTGGTTAGTTTGTGGCACTCATCAGAGCTAAGAGCCATGGCCATGGAGAAGAGCCGGGTCCTCATCGTCGGTGGCACCGGTTACATCGGCCGGCGGATCGTGGCGGCGAGCCTGGCGGCGGGCCACCCCACCTTCGTCCTGTTCCGGCCGGAGATCGGCCTCGACATCGACAAGCTCCAGATCCTGCTGGCCTTCAAGGCGCAGGGCGCGCGGCTCCTCGAGGCGTCGCTTGACGACCACGATGGCCTCGTCGCCGCGATCCGGCAGGTGGACGTCGTCGTCTCCGCCATGTCCGGCGCCCACATCCGCAGTCATAACCTCATGCTCCAGATCAAGCTCGTCGAGGCCATCAAACAAGCTGGGAACATCAAGGTAATTTATTTTCTATCAGCTCAACAAATTAGCACATAATTAATTAAAATAACTTGATTTGGCTGTATGAATATAGATGAAAACGCTTCTACTCGAGCACCCAACAAAAACAGAAATATCATGAGCTCCCCAGTTCTCAGCCACTCATTTTTTATCTCAATTTCCATAGCCGTGAATGGTGAGTGATGACAGCTTGGGAGGCAAGCCTCTCCGTCTCCCTCTCTTCTCCCACTCACTCCCTCCTCTTCCACTCTTCCATGACTAGACGATGGACGCAGGCAAGCGTCTGAGGTGACGTCGCTACGGTGGGATGAGTTCAAGGTCATAGTGGAGCTTGTGATCTGGGGATGGCTAGATTTATCTCTATGGCACACGAGTGAAGGAGGTAGTTGTGGGAGGGGGAGGTCTGGCGCTGAAGGTGACATGCGACGACGGCATGGTCACCGGTGTTGGAGAACATGATTTGATCCGGAGCTATGTGATGATTTTTGTGTTGAGCTTCAGACCTAGGCAACGACCGTCCTTCTCTTCTCACATTCCAGAAGACTGGTGTGCTCAAGGACGGCGTCGTCGCTTCACTGTCAGTAGCGCACAATGGAGGAGCATCACAAAAGTGGATGAGCGTGTTGTGAATTTTTAGTGTTTCAGTCCATGCATCTGTATGTTTCATTCGTTCGAGAAAATTGTTGCTGTGGGTATTGGATGGTGTTTCATGTTTTCTTTCTTCGATTTTACTCAGATCTACAGATATAGCTTAAAATCATTTGTTTCATCTACTTATTTGTTTCACTATTTTTTCAAGACTTGAAACATATTTTCATTAACTATTGAAGCATTTTTGTATAAGAGGTTAAATAGCGTCCAATTTTTGGAAAAAAAAACAGACGTTCGATTTGTAGTCATTTCTGAATATATATATATGATTTCTATCCACTATCTTGAAAAGTGAAGAGGTTTTATATATATATATATATATATATATATATATATATGTATATATATAGGAGCGTATCCTATGCACACAGGCCCTCGCGTGTACACACCGTGTACACCAACTAAAAATTATCATAAAAAATTCTATGAAAATTTATACATGTACTTTCAATAATATTACATCTACGTGCAAAGTCGCATCTTCAAATTCATTCTACATAGAGAATAACAAAAAAGATAAAATTCTGACAAAATTGCAACCTTAAAACTGTCAGATTTTTTGTTTTTTTTTTGTTATGGCTAAAATATAATGAATTTGACGTTAAGATTTTAACCCTATGTATAATACAATTGAAAGTATGTGTATGATTTTTTCTAGATTTTTTGGTGACAATTATTAGTTGATGTGCACGTGTGTACACGTGAGAGCCTGTATGCATAGGATATTTTGCCTATATGTATATGTCTATGTCTATATATATATATATATATATATATATATATATATATATATATATATATATATATATATATATATATGTATGTATATATATATATATATATGTGGGAGCGTATCCTATGCACACAGGCCCTCGCGTGTACACACTGTGTACACCAACTAAAAATTATCACAAAAAATTCTAGGAAAATTCATACATGTACTTTCAATAGTATTATATCTATGTGTAAAGTCGCATCTTCAAATTCATTCTACATAGAGAATAACAAAAAAGATAAAATTCTGACAAAATTGCAACCTTAAAACTGTCAGATTTTTTGTTTTTTCTGTTATGGCTAAAATATAATGAATTTGACGTTAAGATTTTAACCCTAGGTGTAATACAATTGAAAGTATGTGTATGATTTTTTCTAGATTTTTTGGTGACATTTTTTAGTTGGTGTGCACGTGTGTACACGTGAGGGCCTGTGTGTATAGAATATGTTGCCTATATATATATATATATCAATATATATATATATATATATATATATATATATATATATATATATATATATATATATATATATATATATATATATATATATATATATATATATATATATATATATATATATATATCATAACTTCAGTAAAATTATGGCAATTTTTACTGATATGATATATCGATAAATGTGAACGATGCGAGTAAATGGTTTTATCTTCTATAGAGTATAGCTCATGGACACAAAAATAAGTTATTTAATTCAGAGATGTTTTAGTGTTTTTTTACTTATATTATTATACTAACAGCAGAAATGATTAGGGGTTAATTTGTCATTTATGTTTTATTCCCCTCTAGATCGATCTGTGCTCATCCATTGCGTTGGCATTGCTTATATTCTATGGAAAAATCAGAAAAAGGAGAGAAAAAAATTTAGTCACTACTAAATTACGATTTTTATATAATAATGTCCCTTCATGTTTCTATTACCATTAATTAGGTGATAGCACAAATAGATTTATTTGAACCCTTCGATCAAAATAGATAATGGATCATATTGATTTCTACTTTTATAGTATAGAACACCATAGTGTGGGCTCAATTACATTTTCAATGAGCGGTACAATAAGATTTTTTTTTTACCTAAATAACTAGTCGGTTTGATTTTTCTTAATGCTTAAACTAAAAAATGTCACACATTAAAGGATGAGGATAATATCAGATTGCCATATATTTACTATGAATACTTATCTGCGAGCAGCGTTTCCTGCCGTCAGAATTCGGCATGGATCCATCGAGGATGGGGAATGCTCTTGAACCTGGGAGGGTTACATTTGATGAGAAGATGGAGATAAGAAGAGCAATTGAGGATGCAAAAATCCCCCACACATATGTTTCTTCCAACTGCTTTGCTGCTTACTTCTGTCCTAATCTCTGTCAGATGAAAACTCTCCTCCCTCCCAAAGAGGGAGTTGGTGTGTACGGGGATGGTAACGTCAAAGGTAAAAAAGTTAATTACTTATCTATAAACTGTTGCTTCATTGCTTTAATTTTCAGGAGATGGTTTGTCTTTTTCTCATGGAAAGTTAGATTTGTGCTTTTTCTTCTCTTTTTAGAAAGTTGAGATTTATCTTTGGATCGAAGCGTACGTCCATCTTTTTTTTTCTCATTGTCAGTGGTCCCATTCGATCCAGATTCTGTGCTGCAAATAACCTGTTTTCAATTCTTCATTATTGGTATTTCCTTTTCTTTTTCAGCCATTTTTAGTTGCACGTTTTGTTGCCACTTCGTAAAGTTCATTTCATCTACCGACTTTTCATTTAAAAATATTAATTTATTGATATTTTAATGTACAAATTTATTAGAGCAGGACAAGATTCCTAATGAACGTCTTTTGTTTCTCCATCATTTAATCCATTTATCATTTTTTACCTTATTAACTTTTCTTGTTGTACGGGTGTGATACACTACCTCTATTTTATATTATAAGTCATTTTAACTTTTTTCTAAGTGAACCTTTTTTTAAAGCTCCGACCAGATTTATAAAAATACTATGGCAATATTTTCAATTTAAAAAAGGAAATTATAAAAATATATTTAATTTATATTCAATGAAACCAATTTCAAGAAGTTTAGCATTAAAAAAATTCAAAACGACTTACAATATGAAAATGCATGGAGTAGTTAACACTTGTTTGGTTTTAAGATGGGTTGGACTTATCCAAATTTGGGATGAGATGGTCGCAACCATCTGTTCAGCAAGATAAATGAGATGGTTCTATTTTTTTAAGTGATGGTATATATGTCGACAAAGAGAAAAATAGGTCCCATTGTTCCACCAGTTTTTGAGAGACCAAGCCAATCCAAATTTTAGGGGAACATTTTCTTTCTTAATCCAATTTCACCTATCCCAAAACCAAACACCTAAAAAAAGTCATTCAAAAACCACGTGCTGGTAGTATAGCAACTTGGGTAGTGGCATGTGGATACAATAAAACTAATATGTTTTAACAAAACACCCTATCCCTTGCTTAGATTAATCATGTGTGCATATCAACAAACAAAATCAATGGTAGCATTTTTTTTACAAAACGTACAAAGTAGATAAGTTGTTGCACTAACATGATCATTTTTTAAGTTCCCGTGATAAATTGCATTCACATGAAAGTTCGTTTATCACGAGCGCAATGTACTCTATTGTAAATAATTATGTTTTTCATCTGTAGCTAGCTAGTGAAAATATCATGTCCTTTTAAGATTTTTTTGGCATGATTTTCTGTGAAAAATAATAATGCATTACTCACCATCCTTTTCACTACTCATTATTTGATGAAATCATAAGAACTAAGTTAGGGCTATTGAAAACCATTCTTTAGTAATATTACACTCAGTTTAGCATTTCAACTATACTAACCAATTAAGCTGCAATGTTATATGCAGCGTTTTTTGTGGATGAAGATGATGTGGGAACATATACAATCAAATCAATCGATGATCCTCGCACCTTGAACAAGACAATATACATAAGACCACAGGATAATTGCCTCACTCAGAACGAGCTGATCGCGATGTGGGAAAAACTCTCTGGAAAAAGTCTTACCAAATTCCACATACACGGTGATGAATTTTTGGCTTCAATGAAAGGTAAAAATAAACTGCTTATCGATATATATATTTATTTAATCATGAACACCAAGACTTAATTTAAGTACTCTTGATGGCTGGAGTAGAACACCTGCAACTTCAGCACCACACCAATCATATTGTTTTTGGTTGATTACCAAATTGATAATGTACACTGTTGGCTATGTTCCTTTTTTAATATCATTACTCAAGGGGTTAAATTTCAAACAATGATTAACCTAACTTATCATTGATATGCAATTTTTTATGCAAGCAGATACAGATTTTGCTCATCAAGTGGGAGTAACACATTTCTACCACATTTTCTACGAAGGTTGCTTAACAAACTTCGACATTGGTGACAATGGAGCCGAAGCAACTCTGCTCTACCCAGATGTTGAGTACACCCGCATTAATGAAGTTCTGAAACGCTATCTGTAACGGAGTATATGAAAATTTTATAAATATTTATGTTGGTTTACGGTTTGGCAGCTTGCTTCACTAAGTCAAATTCTCTCTAGATATGAGAATTCAATAACACCATGCTTGTTTGAATATATGGTATTTGTACTGTTCACAACCCAGCTCGAATATACTCTGTTTTACTAATTACTATCAAGTTGATCAGGTACGTGGAAAGTTCAAATGAGTTAATTATCATGTTCATGTTCAGACTTTTTTGCGAACATTATTGAATTTTCTCATATTTCTGTGATACGCAACTTCTACATTGCTATAGGGGGTACAAAGATACTATATGTGAATCGTGCAGACCGTGAAAATGGCATGAAATATTCACTCGAGTATATCTGTACAGTTTGTGTAATGTTGAAATGTTTTTTTCCGTGTGTTGTGAACGGGGCCTGAAGTATGGTTACCCTTTGCCGTTGTCCAGATCTAATGTATAATCAAACTATTTAAGTACAATGTCAGACAAATAATGTAGAGAAAATCCCTTGTGTACCCATAAAAACTCACCTAATGCCTTCTATACCCTCGAATTTTACCCAATCCCCTGTGTACCCCTGAAATTTCGCTTTGATCCCTTCCATGCCCCTCCCAATAGGTTTCCGTTAGATATGTTACTCAAACTGTGTGTTGTATTGTTAGTAATTTTAGAAAATACCAAAATGCCCATGCCAATCCTAACTAAAGTTTCAATCCCCTTTCCTTCTCCCGCCCTCTCCACGCGAGCGGCCTCTGCGCGCCGCCGGCCTGCAGTCCCGCGCCGGCATCCCGCCGCCCTCCTGCCGCGCGAGCCATCGTCCTGCCGTCCTCCGACCGAACGCGCCATCCTGCCGCCCTCCGGCCACGCGCCGTCGTCTAGCCTCCGTCACGGCGTGCAGGGGTGCCGGCCACCGCCCTCCCACTGCGCGGGCGTCGCCCCGCCGCGTGGGTGTCACCGGCCACTGCCCTCCCGCTGCATGGGCCGTCAGCCACCGCCCCTCCCGCCGCGCGGGCGTCTGTAGTCATAACTAATCTAACAACTGGGAAGAGGCTTGGAAGCTTAGACAAAGCTGAGGTAATTTACTTTTGGCAAAATTTGCTACAGGACACTTAAAGATTGTGGTCTTTGCTGTGAGACACCCGAAAATCGTGTATTTGCTCTTGGACACCGAAAAAATATGGTAATTTGCTGGTGGACACTCCTCCCATTATTTTATTATTTCCGGCTGAAACGGTGAGAGAAACTTTCATAAAAGACAATTTTGCCCGTGGGCCATTTGTATAAGCCGACTAGGTCCGGCTGCAACCAGATGTGAGAGAAGGAGGAGGAGGCAGAGCAGCCATGGCTCCCTGGCCGTGCTCTGCCATGGCGGCGGCGCGGCGGCGTTTGTCAGTGACGGCGCATGGCTGCCGCGACGAGCGTCGGCGTCGGCAAGAGGAGATGGAGGCGAACCCGGTGGCACGGCACGGGGCTCTGTGATGGCGTGGAGGTGCGCTGCAGCAACGGACGGTGTTGGCCGGAATTGGGGAAGAGAGAGAGAGGCAGTGGCGCGAGGGGAAGAAGGCTTTGGCCTTGGAGCTCACCGGCGACGGCGGCGCAGGAAGGAGACGGCGCTGTCCACAGCGCAGCAACCCGCCGTGATGGCCTCCACGACGTGGCGGCTCGCCGCGGCTGCGCCCTCGTCGTCGCCGGTCGGGCACAGGCAGAACCGCGCTCTGCCCATGAGCTCGCTGTGGTCCACCCCTGCCGGGAGGAGACCGTACAGCAGCACCTGGTCGTCCCGCCCCTCCCACCGCGTGAGCAGCACCTCCCGCATGGCGCCGCCACCTGCAGCGAAGAACGCGACCCGTGTCAGGGGCAGGAAAGAGAGAAGAAAAGAGAGAATAAAGAAGAACAGTGTCAGGGGCATTTTGGTACTTTCAATACTCTTTCTCTCTCTGTTTTCACCGAAAATATTAAAATAATGCCTCGAGTGTCCAGCAGCTAATTACCATATTTTTACAGTGTCCACAAGCAAATACACGATTTTTGGTGTCTCACAACAAATGCCACAATCTTTGAGTGTCCTGTAGTAAATTTTGCCTTTACTTTTATAGTTACAACACTTATTCGATAGAAGCTGTTTGTGTTGAAGATAGTTTTAGCAATGCGTGTGATCCCATTGATATGGGCGACCAAAGGCCTTTGATCAACATCTTTTACAGAACATGATTCATCCAAGCTCTGTAAATGTGTAAAGAAAAAGCAAAGGACATCTTCACCATCCAGTGACTAATGATGATTGTAGTTTTCAGATTTGTTTGTGTGGCAAATTTTGTTGGGTGCATCTAGCTAGATATAGCTATTACGGTTCTTGGTCCTCTTTATGTTATATTAAATTGAGAATGAAAAGCTTGTCTCTTCGAGTTTCTTAGCGATTGTGTTTAGGAGGAACTATTAAAAGATGAGGTAATTCAAATTCTATTACTGCAAAGCAACAATTTAGTTTGTTCTCTGATGTTAGTATTTAGGGCAATTAGGGGAAAATTCAGTAGATAATATTTAATTTTTGCCAGTCAAAAAGCAACTGGATTGTGTATGTATATCATGGAAAATTTAGTTAAGGTTGCTTTTTGTTGTCATTTTGCAGGTGTACTTCCATGATATACCAACCAACCTGAGCCATCTAACATGATTGTAGCCTTGCCATGTCTGGGGGAGGAAACACCTACAGTTGCACCAAAAATGACCAAGAGCAAGACAAAGGGAAAACCATCATGTTCTAATACTCCTGGTAGCCAAACTATGTGCACAAGGAGCACAAATAAGAGTCCTGCAATGGACACTAGGAGCAAAAGAAAACTTATGGACTAAATCATATGGCTTGCTGATTAGGTTTTATTTTGGTACCATTTCTCTTGTGGAGGCTGATGGATTTTGTTGTTGTGATGCCCTCCAAAGTGGTTGTCATAGTGGCCATATTTTGCTATTGTAAGGATTGCTTCCTCATGATGTAATGATGTACTGTTATGGACCTTATGCCATTATGCTCATGATATACTGCCTAGCTAATTTGGTTTGTTGATTGCACTATTTTGTATGAAATGGAATGTTGGTTTGGTTCTTGCACTATTGGGTATGGAAATGGAATTGTGTGTGCACATGATATGAACTGTTATGTATGGATGATGGAAAGATTTTGTTCTGTGCATGATATCGAGTTTTCTGTATAGATATCTCTATTGTTATGTATGATGCTATTGATGCTCTTATTGTACCATAATCAATTTCTTGTATAGAGAAACCAATTTTTTCTATAGAGGAAACTGATGACTGTACAGACAGTCAGCTTTTTCTGATCCTATTATTTTTCACAAACAACAAGTTTAATATATTGCATTTTTTCAGTGCCACAATAAATTTGTTATGCACTCATTATTTTAGTCTCATAAAATACACATTGTTCAGTCAACATTTTTTCAATTTTTTCAATTTAGCTGCCACTACTCCATCTACAAGGGTATTTTAGACATTTGGAACCACACATAACGTGAAAACGAAGGAAACCTATTGGGAGGGGTATGGAAGGGATCAAAGGGAAATTTCAGAGATATAGAGGGGATCGTGTAAAATTCGAGGGTATAAAAGGGATTAGGTGAGTTTTCATCGGTACATAAGGGATTTTCTCAATGTAGAGAGGCTGTGGAAAATATATAGTGCAAACCATATATGTAATGAAAACTTGAAAAAGTACCGTTGGATAAAAGATACTACCAATTTAAGTGCAGTTCTGGGTTTTCTTATCCAACGTTTGACCGTCTATCTTATTTAAAAAAATTATGAAAAAAGTTTAAAAAATTAGTCACACATAAAGTACTATTTATGTTTTATCATTTAATAACAATAAAAGTACTAACCATAATTTATTATCAACCAAGACGAACGGTCAAATATTGGACACAGAAACCCACGAGATGAGGTAGTAGATACATCGGATTTTTCCACGTCATTAAGAGTAAAATTTTTACTCGCAGATTTAATCATAAGTAAAAAAATTACTCATTTTTACTTTTGATGATGTGGACAAATCTCAGATATTTTTTTAAGCCAACAGTAGTTTTCAGGTTTCCAATATGTATATTGTTGTGACTGTATATTTTTCCCATGGTTTAATTCGTTGAGTGCTGCTGCAGTGTATAAGTCGATCATGGGACCCAGTCACAAGAAAAGAAAGAAGTAAAAGCTTCTTTTTTTTTTCCTATTCAGATGGAGCGGAGTCTAATATATCAGCCAACAATAAAATAATTCTCTATTAAGATGATTTTGCTCGAAAATATGGTTTAATTTTGCCATATACATTACCAATTTAACTTGCTGTATGTTGGTTCAATTTGTTTTTTTATATGAGAGAATACACCGTACAGGATATTAGACTGGTTTGGTTAGAGGCCTAAAAGAGTCTCACCAAATTTTGGCCATAGACACAAATTTTGGTATGGCCATAGTTTGGAAATGTTAAATTGTGTTTGGTTAGTAGCCAAATTTTGGCTAAACCTAATTTGGTTGTGTGCCTTGAGATGGCTACGCCATTCTTTCTTGTCTCCTCACCTTCTCACCCAAGGATCGCCGTTTAAAAGATGAGAGTTTTCATGTTGCCGCTCTAATTAATTAGTTTCCTTTTGCTTCATTCAATGTCGGATTATTATATTTTTTAATTCTTCAATAATGTATTATATTTTGAATATTTACAAATTTTCTGCTAATATAAGAATGAACGAAGCTGCAGATGAATGCTGTTGGGTGATAATTAAGTATTGGGGAATGGATGGAGTATTCAACTATGAACGGAACAAGAGATCAAAGCAAACAATGAGCAGAGGTGTGACCAGGAAATAGAATTAAGCCATCAATAACCACAAATATGTAGTCAACAAAGAAGATAATAAAAGGAGAATAGATTGCCACTAGAAGGGATACCATCATCTCAATCGGGCGGTAAACCCCATCTCAATCGGGCACGGCGTCCATCACAGGCTAGAAGTCACAGATGTGAAAAGTTATCTCAATCGGGCAAACGGCCGTCACGAATGAATCTATCTCTTTCGGGCCCTAATTAAAGCCCGTCACCGATGGCTTTGACCTAGACGACCAGTCAAACTATAGCTCATCACGGATGACCTATCTCAATCGGGCCACAACTAGCGCCCGTCACAGATGACCCTTATCTGTGACGGGCATTAACTATGGCCCGTCACAGATGACCCTCATCTCAATCAGGCCTAAGTTACTGCCCGTCACAGATAAGTATAATAAAAAAAATAAATTTTATTTTTTGGCTAGTCTCAGGCCTAGGCCAGTCTTTTTTTTTGTCCTCACTTGAAGTTCAAACTTTCCGGTTGGTCACCCATCCCGAAATTGCACGCTTAACATCAAAGTTCTTTGGATATTGGCTTCTAGAAAAGTAGTTGTAACTTATTGGTATGAGTATTCTATTAATTTTATTAAGCCCTAGGCCAGGATTTCAAATTGAGGTTATTAAATGATTTCAAATGGAAAAGTAACCAAAACCAAAGTTGTAGAACTCATCGAGGTGCAAAATTTTTATTTTGGTCATTTCTCCATATGGCTCTATTTAAACAATTTGAAATTTAAAATTTAAAGTTTGAAAAGTTCAAATAGAATTTTAGATCAGTGAACGACTTCAACTGAAAAAGTCATCAACAATAAAGTTGTATAAATCATTAAGATCTATAACTTTTATTTTGGTCATTTTTCTATATAATATTTTTTAAACCGTTTGAATTTGAATTTGAAAATATGACAACTTCAAACAACATTTTCAAATACTAAATGATATCAACTGAAAACGTCATCAAAATTGACATATCTCTTATCTGGTTTTATAAACTATAACACATATATGTTAAATTTGTGAATAATATTACTAACATTTCGTCGGATGAAGAAATAACAAAAATAAAAGTTTTAGATCTTGATGAGTTATTCAACTTTGTTGTTGATGATTTTTTCAATTGAAATCATTTAGTATTTGAAAATGTTGTTTGAATTTGTTATATTTTCAAATTCAAATTCAAACTGTTCAAAAAAATGTTACATAGAAAAATGACCAAACTAAAAGTTGTAAATCTTGATAAGTTATACAACTTTGTTGTTGACATTTTTTCCATTTGAAATCATTTACTACCCATAAAATTATTTTGACTCATAAAATGAATTATTATACTGCAGTTAATTATTTTGGTATAGTTCAACTTACAAATATAAAAATTTCATATGAAAACTGAAAAAATAGTCATCGGTGACGGGTTTTAGTTAATGCCTGACAAAGATTAAGTATATAGCCTGTCACTTATGAGTCATCTGTGATGGGCCTAGTTGCTATCTCAAACGGACCTCAAGTTTTGTGCACGTCACGGATGATGGTCATCTGTGATGGGTCACAACTTGAGGCCCGTTTAAGATATGATGTGTTATCTCAATCGGGTCTAAATTTGGCGCCCGTCACAGATGACCACAGATGATGGTCATCTGTGACGGGTCGCAACTTTAGGCCCGTTTGAGATATGAAATGTTATCTCAATTGGGGCTAAACTACGGCCCGTTACTGATAGATGTCATCCGTGACGGGCTTAAGTTTTATGCACATCTAATATGTCTGTCTAATCATATCTCAATCGGGCACTTTTTGGCCCGATTAAGATGACTTCTTGTGACGGCCCGCTATTTCCAGCCATATTAGAGCCCGTCACAGATAGAAAGATCTATACTATTGTGCAGATTTTTTTTAGACAAAGATTGTGGATTAAGTAAGCTATCATTACACTTCTGGCAGCTACCACAAAGCTAAGACGCATGGGACCGCGCACATTTCTGATAGCTACAGCAATCTGCTACAATGTGTTCAATGCAAGCAACAGTGCCTCGTTTCGCTGTGGAGTGTTTTTAATTACTGTATCAAAAGAACACTGAAACGAAACGTTATAAGTCCATTAAATCATTGATTTAGAAATGAATGATGGATATCTTGAGCTACTACCCGTTAATGTGCCCCTCTGCCGTAGGAGCTATGACAGGGCATAGCAGGCGCTATGTTAAGGCAAATGGTGGCAATGAGATTGTTTTTAACTATGGCTAGTAACTGGCAGAAACATGGACTAATTAATAAGAATAATTTACACATAAAACTTTTATATCCAGTGTATTCGTAAGTGGTTTAAAAGCCAATGTAAATTTTTGAAAAAAAAACAATCTAGAAAATGAGCTACGACAAATAATCAAAATCAACTGTTAGATTAAAATTGTTTTTTTTAAAAATCTTGGATGTAACTGATAAGACTAAAAGCAGCAGGTAGAAAAACAATTGAAGCACCCATCGCCATTTTGGAGTAGTAGGTAGGGAGTTGACAGGCGAGAGCTGTCTTAATCAGTCCCACCTCTATCCCAAAATAAGTGTAGTTGTAGGTATTCGTATACTACGTTTGACCATCTGTCGTATTTAA
Organism: Oryza meridionalis; assembly: GCA_000338895.3. Classification (NCBI taxonomy): domain Eukaryota; kingdom Viridiplantae; phylum Streptophyta; class Magnoliopsida; order Poales; family Poaceae; genus Oryza; species Oryza meridionalis. The sequence continues at coordinate 8,879,950 of CM002535.2, read as the reverse complement.
AATATTATAAAATTTTTTTAAAAATAGTCACACATAAAGTATTTCAAATAAAATAAACGGTCAAACATTTGACATGAACCATGTAGAACTGCACTAATTTTAGGACGGATGAAGTAAATTAAACAATGGTAATGTGTTAGGAGCTTCTAGTGGTTACAACTGCTCCCCCGTCTCATAATATAGCAACCTAGGACTGGATTAGACACTTTAGAGCATCACTAACAGATTAACTATAATCTTTCCCCAAAAAATTATTTTTGGTTTCCTAAACTGAAAATAGGAAGTGAAAAAACTCCTCCCTCCAACAGATAGCCTAAATTCAATGCCCAAAAATTAAAAGTGGGTCCTTCTTTTAAACTACCAATAGAAAATTCCTTTTTTTCTTTCACACGCGGAAAGATCGCTATCTCCCACGCGCGGGAACGGGAGGAGAGAGGTGGGGGTGCAAGATTGGGAGCGAGTTTCACGCCCACATATAAACGGAGCGAGGAATCGGGTGAATGGAACACTAAAACTCGCGTAGGACAGTAGGGGATCTCTTAGAGCTGTTTTTTTTTTTTGACTAAAATCGGTCAAAATTAGTTTTGGTAATTAGATAGGTAGGCTGTTGGTGATGCTCTTATAGTACAACGAATCTGGACAGGAAACATGACTAAATTCGTTGTACTTGTTTTGTTTCCTAGATTCGTTATACTTTGAAGTGTCCATCGGATACTAGATTACTATATTGTGAGACGGAGGAAGTATATTTTAGATTCTTGGGGTGTAGGATCTGAAAATATAGTGGCCATTCCAAACTTTTTATTTACTTGTACATGGTAAAACTCACTGGTTGTAGGATCTGGAAAATAGGGCCTACTCAGTAGAGCTCTGAATTCTAAATTTAGCTTTAGGAATTGAATACGAAGTGTAGTTATGGAGCAACATAAACCCAAACTCCATATGTTTAGTTTATTTTGTGAGAACGCTTCACCTAGCTCTGCTCCTATTTTAGATGTAGCTGAGACTGTTTGGCAGAACTTTAGCTATAGAAGAGGTAAAGCTAGAGCTGGATCTGGAGCTCTGCACCCATAGTGTTCTTTTTAACTTGTACAGATTTGTTAGTTGACTGGCTAATTATTGAACTGCACCATTGTAGAATATCCAAACTTCTACTAACAAATTCTGGGACAGTACGCCTAGATTCGTGCAAAAACCAGCATCGAAGCCCCAGAGTTGGTGTGTCAAACAGGTCACATTACTAAAACTAAACTGCGGCAATCATTTTTATAATCGACAACAAGGAACACAAAACCTGCAAATACTAAGGTGGTGTTTGGATAGAAACTTAACTTTAAATATATACTACTTACAAAAGTAATTACATAAATGAAAACTAATTTACGAGACAATTTTTTTAAGCCTAATTAATCCATAATTAGAGAATATTTATTATAGCATCACGTAGACTAATCATGAATTAATTAGGCTCAATAGATTCGTCTCGTAAATTAGTCTAAGATTATGGATGGGTTTTATTAATAGTCTACATTTAATATTTATAATTAGTATCCAAACATCCGATGTGATAGGGACTTAAAAGTTAACTTTAGTCCTATCTAAACAAGGTATAAATTTAGAAGGATAGTGAGATTGCTTGCTTGCATCCCTATATATAATGCCAACATGGAGCACAAGGCTAATTTCTATGCTCAATAGTCAAACAAAATATCCATCCAAGTTAATTGAGGCACAGCAAACAAGAAATAAGACAAAGAGAAACCAACTTACCAACACCGGGACGCCACCGGTTCTAATTAGCCGATATCACCAAATTAAGGATTGGTTAGCACAAGATTTAGTCGATTCTTTTAAAACATCTATCTTCTATCTATTATCTATTATATACTAAAAATCCATTAAACTTCCTATAAACGCCCTCAAACCGTCATGTAGCTTCCTACAAACGCTGTTAGGTTGACACGTGACATTCTATAATCTCACTATCAATTTTCTTTTAAATCGGTGGACCCGTTAATTTTAACCATTAGATCTCCATCTTAAAAAAATAAATCTGGTGTCCCCACTTAAAATAAATTTGCCGTGTTTGCTCCAACTAAAAAAAATCAGGCAGGGTATTTACGTTCTATTCTTTTTTCCGGTGGCGTAAATACGTTACTACGTATTATTTGTTTTTCTCCCTTTCTTGGCAAACACAAACAGTACTACTACGCATATCGTACGTACACGTACGGGAGTTTAGGAGGAAGTGTTAATCGATAAAAAAACACATGTTATCGATTTAAGTGAAAATCTATGATTAGATTTTTTTCTCATAATTTTTAATGTTTCTTTTAGTTTAAAGATATGACACATGGCGACCTAAGAGCGTTTAGACGAGTGCCACATGACGGCTTAAGAGCATTTATAGCAAATTTAATGGACTTATTATATACACTAAAAGTTTGAAGACCGAATTTTTTTTCTAATATATTTTTTTGAAATTTGAAACCCATTCTAAATAGCAATGTTCAAATATTTTAGGAGTGTACTTATATAATGAAAATAACTAAAATTTTAAATAATATAGTAGATAATTTGACTTTTTCAGTATTATGTTGGAAAAAAATCTAACATAATTTCAGTTCGAAGTATACAACCCTAAACTACAACTTGGGATTGATAAAAGTCTCATTTTCTAATATATTTTCTGATTGAGAAAAGCATTTACCGCTAAACTGTAGTTTCATATTGCAATACTACATACTTACAGCTAAATCAATAATTCAACATAGTCACCTCATTCAATCAGATGATATAGTTGTATTAGCCATATTTTTAATAAAAAATATCTTCGAAGTAATATATCCTAAAATCCATAAAAACATGTATAGTAGAAAAATTGTTACTCAGAGTTTAGAAAATAAAAAAATAATATATGCTAAATATTAAAAAAAAGAAACGCATTATGTACAAATGATGTTTAGTTCCATATAGATTTTTTTCTTATAAAACCAAAACTTCATGGTTTTAAGTAATTTTAGTTTATAATTTATACATCATGCGATGGTTGCTAGCATTCAAAGGAACACCACACAAATTATTGAAAAATTAAACATGTTTATAATAGAGTAATCATAAACATTTCTAATCATCTCTATTCCCGAAAAAAATAAACTGTCAGGGTTATGGATACAACATACCTAATAGTAGTTGACTAAATCTCGGCAGGACCCACCACATACCATGTCTTATACGGAAACAACCTTTGGATATAGGAGGAGTTCCTCATAAGGAAGGGTAAATAGAGTTCTATATGAAACGACAAGAACTATTTAGATTGTATCCATATTAGTTTCCCTAGTTTTATTTGGACAAGAAGACACCTATGGGTATAAATACAAGGCCCCCTAGAAGGAGAGGGGACGTGGAACAATAGATCAAGACACAAGATCAACATACAAGCCAACATACGCCAAGACAAGCCGCTGGATATTGATATGAGAGATATGCCTGGACCGACCCTATCCGGTACCTACGGAGGTCGACTGTAGGGATCTAGCGCTGTCTCTAATCTCGCCAGGCACGAAATCGAGGAGGAAGACTACCCTGTTGTCGAATATGGGATGGTTTCATGGCCGCCATGTCGACAACAGTTAGATAGGCTACCCAAAATATTGTACTGGTGTGATTATGGTGAATAAAAAGCAATGACGGGTTTCGGCCAACAGGATGTAGAGCTATTACCTGTAAGATAAGGGGCCCGAACCTATATAAAAAACCATGTCTCCATCTCTTTTACCTCAATCTCGCATATACCCTGATGCCGATGATCCCCATACCATCCAAATACCGTAGTCGTGATATCAAACGTCGACATAAACATTCCTAATAAAATTTCTAACAAATTTAAATAAGATGACAGTGCATATGCGCGGGCTACCTTACTAATTATATATACTAAAAGTCCATAAAACATCCTATAAACACTCTTAAACTGCCACGTGGCATCCTACAAACACTCTTAAATCACCATGTGGCACTCTAATAATTTAGAAACACCGGTCCCACCCACCTCCTGCCCCTTATGCATACCCGCCTCCACAAACTAACGAAATCCTAGATGCGCTCATGATCTCCTATTTTCATGCTACAGAATCCAATTCGGATGTAAACTGTAAGAGCATCTCCAACAGATTATCTATAATTTTCTCCTAAAAATTTATTTTTGGGTTTTCTGAACTAAAAATAGGAAGTGAAAAAACTCCTCCCTCCAACAGATAACCTAAATTCAATCCCTATCTAACAGATAGCCTAAATTCAATCCCCAAAACCATCTAACAGATAGCCTAAATTCAATCCTCAAAACTTAAAAGTGGACCCTTCTGTTAAACTACCAAGAGAAAATTCTGTTTTTTTTCTTTCACGCGCAGAAAGATCGCTATCTCCCACGCGCGGGAACCAAGGAGAGAGGCGGGATTACGTGATTGGGAGCGACTTTCGCGTCTGCATATAAACGGAGCGAGGAACCGAGGGAAGGGAATTCTAAAACTCAGGTAGAAGAGTAGGGGATCTGTTAGAGCTAATTTTTAGACTAAAATCTCTCAAAATTAGTTTTGGGAATCATATAGGTAGATTGTTGGTGATGCTCTAATAATGCTACCGATTCCATATGTGCTTCTTTTACAAGGAAATAAAACAATCCTTATTATTGTTGTCTTTGCCGAGATCACTGCCAGCGTAAACAGGAATGCCTTCGAACTCTTGGACAGAGATTATCATCGATCAAGCACTTGCTACTCATTAGGGTGTCTGCACGCCCATTACTATATCTGCTTTACCATTGACACAGGTGTATGGCGATGCTTCCTCATTAGGATTGTAATACCACAGGAAATATTAGCACAAACGCGCAAAAGTTTAATTTTTTAAACCGTTATTCGAATAGGCGATCAGAAACCGTGGATACGTAGAGCTCGCAAAGTAGTGCAAAATTAATCGGAGTCCGAACGAAGTCCCGAGGATTGAATAGATGTGGGCCGTTAGATTTTTTTTAGTCTATTTATATAACCATCCAAAAAGAAAAAAAACGAACAAAAAAAAAGAAAAAAACAGGAGCATTGCTCCTGCAGCCCTAGCCGCCGCACCTCCTGCGTTCTGCCGCCGCCGCTGCTGTTCCTGTCTCCGCCGACGCCGCCGCTGCCGCCGGTTCAGCCGTCGTCATCCTTCGCCATCCCATCTGCTCATCTCCTTGGTGAGCTGCTGCTGTTCTTCCCTGCTGCTCCTGTTTTCCCAAATGCTGCCGCCAATTGGATCTGTTCTGTTGTTGGTGCCGCTGCCTGTGCATGCTAACGTTTCCTGCTGCTGCTCCTGCTATAGCGTGGCTTGCTGCTTGTTGCTGTTGCATCGATCAGAGACGAGAAGGCTCCAGACAGCAGAGAAAGCAGTTGAACAGGAGTAACAAGGGAAGGAAAAGGTAGAACAACTTTGGGGAATTTCAGCGATTTCACGAATTAGTGAAATTTGTTGCAAAGTAGTGCTTCTCCTCTGCAATTGGAACTTTCTTTTAGTCTCTAGATGTAAAAGATTTGAATAGGAATTAATTCGTTGGCAGTTTGTGCAATTTCTGAGATTATTGATTATGGGCTAGAAATCGTATTTTCAAAACTGACATTAAACCTTCAAGATTAAGGTTAGTTGTACTAAATAAAGTTTGTACTCATCGTCGATATCTTTCTAATGCCGCTGGTTTTGCTCAATTCCGATAAACAGTTTAGGAGAAGCAACAGAAACAATACTGCTGACCGGGTCCGGAAATCAGGACAATAAATTCGTTTTCCATAATCTAGGATTTTCAGAGGCATAATCTGATTTTTCACTCAACATGAAAGTTGTAGACAATTTTGTCTAGATGTCTGAAGTTATATTATTTGCTATATTCCGTTTGACAGTTTGAGAGTTATGTATAAAACAGTAAGGGAACTGCTATAGGTTATTTTGTATGTTCTAGGTTATCGATTTTAGTAAATATCCCTTGTAACTATCGTTAGTTGGATATAGTGGTTTATGCGTAGTCTTGTTCCACATGTGTGGAGGGTTCCAACGTTGGAGGAGTTGAGTCAGAGTATCGAAGGAGTTAAGATAAGTACAAGACGGACTTATGTGATGGACACACTGAGTTGTTTTGTTTGGTTTTACTTGCATAATTATTATTCAATTGCTTGATATTACTGATTGTATGGGTCTGATGTTATGCTATTTATTCGTGTTTTAATCCATATTCAAATCCATGACGTTATTCATGTTTCATTATTCCGGATGTTCTGTTTACATTATTCAAGAACCATGCGTAGTCATGGGATTGCAATTTGGATCTTTATTCATGATCCTTGAGAAGCGCTGATCACGCTTGCTCGGCTTACCGTAATGCTAAGAGGATATTCATACCTGCCCGGGAGGGAACTATCTTTTGACTTCTTTGTTTTAGAATAAAGTAAATCCAACTTTTCATATGGGTTTCTTGTTGAATTAAACTTGTATATGTTTTACTAGTTCAATATTGTACTTGCTGAGTAATCTTTACTCCTAATGACATTGATCGGCATGGGGCGGGAGTAGCACCCTTGGTCTTACCTTATTATTGCACACTATTTAAATTTAGTTTTGGACTGTGATTCTGCTTAGCATAAGTTTTGCATAGGACTTGTAAAGGTCATTTAAGTTCTGGTCCTTATTTTCACACGGAATTTATGAAGCTAGGATAGTTTTGGATGGTGTGGTTTATGTCGTTTTTGAGTTATCTTTTATTTGCCTGTCGTGGATGTCCGTATTATAGGGGAGATTTGCCGAAATTTCTAAAAATCTTGTGAGTTAGTGATTTTTTTTGTGTTTTTTGTGTGGCACTCTAGGTACGCGGTTACCTGGGGGGTGTTACAAGGATATCTGCACATATAGAGCAAGCTTCATGGTCGCATTGTTTTTTTTTAGAAAAAATAATCAACATTAGTTTCTATTCTTTTATGTTCTTTCTAATCTGATATCATTGGGCCATGTTAATTTGATGGGTTGAGAATACACAAATCTAAAGGTTCACTTAGACCCAGGAAGATCGATATATGATCGTTGCATCTGCAGTACCGTAGGTATTTGTTATTTCCTTGCAACTAAGAAGATCTATGTGGTCTCATCCACAACTCAAAATGTTTAAACCAAGGAATTTCTGTAGCAAGGCATCGGACGGACTTTGCATAATTAAAAAAAGAGAGAGAAACTTCAACCTAGCTTTTGATTTAGCAGTGTAAGAGTGGCTTATGAATATTAAGAAAAGCAAAGGAAAAAGACACATGTTTGTTTACGATGAGACTTTTTAGCTTATAAGTCCAAAACGTACTTAGGTATGTTTGTACTTATTAATTTAAATTTTCTTAATTAATTAAGGTAATTACAAAATTGAGACAAAGTATGGATCACGATGCTTATTAATTGCTACTTTTGAACCTTTTAAATTAATGAAATATAAAATACCAGTTCATGACATAAATAAAATACAATTAGAGCAACCGAAGACAATTAGGACAGGACATATGTATTTTTTTTTCTCAGTTACGAGTAAAATATTATTATTACTTCCTTAGATTTACATTCAAAAAATTATGTATTACTTCCAACAAAATTTAACTAACATGTATTTTACATATAACTAGTATTTTTAATATTAATAATTGTAGCACATGCAACGCACGGGTTGAAAACTAACACATTCTACAGACGCTTCTAAGGCATCATGTAGTGATGCTATAAATAATCACAGGCCACCACGTGACACTCTATAATAAATTTATAAAAAAAATTTGTAATGCCAAAATTTTGGCAGGATTTCTTATATATTTACTAAAGTTTGACAAGAGACTAAATGGACACACATATTTGGCACCTCTACCAAAAATGTTATAGTTTAAAATAACGTCAATCTGAACAAGCCCATAATCTCTTCCTCCCAATCTACGGGTATACAATGGAAAATATGTACATCTTCATCAAAAAAGCCAAAATTACACAAGTAAGCTACTGGGAAAAAATACAGCTTATTACTGTTCACCAAAAAAAAGGAAAAACATATTGATGATAAAAAGATAAATAAGTTACGTACGTAAGTACTACAATGAAAAAATCGACGATCTTAAGGATTTTCTATAATTTTGAGATAAATATACTAAGAAACGCACAATTCAACTATAGGATCTTGTCCATTTTTTAATTATACATCTAACTTATATTGTGTTGTATTCCTTCCATTGAATGCATTACTAACGACTTATAATAGTTATATTGTAATGCTAAATATATGACAACATATGTAGCCAACATATAATAATTCATGACATGATATTTTTTCAAATAATTGTATAACATATTTTGTGATGTCAAATATCACCTGACAAATATACAATACTACTTTAAATCTACTTGTCTAAAAAATCACAACAATAGAATTTAGTTGTGTTTTTTCAAGTAAATTTGATTTAACTTTAATTTGTGTGGGATTAAAATTTTCTACTTTTTCAAAACTATTTGGTATTTCCAGCCAATGATCCTGCTATAATATTACCCCTTAATATATCACGAGAATATTGGTCAATGGGTATGTTTTTTCTCTGCCATATAGTTTTGGCAACAAATTAACTACTCATGATATACTTTTCTTAGATTGAGGATGTTAGGCATAATTGTGGATGTATGTCATGTACCTCACTAATGTGATTATAAGTGCACTTGAACAAATTAGTTATTGTAAACAAGTTTGGGACAGTAAATACACACTAGATTTTTCACATAATTATGAACTATGGGTGTTGAAAAAACAAACGAAGCGCTAAACTATAGATGTTAGTCAAAATATAAATAATTATATTGTGCTTTGGAGATTATTATAGTGGTGTGTCTCTTTAATTGTATTTTTTAAAATTTTTATGTACTGTCCAATAAATAATTAAAAAGACAATATTATATCCATACAATAGAAATTTGAGTAGTAACAATTATCACCATATACAAATTGTATGTGCACTATTCCATAAACCTACTCAAAACTTTTTTTTTAAAAAAAGTATTTTCACCATCTCCATCTTCTCTGTCATTCCTAGAAGGGTTGGATAAAAGAGCTTGCTATCCTACCGTAAGTATAGAAAGGGCATATATATGGCCAAGTTGAGGCCACAAGCCCAAATGGATGCCACTGTTGGTAATAATACTCAACTTACTGCTTACCAATGCAATCCTCTGTGAGGGTGCCAAGAGTGAACTAAGTGTTAGTTATACTTCACGTTGGTCTTGAGGGGCAAAACTATATTGATGCAGGACACATGTTTCTAAGGCAGCAGAAAAAAGTAAGCTTTGGCGGCTATGGTCAGCTTCACCCGTTAGAGAAGCATTTATATCTAATTTAACAGTGTTATCCCATTAACTGGTAGTAGTATTTTTGGAATATTTATACATGAATTTGGAAATAAGTGAGACATGAATAGATAAGTAAATAGTGGATATTTTAGTGTATTAATGATGTATTAGGTTTAATCAGGATAAAGCGATATTTATTTGAATCCGAGATCATTGTTACCATTTAGTATATTAAAGTTTACGGTATATTTCACCTCATAAAAGTTCCTTCATCAAATGCAATCTACAGTCTCTTATAAGGTGAGATATGATTTTTCTAACATTGTTTCCATAAAACAATAAATAAGACCCCTGCACATCTGCACGGGCTTTGTTCCTAGTTAATCATTAATAATTTCTTATTGCACAATACTAGGGGTAATTGGATCCATGCCACTGCAAATTTACCTATTCATAAAAATGCTATTACATTTTGTTTATTTGTAACTGTGCCACTGGAATTTTATAAAATTAGAATTTTATAAAATTAGAACCGTGCCACTGCTGTCACGTTTTTCATCCATTCTCTTTCTTTTCCGCCTTCTTCCTTCTTTCTCCCGCATCCCTGCGAACGCCGGCGGCAAGCCACCAGAGAGATGGTTTAAGGATTGCCCAGCCCTTGTTTCTCCTGTCTTCTTCCTTCTTTCTTCCACAGCGAGCACGTCTGCAACGACGACGGCAGCGGCGGCGGAGGCCGTGGCGGCGTGGGGCCGGAGTTCAGGCGCGCATGCTATACGACGAACATCTACAAGTTCAGCCGCGGCGCGGAGGGGGGGGAGGGGACGCAGGACCGGGGTGGCGGGTCCTTCTCCACCACCGCGGGGCGCTGCGTGGAGATGTTGCTCTACGTGGCGCCCGACGACCGTTGCGCGCTCAGTGCGGCCCTCACCTCCTTCCGCGGCGAGCTGGTTGCTTGCGATGACTACTTCCAGCTCCTGCGAGAGCTCAGCGACACGGACAAGCCTGCGTTTGAGGTGTTCCACGCCGCGCTGCTGCATGTTGGCAATGCCGTGGTCGACAAAGCCAAGCTCTCACTGGTAGAGAAACCATCTTTGGTCGGTTGCCCAAAATCCACAGTAATCCCGGTTTGAATAAGAACTGGGACTAAAAATGATCTTTAGTCCCGGTTGAAAAAGCTGACGTCACTTTTTGATCTTTAGTCCCGGTTCGAAAGAAGACATGCTGTGTCAGACCCCTCTATGATCTTTAGTCCCAGTCGGTATTCCCGGTTGCTTGTAACAACCGAGACAAAAGAAAAATGAAAAAAAAATCGCACCACGCCTCCTCGAGAGGACCAACAGCCTTATCCTCTTATCCACTCATCTCTCCTCCTCTCCCTTATCTTCTCCAATCTTCTCCTTCCTTCTCATCTTCTCATCTCCTTCTTCTCTTCTTCCCCCTTCCTCCCCTTTCCCTCTCCTCCCCCTCCCCTGCGGCCATGGCACATCCCTCCCCGACGCAGGCGCGGCCGTGCGCGGCGAGCGGCGGATGCAGCTGCAGCGGCGCAGGCGGCGGCGGGTGGCAGAATTGACGCGGCGGCGGGTGGCAGAAGCGACGCGGCGGCGGCTGGGCTGCGGCCCGGCGGAGGGCGGCGGCGGGCGGCGGCCGCGCGCGGCGAGCGTCGGATGCAGCCGCGGCGGCGGCTGGGTGGCGGCCCGGCGGAGGGCGGCGGCTGGGCTGCGGCCCGGCGGAGGGCGGTGGCGCGTGCGGTAGAAGCGACCGCGGCGGCGGCCGTGCGGCCTGGCGGAGGACGGTGACCAGGTGACAGCGGTGAAGCGACCAGTGGATTTGTTTTTTATCCATGGAGTTGTGATGAATTTGCTTTTGAGAATTTGTGATGTATTTGATCTGTGCGATGTAAATATGTGATGTATTTGTGATGTTTCTTTTTAAAATTTGTGATGTATTTGTTTTGATTATCTGTGATGTATTTGGATATGGTGGATTTGTAGATGATCGATTTGGGATTTGGAGATGATATTTTGTTCGTTGATTTTGGGGATGATTTGGGGATTTTGGAGATGATTTTTTGTTATGTGATTTTGGGGATGATTTGGGGATATGGTGAAATCAATATTCAAAGTAAAAAACAATAAAAGATAAAAGAAAATACTAACCGGATCTGGCTTCATTTTTAGTCCCGGTTTCTAACACCAACCGGGGTTAAAAATGGCTCCATCTTCAGTCCCGGTTGGTAAAGATCAATTTTTAGTCCCGGGTATTTGAACCGGTACTAAAGATAACGATCTTTAGTCCCGAATTCATAGTCCCGGTTGGAAAACCGGGACAACAGGGGTGTTGCAAACCGGGAGTAAAAAATATTTCTCCACCAGTGTCTTGATTGCTTCCATTGGCGCGCTCGGCAAGATGGGAAGACCAGACCTGGGAAGGAGACCATGGTGAGCTCGGTTAGTACCGGGAGCGCCACGACACTACAACAAAAACCTTATGTAGAGGCTCTTTTGTAGAGACAATTTTTAAATTGCTTCTAAATTTGAAGCTATATAGTCTAGAGACACTTTTTAGAGACACTTCCAAAATCGCCTATAATATAATATTTTTTACTCTAGAGACAGTTTTAGTATACTTTGTTAAATTTATTTTGTAGAGACATCTTTTCGATACTTTAAAATTTGCCTCGTATGTAAAAGCATTTTCTTAAGGCATTTAAAACGATGTAAAGGCATTTTTCCGAATATTAATATATATTAAGTAACTAGACTAGATATAAGTAACACGAATCACTTTTTTACATGTAATTATATGAGGTTGAGATAGTTAGGACATTGAACATAAAAATGATAAGCTCAAGAGGTCGTGAGTTTAAGGATTGGTAAGAGATAATATTTTTCTTTTTTTCATATTAATTTGCTATAGTTGCCGCACAATTTAATGCCTCTATAAAGTGCCTCTATTTGTATAGAGGCATTTTATAAAATGACTCTTAGTTCGTAGAGACGATTCACCAAAAGGCACTTATCAGATACTCTTCAAAATGTCTTTACAGCACTTTAAAGGCATTTTAAAAATGTCTCTGTAGTATTAGGAAAATATCTTTACAAGACATATTTGTCGTAGCGAAGTCAAGAACGTGGCCGCCGCCGAGCCCCAGTCCCTGGATCCGCAGCACCCGCCACGCCATCTGCACACCAGCGTGGAAAGAAGGAAGAAACGGAAAATAAAGGAGATGGATGGAAAACATGAAGGCAGCGATACGGTTCTAATTTTGTAAAATTTCATTGGCACTGCTACGAATAGATAAATTATAATGGCATTTTCTTAAAATAGGAAAATTTGTAATGGCACGGATCTAATTAACCCTGAAAATTAAAATGTACGCATGCATGGCACTCAAAGAATACTATTAGTAAAACAATAACTTCGAAGATTCTCGCTACGGCTGGTTGGTTAACCTTAACTACCCACCAGGTTCAGCTTGATTCGGATAGGCTCCAAGTCCTCATCCATTTATATAACGTCTAGAATTTTAATGTTTACTCATTCCATTCCCATTTACTTATCATTATTGACCGGGGTTAGTTCAACTTCAACCATCCAAAACTTTCATCCATTGTTGTTCTGAAGTTATACACAATTACATTTCCTTTGTTGTGATGAAGTTATACACAGTTAGCAGCAACATATTTTGGTGATATGTTATAGTAACAAATATTTAGTAATTTGCTACAGAAATAAGTGTGGTCAACATTTAAATACGAAAAGACCCTTGCGTGTAACACCCGATATAGCAGACAGTTTGTAGTGGTGTAGTAGAGACTAGAGGCTTACGGTTTTAGGACTGGTTTGGTTTGAGGCTTAAAGAGCCTTACCAAATTTTGTTCAGAGGCACATTTTGGTATGGCCATTGTTTGGAAAGGTAAAATTATGTTTGGTTAGCAGTCAAAATTAACCGTACCTAGCCAAATTTTTGCTAAACCAAGTTCCGTTTTGTGCCTTTAGTTGGCTTGTCGCCCTCCAGAAAGATATGCAACCATCAGATCGCTGCTGGTTCGAGATTTTTAAGGGGCGATCGATCACCCCTGGCGATCAATTTCGATCCCCTCTCCCTTCAGCTGGTTTCCTTCTTTAGCACGGCATTACTTTCTATTTTAGTAAATTTATATACCTAAAATTTGTACACCTCAAGTTTACACATCTAAAGTTTAGAGACCCAAAATTTATAAGTCAAAAGTTTATATATCCGATTCAAATTTGAATTTGAATTCAAATATTTGTTATATATAGTATTTCTATACATATAAAGTTTATACACCTAAAATTTTTAGACCCAAAGTTTATAAGTCAAAAGTTTACATACCCATTTCAAATTTGAATTTGAATTCAAATATTAGTTTATAGACCCAAAGTTTATAAGTCAAAAGTTTGCATACCCGTTTCAAATTTGAATTTGAATTCAAATATTAGTTTATAGACCCAAAGTTTATAAGTCAAAAGTTTGCATACCCGTTTCAAATTTAAATTTGAATTCAAATATTAGTTTATAGACCCAAAGTTTATAAGTAAAAAGTTTACATCCCGTTTCAAATTTAAATTTGAATTCAAATATATATGGTGTAGTAGAAAGAGAAGAAGGGGAGGAGGAAGAGGGAAAGGAGGGAACGTGGTATAGGGGAGGGGCAGGCGGGTGATCGCTGGGATTACCCCTGCTGGTTAGCCACTACTAGCTAGCGATAATATGTCACAAATACTCCAACTGTGGGGCTGCAAAAGAACACTTAGACAACTTGGCACAAAGTTGATGTTGTTGCGGTAACTGTAAAACACAACGTAGGTGATGAAGGTGATCAGCCCAAGACTTGCTATACACCAGTATATCATCCATGAAAACCAAGACAAATCTATGCAGAAAATGGGCAAAAATTGAATTTATGAGACATTGAAAGGTAGCTGGGGCATTGGTGAGACCAAAGGGCATCACACGAAATTGAAAATGTCCATGATGAGTTTTAAAGGCAGTTTTATACTCATCAGATTCTTGTCTCCTAATCTGATGATACTCACTGCGCAGATCTAATTTAGAAAAGTAAGTGGTACCAGCCAACTCATCAAGTAACTCATCAACCACAGGTAAGGGAAACTTATTTTTGACAGTAAGATCATTCAACCTGTGGTAATCAACACAAAAGCGCCAGGAATTGTCCTTTTTCTTCACTAAAATAACAGGAGATGCAAAGGAACTGCAGCTGGGAGAGAATAACCCAGCAGCCAACATGCCAGAAACTTGCCTTTCTATCTCATCTTTTTGAGCAGGAGAATACCGATATGGTCGAGCATTAACTGGCACAGGATTGGGCACCAATGCAATAGCATGATTCAGAACTCTGTGGGGGAGGCAAGGAATTGGATTCCTGAAAAACAGACTGAAATTCTCGTAATAACAACTGAATTTCAGAATCCTGAGAAGAAGAAGATGGCACTGTAACAGATGGTTCCACAGCAGCCATGGGCCCAAACATCATTGCCTTTAGTCCATTTCAGAACCTGAACAGCATAAACTTCACTGACAGGACTGAATTTAGGAGGAATCTGCATACCCTGCAGAGAAATCACTGAGCCTTTATAACAGAACTGCAACTGCTTGGCTACCCAATCACAGGTCATAGGGCTGAATTGAGATAACCAATCCATCCCTAACACCACATCATAACCACCCATAGGTAAAACCCTCAAAGGGAAAGAAAACTCATGCCCTTGAATCCTCCAAGCAAACTGGGGAACTTGAGCTGAACAAGAGAGAGTCTCCCGAGTAGACTGAAGAGCTATAGTAGGCAATTGTAGGCGCTGACACAAACCAGTGTCAATAAAACTATGAGTGCTACCTGAATCCACAAGAATAATGATGACTTGATTTTGAACCAAAGCACGCAACTGAACAGTATTAGAAGGACAAGTCCCAGCTAAAGCATGCAATGATACATTCACCTCAGTGCCAGACATATCCAGGGTCATGACAGCATCCAACAGGGCATCAGACAATACCTCAGACTCCTCCTGTAACTGAATAGCTTTTAACTGGACATTGTCAGTCTTAGCACAAGTATGACCAGGAACATATTTCTCACCACATTTAAAACAAAGTCCCTAAGCTCGCGATACTCCTTGAGTTGCTGAGCCTTCCAAAGTTCCCCAGGGGCCAACTTAGGCTTATCAAAGCTCTTGACAGCAGAATGCTCTTTCTTAGAGGCCCTCTCTTCACACCAGCCCCATTCTGAGCAGATTCATGTGCAAGAGCCACTAAATAAGCTTGAGTTACTGTAGTAGGCTGTTGTGCCTGCACAGCCGACCTCAGTTCATCCTTTAGACCCAACAGAAAGTGACGAATAAAAAATGTGATATAGAGCAAAGGATCATAAAGCCTCAATGATAGACCAATTGATTAAACTTAGAGCGGTATTCAGTCACCGAACCAGTTTGTGTCAACAGCAACAACTCATCCATCTTCACACTTTGCAAATTAACTTCAAACTCACTCATAACTGCAGCCGTAAACATTGGCCAATCATGCCACCCTACTTCCAATTTCCATGCCTGGTACCAGTTAGCAGCATCTCCCAACAAATTGAGAAAATGGACATTAAGCCACGTTCAAAACTGGGCTTCGCCAGAATGCCATCCCGAAAACGGGATTCGCTAAAATGCTAGGATGAAGCGCGCCGCACTCGCCACTTTGCTATTTTCCTCCTTTTGCTCATTTTCGAAATGAATTTCCCTTCTATGCGAGTTGACCTGACGAAATTGCCCCTGCGGTCGGGTAGAAACGGGATCGAGATCCAGAGGTGGTTCTTGGCTATCTCTCTCTTCCTCCGCCGCCCCATCCTATCTGCTCGTCGGCGAGGAAATTGATCTGGCTGTGGAGACGGCTCGTCGTGGAAGGAGCTCACCGTCGGCACACCGCATGTAGCTGCCGCCGTCGCACTGCATCCCGGGGTGAGGGTGGCGAATATGGAGTGTACGTGGCAGGAACTCGTCGCCGGGTAAGTGAATCCATTCTCAAAACTTTGGCGATTTGAATGTTGTTGATGTTGCGATTGTGGGTGAGTTCATTGTAGTTTGCGCATCGTTTAACTTGCGTACATTTTTCTATCTTACCAGGCTCATGGAAGAGCAATGACTATGTTGTTGGAGATATTATGTCATTGTGCCCATTTACACTGCCTGGAATTGTTACACTGCATCATCATTTACTGCCTGAATGCACCAATGGCTATATACTGCCTGACTGTGCTGCTTGTGCTGCCTAAATACTGCTTGCCTGACATTGTTCTGATTGATTAAAATTTGCCACACGCTGAATTAACTATACAGGCATCTTCAGATTCTCAAATAGCCATAAAGACTTGACATATATTAAACAGAAGGGTTTACAGCACATATATTACCAAATCAATCCATGATTCTAGTACATAAGGGTTGACAGCACAAATATTACCAAAATCAACACATCAAGCATTCCTACTACATCAAGTTTTGCTTCACTACGTTCCTATTACATCCATCATTTCAATTACATCATTTCATAAGAAAAACAAACACTCCAATTAGAACTAATATGCCTTGCCCTATGTTGATAAACACAAGAAGTTGCATCCACTTAGTTTATCCATCTTCCCTTCATCAACCCTGTCAGCTTCACCTGCTGCTGCTATTGCAACTGGTGTTGCAACTTCTTCATTGAAATCTAATTCCATTCCTTCCACCATTCTTTGGTAACTATCATACCACTTGAAAAACGTGCAAGCATCTGGAACCTATGAAAACAACAATACCAAATAAAATTAACTATACATTCTGAAATTCCAACCATCTCATCTGAAAATCAAACTAAGAGAATTTACTAAACATATTGTTCATTATTCTCGCATTTGAAAAACACCCGACCACCTTGCCTCCAGGATTTGCACTCCACTACTGCATTCCCACATCTTGGGCACTTCACAAGAGGAAGTCCACTGGGACCAAGAAGAAAACGAGAGAGTTGGCGCTCGGGAGCACGAAAGGAACTACCTTGGGACATGTTGTCCTCGCTACCTTGAGCAATTCTTCGCTGCATCGCCATAACCCTAACTAGGGTTAGGGTTATGGTTCTTCTCTCTGATGCCCGCGACGAGCTTCGAGGCCTGGGGATGGACAGCAGCTTTGTGCGTCAACTCCTCGACCTGCCAGCTAGACTTGACTAGCCGGACCGGAGATGCAGGGCACGGCGGCGGCGCTTTGCGATGGCAATGAGAGAGAGAGGCGACCGAGCGCACACGGCGAACACACGGGCTGGCTCAACCCCCTCTCGCTTTCAAGACCCGACCGCAGGGGCAATTCCGTCAGGTCAACTCGCATAGAAGGGAAATTCATTTCGAAAATGAGCAAAAGGAGGAAAATGGCAAAGTGGCGAGTGCGGTGCGCTTCATCCTGGCATTTTAGCGAATCCCGTTTTCGGGATGGCATTCCGGCGAAGCCTAGTGTTGAACGTGGTTTAATGTCCATTTTCTCCAACAAATTCAACGCCGCAGCAGAAACCTTAAACCCTTTAGCGATTTGATAAAACACAAAGTATGTCTCGCAATTATCCAACCACACACGAACATCGGTGCCATCAAATTTCGGATAATCCATTTTAGGTGACCACTGGCGACGCGGCATGTAGTCCCCAAAATCACGTGGAGCAGGGGGTATGGGTGGGTAAGGAACCTGCTGCCGAACAGGAGGACCAGGCACGGCGGAGGCGGAGGTGGGGGAGGCGGTGGGGGAGGCGGCGGGGGTGGTGGCGAAGACGAAGAGGACGCCCCCGGAGTCGCCAGAAGCGGAGGTTGAGGAGGAGGCGGTGTAGATGGTGCCGATGCGACGGGAGCCGCTGCGTCCGCCTTCAGAGCGCGAGCCACTTGCGTCTGCTCCTATTGAACTTGCCCCAGTGATGTCATGGAGAGATCCATCTTCGCTTGAACCTGATCCAGGCGCTCCCCTTGAGTGACGAGCTTGGTGTCGATCTCTCCCAAATGCTTGGTGATGACGTCAATGTTGTCGACCTTCGCCGTCAGCTGCGTGAGCACAGCCATCATCCACTCCTCAATCGAGTCTACCACCACCATCCGCCGAACTTACACACTGCTTAGCGGGCGCCGTTGCGTCACCTTCTCCAAACCCAACCGAACCAAAGGAAGACCACCAACTCGACCACAGGATTTACCGATCAAAGGTCAAGAGAGTGCGAGGGAGCAAGCAGGACCGAAAGCGACTGATACCAAAATTGTTACGACCCCAATCACCGGTGGCGATGCTCACCGGAGATCTGACAGGAACCGAGTAGTAGGGAGGAAGAAGAAAACAGAGCAATAGAAAGAAAGAGAGAAGCAGAGGACAGGTAGTATTTTTCTCTCTTTTTCGATAGATGTCACATGCCTACAGGCTGGCGATTTATACAACACACACCCGACTCAACAACCCTTGGCTCCACAAGCCAGTGTCACAAATCAGTGCATAGACTCAATACGCTATAGCCACTCGAAAACGTCTTCTCATAGTACGTCTTCAGTTCGGCACACCTCCTTCAGTCGTTGCCAGTAGCTCATCCGGCACAGGCATAACACTCTTGTGCTCGTCCTCGCCCTCGGCGGCTGCGGCCGCGGCGGGCTCGACTTCTTCCAATGTGGATGCGTCGGCTGCGGGAGGTGGCTGCTCCTCCACGGGAGTGACTACCATGAGGGGACGAGGGGATTAGGGTTTGATAGGTTTTCGCCTCCGATTTTTTTTTACACAGGTGCGGAGGCGCCGCTTTGTGTGAGGGGTTGGAAGAGAGAGCCCATGGAAAGCCTTCTCTGCTCTATATAAAGGGAACTGCTAGGCGTATTTTGCGGTTGCGGTGTTGTTATACGTGTATGAGGGAGAGAGGCGTATATCTATTTTCTGGCGCAAAAGTGGATGCGAAGGCGTATTTTATCTCGGACTGCAAATGAAGTAACGGACACGTAACACTGGATGCCATATGTAGATGGCATATGGAGTTTGCTGGGAGAATTTGCTATGCATATGGCTAGAATACACTTATTTTGTATTGTATCCTGTGCCTTTTTTCGAGTATTTCTTAAGAAGAGAGGGGTATTAGATTGTTGGTGCAAAGTGTATTTATGTCTCAAACAACAAACTAAAACAGACATATAAAGTTGTATACATATGGAGACATTGTTAGCATGAAGCCCTGTGCAATTGAGCATTTATATTGACGAGCCAGTGTTACAAATAGATAAATGAGAATTTTTTTTAGAAATCGGATGTCCGATGATGTTGACGCGAAAAACATACACTAGCCTGAGAGATCTGCTTAGCTCTAGTGCAGGTCCAAAGGTTGATGATATACGGGCGTGCTAGTCAGTTTTATCCTGCAACTGACAAGATATGCAAACAATAGTTCAAATAGCCGATCGGCTGTCAAGCCGATGGAGTAGTCCCAGCCGATGCCGATTCCAGCCGATGTCGATAGGGTTTTGAGCAATCGGCTATATGTCCAATGTAGAAAGATAATCGGCTAGTGATAATAAGATATAACAATAATATAATCCTAGTAGAGACCAATCGGCTAACAGTGATATGACAGAATAAGCACTGATCCGAAGGTTAAAACATACATCGGCTGGAGGTCCGATGTCATACAATCCATAAGATTAGATTAAACAATAAAATCTTTGTTGCAATCGGCTAAATCCAACTTGTATATAATCCTTGTAAGCCGATGTAACATCCAGATAACTCATCGGCTGAAACCCCGATGAAACCCTTATTAGCAGTTAAAAAGCAGGCTAGAGATTATGGTTCTAAACATAACTTAGTAGATCAAACTTAACTGATGCAGCACTAAGTATGAAAAGAAACATAATATCTAGACAATCAAGCCGTTGACTGATTTTTAGGGTGGTAGATACCTTAGCTAATCTAATCTAGTAAAACAATTTAGCCGATATCGGCAGAAACCCTAAAGCAAAAGACAACCGATAGAGCTAAATAGAGATACTAAGACTAGATTAACTAAGACATATCATAAATAGCCAAGCAAATATATCAACAAAATCAGAGCAATTCAAGAGGTCGAATGTACTGATGCAGCCTTAAACAACGTCAACAAAGACGATACAATTGCCTAGGCTGGCGGAACGTAGGACTTACCCCTTCGCCAGAGATCGAACTGAACTGATGCAACCCCGTGTTAGGTGCCAAATTCCACCGGTTGAATAAGTAAAAATCTCAGAAAAGAGGGTGGCGATGCGCCGAGAGTATTATTGATCTGTGTGATATTTTACAATGACCCCGGGTGTACATATTTATACCCATGGGTAGATACTAGTCCTTGTAGGACAAGAAAGAAACTTTCCTAAAGATAAAAGGAAAACATAAAGTCCTTATAGGACACTAAACACACTTTCCTAAAGATAAAAGGAAACTAACAAATTATTCCTAATTAATAGATAACTTGCCATGCTGCATCCTCCTTAAACTCGGTCACTTCTGGATAAGCTTCCTTTGATAGATTAATTTCTTTAACCGAATATAGTAGGAATCCAACTATTGGCGATGCGATGATTCTCCTTGGGGCTTACCAAATTTTGGCGTTAACACATGCCCCCAGTTTTGTAGTATGAAAACTCATGCTTCAAAATTATCTTATTTCTTGTCTTGATAACTCCAAAACTGATCTTCCTTTGCTTCTTGCAATCGGCTTTCATGAGCTAGGACTTTTTGCATTAGATGAGCCAGGCTGCCAAACTTGTGGCAAAAGAATCTCTCTCTTATAGATGCTGATAATCCTTGGAATCTGAGATCTGCTAGTTGCTCATCACTTAGGCTCAAACCATAACATCGGCTGCGGACATTACGAAATCTTTGAATATATTCCATAGCCGATTCTCCTTCTTGCTGCTCAACCGATATTAAGTCTGAAAGCTTCAATTCATCGATTATAGCAAAGAAATACTCGTGGAATTGCTTCTCAAGATCGGCCCATCCTTGGATAGAATCTGATGGTAGCGATGAAAACCACGTGAAGGACGATCCAGTCAAAGACAATGGAAAAAATCTAACTTTTAGAGTTTCTTCAACCGATGCTTCCCCACATTGTGCTAAGAATCGGCTGATGTTCCACTGTAGACATATCATCTTGCCCTGAAAACTTGGAGAAATCTGGAACCTTGTATCGGTGTGGCAATGGAACTCTATCAAACCACTCAGGATATGGCAGCCGATACACAGAAGTTCCTTAGGTTTGATTCCAAACTGCTCCTCTATCATCTTTGCAATTCTATCGGCCAAATCATCATTATATTGATATTCTTCACCATGCCCATACTGATGAAGTTCCTCTGGCCGATATTCATATGACTCATCATGCTGCTATTGATATGCTTGCCCCCCAAGCCGATATTGTTGCTGCTGATGATGCTGAAGTTGTTCGTCGATTTGCCCCCCAAATTGATTTCTTTGAGCAACTATTTCAGGAACTATCTTCTTGATCACACCTTGTAGTGTACGCATCAAAACCCCAGACTGATCAAACAAGGCACGGTGAACTGTTTCATTAAATTTATCTTAAGATGTTTCAACCATCGGCTCAGGAGATTGCCCCTCCATGGCATTGACTTCCTCCTCAAACATGTTGGGTGCAAAATTCGCGTCCCACCAGGCGTGCCAAAGAAGTGTTGACGCGAAAAATACACATTGGCCTGGGAGATCTGCTTAGCTCCAGTGCAGGTCCAAAGGTTTATGATATGCGGGCGTGCTAATCAGTTTGATTCTGCAACTGACAAGATATGCAAACAATAGATCAAATAGCCGATCGGCTAACAAGCCAATGGAGTAGTCCCAGCCGATGCCGATTCCAGCTGATGTCAATAGGGTTTTGAACAATCAACTATATGTCCAATGTAGATAATGATATAAAGACAATCGACTAGTGATAATAAGATATAACAATAATATAATCCTAGTAGAGACCAATCGGCTAACAATGACATGATAGAATAAGCACTGATCCGAAGGTTAAAGCATACATCGGTTGGAGGTCCGATATCATACAATCCATAAGATTAGATTAAACAATGAAATCTTTGTTCCCATCAGCTAAATCCAACTTGTATATAATCCTTGTAAGCCGAAGCAACATCCAGATAACTCATCGGCTGAAACCCCAATGAAACCCTTATTAGCAGTCAAAAAGCAGGTTAGAGATTATGGTTCTAAACATGACTTAGTAGATCAAACATAATTGATGCAGCACTAAGTATGTAAAGAAACATAATATCTAAATAATCAAGCCGGCTGATTTTTAGGGTGGTTGATGTCTTATCTAATCTAATCTAGTAAAACAATTTAGCTGATACCGGC
The DNA here is from genome assembly GCA_000338895.3 of Oryza meridionalis. Classification (NCBI taxonomy): domain Eukaryota; kingdom Viridiplantae; phylum Streptophyta; class Magnoliopsida; order Poales; family Poaceae; genus Oryza; species Oryza meridionalis. Next base: position 8,857,156 of record CM002535.2, on the reverse strand, counting down.
AGAAACCCTAAAGCGAGAGACAACCGATAGAGCTAAATTGAAATACTAAGACTAGATTAACTATGACATATGATAAATAGCCAAGCAAATATATCCATCAAACCAGAGCAATCCAAGAGGTTGAATGTACTGATGCAGCCTTAAACAAAGCCGACATAGATGATACAATTGCCTGGGCTAGCAGAACGTAGGACTTACCCCTTCGCCGGAGATCGAACTGAACCGATGCCGCCCCGTGTCAGGTGCCAAATTCTGCTGGTTGAATAAGTAAAACCTCAGAAAAGAGGGTGGTGATGTGCCAGGAGTATTATTGATCTGTGTGATATTTTACAATCACCCTGAGTGTAGTCCTTGTAGTACAAGAAAAAAACTTTCCTAAAGATAAAAGGAAAACATAAAGTCTTTATAGGACACTAAACACACTTGTCTAAAGATAAAAGGAAACTAACAAACTATTCCTAATTAATAGATAACTTGCGATGCCGCATCCTCCTTGAACTCTGTCACTTGTGGATAAGCTTTCTTCGATTGATTAATTTCCTTAACCGAATATAGCAAGAATCTGACTATTGGCGATGAGATAATTCTCCTAGGGGCATACCAAATTTTCGCGTCTACAGATGGGTAGTTTTCTCCGAAAAAAATCATAGTTTCAGGGCAATCAGTAGTTGCACAACAGCTATAAGCAAGATAATTTACTTTATGACATGGGCGGTGTTATATAGTACTAGGAGTACTAGTTTATTTTAGAGAAAATTCCCTACGTACTTCTGAAAAGTTTCGCAATCTCTTGTATACCCCTGAATTTTGCCTCACCCTCTACATGCCCTTTAGTTTTTATTTCGATCTCTTCTATCCCTATTCCGTTAGTTGACCATGAGTTTGGCAGTTAGATTTTTCTAAAATGACCATATCGCCCATTTCTCATACTTACATGCTATCTACTTCATAATTCACAATGTGAAAAATTATAATTGATGATAAAAATCAAATGGGGCATAATTATTGATTGTAAAATTTGAAAAATAAAATTTAAATTGTTGAACAAATTTATTTTTTTAACAAAATCCATATAAGAGTATTAGCTAGAAATTATGAACCAAAATTATTTATTTATTGGGTTCAAATTTTTAAAAAATAGTTTTTTTTAAAAAAAATTGTTGTCAAATAATTATATCCCCTTTGTTTGTTTTGCAAATAGATCTATTTTCCTATAAGAATTATGTATTATCATTAAACTAGCACGTAAGTATAAGAGAGGGGTAATACAGTTAATTTCAAAAAACATTTAACAGTCAACTATCTTAATGGGTATAGAGGGGATCAAAATAAAAACTCAGGGGTATATAAGGGATAAAGCAAAATTCAGGGGCACACAAGGAATTGAATAAATTCTCAAGGGTATATAGGGGATTTTCTCTTTATTTTAGCAGTTCATATATATGCTCAGTTCTTTTATTCGACTTGAAACTTTAATTCTCTCGTTTCTCGTTTTTCGTTGACACGTTCTTGAAACTGTTAAATGATATGTTTTTTTTTCAAAATTTTTCTATATAGAAGTTGTTTAAAAAATTCAAATAAATTTATTTTCCAAGTTTATGATTATTAATATCTAATTAATCATGTGCTAATAAGCTTTTCATTTTACGTGCACTGAAAACCTACCTCCAACCTGAGTCATAAGCGCCTGTGTATACAAGTAACAAGGTGAAACCCTGCGCATTGCTGCGGGAATTTAGTATGATAACAATAAAAAAATAACGTGTAAAATAGCTAGATAACATCAGATTAAATAAATTAATGTGGTTTATGATAATTTAAATTTAAATAGTATGTAGAATGGTGATTTAAACGTAAAAAGTAAGCTGGTATGACTTTATGGAAAAAAAAAGTAGAGAGATAGTTTGGACCGTAGATTAATCATCTAAAGGCTAAAAACAATTGATGTGATATGACTTAATTAGAGGAAAAAAGGAGAAAGATAATTTGGACCATAGATTAATCATTTAAGTACTAACTAAGTGAGGATGAACTATATAAGTATATAGGATATCATAAAATATAATAAAGATATACATTGAAACATTATGTGAATTATGTTGGATGATAATTTAATATGTTTATATTTGAAAAGCTCTTAAATTATAAAAACTATAAATATATAGCATGTTTACATGATGTTTAAATGTGATGATTGTTAGTGGATGATGATGTGGCATCTTGTTAATTAGTGGATGATGATGTGGCATCTTGTTAGTGGATGATGATATGGCATCTTTGCATGTCAAGCTTAAGGAGTTAGTGGGGGATAACTTTATAGTAAGATAGGATATGTTTCGCTACCTGGAAAGCGTATTCGGTCCAACTGCTCGTCGAGTGCATGTTCCAACCGCTGGTCTCGGGTAGCCTGACCCGACACGCGACGAGACGAAGCAGAGTTGAGTTTGGAGAGAGAGAAAGAAGAAGGAAACCATCTGGATTCCCCTCGCGAACGGCACATTCCCTTTTATGAGGAAACAACTGGCTCGGATATATCCATAATTATCTTATGTATTAATCGCATATATTCTATATTAGATTTATACTTGTTATATATTTGAACAAATATTGCTACACAATGAGTTTTGTGTGTTTTCGTTTGTAGAGTTACTTGCTTGGGCAAAAGAAAAGAGTCTGAGCGTAAGGAATGCATGGATAATTGAAGAAGTTGATTTGGGAATAAACCAACTCCTTCTCTAAGTCTTCTTTTATGTCACCACGTCACTTTTGATCCATAGAAGTTAAGAGATAAAGTTTTACACGTTTTGGATTCGGATTCGGGCCTCCTGACAGCATCAATTTCAAACGGACCTAGCCGCTGATCTAGAAGAAATTTCGGGGCCCATAAGTACTTGTTGAAAAGCTTATGAAGTCTACTTTCAGATGGTTTTGGTCCCATATCAAAATTCCTACCGAGCTGCCAGGAATCTACAAAACAAGCCACGTATCTCATCCAGTCCGAATCTGATTTGGATTTTGAGCCTTATAATTGTGTCGTGGGCTAGCCCAAGGGGGTGTGCACCCTAGGGCAACTCTAGGACGTCCCTAATCTATTTAATCAGTAGCCATCATCGTTTAGAGTCAAGTTTTGCTTAGATTAATCTGTCAAATACAGTTTCACCGCTAGATCGGTTTGTGGAACCCAAAATTCGAGTGCTTAATCATTCATATGCAATTGTGTTGCAATCTATCCTGTTCTTGCTTGTGTTCTTCGATTTGCATGCAGGGATTAGCCTTCTCGGCGTGGTCAACCGGGTTTCGGCACAGTTGATAACCAGAGGAGACGTGGTGTTGCGATTGCGGGGCTCAGTAGCGTGTTCGTTCAGAAGCCGGATCGAGTTATGTCGCGACTCCGCTCAAATCGACTGTTTATCAATACCTATCGGAAGATTGGGACCTAACATTCCTCATCATTTGGTATCAGAGCTGGACCCTTGTTTAAGGGGGTGGGAATGATGAGGACATCCTCCACTATTACTCGCTGGCAAAGACGCAACAAGGGGCCAAGTGGTCCCGTTGTAGTCGGGCGGCGACTGTGTGAGCCTATGAATAATCCCAGCTTAGGAGGAGGAAGCCACATTAAAAAAGAGAGCCACTCTTCCCCTATTGGACTAGTTTTTTAGGGAGATTGGACATTTCCTCGAGTGGGTGTGCCTAAGAACTGTCAGGGTCCGGACAACCTTAATTTGTTGGGCCTCGGCCAACCCCACCTACGCTAGATGCATCACCCTTCCTTCCCTTCCCACCCACGGCGAGCGTGGCCCCCCTTGCCGTCTCCCACTCTGGATCATCGACTTTGGAAAAATATTTTCCGACCACCTCGTCGTGCACCTCTTCCAACCTTGGAGCCATCCACTGCAATTAGCAAATATGTCAGGCTTAGATTTAATGCTATGCCCATGCTAGATTAGACAACATGTGAAGAACGAATTTTCTGACAAATAGGATGTTAAGTTGACCTTTGGGTTTCGATCTCTATCCAACAATATAGCCCTGCATCCCTGCAATAGGAATTGAATCGTCCAAAGTATGTTCATCTTGAGTGATGTAGATAGATATTTACCTCAAAGAAGTCTCTACTGAGGTCACCACGCATCACATGGCAAACCATTCTATATTCTCGACGTAAGCATCATTACTACAGAAAGGGTTTTTCGGTGCGGTCAAAAAGAATTTTTGTGTACGGATGAATGGCCCCGCACACAACGAGGTGTCTGCGGAAATCGTGATTTGTGCGTGCGGGTGGCGCCCCCGCATGCGAAAATCAGATTTTTCCGTGTGGTTGTTAATGTCGTCCGCACGGAAAAAAATCCGAAAAAAATATAAAATTCACAAATTATCGAAACCCTAACCCTAGATCCGCCGCTCCCCGCCGCCATCGCCAGATCTTGGCGTGGGGAGGGCGCCGCTCCCGGCCGCTAGATCCCGGCCGCCTCCTCCTTGTCGTGATCGGCGGCCGCATGAGGTGGGGAGGGTGGCACCTCCTCCTTGATGTCGGCGGCGGCCGCCGTGCCACCTCCGCCAGAAGCCGCAACGGGCGCCTCCTCGTCGGTGCGCAGCGGCAGCGCCACTCCTGGCCGCCGCCTCCTCGTCGTCGTCGGCGGCGGCCGCCACCGTGATGCCTCCGGCAGCAGCCGCACCAGCCCCCCGCACCTCGGCCACCAGCAGCCCGGCCGCCGCCTCGTCGGCAGAGGCGGCGGCGAGCCGGCCTCCTCCTGCCTGCGCGCTCAGAGAAAGGAGAGGACATGAGAGTTGAAAGGCAGAGAGAGAGAAGTGTTTTGCTCAGAGAGTGGAGTGAATATTAAAAGGAGAAAGGTAGAGAGTAGGTGAAAATTTTGAAGTGTATGGGAGGGAATGGTATTTTTGTGTGCGGCTCAGTTAAGACATCCGCCTGCGAAAATGAACTCATTTTTGTGTGTGGTTCACTTAAGAGGACATTTTTCCGTACGGTCCTCTTAAATGGACCGCACTTGAAAATGAGCCGATTTTCCCATGCGGACCGAGTTACCATCCGCATGCAATATAAAAGGGTCCCTGTCCAGGAAAATCATTTGCGTAGTAGTGCATTCACCAACAGTTTATGTTCACCATTCTCTTATCTGAACTCATAGTAAATACAGAAAGCTAAGAACATAATGGGGGCACAGATAGATAGCGTCTCGCAAACTACATATACTACAGTAAAACAAAGACCTTCCCTACTGAATGTTAGGTGTAAAACAAACTTTTCTTAGAGACTAAGCTCCACTTTAGGCTTTAGTAGGTAGTAATAGCTGGAGGTTTGACACCTCGAAGCTCATGGTGAGATTGTAACTCCCATTTAACGCAGTGGTAATTCTAATCTCTTGGATAATGTGGAAAGAACGGAACTCTCAGGTGTTTGACGATGTCAGCAAATCGGCCTCTGAGGTATTCTGCTGCATCATAGAAGAATGGACTTAGCATGATGCAGGTTTGGGAGGAATGTTGATCACTGAAGTGTGTGATGTGCCTTAGCGCCGATAGAGAGGAATGTTGACCACTAAAGTGCGTGATGTGCCTTAGCGCCGATAGAGGGCTGCCCTGTTGTGCTAGCAACCTGTTCTGTGCCTCTCCCTGACTCAGGGCCAGTTCCAACATTTTAACTTGTGTTCCTGTGTTAGGGTGATCCCTAAACAACCATGTTTTGTTGTAAACAGTACTTTACTCCTCTTGATCTTAATAAAATTTTTAAATAAGACGAATGATCAAACATGTGTTTAAAAGTCAATGGCATCATCTATTAAAAACGGAGGGAGTATTTACCTACACAAGCTTGATCAGGACATAGGGTGGATCTGGTAGAAGCACCAAATTCCTCTTGTAGTGAAAATCAGATCAGTTCTATTAAGAATAGGTCATAAGCAAGGGTAGGGAGGCTGCAAGCTCCAAGTCGAACAAAAAGAAGCAAGCAGGGGGTGTTGCCATAGCACGCCGGAGATCAAGCGTAGGCAACCAAACTAAATAAGGCTTAAGAAAAGTAGTTGGCGTTTTTAAGCTGGCTGCCTTTTCTAGCACGTGTACTCTTCTGTTGAGTGAACGAGCCTTGTCTTCCCTCCAACGACTAGTTTCAATGACATTTACAAAGCTTTTAGAACTAGTATGCCCATACTTGCAATTTGACTATGCAAAAGCTATAAGCCTAGAAGGTTTTTTTTTTTAGCTATAGGGCAGATTTGTTGTGCCAACTGTCAAGACAAAGGAGTAGTGTTCAGTTCATAAAGCTATATGAAGTATGCGCTTGAGCAAGATAAATACTGGTCATATGAAACCATATAAAGGATTGATGGGTCTAAATAAATAGTAGTGCCTTGCACTACAATAATTTGCATCAGAAGGCATCAAGATAGAATGACTTGAGTAACATAAAGACATATGCTTGGAAATGTTTGAGAGGATACCGATCTCAGGGATATTTCCAGAGTAGTAGGAGAAGCCTTCCTCAGGGACTGGATTGCAGAAGCAATCCATTCATCAGCAACATTTGGAGCCTCTTGTTCCTAACATGATACACATCAAATTTAGCACAACAGAACTGGTGAGTCCATAGAAAGCAGATGAGGACTTAGCATAACTCACAAGAGAGGCTATGATTTCTTCTACTATTCTTTTGGAAAAGCATTTGTTGATGATTTCCAGCCTGGAATCAAATGACGGAAGTAGGAGATATGGATTAGGCAATAAAAGTTGACCTGAGAATGAAATGAGAAAACAAAACCTTGTAATGAAAAAAGGAACAAATGGAATCTCCTGACAAACTAAAATAAGTCCTTCCAAGTTACCATGCACTGACAATTGCCTTTTTGGCCTTCAAACCAGATTAAAGAAAGCAATACCAAAAAATGAGTTCAAATAATCTAAAGGTAACGAGGTTGTGGCCTAGGGAAGCCACTGACAATAAAGATGAGGAGAATGTAGAAAACACATAGGTAATAGGTTAGGCCGTTAGGGCATAGGGAACGGCTTATTTAAAGCCAGGCCAGACAACCGTTACCAAGCTTTTTGATAAGTTGAAGCCTATCCATCTACTGAAAGAAGACACAAGATGTGGGAAGTGCATGCTATTGCTTCCCTACATCTCCCCCATTCCAATTCCTTACATGTCTCCACCTGTCCTCCATTACAAGCTAGTATTATTTCAAAAGGACTAGTCTATCTATCTGGGGGCTGGGGCTTGTGGTAGAGAGGACCCAAAATAAAGTTGTTTGGAGAGGATAAATAGGTCAAACACGCCCCCAGATTGAGGAGAGTTTCCTGCATGAACTTTATATGGATGGTATAACTATGGAACTTTATATAGCTACTAGTAACTTAAAAATTGTAGATTAATCAATCTAAATTTAATATGCCAAAAAGTATTTATACGACATGATTACTTGTTGTGAACAAGAATATCCCAGCTGTCCAGGATACCTCATTTTTACAGGGTACACAAAGAAAGTAGAATAAGCTCGACATGCATGAATAGGTAATGTCTAGACAATTGCACGCTTACCTATTCAGAGCGCTTTTTTCTTTCAGAGATGGTTGTTGCGAATATTGATCGATAATTCCACATATAGCAAATGGATAAGATGTATCAACCTTTTTAAACGATTCTTCTAGCAAAGATAGCCTCTGCAAGAGTGAGCGTACTAGTAGGAATTAGAAAACCAGAAATACTTGGGTTATCTAAAATCACACCTGGAACAAGTCAAGTGTGTAGGACATGTTATAATAGTTGACTTCCAAACATAAAAAGAACAAATATGGGGTCCCACACTGAACATAAAATTCAAAAGCCACTAGCAGACCTACATCTGAAGGTACAAAATGAGTTGCTAGGCCACAAGCAAGCATTTCAGCAGCATCCAACCTTACACCAGTAAGACCAACATACTCTCCTGAGAAAGACATTATAACAAATCAGTGAAAACGATCTCCAATGATAGTTTCCATCAAATTATAAGTTTGTATGGTGTAATTTCAACAAATTTACCATAATATTAAAATTCAACAAATGAATCCTGTGGACAGGCAATAAAAAATCTAGCCACATACATTTCTTTCTTTTTACCAGGTCATGATGGAGGTTTGGCCAAAATTTATTAAGATGATGGGAGAAGCAGAGTGGCCACATATATTTCCACACCCACAAATTTTAAAATAATGTAATAACTAGAAACACAACGCGGCTTTACCACGCGAAAGTGTACATGCGGCAGCCCAATTGGGCCAAATAAAGGTATTACCTACTCCCTCCGTCCCAAAATATAAGTATTTTTGGACCCTGACACGGTCTCCGAGATACTACTTTGACAAACAATATATATAAAAGTAAAATATTTTAAATAAAAAGAGTTGCATATTATGATAGTTTGTTTAATGATAAATCTAGTAACATCAATTTTACATGATTTATCTTTTTTAGTTTTTTGCTATTAATGGTCAAAGAAAAAGTTTGACTTGTTACTATGCTAAAAATGCTCATATTTTAGGACGGAGGAAGTATTACATTTATATGAACATGATAGAATGGTAAAAAATTAAAAATCATTATCAACTCTAGCTACAATGTTGCCAGTGCAGCGAGACAAATTAGAAACAAAATACATACTACTATACATGATCATTACTCATAAGCGATTATATCACCAAGCCAACTAGGGAGAAGTGTGATATCCTTATTATCCGTACATAGTCATCGAATACATAGCTTAGTTTCACTCTTATCTATCCATGACAAACTATTCGAGCTCACCCCCTGTAAGATGAGGAGGACACAGATGATGGGGACCGATGCCAAGTAATGGCATGATTATTTTCGATGAATTTTCTGCACTAAGTAAGAAATGTCAAAGTTAATATTACACATCAGTAAGTGATAATACCATATGCTAATAATGCGTTGCAATAAAAAATGGTATCGATTAATAGCTATAACAAAATTGAAAGAAAAAATTAATGAACAAATCATCAAGCATATGCCTTTAGCCTTTTGCAGCCTGAAAAGAATCTCTTTGGCTATCAACTATTATCAAACACACCATATAGTAGCATCGAAAGGGATGAAAAAATTGGACCAACAAAATGGTTGCAAAGTGGAAAAGGGGATAACAAATTGAAATATGCTTTTTTAATCTCCAAAGGCACAGGTGGTCCTAAACAAAGAACAACACCATCTAAATATCTAAATTTCATGATACCCTAAGTATAAAAAGGTATCTAAGTTATAACCTTACAATTTTCACGAATAGCAAAAGTGATTTGGCCTTCCATTCCTGGTAATAAGAAAGAGAGAAATCAAGGCGAGAGAAATCTTTGTTACTACCTTACTGGTAGTAAGAAATATTTTATGCATGCAGTCGTGCAGAACTGTAGTGCTGATTTTCTGTACCGATGAGATTCTCTTTTTTTTTCTGAGTTGCTAAATAAACATGTTTTCATGTAGACCAGCATGGTTCATGCTAGCATATTATAAGGGATGTGTTTCTCAAGTTGCAGTTGTTATGTACCATGCAAAATTAATTTCACACAATCAAACAACCCTAAGAGACACTGATTTAATCTACCCTACAGTTGTTTTACTCATATATCGTGTGACACATCCCACGGCTATAACCCATCCGGAGAATTTTGATCCAACGTCCCAGATCAGCGCGCGTCCCACACCTCCCTCTGCATCCTCTCCCGCACCTCCCTCTCTGCCGCAATCGCCGCGCCTCTCTCGAGCACCTCCCAATCCGATACGATCCTCATCGCCGCCAGTCAGGATGGCATCGATCCCTCGCGCACCGCCACGGGCGCGATCTCCGCCCAAAGGCCGCTGCAGACCGCACAGTCACCCACATCGCCGTCGTCCCGTCTCGCGAGTCGCGAGCAGAGCAGGGGAGGTGAGGGGCGCCGTCGTCCCGTCGCGTCGCATCGCCCCATTCGACACCACCGAGATCTCCGTCGCCCGAATCCTGCGACGCCGTCGGACCACAACGCTGCCATCTCCGCGGCCGCTGACGACCGGCACCGCCGCCCGCATCGCCGCCTATGCTCCAATCCCCATCTCGCGAGCAGAGCAGGGGATGGGAGGAGCACCATCGTCCTGCTGCATCCCGGTGAGCATACACATCATCTTTCTCATTCATCTCTCTTTCTCCAATCCATTTTTGTCTGGAATTTTCTTGCGTTAACCCTAGCTTCTCTTCTAGATCTGGATGATGCTCTTCTCTTAGTTAGTTTGTTTGTTCCCCCTAAAAGTCCAACTTGAATCTGCCTGCTATGGATAAATAAGATTCAATTCACCACGGAAAAAATAATCTGAAGCACAAGCCCCTTCAATCCCTTATCATTTGTAATTCTAAACAAATAAATAGGCTGCGTACATGTGGTTCTTGTAATTTATTTGGAGTAATAAGTTTAATTTCAGTCGGTAACTCCTCTGTAGATTCCTCAAACTCTAGGTGATACTAGGATGTGTTTTGCCAACTGAAATCTGGTATTAGCTCGAATAGTATGGTAGGCTGGTTAATCACGGATAAAATATTAGGGTGCATCTCAAAGGTTGGCAAGAGCAAAATTTGAGAGCAGAGGAGTACTGCAGATCAAATGAGTATATATTAAATAGTACGACTTTTCATTTCTTAATTACTGCAGCAAAATATTACTATTGGCTTCCTTCCATGTTTGGTTTCAGTAAAACCAAATTGATGCTTAGAAGCCACATGGAAACATCATTTTTCATAAACATTTTAAAGAAAATAATTCTGTACTTCTTTTTGTGGCTGAATACAGCATTCCTCCCTGTGTCCGATACTCGGATGCACTAGAGGTTGATTCCTTTACATTCAGTTGATCCATGATGTATTCCATATGAGAAATATTTTGTACTCTGAAGTAAACTAGCTAACTCACCTGTTTGGAAGATCTTACACATGTTTTGGTTTTTCTTTTCAGTATCATTATGGATTCAACAAAAATCTCAAAATTGTGTAGAAGAGACTGGAATTTTGGAAAGGTAATCACGGCGAAGTTTAGTTCCTGTTTTGAATATTTCTCTAATTTGGAAGTACTCCGGTTACCATGTGATGGGGATGAATAAAACATTGAGCTGTTAAAACCTGAAGCTGATAAGATATTCATCAAGCCCACACATGGTGTTGGGGGCAAGGTATATCTGAACTATGTTAGCTACATTTTTAATCTCTTTGTTGTCTGTTTCGTTTCCTGCTCTATATTATTGAGGGAAGTTGTTAGTGTAGTTGATTTGAGTATAAACCATTACAACCATACGAGGTATAGCTGAAATATCTTAGCTGCATATATTTTTTATATCTTTGTTGTATGTTTTGTTTCCTACTCTAATTTGCAGATTTGGTGAAGGTGCTAAGGACAAGCAAGTGCCATATGCCCATCACTGAAATATTGATCACTTCCTAAGTGTGAAGCATTAAATCAAGTAAAATTACACTTCTCTAATGTACTCTGCTATTTCACTGAAGGAGTGCACTACATCTGCCTCTTTAACCTTTTTTGCACATTCGCCTTGCCTGTGGCTGATTGGGTTCAATAACTTACAGCTGTAGAAGCAAGATATTTGCAATTTACAGCCTTTTCAGGGCATGAAAAGCTTCAGAATAAGTTACTGACAGTATGTAGTATGTTCGCTTCAAAAGAAGTTATTCCTACCAGGGATGAAATTCTCCCTATCATTATCCTCATAGGAAATGCCTGTTGGGGTTCTGGGCGATCTCCCTGACCATCATGATGGCAACGTTGATAGAGGTGAATGCCAATCAAGAAGTATATTGCCAACGTTGATAGGGGTGAATGCCAACGTATATTGTCCTGTATACTGAAATGATTATATATATAATTAATTCTGGTAAAGATTTACTGTGCCCATGCAATATCATACTTTTGTACTTTGCGTGGAATATATTCGATGTCTGCTATAAATTTAATTAAAATCTGCAAATCATAGAAATATTTTTTTGCTAACAAGTAAGTTATTAAATACAATAGAATTGCACCGTAGCATTTAGCACGGGCATATTATTAGTTAAGGTAATGAACAACTAAAATTGTGCGTGTGGATCGGAGAAGAGGACGATCAATTTTAATTACCTTGAGACTGGAAGAATCTGAGTGTGAACTTGCCGCGCACCAAGACCGGCTTCTGGTCATCGATGAGCGGCCAACCCACCGTGAGTGTGTCAGTGGCATGCAAGCGCAGTCATACGAGATGAAGTACATATCTTTTTCAGAACCAAATTCGCATTCTTGAATGCAAGAAGGAGCTGCTGGAAGAGGAATCGTTCATCGTACAGGTTGTCATGACAAACCATCAGAACATATATCAAGGAAGTTTACCAATAGAAAATTATATTCAGAAGCCTTGCAGGGAAGACAGACATTATATTCACGGACATTAATCATCGTGATAACAAAATCTGATCAGCTAAAATATTCAAAATTGACAAAATAAAAATCTATTTTCTTGTCTTCCCTAACCTGATCGTTAGTTTTAGGCAAATGGAATTGACAACATAAATATTCCTACTCAAAGGAGCCTTTATATTTCTCTGCATGTGTGTTTAATTGTTGTGGAGTGTGGATGAATATAAAGAGCTGTTAGGTTTCTCAGAACTGGTATTTGGGAAAAAAAATATCCTAGCTATATATTTAGCAAGACACCAAGAAAATGGAAAACAAAAAACAAAGCACTATGGTCATGATCTATGGTAGCAGCTAAGAACCCTGGATATCATGCTATCTGACCTTAATATGCTCTATGGTTTGCCAGGTGATGGTAAAAGTATGTCCTTTAAAACTAATGACAATACAATGCATGTCTCATGTTAAGTGATAGTATCTTGAATGGATGGGTTAAATAAATTGATAGGCTAATTGGCAACTTGGCATGAAATGAAATAATGAACTGAAGAGAAATTTAAGCACCATAAAGAAGAGGCAAGTTTATATATAATAGCCACCGGTGCTACAGTACATAATTATCCATTGTGACATGTTTCAAAGTTATTTTTAGATATCCTAACAATGCCATCATATTCGGCAAGAGGGATAGCTATTTTTGTTCAGAGATTGGCTTCAGGATTCATCACGACAATTGATTTATTCTCTACCTAACCCGAATACGCAATCTGCAACCAAGTTATTTGGGAATGGGAGAGACAAGTTAAATTCTAATTGTGCTCACAAAAAAAAATTGCAATGCAGCACATCTAAAGAGGGGGAAATGATACAATTGAAAAGCATTTCAGAATATTCAGGGCATTCGCCATCATCGGATAAAATCCATCAAACAAAAACAACAACACAGTGTTTAGCCCGCACATCTCAAGTTTCAACCATCTAATTGGAAGCAAAATAAACGCAGTGTAGGATTTGAGGTGGCCTGAGGTGTGCAGATCGCTCGGCCTAGGCCTCCACGGACACCAGCTCCTGTTGCTGTTGCCTGTTGGCGCCCTTTCTGGTGCGGCCAGGTCTGCATGGTGAGGTTGGGCATCGCGTTGAGCCTAATGCCGAGAATGACGACAGTGAGGTAGCAGGGAAGCTCCCAGTCCACCCACTTGTGGAACTCCCCTGTCGGCGGCGACGGCCGCTTGAAGAGGTAGCCTTGGGCCGCTCATCGAGCCAAGGGGTCAACCACCCGACCCATGCCCTCGTCGTGCCTGCTGCAGATGCGTGCCGCGCCGCATAGCCGCGTTCGCAGCATCCATGCTCCTTCGTCGGCGCAGGCGTGTTCGCATGTGAAGTGATGAGGGAGGCTCCGTGGGCTAGGGTTTTTAGGGATGGGGATCGGCGAGGTGCGGCGGTGGCCAACGACGGAGGCGGTTCGCGAATCGCCGGAGGAAGGGGCTAGAAGAGGGGAGAATTTCCATAGAATGGATGCCAGCTTTGCGCTAAACACCCTTGAAAGAACAAATTTTACAGTTACGTCCTTTGAACCATCTCTACCGTTGATTCATAATCCAACAGATGCGGGTGCGAACCGAACCTTGTAATAGTGCGCGGCCACGTGGCGCGACTTTGCTTCAAGGTTTGGCCACGTGGCTCAATGTGCTGCTAGGGTTCACACCCTGCAATCGGTATAAGAGATATGATCATCCTAAATATAAAATAAGCACTCAAGGATGCATAACTGCACATGGGGCTTCCAGTATTCATAATCAGTTTTAGATATTGTAATCAGAATTCATATGATCATGTGTGAAAGTTCAGTTGAATACAGGAGATATGAGATAGGAAAAAAGTTCACCATAGAACCCAGGAAGTCGAGATAGAAAATATGAGGCCCCAAAATCTGGAAAGAGACCCAACGCTGTTTCTGGCATAGCAAAAACATGTATAAATAGTAGTAAAAATACAGAGTCGAACTCTAGGCATATGCTGGTAAGCTGTTTATCCCATGAAAAGAATCAAACAAGATTTTTATGCACACAAGTTACATCCTTTTTGAAAAGATTTAAGCAAAAACGGAAGGTTCTGTTGATGCGAAAACACACACATGCCTGGGAGATCTGCTTAACTCTAGTGTAGGTGCAAGACATTGATGAGATGCGGGCGTGCCAGTCAGTTTGATCCTGCAACTGACAAGATATGTAATCAATAGATCAAATAGCAAATCGGCTGACTAGCCGATGGAGTAGTTCCAGCCGATGCCGATACCAGCCGATAGCGATAGGGTTTTGAGCTATCGGCTATATGTCCAATGTAGAGTCTAACACTCGATGTAAATAATGATATAAAGGCAATCGGCTGACAATAATATAGTATAACAATAACATAATACAATAGAGACCAATCAGCTAGCAATGATATGATAGAGTAAGCACTGATCCGAAGGTTAAAGCATACATCGGCTGGAGGACCGATGTCAATAAATCCACAAATTAGATTAAACAGTGAAACCTTTGTTGTCATCGGCTAAATCCAATCTATATGCAATCCTTGTAAGCCGATGCAACGTCCAGATACCTCATCGTTTGAAACCCCGATGAAACCCTTATTGGCAATCAAGAAACAGGTTAGCAATTATGGTTCTAAGCACGACTTAGTAGATTAAACTTAACTGATGCAACACTAAGTATGAAAAGAAATATAATAAGTAGACAATCAAGCCCTTGACTGATTTTTAGGGTGGTAGATGTCTAAGCTAATCTAATCTAGCAGGATAATTTAGCCGATACCGGTAGAAACCGTAAAGCGAGAAGCAGCCAATAGAGCTAAATCAATATGCTAAGACTAGATTAACAGAGACATATGAAAAATTGGTAGGCAAAAATATCAAATCGAACCAGCGCAATCCAAGAGGTCGAATGTACTGATGCAGCCTTGAACGACACCAGTGTAGCCAATACAATTGCCAGGGCCGGCGGAACGTAGGACTTACCCCTTCGCCGGAGATCGAAAGCCCTGATGCAGCCCCACGTCAGGTGCCAAATTTCGCCGGTTGATAGGTAAAAACCTCAGGAAAGAGGGTGGTGATGCGCCGAGAGTAGTTGTATTGATCGATAGATTGATAGATTACAATGACCCCGGGTGTACATATTAATACCCATGGGGAGATACTAGTCCTTGTCGGACAAGAAAAGAAACTAAAGATAAAAGGAAAAGATAAAGTCCTTGTAGGACACTAAACACACTTTCCTAAAGATAAAAAGAAACTAACAAACTATTCCTAATTAATAGATAACTCGCCATGCCGCATCTTCCTTGAACTCGGACTCTTCTGGATAAGCTTCCTTGAATAGATTAGTTTTCTTAGCCGAATTCTTCAAGAATCCGACTTTTGGCGACTTGATAACTCTCATCGGCTAATCCCAGGACTCTGAAGCCGATAGTGACTCTAAACCGATGATGACTTTGGGCTTACCAAATTCTGGCGTTAACAGGTTCATATAGAGTTTGTTCCGTAATATATACCGCGCTATCTGTGACAACTCGGAACCTTCCATGTATAGAAACACCAGCACCTCCACCCATGACAATTCCAGTGAGAAGCGAAACCTAGATAAGAGTGTAGGATTCAGTGGTAAGAATTGAGCAATAATGAGAATAACAATTATGTGGACAAATAGTTTCAAAGCCATAGCGACAGCTCACCTGAGGTTTGCTATATGTTGCAATGATATAGTTTAACAGAAATTCGTTTCGGAAAAAATGAGCACCATATTTCAAGCTATCTGATACAAGAAATGCATAGTAAAACTAATTAGATGTCAAGAAGAGAATTCTCTATATATTGCATGTTAACAGTGAATTAGCATATAGCATATGGAAAGGCAAAGAAAGTCAAAGCAAAACAGCTAAAAGCCAAAAATAAACCAGCTCAAGATATTTGACACCATAGTCTCATGGATGCATCATATGTGTTGTTTACCATTATTTATAGCCCGGACAACTGCAGCAACATCTCCACCAACGCAAAATGCTCTTCCTTTTCCCTGACAAAGGAAAAAACAAGTGATGACAAGAATGGCAAGGAGTTATAGAAATCAAGCTGAGCACAGACAGCAGCAGTAAAGGTAACAGCAGGAGGTACTAAAGATGGAATTATCCCAATAAGTCAAGACTCATATATCAGCAACAGAAAATCAAATACATTTCATCCCGGCGAAAATCAATTTCATTTACAAATGGCAAAAGGACAGTTAGCATGCAACAAAAGGCACGGGCAGCATTGTTGTTTTATGTTACTACAACTTGGTTGTACAAACTTCAATATGCGGATGAAACTTTGAATTCTTGATTTTGGAAATTTAATCAGGCAATTCATGTTTGATGTTAAATACTACTCCCTCCATCCCATAATATAAGGGATTTTGAGTTTTTGCTTGCTCTGTTTGACCACTCGTCTTATTCAAAAAATTTGTGCAAATATAAAAAACGAAAAGTTATGGTTAAAGTACTTTGGATAATAAATTAAGTCAAAAAAAAATAAGTAATAATTCTAAAATTTTTTGAATAATATGAGTGGTCAAACGGTGCAAGTAAAAACTCAAAATCCCTTATATCATAGGACGGAGGGAGTACCTCATTATTCATTTTTTTTAAAAAAGATAAGCCTCTAAATACATTGTTTAAATATGGACCACATTAGATATTTCATTATTGTAGGATTCAAACATGATCGTTACCTTCACAATCAATAGTTTAACTCCGTCATCTTCCTCATAAGCAGTGAAGCACCTCGAAAAACCCGTTATCTAGAAAATAAAAGCAAAAAAAAAAAATTCTCATATCAGTGTTCCTAATGATGACATAACTAGTTCATATATAACCATGACTACCTTATGTATTAATCAACCAAAGGTGCATATGTGTTCTACATTAAATTTACTTGTTATATATTTGAACAAACGTTGCTACACAATGACTTTTGTGTGTTTTCGTTTGCAGAGGTATATGCTTGGGTGAAGGAAAAAAGACCGAGCGCAATGAATGCATGGATGATTAAAGAAGTTGACTGGGGACCAAACCAAGACCATCTGAAAGTAGACTCTATAAGCGATGATGAAGACACAACTAGCTCGGATATAACCATGACTACCTTATGTATTAATCAAGCAAAGGTGCATATATTCTACATTAGATTTACTTGTTATATATTTGAACAAACGTTGCTA
Source organism: Oryza meridionalis (assembly GCA_000338895.3). Lineage (NCBI taxonomy): Eukaryota > Viridiplantae > Streptophyta > Magnoliopsida > Poales > Poaceae > Oryza > Oryza meridionalis. Next base: position 8,839,478 of record CM002535.2, on the reverse strand, counting down.
CACAATGAGTTTTGTGTGTTTTCGTTTGAAGAGGTACTTGCTTGGGCGAAGGAAAATATACCAAGCGCAACGAATGCATAGATGATTAAAGAAATTGATTGGGGACCAAACCAAGACGTTCTCCAAGTCCACCTCAATCTCACCATGTCACTTTTGGTCCGTAGAAAACAAGAGATAAAGTTCTACACGTTTTGGATTCGAATTCGGGTCTCCTGACAGCATCAACTTCAAACGGACCTAGCCGCTGATCTGGAACGAATTTCGAGGCCCATGAGTACTTATTGGAAAGCTTATGGAGTCTATTTCATATATTTTTGGTCCCATATCAAAATTCCTACCGAGCTTTCGGGAATCAGCAAAACAAGCCACGTACCTCATCCAGTCCGAATCTGATTTGAGTTTTGGGCCTTGCAATTGTGTCGTGGGCTTAGCCCAATGGGGTGTGCGCCCTAGGGAAACCCTATGATGTCCCTAGTCATATTTATTTAGTAGCCGTCATCGTTTAAATAGGGATTTTGCTTAGATTAGTCTGTCAAGAACAGTTTCGCCGCTAAATCGGTTTGTGGAACACCAAATTCGAGTGCTTAATCATTCATATGCAATTGTGTTGCAATCTATCTTGTTCTTGCTTGTGTTCTTCGATTCGCATGCAGGGATTAGCCTTCTCGGCGAGGTCAACCGGGTTTTTGGCACGGTTGATAAACAGAAGAGACGTGGTGCTGCGATTGTGGGGCTCAAGAGCGTGTTCGTTCAGAAGCCAGATCGAGTTGTGTCGCGACTCCGTGCAAATCGACTATTTATCAATACCTATTGGAAGATCGGGACCTAACATCCTCATCAATTCCTGCATCCTATTTGTAGCTACTAATACCATATATGCCCCATTACTTATTGAATCATTGTCATTTTTTTTTGTCTTTAGAAGTCTTACCATTGCAGAGGAGTGGGAATTCATCTGCTTTGGCCTATTCAAAACCAATGTCCGTGTTACACCATTTGCTTCTACCAAAACCTGGCAAAAAGAGAAATAGTAGAAGATATTCTCAGTAACAGGTAGAACCAATTATAAAAAATATGGCATCTTACAGGGAAGACTTGTGGTAGACAGCACACGAACAAGAAACAGATTGTAACAATAGTTCCTGATATGATAAATTGTTACATCGAATGCCAGAGTGTGGCCATTTGGCCGTTTGGCAAAAAAAAACATGAAATAGGAAAATTAAATGCCTAATTACACGCACAACAGACAAAACCGAACCAAATTAGAATGGAGTTTAAACTCTCCATTCTGCTTATATATTCCTTAAAATAGTTGTGTTCTTGAGACCTGTTGAGAAGAATTGAGGATATATAAACAATCTGGGTCAAACACAAGACAGTGCTATTATTTTTATCTGTAGGAATTCTACGGCAAAATGGTTTGAAGTTGAACCCTAAGATAAAACCGACCTCCCTAGATGTAATAAGTAATTAGCATAATATGTTTGCAGTAACCTAGTTGAATTTCTAAATTGCCTGTGAACTACTACAAGAGTATAAAAATTAGCAGCGTGAGTGAAATATGACTATATATGTGCCAAAAATCACCATGGTGATTAAGGAGTAATAAAACATTCAAGCCATCCATGGACGATTGTATAATACAGTTGTACACAGACGCATCAGCAATCAAATTAGAGATCAGATTGTTGCTGCAGAAGCAATCGAGCATCTTAAAACAAACTAAATGGATTAATCAATATCGAATCAAATGAGGAAAAGCAGCAGCTAATTCACGGATGGTTTATTGGGCTTCGATCCGTGAGCCAACGAGGCAGAGCGCAAAAAAACTAGGAATCGAACGCGGGAGTGAACGGCGACGTAGGGGAAGGAGGAGAAAGCGGCGTACTAACCTGGTCGGAGTTGGCCGGAGGCATCTCCACGTGCTCTCGGAGTCGGAGCAGATGCAAGCAGCGATGACGACAAGGAGGAAGTCAAGTGAAGTATGTTAAACAACCAAAGTGTTTGGACTAGATATATTTTTGAGATTTACTCGACCCGTGGGATTCATGTCAGTTAGATTAAGTTATTGGTCAAATTCTTAACAAGGCAAAACGATTTATTTATAAAAAAAGTAAAAAATTAAAGTATAGATAAAACATATATATATATATACATATATATGTACATACATATATATATGATTATGATTATAGATATATATCAAATACTTTGATAAATAAATTTAACAAATATACTAGTATAGAAAATGGATATAAATAATTTAGAAGAGAAAAATAATTCAATAAAACTATGCTTTAGATACGTCGAACAAATATTGCACGATAATATTGCGATGAAGCTGCTGAAAACATGTTATGCCTGAGTTGGAGTTGAGGCATATGCCTGGCGTTATCGCAGTGACGGTATCAGATCATCACACGCACACGAAAGCAGCCCATGAATTTCACCGTGTTACCAGCACAGCAACACAAACATTCATCTCCCAAACACAGCGTATTAGACAAGAAAAAAAACAACCTAGTAAAAGTTCTCGAATTGAAATCAAAGCATTCAGGTAAATTCATACGAGTACAAGTCGGTATGTAGACTACTACTAGCCTAGTCCAACTAGGAGGTGAAGAGATCTCAGCAAGACAGCATATCCACCGGTAGTACAACACGTAATAAACTCTTGAACTAGAGGAGGCTTAATTATGACAGCTACAGCGTTACAACAGCGCATAAATTAATCTTACTTCAAGGAAAAACAACAAAACACATCTCTCTGAGATCATTCATCACCATGCTCCTAAATCTCCTAGCTAGCTAGGTAGCAACCAGAGAGAGGGTACGAACACGATCCATCATCCATCATCAGCTCCTTCTTCAGCCCAACCAAACAAATGGGGCGCCTCGAGGCCGAGCAGAGAGTTAGTTCGACATCATCTTCACGTCAGTGGTTCTACGGCATCCCGCTGTGGTTGATCGGGCTGCCGGAGTCATCGGAGTATCGGACAATCCACTGGATGTGCCCTCCGATGGCGGGCTCGCCACCGGAGCTGGCACGTAGGTTGCCATCTGTGGAGGCGCTGACATCGGTTCGACCTTCCTTGTCTCGACTGGCTTTGATTTCTTCCTTCCGCGATGAAGCTAGCCACGACAACCTGCTAGCCATATGACACGACAACCCGGTAAGCATTAAGAAGTTGGAACAGATGCGTTAGTTGGGTGTCACACCCTAAAAATCTCAAAAGTATAAATTATTGTGTAAATGGAATTTTAGAAATGATTTTTAAAAGCCTAGAAGAAAAGATTTAATTGTAAATAATAAATTCCAATATAAAATTGGGCCAGATAAAATTTTATTAAATACTTTGCTTAATTCTATAATTCCTAGATTTTTCTGGGATTTATTTGAGCTAAGAAAGTATTTTTAATAAATGAAAGAGCATTTCATGAATTATTTAAATTGAAAAAGGTTTTAAAATTCTTCTTTTGGGCTTTGGGCCGAAAGTCGGCCCAAAACCTCTCTTCTCTCTCTTCGGCCCAGGCCAGCCCAAGCCGGCCCAGCAGCCGAGCCGCGCGCGCGCGAGCCGCTCTCCTCCCTCTCTCCCGCTCGCTGACAGGTGGGGCCCACCTGTCAGGCCCGTCGTCTTCCTCGGGCCGGAACCCTAGCCGAGCGCCGCCGCCGCCGCCCTTTCCAATTCGGCCGCCCCTTTCCCGATTCGGTGAAATTGATTGGGGGGAAACCTTCGCCGTGATCTCCTCTACTTTTTTCTCTTTGGAAGCATTGGCCGAATCGCTTTGGAAAGTCGGGGATTCGAGCTCGATTTGGAGCCGGCCGAACCCTAACCTTCCATCGTCGTCGCCGGGCCGCCGTGGGCTTCGCCGCCGCCTCCCGACCCCTATAAAAGGTTCCCCGCACTCTCCTCTACCCTCCGCCGCCCTCGCCTTCGCCTCTCGTCGCCCGAGCCGCCCTAGCGCCGTGCACCCGTGCGCCGCCGTTGCCGCCGCTGCTCCAGCCTAGCGCCGTCGTCGCTTCGGTCATCGCCGTCGCTCGGGGAGCTCGCCAACGTGGTCGCCGTCGCGTCGCTGTCGTCGTCCGACCCTTCGCCGCCGCTGTTCTTCGCCGGAACACCGTCGCCGTCGACAACCCGAACCTCTCCGCCGCTTCATCCTCGTCGCCGGCGTCGTCTGTTGCTCCTCCGCCGCTAGTTCGGTCGTCGGTAAGTTCGCCGTGCCCTCCGCATCCCGTTGCCGCTTTCTGTTCGCGCTGCCGCGCCGTAGATCGCCGGCGGGCATGCGAGTCCGAGCCGCCGTCGCCGCCGTCGGTCGGGGATGACGTCATCACTGACGTCATCATGTTTGTGTCCCCGTGAGCCGCTGTGGACCGATTGATCTCGGCCGTCCGTTCGGTCCGATTGATCTCGGCCGTCCAATCCCGTAGACCGTTGCCGTGGACCCGGTCCACCGTAGACCCGAGCCCGCTCACGCAATAAAGCCCCTTTTTCTTTTCAAAAATAATTCATTATTGCGTCATAATTCAATTAAAATTTATATAAATGATTTAATCCGATTAAACCTTTAAAAATTCATAACTAATTCATCTTAGCTCGGATTTAGTTGGTTCAAGTCTCTAAATTTTTCTAAAATTGAGATCTACATGTTAAAAATATCCACATGTACTGTTCATTCTTGCTTATGTGCTGTTTTGGTGTTTTTGCTCTTTTCCGTTTAGAATCCGACGTTTCCGGAGAGTCCGCTTTTGCAGGAGAAGATTTAGAAGAGTTCCAAGGCCAGCAAGGCAAGTCACACAGATCCTAATCAATCCTTTGAGCATGTTGATCCCGTTTAAAGCTATTGTTTCTATTCAACTATTGCATTTATTTTTGAATGTCATTGGGTGGAATTAGCCTATTGTTTGTTATAGCCCTTTTGTTCTTGATTATCTTATTCCTTGATACCTTGGGTTATTATAACTTGACTAGTTGAGCATTATATTGGTTCGACTAGATGATTAGATGTAATTGCTTAGCCATGCTTAGAAACTTTAGCACACTAATGGGATAACTTATGATTCACTATCATTTAATGATGACTTAATGATAGTTCACGATGGTCAATCGTGATTGGTTAATTAATTAATTTGACAACTAAAACCTGATAATGGTGGGTTGTGAGTACATGGTTTTGATGGTCGTGCTCATGACAATTAAGGACCGGTTCACGAACTTCGGTTGTGAAACATTAACCGTGCCAACCACAAGCCAGCGTGGGCAACGGCTTTATCTTTTGCATAGCATAGTTTATTACAGAGCACCAGACTGAGAAGTGGCGGAGATAAGCCCACGGGAGTCGCTGGGGAGTCCATGCCTTGTTTATAAGGGGGTGACTATGATCCGGGAATGGTGCACTGTAGTGAATTGTGTTGTGTGAGGGGTAATGTCACAGCTCCTTTCCGAGGTACCGTGGTGGTACTAAGGCACATGGTGACATGATGTGGGGCTGTGTCTTGTGGGTACAGTGGTACACCTCTGATCAGAGTAAAACTATTCGAATAGCCGTGCCCGCGGTTATGGGCGGGTCTAACAATGTCTTTCGTGATTAGTCTCACCCTTCCCACTTTAATGAAAGATGCTATAACTGGTTATATTTGATTAGCTCCTGGTTTAGAATGGTCTATTCCTGGTTTGGAGATTAGAACTGTGCAGCCGGGGTTGGTTGTTCAGAATGGTTGGGCCTATACAACAGGGTATGTTGTATAGTGTTGGATTAATACTGTTTAATTAATTTTCTACTGTTTTATTAAATTCTGAAATATTTATTAAATGTTGTTTATGCAAAGAAGCCTATATTATGCCATCCTTGGTTATCCTGTGCACTTGCATATTTGCTACGTGGCTTGCTGAGTATGTTATATACTCACCTTGCAATCATTCATCAGAGGGGGAGTTCTTCAGTGAAGCTGATGGTGGTGAGGGTTTGGCGTAGTCCTTGTCAAGCTGCCTGTGGAGTGGAGTCGTCTGCGCTGTTTATCTTTATTTTTTTTTCCGCTGCTTAGAACTTTATTGGTTGAGAGGAACTATCCACCTCTGTAATGACATTTTATTCGCCCATTAATTAGAGTAATAATTGTACTCTACTATCAATTTGTTATTGTGTGCCTCGGCTGATGCCTGGACGAGGGTTTACACACATGTAAGCGTTTGGAATTTTGGATAGAAATTCCGGGCGTGACATTGGGACACTCATTATACAGGACGAAATCGAACCTGGACAGGGGTCGCGGCCATCAGCATTCCAGCTACACATCCACCGAGAACTCGGCCATTAGATCCTACAAATGTGATACTCAGACCTCCAGTCCTGCTGCGAGTGTCACCATCCTCTGCAAGCAGGAAAGAACCTCATAGAGAGATGATCTCAAATCGGCCCTGCACAAAATAATACACATTCATCAGAACATGATACAATAGTTACTTTCACTACTATAAAAAACGTATTTGCAGGCGGGCTAAAATGGGCTTCCCAGCGGGCCGGCGTTCCGCCTTCATGCAATTGCCTGTCAACATCGAAGATCTTCCCAGGCATGCGGCCGGTCCGCCTAGGAACGTGATCTTCCCAGGCGGAAGGGAGCTAGGTGGACTGCCTGGAAAGATATGACCAACCCGCCCGCAATTACAGGATCGGGCCGCCTGGGAAAATAGCACCAAGAATTGAAAATAGTCGCAAATTTTGTATTAATATTTGTTTTTCAAAAATATTGCAATTAATTAATTAATATATAATTAATGATATTAACTAAGAAACATTCAATACTGACATATATTGCATTCAAAGTATCATCAATATGTTACAAAAATTTATACATTAATTTATATTAAAAACTTCAAATTCACACTATCATCTACTAATAAACACATCATGGCATCGCGTTACTCCACTCCCGAAGAGCCTTATATTCATCGCTTGTAGCCAGGATGCTGTCTGGGTCGAAGAACTTGCCTAAGACATGAAAACACTCACGGTGGATGAAGTGGCAGAGGTCCTATGGCACATTTTTAATGCTTGTATCGTCGAATCCTGTTCGGCGTTCAATTCTAGGCAACTGTATGCATGAAAGAACGATAATACATTAGTATGATCTAGAAGTGTAGTTCTCCAATACACTTGTACGTTGAGTCAGGAGACTTAAATCCTCTGCGGAACCTAGAGGAATTCGCATGCGTAGCACCTGCAGAGGATAGTGCCCTTAGGTTGCTTGTGACACTTCATGAGATGGAAGAAAATAGTTAAATTTTGAAATGAGTAAAACAATTGAAATACACTAAGTGAGTTAGTATTACACACCGGCCATTATTATGTACTAGCAGCATCTCCCTTGTTTTAGTTTGTTCTCCACTCTTGAACTTGTAGTAGTTGTATGCACTGCATGGAATTTTTTACCGTTTCGCATTAAGGACCGTGATTTAATTATAATACATTAATAGTAGGCATGCAAGTATGAGAATCACTTACTATTGTAAGATTTGTAGAAAATGTTTATACGTCTTGTGAGAATAATCAAGGCGGTCCAGGACTGGCACTACGCCGGTCTTCGGGTAGATAATGAAACATATGTAATGATCGCTACATAGTAATGGCGATGCAGTTAGTCATAGAGGAAATAACACAGGTATGTACAATGAAATCTACTTGACTTGAAGTTGTACGCGGCCATGATGACTCTTTTATTTTGGAAGTGCAAGAAGGCTCGTCCCCGCTCTTCTCAGCATCCATGTTTTGCATCCTATAATAGCAATTTGTTAATAATTGATCACAAACTTATTTGTGCAATCAATAAACACTCATACTCACAAGCACCATGCAGCAACGTAGTTTATGTCCATCTTTTCCTGACAATAGATGGCGTGCAGATCATTGAAATCAAGCCAAAAGAATCCTTCACCGGCTAAAGCTTTTGCCGGTGATCGAATTGTTAGATTAGTTAGGCCTTTCTTGCTGGCATCCATGTACCATTTATGTAGCCTTCGCATCTCCCATGGAGCCATATCAAGTGCATAATCCGACAGAAATGCTTTGCCAAGTTTGAACTTTTCCGAACTTCCAGACGTATTTTGGTCCGGAAAGTTCAGCGGCCTTCTTCGCATCATCCCTTCATAGTAGTGCTCTTTCCTTGCCGCCTTAAAGATGGTTACCATGTACTTGTCCTTTTGTTCATCCTTCTTCTTGGAGTTGTGGCTTCTGAGCACCCTAGGCACTTCAGACTTATCTGTGGCCTTGTCATCAACGGGTGTCTCCTCAACAGGGTCCTTTGCAGGATTTGGATCCTCAAAGATGTCCGGTTCTGCTTTGTCCCATTGCAAACTTGGTATGTCTTCTATCTCTACACCGAAGGATGGCACAAATTGCACATCTGGTTGAGGCGAAGCCGGTTCTTGCAAATCCGGTACAATTTGCACCTCCTGTTCTTTTTCTTCTGCCATGACAGGTGTAGATGGCCCTTCAGTTGCCTTAGATAGCTCAGGTTCTTCCGCCTTGTCCTTCGACGACTTATGTGCAGGAGGTCTCGGTGGTTTTCTAGGAGCATCGGTGCCATTACCAAATATGATATCCTTTTTGTGCCACCGAACGACAAGGTCGACCACATCCCCAAGTACTGTTAAACCATCAGGTGTTGGGATGTCTAGGTCATACGACTCAAACCCGTCATTCACCTCTTGCGGCCGCACTTTCGCATATCCAGAATCAATAAATCCACCATGGTATGTTCTGCCAGGAATAGCAATTCCCTTCGCAGCCTCAAGTGTCCTCCCAGCGCGTCCAATCGGGACGTGCAACCGGCAGGGTGCAGTCTCTTCTAAATCATCGAAGGGATATTCTGGCTCCAGTTCTTTGGGCTCTTGTACTGGAGCAGTCAGAAGAGAATATTTAATGCAAAAATCCATCATTTGTTTTGCAAACATCTTACCCCCGTCGTCCCTCAAGCTGTCCTTGTAGGCGTCACGTTTCTTGTCCGAGGAGGTGTCATGTTTGAAACCTTCTTTCCAACTCAGCTTAGAGGATACGCCTAGAACCTGAACTCCGTGCTCTCGAAGCAACCAGAATAGCCTGTGATGCCTCCACTGTCGGCTCTGCCTTCTGTGAGTACTCTATGATAGCCCCAGCAGCCTTATCTTCAACTACTTTCGCACTATCATCCATCGTTCTCTACTATAAGAATGACAACGAAAATTATTTCACGCACATGTTGTACATAAAAAATTTGAACATATTATTAACCCAAATGTCATATAAAAAAATTGAAAATATCTCCCACACATGTTAGCTAAAAAAAATTTGAACTTATAACATCAACATGTCTTGCAAACAAAATTCGCCCTTATATGTCACCCACAAAACCCACATTCCCCACATTCAACGCATTCATATATCACATATACTTAAAAATTTTTGAACTTATAACATCAATGATCTTGCAAACAAAATTCCCTTAATATAAGACCCACAAAGCCCACATATATCACATTGAACAAATCATATATCACATAGCACATATATGACAACATAGCACATAGCCACATCTCATGCCAAAAAAAAACATCCAAAACCCGTCCCCACATGTCATCCATCACACATATATAAACCTCACACACATATGCAGAGTCGTGGATGAGGAGTCGGGGACGATGATGATTGGCTGAACTGCGTCTTCGGCCAGAGAAGGTGGTGGCCGGCGCGCAGAGAAGGATTGATGACTCTTCAGGATTGATGACTTTCCATGATAGAGCATTGAAAAAGTAGCACATCTTTGTGATAGCAACCTTTAAATGTTCCGGTTTAATGGCCCGAATAGAAACTGCGAGAAACACGGTGAGCAAGACATGGCAGTTGTGTGAGTTATAACAAGATACCGACAAATCTTTCATGGAGACTAGTCGTCTGATGTTTGATGAGAAACCTATTGTCACTTTCACATCATGGAGAGATTTGCAAAATGCCTTCTTCTCCTCGAGAGTTAGTGTGAAACAGGCTAGAAGAAGAAAAACATTGTCAGTCTTCTCTCCTTCTTGTGGGTGTAGCTCCTCCCTAATTCCCATTTCAACTAGGTCGGACCATGCTTGCAAACCATCCTTAGTTTTGTGTGGTATGTCCAACAATGTTCCAATTATGTTGTCGAACACATTCTTCTCTAGATGCATAACATATATGGCATGACGAATCTCCAGATCCTTCCAGTGCGGCAGGTACTTAAAGAAAATGGAATGCTTATTGAATGGGGGAGGGAGCTCGCCATCTGGTTTCTTACACTTTTTCCCCTTTGATGGTTTCTTACGCTTTGTGCCCTTGGATGGTTTCTTAGTCCCTTTTCCAAACACACATTCTATTTTCTTTGTCGCCTCACATACTTTTTCTCCGGATGTAAGTTTCGGTAGAAGATCATTCTCTTAAATACCATCGAAATCTGCTTTCATATTGCGAAACTTATGACCCTTGGGGTAGGAACCGCCGGTGCCTCAAGTAAACAAGCTTGTTGGAACTAGGGAGGTACATATAGTACGTTCCATACAAGCATATCACACATCCTGTTTTACCTTTGATCTGCCCTGAAACTAAAAACATGGCGGGGTAATCATTAATGGTAACGAAAATGATGGCCTTCATTGTGAAGTGTTGTCTTAAGTACTCATCCCACACTTTCAACCCCTCATGCCATAAATCTGCCATATCTTCCAACAATGGTTCGAGAAATACGTCAATATCAATACCAGGCTGTCGGGGTCCTTGTATCAGGATACAGAGAAGTACGTACTTTCTCTTCTGAAAAAGACAAGTAGGTAGATTGTACATGGTAAGAAGAACTGGCCAAGTGTTATGGGAGCTGCTCATGTCTCCAAAAGGATTAAGTCCATCCGTACTTAGTGCAAACCTAATATTGCGTGGGTCTTTAGCAAATTCTTTGTACTTTGCATGAAAATTTAACCACTGACGAGCATCCGGTGGGTGTCGGAGCATCCCGTCTTTCTTGCGTCCTTCTTGATGCCATCACGTTAGTTCCGCATCTTGAGGGTTTGAGTACAGACGCTTGATACGGTCTTTCACAGGAAGGTACCACATCACAAGCTGTGGAATTTTTCTCTTAGTCTCCCCGATTGTGTCCTCCTCTTCTAGGTAGGTATTGTTGTTTGATTTGTACCGGCTAGCACCGTACGTTGGGCATTTATCCAACAAAGCGTACTCTTACCTGTATAGTATGCAGTGGTTCACGCAGGCATGAATCTTCTCCACACCATGGGATAGGGGAGATATGAGTTTCTTCACTTAATATGTGTTCGATGGTAATGAGTTAGGCCTCAAAAGCATGATCTTTAAAAGTTGAAGAAGACTGTCGAAGCTACTATCAGACCATCCAAATCTCGCCTTCAACCTCATAAGTTCAAGAACTGACCGTAACGTTGAGAACTCACTGTTACAACCCTTTGACTCATCATACAAAACATCCTTCGCTGCCTTCTTCAAAGCTTCGAAATTATCTATACCTCTAGCCGACCAAACTAGCACCTCAGGTTCTGCATGGCGTAACAATTCCTCAAGATCAATATTGACTTCATCACAACCATCCGCGTAATCCATGTCTTCAACATCCAACAGATCTTGTTTTTCATCGGGTCTACCTTCTTCATGTTCGCCATAATGTGTCCATATAACATACTTCTCCATAAATCCACGAGTGACTAAGTGCTCCTTTACTTTTGTAAGATTTTCCCACACTATTTCATTCTTACAGTCAGCACATGAATAATATATACCCCTCTTATTCTCCTTCTCAGCGTGCGCCTTGACAATATCAATAAATTTTAGATACTTGTTCCATATATGGCGGCAAAAACCTCGGCCAATGATACATCCATTCAAGCACTACTGGAGAAGTGCTCATCTCTCCCGGTTCGCAACCCCCTTTACTCCCGGGTAGCGAACCGGGAGGGAGAATCCGAGACTAAAGATGGCGGTCTTTAGTCCTGGTTCAAATACCCGGGAGTAAATCTCCATCTTTAGTCCCGGTTGGTGTCACCAACCGGGACTAAAGAATTTTCTTTTATTTTTTTTAATCTAGTTGTGCTGCCTGGTGTACATATATATATATATGAATATATATCATGTATATATATATGTTTAAATACATATATATATATGCATAATATAGAAATGTATATATTACACACATGCATATATGCCCTGTCAGGAGGCGAACCAGGACTAAAGATGGTGTTCCCTTCGTCCCGTTGAAGTAATAAACCGGGACTAATAAGCCACTTTAGTCCCGGTTTGTTTTGGAACCGGGACTATTGTGGAAATCGGCCGACCCTCCAAAGACCTCTTCTCCAGTAGTGAAGCCTGTCCATATCTCTGCAAAATGTACATTTATAACTATTTTATAAAAAAACTTAACAAATATATTTATAAACAACGGATAGTAACATATGAATTTTTCACAAACATACTATTCTTATTTCTACGTAATATTAATTAGGTAACAATTATGAAATCAAATATAACATTTTGAAATTAAATTATCATATTTAACAAACCAGATTATGGGAGGACCACATGACATCAAAGAGTATACATAAATCCCACAAAAACATATCATACAAAATTAAACATAACTAGCCACCATCCCATGTGTTGCACGAGATATTAATGTTGAGAGCACACGCTACATGTGATTTAGCGCAAACACTATGTTAAATATTTTTTATTTGGTTATGTGGACAAAATATGTTTTTTCTTCATAATTCCAAAATATATATATAGAGTCCATCCTAATTCTTGTTACTTTCAATTTATTAATCTAATAATTTGAAAAATTGCAAATATTCACTAACGATTTGTACTCTTGTCAATGTCTCAAATCAGCATTTTTCCTTGATTAATACACATTTATAGAAATAATAGGTACCATATTGTAGTTAGTTCAAAATTCGAAGCCTTTTTTCATGATTTAATATTTTTTTTCATCATAGAATTAATAAATATTAAGTTATATTCATTTTGACGTCACAATTTTAGCTTTTCTGGACGATATCTGTAAAGAATTTCAATATTTGTTCCCTCATTTTGAGGTCACAATTTTAGCTTTTCTGTAGTAAATTTTAAGTTGACAATCAATAATTATCGAGTTATATTTGTTTTGGAACATCAATGTTAGCTTTGGTGATTTGTAATCCAAAATTGAGGAATCAGTAAGTACCAAACTATACTCAGTTTGAGCATCAATTATAGCTCATGATTTAATAATGCAAAAAATTGTAATTAATAAATACTGAGTTGTATAATGTATCCAATCTCAACAATAGCTTTTTCCATGATTTAATAATTCCAAATTGATTGTAATATCCATTTTAGCTTCTTCATAATTTACTAATTCTAAAATTGATTTTTTATAAATACCGATTTCTACTATATTTGAAATCTCAATTAATTTAGTAATAATACATATGAAATTGTACTTGGTTTGGTGTCTCAATTACAAATTTGAGTGGTTTGATAATTCAAATTTAAGAATTAGTCACTACTATTTGTTCCCATTCCAATTTAGTATTTTACTTAATTTACTAATTCTGAAAGCTAGAGGTTATAAGTTTCGAGTTATATACTTTCATGTCTTAAATTAGAATAAAGTAAAAAACTATAGACTAAGTTTTCCTTTTGGTGTGTTTTACTTAACACAAATTTCATTTGAGCCCGTGTGAACCTTTTTCAATTTTTGAATGAGACGATAGATGTAAGGAAATAATACAGAATACCTATGTGAATTGCAGCAGATGCAACACCATGATCTTCTTAATTAGATGCAAATGAACCTTTCCTGTGGATGAACGTGTCAATACCCAAAATAGTTAGCTAATTTAATCCTGGTTGTGTGGTTTCAGTGAGAAACAAATAATTAAATTATAAACTAATCTTGTTTGAGAAATATAATAAATTAATAACCTTGATTGAGAAAAAAAATGCACCTGACCTGAAAATTTAGAATCTCCAGGTTGCATGCATGTGTCCGCTAATCGGGACCCATGAAGGCATCTCGCACTGTTTTTTCCACAGTCTGCAGTAGCCCTGTACGCATGCAAGTTAAGCATTTGATTGACAAAACCAAAACATATATGCACTCATATACCAAATAGCCGATCGGGATGAACTATGAATGGCAAACCTAGAGTATCTCCCATGGTTTTGCTGAGTTCAAACACTATCGATCGGTTTCTCGTTTCGAGATAGAATCGGTAGTTAATTCTCGTTATTTAAATTAGATGCATCGATCGATTGGTGGTGGACTCTTTTTAGTTAGAATAGATGCCTTCTAACTCTCACATTACTATCTCCTGAATAATTAGATCGATGGGCTTTAACATAGCCCATGATATTAGCTAAGTGTATTTTTTTTTTCAGATCGATATATGGTTGCTATAATATGATCTATTTAATTAACGGATGGATTTTTCTGATTAACGTAAAAGCTCGTAGAAAGTGCCAAATTAGTATAGATATAGATAGATAGATAATTATTTTTTATATGGCATAAAGTTTTCTCTCTCCTATCTAGATCTAGTCAAATAGATAAGAGCAAGATATATAATTTTGGTAAATTATATTACATTACAAAATCACTAGAGGATGAGAAAACCCCATGGCACTAAAAAACACACATATTAAAGCAAATAAAAAAAGAAAACAATCATGGAAACTAGCATTTCCCCTCACTATTTTGCATCATAGATCCATCACAAAAGAGGTTTAAAATTACAAAAAAAAATGTAGCAAGAGTGAAAGGCATAGATCTAACCACTGTATAAAAATCCCTCGAAGATTTAAAGTTCAAAGCCTCCCCCCTATATTTTGGCTTCATGAGAGAGAAAATCGTCAGACATGAACAAGATGTCGGGGAGGAAGAAGACTATATAGTTGGATTTTTGCAGGCGACAACAATTGGGCGCCTGCGAAGATAAGGAGCCTGCCATCGCAGGCAGGACCTTATGTGGTCCGCCTGCGAAGATAGATCTTCGCAGGCGGCTCGCTTAAGTGGTCTGCCTGCAAAAATCATCTTCGCATGCGGAACACAACCATGGCCCCGGTATCAATTATTCTAGGCGGTGCTTTGGTTTCGAGGTGTCTACCCGCCTGCAAAAATAAATGGCCAACGTCGCTAAACACCATTTTTCTAGTAGTGTTTTGCCAAGAGGAAATAACTAAAAGCATGCACAATTCACAGACCTAATTCCTCCAGGTACATGAATAATTGTATACTGTCAAATAGAATTATTGATTTTCCTTTTCTCATTCATTGGTTTAATCACCACAAAAGAAATCGAAGTTAGGTGAATCCATAGTGCTACACTAGCGGCTATGAACAACAGATTTCCTGAAACTTCCAGCAGAGCAAGACCGGGTGTTCAGTTATAACAAAAAGGCACAATTAGTTTCCTCCAGAACCCGGTCTTTCTCTCCTATAGCCATACCACTGTTAGAAACAAAAAAAAAAACTAAACAAAACTGATGCATTCTACAGTCTATACATCATGGAGAAGCCCCCTTTTCTTTCTAAGATACAGGTGAAACAATAACCCCAACAGAACCACATCCACTTGTGATCACATAAATGAGAAGTATTAAGCCCATTCTTAAAGCGCACCAAAGATCACACTAGAACAGCATTTAACTAGCACAAGACAAATACTCCCTAAGTAGTTTTGGACAGCGACATGTTCTCCGAAACACAATTTGACTTCTTGTTTCTATAAAAATGTTTATTGTAAAGCGATATATGTATACTTTTATGAAAGTATTTTTCAAGATAAATCTATTCATATAATTTTTACATTTTCAAGCTCAACAACTTGAGAGTTATTCATAATTTATATTCCCAAGGTTTGACTTAAACATTGTCCTAAACAACTTCCTTTACTAGTACGGAGGGAGTACATATTTTAAAATTGACAAAGTCAAGACATGCATCTCTACCTATCGATAGGCACTAACCTGTCGTTGAAAAAATAGTTAGCTATAAATATAAACACTCGTGTGAAGTTTAATAATCGAAACCCAAGTTATAGATTCTACCACAAGTAACATAATCAAATCAAGCTCACCTCGTACAAATACTTCCGGTGACAAATGCACTTGACACACACACACATATATATATATATATATTTGCTCAACTTGGTATGTAGACGGCGGCCGTTGTGGAGAGGCTGACAGCGGCCACCTCGTCTTCCCCTTCGATCTCCCTCGTCTCCCACCCCCGAGGACAATGGCGGCCCGGCTGCTTCCCACGCCGCCGCCACCAACGTGTCGTCGTCGCCCAGTGTGCTGGATGCACAGGCGCGTGGGGGAGGCGGTGGCACGCCCAAGGCCGCCATCGTGGTCGTCTCCACGCCCTCGAACACCGGCCAGCCCACGCGCGCCGCATGCCCGCCTTCGGCTTCGCTGCCTGCCGCACGAGCAGCCTCCGCCTCCGCTGCCAGCCACCCGAGCAACCTCCGCCTCTGCTGACGCCGTCCGCAGCCATCCTTGGGGCCACTGTGGCCTGTGCCGGTGAGCCGGGGAAGGGAGGGAGGAGAAAGAGACAGAGACAGAGAGAGAGACCGGGGATAGAGAGAGATAGAGAGAGGGGTGGGGAACTGACAAGTGGGGACCACCGATTTTTTTATTAAAAGATTTGCCAATTGGACTGCCACGTAGATTGAACCAAAACAACTGTGGATTGAGCCTGGGAGGTTAGTTGTCCGGTTTGCATTGTTGGGGTGAAGAAATATCCGGTTTTGTGGTTTAGGGAGGTAATTCGGTCGACCATAATAGTTTGGGGCAGGGGTAATTCATACTTTCTCCTAAATATAAACACACGTGTGAAGTTTAATAATTGAACCTAAATGTATAGGTTATACCACAAGTAACCTAATCAATCAAGCTACTATTAATTCACCCCGTACAACTACTTCCGATGACAAATGCACTTGGTGTATAACCTAGCTCAAGTGTGGAAGCGTTCCATGAATCTGCATGCATGAGTCATTGCTATATGCCAATGTATGGCTGCCTCGAAAGGGATCAGATTTATTGTTCTCGTCATATATACCGGAGTACGTATGTGTAGGATTACGTATACTCTATATATCTATCTACATGTGTAAGATCAACGTGTGTTTTGATTCTGATTCTGTGATGAACAATTGGCATCTGTGATTATTGGTTTTGATATTTGGAGATTATCGTCGAAGTGGTTTTGGAGATAATCAATTTTCAGGTGATGATCGGATTCGCTGTGATTTTATGTGACCGGTCCGACCGGGTGGTGTATGCCGGTCAGACCGGCGGTGATCGAGCGGTCAGACCGGCCGGCCCGTGGTCTGACCGGCCAACGCTGTGTCGGTTTCGGTTTCGGGTTGTTTATTTAGATATCCGTGATTATTTCGTGATTATGGCTTCTAGATGGATACTATACGTATGTAATACTGTTGTTTGCTACTGATGAATCAAGTTGGAGATAGCTTGGTCTCGGAATATGGTTTCTTTGTTTGTTCCATGTGTAGGTGACTCGATGTCTCGGGATAGTATTTGCGGTGATGGACCGGGAGTCGGCTTGGGGATAAGACGACGTCCGTGGTGGTCAGAGATCATGCGGGATACTAAGGCTAGAGTTGATGCACGTGGTTGATGGAGTTTCCATATGGCATACGATGGAGTTATTGTGTGCGTATGGGATGCGGAGTCGAATTTGGAAGGAGTCCAAATTTGGTACGATTGGTTATGTAAAGTTTCTTTCTTTTACTAGAGGGTTTCCGAAGGTGTTTAGGACTCTTAGTATGAGTTTGGTTCGTGGCTTTAGGCTGCATACCTCATGTATAAATAGAGGGGGAGCGTGAGGCTTCTCGGTATCGCTTTGTATCGCCTTTGTATAGCTTTTGAGAGCTAGTTTAGTTAGGGTTTCGAGTTTAGACGAGATTTTTGTAAGGAGTGCTGTTGGTGCACTTTGTAAACACAGAGAGAAGCAATAAAGTTGTCATCTACTTTGAGAGTTCATCGATTTGTGTTTCACCGGGTTTCGGCGGTCTAACCGGCGGTCAGACCGGTGGAAGGCGGCGGTCAGACCGGCGGCGGCGACAACAAGCGGCAGCTGATCAGGCGGTGAGACCGGAGTTCCAATCTCGGTCAGACCAGTGACTTCCAGACGGTCAGACCGGCACGACTACCTCGGTCAGACCGCGATCCATCGAATTCGAGGGTAACTTTTATTTCCGCTAAAAGTTTTCGGATTTTTGGGTATACCAACCTTTCACCCCTCTCTGGTTGGCTTAGTTCTTACTATTCGATCCTATATCATACTAATAAGCTGGCTAGAAAGCCTATAACACAACATTCGATTTTATATTTGTATACATGCACATATAGTATACAAGTACGCGCGTATATATACGTACGTACTACTATGAAGGTACGTACTGTATGTATTTATGATATGAGGTACTAGCTGGCTACTCCATGTAGGGTGTACGTACGTAGTACACCTCGAAGTAGCAGCTAGCTAGCTAGGGTCGTCGGCGACATATATCCAAAGTGGATAATTAATCTGTACCGTCCAAAATTAAACCCGATGGATGGATGGACGGCATCTATCGGCATGCAGTGAAGAAGGCCTAGACGTGGGCGGCCTGACTTATCTAATCGATCCGTCGAGATCTGGAAGCTTCTGCGTAGTTTAGGATCCGATTGGATCCAACATATTAACGCGGGAGCAGAGCCATGCTGCACACACATGCCATTGCACTTCTCTCACACACACTGGGGCCGATTCTAGTTTCGAACTTTTTCATCACATTAAAATTTTCTTACACATAAATTTTCAACTTTTATATCACATCGTTTCAATTTCAACCAAACTTCTAATTTTAGCGTGAACTAGACACACCCTAGGTCTAGGTGACGATATTCGATTCGGAAGTGTCATTGACGGAGCCAACGTCACCATCAAACCCGAACGACTAATAACCTTTTTTTCGCTGATCGATTAATTTTTATGGGTGTCGATAACTATCGGATAAAAGTAATGGCAAGGATGGAGTCCGGGCGGGAACCTGACTTGCTCAGGAGGTGGATCCGCGTGTCCTCTCATTGATAATGTTCCAAACAACATATGTACTGTTAATTAATTTAGATTATTGGCAGGATTATCAATTATCAAGAAATATCTACTTGACTGTAACTGCAAATGAAAACAAACTTAACAAATAGCTTAAGTCAATAGAATATTTGTTTTGAAAATATTTTCCTTAAAACATTGAGAATAAAGAATAAGCTGCTGAAGGTAGCTGATGCATAATATCCCAAAGGTTAATCGTCATAGGCGTTCACACTTTGTTCAAGGTCGTTAGGTCGTAGGTGGAACACTCATGAGCAAAGCAATACTGGAGCTCAAATATATGAGCTAGAGTACTCGTATACGTACATCATGAATTCATACGTGTGCATAGGCAATGGCCAAACACTCTCAATTTCTACTATCTTATGCGGGGAAGACCAAGTGCAGCAGCTACCTACCACTAGCTCAGCATAAAACTAGTGCTATCAAACGACAAACCGAATCCATGCATGACAATTGTTTAATTAAACCCCAAGTACTGTACATGCGTTAACTTTATTACTCTTCTTATTATAGTCTTTGTAGAAAACGATGGCTGGGCATAATTAATATTCCCTCCGTACTTTTTTTTAGACAATGTTTAAATCAAACCTTAGGAATATAAATCATAAATAACTCTCGAATTGTTGAGTTTGAAAATGTAAAAATTATATGAATAGATTTGTCTTGAAAAATACTTTCATAAAAGTATACATATATCACTTTTCAATAAATATTTTTATAGAAACAAAAAATTAAAGTTATATTTTGGAGACCGTGTCACTGTCCAAAACGACTTCCTTTATAAGTACGGAGGGAGTATTAAAGACCCACATTGTATCGATAATAAACTAAAGAAAAAAAATGGTGACAGGTCAGCAAAAGCAGAGGCTATAGAATATGGATGTCTACTGACTTGACTTCGGCTCTGTTCGGCCAAGTTCCCAGCACTCTCCTCTCGTTTTCTTCATGCACGCTTTTCGAACGGTTAAACATTGTATTTTTTACAAAAAGTTTCTATACGTAAGTTACTTAAAAAATCATATTGATCCATTTTTGAAAAAATAAATTATCTAATACTTTATTAATCACGCGCTAATGGACCGCTCCGTTTTCCGTGCGCATGTTAGAGTTAGAAACTCAGGCATCGGAACACAGCCTTATACTAGAGTACTCCCTCCGATATCATTATTGTTGACATTTCGAATAAGTTTAAGTTAAATATTTATAACTTTGATTATCAATTACTTTAAATGTATTTAGTTTGGCGTATAGATTTGTCTTACAAAATATTATAATACAAATAAAAATATATTTATTGTATATATTATAATAGAAAAGCATTGTCAAATATGTATTTTGGAGACCGTGCCATTATCTATAACGTCATGAATTATGGAAGAGTACTGTATCACACATACTATATATACACACAAATTCACTTGAATTTTTCAAAATTTCCAAATTGTTAGTATATACCTAGGTATAAGAATTTGATTCATACCTATACCTAACAACAAAACAACTCAAATTCAACTTTGTTTCACAATCCATATATTACATACCTAACTAATTATATGTTTGGATGCCATATACCTAATGTCAAAATATAACTAAACATGTTCAAATTTAGTTCAAACTTGTTTGAACTAGTTTGTAAAGAAGTTAATGTTCATACCTAAACATTTAAAAGTAATTTCATGCTCATTTAAATTGAGTATATACTCAATTTGAATCTTGTGTCCGGGCACCAAATAGTGTCCTAGTTAATTTTACTATATATAGGAGTTGGATAATATGAACCTAGGTGCATATGCACACTACTTCCCTGCATGACAAGTGGCTTTGGAGGTTAGGAGGCAATGGTTCATTATGCAGTTAGGATTGGTAGTAAATGTACCTACTCCCTTCAGTCAAATAAATGTAGCCATGGGGCAAGGGTCTGTCCATTATCCCAATTCCACAAATGCCCCTGACCATTCAAGTAGACCCGCATCTCATTTTCAACGTATAGCTAGGTCCCGCTTCCTCACACACATGGCAGTATGGCAGAGCCCATAGCCACCGCTTCTCACTCCGTAGTTCATGCTCGCCATCCTCTCGGTCCCCGATGTCGTATACGTCGTCGACCCCCGTCCGGTTAACCAAGCTTCCACGGCCGCACCTAAACAGCTGCTGCTGCTCATCGTCCCCCTCCGTGTCCCTGTTTACACTCAAATTTGACATCTATGGACGAAATAGGGAAAAGTTGCCAAAGTTTGGAAAGTGACGGGTTTCCTTCATAAGGCCGGTCAGACCGCAGGTATGTGGGCGGTCTGACCGCGGCCTGAACTCTGGTTTGACCGTAGGTATGTGGACGGTCAGACCGTCAAGGTCCGAGCCCGAGTCTGTTTTCGTCAGATCTCGGGTTTCCTTACTTGGGAAGGCATGTTTCGAGTTTCCTTTAGTTTATATCCCGAGTTGGATGTGGAGGAGGGCCTGTAGAGAGCAAAACCAACCCCTATTTAAGGGACAAGGCCGGTTCAATTGTAACCCCCGAACACACAATCTACTTGAATCGCTTTTTCTTTTATGTTTACTTTTCAGCCATGTTTTCTACTTTACCATAGTTTTAGTCCATCTTTGTCGATTTGCGCCAGTTTTAGTCCATCTTTGTCGATTTGCGCCGTAAATCGTCTGCCGCTGCTGCGAGACTGCAACACTTCTTTGTAGGTTTATCCTGAAAACCTTCCGTTTGCGGCCCACGAGTCAGGTAGTTATCCTTATATCGGTCTAAATCGGCCTAGAGGCTGATTTTAATCTCTAAATCGGCTCCGCTAGCCGGTTTAGCCGTTTTTCTGCAAAACCCATCTTGATTTGGTCCTTTGACTAGATCAAGGTGGTTGGCGACTCCATATCACCGTAAAGATTTAGGTGCTGCGATCGTGCTTGTCGACTTGTCTTGACAACTCCGCTGGGGAATCGATCTATTCCGGCTTTGCTATAGCCGAATATTTTGATCTACGTTCATCGTATCAGGCTTACGGCCGATTGCATTTTCATCCAATTGATACTTTCGGCCATATGGCCAAAATCAATCTATAGGCCGCCTCATCCAATTGATTCTTTCGGCCACACGGCCGAAATCAATCTATAGGCGGCCGCGGTCACGTACGTTGTATTTGCGCCGAATTAATCATTACTAGACGTCAACTCGTGCGTTGCACGGGTTATTGATATTAACTTTCTAAATACTAAAATTTTAATCATTAACTAATAATTATTTTTATTAAAATTATCATGCTTTAAAGTAGGCTGTATGCAAACTTTATTTTAAGTTCAAATATAGAAAAAAATATTTTATTTATGGTTGCCAAAAAAAATCAGTAACCATAGATGTAATGTAATCCATTCTGGTAATAATTATCTAGTACTCTATTTTTTAAATTTGATAATATCAAATCAAATATTAATAAGTACTGATTTATATACTTATCTTGGAGTCTCTAGTTAATTAGTATGTTGTACAACTGAATTTATTAATTCTAAACTATGAAAGACAACTGAATTAGAATTCTATCTTAATAAAAAAATTAGCACCTGATCTGTAGAGGTCTCTAGGTTGTTCATCATAGATGGAATCCAATCTCCTGGCCTTGTTCACCGCCGGTGAACAGCCGGCGAAGTTTCCAGGGCTCGCGGGTGTTAACTTTCAGAATTGAAGCCTCCGTCGGAACGACGACGATAACCCGACGGCATGGCGATGGCGAGGTCCGCGTTCCCATCAAACCACTGCATGATAGGGGCTGAGATTACAGGGGATGGAACCAGCATCGAGATTAGATTAAGGAACGCAATAGAAAAGGAAATGACCGCGGCTCTATGTCACTGGCGACCTTCATCTTCTTGGTGGCCGGCGATGGAGATGAGGAAGAAAGGAGCAGCCGGAGCTAGTTCTCTCGATTTTCTCGGCTCAGGAGTGGTAATGGGGAGGAGGCGATGCAGTTGGGAGAGAAGCAGAGATGGACCTCGGCGTTTTGAGGCGTCAACATGTCGAGCACACGCGTCGGCGCGTCCAGGCGATGTCCCCCCCTCTCTCACGCGTGCTCTGGTCGGCTGGGGGTGAGGAACAGAGGAAGGGCAAACTAAGGAGGCTTCCAAGTGGGTCCAGGACGAAGTACTCTAGGTGGGTAAGAGGGGGATGGGTAGGAACATGAGTAAACTTGATTTTTGAATGAATTTTCGGAATTATTTTCTCTTCTAACTTTGTAGCTTCATAACTTAATGAGTGATCCAGATTAACTAGTTTAGATGATTACACCTAGATTCCATTTTTTAATTTCACTCAAAAATTATGGATAGATTGCTCACAGAAATTAGAAGATAGGCTCATCGGAAAATAGTTTTAATTTTTGGGAGACCTAAACAGAGAAGATAAATTCTAGAAAAATTATATTTATTCATGATAATTAACCTAGTATTTGAATAAATTATTTTCCCTACACACCTCTATGCAGTTAAATGTACTTTTAGACAAGGTATGGTTTTAGCCGATTAGGAACTGTAATTAGTCTATTATTTGACTGGTTTGACTAATTTATTTGAGGTATCAAATTTAGTTTTTAAATTGTACCAAAATTACCGTAAGTTGTATATGTTAATAGAGCCTACATGAATTTTCCCATGATTTTATCTTGCACGAATTATTTTATATAATTAGCAAGACTTATCTCTTATATGTGTTTCCCTTTCCTAAATGCATGTAAATGTTTATAAAAGTTGTATTTGGACTCTTCTTAACCTGAGGTGATGTTAATATGTTAGAATTACAGTTTACCTTACACATTTGATAAGCTTCTTACCTATTTATGTATAAGTTTACTTTAGTATTAAATTAAGGGAATGCTTCTAGAGATGATTAAGATAGAATATACCCTATATGAGTTAATTTATTTGTTCACTTCCATGTTCGTGACTTGTCTTCAGATGGGTGGCCAAATCAGTTTTGTGGGGCTTGACATTGGCCTTGTTGATATATTTTAAGTTGTATTATGGTTCTTATGTATTATTTTCCAATAGTTAGCACTAGGTCCTAATGGTTTAGTTGTTTGTCTAGATTTGAGTTATTATTCATGAGAACTATTATGTAATGCAAATTGAAAATCCAAATGCACATGAAGGACTCAAGTCAAAATATGTCCTATGAGAGTATGCATGCTTACACATAAGTTTACATTTTTGTCCTAGGTTAGAGATGCAAAGGTTTTAATTTGTTCTCAAATTTTACTTCAGTACAAGTTAGGTTGACCACACCTAAAGTAAAAATGGAAATTTTTGGCTCTCAGAAATGGAAAAGTTAGATTCCAACTATTTTTGGCAAGAATCCCTTAACCCTAGAATTTTGGAATGTTACACATATCTTTTCGTTTGTTCCGAAAAGAATATACACTTTGTCACATACCTGAAATTTTAGAACTTAAAATTTCTTGGCAAAACAGTTATAAGCTAACTTCTACAATTTTGAGAGCCAAAAGTTTCCGTTTTAACTTAGGTGATGACCAACCTAAGCTGTTGCATAAATAAAATTTGAGAACCAAATAAAGCCTTTTCTTTCCTAACCTTGAACATAAATGCAATCATACATGTGTGCATGCATATGCATAATGCATGACATGACTTAGGTCCTTAGGTATTTGGATTTTGGTTTGCATCTCATGTTAGGATTCATGAGCATAACCTAGAAGAATTATTTCACTAAGCGTACCTATAACTATCACGCCCGGAATTTCTATCTAAAATTCCAAACGCTTACATGTGTGTAAACCCTCGTCCAGGAATCAGCCGAGGCACACAATAACAAATTGATAATAGAGTGCAATTATTACTCTAATTAATAAGCGAATATAAAGTCATTACAGAGGTAGATAGTTCCTCTCAAACAATAAAGTTCTAAGCAGCGGAAAAATAAGATAAACGACGCAGACGACTCCATCCCACAAGCAGCTTGACCAGGGCTACGCCTAATCCTCCACACCTTCGGCATCACTGTAGAACTCCTCCTCTGATGAATGATTGCAAGGTGAGTATATGACATACTCAACAAGCCACGCAGCAAATATGCAAATGCAAGTGATAACAAAGGATGGCATAATATAGTCTCATTTGCATAAATGGCATTTAATAAATACTTCAGAATTTAATAAAACAGTAAAGTATTTAATTAAACAATATTAATCCATCGCTATACAACATACCCGTTGCATAGGCCCAACCATTCTGAACAACCAATCCCGGCTGCACAGTTCTATCTCCAAACCATGAATATACCATTCCAAACCAGGAGCTAAACAAGTTATTATCATTATCATTTATTATGGTGAGAGATATGAAACTAATCACGAAAGACATTGTTAGACCCGCCCATAACCGCGGGGACGGCTATTCGAATAGTTTTACTCTAGCTAGAGGTGTACCACTGTACCCACAAGACACAACCTCAACATCATGTCAACCATGCGTCGTGATACTTAACAAGTACCCGAATAGAGATTATGACAATACCCTTCGCATAACACAATTCAAAACAGTGCACCGTTCCTGGATCATAATCTCCCCCTGAAACAAGGCATGGACTCCCCAGCGACCCCCGGGGGCTTATCTCCGCCACTTCACAGTCTGGTGCTCTACAATGAACCATACTATACAAAAAGTAAAGCCGTTGCCCACGCTGGCTTGTTGTTGGAACGGTTAATGTTTCACAACCGAAAATCATGAACCGGTCCTTAATTGTCATTAGCAAGACCATCAAAACCATGTGCTCACAACCCACCATTATCAAGTTTTAGTTGACAAATTAATTAATTAACCAATCACGATTAACCATCGTGATCTATCATTAAGCCATCATTAAATAATAGTGAATCATAAGTTATCCCATTTATATGAGCTAATGTCTCTAAGCAAGGCTAAGCATCCTAAGCACTTTAGCTAAAACCATATAATGTTCTAGCTAATCCAATTATTAACCAAACGACAAAGAATAGGTAATCAATAACAAAAAGGCTATAACAAAAGCAATAGGTTATTCCTACCCGATGACATTCAAAAATAAATGCAATAGTTGAATAGAAACAATAGCTTTAAATGGGATCACCATGCTCAAAGGGTTGTTTGGGATCTATGTGACTTGCCTTGCTGGCCTTGGAACTCTTCAAAATCTTCTCCTGCAAATTCGGACTCTCCGGGAACGTCGGAATCTAAGCAGAAAAGAGCAAAATCACCAAAACAGCACATAAACAATCATGAACAGTATATGTGGATATTTTTAACATGTAGATCTCAATTTTAGAAAAATTTAGAGACTTGAACCAACTAAAACCGAGGTAAGATGAATTAGTTATGAATTTTTAAAGATTAAATCGGATTAAATCATTTATCTAGATTTTAATTGAATTATGACGCAATAAAGAATTATTTTTGAAAAGGGCAAAGAGATTTATTGCGTCAGCGGCTCGGGTTTACGGTGGACCGGGTGCACGGGTACAGTCTACGGAACGAACGGCCGAGATCGATCTAATCCAAAACGGACGGCCGAGATCGACTTGATCTACCGCGGGTCAACAGGTGACGCGGAGCTGACATCAGCGATGACGTCATCACCGGCGACGGCTCGGCCACTCACACTCGCCGGCGAACGATGGCGCGGCGGCGCAAACGGAGGACACCTACGCGTAGAGAGCGACGCGGCGAACTCACCGAGGGCACGGACGGCGGCGGACGACAACGGACGGTGACGGCGGCGAGGTCGAAGCGGCGGCGGCGTTCGGGTCGACGACGACGGCGATGCTCCGGCGGGAAACGGCGGTGACTGAGCGGTGGAAGAGGACGGTGATGACTTGGCGATCCCGACGGCGGCCTTCCCGAGCGACGACGACGACCGGAGCGGCGGCGGCGCTCGGTTGAACTCGCGGCGGCGACGACGACGCAAAGGCTAACGCGGAGGCGGCGCTACTAGCGGCGGCGAGCTAAGGCAAGGGTGGCGACGGATAGAGGAGGTCCCGGGGGTCCTTTTATAGGGGCTAGGGGGCGGCGACGGAGGCCCACGGCGGCCGGCGGCGAGAAGTAAAGATTAGGGTTAGAGGAGAGGAAACGAATCCGAATCGAACTCGAATCCGGCGATTTCCAAACGAAATTAGACGATGATTCCAAAAGAGAAAAGATACAGGGGATCCCAAGGATCATTTCCCCTCTATTGATTCGACCGGAGATGGAAAGACATGGGCGAATTTTGGAAGGGCGGCAGCGGCTGGCGCGCGGCGCGGCTAGGGCACGGCTGGCACGAGGTAGACAACGGCCCTGATAGGTGGGCCCCACCTGTCAGCGGGAGAGAGGAGGGCGAGCGGCGGCTCGGCTCGGCTTGCGGGCTGACTTGGACCAGGGAGGGAGAAAGAGGGTTTTGGGCCGACTTTCGGCCCAAAGCCAAAAGAGGGATTTTAAAACCTTTTTCTATTTAAATTATTCATGAAATGCAATTCCATTTATTAAAAATACTTCCTTGGCTCAAATAAATCCCAGAAGAATCTAGGTACTATAGTATCAAATGAAGTATTTAATAAAATTTTATCTAGCCTACTTTTATATTGGAATTTATTATTTAAAATTAGATCTTTTCTTGTAGACTTTTAAAATCATTTCTAATAATTCCATTTAAACAACAATTTATAAATTTGGGATTTTTAGGGTGTGACACTAACTTTGGGAAGATAACATTGGATTTTGGTTTGCATCTCATGTTAGGATTCATGAGCATAACCTAGAAGAATTATTTCACTAAGCATACCTATAGCTAACTTTGGGAAGATAACATGTGGACTTAAGGTTAAACTCAAACATCATCTTCTCAGCTCAAAAGAAGTTTAATAAAAACCCTATAATAATATTAGATGCATTTATGAAGTAGCAACACATATACAAAGAAAGGTTATTCTAATTCTTTAAAATAATCTATGCAAGATAAAATCATGGAAAAATTTATGTAAACTATGTTTAGCATAAGCAATTCACTATAATATTGGTACAAATTAATAACTAAGTTTGATACCTCAAATTAATCCGTCACAGCAGACAACTAAAAGAAATCAAATTAAATTTTAATCGGCTAAAGCCATACTTCATCCAAAAGTACATTTAATTGCACATAAGTGAACATGGGAAATGATTTATTCAAATACTAGATTATTTATCATGAATAAATATAATTTTTCTAGAATTTTCCTCCTCTGTTAAAGCCTCCTAAAAATTCAATCTAGCCTTTAAATAGCCCATATTTGTTTAATTTCTGTGATTGATATATCCATTATTTTTGAGTGAAACCAAAGAAAATGGAATCTAGGTGTAATCATCTACCTCCAGTAAAATCAACACTAGATAATCTGGTCTACACATTAAGCTATGAAGCTACAGAATTTAGAGGAGAAAATAATTCCGAAAATTAATCTAAAAATCAAGTTTACCCAGTCCTCTACCTATACCCCTCTCCCTAGCTTAGCTTCCATCGACTTGGCCGACCAAGAACACAGAGAGGAGAGATCGAGCGAGCCGACGCGTGGCCACAACGTGTCGTCGACCTCGGGTGCCCTTTTCTCGCTCTCTACTCCTCCCAGACGCGTCGCCATTCTCCATTCAACACTCAAAGCCGAAGAAGCCGAGGGGAGCAGGTCCTCAGCCTCTCCGTCATCCTCAACCTCGCCGCCGGTCGTGGAGGCGATGACCATCGCCATCTCCGTTTGAGTCAAGGTCACCTCCATCTCTTTCGCGTTCCCATCTCTCCACACAACGCCGAGCATTTTCTCTTTTGACCACCTCCTGTTTTGTGCCACACAGCGGCCGGAACGCGACCTCGCCGACGACACCCTGGAGCACGCACCGAAGCACCGCCGCTTCGACATCATCGTCGTCCGGCCATTCTCGTCCATCCCGGAGCAAGCCGCTGCGTCGTCATCATCGCCTCGACCACCTCTTCAATACGCCTCAAGAACCCCAGCCGGAGACGTGAAGAACTCGGAGACGCACTCTTTTCTTCATCGGCTCCGATCTAGAATCACCTCCGCCGTCATCGTCGATTACCACTGCCTCGGTGAGCCATCGTACGATTCCTCGCACAGACACCATCTCCATGACCTCACCACCCTTGTGCATGCTTGCTTGTAGCAGCTTGTCGTCCCGTTCAAGCCGTCGCTGTTCACCCGAGGAAAAGCGCCGTCGCGAGCTGTTCTGCGAGTTGCCACTGCTATCCATACCTTCCCGCGCCTCGTTCAAGTTTCGGTGAGCATCCAGAAGCCTCTAGAGTCGCATGCATGCACTTCATTCACCTAGAAATAGCCTCTAAATCAACATGCATCACCACGCGGAAACATTCTCCGCTCGGACCCGCCGCTGGCGCTACTCCGATGTCCCCTAACCAAGAAAACTAGAG
The DNA here is from genome assembly GCA_000338895.3 of Oryza meridionalis. NCBI lineage: Eukaryota > Viridiplantae > Streptophyta > Magnoliopsida > Poales > Poaceae > Oryza > Oryza meridionalis. The sequence goes on along the minus strand of CM002535.2, from coordinate 8,809,863 downwards.
GAATGGAATCACAAGGACGTGCTCTTCATTTTATCTTTTCACCCCAACTCCACCCGAGCCACCAATCGTCGCCGGCGAGCTCGCCAAAGCCATGGTCAAGCACCCAGTCCATCGGGCTGCTGGAGGTTGAAGATGAGGACTTTGTCCTGTAAATGATAAAAAATATAGGGTTCAAACAATAAAAACTTCAGTCGCTTACATGTGGACCCATAGACCTAAATGCAGTTCACATAAAGCCCAGGGACCTCTTTGTATATATGTTCAGCCACCGACCAGTGGACCCATGTGTATAAAAAAATATATGAAAATGCAAAGAAAAAAACATTAAATGTTTAACAGTGAAACACCCAAACTCGTAAAATCCATATAAAATCAAATATAGCTCATTTTGAAGTGATTCCAGTCGCTGTAGATTCACAAAGTTATGTCATTATTCGAGGGATATAAAACTTGACACTCACTGTACAAACTTTGCCTCTAAAATTTTATCTAATATAAGTCATACATAAGGCATATACAAATTTATAAAATGCATAGAAAATTCATCTCAACTCATTTTGAAACAAACTCAAGTTCTATAAATTCATCACCACGCACTCTCTGATTAGGTGAAATAAAAGTAATTACTTACTTTGCATCAAATGCCTCTAAAACAATTATCCTTAAAATGACTAGTTCTAGATAAGCCAAACTTTGCAAATTCATATAAAATTCAATTTAGCTTCAATTTGTGTAAACTTGAGTTCTGTAGAATCATCAAAATGTGTCTTCCCAGGTTATGAAACAAAATTATATACTTACTGTGTAGTAAAAGCCTCTAAATATTCATATAAGGATTTACCAACATAGAGCGCCTTTAATTTGTAAAATTTGTAGAAAATTCATTTTTAGTCTAAATGAAATGAACCAAGTTTCTATAGAACCACAAATAGCAAGCTTCGACATAGTAAAATAAAATACGACACCTTTTGTACAAGTTATAGCTTTAACCTAGGAGTTAATTACCTAGTGATAGTTAAGCAAAATATATGTGTAGAAGTATTTATTTTGCACTCTAGTTCTGAACAAACCAAAATAGAACTTGTTAGGACCAGTAAGACCATAGTTCTATCCCCATCCACCAAAACTTAGAAGAATTTAGCTCATATAATAATTTCTAAGTTAGGCCCCATTTAGCACAGCTCTAGGTCCCAACTCTAACTTACCTAGAGCCGGAGTTATGCCAAACGGTCTAGATCCACCTTTTTTTGAAGTGGAGTTGGCAGAGCTACTCCTAGAAAATAAACTATGGGGGTGGAGCTAGGTTTTTGCTGCTCCACAACTCCACTCCACCCCAAAAGACCTACTACCCTCTAATTTTTTAGTGTATTTACACGAAAATGCCACTCAACTAACCCTACACTCCTCCTTTCCTCCCGTTCTCTCTCCTCCCCTCCCAATCCCGAGCGTGTGCCGGCGATGGCGGGCGGCGGCGGCAGCGGCACCGTCAGCGGCAGCGGGCTGCGACATCGTTGGCGGCGGCGGGCTGCGGCGGCTCCGGGACGACGACAGGCGGCGACGGGCGGCGCAGTGTGACGATGACGAGCGGGCGGGGACCGGCGGCGGCGGGCTACGGCAGCGTCGGCGGCGGCGGGCCGCGGCGGGGGGGTGTGACGATGACGCGCGGGCGGAGGCCAGCGGCGGCGTGCTGCGGCAGCGTCGGTGGGGGGGGGGCAGCGGCGGCTGCGAGACAATGACGGGCGGCGCAGCGGGACGAGGATGGGCGGCGCAGCGGCCGGGACGACGAGCGGTGCGGTGGCCGGGACGACGACGGGCGGTGCGCGCGGCCGGCAGCTTGCGGCGCGGCTGGAGCCGATTGGTTTTGTTTTTTTTTTCATTTTTTTATTTTTTTTCAGATCTAGAGCTGAAAGTATAGCCAAACACTTTTAACGAGATTTCAACTCCAACAGGAGCTAGCTCTCATTGGAGTTGAAGTTTAGAGTTAGGAGTTGGAGTTTGGAGCCCTACCAAATGGGACCTTAATATAATGTGTTGCTAGTCTAGATTAGAGCACCCCTAGATTATAAAGTATGAACCATGGTAGTAAAGACCATAAATATGTGAACTAAAACTATTTTAGATAAACAAGTTATTCCTTTTATTCAACTTAAATATGATGTAGCATGTTCTGAACATACAACTCTATAGTCATGCACATAGAAAACACTATATGCCTAGAATACGTCATCCTTCGGTAGAGCAAAGCAAGGACACAGGGCACAAAGCATTTCCCGACCACGGATAGGTACCATGTGTTACCATTCATTTGTCACTTACTTGATTGTAATAAGAGGAAGAGTGTTCGTTCGGGCTAACGTTGTAACTCGTAAAATCTATAAGAAAATAATTATAACTCCAAAAATTGTGAAACCAAATGCATTAGTCTTAGAAAACACATCTCTATGTCCCTGTAAAGTAAAATCTAATAAAAACCCCTTTGCAATAATATTTTGTAGCACTACCTAAGACTATACTACTATAAACCGACAAAACTTCTAAAATTCATAACTCCTAAATGGAATAAGATAAAATAGAAATTCTTTCACCTAAATTCATTTTAGACTAGTACCTAATCACTGTGCATAAATCATGCATTTTAGAGATTTTGGATTTTCAGCTCTTTCGGTGTTTAATTGCATAACGTGTCCTTTATCTAGATAATTGCATAATCGGTGAAGGAGTGGATTAGGTGCTAACATTTCTCTGAACAAGGCAAATTTTCTCCTTCCATCCTTTGAACACATTGAGGAATGAAAATGTTTGTTTGCAAAATTGCATGTGAACTTAGACTATATCGGTATTTGAAATTGGGTTAAGGTAGTTATGACCTATTTGCTGCATTCCCTACCTTGAATAATTGATCCTCTTGCTGTTTGAACCCCTAGAAATGGTTAGAGTACACACTTTGTGCTCAAATGGGTTTATATATGCTCTATGGGTTTATATATGCTCATTCCATCTATGATTAAAATGTGATTTTGACACATGAACCCTTGCTGGAATAAAATGAATATGATGGGTATTTTCGAACTAAAATGTGTAAAATGTGATTTTATACTTAGGCGGCAAGTGGTGTGCATATGGTGTTAGTTGCATACCGATAGGGGGAGTGTTTGCCCAAGTCCATAAGGACTGAACTTGTGTCACCCATTTAAAGTTATCCGTACATCCACATGTGGCTTTATGGGGGGATCTTGGCCTATTAAGTTAATCACTTGTCTAACCTTGCATTCGGGAGGCCGTTGTAGTATAGGTAGGGGCCACGAGTGTACTGTGGGCTACCTAGAGGAACTACCCATGTGTGTTGAACCTTAGGATGAGTGTACTGTTCCTAAGTGTGTGATCGTAGGATGATAAATTCCCTACGTGTGTGATTTCCGTGAGGGGACAAGTGTACTGTTCCACCTTACGGCATGGGCGTCTAAGTCTGTCCAATACAACGATATTGTGCCATGTTGGTGGGTTCCCGTTGTGTCCGCTACCACGGCGTTAAGTTTAAGGCGTGGACCCGCCACTTAACGGTTCTAGGTCATATAACGTGTATGGCCTAGGATGGAGGAACACGTATCGTGCTCATGCAAGGTTAAACAATGTTTAATGTAAAAGCCTCGTTATGATGTCTAGACCGCACTCAACGTGTAGAGTGTGGTGGTGCGTCGCGAGCACAAAATAAACTAGAGTGTTCATATCATGTGGGTAAAGCTGTACAAACTCTGCCGCACTCAACGTGTAGAGTGTGGTGGTGCGTCGCGAGCACAAAACAAACTAGAGTGTTCATATCATGTGGGTAAAGCTGTACAAACTCTGCAGAGTTCTCTAAACTAATCGATTAGCCGTGCTCACGGTCATGAGCACTTTGGTGAAGTGTCATGAGTATAGACAATGTTTTAAAATATGAACATGTGACTTGATTTGAAATTGATAAAATGTGTTGAGTTGTGTGATTGTGATGGTATATTATGACTTGTTGTCAAGGATGACATCAAGAGATTGATTATGATGGAATTAGGATGAACTTAATGTTAAAACTTAAAACTTGTTTTAGTTAATTGAAGCATCAACTCCTTCACAAAAGAATTTCGAAACAAAACTTGCTTTATGCTGAAATTGAACTACATATTGCCTTCCTTTGAATATATGCCTTACATGTAGTATGGTAAGATTGACTTGTGCTTGCCAGTACATTAACTTGTTTAATGTACTGACTCTTGCTGTTGATATAACTTTTGTTTGTTGTTGATATAACTTTTGTTTGCAGGTTTAGACCTAGTTTTGAGTGATGCGGGATCCGATTGCTTTTTCTAGGATGAGAACTTAAAGGGGTAAATCCCTAGTCGGTGTGCTTGTGATTGGGTAGTCAAGCTTCCACTATTCTCTAATAAGTCTATTTGGCCGGTCGGCCTATGTAATTATTAAGTTGTTGTAAGTCTTAAGTTTATTTCATATTAGTTGTGTTTGCTATGTATAATCATGCTTAAGATGAAAGTGTGGATCTAGTGTATATCCTGGGAACTAGATTCACATGAGTATGAGCTAGGAATATTTGAGAGGTTGTAGATCTTTAGCCATTCTTGTCAAATCTCCTGAATGTGTAGCACATCTGGTCGCCGCCTTCGAGTGGTTTGACGGGCACATCTCAGGCTGAAGTTGACTGGCAGACTAAAGGCCCAGCAATGTCTCCAATATTCCTCTCTCAAGGCGTCGGATGTTTCATTATGATTGCTTGATGACTTGAATTATTCACTTCATCTCTCAATTATAATGGAAGGTCCGGAGAGCCTACGAGACACTTTCATGGAAAGAATTAAGCACACTTCTTAGTTTTCACGATAACTGTAAAATCGATCTTCGAAAAGGACTTTCTGGGTTCAAGAAAAACAGATTTTGGGAAGACATTTCTGGTGCTTCAATTTGCAAGAAACCTAGAATAAATAATATCCATAATCCTACACTTAGGCTTATGCACAGATGGGTTGCTATGACTTTATTTCCTAGAGGTGATCTTAGACCCATTAGGGAAGATGAGTTGATTATCATGTTTGCCATGGTTAGAAAAATCAAAGTTGCTCCTGTTAAATGTATGATTGGACAATGGTTAGAAAGTATTAAGTATACTGCTCCTGTTGACTGCACTTCTTTGATTACTCGCATAGCAAATGGACTTGGGGTGATTACTACTGATCAAATTGAGTACATTTCCACGGTCTGTCCCTATGTCGATCAAACTTATCTAGTGCAAGGGCACAAACTTAAGCATGGAGCCGATGGCTTGTTGATATACTTTTTTCCCGGTTGTACAAATAAAATCTCGTTACCCAACTCGGGATATCATTTGTACAACTGCTAGGAACTAACCATTCCCCTACAGACCATAGAAGAATCTCGTGCAGACGGAACATACAGGGAGACACGCAACAAGGCAAGGCAAGAACATGAGGGATCATCATCATCGACACCCGTGCAGATGTACGAGACGGACTGGGAGCCAACAGGAGATGCACCCGGTTGGACCCAAGCTTGATGTCACAGCACCGGAGGTTCGGCTTAGCAGAGTGCCAGCGAGGACCAATGGCAAACACCGCATGAAGTACATTGGGGGAATACACACCCAATGTGTAAAGTCACGAGGAGACTGGACACCCTCAATATGCAAACGGGAGAGATCCAGTTGAACCTCGATGGACACATTGCTCAGACGCAAGAATGGCAGCAAAACGCTGATGCTCAGTTCTCCAACATCAATAATCTGATGCAGCAATGGCATGCTGATCTTCAAGCGTACTTTTGCTTCCAGGGGTTCAATCCCTACCATGGACCCTGAGCGAAGGACAAGCTTGGGGGGAGATGTCTCACCCCCACTGAGGTTACTTGTATCACATTGCATATTTCCCTTTCCAATTGCATGTTTAATTTCCACATTGCATGTTATAAAACAAAAATAACATAAAAATTTGCAAAATAGAAAATACAAAAAATATAGGTTAGATTTTATCATGCTAGGTAAGACAACTTAGTTCTCTTTGTTGAGATGATGAATAGTTGCTCTGTTTTATATCTCTCATATATGGGTTCATGGTTAAATACTCTCTCAAAGGTTGAATAAAAGTAACCACATATTATCTGGGAACTTGAGGTAAGTGGGCTGCACTTGCTGAAATAATTCTATGTTGTTGCGAGATATGAGATAGTAATAAGAGTGCTATAATCCCGTTCCAAGTTTGACTTGAATTCCCGATGTTTTATTTTTCAAATTGATAAACTCATAAAGTTCCTCATTTGATGTAAATTCCTACCAGAGCCAAAAAAATTCATATTGATTAAACCATGTACATTTTGGTTACTTGCAATTCCATTGAACTTTGTCAAATCCTTGTGACTTGTGTAGATACTTTTCATGCTCTATGATCAAGATCATACACCCACATATATGCACATGCTAAACTCCTACACTAGGAGCTAGCATTTATTCATTCCATTTATCCATACCACCATGAAAATAAATTCTCCATGCTTTTATCTGCTTTCTTCTCCTAAAACGAAAATCCTTTCTGAAAAGAAAGAAAAAAAAGAGAGAAGAGGGAGGGAAAGGCATGGTTATGAAAATAATAAAGTTATGCTCTCTTAATTATGAGCATGATGATGAAAAAAAACAAAATAATGTGTAGCCATTCCCTCTCCTTATCGATAAAAGAATGATTTTTTGGAGAAGGAAGTAAGCATAAAGGAGAAGCATTTTTCTTTATTTTTCCACAGTTCATTTCCACCATATATCACACACACTTTGCACGATCTTGATCTTGAGTATGTTTAGTCATCTATTTTAGTCAAAGTTTTTGACTTAGTAATAAATGTGAATACAAGTATGCCATGTTTGATCCCTACAAAGTTCCGCATATCAAACCTTAGAGTAGGAATCAAAAAGGCAAAATGGCGAGGAATTCATATTCATACACTTGGAGTGATTGAGTGAATCATTTGAGGAATATGGATTTCTTTTGCAAAATCATTTGAAAACCTCAGGAATAAAAGTAAAATAAAGACGTAACTAGCGCTCTAATTGCTATTCTGTCTTTCAACTGCTCAAGACAAGGTAAAGCAGTGTCCCGTAGGAATCAGATGTAAGGGTAAGCCACAGTGATAAAATTATTCGATTTAAGAGAGTACACATACCTTGTATCTGTACATTTAAGATATACAATATGGTAGCATCTCCTGATCAATAACCTAGTCTTTGTTCCCTTTCGTCCTTTACTCAGGACAAGCAAAGGTTTAAACTTGGGGGGTTTTGTTGATGGTCATTATTGATCAGTTTCGCCCATCAATATAACCTAAATAAAGAAGAACTACTTATGCTTGCAATGCATAATGTGTTAGAATAAAATAAAATCCATTAGTATATGGTTTACTAACCCTTTACAGAGAATGAGTACAAAATGCAGGAGAATCGACATCAAAATAGAGGATCAATCAATCGGACGATGTCGAGAATCAGACTTATCAATGAATGGGCTAAGAACACAGAAATGACACGACCAATTGGACCAAAATTCATAAGGCTGTAAAACATAACAGGAGACGAGGCCACCTGCTAGAAACAGGGCCGGTTGGGCCAGCCCAGGGTTCGGCCGAACCAGCCGCAGCGCCGATGGATGCAGGGTTTGGCTGGACGGCTGGGATTGATCCCCAATAACGGTTGGAGGGTATTACCGATCTTTCAAACCATCATTACCAGCCTATATAAACCCCTCACTCTCTTCATTTCAACACACACCTCAAGCAAAGCTTTCTCATACTCTCTTAAGACTAGTTTAGTATTCTCAAGCTAGTGGAGTAGGAATAGAATATAAGTTCGAGTCCGGAAGTCTTCGGAAGAGTTCAGGTATGGCTCTAGTACCCCTCCTTGCTTCTTTTGTAAGACTTGTATTTTATTTAGAATATTCTTCTATATACAATTCTGGTATTGTAATACTTTCCGAGTATATGAATACCAACTTTACTTTATATCCGAGTTATATTGATTATACTGCTAGCTTACCTGGGAGATGCAATCGTGCGGGTATAATGTTTGCTTATGCAATTACTCTATGTCATGACGATGATGTTAGAGTAGCATCTAGTAGTTTAGGCGTGGTGTTTAGATTATTGGATATTATTATTTGGGGTTATATGCTGCAGAAGAGAGGTGGGTCATTGATGGTGACAGCTCAGTACGGGTATTCCTCCGCGCGTGTATATAGTCCTAAGTTAATTTCCTAGGGATGGTACTCCTCCGTATTTAGCCCCGGTTGTATGGTCATGATGGGTTGTCGTAAGGAACTTGGCAGTCAGGGGTGGCTTCTCGAAGTAGTAGGAGGTCATCGGAAAGAGGGTATTAGCTAGTTAATCTTATAACTAGGATGTATGTATAATATGTATATTAGAAGTATAGGAATAGACTCTTTTCTAATTTCTTTCCACTTAGCTTAGATAATTATAATATGAGAGTTAGTAGTCTTATGCTTGTGTGTCACTCTACCCTATGCTTATCATAACCCCTTCTCAGACATGATTATTACAAGTAATATATAAATATTAGCTTGGCTCACTCTATTATAATCTTCCTACGGGATTAAACAAATACGATACCCTTGGAATACTCTCGGGTGAAATGCTTCAATGGTATATCCATGTGCTTGTGGATGAAGTCTGTAACCATAATATACCATGAATATTCCCGCGCTATTGCTGGGAATTATATTTCTAGTAATGTCGTTAAAAAATACCAACACTATTGAAAAAATTATTGATCATTGTGTAGATGCATCTATTAGCACTTGTATTGACAAAAATCATGAGATGTTAGAAGATACGTTTAAAACTACATTTAATGAGTCTACTGAGAAAATTGGCTTCAAAATAGCCAGTTATCAACAATATAATGCTACTTCTACTTTTGTGTCTACGGGCGTTTACACAAAAGTATGGATAGATCAACGGGCGTTTACATAACCGATTCCACAGGAATCGGTTATACAAAGAACTTAGCTGACGGTCAGACCGTGCATAACGCCGGTCAGTCCGCACTCTATGTCGGTCAGACAGTGCCCACCATAGATGGTCAGACTGTGCCCTATCTCGGCTAGATCGTACCTCCTCTTGCCGGTCTGACCTTATCACTGACCACTGGTAAGACAGGGCCATTGGCCGGTTGGACCGGGTGCTTGGCTGGTCAGACCGGACTGTCTATAGCCGGTCTGACCGACGTCCTGGAATCGTGTCCAGATTTTTGTCCCACGACTAATGGCACTGATTTTAATTGTTATTTACCTCATGTTAATGATGTTAGTCATGCTATTCCACATACACATACTATTTTCACCGATAATATAGCATGTATAGCCGAATCAAGAGACGGTTCGGATTGTTCTAATAACTGATGCAACAATGCAATAACCGAACCAAGTATTGGTTCGGATTGTGTTGCTAGCTTAGACAATAGCATCATTGAGAATATAGCCGAACTAAATGACAGTTCGGATTATATCACAAGCAAAAGTAAAATAGTATTGTAAGCTAAGACCGAGTCACAAATCGGTCATGTGAATGTTGGAAAAGATAGTGACAATGTCTCGCGGGATAGAAGTGAAATAGAATCCAAAGTAGCTATGCATACATATCAAAGGTTGTATCTTGAGCATGTAAATTCGGTCCCACATCTGCAAGAATTTGAGGTGCCCAACTTCACGAAATTCACAGGTGAGGATGCTAGAACAACAATGGAGCATATCAGCCAATTCGTTGATCAATATGGTAAGGCCGGTAATAATGATTTGCTTAGGTTAAAGTTTCTTTGCCGGGGTATCTGGCTGGTCTAACCGTCAGCCTACGGCCGATCTGACCGATCCTCTTGGCCGGTCAGATCGACGGCTTCTAGCCGGTCTGACTGGTTCCATAGGCCGGTATGACCGGGGGGGGGGGGGGCGGCAGAGGTGTTTGCGAAAATTGAGGGCAATACATGAGCTTCTGCTTCAATAAAAAATATCAAGATTCTTTGCTTGTCTCCTGGAAAACAACCACAGCCGAAGTGGATACCTTCAGGCTTATCTTGCTCTCAAAAGTGGAGGTTACAACGTCTTTGGGCCATAGGACAGAAAGAAAAAAAGGCCGAAGACATAAGAGACCAAACATGTAAGAATTTAGAACTTCGAATAGTAAGCAAGCAAGTGTGGAGACCTAAAGAGGTAAAAGTTAGGAGATCGGTGATTTCCCAAAGTAGTGATGAATCCGATTTGATGAGAGAAGAATCATCGGTCTGTTGACACGTAAAATCAATTCACGTAACAACAATGATAACTGTTGTGCTTTCGTGACGACGAACGACTAGTTTTCGAGCAAACTAGCAAAGATCTTCACTTTCGTGGAAGAACCCGACTGATTTTCAACGCAAACCAGTAAAGATCAAGGAAGAGAAATGTGTAGTAAATTGCAGAGAAAAATAACAGATGTCTTGGAAAATTGTCTAACCCTGTCACTGATCTGATACCCTAATACATATAGGAATACTCAAACACCAGCTGCGCACGACTTGCAGCTAAATGATCCAGAAAATCCGCTAATATAATATGATTCCATATAATGGAATCCATTACCAAAAAGCCTCACATGATAGCTCTAGTCAGCTGGCCTTGCCGCATGTCAGAAGAACCGGGAGTTAGCTTCCATCCTTGACGTTGCCTGATTGCCTTGCCTGCACTTGGTTCAAAATCTTGTCATCTGCCGTGTGCAATGCAATTCATATATGATGCTTTGTGGCCGGATGTCCAGCACGCTGCAACCATCCATGCTCCACTGCCACAGGCTCATCTCCTCGGCTGTAGCAAAATTTCATATGGTGCTAAACACCTACATACCAAGCTAAACGCCCCCAGCCACTCTGCACATGACCAGATGCACCATGTCCCTGCACATAGATTTACCATCCCTCGAGTCAACTGTTTCAACTAGTAAAACCCATAAACAAAATAATATGGCCTGCCCCAGCTAACAAACAATAGGCCAAATTACACCACTAACACATGCCCCCCTGTTTTTGGTACGAATAATGTGAGATTTTTTACCGAAAACACTATAAAACAACCACTCAAGACGATATTCAGACATGATATCGGTCCTAAGCCAATCTACAAACATCCTCTCAAAACGATACTCCAAACGCAGTATCGATCTTGAGACAATTAAGCTTCTTGCCATACACTAGGATAATACCTTTTTAAATACTTCCCGTTAAGAGCTTTAGGCAACTTCTTCCCCTACAAAGTCTGCACAAAATATGAATTTCCCGGGACTATTTCTACAATTTTATAGGGACCTTCCCAGCTCGGCGACCACTTGCCAAACTTATTACTTCTAGCACCAATTGGCAAAATCGTTTTCCACACTAACTCACCTATTTGAAACGATTTCTCCCTCACCCTCTTATTGTAGGCCTTGGCCACTCAATTTTTCTCTCTCAATCGCTCTTAGCGCTTTTAATCTCTCCTCCGAAACATCATCTATCCTATCTAACATCAAGTTTCTATAATCGGTAGCCGACAACCCGCTTTGTCTGGCCACTCGAAGAGCTTGCAAACTTACCTCCACTGGCAACACGGCCTCCTGTCCATAAACTAGCTCATACGGTGTCACTTGTGTAGCACCATGTTTGGATATCCGATGAGCCCATAAAGCTTCAGAAAGCACCTCATGCCACCTCCTAGGATGTTCTTCTATTTTCTTCTTTACAAGTTTAATCAAAATTTTATTACTGGATTAGCTTGAGCATAATAAGGCGACGAATTCAGCAATTTAATCCTAAATGATTCGGCAAACTCACTAAATTGATGAGACATAAAAGATGCTCCTTGATCAGTAGTTCATGTTTGAGGGATGCCGAATCTATGAATAATATGCTCTAATACAAAAGCAATAACCTCCTTATGGGTCACGTTTTTCAAAGGAACTGCTTCTGTCCATTTAGTAAAATAATCCGTAGCAACCAGGACGAATCGATGTCCCTTAGAAGACGCAGGATGTATCTCACCTATAAAATCTAAACCCCATCCTCTAAATGGCCACGGCTTGACAATAGGATGCAACATAGCCGCAGGTGCTAATTGTATATTCCCGAATTTCTGACACGCCTCACACCCTCTATAATACTGAAAACAATCCTCCAACATCGTCGGCCAATAAAAACCTGCTCTTTTCAATAACCATTGCATCTTATGAGCCGACTGATGTGTCCCACAAATTCCCTCGTGCACTTCTCCCATGGCCACTTTATATTGATCTGGACCCAAACATTTTAATAGTAACCCATCTATGGTTCGGCGATATAATTCATCATCCAATAAAGTATATTTAAACCTGTCGCCGAACCTTCCTATCCTTCGTTTGACCCGAGTTTTTCAAACAATTAACTAAAGTCTCTCTCCAATCACCCGGCTCAAAATCCACTGCTACTTCAAACAAACCAGTGCTACTGCTATTTGTTTTAGTATTGGCTGCGTTTAGTTCCATCCAAAGTTTGGATTTTGGTTGAAATTGGAGATGATGTGACTGAAAAATTGTGTGTGTATGACAGGTTGATGTGATGGAATTTTGCAAACTTTGATCCAATGTTTGGATCTAAACAAACCCTATGTTTTGCGCCTACAGTGGCCGAACCATCCATTCCACAGCACATGCATCTACGAGCTACTACCCTATGCTCTGGACTACTAATACCAGGGACATGCTCATGTATATCATTCTCAATTTTGCCACATGCACACATAAAACCTCCCACACTAGTTACATTTAATTCGGTACACGCCCCAGCACTAAATGGCACCGAATCAATACCCTGCAAACTAAAGACCGGCTTCTCTGATATATAAAACAATCCTCTCTTAACCTGATAGCCAGATGCTTGCTGTGCCAAGTAATTTGCTATACTATTCTCTTCCCTAGGAATATATTTAATGGTAAATGTATCTAGCAATTTAATGAAATCCAAACATCGGTCCAGATAGCTATTTAGCAGTCCATCAAAACACTGAAACTCCCCGTTAATTTGTCGAACTACTAAAAGTGAATCACCAAAAACATCTACATCCCTCACACCCATATCAACCAAACTCTGTAAACCGAATAACACAGCCTCGTATTCGGTCTGATTATTAGTGCAAGGATATTCTAACCGGACCGATGTCTCATAAGAAATATTATTTGGAGAAACTAAGACAACACCTATACCTTGCCCATTCCTACAAACCGATCCATCAAAATAAAGTTTCCATGGACACACATTAACAAAATTAATATCGTGGTCACTTTTAACCATATGATCAGTAATAAAATCAGCAACCACCTGACCTTTCATAGCACGCAATGGTTCTTATAATAAATCAAATTCTATCAATGCATAAGCCCACTTCCCAATTCTACCACTAAGGATCGGTTGTTGCAACATATGTTTAATCACATCAATTTGGCAAGCTACTGTACAATTATTAGAAAGCAAATAATGGCGAAATTTGGTGCAAGCATAATACAAAGACAAGCACAATTTTTCAATAAACACGTACCTGCTCTCGGTGTCCAGTAGATGACGACTCAAATAAGCCACAACATATTCCTTCCCGCCGTCTTCTTGTGTCAAAATCGCACCAATCACCGATTTCCTGCGCAGCAATATAAAACCTAAAAGGCATACCGGACTTGGGCGCCCGAAGTACTGGAGGACGCAAGAAATACCGCTTAATATTATTAAAAGCTTCCTGTTGCTCTGCCCCCCAAGTAAACTCAGTTTCATGCTTTATTCTAAAAAGGGGAAGAAACAATTCAATTTTCCCTGCAAGATTAGATATGAATTGTCTCAAATAATTAATTTTCCCTAACAACTTCTGTACATCCCTTTTGCATGTCGGCTGCTCAAATTTTTTAATAGCCTCTACCTTTTTCGGATCAATTTCTATACCATTTTCATGTATTATAAATCCCACAAACTTACCAGCCGACACACCAAAAGCACATTTGAGAGGTTTCATTTTTAATCCATACCGAAGCATCCTTTCAAAAGCTAATCGTAAATCGGCCAAATGGCTATCGAACCCATCCGATTTAACAACTATATCATCAATATACACTTCCAGAATAATGCCCAACAAATCATGAAAAATTAAATTCATAGCACGTTGATACGTAGCGCCGGCATTTTTTAATCCAAAAGTCATAACTATCCACTCAAATAAACCAACAAAGCCCGAGCAACGAAAAGCAGTTTTAGACATATCATTTTTGGCCATAAATATTTGATTATACCCAGCATTTCCATCTAAAAAACTAATTACCCTATGTCCTGAAGCATCATTTATTAACATATCAGCTATAGGCATAGGATATTCATCTTTCGGAGTGGCCTTATTTAAATCCCTAAAATCTATACACACTCTAATTTTACCAGTATTTTTCTTTTCAACGGGTACAATATTAGAGATCCACTCCGCATACCTACAAGGCCGAATAAACCCAGCTTTCAACAACCGATCAACCTCTTCTTTGATGCGGTCGTACATATTAGAATTAAAACGCCTAGGAGCTTGCTTAAACGGCCTAAAACCAGGTTTAATGGGTAACCTATGCTCAACTAAATCTCTACTCAAACCGGGCATCTCAATATAACTCCATGCAAAACAATCAACAAATTCTCTAAGCAACTAACATACCTTGCTTTTCTGATCGGCCGCCATGTTAGAGTTGATGAATGTAGGCCACAGAACACCGCCATCTCCGATGTCGACCTCCTCAAGTGGATCCGCCGATGAGAACCCCTGACCAAGTTTTTCCATATCATCAAATTCTTCAATTGTTTCGTGCATATCGTTCTTTCCTGAACGATACTCCTCAGTACGCTTTTGCAGCCACTTGATATTATTTTTTGTATTCATCATCTACAAAGATAGAGTATTAAGCCGCGCCATGTTAGCCGGCTGAGCTTGTATCGGTACGAACCCATCCTTACCAATACTAACATAATCGTACGCCGACAAATCTCTGCCTGTCAAGCACCGCATGTCATCGTGTTGCCAATCAACCGGCATGTCTGTTAGAGCGATGCAAGCTGAGTTGTCGGCCTCAATCACCTCCACGTCAACATCTACCCACTGTATTAAACACTGATGCAAAGTAGAAGAGACGCAACAGTTGGCATGAATCCAATCCCGGCCTAACAAAGCATTATACATACCCTTGACATCAACAACAAAGAAAGCGATAGGTACTGTTTTACTCCCAATAGTAAGCTCCATGGACATCACACCTTTGGCCTCTGTTAACTCCCCAGAAAAACCGCTAAGCCCCATATTAGTTTTCATCAGTTCACTCTCCTTTCGGCCTAATTTACAGAAGACCGAAAGTGGCAAAATATTGACTCCAGCACCCCCATCAACCAACATGCGACCAACAGGTTTACCATCAATGTGTCCCTTGATAAACAAAGGCTTTAAGTGCTTGCCTGATTTTTCCGGCTTATTGAATACGGCATTCTTAGGACCAAAAACAAGCTCTGCAACATCTTCCTCAGGTGCTCTAAACTCAGCAGGAAGCTCGAACACCATGTTCACATCCATGTCGCTTGGCATGCCCTGTCTACCTTCGGAATCACCATCAGCGTCACCCTCCCTTTCGATACGCTTGTCTCTCCATGTCTTATCCGTGGGCAACACCATCGGTCTAGTACGGTTGAACCATTCATCCAGCTCCTTTTCTTCCTGCTTCATCTTGAGTTCCCGCGATCTCAATTTCTGTACTCGGCGCTTCTTGGTACGCCCAAGATCTGGCGGACACCATTGCGGCTCCGGTTGCGTCCCTGGTGGAAGAATATTGCCTCCATTGCCCCCGCAAGAGATATGTTTCTTTGGTCTCTGGCTACCCTTCTCAAATTGACCATATCTTCCTGTCTGATATTGCATAGTGCCAGTGTTTCTGCCATCCCTAAAACTCTCACCAAAAAATCGATGTCTGCCATCTGCACTGCTGCTGCCGCGTGCAAGACCTTGTGGGTTGTCTCTGCACTGAAAATTTGTGCCTGCATTGGTGCTTTCACCTGCGGGCCTTGGACCATGAAATTGCTGTCCATTAGCTGCTACATTGCTGCCACTAAGAAATTGCTGCCGGCTAGCTATTGACCTATTCTATTGCTGCTGTCACTGTGCTTTCCTGCTGCTTGCCGAGCTGATGAGCTGCTGTTGCTGCCACCCTGCTGCACACCAGTTGCACCTGAAATTCCCTCTTTTTCTTTCACACCTTGCACAACAGCTACTGGCTCAGACTTCTCCAGCATAATACCACCAACCTTCAGGCCATAGGCGACATCTATGCCATCAACATCTGTTATGGAACGGTTCAAAACAACACCACCAGAACCAACTTTATGCACAACTGAATCCACGCTACGATCTCTGGGTTTAACTGGCACCCATACTTTCTTTTTTTTATCTGGATTAGCCTCTGTTCTATTGTGTTTGTTGAAACTCCCAACAACAGATCTACCATCACCACCATAAACTACAATAGCATCAGTTGGCCTTGCTTCCTGTCCTCCATGGGAGAAAGCTCTCTGTCCATGTGATTCCTCTCCAAATGTTGGTCCTGCTGCATGCCTGTCCGTCTGATAGGGCGCCATCGGTGGATATGGAATCCAATGACCAAAATACCATGGTGGAAATTGTGGACACATAGGAGGTGGATATCCCCAATACATAGGCTCTACTGGAAATCCCGCGGGCGGAACACAGGGAACGACTCCTCGCCAAACATCCTGCCCACTAAAACCATGCACAGGAGAACTCGGATGCCAACCATAATCATCGAAATCACCCCTATGCAGTGAACGTGGACGTTTCACACCTCCAAGCCGACTAAACACATCACTTTTCTACTGAGAAGTATACCTCTCCAACATCCGATGATATGCTGGCTTCGGCTCTGGAGTACGTCTTTTTCCTTCGTTAACTTTCCACACTCCCACTTTTGGATTTCTCGGCTTTATCATCCTCACAGGAGCACTATCATCGACGATTACACTTTTCCATTTGGTGGATTCGGTCTGATGAGACCGAATAAGCACCTTCTTATCTGCAAAGTCAATCACATTAACCGGGAACGGGTCACTGTCAAGCTTCATCTTTCCTCCCTCCTTGAAAACCAACCGGCCATCATCGATCGCCGATTGTACCTGTCGACGAAACATGTTACAGTCATTAGTGGCATGAGAATAAACATTGTGCCACATACAATAAGCTTTTCTTCCCAACTCCTCAGGCGATGGAATTACATGTCCCTCTCTCAACCTAATCTGTTTGCCTTGCAAAAGCACATCAAAAATTTTATCACACTTACTAACATCAAAAGTATACCTAATTTCCGCTTTCTTAGCAGGTGTGGGTTTTAAAGCAGGACAAACAAAAGGCTTAGGCTTAGATGATTTTACTCATTCGGCCACACATACATCCATGTCATCATCGGTAGCCGAATCATCATCATCACTATTTTCTACCAAATTAACCACAGGCTTTCCATTATCTCTGTTCTTACTGTCTTTAAACCGGTTATATTGTCTAGCATCCTTAGCACGACTCTCCTGTACTAAAGCCTTTTGCAAAACTTGATTAACATCTGAAAATTCTTGACCCTCTAATCTATCTCTAAAATGAACAAGCAAGCCAGAAAAAGCAAGATCAGCCAAATCCTTCTCACCTATAGTCAAACTAAAACATCTATTTTTCACATCTCTAAATCTTCGGATATACTCTGATACAGACTCATTGTGTTTTTGTTTAACCAAAGCCAAATCTGAAAGCCTGAGTTCAGTTTCACCACTATAAAAATACTCATGAAACCTCTGTTCTAATTGAGCCCATGTAAAAATAGAATTAGGAGCTAACGATGTAAACCAGGTGAATGCATTACCAGTTAAAGACAGAGGAAACAACTTCACTTTATAAACATCATACTGCCCTACTTCGCTGCATTGTGCCAGAAACTGTCCTACATGTTCAAAAGTAGACCTGCTATCCTCCCCTGTGAATTTAACAAAATCAGGAATTCTAAAACCTCTAGGGTATGGTGTCAAGTCAAAATGCTCAGGATATGGTTTTTGATATGCGCGCGCTCTACCCTTAGGTTCAAACCCAAACTCCCTAAGCATATTAGCAAGCTGATCTTTAAAATTCTCGTTGGGTTGTGCAAAATTATTATGAGCTATAGGCGCTACATAAGAGTGTTGCGGTAAACTAGGCAATGTGGGCGCTACTGACGGCTAGTGCTATGGAGCTGCATTAACATACTCATCTGGTACTGACCCATAAGGAACCCCAGTACTTGAGGATGGTAAAGGTGGAGTGCTATATGAGGTTCTATAATATGGCTGTGGAAAATTCTAATTGAAATATCCAGCACTCGCAGTATTAGTGCTACATTTTTGTGAATTTACAACTAGAATAATGGAATTAGTAGCATTGGGTATTGAACCACTGGCCGAAACACCGTTGATATTTCGGCTACTTGGATAAACAGGTGGCAATAAAGAAGCAGACAAAGCACCAGCCGATGCACTAGTC
This sequence comes from Oryza meridionalis, assembly GCA_000338895.3. Taxonomy (NCBI): domain Eukaryota; kingdom Viridiplantae; phylum Streptophyta; class Magnoliopsida; order Poales; family Poaceae; genus Oryza; species Oryza meridionalis. Next base: position 8,791,204 of record CM002535.2, on the reverse strand, counting down.
GAACTTGGCAGCGAAACTAAATTAACATTACCATTAGACATCGGCTGTTTCTCCCTGTGCTCGCCATTAATTTGCAATAATACAGATCGCACCTGACGTGGCAAAGCGTTTTGCATGTCTTTGCTAAATTGCTCCTTAAAACCAGTTAAATCATTGTGCACTGTCTCAGTAATAGTACGTGCCATGTGTGTCATATCCGCACCAAATTTACTAGCTACTGAAACATCTATTAAACTAGCAAGTTCATCAGAGCACATAGGTTTAGTTACCTCAGATCTTACCTTTTTAATGGCGCCGCTTCTGGTTTTCTGGTAACAGGCGAGTTTCTGTTTCATCCGTTCAATCCTTTCCTCCTCTAGCTCGCGCTCCAATTCACACCGATCCTCCTCTGTCAGATCACCTAATTCAACAGCGATGATGTTCTTTGGATCAACAGCGCTCGGATCAACAGGGTCATCGTCTTTTTCTCCAGCCATGACGCACCTGCACAAAAGAAAGAAACAAGACTAACAAAGCCTGCCTCTGCCTATGTGCGCGTGCAAACCTACTGGAACGCTAGCTATAAAATTGATTCACCACCAAATTCGGTAGTCAAGAAAGCAACAGAATCGATGATAGATTAAACAAAACAAAAGCAGAAAAATTAATTACTGTAGATCGATTGATTTCGGCCAAAGAACAGGCCGAAACTTCTTGTCCCCAGCGGAGTCGCCAATTTTGTTGACATGTAAAATCGATTCACGTAACAACAATGATAACCGTCGTGCTTTCGTGACGACGAACGACTAGTTTTCGAGCAAACTAGCAAAGATCTTCACTTTCGTGAAGAACCCGACTGATTTTCAACGCAAACCAGTAAAGATCAAGGAAGAGAAAATGTGTAGTAAATTGCAGAGAAAAATAACAGATGTCTTGGAAAATTGTCTAACCCTGTCACTGATCTGATACCCTAATACATATAGGAATACTCAAACACTAGCTGCGCACGACTTGCAACTAAATGATCCAGAAAATCCGCTAATATAATATGATTCCATATAATGGAATCCATTACCAAAAAACCTCACATGATAGCTCTAGCCAGCTGGCCTTGCCGCATGTCAGAAGAACCGGGAGTTAGCTTCCATCCTTGACGTTGCCTGATTGTCTTGCCTGCACTTGGATCAAAATCTTGTCATCTGCCGTATGCAATGCAATTCATATATGATGTTTTGTGGCCGGATGTCCAGCACGATGCAACCGTCCATGCTCCACTGCCACAGGCTCGTCTCCTCAGCTGTAGCAAAATTTCATTTGGTGCTAAACACCTCCATACCAAGCTAAACGCCCCCAGCCACTCTGCACATGACCAGATGCACCATGTCCCTGCACACAGATTTACCATCCCTCGAGTCAACTGTTTCAACTAGTAAAACCCATAAACAAAATAATATGGCCTGCCCCAGCTAACAAACAATAGGCCAAATTACACTACTAACACGGTCATTAGAGATAAGTCTCCTTCACATGATGCTGTGGAGGTTAGTACGGTATTCATCTTGCCTTCGAAATCGTGCAATCAAGAAAGCCGATTTTGCTCGGGGGGCAAGACATTAATATGCTCATGAAGAAATAAAGAGAGATCAACGGCGACAGATACAACATCATATCTTTGAGCCGCCGTTTGTTGGATGCTAAGGCAAGGTATAGGTTTTTATTGTGTTCATCATTATAGTTTGCCTATGCCATGCTAGGATATTTCTTTATATAAAGAACATGTGTGTTTTGCTTATCAAATCTATATTATACATGTATGTTTCAAATGCCAATTCTGAGTGGTGGAATTGGCAAATTGGCATACAATTTATTTGAAGTATTGTCACAGCCTGATTTTTGTTTTAGGATTTATAAATTATCTAATAAATTATTAATAGAATTTATATTAAATGTTCATTAATTTATAAGTGCAGTTATAAAATTTTCTAAACATAAAGCATGGTTGGATTTAATTTTTATTAAATTTTCCATGATTAATTATACTCTCTGAAATTTTCTCGGATTTTTCAGAGCTCAATTCTCAAATAATACAAAGAACAGTTCAGTAATTATTTCATTATTAATGATCTAATTATAAGTGTTAAGTGCTTTTCTTGTTTAAAAATCCTTAAATTATAAATTGTTGTTTAAAAGGAATTATTAGAAATGATTTTAAAAGCCTAGAAGAAAAGATCTAATTTTAAATAATAAATTTCAATATAAAATTAGGCCAGATAAAATTTTATTAAATACTTTGCTTAATTCTATAATTCCTAGATTTTTCTGGGATTTATTTGAGCTAAGGAAGTATTTTTAATAAATGGAATTGCATTTAATGAATAATTTAAATTGAAAAAGGTTTTTTAAAATCCTCTTGTGGCTTTGGGCCGAAAGTCGGCCCAAGTCTCCCTTTCTCTCCTCCCCGGCCCAAGTCGGCCCACGCGCGCACAGCCGCCGCTCTCCTCTCTCTCTCGCTCGCTGACAGGTGGGTCCCACCCGTCAGTCGTCGTCTTCCTCGCGCCCGAACCCTAGCCGAGCGTCGCCGACGCCGCCCTTCCAAATTCGGCTGCGTCTTTCCGTTTCTGGTGGAATTGATTGAGGGGAAAGGAACCCCGTGATCTCCTCTACCTTTTTCCCTTTGGAATCGATCGCTATCTCAGTTTGGAAATCAAGGATTCGAGCTCGGATCGGATTCAGCTAACCCTAACCTTTCCATCGCCGTCACCGGGCCGCCGTGGGCTTCGCCGCCGCCTTCCGACCCCTATAAAAGGATCCTCGGTGTCTCCGCTACTCGTCGCCGCCCTCGCCTTCGCCTCTCGCCGTCCGTAGCGCTCTAGCGCCGTGCAACCCTAGCGCCGCCGTCGCCGCCGCCGCTCCAGCTGTGCGCCGCCGTCGCTCCGGTCGTCGCCGTCACTCGGGAAGGTCACCGTCGTGGTCGCCGTCGCGTCACCGTCCTCGTCCACCCCTCCGTTGTCGCCGTTTCCCGCCGGAGCACCGCCGTCACCGTCGACCTGAAGGCCGCCGCCGCCTCAGCCTCGCCGCCGTCGTCATCCGTCGTCGTCCGCCACCGTCCAAGCCTCTAGTGAGTTCGCTGCGTCGCCCTCTACCCGTTGGTGCCCTCCGTTTGCGCCGTCTCGCCGCCGTTCGCCATCGAGCATGGGGTGCCGGAGCCGCCGCCGGCGATGACGTCATTGCCGACGTCATCGTTGCCGTCTGCAGTAGACCCGTGGTGGACCGCTTCGATCTCAGCCGTCCGTTTTGGATGAGATTGATCTCGGCCGTTCGTTTCCGTGAGCCGCCGCCGTGGACCCGGTCCACCGTGAGCTGAGCCCGCTGACGCAATAATCTCTTTTTCCTTTTCAAAAATAATTCATTATTGCGTCATAATTCAATTAAAATCTATATAAATGATTTAATCCGATTTAATCTTTAAAAATTCATAACTAATTCATCTTAGCTCGGATTTAGTTGGTTCTAGTCTCTAAAGTTGTATAAAATAAAGATCTACACATTAAAATTATCCATAAATTGAATTAAATTTGTTTAATTCTTTTTAAATGGGTTTTAATTAGATTAAATCTTGTAAAATTCCTATTTAATTCATATGAAGTCAGAATGAGGCCGTTCAAGTCTCATAATTCATCTAAAATTATGATCTACATGTTTGTTTACTTTATATGTATTGTTTATTTGGAGTTTCTTAGTGTTTTTCCTCGTTTTGCGTGTTAGCTTGTCGTTTCCGTCGTTTCGAAGGTTCGCGAGTGCATCAGAAGTGTTCAAGAAGATTAATTGAAGACCCGTTATTGCAAGGGAAGTCACACAGATCCCAAACACAACTTCTTTGAGCATGTTGATCTTATATTTAAATTCTCTATTTATTTCAACTGTGCATTTATTTTCGAATGTCATCGGGTGGTGTGAACTTATTCCTTTGTTATGGCATGTTTGCATTGATTACTTTATTCCTTGATACCTTGGGTTATTGTAACTTGACTAGTTGAGCTTTATATATTGGTTCAGCTAGATGTTAGATATAATTGCTTAGCCATGCTTAGAAATCTTAGCACATTATTGGGATAACTTATGAATCACTATTATTTAATGATAGCTCATGATGGTTAACCGTGATTGGTTTATTAATTAATTTGCCAACTAAAACCTGATAATGGTGGGTTGTGAGTACATGGTTTTGATGGTCGTGCTCATGACAATTAAGGACCGGTTCGCGAACTACTGTTGTAAGACATTAACCGTGCCAACCAAAAACCAGCATGGGCAACGGCTTTACCTTTCGTATAGCATGGTTCATTGCAGAGCACCAGACTGTGAAGTGGCGGAGATAAGCCCATGGGGGTCGCTGGGGAGTCCATGCCTTGTTTATAAGGGGGTGACTATGATCCGGGAACGGTGCACTGTGATGGATTGTGTTGTGCGAGGGGTACTGTCACAGCTCCTTTCTGAGGTACCGTGGTGGTATCGAGGCGCATGGTGACATGTTGTGGGGCTGTGTCTTGTGGGTACAGTGGTACACCTCTGGCCAGAGTAAAACTATTCGAATAGCCGTGCCCGCGGTTATGGGCGAGTTGAGCAATGTTTTTCGTGATTAGTTTCACACCTCACAATAATTATTGATGCTATAAATGGTAATAATTTGTTTTGCTCCTGGTTTGGAGATAGATCTGTACAGCCGGGTATGGTTGTTCAGGATGGTTGGGCCTGAGCAGCATGGGTATGCTATTCAGTGTTGATTAAAATTGATGATTAATTACTCTACTGTTCCACAATTCTCAATTGTTTGCTAAATGCTGCTTTTGCAAATGAGCCTATATTATGCCATTCTTTGGTATCCTTGTGCACTTGCATATTTGCTGTGTGGCTTGCTGAGTATGTCATATGCTTACCTTGCAATAATCAATCAAACCTCAGTTGAAGACAAGTTGCGAAGGAGAAGACGTTTGGCTTATACCCCAGTTGAGTTGCCTGTGGGAGTGGAGCTGAAGCCATCGCTAGATCGTTAATTCCGCTGCTGTTTTCTTTTCTTTTGTAAGTATGTAACTGTCACACCCTAAAAATCTCAATTATATAAATTATTGTGTAAATGGAATTTTAGAAATAATTTTTAAAAGCCTAGAAGAAAAGATTTAATTGTAAATAATAAATTCCAATATAAAATTGGGCCAGATAAAATTTTATTAAATACTTTGCTTAATTCTATAATTCCTAGATTTTTCTGGGATTTATTTGAGCTAAGGAAGTATTTTTAATAAATGAAAGAGCATTTCATGAATTATTTAAATTGAAAAAGGTTTTAAAATTCTTCTTTTGGGCTTTGGGCCGAAAGTCGGCCCAAAACCTCTCTTCTCTCTCTCCTCGGCCCAGGCCAGCCCAAGCCGGCCCAGCAGCCGAGCCGCGCGCGCGCGAGCCGCTCTCCTCTCTCTCTCCCGCTCGCTGACAGGTGGGGCCCACCTGTCAGGCCCGTCGTCTTCCTCGGGCCGGAACCCTAACCGAGCGCCGCCGCCGCCGCCCTTTCCAATTTGGCCGCCCCTTTCCCGATTCGGTGAAATTGATTGGGGGAAACCTTCGCCGTGATCTCCTCTACCTTTTTCTCTTTGGACGCATCGGCCGAATCGCTTTGGAAAGTCGGGGATTCGAGCTCGATTCGTAGCCGGCCGAACCCTAACCTTCCATCGTCGTCGCCGGGCCGCCGTGGGCTTCGCCGCTGCCTCCCGACCCCTATAAAAGGTTCCCCACGCTCTCCTCTACCCTCCGCCGCCCTCGCCTTCGCCTCTCGTCGCCCGAGCCGCCCTAGCGCCGTGCACCCGTGCGCCGCCGTTGCCGCCGCTGCTCCAGCCTAGCGCCGCCGTCGCTTCGGTCATCGCCGTCGCTCGGGGAGCTCGCCAACGTGGTCGCCGTCGCGTCGCCGTCCTCGTCCGACCCTTCGCCGTTGCTGAGGACCGCCGGAACACCGCCGTCATCGTCGACCCGAACCTCTCCGTCGCTTCATCCTCGTCGCCGGCGTCATCCGTTGCTCCTCCGCCGCTAGTTCGGTCGCCGGTGAGTTCGCCGTGCTCTCCGCATCACGTTGGTGCCATCCGTTCGCGCTACCGCGTCGTCGTTCGCTGGCAAGCATGCGGGTCCGAGCCGCCGTCGCCGCCGTCGGTCGGGGATGACGTCATCGCTGACGTCATCATGTTCGTGTCCCCGTGAGCCGCTGTGGACCGATGGATCTCGACCATCCGATTGAGTCGGATCGATCTCAACCGTGCGTTCCCGTAGACCGCCGCCGTGGACCCGGTCCACCGTAGACCCGAGCCCGCTGACGCAATAAAGTCCCTTTTTCTTTTCAAAAATAATTCATTATTGCGTAATAATTCAATTAAAATTTATATAAATGATTTAATCTGATTAAATCTTTAAAAATTCATAACTAATTCATCTTAGCTCGGATTTAGTTGGTTCAAGTCTCTAAATTTTTCTAAAATTGAGATCTACATGTTAAAAATATCCACATGTACTGTTCATATTTGCTTATGTGCTGTTTTGGTGTTTTTGCTCTTTTCTGTTTAGAATCCGACGTTTCCGGAGAGTCCGCTTTTGCAGGAGAAGATTTAGAAGAGTTCCAAGGCCAGCAAGGCAAGTCACACAGATCCTAATCAATCCTTTGAGCATGTTGATCCTGTTTAAAGCTATTGTTTCTATTCAACTATTGCATTTATTTTTGAATGTCATTGGGTGGAATTAGCCTATTGTTTGTTATAGCCCTTTTGTTCTTGATTATCTTATTCCCTGATACCTTGGGTTATTATAACTTGACTAGTTGAGCATTATATTGGTTCGACTAGATGATTAGATGTAATTGCTTAGCCATGCTTAGAAACTTTAGCACACTAATGGGATAACTTATGATTCACTGTCACTTAATGATGGCTTAATGCTAGTTCACGATGGTCAATCGTGATTGGTTGATTAATTAATTTGACAAATAAAACCTGATAATGGTGGGTTGTGAGTATATGGTTTTGATGGTCGTGCTCATGACAATTAAGGACCAGTTCACGAACTTCGGTTGTGAAACATTAACCGTGCCAACCACAAGCCAGCGTGGGCAACGGTTTTATCTTTTACATAGCATAGTTCATTGCGGAGCACCAGACTGAGAAGTGGCGGAGATAGGCCCACGGGGGTCGCTGGGGAGTCCATGCCTTATTTATAAGGGGGTGACTATGATCCGGAATGGTGCACTGTAGTGAATTGTGTTGTGTGAGGTGTAATGTCAGAGCTCCTTTCCGAGGTACCGTGGTGGTACTGAGGCACATGGTGACATGATGTGGGGCTGTGTCTTCTGGGTACAGTGGTACACCTCTGATCAGAGTAAAACTATTCGAATAGCCGTGCCCACGGTTATGGGCGGGTCTAACAATGTCTTTCGTGATTAGTCTCACCCTTCCCACTTTAATGAAAGATGCTATAACTGGTTATATTTGATTAGCTCCTAGTTTGGAATGGTATATTCCTGGTTTGGAGATTAGAACTGTGCAGCCGAGGTTGGTTGTACAGAATGGTTGGGCCTATACAACAGGGTATGTTGTATAGTGTTGGATTAATACTGTTTAATTAATATTCTACTGTTTTATTAAATTCTGAAATATTTATTAAATGATGTTTATGCAAAGAAGCCTATATTATGCCATCCTTGGTTATCCTGTGCACTTGCATATTTGCTGCGTGGCTTGCTGAGTATGTCATATACTCACCTTGCAATCATTCATCAGAGAGGAGTTCTACAGTGAAGCTGATGGTGGTGAGGATTTGGCGTAGTCCTTGTCAAGCTGCCTGTGGGGTGGAGTCGTCTGCGCTGTTTATTTTTATTTTCCGCTGCTTAGATCTTTATTGTTTTGAGAGGAACTATCCACCTCTGTAATGACATTTTATTCGCCCTTTAATTAGAGTAATAATTGTACTCTACTATCAATTTGTTATTGTGTGCCTCGGCTGATGCCTGGACGAGGGTTTACACACATGTAAGCGTTTGGAATTTTGGATAGAAATTCCGGGCGTGACAGTAACGTTATTTTTATGATGAATCTGTATATTAAACTGTCAGTTTGTGTACCTCGGCTGATTCCTGGACGAGGATTTTATGCACAAATTAGTTCGGAAATTACTAGTGAATTTCTGGGCATGACAAGTATGATTTGGCCAATTGATCTTTAATATTTATTAAAAGCCAGATCATGTATGTTTTTATGGATCACTATATAATACTCACTCTATCTACTTTTGATAGGCATATTTTCAAATCTAAAAAATTCATTTTTGATAGGCATATTTCAATCCAACAACCAATCCTCTTAATGACTTTCTCAGATTTAATGCGTGACTCTCAATTCTTCCACAAAAGATTGGCTACATGGGCAGCGAGAAATGTAAATGTTCATGAATCGCTTGTTTACGAGGAATAACTAGTAGCATGTTTAAATGGATGATAAGTAAAATTACTTATCCTTGGTCTATGTGGCAAGATGAAATATGACTATCAAAAGTAGATGGAGGGAGTATATAGATTTCATATTTATTGCACCATGAAGTTTTGCTTGTTAGTGATTTGGCTTATGTCAATGGCCAATGTGATTTGTTCTTCTATTACCTAGAGTTGTTATCTTTTGGAACATTGGCCTTGTTGTATTATTTTGCATGCATGCTCAAGCCGATTACTTGCATTTGTAGTTTATTGGAATTCATGTGTGTGAGACATATGACTTTGATGATTCATTATTAATCACACTTCAAGTGGCTAAGTATTTTTTATGCCTCAATGATTATTGTTTCAAAAGTCACTTGAACTAGTATTCATCTAGACATATTAGTTGGATGTTATAATTTTTCATATGTCTAGAGAGAAGGTATTTTGGTTCAATAATTTGATACATCAACCATCTAGCTATAATGTGAAGAAAAATTTATATAGTAAAAGCTGATGTTTGATATCAAAAGTTTGGCAAAGTCATAAACCAGGGGCGGTTTGACCGGCATTGCACGGCCGGTCTGACCAGTGGTAACCTGCAGTCTAACCAGCTCTACATGGCCGGTCTGACTGGGCAGTCAGGGCGGTTTGACCAGCAATGTGTGGCCGGTCTGACCGGTCCCAGACAGGAAGCTAGGGGGCACGAGACAATTGATTTAGAGGCCGAATTAATTGTAAATTCAGACATTTGTGCCCAGGAATAATAAGAAGACTAGAGAATTCTTTTGATTGGATATTTGAGAGATCCTAGTCTTAGGGTTGATCGGAAAATTTGGCGGCAAGCATTCAAATACACTTTTCTTGATGGGGAATTATATCGCCAAAATATAGATGGAGTACTTTTTCTAAGGTTGCTATGGCAGAAGTACGTGAAAGGATTTGTGGAACTCATTAATCGGCCTACAAGATGAATTGGTTGCTTAGGAGAGCGGGGTTTCTTTGGCCGAAAATTATTGATGATTGTTTCAAGTACTATAGAGGGAGTAAGGCTTGTTAACGGATCAGCAATGTTCAATTGGCGCCTGCCGCCATGTTGAATCCTATCATCAAATCATGGCCGTTCCGAGGTTAGCCTTTGAATTTCATTGTTCAAATTTATCCTTCGTCATCAAAGGAGCGTTGGTCTATGCTAGATGCAATGGATTACTTCATTTAGAGGGCCGAAGCCGTGCCGTTCAAGAATGTTACTTACACGGAGGCTAAACGATAAGCCGAGTCTTGTAACAAAACATTGTTAAAATTCGTCAAAAAGAAGATTGAAGAACGTCAAAAGAAGTGGCATGAAGTGCTTTCAGAATCATTATGGGCTCATAGAATATCCAAACATGGTGCTACTGAAGTCACTGATGAGGACACAACTAGCTCGGATATAACCATGACTACCTTATGTATTAATCAGCCAAAGGTGCATATCTTCTACATTATATTTACTTGTTATATATTTGAACAAACGTTACTACACAATGAGTATTGTATGATTTCATTTGCAGAGGTACTTGCTTGGACGAAGGAAAAGAGGCCGAGCATAACGAATGCATGGAATATCAAACAAGTTGACTGGGGACCTTTCTCCAAGTCGACTTCGAGTGCAATTCGGAGTCCAAGACCAGTCTACACTAAAACGGGTGCCAAGGTCGCATACGTGCTGGAATTGGGGCATTCTTTATATGGATGGAAATCTAAGAAGATATATTTCCAATGGTTTTGGTCCCACGTCCAAATTCTTACCGAGTCAACGGGAATCGACCGAACAAGTTGACGTCCAGAATCTGTCCTGGTGCTCCATCACCGTATTTGGGCCTTTGGGCCGTGTAACGTGTTGGAACCCATTAGGGTTGCATCAAGAGGGGGTTGCACGAACCTAAACTCTATATACCAGTACCCGCCATCATCTTTAGGGTTTGGGTTTTACTTAGAATATTCTTTCGAGAATAGTTTCGCCGCTAGATCGGTTCTTAAGACCCCAACTTGTGAGCTTAATCATTCTTCTACAATTTTGGTTGTATTCTACCTTGTTCTTTTTTGTGTTCCTTGATTCGCAAACAGGGATTAGCCTTCTCAGCGATGTCATCCGTGTTTCGGCATGTGTGATAACTAGAGGAGACGTGGTGCTGCGATTACGGGGCTCAAGAGCGTGCGCGTTCAAGAAACCGGATCGATTTGTGCCACGACTTCGCCTAAATCGTTGATTATCAGAACCTTTTGGAAGATCGGGAACCCTAGTCCACATCAGTCACACCTTTTGAGTTGGTTTATGGACAAAAAGTCGTTTTGCTAGTTGAGGTAAATCTTGGCTCTTTTCGGAATATCAAGCAAGACGACTTGTCGGTTGAAGCATCAAATCAAATGTTTGACATCAAATCAAATCAAATGTTTGGACACATGTATGGGGCATCAAATGTGGAAAAAAATAAAAATCAATTGCACAGTCCGACTGTAAATTGCGAGATGAATCATTTGAGCCTAATTACGTCATCATTAGCCATAAGTGCTACAGTAACCCTGTCGGTGATATGGGTCCGGGGGTATCACGTCTAGAGGGAAGAGGCCACCCTCAAACCCACGTGGCTCCCCCCGAGGGGGATCCAGCCCGGGGTGGAGCGGCGGCTACACCCTCCCAGCTAGAGGAAGGAGGCCGCCCTCAAACCCACGTGGCTCCCCCCGAGGGGGGTCGAGCCCAAGGTGTTGCGGCGACTGCCCCCTCCCAGCTTGGGGTCGGGCCGCCCCCAAGCCCACGTGGCTCCCCCCGAGGGGGGTCGAGCCCGGGGTGTTGCGGTGGCTGCCCTCTCCCAGCTTGGGGTCGGGCCGCTCCCAAACCCACATGGCTCCGCCTGAGGGGGGTCGAGCCCAGGGTGAAGCGGTGGCTGCCCTCTCCCAGCTTGGGGTCGAGCTGCCCCGACCCCCTCCATGTATCAGCTCACGTGTATAGGGTTAGGTGGGCGCGCCTAACGCCCACCTAACTGCATTTAAAGCGGTCTATGCAGCCGTGCCATGCCGCATTTAATGCGGCGAGCAGTGCACTCAACCGGTCTGTGACTGGTCTAATGACCGATGGGACTGGGCTAGTGCGCCCGCGCGCTGCTCGTGTGTCAGGCGACGTGCAGCCTGACATGTCCCATCAAATCATGATGGTGAGAGGTTCTCATCCTGTTATCCCAGCAGGAGTCGGTCCTTCCGTTCTGGTCAAAGCAAGGCTCCGGTTTCTCGGTGTAATAGGAGCCCAGAAGTCTTCACCCATTAAATGGTGAATGACATGGGCGCCCCCCGTGTCATGCGGCAAGACTTGACGGGCCCCATCATCAAGACGACGTGCGCTTGGCTCCCAAGTCAAGAGACAAGACATGCATTTAATGTAAAGATTGTAATACTTCTCCACTAAGTTAGGTTGTTGGGCCCATGTGGTAACCTCTTGAGGTATAAAAGGAGGTCCACGCCTAGTGGTGGTGGGGGGCGGCTCGGCGGACTCATATTTGGGTCTCGCAGCATCAAGCACTTGTCTTGGACACTCAATCAACCAAGCACAGGAGTAGGGTATTACGCTTCTCAGCGGCCCGAACCTATATAAACCCCTTTTGTCTCATGGTCTTGGAGGGGCCTGACCCCCTCAAGATTACACAGTTTCCCTCACCAAGGCCTTGAATCTCACCTGCTGCTCCCGGCCGAATCAAAAAAGGGGGCCCTCACGGTTCCTGGTGGAGGAGTTCACCCTCCGACATCTGGCGAGCCAGGTACGAGGGGCGTTCGTGATTTTCGAGGTTTTTTCATGCGCCGGCGTAATGAGGATCGCGCCGCCAATGCGGGGGAAGGCGCAACCTCCTCAGGTGTGTCGCGCCACCCTAGGCAAGGGGCTAGGCCCCCCCACATCCCCGCCGGATAAGGCCGGCTGCTAGACTTTTGTGGCGAGTCTTCAAAATGTCCAATGGCCCCCAAAGTTCCGGCCCAGCCTCATCGAGATGTGCGGCATCAGCGTCAACCCCTCCGAGTCCCTCCAGATCCACACGACGATCATAGAGGCGGTGGGGGGTGAAACCCCTCCGAGTCCCTCCAGATCCACATGATGATCATAGAGGCGATGGGGGTGACGACCGGGTCAAGGCGAACTTCTTCCCCATGACCTCTAGGGCCAAGCGCGGGGTACGCTCATGGACCTGCCGCCTACCTCGGTCTACTCCTGGGAGGACTCTTGCAGCTGAGCTCTGGGTGCCATCGAAGCCCGGGACCCCCTGTGCTGGCTCTTCCGTAGCGGCTAGCTTTGGTCCCGCTGGCTAGTTGCGGTGCCCGGCCCGACTCAACTGATCGTCCTTTCAAGTATCAAGTATTTTCAATTTCTCAATTCATCAGCTTGAAATCTTATATTTAGTTTCCCCCCATTCTATTCACATGGCCCTGAGATGCTCGCGTGTTGCGCATTTGTTTGCTTCCTCGGTGGTAAGAACCAACCTCTCTCCTATCTACATGAACGGATCTTCGCTAAGTGTGGGGGCTAAGTTTTCTAGCCCTATCCCAGCCTTAAGTTGAGCTCAGGGTGCCGTCGAAGCCCGGGATCGCCTATGCTGGCTCTTCCGTAGCGGCTAGCTTTGGTCCTGCCGGCTGGCTACGGTGCCCGGCCTAGCTCAACTGTGGACAGGGATCACTGGCTCTAGTGTTTTTCGGCTCTCACACTCGTGCGAAGGTAGTCGTCCGTGTAGAAGGGAGAGATATTGGAAGGAGGCCACCAAAAGGAAAGAGCAAGCAGAATATGTAGTGTGGGGCCACAGGCTCGTGGGAACTTGACCTCATTTGCTAAGTGGTCGCAGACTTCCCAAAATGGTTCGGAGCCCATGGTGGGAGGCCCTCTTTGAGCTAAAGGTTTGAAAGGTCGCGACGTGCAAGCAAGGTTTGTGTTTGCTTCATTCATACAATCAATTCTTTGCTATAAGTGTGGGGGCTACGATTCCTAGCTCTATCCTAACCCGGCGTCGAGCTCTGGGCGCCGTCAACGCCCGGGGCCCCCTGTGCTGGCTCTTCCGTAACGGCTGGTTTTGGCCCCGCCGGCTGGCTACGGCGCCCAGCTTAGCTTGATCGTGGGTGAAGATTGCTGGCTATAGAAAGTTCAGTCCTCATACTCGCGCGAAGATAATCGTTTGGATAGAATTATTATTGCTTATATTTATCTCTCATCCATCTCTTCCTCGCGGTCCCGCGGTACCCACGTGTCGCGCGCTCGCTTGCCTCCCTTGGTAACAAAAAGTTTATGTTCGCTTCATCCTTTCAAACGATCATTAGCTAAAAGTGTGGGGGCTACGGTTTCTAGCTCTATCTTAGCCCTGCATCGAGTTCTGGGCGCTGTCAACGCCGAGGGCCCCTTGCGCTGGCTCTTCCGTAGCGGCTGGCTTTGGCCCCGCTGGCAGGCTACGGCACCCAGCTTGGCTTGATCGCGGGTGAGGTTTGCTGGCTATGGAAAGTTCAGTCCTCACACTCACGCGAAAATGAACGTTTGGATAGATGAAGTAGAACGCGATCAGAGGTTAACAAAAGGCAGGGGCAAGCGACGTGTGGTCGTGGGCCCGAGAAAATCTAACAACGTTTGCTGGATAGATACAGGAAACAAGTTCACAGCCTAAGGTACGGGCTGGCGAGTCGCCCTTAGGCTAGGGCGAAAAAGGCGCATCAGCCATAGTGCCAGTAAAGAAAAGGGGTGAGGAGTTAGGCTGGCATGTGAACGTGGCTAAACTCCCACCGCCCAACTCCCAGAATGACCGGATAGAAGACCGGGCCCATATATCATTAGACTAGGAGAGTGGCGTCAACCTCGACCACCAGGGGAAGGTTTAGGTCAGGGCTAACGCCGGGGGCTACTGTCAGTGATATGGGTCCGGGGGTATCACGTCTAGAGGGAGGAGGCCACCCTCAAACCCACGTGGCTCCCTCCGAGAGGGATCCAGCCCGGGGTGGAGCAGCTGCTGCCCCTCCCAGCTAGAGGGAGGAGGCCGCCCTCAAACCCACGTGGCTCCCCTCGAGGGAGGTCGAGCCCGCGGTCTAGCGTCAGCTGCCCCCTCCCAGCTAGAGGGAGGAGGCCGCTCTCAAACCCACGTGGCTCCCCACGAGGGCGGTCGAGCACGGGGTGTTGCGGCGGCTGCCCCCTCCCAGCTTGGGGTCGGGCCGCCCCCAAGCCCACGTGGCTCCCCCCGAGGGGGGGTCGAGCCCGGGGTGCTGCGGTGGCTGTCCTCTCCCAGCTTGGGGTCGGGCCGTCCCCAAACCCACGTGGCTCCCCTCGAGGGGGGTCGAGCCCAGGGTGAAGCGGCGGCTGCCCCCTCCCAGCTTGGGGTCGAGCTGCCTCGACCCCCTCCACGTATCAGCTCACGTGTGCAGGGTTAGGTGGGCGCGCCTAACGCCCACCTAACTGCATTTAAAGCGGTCTATGCAGCTGTGCCATGCCGCATTTAATACGGCGTGCAGTGCACTCAACCAGTATATGACTGGTCGAATGACTGATGGGACTGGGGTAGTGCACCCACGTGCTTCTTGTGTGTCATGCGGCGTGCAGCCTGACATGTCCCATCAAATCATGATGGTGAGAGATTCTCATCCTGTTATCCCAGCCGGAGTT
The DNA here is from genome assembly GCA_000338895.3 of Oryza meridionalis. Classification (NCBI taxonomy): domain Eukaryota; kingdom Viridiplantae; phylum Streptophyta; class Magnoliopsida; order Poales; family Poaceae; genus Oryza; species Oryza meridionalis. The sequence continues at coordinate 8,776,076 of CM002535.2, read as the reverse complement.
GGTCCTTCCACTCTAGTCAAAGCAAGGCTCATTTCCCGGTGTAATAGGAGCCCAAAAGTCTTCACTCATTAAATGGTGAATGACATGGACGCCCCCCGTGTCAGGCGGCAAGACTTGACGGGCCCCATCATCAAGACGACGTGCGCTTGGCTCCTAAGTCAAGAGACAAGATATGCCTTTAATGTAAAGATTGTAATACTTCTCCACTAAGTTAGGTTATTGGGCCCATATGGTAACCCCTTGAGGTATAAAAGGAGGTCCAGGCCTAGTGGTGGTGGGGGGCGGCTCGGCGGACTCATATTTGGGTCTCGCAGCGTCAAGCACTTGTGTTGGACACTCAATCAACCTAGCACAGGAGTAGGGTATTACGCTTTTCAGCGGCCCGAATCTGTATAAACCCCTTCTGTCTCATGGTCTTGGAGGGGCCTGACCCCCTCAAGATTACACAGTTCCGCTCACCAAGACCTCAAATCCCACCTGCTGCCCCTGGCCGAACCAAAAAAGGGGGGCCTCACGGTTCCCTGGTGGAGGAGTTCACCCTCCGACAAACCCACATATGCTAATGATGGATTAATTAGGCTCAAAAGATTCATCTCGCAATTTACGGTCAGAATCTGTACTTTGTTTTCTTATTAGTCTACTTTTAATACTTCAAATGTGTGTCCGTATATATCATTTTTTTTTCCAAAACAACTAATAACAGCCCTTATCTTGGTTATGTAATAGCTCTGCTTTCGATGATATTTCCATGAATATTTTTGGGTTTTTGGGTCTACATAAACTGAGGTTTTTTTTCAACTTTTTTAGGCTTGTGTTTTATGCCTGGCCCTTAATTTTATATGCTTGCCCAGATGTATGTTCAGCTAAACGGGCAATTTCTCAATATGTTTGGCAGGATATACATCATTTTGCGAACATCATTGTGGACAAAAGTCACTTGTTGAATGAAGATAGATTCATTGTGGACAAATGTCACTCTGTATTGAGGTATAATGGAGGCACCATATGTAATTGTCATATTTGTGAGTTGTTGCTGGTTTCAATTGGTATTATGTTTCTTGTGTATACATAGATATTTTTTTCCAGGAGTAATATGCTTGTCAGATGGGACCATTTCTTTTATGTTTGATGAAATAATAAACATGCCAGGATGTATATTAATTTGTGAATCTCATTTTGGAACTCATCCCCCATGGAACTAAAAAAAATACTATGCATATAAGTGAAAAGCAACTGGCTAGTGAATGGACAGAAAAATAAAGTTAGAAAGCTTATCCTGTCCAATCGAGAGAACAACCGACAAGCAACTAATCAAATGCACTGATATGTACCAAGCAAATAAATAGATGTGTGTCCGCAACTAATCAAATGCACTGAAATGTACCAAGGAAATAAATAGATGTGTGTCCTGAACGAGAAAAAAAATGCAAACTGAAGAACAACTGACAAGAAATAAAACTTAAAGCTCTTGTCGAGCAAGTCAGCAGACCCGTTGGAGGCAAGATGCGGTGGCTAAGAAGTAGAAAATCATGTCACCGAGTGCAGGCGAAGCAGCTGATGTGAGTTACTTTAGGGCAACATTGCGTACCTTCAATTGCATTACCAATCAATACAGGTCTATGATGCTAAAGTCAAGTGAGCTTGCGCACGCATCTTGGAACCAGTCGACGGCCTAGATTTATGGAGCATGTGAACCGAGGTTCCAATGTGCTTTTCCATACATATATAAAAAAATTTTATACTCACTCAAATTGGTATATACTCAATTTAAATCTTGTAGTCTAGGCACCATGGAGCCCTAATTAATTTTACTATATATATATATCTTAACTAATTAAAAGATTTATATTTTTCCGTTCGTCACCCCAATTTTCGTTCCTCATGTCCGATCTAGCGACGGCCTCCGTCCGTGTACTGTGGCGGATACATAAGGCGGTCTGGGTGGTCCCGGGAAAAAAAAAGCGATGGACCCCTTGTTATTAAAAAAAGAAAATAACGACTATTAAAAAGAAAAAAAAAGAAGCGATATAATTCCCCATCCCTACTCCCGACGCCCTAACGACGGCGCCACAGGCCACACACACGCATATGTATCGAATCGATCGACGCGATAACGCAACCCTATCTGTCTCTCTCTCCTCATCGCCCTAGCCTAGCCACTGCCCTCGCCAAGGCGACGAGACGATGCCGCGACGCGACATGCGAGTAGCCGGCTGATCACAGAGGCAATTAGGCAAAGCCACACCGCCGCCAGCCGCCCAGCCGACGCGCGACCTGCTGCGGCGCCCGCGCCCCCACGCCCATGCCGCCGCGCACGACGCCGGGACCTGGTGCTGACCTGCTAACGCCTGACTGCTGTTTGTGTGCCGCCGGCCGCCGCGGCGAGGAGCCGTCATCGAGCCGATCAGCCGCCCGCGCCAAAACAAGGCAAAAATTTTAGTTTTTGGTTTTCTACTGGTATACCTTTTTCAATTTTTAGTTTTAAAATCTTGAACTCTTGTGCATCGTGAGATTAATTTGTAGTATTATATTGTAGATTGTGGATTGTTGAATCATGAAGAAAGATGGAAATATTGCATCGCTTTTTCGAAAACATGCAGAAAAGAAGAGTGCTTCTAAATTGCCTTCTTCCCCGGTTGTGACTGAGGAGCACACTCATGTTGAGGAAGATTCCTTGCCACCGCCACATTGGTAAGTTTTTGGTAATTTGGCCTATTTTATTATTTATACTTGGATTGTACTTCCTCCGTTTCAGGTTATAAGACTTTCTAGCATTGTCCATATTCATATATATATTAATGAATCTAGACATATATATGTGTCTAAGATTTATTAACATATATAAGAGAAAATACCTTGTCTATCCCTAAAAGTTCACCCAATCTCTTCTATACCCCTCAGATTTGCTCATTCCCTTCCATATCCCTAAATTTCAGTTTGGATCCCTTCCATGCCCCTTCCGTTAGTTTACCGCTAGTTGACCGTTAAATTCCTAACATAAAGTCTATTTTGCCCTTTAGAATTAAGAAAATATAAATTTATGAAATATATTGATGGAGTGTATGAATTTATTGTACGCGACTATTATATTTATGAGTTTATTTTTTGAGATATAACTTAATAAAAAATAATATTTTAGTTTCGCTTGCGCGAAGGCAAAACAAAAATATTTCTTATCTACGACAAAATTTATTTTATATATACCAATTTATATATAACGAAAAATAATATTTTTTACGATTAAAAGATATATATATATATATATATATATATATATATAGCATGTTTTGTTACAATAGTACAACATTTTATACAAGATAAATTTATTTATGTGCTAAATAAATAATTTTTAATAACTAAAATAAATTTTATTTTTATATCATATCTAAAAATAAATTTTGTCATTGATAAAAGTTATTTTTTTTGCCTTTCCGAGGCGAAACTAAAATATATTTTTTTATTAAATTATATCTCACAAAATAAACTATATAATAGTCGCGTATAATAAATGTATATACTCCATCAAGATATTTCATAAATTTATATTTATTGATTCTAAGGACAAAATAAACTTTATGACAGAAATTTAACGGTCAACTAGCGATTAACTAACGGAAGGGGCGGAATGGGTGTAGAAGTAATTCAAATTGAAATTTAGAGGTTTGGAAGGGAATAGACAAATCTGAAGGGCATATAAGGGACTGAGAGAACATTCAGGTGTACAGGGAATTTTCTCTATATATAAATGTGGGCAATACTAAAAAGTCTTATATCTTGAAACAGAGATAGTATATATTAAGGTAACGGAGGTAGTATATATTAGTATCGTTAGATTTATTGTGTTTCTAGAAAAAAAAATTTAGGTCGAACCACCCATATCCTAAATCCTAATCCGCCACTGTCCGTGTACAGCTTACAAAGTACAAAATCCAATAAAAAATCAATCAAAATCCAATCGGAGAATCATTAATTTTAAAAATTAGAAGATTCAGTACCACACGGGCCAAGAATCCCAAGCATCCAATCTTACAGAAGCACATAATATAATCAGTTTCCCATTCATTGTTCGCTTCACAAGGACACATAATCGAATCCCAAATCGCAAATCCCAAGTCCCAGAAACACATGAACAAATCCCAAATCCTACAAAACCAATATTTTGCCTTCACTTGCAGCAACTCGCGATATGACGAATCCAGTTGTGACCAAATCGACCCAAACATCTCCGCAACACCCACGGATATCAAATCGGGCAAGCACCAAAGGTCCCCATAAGGCCACAAATTTTCAAAGAAAGGCGACATCAAATCTGGCTGCAGAGGCAAAGACATCAAGCCATCTCCCAACTGATGGAGGAACAAAAGCAAGGGTGCTCATGTGAAAGCGAGAGGAAAGGCAACAATAAAAAAAACAATGGATTTAGCCCCCACGACCATGGAGCCATCGCGACATCCTCGCTGTCCTCCTTGCCTCCGTCGCATCGTCCTCGTCATCCTCCCTGCCATCGTGGTGGTCCCGAGCTCGGGGGCTGCTGCATCTAGCCCCGCTGCCCCGCGCCTCCTCCTCCACTTCACGAGAGAGGAGAAAACTTGCCGCACAGGGGAGAGGGCCGGAGAGGCGCCGGACACCACATAGGGGAGAGGGAGAGGCACCAGCTGCCGTGAGGGGGGGGAGGGATTTGCGCCAGCCCACCGCGCAGGAAGCAGATCCTTAACTGCACATGCAGTTGAGTCACTGACTTGTGGGTCCCACTTTGCTATGGCCCACATATCAGTGACTCAATTGCACAGCAGTTAAGTCAGAGGATCCCTTTCCCACCGCGCAAGGGAGAGGGAGAGGCGCTGGTGCAGCGCAATGCTTGATGGAGAGGAGCGCGGGAGAGGGAGAGGCGGAGGCGGAGATGGCGATGCCAGAGGATAAAGTGAACGGGGAAGTGCGATATTTTTTATTTTCATTCTCGTGCTCCATACAGCTCCACACGGTCACACCGTTCACCGTCGGTTCGGCTACATCTGTGCTGTTTTTTTTAAAAAAAAACAAAAAAATATCCGGCACTTATATCCAGATAACTATATCCTTTTGTGTCTCTCATGTTCGCATCGTCATCAGCTTCCTCTTCATCATCAAGCCCAGAGATTAATACATCGGTTTGTCTATTGCTATTGGGTGCACTGATAGGATAAAAATTGTGGTAATTTTAGTCCAAAATAAATTTTTGAATGTTGAACAAAATTTGGTCACATTTAAATAAATTATGCTAACAAAAAAATATGAAAACTTCAAAAATAAAAGGCAAAATAGTTTCCTGTTGAAGAGGGGTCCAAATTACTGGAAATTTTGAAAATCTAGCACTGAGCATGGTGGGTTTCATAACCCGATCAAGCGTGTGGCTATAATGACTCCTTGCAAATTCCTTTGTTATTGTGCTACATCGGTATATCCGTGAGCTTGTAGATTATTATGTCTGTATTTGTAAGAAATATCAACAGTCGCTCGATCGCCGTCCGCCGCCACTCACCGCTACCGGAGCCACCAGATCTAACGGGTACAAGCTCAAAGCTGCCGGATCTGACGGCGGCGAGCTCGTGGACGCCGGATCCTGCATCCTGTTGGTGAAAAAGGGGACGACGGTTGGCGACGAAACAGAGGAATCGACAAAAATGGAGCAGAGCAGCACAGCGGAGGAGCGGCGGCGACTGTGTGACAGAGGAGAGGCATTGCTCGTTTGGTCAAATCTTGCGGCGGTGGTGAGCATGTGGCCGCCATATCCCGTGGGCGAGCGATGGCGGCGATAAAGACGACGGCCGTGTGGCGACGATGGACGGTGACGTTGGAGATGACGATGACTCGGGAGATGTTGAAGGAGCAAATGGGGGGAGAGAGGTAAGCTGATGCGCGACCCCTGCCGCGTCCTGCACCCGCGCATCTCCGTGTGTTGGCTCAGCCTAGGAACACTCTCACACTCACGAACACAAACGCCAGTGAGGGAGACGATGAACAATGGATTTTACAGCGACGAACGCCGCGGAGCCGATCGCTCCTGTATCTTGGCTTTATTACTCACTAAACCTTGCAAAGAAACAACGAAGGAGTACAGGGGCCTCTTATAGACCGGGGACACACCGGGAGCTAGCCTCCATGCCGGCCATTGCGCCACGTTCCGCAGAACCCGCTCGACGTCGCCGTGAGCCGCACGCTCGCCCGGACGACGCGGCTTCCTCCGCAAGAACCGACGCCACGCACACCACGCACTCCCACGACTCTGATCAACACTGCAACGGCCATGCAAACAACCATGCAACAGCCATGCACTCAAGATCACGACTCAATCAAACTAACAGAACACACACGACGCACACATGCAGCAGCGCGACACACACACACACACTGACTCAAGCACGCCAGGAACACACCATGACGTGTTTATTTCCAACACCGTGTTCATCCCCGCGCATGCACGCGCTCAGCCAGGATGACGAGCGAAGCACGATTCAGCCGTTTCCCTCGGGCGTGGCTGGCGAGACGATTTTGCAAGCGTGGAGCCAGGCCCCTGAGGCAGTGCAGGCAACAAAACATGGGTTAGCTGCACGCGCTCGGTACAGACAACCACACACCCATAGTGGATCGATCGATCGGAAACATGCTTGCAAACTGAATCATACTTGTCACGTCTCCCTAGCATGTAGGCCGCACGAGCTACAGTGTGCCAGTGGGCTGGTCGGAAAACAACAGCGATGCATACGAACGGTCATGCGATTTCACTCGGGCGCCGGGTAACGCGGCATGCACGGTGACAAACGAAAGTGACGGACGAAAATATTGGAGGACAAAAATATTCCGTATTTTTCAAATAGGTACAATGATGATCTAGGTACTGTTGTTTTGCGTAAAGAATGAACGTTTTGTTCGGACAGCCGACGCGTAAGACTGAAGTGCCAAACAAAAATTCGGTCCTTCCAATACCAATCAACAAACGGAGGACTGATAGATCGGTCTCTTTAGTCTCGACTATTTCATCCACCCTTACTACCGTGGTCAATTGAGCACGGCTCGTTAGCCTAACAAGCTAAAATCCAAATCCAATCCACCAGATTGAAGCTTTGTTTTTCTTTTGGGTTAATTGGATCCATGCAACTGTAACTTTATCAAATTAAAAAAATACCACTACTAGTTGTCATATCAGCTACATGCCTCTAAAAATTTCTAAAATTGAAACCATACCACTCCCGTCACTTTTTCCATCTCATCTCTCACGCTATCTCTGTTCCCATCCTTATCCCCCTCCTCTCCACGGCCACGCGCGGCTTCGGCAACCGTAGCCTTGTCGTCGTTTGCCAGCGTGAGCTCGCTGAGATAGTCGGCCATGGCGACCTGCGTCTGCAGCCTGGTGAGGAGCGACGACAGGTTGAGGAAGTTGTTCGGTAGTGACAGCGACAACACCTAGCTCTGCGGCGAGCACGTCACTCCCTGCCACGAGCACGTCGTCGCGGCGGAGGGGTCTCACGATGGCAGCACTGGTGACGACGACAAGAAGGAGGCACCAAGGCAGGGAGGGAGACGACGACAAGGAGGAGGAAGAAGAAGAGACTTTGAGCTGGAGTTGCTTAAGCCGCTCCCCAGCACATATATGGAGCTAGGCGAAGAGATCGGTAGATTTGGTCTTATCTCCGCATCTCGGGGTTGGAGGAGTAATGGAGCCTATGAACCAGCATGCACCTCCTCCTCGTCGCCGGTGCGGAGGCGTCTGCGCCTGCCGCCCTCCCCCCTCGCTTCTGCGTGTGTGTTTGACGACTCCGCCGCGTACCACGCCAGGCCCGGCCGCAACCGCTCCGGCCGCGTGAACACCTGAGGCCTGGAGGGGATGAGGATAGGAACAGAGACGGCATGAGAAATAAGACGGAAAAAGTGACGGGAGTGGTATGATTTCAATTTTAGAAATTTCCAGTGGCATGTAGCAGATATGATGAATAGTAGTGATATTTTTTTAATTTGGTAAAGTTGCAATGGCATAGATCCAATTAACCCTTCTCTTTTTTGCCTACCCCTAACCAGGCTCGTAGTGAATACTGATCGATTTAGCTAGTACATGTAGGCCATAAATCGTACTAAACCTTTCTGGAGTGCACGATAGAATGTCGTCAGTCGTCACAATCTCAGCAGAGGTGCCATGGCCATGCAGAAGAGCAGGATTCTCTTTGTCGGTGGCACCGGCTATCGTGGTGGAGAGCTTGGCGGAGGGCCACCACATCTACATACTGCTCCCGCCGGAGATGTCATGTCCGGCGTCCCCTTCCGCAGACACAACCTCATGTTCCAGCTCAAGCTCGTCAAGGCCATCAAAGAATCTGGAAATGTAATTTATTTTCTAGAAACACGACCGTTTAGTAGATAATTTAAAAAACTAGCTTGATTTTATTTTGGTTGTACACAGAGGCTAGATTTCTATTCATGGACGCCCGGTCGCCCCGCTCCAGGGTGACGTGGGCGGCGAAACCTCGCCGTCGCCCCCTCCCTCTCCTCCTCTCCCCCACCTCGCCGCTGAGGCGGGGCTCCCTTCTCCCTCACTCCCGGTCAGACGGTTGGGGCGCCGACGACACCGGAGAACGAGAGCACGGCCCCGGCGACGACGGCCAGATCCGGCACCATCGGGTTTGGATCCGGCCCCTTGGCCGGATCTGGGATGGGACGCGCGGGTTGGCGGCGGCGGCGGAGGCAGCGGCGGCGGCAGCGTGCGGGCCGCGCAGAGGCGGCGGAGTGCACGGAGGAGGCGGCAGCGGCAGCGGCGCGGGGTCCGCGTGGAGGCGCCCGTGCGGAGGTGGTGGGGCAGAGGTCCGCGGCTCCGGCGACGGGCAGCGACGACAGCGGCGGACTGCGGCGGGTGCCGCGACGCCGGCCCTCGTCAAGAACCTCGCCGCCACGAGGAAGGCGCGGCACCCTCGTCAATTGTACGCCGTGCCCGCGACGCCTTCCTCCATGACGCCGGCGACCCGCACTGCGTGCTGCACCTCCAGGTCCGCGCCACCCCGACCGGATCTGGATGGCTGGCGGCTGGCGACGGTGGCGGCTGACGGTGGTGACTGGACGGTGGTGGCTGACAGTGACGACTGGACGGGGGTGGTGGTGGCGGTGGCGGCTGGCGACGGTGGTGGCTGTGGCGCTGGCGGTGGCGGCTGTCGACGGTGGTGCAAGGCCATCATCCGGGGCTGACGGTGCGTCGTCGGCGGTGGCGGCATGTGGAGGCGGGGAAGGAGGAGTCCGGGTGCGGGCGCGCCGTCGAGAGGTGTGGGCGGTGGCCTTGGCCAAATTTCTGAAGGGACAATGTTGTTGACCGACGAAGATCCTTCTTGTGCGGATTGGTGGTGTGGGTTTGGATAGGGAATCGTGGGCGAAAGCCTTGCCGAGCCGTTTGGCCGGCTGATGACGGCGACGCCGTTTGGCGTCGTTCCCCTCCTTGGAGGCGTCGTTTTGGATTACCCCTCTCCTTTCCTAACCATATTTTCCGGGCGAAAACCTTGCTTCGTTCCGAACGAGCGGTGGCGGCGATCCACGTCGCGTCCTCCTTGGGGGCACCCCTTTAGAGAAACCTCTTCGTGCAAGGATTTTGTCAAGGGTCTATGCATTGGCTTCGAACTTCAGTCCTAGGCTTTGATGAGGCATTCTAGCTCCACATTTTGTTTTGCTTTTCTTAGTTTGGGTCTTCTCTTTTCCTGTTTGGTGTGTTCAACTTGTCTTTGAACTATACTCTCTTCTGGAGTGGAACTTTGTAATAATTGGCTGTAGTTCTTTTTAGCAAAGGCCGGGATATTATATTCCATTATCAAAAAAAAAAATATCGTAAATTGAACAAACTTATGACAAACTGATATAAATCTGTGCACGTATATGTATGAGTAAAAAGTTTTATCTTCTGTATATAGTGGGAAAGAAAACATGTGTAATGAAACTTTACTATTATGCGGTCTGAGAATAATAATTTGTAATGAAGTTCACAAAACAATATTTATATGTCTTCTACATATTCAATATTTATACGTTGACAAGTATCTATACAAACTTTCTCCCTCTATGTAATATCACGAGCTTCAAATTAGTGTATTTTAGGAAAAATAATCAACTTTTAAGCTATTGTTCGAATAAGCGATCAGGAACCGTGGATGCGTAGAGCTCGTTGAGTAGTATAAAGTAGACTATAAGTTTATAGTAATTGGAGTCCCGAGAAATTTTTGGTGATCAAATTAATATGGGCCGTTTGATCTTATTAGGCTCTCTATTTAACCAACTGGAAAAAAAAAAATAAGGGATCGTGGCAGCCAGCCCTAGCCGCCATTGTCACCAACCCTGCCCTGCACCGTCGCCGCTGGTGCAGTCGTCGACAGTCGCCGCTGGTGCAGTCATCCACGGTCGCCACTGTCACCGTCGCCACTGCCTGTTCATATACTGCTCCTCCGCGTGTTGTTCTTCGGCTGCTGTCGGTGGTTGATCTGTTGGGATACGCAAAGGCTACGATAGTATAAATCAAAATTTTCTATCACGCAAATCAGGAACCATGCAAGTATTAGATCATAGATCGTTACCACTCGACGCCCTGCGCAGCGGAAGAAGACGCTGAGAAGTCGAAGGAACTCTCGCGAAGTAGCGCGCGTCGATGTAGAGAAAGTAGTCAATCGCACCGGCTCGACCTTCTCATCCTCGTGCGTTCTCCTCGCCGTAATCCCACACCGAACAGCACCGCAAACCAGCGGCGCCTCTACCGGTATCCACACGTATAAGGACGGAACGCCACACGCAGATGTGCTAGCACCCGTGCACGGCTAGGGTTTACTCGGGGAGGGGAGTGGCGGCTAGGGTTTCTCACGAGATGCAATCACTCCGCTGGTCACACCCCTCATAAATATATAGGATCTATGACTCAGGCCTCCAAGGCCCATAGGACTACTACTTGGATCCCTATCCGAATTAAGCTCATATTGGATCTCTGTCCAATCCCCTTATTCCGGCCCATTAAGCGTGCGACCTGTAGGTTCATGTACACTCGGCTGTAACCCGAAAACTCATTTTCGGTCCACGTGTCAACAGCGGTCCCTAGCAGAATGTATTGATCAACATAAAGAGTCTAATGAAAGAATCACATATTTATTAACCAATAATAAGTTATCTATTTTAAGGAACAATATCGGATAAATATGTAAACATAGTATGTGATACAATCATCTCCATGATTGCCTCTAGGGCATATCACTAACAGTCTCCCACTTGCAGTAGAATCAATCATGTACGTATCTTATACACATTGCCCTAGTGTGTGCCTCATGCTTAGGCTGAGGGAATGGCTTTGTCAACGGATCTGCAACATTCAAATCCGTATGTATCTTGCATATCTTCACATCTCCTCTACCCACTATCTCGCGAATGAGGTGATACCGCCGTAAAATGTGTTTGGACTTTTGATGCGATCTAGGCTGCTTAGCTTGCGCAATGGCACCACTATTATCGCAATAGAGTTCCATAGGGCTAGAAGCACTAGTCATCACACCCAGTTGAGAAACAAATTTCTTTATCCAAACAGCCTCCTTTGCTGCTTCAGAAGCGGCAATGTATTCGGCTTCTGTTGTAGAATCAACCACTGTATCTTGCTTGGAACTCTTCCAACTCACAGCACCTCCATTCAGGAAGAACACAAATGCAGACTGCGATCTAAAATCATCTTTATCGGTTTGGAACCTTGTGTCAGTGTAACCATTTACAACGAGCTCTTCCTATCCTCCATAGACTAGGAACATATCCTTAGTTCTTCTTAAGTACTTCAGGATATTCTTTACAGCTATCCAGTGACTCTCACCTGGATCTGATTGGTATCGGCTTGTTGCACTAAGTGCATATGAAACATCTGGATGTGTACATAGCATAGCATACATGATGGATCCGATTGCCGAGGCATATGGAATCACACTCATCTTCTTTCGCTCATCAGTCGTTTGAGGACACTGATTCTTGCCAAGATTAATGCCATGTGACATCGGTAAGAAACCATTCTTAGAATCTTGCATGTTGAACCTCTTCAACACCTTGTCAATGTATGTACTCTGGCTTAATCCAATTAGCCTCTTTGATCTATCTCTATAGATCCTTATGCCCAGGATATATGCTGCTTCCCCTAAGTCCTTCATTGAAAAACTATTTTTCAACGATGTATTAACGGATTCAAGCATAGGAATATCATTCCCAATCAACAACATGTCATCTACATATAGGATTAGAAACACCAGTGCGCTCCCACTAATCTTCTTGTATACAAAAGGCTCTTCTTCGTTTTTGACAAAGCCCAACGGGGACTACTTCGTCAAAACGAATATTCCAACTCCGAGATGCATGCTTCAACCCATAAATGGATTTATGCAACTTGCATATCCTTTTAGCTGATTGTGGATCAACAAATCCCTTGGGTTGTGTCATGTACACATCCTCATCGAGATTTCCATTGAGGAAAGTTGTTTTGACATCCATTTGCCATATCTCATAATCGAAATAGGCAGCAATCGCTAACACAATCCGAATAGATTTTAGCATGGCGACTGGTGAGAAAGTTTCATCATAATCAACACCTTGAATTTGTCTGAAACCTTTCGCCACCAATCGTGCCTTGTAGATGTGAACATTTCCATCTACATCTGTGTTTTTCTTAAAGACCCATTTACACTCAATGGCTTTTACACCATCAGGTGGATCAACCAAGTTCCAAATTTGATTGACATGCATAGATTCTATTTCGGATTTCATGGCTCCAAGCCATTTCTCAGAGTCTGCTCCCACCATTGCTTCCTCATAGGTAGTAGGTTCATCGTTGTCTAACAATAATATATCACGTTGTGCTGTAGTTAACAGCGCATACCTCGCAGGTGTACGTCGTATCCTTTCGGACCTTTGTGAAGCCGGTGCTTCCACAACTGGTTCAACAACAACTTGTTCAACCTGTTGAACAACATCTTGCTCAACTTGTTGTGGTTGTGTGGATGTTGAAGCATTTTCTGGTGTTTCCTGAATTTCTTCAAGTCGCACCATGCTCCCACTATCCTTTCTTGAAATAAACTCTTTTTCCAAGAAAACACCGAGTCGGGCGACAAACGCTTTGCCTTCTTCCCGATTATAAAAATAATATCCTTTCGTTTCCTTAGGATACCCCACAAAGAAGCATTTATCTGATTTAGGTGTGAGTTTGTCTGATTGCAAACGTTTTACATAGACCTCACAGCCCCAAATCTTTAGGAAAGACAAACTGGGACACTTCCCTGTCCATATCTCATATGGTGTTTTATCCACTGATTTTGATGGAACCCTATTTAGTGTGAGCGCAGCTGTGTCTAGAGCGTTACCCCAAAAGCTTAGCGGAAGATCAGTTTGGCTCATCATTGATCGCACCATATCCAACAATGTACGATTCCTCCGTTCAGACACCCCATTCCATTGAGGCATTCCTGGCGGAGTGAGTTGTGGAACAATTCCACACTCCTTTAGATGATTGCTAAATTCAAGGCTCAAGTACTCCCCACCACGATCAGATCGTAGATACTTGATTGTCTTGCCCAAATGATTTTGTACCTCATTTTGAAATTCCTTGAACCTTTCAAAGGATTCAGACTTATGCCTCATTAAGTAGACATAACCATATCTACTAAAGTCATCGGTAAAGGTAATAAAGTACCCAAAACCACCTCGGGCAGTTGAGCTCATTGGTCCACATACATCAGTATGTACTAGTGCCAATAGTTCACTTGCCCTTTCGCTTTGACCCGTGAAAGGTGCCTTTGTCATCTTGCCAAGTAAACAAAATTCGCATGTCTCAAATGATTCAAAATCAAAAGAGTGTAGAAGTCCATCTCTATGAAGCTTGTCCATGCGTTTCTCATTTATATGACCCAAGCAACAATGCCAAATAAAAGTGGGATTCAAATCATTAAGACGTTGTCATTTTGCATTAATGTTATAGACTAAACATCCATCAAGATTCACAATGTATAAGCCATTCATCATAGGTGCATGGAAATAGAAAATGTCATTATAATAGACTGAACAACCATTGTCCACAGATCTAAAACCATAACCCTCTGCTTGCAAACAAGAAGCAGGGATAACGTTCTTACACAAAGCTGGAATGCAATAACAATTATTTAACTCCAAAACTAATCCTGACGGTAAAGATAATGGCATAGTGCTGACCGCAACAGCAGCAACTCTTACTCCATTGCCCACGCGAATGTCTACTTCGCCTCTTGCTAAGCTCCTACTTCTTTTCAGCCCCTGCAACGATTTGCATATGTGAGCAACTGACCCGGTATCAAATACCCAAGAATCAGTAAAGGAAGTAGCAAGATTAATTTCTATAACATTAATACCTGAGGTGAAACTCTTTCCATCCTGCTACTTCTACTTGAGCTGCTCTAGGTATTTCTAACAGTTTCTGTTACAATGACATGTCTCCTTGCAAAAGAAGCACTCTGCATCCTTAGCGGGCCCTGTCTTTTGAATCTTGGTCTTAGAGTTGCTAGTAATCGTGATCTCATCAGAGTTTAGCTTTCTCTTTTGACCACTTTTCTTGGGCTTGCGCTTATGCATAACCATCAGATGGTTGGAGTTTTTCTTAATGCTTTCCTCGGCAGTCTTTAGCATCCCATGCAAATTTGCCAAGGTCCTTTTCATGTTGTTCATGTTGAAATTCATTACGAACGGCTCAAAGCTGGGAGGGAGCGACTAGAGAATCAAATGAGTAGCCAACTCTCGGCTAAGGGGAAAACCAAGCTTTTCCAAACTCTCGGTGTAATCAATCATTTTGATCACATGTGGGCTCACTGGATTACCTTCTGCAAGCCTGCACGCAAATAAGGACTTTGAGGTATTAAACCTCTCAGCTCTTGCTTGGTCCTCAAACATGTTACGTAGTCCCGTGATTATCGTATGAGCATCCAATGCCTCATATTGCCTTTGAAGCTCAGGGGACATAGTAGCAAGCATGAGACAGCTTATATCAAGATAATCATTGCACCGCTTTTCATGCTCCCTACGCTGAGCAGCAGGAGCATTATTGGGCAAGTCAGCTAGAAAAGGCTGTGCAAGCACAAACTCTTTGTGCTCTTGCCTGAGAACAATTCTCAGGTTGCGATACCAATCCATGAAGTTTGTTCCATTCAACTTCTCTTTCTCAAGAATAGACCGCAAGTTAAAATTGGATGGTGCAGGAGCTGCCATGATCTACAATAGAAATATATATATATATATATATATATATATATATATGCAGAATTAGCACCATGTCTACATTTAACCTTTCATTAAACAATTTAACAAAAGATACTCCCACTATGTGTTGTGAAACAAAATTCCCTCTAGTAACATAGTGAGTCAAGATCCTCATTTTATTAGTGTCTAGTGAGCTTTGCCATCACAGCTAGACAACTATCAAAATACGTAAGCTACACCTTGCTAATCACATCATATGTGACTCTTGTGTTGTCAGGATGACATCTCCATGTCAAACCTAACCTATGCCCCAAGGTCCGAAACTGTTTTGATAACCTTGTCAAGTAAACCAATAATCTCCGCATATAGATGTCCGACATCTATCCTATTTTATCATGATAAAAAGTGACACTTTGCTATGGCAAACCTATCACTTATGATCACAACCGTATAATAAGTGCAATTATTGGAAGGGCATAAATTACACTTAATTTTTCTGAGGGAATTTATCCTACCATGTCATATCAAATATACAACAGCAATAAACTAACATAGATAAACATCATATGCTAGACATAGAATCATATTCTATTCATTGATATAAAACCCCAAGTGAAATCTAAGGGGCAATGCACACAGCGGTCACGGGGTACATAGATCTCATCTACGATTCGCCATGTGAAAACCTTAACGGCGTAATCAAATTATGCTGTAACCGAGTCAATCTCATTGGCTCGTTTTTCTTATTGGCGTGCGGTTCCAGTGGACATCGGACTCTCCGATGAACACAATTGCGCTCGGCCATGGTGAGTACTAGACATTCCAGTGAAGTCACCAACACATATACTGATCGATCTCATCAACCCATGCGTCTATCAGTTCATTTCATGTTCCGATCATCTAAGAACTCATATACAACATTATAGATCTCATCTACTACACCAGTATATCAACTATATGCAATGAACGATAGAATAAATCAAAATTTTCTATCGCGCAAACCAAGAACCATGCAAGTATTAGATCATAGATCATTACCACTTAACGCGCTGCGCAGCGGAAGAAGACGCTGAGAAGTCGAAGGAACTCTCGCGAAGTAGCGCGCGTCGATGTAGAGGAAGTAGTTGATCGCACCGGCTCGACCTTCTCCTCCTCGTGCGTTCTCCTCGCCGTACTCCCACGCCGATCAGCACCGCAAACCATCGCCGCTTCTACCGATATCCACACGTACAGGGACGGAACGCCACGCGCAGATGTGCTAGCACCCGCGTGCGGCTAGGGTTTTCTCGGGGAGGGGAGTGGCGGCTAGGGTTTCTCACGAGATGCAATCACTTTACTGGTCACACCCCTCATGAATTTATAGGATCCATGACTCGGGCCTCCAAGGCCCATAGGACTTCTACTCAGATCCCTATCCGAATTAAGCTCATATTGGATCTCTATCCAATCCCCTTATTCCGTCCCATTAAGCATGTGACCCTGTAGATTCATGTACACTCGGCTATAACCCGAAAACTCCTTTTCGGTCCACGTGTCAACAGCGGTCCCTAACAGAACGTATTGACCCTCTGGGCATACATAAAGATCATATCGGCTGAACCTCTAGTGTATACTTGTATGAACCCCTTTGCCTCACGATATCTATTAAGATCAAGGCTAGATATGTGCCATGCTCTAATAGCTCAATCATTCACTCGAACCTGTGATAGATTATTTAACTTGTGATTGACTCCTCAATCACCTTTGGCCTGGCCATGCACTTCCATAATCGACAACATCGAGGGGCCCCGAGATATCTCTCCATAGGAGGGGCAAATCCCATCTTGATTATTCATATCCCACTACATGTTTCATAGCATACCCGAAAACTACTTTTATAACTACCCAATTACGGAGTAGCGTTTAGCAGACCCTAAGTAAGCTACTACATATGTTGGGAACCATGATAATCTTATGTCTAAGGATTCAACACCAACACTAAATGAGATCACTGATGACACAACACATATGGCTCTTGCAGTGTCTCATGTTGGGTCTATCCAACAACATGTTCCCCAACATGTGTCCACATTATTAATTTGGTATCTCTATACCATGATCCATGAGACATGATCATCAATTAATACATGTGCTGATCATCTAAACATATTTGTTCCACATATGATATTTGATCAGGGATCCTTTAGAAATAATAACAATCAACATAAAGAGTCTAATGAAAGAATCACGTATTCATTAACCAATAATGAGTTATCTATTTCAAGAAACAATATCGGATAAATATGTAAACATAGTATGTGATGCAATCATCTCCATGATTGCCTCTAGGGCATATTACTACCATGATCTGCAGAGCAGCAGGTTTGGTTCTGCTCCTTCTATTTGTGTTGTCTCCTGCGTGGTGAACTACAATTACTCCTACTGCTGTGTGTGCTGACCAGCAATCCCATAGCTATAGCTCCAACTCCACCTCCCCTGGAGCTGGAGCCCAGCCAAACAATTTCAGCTTCACTTAAAATGAAAGCGGAGCTGGGTGGAGCACTCTCATAAAATAAACTAGAGAGGTGGAGCTGGGTTTAGGCAGCTCCACAACTCCTCTCCAAACTCAACTCCCGGAGCTAAATTTAGGAGTTGGAGCTCTACCAAACATGCCCGAAGAATAGAGCAGAGAACAGGAAGGACAGAGGCCAAGGAATTGGGAGGAAGAGGCGCAGGAAAGGAAAAAAAATAAAACAAAGAGGCAAAGTTGGGGATTTTTTGGGATTTCATAAATTGATCTTAAATTCGATTTTCTCCTCTGTAAGGGTAACTCCACTTAGTCCATAGAAATTCAATTTTCACGTGGGAATCAATTAAATCGCTAGTTAAGTGTTTTCTTAGTTGCTGTTTATGGGCTGACAACTGTATTTTACAAATCTAGTATTAAACCATCGGGATTCAGGTTATTTATCCTGAATAAAGTTTGTAGTCATCGTCGATATCTTTCTAACGGCGCTAGTTTCGCTTGATTCCGATAAATGGTTTAGGAGAAACAACAAAAACAGTACTGCTGTCGGGTCTGAAAATAGGGACTTCAATTCGTTTTTCCTTAATATAAGACCTACATAAGTTTAAACTGATTTTTTGCCCGACATGAAAGTTGTAGATAATGTTATCTAGATGACAGAAGTTGTATTATTTGCTAGATTCTGTTAGACGGTTTGCGAGTTACGTATAAAACAGTGATGGAACTGCTATAGGTTGTTTATTACAAATCGGTAAAAAGTTTATTTGTTCTAGGTTTCGATTTTACTAAATATCCCTTATAACAATCATTAGTAGAATATAGTGGTTTATTCATAGTTTTGCTCCGCAGGTGTGGATGGTTCCAACGTTGGAGGAAATGAGTCGGATTATTGAAGAAGTTAAGGCAAGTATAATATGGACTTGTGTGATGGACAAACTGGGTTGCTTTGTTTAGTTTCACTTGCATAATTATTATTCGAGTGCTTACTATTATTTATTGTGTGGTTGTGATGTTATGCTACATATTCATGTTTCACCTCATATTCAAGTTCACGACATTATTCCTGTTTCATTATTTCGGATGTTTTGTTATATTATTTAAGTACCATGCGTAGTCATGGGAGTGCAATTTGGATCTTTATTCTTTATTCATGATTCTTGAGAAGCGCTGATCACGCTTGCTCGGCTTACCGGTACTGGTAATGCTAACAGGGAACTATTACTTTTTGACTTATTCGTTTTAAATTAAAGAAAAATCCCATCTTTCGTATCAGTTTCTCATTGAACTCAAATTGTGTATGTTTTACTAGTTCAATTCTGTACTTGCTGAGTATTCTTTACTCATTCTTGTATTAATTTGGTTTTTAGGTACCTAATGTTATGGAACTGCATTAGACGGAAATAGAACCCTTGGACGACTACACCCTTAATTGCATGCAATTGAATTTTAGCTAGGTTTTTGCTTAGTATAAGTTTTGCGTAGAGCTTGTAAGGGTCATTTAAAGTCTTGGTTATTATTTTCATGTGGACGTCCTGGAGGTAGGATGGTTTGGAATGCATGGAATGTATCATTATTGATTTATCTTATAACTTCTTGTTGTGGATGTCGGTATTTATAGGGGAGACTCTGCCGATTTTTTTAATAATTCTAGGAGTTAGTTGTTTTGAGTGTATTTTGGTGTGACACTCTAGGTACATGGTTACCTGGGGTGTTACACTCTAGCTAGAGTCTATGGTACTACTACAGAATAGCGCCAATATAAAACTGGGAAATTACAGTTTAAAAATATTTTGATTAAAAATAGCCGAGAAATATATATATCTAAGAAGCATCTTCTCAGGATGCCCTAATTTGTCATGGCCGTATGGGACAAACATCATCCTAGGCAGACCGCTTAATGTAGAAACCTTCGAAAAATTATTATCACAATCGGATATCTTAAGCGGCCTACCGGGAACAATCTACTTTCCTACTCGACTAAGTGCCCCGTCCGTAAAAAAGGTCATTTCCACACATAGAGGTGGGCCACATAGCCATTTGTTGAAACTGTTTCCATAGTAATATGGCCAAAGTCATGTCGCGAGGGTGAAGATTCAACCGTTGTGATTAGGGGTGAAATCAGGTCAGGTTAGGCTGGATTTCACCCTTCCCATATCCTAAGCATATTTTGTAATTGAAATTTGGGCGGACACGGATAGTGTTGGATATGAATACAAACACAGATATCATTGGGAACGAATATGTACCAAGACAGATGTGAGTACTATCTGACATGAATACTTATTTGGATATTGAGTTAAAGCAAAGACCATACAATGCCACATGGACCAAAGCTATATTAACTTGTTAAGAGCTTAGCGCATACTAATGCTTTACAACTAGTTGATACTCCGTGCTTTGCTACGGGATATATGGATGAATGCATGTTATTATACAAATAGTAGATGTATATGTTTAAATAATGTAGAGATAATGATTTGATATTATTTGCATATTGAGTTCTAAAAATATAACAAAATTGTAAATGATATGTTATGTTTGCACGATATTTAAAATACTCTAGATAATAATTACTAGTGGTTTGATGATGTGGCATACTTGCATATGAGTTAAAATACTCTTGATAATAATTGCTAGTGGATGATGATGTGGCACACTTGCATGTTTAGCTTTTGGTAGTTAGTGGGTATCAACTATATAATAGTGTAGATACCAAAGCAGTGGCTTTACTAGGCAGAGTTTTGCCACTGCCTGGACTGCTAGAGTAGTGGGCCTTTTAGGCCTTTTAGTGTTTTGTTGAATTGCGGTAGACTAGAAGCTACATGTGTGCTGATGTGCTATGGTTGCTATTGGGCCCGCCATCTGGGGAATAACCGTATAGCTTTAACAGGTATTATCAAATGTTTTACCGGATACTCTTTATCTTTTGGGTAACATCTTTTTGAATCTGATCACTTATCTTTTTCAAAAAAATACCTGGATTCGACTCCCATATATATCCACACACACACATATATGTGTGTGTCTATATATATATACATACATATATATATATATATATATATATATATATATATATATATGTGTGTATAATATATATGTGTGTGTATATATATACTCTTCTGGGTATCTGAATTTTTTGTCCCGAATTAATATGCACTGGTGGAGAAACCTTCTTTAGTCCCGGTTCGTAACCCCCCTGTAGTCCTGGTTTTCAAACTAGGACTACCAATCCGGGACTAAAGATCAAGCTACCTTTTTTTTATTTGCATGGCCCTGTTGCTGCATGGTTTATATATATATATATATATATATATATATATATATATATATATATATATATATATATATATATATACATATTACATATATACATGCATAATATATATGTATTTATACATATATGTATATATTAAAGCACTTAACATTTTATGTGCATATATGACCAAAATATATAGTTACACTAAAGTAAATGTGTACATATATAAAAATAGACATGTATTAATTACAATTCATTATGTCCTAGCTAGCTACGACTTCGACGTAGTAGTCGTTATCTTAGAAGCTAACGACTTATGAATTGTATTTCCGTCGTAGTAGAATTTGTTCATTGATGAATCCCATGAGTTGTTCTTGAACAGCCGTGATAAAGTCCTTGTGTGTGATCAGGTTGTCCCTCATGTGAATAACCTATGAATGTATGAAGTTATATTAATTAGTAAACCAGAAATCGATACGTAAGCAATGAAATTTTGAATGGTTTATTTATATGTACATCGAGCTCTCTTGTTGTGATGATTTGGGTTGTAAGGCAGTGACAATACTTGCATACGTAGTAGCCGCACAAGTTAGTTCCCCGATCTTGCTTTGCACACTATATATACATGACAAACGGCGAGAGATTTAATTAATATACACTTATATTTGAATTGGAGATTCAATATAAATGTAGAGCATGTACTCATAGGAAATTTGAACTTCCCCCTAAGTTTTTCTCTCCAATTGCCGTGGACCAAATGACGGAACCGATACCAAGCCCTACATGGAGTTTAAAGCTATGATTCGTAGTAGCAATTAATAGCAAAATTCGTAATAACATTGGAACTTATGACATTACCTGTCTATAAGTTCAAAAACCTAGTCAAAAGTAGACTCTTTTTCATCCATTGAGTCATAGACATTGACTCTACAGGCCTCCAAGTCGAAGAGTAAAAGGACCCAGTGGAATCTGTAATGTGCATCGGATGCATGACATATGAAACACTTAGTATGTATGTACGAGAATGAAATTTGTTAGGAAGACAGTAAAAACTAACTCTGTGTTGTACGGCAATAGTATGAACGTCTTGTAATGCTGCTCCTTTAGGAGATGGATGAGATTGTCCTTTGTGGCTTGCGGATACTTGTTGATCATTTCGACGTTTACTTTCCGAGGGTCGATGAATCCAGTATCGAAAAACACCCATCGTCGGGCCCTTTGAATCTCCATTCTACAACGATAAAAGTAATTATTATACATGGTGTACTTATATACAAGGACCTAATTAAAGGAAACGTAATAAGAAATCTAACTGAACGATAGTTACAAAATCCAACAACTCAGAAGAGAGACATCGAGAGCGTCCATCTGGTATAGTTCGTAGATACCCTTGAAATTGATCCAGCGAATATCTTCTCCTTGCAAGAAGCCCATGTGCCTGATCCTCGCTCCGATCATCTCTCTACCGGTCGCTCTCATTTCCATCTGTGTCGGTAGGGACTGCAGCTGCTCAGGCTTGACAAGCAGTTTACCGAGTTCGTACTGGTATTTCACTTCCGCCTTTGGGATTGGTGCGCCGCTAAGCAATTGAGCCCTAGTTAGCCCGGTGTCCGAAATAAATTGTTTTATTCCAATTTCTTGCCCGGTCACCAACGGCTCAACCTCCTGGTTTGGTTGCTCTCCAAGCTGAGGGACTGGTTTGGACTTTCCATAATATGCTTTCTTAAGTGTTCGCTCATAGTCCGTTAGCTTTATGGCCTCCTTGGCTGGTGCAGACATACTCTTGAAGAAGTTCTTGGCACTCGGGTCTATAGGAATCTTCTTTTCTGGACTCCGAGGCTTCAATTGCCTCTTCACTTCTGCTGCCACAGAGGCGTCAAGCTCCTCTTGCGTGCAATCGTACGGCGGCTCCTTGTTTTCTACGGCATCAACTTTCGCCTTCTTCATTGACCTTGTGCGGGCAGGCGGTGGAGCTTGGTGAGACCTTGACTTGGAAGGTACCGGACAAGGAGCCTGAGGAGGACACGACGCAGGAGCCTGAGGAGGAGTCGGTGCAGGAGCCTGAGGAGGAGTCTATGCAGGAGCCTGATCTGAAGGAGTCTGTGCAGGAGCCTGAGGAGGAGACGGTGCAGGAGCCTGAGGAGGAGACGGTGGAGCCGGAGGGGATGGTGCACGAGACACCGCTTGTCGCCCAGGTAGGATGATATAGCGCTTGCGCCATAGTATAATGGCATGGCTTATGTCGCGTAGATGCGTCTCACTGTCTCCTCCAGGGTAGTGCAACTCGAGGTCCTCGTACGTGGCTTCCACCAGCTCAACTTCGACCCTCGAGTATCCTGCTGGAATCGGCCTGCAGTGGTAAGTCCCTGAATGGTCCGTTGGGATGGCCATTCCCGACGCAACCTTCACGTGATGAGAGGTTATCTATTAGTAATCAACTTAAGCAGAAACTTGCAGAATGTACAAGACCAAAAAACATAAAACTACGGGCATACCTTGATTGATAAGTTCTTGAAGGGAATATGCAGCTCACATGGTGTCCGCTGCATGATTTCATCCACGGGGCAGGTGGCTTCGTCCTGAGTTTGCATGGCATCCATACTCTGTGATCATACCTGCCCCGTTGAGGCGCAGCTGCTACGATTGCCTGAGGGGCTGACCATTACAGGAGGAATGTACGGCTGGGGATCCTGGAAACGATGTGTGGCCATGCATTCATCCACCTTCCTTGCCACCTCCTCTTGCATGCTGAGCTCATAGCTCGATACCCTGTACTCAAGATCTGCAATCTTCGCCTCGGTATCTCTCTTTCTCCTCATCCGACTCTTGTACATGTGGATGTCCTCCTTGAATCCAATCTTCCAAGGAATCACGCATTTCCCTCGTGTTCTTCCTGGATGCTCGGGAGTCTGTAGGGCGAGTGACAGCTTGTTCACCTCTCTGTCGGGTTGGAACGTGCCCTGAGAAGAGGCTTCCACTGCATCCGATAGTCGACTGGCAGCCTCGCGTGTCTGATCGCTGAACACCAGGGAGCCATCAACGGGATTAAGCGTTCCACCGTGAGCATAGTACCAGAACTTCGATTGATCCGGCCATTTAGCGGTGGCCGGTTCGATACCCCTCTGAATCAAGCTTGCCTTCATCTCCTCCCACTTTGGCATTGCGACGCTATAGCCGCCTGACCCCATGTCGTGATGGTACATCTTCTTGGTGGCATTTTCTTTGTTTCTATCCACCATCGCTTGCCCTTGTTGCCCCGTCTTGTAAGCAACGAACTTGTCCCAGTGATCCCTTAGCTTTGGGAATGTGTCGAAGTTCGCTGTCTGCCCCTTTAGGATGTATTTCTGGTAGAGATCTCCCTTGAAGCTCTGGAACTGTTCTGTCATTTTCTTCAGAGTCCACCTTTTCACTATGTTCTCTGTACCCGTAGGAAGGGTGAACGTCTCGAGCATTGTGGTCCACAGAATCTCTTTCTCAGAATCTGGGACAAAGCTGTCGTGATCTCCGCATGCCCTTGTTCTGCGCCAGTACACCGTACTGACAGGCATGTTATCCCTCACAACCGAACCGCTGTGTTGTACGTAATTCTTGGCTGCTTCTGCAGGGGCACTAGGTCGACCATCTTCGTCCACCTCAGTTATGATGTGTCGACCCTCTATCTTCTTCGTGGCACCTCGTTGTCCGCGTGCCCTGTTCTGTCCAGCAGAGGGTTTACTTCTACTAGCATCCGCCTCCTCGTTCCCCTCCTCAGTACCCTCCTTAGTCCCCCCTTGATGACGCTCTCTCTCGTGGCCCGATCTTCTGGTGAGGTGGATAACTCTCGCTTTGATCGAGTGCGACGTTTGCGACGTGGCTACCAACCAGAACAAGTCCAGGACGCCGTGCAATCGCTACACCACAAACGATGTCGTACCAACCGTGACGCGCGGTTGATGATCCCTGCAATGCAAACGAGAGAACACTGCAAGAACAAGATAAGATGCAATCTAAATATTGCGAATAGGGAATTAAGCACAAATGAATAGTTGCGATTGAAGTGGTAGATCTAATCGACCCGGCAAATCAACACACCAACTATTGGGGGCTCTGAATCTATAGTCGCCGACTAATCGAGCGAGGACTAGAGACAAGGTGAATGGCACTTGGCAAAATTCAACTAAACAAAACCCAAATGTTTTTTGAGGATGTACAAAGCTATTTATAGAGGAAAATAAAGCTAGGGTTCAGTGCTAATTCGTGGAGGTGGAGGGTGACACTTTCGAGATGGGCCTAGTCTATTATAAGGCCCAAGGCCTAAGTTCGGTTTCAGCAACAGCACTGTCTTGTTTTGGCGATTCCCGTTGACTCGAGATGAATTTGGACATGAGACCAGATGCGTTTGAAAGGTAGCGAGATAAGCTTTCCACGAAGTCCAAGATCACCCAAATCGGAGTTGGCATGAAGGCGCTAGGTCCGTTTGAAGTCAGTGCTGTCTCCAGAGGCCGAACTGGACTTGGACTTGGAATTATCATTGGAGTGTGTGAAGTTATGAGCGTATCCGACGAAGTGATGTCCTCATCATCCTCCCCTTCTTGAATTGGAGTCGTCCTCGACTCAATCCCATCTTCTTGATTGTGTGCACTCTCTCGTCCATTGGCCATCCTTGGAGGTATCTCATCGCGAAAAACATCCTCATATTCCTGCAGAAGGTTAGTAATAGCGGGTGGCAAAGAATATAAAGTACTAGGAGCAGTAGCCAATGTGAGTATAGAATCTTGGCAAAATAGAGCATAGCAACAAGAATCTGGCTCATCTAGTGCACAAATATTATATTTAGAAGCCAACAAAGCACCCTTCAACTTAATTTCATTCTTTGTGGTACTTGGTTCTATTTTACTAGTTGGAGCAGGATGTTTAGCAATAATTTGATTTTCACTTTTCGCTTTCTTTTCACATTGAAGTCTTGCAAGATCATCTTTCAAAGCAGCGGCTGGAGTCATAGAATGCAAAACAACTCTTTTACCATCGAACATAAATTTATATGTATTAGTCCTACCATCAAAAACAACTTCTCTATCATATTGCCATGGTCGCCCCAAAATAACAGAACAAGCTTGCATATGCACAACATCACATTCAATTTGATCATGGTAGGAGCCTATAGAAAAAGGTATTTTAACCAAGCGGGTTACCTTCATCTTACCACATGTATTAAACCACTGAATATGATATGGATGTGGATATGGATGGGTAGTCAAGCCAAGCTTCTTGACCATCTCTTCACTTGCTAAATTGTTGCAATTCCCGCTATCAATAATCATTTTGACGGTATGGCCTTTCACAAGAACTTTGCTTTGGAACAAATTGTAACGTTGGTTTTGCTCTTCACACTTCTCTTTAGCACTAAGTGCTAGCTTGACAATTAGGCTAGGATACTAATCTAGCGACTCTGGATGCAAATGGACTTCCTTGATGTCATCATTATCTTGTCCTCCTGCGTGGTCAGTGGCAGCTAAAGTATATTCATGATCACAATCACTAGCAGAAGTATACTCACCATCAGCATTCACAAATAGAGCTCGCCGATTTGGACAGTCGCGGGCAATGTGTCCAATGCCATGGCACCTATGACATGTAATATCACGTGTACGTCCAGTGGAATCTACTGAAGTTGCACTCTTGGCTGGAGTCTGAACTGAAGCGTTTTTGCTGGTTTCTTGAGCATGGGATGGCGTGGAGGTAGGTGGACAAACAGCAGTAGTAGATTGACGTGGTGTTGACTGTCATGTGGAAGTAGCACCTGCAAGAGAACTCTTATGCTTGTTGTGTCCCTGCACTTCTCTTTCAGCTTTGCAAGCAAAATGGAATAATCTATTCATGGTATTGTATTCTTTATATTCAAGAATATCCCGAATCTCTCTATTAAGACCTCCACAGAACCTAGAAATTCTAGCATCCTCAGTTTCTTGCAAATTACATCGTGACAAAGCAATCATCATCTCTTGATAGTATGTTTCTACAGAATTGGAACCTTGTCTTAAAAGTTGCAGTTTATTTAACATGTCACGAGCATAGTAAGAAGGAACAAATCTAGACCTCATTGTACGTTTCATATCATCCCAGGTTCTAGGTCTAAGTTCTCGACCACATATATCATTCCACCATAGAGATGCAAAGGAGGTAATTCACTACTGGCAGCTTTAACTTTCTTATTATCAGGAAAATCATAGCAAGAGAATTTTTGCTCAACAGCTAGCTCCCAGTCTAGATAAACAGAAGGTTCAAACTTACCATCAAAAGAAGGCATAGTAAATTTTACCTTAGATAAAGGATCATCTTTGTCCCTAATTCGACGTCGTCTTCTATTTCCAACACTCTCGTCTTCCTCCTCATCATCAGCAACAGATTGCTCTTCGTCTTCATCGTCATATCTTTGGTGTCGATGAGCAGTGGCACCTGCACCTTCTTCACCTGCAGCCTCAAGTAAACCAATGCGTCGCACAATATTTTCATGTCCAATATTTATATTCTGAATGTTTTCAGTTAATTGTTTACGTGATCGATTCATTTGCTCAATTTGATCCACTACTTTCACCAGGCTTTCACTTAAAGTTTTTAAATGTTTATCTGTGCTTTCCTTGTATGATTTACTATTACGCATCAGCTCTTCATACCAATTTTCCATGCCCTTCAGTTTATGTGCTAGATTCTCCAGTGTTGGTTCGTCGGAACTTGTACCTGACATTGTTAGCAAGCAAAAGAAACTCACAAGAAAGTGTCAGTTCCTAACAATCTATATATATGTGGAGCTTTTGAAGGCACTCAACACTCAAGCATATACCAAATTCTTATAATGTTCTCAAAGAATGCAAATCAGGTCAATCACCGTGGCTGGATCGTGGCACAATGACACGCTTGATGAGTGGAGCGATTGCAAAGCCGGATCTGTAAAGGTTAGTAGTATGTGGATCTTGGTAGGCTTAACTATATCACAAGGAATAGCAAAAATCAAACAGATATGCGAAATTGAATAATAATCCAAAGTATTAGTCAAAATTGCTAGCCTAGCCTAGACTCAATCCTAGCTCAAGCAAGCAAATGATCACACTCGGACCAAAACAACTCGCTATGTCAACCAACTCTCTCCAAGAAATCCACAATTTTAAAAAAAAAAAATTCCACCCTTTCTTTTTTTTTCTGATTTTTTTTCTTCTCTTTTTTTTTCTAATTTTTTTTTTGGTGCGGCTCTTTTGCTTCTTCTTTTTTTTTCTTTTTTTTTGCACCTTCTGCCTTTTCTCTATTTTTCTTTTTTTTTTCTTTTTTTTTACTTTTCTATTTCACAAATGGCAGCTATCAATCGAATTGGATAACATGCGTGTGCACCGAGGAATTAATCTGCATAAGGAAATTCTATGCATGTGTACACCCAACAAACTAGGAGGCCGAGATTTGCATGCACATGGAATCAGGAAGAGACGATGGAAATTACACAAGTACTCATGCATGCATGCATGCGCAATCAAGTAGGACAGCAGATTCTGTTCTATTTTTTTTCTTTCGGCGTCACTTCGGTGCACGAGAAAATCAAAAAAGAAACAAAAGGAAGCAAATTTTCCCTAATTATCTGACACATGCAACCCAAAAAAATCTCAATGAAACAAAACCTCAGCTCTCAAACCAATCTGTTACTAATCAATCTACTGCGCAACTTTCTCTATGGCGGCGGAACTGCGCGACTTTCTGAAACAACGCTAGAGCAACATGCAACCCACACTTGCAAACTAAATCCAAGACTAATCTAGGGCTTAAACCAACACTTGACTCGACAGTGGATCAAAACTCAATAAAGCAAAAACTGAATGAAATTGCGTGGCTCAAAACTAATGTTTGGTGATGGAAAAAAATATTGCGGCTGTATGGTAGACGATGGGAAAAAAAATTACAAAACTAAAATCCTCACCAGGCAACTAAAGCTCTGATACCAACTGATGACGCTCTCTCTCGTGGCCCGATCTTCTGGTGAGGGGGATAACTCTCGCTTTGATCGAGTGCGACGTTTGCGACGTGGCTACCAACCAGAACAAGTCCAGGACGCCGTGCAATCGCTACACCACAAACGATGTCGTACCAACCGTGACGCGCGGTTGATGATCCCTGCAATTGAAACGAGAGAACACTGCAAGAACAAGATAAGATGCAATCTAAATATTGCGAATAGGGAATTAAGCACAAATGAATAGTTGCGATTGAAGTGGTAGATCTAATCGACCCGGCAAATCAACACACCAACTATTGGGGGCTCTGAATCTATAGTCGCCGACTAATCGAGCGAGGACTAGAGACAAGGTGAATGGCACTTGGCAAAATTCAACTAAACAAAACCCAAATGTTTTTGAGGATGTACAAAGCTATTTATAGAGGAAAATAAAGCTAGGGTTCAGTGCTAATTCGTGGAGGTGGAGGGTGACACTTCCGAGATGGGCCTAGTCTATTACAAGTCCCAAGGCCCAAGTTCGGTTTCAGCAACAGCACTGTCTTGTTTTGGCGATTCCCGTTGACTCGAGATGAATTTGGATGTGAGACCAGATGCGTTTGAAAGGTAGCGAGATAAGCTTTCTATGAAGTCCAAGATCACCCAAAGCGGATTTGGCATGAAGGCGCTAGGTCCGTTTGAAGTCAGTGCTGTCTCCGGAGGCCGAACTGGACTTGGACTTGGAATTATCATTGGAGTGTGTGAAGTTATGAGCGTATCCAACGAAGTGATGTCCTCATCACCCCTGCATCCCTTTCCACATTCCCCTCCTCGTTCACCTCCTCGTTCAAGTACTAGTTTGTATCCTCGTTCCCCTCTTCTTCGTTCCAGTACTGGCTGCTTCTCTCTGCGATTGTATCGTATAGTATCTGTTCGTCATTGCGATCAGCCATCTGTTCATACAAGCAATATCTGCAGCCATTTGTTATTTACATATATAATATTTGATTAGAACTCTAATAATCATATATGCTAAGTCTATGTTTCGCATATTAAAACTCTAATAATCATATATGCTAAGTCTAATTAATCATATATTAAAACTCTAATAATCATATATGCTAAGTCTAAGTTTCGTATATTAAAACTCTAATAATCATATAAGCTAAGTCTAATAATCCTATATTAAAACTCTAATACTCTTATATTAAAACTCTAAAAAACAAATATGGTAACACTAAATAATCATATATTCACATCACTTGCCTGCGTAGATTCCTCCTAGGGCTAGCTACCACTTCGGCTTGAGGGTCTTTGCTGCAACATGCAAAAAAAATTATTAGTCTATACGCAAAGGAACATATATTTTTCGTTCACGTTTTTAAGTATAATTATAATCATAAATGCTAAGTCTAATAATCGTTTAATTTTCTCGTTCATACACGTCTCGTTCACGTTCGTTCATACGTTTCGTTCACGTGCCTTCACGTTCGTTCACACGTTTCGTTCACGTTCGTTCTTGTTCGTTTGCGTTCCGTTCACGTTCGTTCGCGTTCCATTCACGTTCATTCGCGTTCATTCACCTTCGGCGGCGGAGTCGGCGGCAGCGGAGCGGCGGCAGTGTGGCGCGGCAGCGGCGTCGGCGGCAGCGGAGCGGCGGCGGTATGGCGCGGCAGCGGCATGGCGCAGCGCGGCGGCGGTGGCAGCGACGGCAACGAGGCGGTGACACGACGTGGGGTCGGCGTCGACGGGGTCGGCGCGCGTAATCGTCGGCAGTTGCGGCCGCGTCGACGTCGGGGTCAGCGTCGATGGGAGGCAGAGTCGGGGTCGCTGTCGGCGTGGCGTGGCGCGCGGCGTCGGGGGCGTCGCGACGACGACGATGCCGAGGCGGCGACGATTTGCAGATCGAGAGAGAGAGATTGAGAATGCGGCGGCGGCGTCGGCGGTGACGGCGGCGACGGCGACGACTACAGCGAGACGACAGCGACGTCGACGCGAGGGTGATGCCGTAGGCAGTAGCGGCGAAGAAGGAGAGAAGCCAAGATCGGAGAAAACTTCTAAGTGTTGGTGGAGAAGACGAGTGCGCCTCGGGCATATATATACCCCGGGATCTTCTGTCCCGGTTCGTAAGAACAACCGGGACTAAAGATAGTCCAACCGGGACTAAAGATAGTCCCGGTTGTTCTTACGAACCGGGACTAAAGATGTTTTCCCGCTCTCTCCGAATTCTTTTTTAACCCGGTTAGGGTTAATAACTGGGACTAAAGATAATAGCACTGCATATTAAATTTCATTACATATGGGTTTCTAAAATAGTAAATAATCCATTAAAATGATTTAAAGTCACAAAATTAA
The DNA here is from genome assembly GCA_000338895.3 of Oryza meridionalis. Classification (NCBI taxonomy): domain Eukaryota; kingdom Viridiplantae; phylum Streptophyta; class Magnoliopsida; order Poales; family Poaceae; genus Oryza; species Oryza meridionalis. Next base: position 8,744,774 of record CM002535.2, on the reverse strand, counting down.
TGACAAAACTTTAAAAATAAATTGTTGTCTATAGTAAATTTAGTGGATAATATATAGTAAGCATATGCATGATTTAAAATTGTTAAAAATTCTAATAATAATATATAATTAGCATATGCATGATTTAAAATTGTTAAACATTCTAATTATAATATGTAAATACCATATGCATGATTTAAAATTGTTAAAAATTCTAATAATCATATATAACTAGCATATGCATGATTTAAAATTGTTAAAAATTCTAATAATCATATATAATAAGCATATGCATGATTTAAAACTATTAAAAATTCTAATTATTATGTAAATACCACATGCATTATTTAAAATTGTTAAAAATTCTAATAATCATATATAACTAGCATATGCATGATTTAAAATTGTTAAAAATTCTAATAATCGTATATAATAAGCATATGCATGATTTAAAACTATTAAAAATTCTAATTATCATATGTAAATACCACATGCATGATTTAAAATTGTTTGAAATTCTAATAATCATATATAATAAGCATATGCATGATTTAAAACTATTAAAAATTCTAATTATCATATGTAAATACCATATGCATGATTTAAAATTGTTAAAAATTCTAATAATCATATATAATTAACATATGCCATACAACAATTGATTTATATGGATATTCAATACATCCAAAACAGTTTACATCGTGTACACAACAATTACGGCAATACATCGGCGGTGACGGTTGACCGTACGTATTTTCTCCTCACTATTGTTCCTTCCTTGTGATCGCTGCATGAATAAGGGGTGTCTTCATTCGATAGGAGGATGCTAGAGTCAACCATCACTGTGAAAGGGGGTTGCCCATCAAACTGATCATAATCCTCGTCAGTCTTGTCCTCGACTCCGACGATTTTTCTTTTGCCTGGGAGAACCACGTGGCGCTTTGGCTCGTCAGGCCCTTTGCCCTTCTTTCCTTTGCTAGACATGTCCTTCACGTAAAAAACTTGCGTTACATCGTTGGCAATGACAAAAGGTTCGTCCGAGTATCCAACCTTGTAAAGGTCAACCGTTGTCATCCCACTGTCACCAATCGTTATGCCTCCACCAGTCAGCCTAACCCATTGGCACCGGAACAGAGGGACCTTGAGAGGTCCATAGTCAAGTTCCCATATGTCCTCGAGGGCACCGTAATACGTGCTAGTTGTACCATCATGTCCCATGGCATCGATGCGAACAACACTGTTCTTGTTCGTGCTCTTTATGTCTTGCGCTCTCGTGTAGAATGTGTACCCATTGATCTCATATCCTTGGAATGTCGCTATCAAGCCAGATGGTCCCCTTGATAGGAAGGCCAGTTGTTGGTTAATTATCTCGTTACCCATGAGATGTTGTCGCAGCCACGCGGGTAATGTATCAATGTGATGCCGTGTAATCCATGCATCGGACTATGTGATGCCGCGAACTAGAGCCAAGTGCTCCTCGATGTAAGGAGCCACCAATGAAGATTGTTGCAGAACCGTGAAATGGGCTTTACGGAATAAATTGTTGTCTACCGTCATTATTGCTTTCCTTCCGAGAGTCCCCTTTCCCCGTAGTCTCCCTTTGTGGCGTGATTCAGGCACCCCAATTGGGCGAAGGTTTTCGATAAATTCTATGCAGAATTCAATGACCTCCTCTGTTCCATACCGCTTGGTGATGCTTGCCTCTGGACGAGCACGGTTACGAACATACTTCTTCAGAACGCCCATGTACCTCTCGAAAGGAAATATGTTGTGTAGGTACACAGGCCCGAGAATACCGATCTCTTTGACAAGGTGACAAAGCAGATGCGTCATTATATTGAAAAATGAAGGTGGAAATATCAACTCAAAGCTGACAAGACATTGCACCACATCATTCTGAAGGGCTTCTAACCTATCCGGATCGATGACCTTCTGCGAAATTGCGTTCATGAAAGAACATAGCTTTGTTTTCGTTGCCCGAACATTGTCTAGGAGGATACCCCTTATTATAACTGGTAGCAGCTGTGTCATCAACACGTGACAGTCATGAGACTTTAGGTTTGTGAACTTCTTCCCCTTCGTGCTTATTATTCGCTTTATATTCGTGGAGTATCCAGACGGTACCTTGATGCTCTCCAAGCATTGAAACATACTTTCCTTCTCTGCCTTGCTAAGAGTGTAGCTGGCTAGACTCAAATAATGGCTGCCTTTCTCCTTTGGTTCCGGGTGAAGGTCGCCGCGTTGTTCCATATGCTTCAGATCATTACGTGCTTCCAGTGTATCTTTCGACTTTCCATATACACCTAGGAAGCCAAGAAGGTTTACGCAAAGGTTCTTAGTGAGGTGCATCATGTCGATTGCGTGGCGGACGTCCAAGAATTCCCAATAGGGTAACTCCCAAAATATGGAGTTTTTTTTTCCACATCGCCGCGTGACCATCTTCACTCTGTATAGGCTGGCTGCCAGGCCCCTTTCCAAACACTACTTTAAGATCTTTAACCATAGCAAACACTATTTTCCCGCTGCGATGTTTAGGCTTCGTACGGTGGTCCGCCGTATGTTCAAAGTGCTTGCCTTTCTTCTGTACCGGGTGGTTTGCTGCAAGGAATCAACGATGACCCATGTACACAACCTTCCTACAGTGCTTAAGATACATACTTTCTGTTTCATCCATACAGTGAGTGCAAGCCTTGTACCCCTTGTTGAACTGCCCGGATAGGTTGCTAAGTGCAGGCCAATCGTTGATGGTTACGAACAGTAGCGCTCATAGATTAAACTCCTCCTGTTTGTCCTCGTCCCACACGGGGACACCTTCCATCTTCCACAACAGTTTAAGATCTTCGACCAGTGGTCTTAGGAACACATCGATGTCGTTACCAGGTTGCTTGGGGCCTTGAATAATAATCGGCATCATTATGTACTTCCTCTTCATGCATAGCTAAGGGGGGAGGTTGTAGATACACATCGTAACAGGCCAAGTGCTATGGCCGCTGCTCATCTCTCCAAAAGGATTCATGCCATCCGTACTTAAACCAAACCGTATGTTTCGTGCGTCCTTTCAAAAGTCTTTAAATTTTCTGTCGATGTTTCGCCACTGTGAACCATCTGTGGTGTGTCTCAGCATCCCGTCCTGTTGACGTTCTTCAGCGTGCCAACGCATCATTCTAGCATTCCCCTGTTCTTGAACAAACGGCTTAGCCGTGGTATTATAGGGAAATACCACATTACCTTAGCAGGAATTCTCTTCTTCGTTAGCTGCCCGTCAACCTCACCTGGACAATCTCGTCTAATCTTGTATCGTAGTGCTTTACAAACAGGGCATGCTTCTAGGTTCTCGTATTCCTCACTGTGATATAGGATACAATCATTCGGACATGCGTGAATCTTCTGAACTTCCAGTCCTAGAGGGCAGACTATCTTCTTAGCCTCGTACGTTGTCTCGGGCAATTTGTTTCCCTTCGGAAGAATGTTCTTGACGAGTTTCAATAAATCGCCAAATGCCTTGTCACTAACACCATTTTTTGCCTTGCATTGCAAGAACTCCAGAGTGGTATCAACTTTTTGTGCCCCTGCTCGCAACCTGAGTACAACGACGTTCTGTGGTCCTCTAACATCTTGTCCAATTTATGGGCCTCCTTTTCACTTTCGCAGTCCTCCTTGGCATCCTGCAACATCTGACCAAGATCATCCGCAACGTCATTATAATTAGTATCTATGTCCTCCTCGCCCGTTTGATTTCCTTCAAATCCAGCGTACTGAACAAAGTCTAGAATATTGTCGTCTTCCACTTCATCTTCTTCCATTTCAACCCCTTGCTCTCCGTGGGATGTCCAACAATTATAGCTTGGCATGAACCCCAACTCAAACAAGTGGAAATGAATAGTCCTGGATGCAGAATACTCCTTCTGATTCTTACACTTATTGCATGGACAACAAATAAAACCCTTCTGCTTGTTAGCTACGGCCACTCTCAAAAAATAATGCACGCCGTCAATAAACTCTTTGGACCGTCGGTCAGCGTATATCTATTGCCGATCCATCTACATGAACTGAAAAAAAAATAGTACACAAATAATCATTCGTACAATAATGACAGTCATACAATAATGATAAAATAATCACAAACTCTTTCAACAGTCATACAATAATGACATATCATTATTCATACAAAAATTATAAAATATTCCACCAAATAATTCTTATTTATTATTTTTTAAGTTTTAAATTCTTTTAGTTTTCAATTTAGTTTGTTTTCTTTTATTTAAGATTAACTTTCACTATATTTTCCTACTCAACTATTTTATAAAACCTTATTTAGCAAATAAACAAAATTTCTATATATTCTTTCTTTTCCCACACAAATTTTCTCTCTCATCAACTTACAACAAAATTTTGGAGACAAAAAACTGTGCAAAACATAGCTCCAAATGTAATATGACCAAAAAAACATTGGAGGATGAAGTTGCTAACCTTTTAGGCACCTCCGATTTGTATATAATCACCAAAGTAAATTCACTATAAATTTTGGCATGACCTCCCCTCTGTTTTGAAGAAATTTTGAAGCTTGTTCAGGCTGGAGGAGGAAGAAGACATACATAAAGGGGTGGGACTTTAGTCCCGGTTGGTGTTACCAACCGGTACTAAAGATCACCTGGATCTTTAGTCCTGGTTGGTGTTAGTTACGATCTTTAGTCTCGGTTGGTAACACCAACCAGGAGTAAAAATCCCGGGGGGGCCTGACAAGCCCTGACAGCATTCATCTTTAGTCCTGGTTGGTGTTACCAACCGGGACTAAAGATCAAATATGCCCATTACCCTTTTTAACCGAGACTAAAGATAATCTTTAGTCCTGGTTTTTGTTGTAACCGGGACTATCGTGGAATTCGGCCGACCGACGAAAGATGGTTTCTCCACCAGTGTCAGTACTTTTATTTGAACGCGGAGCTGAAACGAGATGATCCAAGCCAAAAGATTAAAGCTTTGTTCTTTACCTGCCCCCTAACCACTCTACCACAGTCAGAGTGATTAATTATAGAGTAAAGTGTATAGGCGGTTCTTAAACTTATAAGGTTGTGTCATCTGTGTTCCTAAACTCTCAAAATATAGATTCAGATCCCAGAACTTATCTAAGTGTATTATCTACGTTCAAAATCGATATAACCCCTCTAGTATCCTACCTCTAGTATCCTACGTGGTACTAATGTGGCATGCCACGTGAACGTGACGTGTCATTTTCTCTTTCTTTTTCTTCTTTTTTTCTTTTTTGTTTTCTTCTCATTCTTCTTTTTTTTTCTTTCTTATGCTCGGGACACGGAGAAAGGAGAAGAAAGGAAAAAAAAGAGAAGAAGGATAAGAAAAAGAGAAGAAAAAAAGAAAAAAGAAAAGGAAAATTTTTAAATGTCCGTGTGGTGTGGCATGCCACATCATCACCACGTAAGATTCTGAAGGGACTGTGGTGATTTGGGACCTAGATGACACACTATGATAAGTTATAGTATTTATAAGATTTGGATATTTATTTTGAGAGTTTAGGGACCTAGATGACACATCCTTACAAGTTTAAGGACCACCCGTACACTTTACTCTTAATTATAATCGTTGTCACAGGACCACGCGCTAGTATATATAGGCCACAATCGGTAGTAAAACTTTTGTCGAGTCGAGTGCACGATAGTGTGGTCAGTTTGACAGTTTGTGGCACTCATCAGAGCTAATTAGAGCCATGGCCATGGAGAAGAGCCGGGTCCTCATCGTCGGCGGCACCGGCTACATCGGCCGGCGGATCGTGGCGGCGAGCTTGGCGGAGGGCCACCCCACCTTCGTCCTGCTCCGGCCGGAGATCGGCCTCGACATCGACAAGCTCCAGATACTGCTGGCCTTCAAGGCGCAGGGCGCGCGGCTTCTCGAGGCGTCGCTTGACGACCGTGACGGCCTCATCGCCGCGATCCGGCAGGTGGACGTCGTCGTCTCCGCCATGTCCGGCGCCCACCTCCGCAGCCACAACCTCATGCTCCAGCTCAAGCTCGTCGAGGCCATCAAACAAGCTGGGAACGTCAAGGTAATTTATTTTCTATCAGCTCACCAAATTAGCATATAATTAATAAAAAATAACTTGATTTGGCCGTATGAATATAGATGAAAACGCTTCTACTCGAGCACCCAACAAAAACAGAAATATCATGAGCTCCTCAATTCTCAGCCACTAATTTTTTATCTAAAAAGATGCGAATATTAGAGAAGGATCTAATATCAAATAATTAGAATGGGTGAGGCTTCGAACCCAGATCATCTAGTCTACCATCTTGTGGAGCTAGCCGGAACACCCTTGGACGTTTCTCCACTAATTTTTTATCTCAATCTCCCTCTCCCTCTCTTCTCTCGCTCCCTCTTCTTCCCTTTTCCATGGCCGCGGATGGTGAGTGATGGCAGCTTGGGAGGCAAGGCCCCTCTCCATCTCCCACTCTTCTCCCACTCCCTCCTCTTCCCCTCTTCTATGACTAGACAATGAGCACAGGTAGGCGTCGGAGGTGATAATGCAGCAATGGGATGAGGTCGAGGTCACAGTGGAGCTTGTGAACTAGGGATGTGTTGGGTTTAGTCCACATCGATAATTAATGATGGGGGAGCACGACTTAAAAGGTGGGGGCGGTCCTCACCCATCAGACTAGTCTTTTGGATTATGTAGGCCCAGGACCTAAAGTAGTGGCTCCGGTTGGGCCTGTGGTGGAGCAGGCCCAATGTGACCCGAGTGGCCCACAGTTGGTGGGTCAGGCAACAAGTGGTATCAGAGCCCAAGGTTTGGAACCCGGAACAATTTACATGGGTCATATGGTGGGGAGGCCCGGTAACAAGTCTTCGGGGTCACATGGGTTGATGTGACGGCGGAGCTTGTTGGGTCCAATGTGTGACGGGGGAAGTTGTTGGGTTTAGTCCCACATCGGTAATTGATGATGGACTTAAAAGGTGGGGGCGGTCATCACCCATCAGACTAGTCTTTTGGATTGTGTAGGCCCATGACATAAAGTTGTAGCTCCGGTTGGGTCTATGGTGGAGCATGCCCAATGTGACCTGAGTGGCTAGATTTATCATTGTGGCGTATGAGTGAAGGAGGTAGTTGCGGGAGGGGGAAGTCTGGCGCTGAAGGTGACGTGCGACGACGGCGTGGTCACCGGTGTTGGAGAACATGATGTTGATCCAGCGCTATGTGATGATTTTTGTCTTAAGCTCCACAACTAGGCAGCGGCCGTCCTTCTCTTCTCACATTCCAGAAGACTGGCGTGCTCAAGGACGACATCACTTCACTGTCCGTAGCGCACAAGGGGAGGAGCATCAGAAAAGTGGATGTGTGTGTGTTGTGAATTTTTAGTGTTTCAGACCATGCATCTATATGTTTCATTCGTTCGAGAAAATTGTTGCAGTGGGTATGGATGGTGTTTCATGTTCTTTTTCTTCGATTTTACTCAGATCTACAGATGTAGCTTAAAATCATTTGTTTCATCTACTGATTTGTTTCACTGTTTTTTCAAGAGTTGAAACATATTTTCATTAACTATTGAAGTATTTTTGTATAAGAGGTTAAATAGCGTCCGATTTTTGAAAAAAAAAACCAGGCGTTCGATTTGTAGTCGTTTCGGAATATAGATATATGATTTCTATCCACTATCTTGAAAGTAAAAGAACCTTTATATATATATATGTATATATATGTATATGTATGTATGTATATATATGTATATATATGTAGGATATATATATATATATATACATATACATATATATATATATGTATACATATATATATATATCATAACTTCAGTAAAATTATGGCAATTTTTACTGATATGATATATCGATAAATATGAACGATGCGACTAAAAGGTTTTATCTTCTATAAAGTATAGCTGATGGACAAAAAATAAGTTATTTAATTGAGTAATGTTCCAGTGTTTTTTTACTGATAGTATTATACTAACAGCACAAATGATTAGGGGTTAATTTGTCATTTATGTTTTATTCCTCTCTAGATCGATCTATGGTCATCCGTTGCGTTGGCATTGTTTATATTCTATGGAAAAATCAGAAAAAAGTGAGAAAAAATTTAGTCACTACTAAATTATGATTTTTTTATATAATAATATCCTTCCATGTTTCTATTACCGTTAATTAGGGTGACAGTACAAATAGATTTATTTGAACCCTTCGATCAAAATAGATAATGGATCATATTGATTTCTACTTTTATAGTATAGAACACCATAGTGTGGGCTCAATTACATTTTCAATGAGCAGTACAATAAGATTTGTTTTTTTTACCTAAATAACTACTCAGTTTGATTTTTCTTAATGCTCACATTAAAGGATGAGGATAATATCAGATTGCCATATATTTACTGTGAATACTTATCTGCGATCAGCGTTTCCTGCCGTCAGAATTCGGCATGGATCCATGGAGGATGGGGAATGCTCTTGAACCTGGGAGGGTTACATTTGATGAGAAGATGGAGATAAGGAGAGCAATTGAGAATGCAAACATCCCTCACACATATGTTTCTGCAAATTGCTTTGCAGCTTACTTCAGTCCTAACCTCTGTCAGATGAAAACTCTCCTCCCTCCCAAAGAGAGAGTTGGTCTGTACGGGGATGGTAACGTCAAAGGTAAAAAAGGTTAATTACTTAGCTACAAACTGTTGCTTCACTGCTTTAATTTTTAGGAGATGGTTTGTCTTTTTCTCATGGAAAGTTAGATTTGTACTTTTTCTTCTCTTTTTAGAAAGTTGAGATTTATCTTTGGATCCAAGCGTGCGTCCATCTTTTTTTTTCTCATTGTCAGTGGTCCCATTCGATCCAGATTCTGTGCTGCAAATCACCTGTTTTCAATTCTTCATTGTTGGTATTTCCTATTCTTTTTCAGCCATGTTTTGTTGCACGTTTTGTTGCCACTTCCTAAAGTTCATTTCATCTACCGACTTTTCATTTTAAATACATATTCATATTTTAATGTACAAATTTATTAGAGCACGACAAGATTCCTGATGAACGTCTTTTGTTTCTCCATCATTTAATCCATTCATCATTTTTTTCACTTAGTAACTTTTTTTTTACGGGTGTGATATACTACATCCATTTTATATTATAAGTTGTTTTGATTTTTTTTCCTAGTGAACCTTCTTTAGCTCTGACCAAATTTATAAAAAAAACTATAGCAATATTTTCAATATAAAAATGGAGATAATTAAAATATATTTAATTTATATTCAATGAAACCGATTTCAAGAAGTTTAGCATTAAAAAAATCAAAACAACTTATAATATAAAATGAATGAAGTGGTTGACACTTCTTTGGTTTGGAGACGGGATGAGATGGGTTGGACTCATCCAAATTTGGGATGAGATGGTCGCACCATTCGTTTGGCAGGATAAATGAGATGATTCTATTTTTTAAGGGATGTTATATATGTCAGAGAAAGAGAGAAATAGGTTTGATTGTTCCACCAGTTTTTGAGAGACCAAGCCAATCCAAATTTTAGGTGAATATATTCTTTCTTCATCCAATTTCACATATCCCAAAACCAAACACCTAAAAGAAAGAATCATTAAAAAACCTACGTGCTGGTAGTATGGCAACTTGGGTCTGCATGTGGATACAACCAAACTAATATGTTTTAACAAAACACCCTATCCCTTGCTTAGATGAATCATTCGTACACATCAACAAACAAAATCAATGGTAGTATTTTTTTTTAACAAAATGTACAAAGTAGATAAGCTGTTGCACCAACACGATCATTTTTTTAAGTTCTAGTAATAAATTTTATTCACATGCCAAATTCTTTATGTTTTTCATCTGTAGCTAGCTAGTGAAAATATCATGTTCTATTAAGATTTTTTTGGCACGATTTTCTGTGAAAAATAATAATACATTAATTTGTATACCATCCTTTTCACTACTCATTATTTGATGAAACCATAGGAACTAATTTTGGGCTATTGAAAACCATTCTTCAGTAAGCCGGAATGTTTCATTCCATTATCTTAAAAAAAGTTATATTACAAACAGTTTTGAATTTCAACTATACTAACCAATTAAGATGCAATGTTATATGCAGTGTTTTTTTTGGATGAAGATGATGTGGGAACATATACAATCAAATCAATCGATGATTCTCGCACCTTGAACAAGACAATATATATAAGACCACAAGATAACTGTCTCACTTAGAACGAGCTGATCGCAATGTGGGAAAAACTCGCTGGAAAAAGTCTTACCAAATTCCACATACACGGTGATGAATTTTTGGCTTCAATGAAAGGTAAAAATAAACTGCTTATCGATATAAATATTCATTTAATAATGAACACCAAGACTTAATTTCAAGTACTCTTGATGGTTGGAGTAGTACACCTACAACTTCAGCACCATACCAATCATGTTGTTTTCAATTGGTTGATTGCCAAAATGATAATGTACACATTTGGCTATGTTCCTTTTTAATACAATTACTCAAGGGGTTAAATTTTAAACAATTATTGACCTAACTTATCATTGATATGCAATTTTTTATGCAAGTAGATATGGATTTTGCTCATCAAGTGGGAGTAACACATTTCTACCACATTTTCTACGAGGTTTGTTTAACAAACTTCGACATTGGTGATAATGGAGCCGAAGCAACTCTGCTCTACCCAGATGTTCAGTACACCCGCATTAATGAATTCCTGAAGCGCTATCTGTAATGGAGTATACGGAAATTTTATAAATATTTATGTTCGTTTACGGTTTGGCAGCTTGCTTCGCTAAGTCAAATTCTCTCTAGATATGAGAATTCAATAACACCATGCTTGTATGAATTTATGCTATTTATACTGTTCACAACCCAGCTGGAATATACTCTGTTTTACTGATTACTATCAAGTTGATCGGGCACTATCATGTTCATGTTCAGACTTGTTTGCGAACATTATTGAATTTTTTCATATTTCTGTGATACGCAACTTCTACATTGCATAAGGGGAGGGGGGTACAAAGATACTATATGTGAATCGTGCAGACCGTGAAAATGGCATGAAATATTCACTCGAATATATCAGTACAGTTTATTGAATTTTGAAATGTTTTTTCATGTGTTGTGAACGGCTCCTGAAGTATGGTTACCCTTAGCCGCATTCCAACTCTAATGTACAATCAAACTGTTTCAGCACAATGTGAGACAAATAACGTATGATTGTGGGAAAATATATACTGCAAACCATATATGTAATGAAAAACCTGAAAAAGTGCCGTTGGATAACAGATGCTACCAATTTAAGTGTAGTTGTGAGTTTCGTGTCCAACGTTTGACCATTCATATTATTTGAAAAAATTATGAAAAAACTTTAAAAAAATAGTCACACATAAAGTACTATTTATGTTTTATCATTTAATAACAATAAAAATACTAATCATAATTTATTTTCAAATAAGACAAACGGTCAAACGTTGGACACGGAAACCCATGAGACGGAGGTAGTAGATACATCGGATTTTTCCAAATCATTAAGAGTAAAAAATTTACTCGCAGATTTAATCATGAGTAAAAGTTTTACTCATTTTTACTTTTGATGATGTAGATAAATCTCATATATCTATTTTTAAGCCCACAGTAGTTTCGGGTTTCCAATATGTATACTGTTGTCACTGTATATTATCCAATGGTTTGATTCGTTGAGTGTTGTTGCAGTGTATAAATCGATCATGGGACCCACTCACAAGAGAAAAGAAGTGAAGCTAGGCTTCTTTTTCTCCTATTCAGATGGAGCCGAGTCCAATAAATCAGCCAACAATAAAATAATTCTCTATTAAGATGATTTCACTCGAAAATATGGTTTAATTTTGCCATATACATTACCAATTTAACTTTTTGTACGTTGGTTCAATTTGTTTTTTACGAATCTGAGAGAATACACCGTAGATGGCATTGGGACTAGTTTGGTTTGAGCGCTAAAAGAGCCCCACCAAATTTTGGACATAGACACAAATTTTGGTATGGCCATCGTTTGAAAATGTTAAATTGTGTTTGGTTAGTAGCCAAATTTTGGCTAAACCAAATTTGGTTGTGTGCCTTCTGATGGCTACGCCATTCCTTCTTGTCTCCTCACCTTCTCACCCATGGATCGCCATTTAAAAGATGAGAGTTTTCATGTTGCCGCTCTAATTATTTTCCTTTTGCTTAATTCAAGAGGGAGTATTATATTTTTTTAATTCTTCAATAATGTATTATATTTTGATTATTTTCAAATTTTCTGCTAATATAAGAATGATCAAAGCTGCAGATGGATGCTGTCTGGTGATAATTAAGTATTGGGGAATGGATGGAGTATCAACTATGAACGGAACAAGAGATCAAAGCAAACAATGAGCAGAAGTGTGAGCAGGAAATAGAATTACGCCATCAACAACCACAAACATGTAGTCAACAAAGAAGATAATAAAAGGAGAATAGATTGCAAATTTTTTTAGACAAAGATTGCGGATTAAGTAAGCTAGCATTACACTTCTGGCAGCTATCACAGAGGTAAGACGAATGGGACCGCGCACATTTCTGATAGTGCCTCGTTTCGCTGTGGAATGTTTTCTACTGTATAAAAAAAAACACTGAAACGAAACGTTATAAGTCCATTAAATCATTGATTTACAAATGAATGGTGGATATCTTGAGCTACTACTTCCTCCGTTTCATAATGTAAGACTTTCTAGCATTGCCCACATTTATTTAGATGTTAATAAATCTAGACATATATATGTGTTTAGATTCATTAACATCTATATCTTTATGGACAATGATAGAAAGTCTTACATTGTGAAACGGAGGGAGGGAGTACCTGTTAATGTACCCCTCTGCGTAGGAGGTATGACAGGGCCTAGCAGGGGCTATGTTGAGGCAAATGGTGGCAATGAGATTGTTTTTATCTATGGCTAGTAACTGGTAGAAACATGGACTAATTAATAAGAATAATTTATACATAAAACTTTTATATCTAGTGTATTCGTAAGTGGTCTAAAAGCCAATGTAAATTTTTGAAAAAAACAATCTAGAAAATGAACTACGATAAGTAATCAAAATCAACTGTTAGATTAAAATTGTTTTTTCTTAATCTTGGATGTAACTAATAAGACTAAAAGCAGCAGGTAGAAAAACAATTGAAGCACCCGTCGCCATTTTGTAGTAGGTAGGGAGTTGACAGGTGAGGGCTGTTTTAATCAGGACCACCTCTGTACAAATTAAATGCAGCCGTGGGTATCCGTATCCTATGTTTAACCGTTCATCTTTTTTAAAAAAAGTTTTAAAAAAAATTTAAAAATAGTTAGATTAAAATTGTTTTTGTTAATCTTGGATGTAACTGATAAGACTAAAAGCAGCAGATAGAAAAACAATTGAAGCACCCGTCGCCATTTTGGAATAGTAGGTAGGGAGTTGATCGCCATTTTGGAGTAGTAGGTAGGGAGTTGACAGGCGAGAGCTCTCTTAATCAGTACCACCTCTCTCTCAAAATAAATATAGATACGGATATCCGTATCCTATATTTGACCATTCGTCTTATTTAAAAAATAGTCACACATAAACACTAGTACAGATACTTCCATCTGTGACGGCCCCTAACAAGGCTGAAATTTGCGGGCCGTCACAAGGAAGTAATCTCAATCGGGCAGATGTTTCACTCGATTGAGATATGGTCGCATAAACATGCTAGATCGGCATAAAACTAGAGCCCCGTCACGGATGACACTTATCTGTGACGGGTCATAGTTGAGGCCCGATTGAGATGATGGTTCAATATCTCAATTGGGCCCTAAAAGAAGCCCATCACAGATGACCGTCATTTGTGACGAGCTCCAACTAGAGGCCCGATTGAGATAAGTTTAATGCCCGTCATAAATGACATTCTTCTTTGACGGGCTTTTATTAAGACTCGATAGAGATTACTTGTATGCCCGTCACGGTTGATTGTTTTAGGGCTGTTACAGATATTTGTTGCACAGTATAAATACCCTCACCACCTAGTGTAACTGTATCCCACTGTTCACTATTTTGGTGGGAGGCTGTAGGGGGCGATTTTTTGTCTTTTTTCTAAGGAAAACAGAAAATTCCCAAAAGTGATCAAAATGGAGCAATCAAGTGAGTAATACAAATCATTAATACAGCAATTTTATCACGTCCTACTTTAGCAATACTGATCTTATAAGATGTGCCTCTAATTTATTTTTTTTTTATTTTGTAGCAAAGGATCGAAGTTGGATGTATGCGACAACTGTGAAACGTCATTTTCCGGAGTACAGAAATAGCATATTAAATTTTATAAACGCCACGGAGGAGGATAGGAAAAGAAGAAACAGCGATTACATGTGTTGTCTATGTGCAGATTATAAGAATGAGAATATGTTTGATAACGGAGGGGACGTACACGGTCATCTGATACAACGAGGAGTCATGAGGGGTTATACACGTTGGGTGAAGCATGGAGAACAAGAATCAGGAAGCGGTGCAGTAGCAAACAGAAGTGGTGCATATAATCAGGAAGATGAAGATGAGCATGACATGTTTGCCTTCTCCATTGGGCGGTGAAATGGTTGATGTGGATCACGATCTGCTGCAAGATATGTTACGTGACGTTGAGGACCTAGCCTAGAATGAGAGAGATTCCATGAAGTTCAGCAGGTTAGTCAGTGATTTCGAGACGCCTCTGTACGCCGGATGCAAAGCAAAACACACAAAGTTGTCAGTTACTTTGGACCTAATGAAGTTGAAGGCAAGTAGTGGATGGATAGACAAAAGTTTCACAGATCTTTTAGGAATTTTAATGGCTATGCTTCCTGCTGAGAACACATTGCCCAAGACGACATACGAAGCAAAGCAGGTTCTGTGTCCACTAGGGTTAGAGGTCCGTAGAATTCACGCTTGTCCAAATGACTGTATATTGTACCATAAGCAATATGCAGACTTAGATGCTTGTCCTGTCTGCAAGTCTTCTCGATACAAGCGGAAGAAAAGTGCTGACGAAGGAAAGAAGTCAAAGAGGGGTGGTCCGGCAAAGGTTGTGTGGTATCTACCGATCATCGATTCAAGAGAATCTTTGCCAACCCCAACGAAGCGAAGTTAATACGTTGGCACGCCACGGAGAGAAGGAATGACGGCATGCTTAGACACCCAGCGGATTCGATTGAATGGAGGAATATCGATCGAAAATACAAAGAATTTGCTGCCGACCCTAGAAACATGAGGATATGTCTGTGTACGGATGGCATGAATCCTTTCGGTGAAATAAGTAGTACTCACAGCACCTGGCCATTTCTTATTGCGAACTATAACCTCCCGCCATGGTTGTGCTTTAAACGGAAATATATTATGTTGTGCTTGTTAATCCAAGGTCCGAGGCAACACGGCAATGATATCGATGTATTCCTGGAGCCTATTATCGATGATCTTGAGATTCTTTGGAAAGAAGGTGTGGAAACTTGGGATGTATATGATTAGGAGAACTTCAAGCTAAGAGTTCTATTGTTCTGTACCATTAATGACTACCCTGCACTCGGTAATCTTTCCTGACAAACTATAAAAGGAAAGAAAGAATGCTCCGATTGCAAGGAACATACATGAAGCCGGTGGCTCAAGAAAGATGGTATACATGGGTCATCGGAGGTGGCTCCTGCTACGTCACGCATTTAGAAGAAAGAAGAAAATTTTTAACGATAAGAAAGAACTTCAGCCTGCTCCCAAGGATTTGTCCGTAGATGAGGTCCACAATATGGTGAAGGACATAAGTAATGAGTTTGGGAAGAAAAGAAAACGTAGCAAGACAAAGGAGAAGGGTATGTGGAAGAAAAAATCCATATTTTGGCTGCTACCTTATTGGAAAGATCTTGATGTCCGTCATTACATTGATCTCATGCATGTAGAAAAGAATGTGTGTGAGAGTTTGGTTGGCCTGATGTTGAATATTCTCGAGAAGACAAAGGACGGGTTAAACGCGCGCCTTGATCTACAGGACATGAATATTTGCAGTGAACTCCAGCCCATACGAGATGTAGAGACAGGGAGAGTGTACCTCCCTCCAGCCTGCCACACATTGTTGAAGGATGAGAAAATCACTATGTTATCATGCTTGAAAGATATTAAAATTCCATCGGGCTATTCAGCGAGGATAAGTAAGTATGTTAAATTGGACGATCTAAAACTGGTTGGGATGAAGTCTCACGATTGCCACGTGCTAATCACACAAATCATGCCAGTTGCTATCAGAGGCATTCTACCACCCAAAGTGCGTCACACGATCCAACGTCTATGCACCTTCTTCAATGCAATCGGACAGAAGGTTATAGATCCAGAAGATCTAAATGGGTTGCAGACCGATATTGTGAGTACCCTCTGTCACCTGGAGATGTTTTTCCCACTGTCTTTCTTTGATATCATGGTTCATCTCCCTGTTCATCTGGTGAAGCAAACAAAACTATGTGGCCTGGCTTTTCTAAGAGAAATGTGGCCGTTCGAAAGGTACATGGGAGTTCTGAAGTCCTACGTTCGTAACATAGCTAAACCCGAGGGGAGCATCATTGAAGGTTACATGACCGAGGAGGCTATCGAGTTCTACGTCAATTACATGTCCGATGCCGATCCTATCGGAGTTCCAACGTCTCTTCACGAAGGAATGTTGTCAGGTGTTAGCACAATCGGAAGGAAAAGAATTAAGCCCGATCAAGCTTCCTACACGCAGGCTCATTACGCTGTGCTCCAACATCTGGCAGAAGTTGACCCATACTTTGAGGAGCACTTAGCGAAAATCCGAGATGAGAACTTGGGGCGATCTGATACATGGATTAACAGAGAGTATAATTCTCGGTTCAACGAAGGGTTCAAGAATCGTGTGAAAATATCCACAGATGTCCCAAATGAGACAGTACAGTTGTTGGGAATGGGACCGTCTTGGACCGTAGACACATGGCAAGGATACGATATCAATGGATACACATTTTACACCGTCAAACAAGATGACAAAAGCACAGTGCAAAATAGCGGAGTCCGCATAGACGCATTCCAGGATCAAGTTGGGTCAAACACATACTACGGCCGCATTGAGCAGATCTAGAAGGTAAACTACGTCGAGTTCAAGGTTCCTTTCTTCCGCTGCCGTTGGGTGAATCTACGCACTGGTGTCAAAGCCGACAAGGAGGGTTTCACTTTAGTAGATCTATCAAGGGTGGGATACGCCGATGAATCATTCGTACTTGCGAAACAGGTCGATCAGATATTCTATATAAAAGACCCTTCAAATAAGAAGATGCACATCATGAGGGATGGCAAGCGCCGAATTGTCGGAGTTGACAACGTCGTCGATGAAGAAGAATACAACAAGAATCTTCATGTCAGACCTCACATCGACCTTGACGATAATCACCAAGAGCCTATGGCATATATCATACGGAAGGCATAACCTTGTGACCAATGCCTTTGTACTTATCTATTGTAATGAATGAAGTATTTTCTTTTAGGGTAAATTGGATCCATGCCACTGCAAAATTGTCATATTAGAATAACGCCACTACTATTCACGATATCTGCTAGGTACCACTAGAACTTTGTAAAATTGGATCCATACCACCGCCATCACATTTTCCATCCATCGTCGTCACACCCTAGTGTGGGACCCACATGTCAGCCATCTGCCGCCCCGTCGCGCCCCTCCGCTGCCACCACGACGGCGCTGCCGGCATGGAAGAATAGCGCTGCGATGCGAGAAGGAAGAGGCTGTTGCTCATCCACGCGCCATGGCCGCCGGTGGTAGATGCAACACTGGCAAAGGTCCGACCGGTGAGAAGGAGGGGAAGAAGGTGACGAGGGTGCTGGAGTGGGAAGGGTGCGTGGTGTCGCCGGTGCCGACGGCGACGGCCGACGAGGCGTGGGCGCTGCTGTCAGACTTCCTCGCGTTCCACCGCTGGCACCCGCGCGTGGCCAAGTGCCGCCTCGCCTCGCCGTCAGCGGCGGTGGCGCTGGCCATGTTCGAGACGAGGCGGCAAGGCTGGCGAGGCCGGCGACGCCCATAAGTTGACGGTGAAGAGGGATACCGCAACAGAGAGCGCAGTGAGGGCGGCGTCGGGGATAGCGGCTAGAGGGAGCAGCAAGCGACGAGGACGGCGGCCGCCACGCGCAACCCCCACGCCGCCTGCTCCTCGAGACCGCTTGATTTCTACGCCTGCTACCAAACCGTGCTGTCACATAGCCACGCCACCACGAGAAAATCCGAGATCCTTCTCGTCGGCCACCTCCACGTCTGCTCGGAGACGGAGTGCTGGGAGCATGCTGATGCTGCTGATGCTTGCCTAATTGCCTTGCTCGTCCGTTCTGACCATGTGGATGTACAAATTAATCACGGCTCACAGCCATAAGCACAAAATCACAAATTGTACTGCGAGGGCACACCGTGCGGCGAAGGGACGCCGCCGGACTGGGCGCACGAGACGCTTCTCGAGCACGACGCCGCATGCCGCTTCTTCCGCTACGAGATGAACGACAACAACATGGGCTTCGGCGTCTTCTACGCCATGTTCCGCGTCGTCGTCGTCGTCCCCGACGCCGCCGGCGGCGACGCGCCAGGGTGCGAGCTGCGGTGAGAGTTCGAGGGCGACCCCGTGCGTGGCACGGCCAAGGAGTCCCACACTGGGGTGTGACTGCAATTCGAGAAGAAAGAAGTCGTTGCTCATCCACACACCATTGCCGTCGAAGAGAGGCGATCGAGGAAGAAGATGGAGCTGACGTGTGGTCCCACACTGGGGTGTGACAGCAATGGATGGAAAATGTGACAGTGGTGGCATGGATTTAATTTTATAAAGTTATAGTGGCACCTAGCAGATATCGTAAATAGTAGTGGCATTTTTTTAATATAGCAAATTTGCAGTGGCATGGATCCAATTAACCCTTTCTTTTATTATAAAGACTTGATATGTGTAGTCATTTATATGGCTAATTTAGTTGATTATTTTGACTAATATGATGAATTATTATACTGCAGTGAATTATATTTATGCTACAGGTGAAGTAACAAATATAAACATCTCTCATGGAAAATGGAAAAAAGTCAAGCGGGACGGGCTTTGGTTAAGGCCCGATATTGATAAATTCATCTCAAACGGACATTACCATAGAGTCCGTCACAGATGAGTCATCCGTGACGGGCAACATAGTAATGCCCGTTTAAGATGACTTTTAGGCCCGTCACGGATGACTCATCTGTGACCGGTCCTATGGTAATGCCCAATTGAGATAGATTAATATCTATCGGGCCATAACTAACGCCCGTCACCGATGACTATTTTTCCATTTTTCGCATGAAGTCTTTATATCTGTGAGTGCAAAATATATAGCTGCTGTATAATAATTTATTTTATTAGTCACAATATATTTTAGGATAGTAAATGATTTCAAATGGAAATATGGTCAACAACAAAGTTGTAGAGCTTATCAAGATTTACAACTTTTGTTTTGGTCATTTTTCTATATAACTTTGTTTCCAACAGTTTAAAATTAAATTTGAAAATATGACAAATTTAAACAACATTTATAAATAGTAAATGATTTCAAATGGAAAGTCATAAACAACAAAGTTGTAGAGCTTATCAATATCTAAAACTTTTGTTTTGGTCACTTTTCTGTATAACTTTTCCCCACAGTTTGAAATTCAATTTGAAAATATGACAAATTTAAACATCATTTGTAGATAGTAAATGATTTCAAATGGAAAAGTCATAAACAACAAAATTGTAGAGCTTATCAAGATCTACAAATTTTATTTTGGTCACTTCTTCATCCGACAAAGTGATAGTAATATTATTTACAAAAATCATATTTCTCTCATCCGTTTTATAAACATCAACACAAGATATGTCCATTTTGTAAGCAGTGTTACTATCACCTTATCGGATGAAGAAGTGACCAAAATAAAGGTTGTAGATCTTGATAAGCTCTACAACTTTGTTGTTTATGACTTTTCCATTTGAAATCATTTACTATTTACAAATGCTATTTAAATTTATTATATTTTCAAATTCAATTTCAAACTGTTGGAAACAAAGTTATATAGAACAATGACCAAAACAAAAGTTGTAGATCTTGATAAGCTGTACAACTTTGTTGTTGACCATATTTCTATTTGAAATCATTTACCATCCAAAAAAATATTATGACTAATAAAATGAATTATTATACAACAGCTATATATTTTGCACTCACAGATATAAAGACTTCATGCGAAAAATGGAAAAATAGTTATCGGTGACGGGCGTTAATTATAGCCCGATAGAGATTAATCTATCTCAATCGGGCATTACCATAGGGCCCGTCACAAATGAGTCATCCGTGACGGGCCTGAAAGTCATCTCAAACGGGCATTACTATGTTGCCCGTCACGGATGACTTATCTGTGACGGGCTCTATGGTAATGCCCGTTTGAGATCACTCATCACTTTACTATAACTAGGGTTTCTCGGATCGGATTGAAAATTTTTCTAAGTCCCGCTACAGTTTCCTACCTCCTCAAATCCCTAGTGCCGCCGCCAACTCCACCTTCGCCACCGTCGTCCTCCCTCGCCGAGCACCGAGCCCGCCACCATCGAGACCACCGCCGCCACCGAGCCCGCCAATTGCATCGACCCCGCCGCCGAAGCCACTGAGCTCGCCGCCTCCACCGACCGCGCCGTCTCCACTGAGCCTGGCGACGCCCTCCACCGAGGCCAGCTCCGCCGCCACCAACTCCTCCTTCGCCGAGCCCGCCGCTGCCGCCGTCATCCTCCCTCGTCGAGCCCGCCGCTGCCGCCAACTCCTCCTTCGCCACCGTCGTCCTCCACCGACCGGTGAAACCCTCCACCGAGCCCGCGACCAAGCCACACCAGCCATCCTCACCGTGCTCAGGTTAGTCCTGCATCGCACCGCCCATGTGGATGAATAGATGAATAGATGAAATGTGGTCAGATGAATAAATGAAATGTGGTGAATGTATGATTTTAGGACTTGATGATATGTGGAATTATTAGGATTCTTGGGACTTAGCGAAATTAAGAAGGAGATGTGATGTGATATTAGGTTTCTTTACGTGAGATGTACAATTTAATTTATTTTTATGTGACATTCAATTCATTTTATTACTGTGAGATGTGCAATTGAGTTTATTTATGTGACTGATAGATTTTAGAACTTTGGATTCTTAGCCATTGAAGCACTTAATTGTGTATTTTCGTTATTTTGTAAAAAAATAGACGATGTCTCAGCAAGGCGAACCAATGTCGACGACAACTAGTGGGTCCTCAAGGGCACGTACTCCTAGGACAGGGAACAAAATCCCTAAGGAACGGTACCGCATAACAGCGGTGAACCAAGTAGGCTTGCCGACAAGTCCCCGGAAAGTATTGAGCCGATTTAGGTCTATCTGTGGGGTCATAGGGAGGCTGAAATTCAGTATTCTGCAGGATGACATTAAGCAAGTGCCGGCCGCAGAGAAGAACATTGCTTGGCTAATGTTCAAGGAGAGCTTCGATTATCCTACAGAGCATGAGGACCTTATCAGGCAGGCTACTTTTAAGGTTATTGGCAATGCTTGGAAGAACTTCAAGAGTAAGCTGGTCGGCGAGTTCGTCTTCAACCCGGTGAATCCTGATCCAACAGTGAAATTTCCTTGGATCACGGATCTGGTCTGGGAGGAATTCCACGCGAAGAAGTCGACCCCTGAGTCCAGAGCTAGAAGCAAGGCATATCGCTTGCTCCGGACCTTGAACAAGCACCCGCACCAGCTTGGCACCGCCAGATATGCCGGTAAGGAAGAGGAATGGCAGCAGGAGGATGAAGAGGCAGAGGAATCGAACACGCCGCGGGTGTTTGGTGATATCCCAAACACTCGGGGTAGGAACTAGGCCAGGGCCAGGTACCAGAAGAATGCTGATGGCACAATTTCAATGCCGAATCCAGAAGATCAATGAGTGTACGAAGCTATAGTAAGTGTCTAGTCAAAATAGATGTTCGCATTGTTTCCCATCGTGCGTTTATTTAACCCTACTAAATTGTAATGCAGAAGGAGTTGGTTGCCGAGCAACAAGCCTCGCAAGAGGCCTACTCTAAAAGACGTGAGGACGACCTCCTCACAAAAGCGTTGAGCACCAAGGAACACCGTGGACGAACACACGGCATTGGGTCCACCATTCCCTAGAAGTATGGATTTCCAGACTACGCGTGGCAGTACAAGAAGCGAACTTCCAACAAGGCGGAGAAAGATGCACGCCTTCAAGCCAAGATCCGGGCGTCGATCAGAGCGGAACTGACCTCTGAATTCGACGAAAAGCTCGAGTCGATGAGGTCCAAGATTAGGCAAGAGATCCGAGAAGAGCAATAAAACCCGCAGGCCGCCACCGCTGCCTAGGAAGAGTTAGGAAGTCCAACTCAAAAGCGCAGCAGTTGAGCATCAACTGAGTTGGCGGAAAATCCAACATCGGTCGATAACGCCGTCGACCATTTCGTCCACAATGCATGAAAGGCTTAACGAATCCATATGTTATATAGTATTCTAAAAAAATTGATGAATCTATCGCAGAAACCAACGAGCTGCACCCTCACAATTAGGGTGATGCTGACCTTCACGGTTCCGGCAGTCGAGGGACTTGCGTACAAGCCGACCCAGAGACAAGAGTGCATAGAGTGCAACTTAGGGCCGATTGTGCAAAAGTTCAGGTCGACTCGGTGAAGCCTGAAAACGAGCTGTTGCCACTGAAGTATCCACCGAATGATGAGGTCCTATCACTTTGAAATGCACGTGGTACCTTTATCCAATGGCCCAAGGACCTCATTGAGATAAGGGTTACTGCGAAGCCAACCGCTGCACCAGGCGGTCGTTCACCAAAGAGACCCGCCTTTGCTCCTTCAGCCCCGCCTGCTCAAGATCGTCATGCACAATCTTACGATGTGCAGTTGCAGTACAACACGGATTTTGGGAAGGACCGTACGGAGGCTGACAGCAAGGCGATTCATGAATCACACCCCAATCTGGCACTGCCGTACAATGGCACCTGACAGGAGCGTGTCGTAGGAAAGCGGTGTGAACCGTGTCCTACGAAACCGTGATCTCGGTACCAGTCCCAGGACATAGCGCTGGTACTTACGGTGACAAGAATAAATCATTGCAATTCTTAAAATAAATAGAGGACTTATTTATCTTAACTTAGGTTGCAGCTCTGAACAGCCCGAGAATGCAACCGACGACACAAGCGAGGAAACACCAACAACAACAGCAGCAGCGGAACCAACGGACTAACACCCAACACCACAGGCGACGGCTAGGAACCAGGATGAAACCCTAATCTTCACTTCACTTCATCTTTAACTTCAGGGCGGAGGAACTATATATATATATTTATATAGAGCAAGGGTGAGTACTTTCATACTCAGCAAGTCACGGGAATTTAGGTGTTTAATGCAAGCTTGGAAGAGAGGGAAGGTTGTTTTGCAAATCCTTTGTTTGAAATCATTTTGAAATCACTAAGTGATTTATTTCTTTTTAAGTTGGGTCAAAAAGAGACTTGCGTCTCGATTTGAATTAAGAGATGCTTTTCAATAACTCAATTGGTAATGTACCGATCTCTAGAGTCAGATCATTACTTCTTGGCTCCGAGAGCCATTTCACTTGATTAATCGGCTCCCAGAGCCTTTTGCATCTTCTCGGACTCCCAGAGTCCTGCTGCCCTACAACAAAGCAATCTGCTTCCACTCGGAAGCCTAGTGTATGATGCGCGCAGACATCCCGAATCACACAGATTCGTTTCTGACCACTCAGGTCATCCATCTGCCACATAGGTTGATTCTGGTTACGATTCCCAATCCACAACAACTTTTCACCAAGCACAGGCAAACAAATCTACGCAATGGAAACCACCTCACATCCGCCCATGACCGTGGGCACGGTTGTTCGAACAGTTAGTTAACCTCTGCAGAGGGGTACACTTTACCCACAAGACACGAACTTACTCCAGACACTGGCCGGTGTCAGAGGTTTGCGACAAAGCCTTTCCCAAGCTGACCAAGGGTTACCTCATGCCACATAGAAGGATCAAAACCTCACATAAATATAGGCCATTTTAGGCATTCACAGATCAACTCCAACCACCTCGATCAGTAAGTGAGCAAGCTTCTCTTCCTTGCCTTACCCGGAACCCGGTTTGTCCGACCCCGCCCTGGCGTTCCCAACTATTGGCATGCGAGGTTTCCCTGAACCGACTAGTTACTTAGCCAGCGTGTCCCATTCCAACTTGTGGTTGCACTATGTTATGCTCGATGAGTTTCCCACAGGAATCGGTCCTTATATGCGAATACGGGACAGTGCCACGTTGGCACGGCACCCGCATCGCGAGGTTTTCACAATTCATTTTATTTTCAAACACACCGACACCACATGTTGGGTTTTCAATTCTTCTCAAACCCATTTCCCAAGTTTTCGACAATCAACGGTGTATGTGGGATATTGGTATACGTGCTCAGAGAGCACGGATACCGAGGTACCATAAGGGTGGAGCGACAAGGAATCAGGGTAGTACAGCCTACAGGAATTAGTGCGACTACTGGGTAGGTCCGTCGGTTTGGCACGCAAACCGAGGCCAGCAAATTAAGTGTGTATCTCTAATAATGCAGGTTGCAAACAAAATAATAATGACTTTCCAATTGTAGGAGCAATTGGTCAAAGGGTGACTTGCTTGCTCAAGGTCTTCACTAAGCTTCACAAATCTTCAAGAAAACCCACGATCGATGAAAATCCGGTAACCGCAACTATACGCAGATAATTGAAAACTTAAACAAAAGATAAAAAGGAAGATCCTATTTAGACTAATTAATAGTGCCATTAAATAGATCTCAATTTTATGGAATTACTGGAAGTTGAACGGAGTCAATCAGACGAGCGGTTGAGAAGATGTGGATTTCCGAAGTCTATTGGATTTTCTAATCAAAGGAAAAAGGATTTAATAATTTATTAAACCCTTTTTAGAAAAGAGATGGAAGGAGGGATGTAATTTGAACTTGGGCCGAGCGAAGGGGCGGCAGCCCAAAGAGCTGCGTGGGCGTGGCCGAGGCGAGCAGGCCGGCGCGCGGGACGGAGGCGGCCCAAGGCTAAGCGAAGAAGCGGCCCAAGTGGTGCGCGGGGCTGGCGGGTGGACGCGGTCTACCGCACAGGTTCCCGAGACAGGGGCCCACATGGCAGCGGCTGGTTTCATGGTGGGGAGAGCGCACGCGAGACACGGCGCCACGGCTCGGCGGACTCGGCTCATGGGTGCGGTGCGCTGGGTGGATGGGAGAAGGCGGGCCCTACGTGCAGCCTCACGGCTTACAACAGACCGCGCGCACGGGAAAAAGAACGGAGGAGGGAGGCCGAGGACGGGGCGCCCATATGGCTGCCACGTCAAACGGCGGGAGGTTGAAGAAGAGGGCGCCGGCATCCGACGGCGGATGGCGACGGCGTTCGCCAGAGCGGTTCGCGGGGATTCAAGGGAAGGGGAGTACACCGGAGTGGCGCGAGGGACAAGAGAAGGCGAGCCATCGGCTCTGATTCACCGGGGGATGGCCGGAATCGGCGGATTGCGGCGGCGGCGGCCGGCGGCTAGATAAGAGGGGAAACACGACGGGGCGACGAGAGTTTGATTCAAAGCGGTGGGAGTATCTATGGGGGTCGGAGAATCCGTTTCCGGCGCAGGATGGGGCGAAGGAGCACCGAGGAGGGCTAGCGATGGCGGCAGCCTCAGGGAGTGGGCGAGAATGGCGGCGAGGCCATGCCGGGCGGCGGCGGGGCTTGGGGCTTCATCTACGCGTGTTCAGTAGTGATACGGGTGCTAACCCAAAAGCGAAGGGCACGAGAGAGAGCGGGGAGGGAGAACGGAGGGGGCACTATCGAGCCGGGCGCAGTGATGGGCGGCGGCGGTGCGGGGCGAGCTCTCCGGTCTCGGGCCGGGGAAGGGGAAGAAGAGGGGTTGCCGGAGTCCGCGTCAGCTTCTCGCGCGCACGTCGGCTCCAGCAGCACGCACAACGACGGAGAGAGGCGAGGTCGGCGGCAGCAAGTCGGCAAGAACACAGAGAGAGCGGGGGAGCGGCTTGGCTTTTATAGGCGGAGAAGAGGCGGTTTGGGAGGGGGAACCGACATAAGGCGGCCGAGCGCTCGGCTGGCGGTCACGGGCGACACGAGAGCGGCGGACGCCGAGGATGCAAGGAGCAGCGAAGGCAGTGGATCGGGTGGTGGAAATTGATTCGCGAGCGCGGGAGGGGTAGCTCAGCGCGGTCAAGGTGGGGGCGGTGAACTGGCGCACCGGCGTCAGTGTCTCTGCCTCCAAGTGCAAGCGGACAAGAGTGGGAGAGAGAGAGGTCGAACCGGAGAGGGAAAAAGGGAGATAGGGGGGTGGAAAGGGGGCTTTGCCCCTTCCATTTTAGGCGATGGGGTGGCTCGGTGACTGGGAGCGGCGTCGGAGAGAGACAAAGGCAGAGAGAGGGAGGGAGAGAAGAGAGCGAGGGCTCTCTCTCGGCTCAGCTGGCGCGCGTGCACGGCAGGTGCGTGAGGAGGGAGGAGATGGGCAGGGGAGAAATGGGCCCAGGGGAACAAAATCGGCCCACAAAACTTTGGGGAGGCAAACTAGACTATTCCAGAGGATTTGATTTGAAACTAGATAGATGGATAGATAGATTAGATAAGTAGACAGATCGATCGATAGACAGGGAGGGATTCAAGGTAGGGATTCGATATTTTCTGGGAATCAAGGACAAGTATTTGGCAAGGATTCAAAGGGAGGATCTGAATTTCAGAATTTGATTTGGAGACTTGAATTGGAAGAGGATTTTTGATGAGGCGAATTTTGAATTCGACGAGAGGGATCAAGGATATTTAAATTGAGATCCACGGCACGACTTAGACTCGCACACAAAGAATGAAATTTTCGCATATAGGATTTTGCCGAATTAGTTTTGAACGTCTCACGAAAAGCGGAGCGTTACAACCCCCACTGATGAACAAGAGCGGGAAGGCACACTCTTCCCCTCAGATAATTACTCTCGATAAACCCGATGCAAAGGGGAGAGGAAGAGGAGGAAAGGTGCAGGCCTCGCTTCTAGCTCCAAGGAAGCTAGATCTGGGCAAGGGGCAGGAAGAGACTAAGGGGAAAGAGGTCAAGAAGAAATACGTCGCTCCACAGGAGTTCCAACTAGGCATGCCATTGGTTGGAGATGACGTGCTTGCCGCAATGGGTACCACTTGCAAGGACCTTCAGGTATACTAGATGGAGAAATCTAACGCCAGGAGACCGAATAAAGCTACCGATATTCTTGGAGAGCACGATGGAAAGCCATTCCTTGGTCCAACAAATTATATCGTGGTTGACTTCAAGGATCTATTCGACCTCTATAGGCTCCGAGCAGTGGACACAAGCCTCCTTAAGTGCTACTCCTTGTAAGTTTTGTCGCCCAACTCAATCTGGTAATAACAATTGGTTTAACTCGCTTACAAGATCGTTTATCTTGTGTGTAGGTTAAGTTGGCAATGGTGTCAGAAGTATGCACCGGAAGATGCCTTCCTTAATCCACAAGTGGTCACTGTCACAAATCTCCAGAATGACCATCGAGGAATGGTCAACTACATCTACGACACCTTGTGGTCCCGCCGAGACAAGGAGTACATTATGTGCGCCTATAATCAATAGTAAGTGTGTTATCTAAATATACACAACAGCATGACACATTCCTTCAGTACTAATTAACTTTCACTATATTAATGCCGCAGTGCCCATTGGATCCTTCTGGTCATAACACCTAAGTGGAGTACATGTCACTACCTGAACTCCAGAATTGATAAGAACGCATATGATTAGACCCCAATTCAACTAGCGATAGATGAAGCGTGGGCCCAATACGTGCAAAGAGGAGGCCTCAGGAAGACAAGACATGACACCCTCATCCACAAAAAGGACTTCCCGGTGAAGCAACAAATAGGTGACCAGTGCGGATTCCATGTATGTCACAACATGCGCCTTCTGTACAGAGAAAAGGTGAAGACTTTGGCTGAGTTTGAGGTCGGTGGTCTCAATTGTGATAGACTAACTACATTTTAGTACTTATATATGATCGATCAATTAATCTCGAATTATGACAATGTAGGGCATAATTACCAAGTCTCTGCCTACCAGCTTTGAGGAGGTTCGCGAGGAGATAGCCAGCTTCATCCTCCGTGAAATAATTAACCCCAAAGGAATATTTAGGCTTAAACTAAAATGATGAACATTGTTGAACTTTTATGTTTAGGCAATGATGAACATTGATTATGTACCTGTGATGCTTATATTTATGTATATATTTCATATGTTTATGTTAATAATTGCTAAATAAATATTTGATCCAATTCACTCGGTTTTGCAGGTGAAATATGATAAATAATTGAATGGATGTGAAATATGTGAATGGATGTGAAATATGAGATCAAAATAGATGTTCTGTGAATGTGTGGTTGTGTGAAATATATTGATAGCTGTGTATGTGAATGCGTATGTATGAATGGGTGATGCTGGGGAGCTGGGGATATTGGATATCTGTATTTGTTTCTGTCATTTTTGCAGCGGGCATGGCTAGCAAAGGCCTGAGGCTAGCAAAAAAACAAAATTTATTTTTTTTGGATTATACTCATCTGTGACGGGCCATAACTAAATGCCCGATTAAGATGATGGTCATCTGTGATGGGCCATAGTTAATGCCTGATTGAAATGAGTATCATCTGTGACGTGCTCTAGTTTAGGCCCGATTGAGGTTAGTAGTCATCTGTGACGGCTATAGTTTAGGCCCGATTGAGATGAGTCTCATCTGTGATGTGCTCTAGTTTAGGCCCGATTAAGGTTAGTGGTCATCTGTGACGGGCTTTATTTGTGGCCCGATTGAGATAGGTCATCTGTGACGGGCTATAGTTTGACTGGTAGACTGGGTCAAAGCTATTGGTAACGGGTTTCAATTAGGGCCCGATTGAGATAGGTTCATCAGTGACGACCGTTTGACCGATTGAGATTACTTTTCACATCAGTGACTTCTAGCCTGTGACGGACGCCGTGCCCGATTGAGATGGGGCTTACCGCCCGTTTGAGATGAGGGTATCCGTTCTAGTGAAAGTATTTCAAATAAAATGAACGGTCAAACGTTGGACTTGAACCGTGTAAAACTGCACTAATTTCGAATGGAGGAAGTAAATTAAACAATGGTAATGTGTTAGGAGCTTCTGGTGGTTACAACTACTCCCTCCATCTCATAATATAGCAACCTAGAACTAGATAAGACACTTTATAGTACAATAAATCTGGACAGCAAGCATGTCTAGATTCGTTATACTTTAAAGTGTCCCATCTGGTACTAGTTCGCTATATTGTGAGATGGAGGAAGTATATTTTAGATTCTTGGGGTGTAGGATCTGAAAATATAGTGGCGAGTCCAAACGTTTTATTTACTTGTACATGGTAAGGTGTTGTTCCCTAGGGACTTATATTTTTGTGAGAGGGGCTAAAATAAGTCCCTCACATCCCAAACACCACCTAAAACTCACTGATTATAGGATCTGAAGGAATAAGGCCTACTTAGTAGAGCTCTGAATTCTAAATTCAACTTTAGGAATTGAATATGAAGTGGAGTTATGAGCAACATAAACCCAAACTCCACATGTTTAGTTTATTTTATGAGGGCGCTTCACCCAGCTCCGTTTCTATTTTAGGTGTAGCTGAGACTGTTTGCCTGGACTTCAGCTTTAGAAGAGGTGGAGCTAGAGCTAGAGCTAGAGCTAGTGTTATGTTAAACAGACGCATAGTGTTCTTTTTAACTTGTTCAGATTTGTTAGTTGACTGGCTAATTATTGAACTGCACCATTGTAGAATATCCAAACTTCTAGTAACAAATTCTGGGACAGTACGCGTAGATTCGTGCAAAGAACCGGCATCGAAGCCCCAGCGTTGGTGCATCAAACAGGTCACGTTACTAAAACTAAACTGCGGCAAACATTTTTACGATTGACAACAAGGAACACAAAACCTGCAAATAAATTTAAATTTTTAGAAGGATAGTGAGATTGCCCACTTACATCCCTATATATAATGCCAACATGGAGCACAAGGCTAATTTCTATTCTCAATAGTCAAACGAAATTTCCATGCAAGTTAATAGAGGCATAGCAAACAAGAAATATGAAAGAGAAACCAACACCGGGACGCCACCGGTTCTAATTAGCCGATGATATCACCAAATTAAGGATTGGTTAGCACAAGATTTAGTCGATTCTTTTAAAACATTAATCATTAATAATTTCTTATTGCACAATACATGGCTTAAAAATTAGGGTTAATTGGATCTATGCCACTGTAAATTTACCTATTCAGAAAATGCTATTGCAATTCATTTATTCGTAACTGTGCCATTGGAATTTTATAAATTAGAACCGTGCCACTGCCGTCACGTTTTCCATCCATTCCCTCCTTTTATGTCTTTTTCATTGCTTCTCCCGTCTTCTTCCTTCTTTGTCCCGCATCCCGGCGAACGCTGGCGGCAAGCCCCGGAGAGATGGTTCAAGGATTGCCCTAGCCATGTTTGTCCTGTCTTCTTCCTTCTTTCTCCCACAACAAAGTCGAGCGCGTCTGCAACGGTGGTGGCGGCGTGGGGCCGGAGTTCAAGCGCGCGTGCTCCACGAGGAGCATCTACAAGCGCAGCCGCGGCTCGGGGGGCACGCAGGACCGGGGCGGCGCGCGCGGCGGGTCCTTCTCCGCCACCTCGGGGCGCTGTGTGGAGATGCTGCTCCACGTGGCCCCCGACAACCGTCGCGTGCTCACCGCGGCCCTCGCCTCCTTTCGCGGCGAGCTTGTTGCTTGCGATGACTATTGCCAGCTCCTGCGAGAGCTCAACGACAGGGACTAGTCCGCGATCCGTGCGTTCGAGGTGTCCCACGCCGCGCTGCTGCATGTTGGCAATGGCGCGATCGACAAAGGCAAGCTCCTGACTGCTTCCATTGGCGCGCTCGGCAAGATGGGAAGACCAGACCTTACAAGGAGACCACGGTGAGCTCGGTTAGTACAGGGAGCGCTACGAAGTCGAGCGCGTGGCTGCCGCCGAGCCCCAGTCCCCGGATCCCCAGTCCTCGCCACCGGCTGCGTCGCAGGCCACGGCACGCCATCTGCACACCGGCACAGAAAGACTGAAGAAACGGAAAATAGCGGAGATGGATGGAAAACGTGACGGCAGTGGCACGGTTTTAATTTTGTAAAATTTCAGTGGCACTGCTACGAATAGATGAATTATAATGGTATTTTTTTAAATAGATAAATTTATAATGGCATGGATCCAATTAACCCTGAAAATTAAAATGTACGCATGCATGTCACTCAAAAATACTATTGAAACACAATAAACTTAAAAGATTCTCGGTTCGGCTTCCTTAACTACCCAAAAAAGGTTCAGCTTGATTCAGATGGGCTCCAAGTTCTCACCCATTTATATCACGTCTAGAATTTAATTTAGTGTTTACTCATTCCATTCCCATTTACTTATCATTATTGACAGGGGTTAGTTCAAGATCTAACTGTTAACCAGAAAAATCTAACCGTTAGTTAAGTAATTGATATTATAGTCACCGTAGACTGTGAAAACCAATCCGTGTGTGTAACTTTGTGGGCCACCTCCACCTTCAAATCAATCTATTTTCCAGCCCCTTCACGAAGGAGGAGATGAGAGAGAGATTGCGCAAGAGAAAAGATAATCTTGGCAGTTACGTTATGGCGTTGGGAACACGATTAGATCTGTTTCACGGTGCTGGAATTTCTCGACGAAAATCGATCGATCAATCACGCATGCGACAGCTGAGCATCCATCAGCACGTATGCAACAGATGGGCATCAATCGGGAGCAAAGCTAAAGGCATGGAAGGAGCGATCTGCATGTTGAGCTAGACGCATGATCGATTCATCCGCGCAGTTCACGTCCATATAGCGAAGCACGGCTCGATCGTCGTCGTTCATCAATCAGATCCAAACCATAGTAGTAAGTCATGTATATGCATGTATCAACTATCCATGAGTCGTGCTGATTATATTGTCCCGCTATTAATATGAGTCATGCTGATAAATGTGAAATTTTTATTACAGCGCACTGACTGTTTTTTTTTTAAAATTTTGATTATGTTAGGATAGTTTTTATAGCTATCTATTTTTCAGTCATTTGAGAACATGCACAAGTTGCAGTTACTCTTAGACCATTCCTATTTCATCACGCCAATATTCAGGCACCTATATAATACCCCATCGTATATATCTTCTCTTTTTGTTCTTGCACCTGGGATACACACGCATTTTGTCCTGTGGCACTGCCTCTCCTCTAATTTCAGGCAATTGAAATCTAGCAATAACATTTTATTCATTTATTTTTCTACTATGGGTTCAAACAAACTATATTTTAGCCATCCGTTAAAATTACTATCGTTTGTATTAGTCTCTATCCTTCAACACTGAAATTAGACATTGAATTAAGGCTGAATTAAAGATAGATAGATGCATGAATATGGAATGATGTATAGCATTTTTTAAACATTCTATATGGATAGAGGATTTTTACCATCCTTAAATGAAGAGAGGTACCATAAGGTACCAAATCTAAGCCATTGATCCCACCAAGTCTAACGCCTGAGGAGAGCCGGTACCGGTACCGCAAACCCGTCCACCTGGTACCGCTCTCCTTTCTTGTGGTAGAGGGGTAAAATTGTATTTTCGCGTTTAGCTTCCTCCACAGCAGAAACCATCAGCTTCTTTCTCGCAGGGTAATGGATTCGGCTGTTCCGGCGCAAGATTCAACATGCGCTGCCGTCAGGCCACATCCAGCCGCCGCCGATGTCACCCCCGGATTTGAGCTCTGCCACACACATCCGACGGCGGCAGTGGCCACGGAAGCTGCTCTTGCTTTTCTGGTTGTGTACGGAAAAGGGGGTGATGCTGATGCCTCTCGACATCCAACAGATACAAAGCCAGCAGTAGCCATCCAATCTTGGCGGCACCAAGAAGCGTCCGATGGTCGTCGAGGTGAGTGAACTTTTCCCAAAGCCCAAAGTTCTACCATTTAGCAAACATCAGTTTTTCTTTTTCATGTTTTCCTTTTTTTTTTTTTTCAAAACTAACTCTTTCCATGTTGTTAGTTCGTCTTCCTCCTGTCTTCTCATTGTGTTTGTCGCTGATCTATTTTGCCCAGCTGCTCTTTGTTAAGTTTAAGATTGTGCCCTACTCCTGGAGAAGATGTTGAAACCTGGTGCTTGCTCTTGGTGACAGCTCCAGGACTAGATGAAGATTTTGACAGCTCAAGGATCAAAATCGAAGGATGTCACATCTTGTAATCGAAGGATCAAAATTGATGAGTAACATGTAACCTCAAACTAATTGATTTCGGCTTGTCGCGCATGTTCAGTGTTTCATATGTTTCTTTTTTTTGAGTTGGTTGTGTTATTCTGTGTATGGATCAATGGATCTATATGTCAGATACATCTTCCTCGTTAGTTCGTCTTCCTCTTGCCGTTGCCGTGCATCCATTGGCATGGGCGCAGGAAATAAACACACAAAAAGAAAACGGATTGCGTAGGATTGCAGGGACCTTTCTTTCTTCTTACATCTTGCAGACATCAAATGCACCCTGCCTTTTTTTCATCCTCATTCCTTTCTGATCCATGGCTGCGAGATCTCTGATGAGCAACTCATACCGACCACAACTCATCACCCTTCCCCCATTGCTCCCATCCAAAGCCTCCAAAATCTTGCAAAGATGGAAAGGGGACAGCATGGCGTGCAGGATCTAGCCGTGGCAAGGCTGAGAAAAATCCGAGGGATTGGGCGTTGGGAATTTCAGGATGAGGAAAGAGAGATGGAGCGGCGACGGGTATTCTAGCGCAGCAAGACGAGGAGCCATAAAGCGTTGGTTCTGCTAGTGCACACAAATTCACTGTACCAATCTTGCCCCCCGTGAATCAACGGACGGATTGAGTTGGTACCCCATGGTACCGGTACCTCGTGGTACCTCGTGGTACCTCCTCAGGGACTGTAAAAACTCTCATTAAATAAAGTATATAAAAGTTTCAAATAGTGTTCACTATAATCCTTTTTTGGGCATTAATTTATGGATGAAGAGATCTACAGAATGTATGCAATTATATTTACAAAGAATCATCTTTTTATCATTAAGGTAGGTGTGCATTTCGGTAGTTACTGATTCATACTTTGCATCTGTTCGAATTATATTATTTAGAACAACAGTTTCTATCAATTAATAATTTAGTCTTATTATCTACAACGATCATATATGTAACAAACAATATATAATTGTAAAATTCCTACTCTCTTGACATATAAAAATATAGCCACATGTTGTAAAACTGTTTTACTAAATATATATATGCAACCCGTACGTATCTACTGACCATAGTTATATAAAACATTGAATTGGAATTACCAAGGATTATTTAGTTATTTTATAAATTTTAATAATTTTATAATTCAAAGTTAATTAATAAAAACTGTACCTATCTCGAACGATCAGTTTACTGTTTTATTAATTTGCTTTCAGAAAATTAAATTTAAAACATTAAGCTTTCATAATTTCATAAATAACCAATGAGTTTAATATATAATTACAATTTTAGTATTTATTGTACCAATAACAATAGCGGAATAGCCCGTGCAACGCACGGGTTTGGCGACTAGTAGATGTTAATGAATCTAGACACACCTATATGAATGTATGCAATGTTAGAAAGTCTTATAACATAAAACGGAGGTAGTATGAAAAGACCCCTGTGTATAACATCCGATATAGCAGACTGTTTGTAGTGGTGTTGTAGAGACTAGATACTCACGTTTTTAGGGCTGGTTTGGTTTTAGGAGAGGCACATTTTGGTATGGCCATTGTTTGGAAAGGTAAAATTGTGTTTGGTTAGCAGCCAAAATAATTGACCGTACCTAGCTAAATTTTGGATAAACCAAGTTCGGTTTTGTGCCTTTAGTTGGCTTGTCACGCTCCAGAAAGATATGCAACCACCAGATCCCTGCGGGTTAGCCACTACCAGCTAGCCCGATGCACAAATTTTGACAATTTGACTCTTTAAAAAACTAATTATACAAATGAATCGTGTTCAAAACTTATTTCAAAAATAACCTTTTGTTCAACGTAAAAAATCCCATAGCACTGACGTTAGACACCTCAGCGCCAAATAGCGTGGCGCTGAATGTGAGTTGGCACGCCGACTTAGACTCCTATCCACAGTGGCACAACATTCAGCGCCAGTTAACGTGGCGCTGAGGTGTCTAAGTTCTGCGCCATGGGATTTGGCGCTGAAAAAAGGTTATTTTTTAAATGAGTTCTAGCCACGGTTCATTTGTATAATTAGTTTTTGTAAAGAGTCAAATTGTCAAAATTTGTGAGCCGGACGACCTAACGGGTTGTCTCCTATCACGAAGCAGTCGATTCGTCGTCGATTTGCTGCCACCTTCAGGCCACCGACTGGCTCCCTTGTCCTTGTTCGGACAGGCACTCCGAGCAAGCCCAAGTGAGCTGATTATCTTCCTCTCACCGATGGATCCAGATCCTCGATGTTTCTTTATTTTGTAGTCAAATTTTAATAAGTGAAAGCCTGAAGTGTTTATTAGCCCTTGCTGCCGTGTTGTGGTCCAGGTGTATACGTGCAGTACTGCTACCTCTTGTTGATGGTAATTATATTGCCTTCCGTTGATGATACTGCTTGGCTAATTCCTGAAAAATGGATATGTGTAAATGGCAGCTAAATGTTCTCATTAGCTGTGATGATTTCTTTGGCATCATTCCTTGTTTCGCTCTTAAATACTACAAAGGGTCTCCTTGTATCAATGTAGCAGCAACTAATTAAGCTGGACATGTTTACAAAGAAATACTGTACGACCGAAATTAGACTTCAAAGCTCCATAAATAGTGCAGCAATAACACATCATACATTACAACATTTTCGTTTGCACATATCCCCACATAGTAGTGCTTCATAGTTACCCACATGGCCACATGGTAGTGCCATATATCATCATGGGTTTGCACTGACCCCTACTTTATACTTCACAATACCATCCCCTCACTGGTGGAGAAAGGGGCTTTACTCCCGGTTGATAATCCCCTATACTCCTGGTTATATAACCGGGACTACGAATCCGAGACTAAATATGTACATCTTTAGTCCGGGTGAAATAACTGGGACTAAAAATTCATCTTTAGTCCCGGTTGATCCCTATTTTTTCTTTTTTTTTGTTTTTTCTCAAATCGATTTGATCAAATCGATCTGCTCCCTAAATATCCCCAATCATATCCCCAAATCATCCACGAATCAAAGTAGCATCACAGATCTGGGAAGAAATGCATCACAGATCACAAATACATCACATCACAGATCACAAATACATCACATCTCAAACAAAAAATACATCACAAATCCTAAAAGAAATACATCACAACT
This sequence comes from Oryza meridionalis, assembly GCA_000338895.3. Lineage (NCBI taxonomy): Eukaryota > Viridiplantae > Streptophyta > Magnoliopsida > Poales > Poaceae > Oryza > Oryza meridionalis. Next base: position 8,708,246 of record CM002535.2, on the reverse strand, counting down.
CAAATACATCCCAGATCAGATCCAATATCACATACATCACAGATCAAATATAATGAATCACAAATTAAAAAAAAATCCGGCAGTAGAGGGGAGGGCGCCGCTGCTCCCGCCCGGCCGCTGATGCTCCCGCCTGGCCACCCGCCCGGCCGCCGCTCCAAAGAGGGGAAGGGGAGGAACGGGAGGGGAAGGGGAGAGGAAGGGGATGAAGGGGAGAGGAAGGAATGGAGAAGGAGATATTAATGAGAGGGAAGGAGATCGAGAGGAGATGCACGCGAATAATATCGAGAAGGCCCGCGCGGCTCGGGGTGCTCTTTGCTCCCGGTTGGTATAAACAACCGGGACTAAAGATCTATTTTTACTCCCAGTTGTTTGTACAACCAACCGGGACTAAAGATCTATTTTTACTCCCGGTTGTTTATACCAACCGGGAGTAAAAATAATTAGGGTCTGTGTTGAACCACACAACTGTGGGACTAAAAATGATCTTTAGTCGACTAAAGATCAAAAAGTACCCCTCAACTTTTAAACCGGGACTAAAGATACTTTTTAGTCCCGGTTTTTATTAGAACCGGAACTATTGTGGAATTTGGCTGACCGACCAAAGATGGTTTCTCCACCGGTGACTATATGGTAGTGGCAGCATACATCATAAGTATATAACAGTAACATGGGTTTATCAAAATGTGTTGCTCCATTACCAAAATGTTACCACTCGGCAAATGATTCCCAGAGTGACAGCTACCATTGGTACTTCAACAAACGCAACAGACTGTGCAGATGCAAGAGAGTTAGCAAGTCTAAGGATACTAGCTATCAGCTCATTGTCTTCTGCTTTTGTGGCGGGTGGTTTTCTGCTTTAGAATCTCCATGGTAGGTGATTTTACAGACTTGCACTTCTGCCCTGAAGAAGTGGCATCGGTTGTCGTACTATAGCGAGGTATTGTGTCAGAATCATTGCCACCATCTTCCAATGGAAATGCATATCCTACCAACTCCTTGATGCTACCACTGCGGGCCATCACTATCACTACTAGTATTAGCAGTAAACTGGCCCATTGCAAGGGAGCCATCAGCTTTTGAACAGCCCACAAACAATTCTTCAAAGAGATGGGAAAATTTGATAGGCTTAGTCAAGTAGTTGTATTTAGTTATCTGTCATTAGAAGAAGCATGGTTAGAAATAAACAAACTTAACATGTGCTTGTGTGAATTATAACTCAAACTAGAGTGCTATCATAGAATAACTTACACCAAGTTTGTTTGCTTCCTTCTCTGATGGGTCAATGTTATATTTGCATGACGTTGCATGAAAACCATAGCCACATTTCCCTAAGGCTGCATAGATCCAACTCCATTCTTCCTTGCATAGCCTGAAATGCCGATAGACTTGGCTTCTGTTGACTCTTGTCCAAGCTTGTCATTAAAAGCACTAGCACACTGCAAGTTTGTCCTTGCGGGGCGATATATACCACTCAAGCACGAACTGCGTCACTCCATGTGACAACTTTTCACGAGAGCCACCTTACTAGCTATTATCTTCAGTGTGCTTTCCCATACTGCATAGATCATAGGAAAATTGTAAATAAAACACTTAATCAGTCTTTGATTGCTTTTCAGGGTGGTGGATATCTTGGCTAATCTAGATCGACAAAACAATTAAGCTGATACCGGAAAAACCCTAGAAAAGATCTTATCAATGCAAATAAATTGAATAATCGACTTAGATTAACTAAGATATAGGATAAATACGAAGACAAATATATCAACCGAACCATAGCGATCCAAGAGGTCAAATCGATGCAGCCTTGAACAACACCAACATAGCCGATACAATTGCCAGTGCCAGTGGAACGTGGGACTTACCCCTTCGCCGGAGATCGAAGTCGATGCAGCCCCGTGTCAGGTGCCAAGTTCCGCCAGTGATAGATAAAAATCTCGGAAAAGAGGGTGGCTATGCGTCTAGAGTAGTTATATTGATCGAGAGATAGATTACAAAGACCCTAGATATACATATATATACCCATGGGTAGATACTAGTCCATATCAGACACAACACATATTTCCTAGAGATAAAAGGAAACATACAAGTCTTGATCGGACACTAAATAAATATTTTCTAAAGATAAAAGGAAATTACTAAATCCTTCTTACTTAATAGATAGAATTAAATCCTTCTTACTTAATAGATAGAATTTAGCTGCACTGCTATAGTCTGCACGATTCTTTCTTGAACTCGGTCTTTTCTGAATAAGTTTCCATTGGCTGATTATGCTCTTTCCTTAACTAAATCCACTAAAAAATCTTACCAAATTTTGACGTTAACACCTGCTCCACATATCAGTCGGTAGGTGAGGCTGTCATATCTGATGAGCCCGTTTGGAGGGATAGAGACAATACCCAGCTTACCAACTCTTGTGAGATGGTCCCCACTCCTGTATGTATGCATAGGCATTATAGACTCCCCTTGACGTATAAAAGGAGGATCCATGCTACAAAGAAAGGGGTTCGCTCATATTTTTTAACTAAGTTAGTTCCTAGCCATGTTATATTGAAGAAGGGTTCATCCTCTCCTACTTAGAACAACTTCTAAAATTTTATTGTTCACTTCAACCCAAATAGCAAAAACACGCAGAGAGCAAAAAAAAAATAGGAGTAGCGTATTACACTTTTGAGCAGCTTAAACCTGTATACATTGCCTGTTTCATGTTCTCTTACGTAAGCCGAACACGAGCTTGGAACCTGCACCCTGGCGTAACGCTAACGGGAGGGTATTTTGCCTTCCGGCTAGAGGAGCTCCATGCTCCGACAGCCTTGGATTAAAACAAGGCCATATAAGACATGACCTACTAATCAACAGTGGGACAATAACTCGGAGAGTTCGCTGATATTGTCCACTATATTTGTGAAGATGTTAATCGACATGTAATTGGAGGTTTAATATATATCGTCTTATAAATTTAGGTGGGTGAGGATCATATTATAAGCCACGACACTCTAACCATATATATACAATATTTTGATTAACCTTTATATACAAAATGATGACAAATGTGTAATTAGGATGTTATGCGTATATCAGGACCACATGGGAGCTGGGAAATGCGTACATCGTGACTTTGACATGGATTGGGAGAAGGGTGATTGTTAAGCGTGCATAGGGCTATAATGGTGTATTAAGGGGGCAATACTTTTATATGAACACGGTGCCAAATTGTCACAGCCTGATTTTTCGTTTTAGGATTTATAAATTATTAATAGAATTTATATTAAATATTCTTTAATTTACAAGTGAAGTTAAATGTGGGAAATAAAACTTCCTAAATATAAAGCATGGTTGGATTTAATTTTTATTAAATTCTCCATGATTAATTATACTCTCTGAAATTTTCTCGGATTTTTCAGAGCTCAATTCCTAAATGATACAAAGAACAGTTCAGTAATTATTTAATTATTAATGATCTAATTATAATTGTTAAGAGCTTTTCTTGTTTAAAAATCCTTAAATTATAAATTGTTGTTTAAAAGGAATTATTAGAAATGATCTTAAAAGCCTAAAAGAGAAGATCTAATCTTAATTTGTTAAATCTCAATATAAAATTGGGCTAGATAAAATTTTGTTAAATACTTTGCTTAATTCTATAGTTCCTAGATTTTTCTGAGATTTATTTGAGCTAAGGAAGTATTTTTAATAAATGAAATTGCAATTCATGAATAATTTAAATAGAAAAATATTTTTAAATCCCTCTTTTGGCTTTGGGCCGAAAGTCGGCCCAAAACCTCCTCTCTCTCCCCCTCGACCCAAGCCGGCCCGCAGCCGAGCCGCCGCCGGCGCGCGCGCGTGTTCGCCCGCTGACAGGTGGGGCCCGCCTGTCAGGCCCGTTGTCTTCCTCGCGCCGCTGCCGCGCCGAAACCCTAGCGCCGCCACCCTTCCAAATTCGGCCGCGTCTTTCCATCTCCGGTCGAATTGGTTGAGGGGAAACGATCCCCGGGATCCTCTTTATCTTTTCTCTTTTGGAATCGTAGCCTAATTCGGGTTGGAAATCGCCGGATTCGATCTCGAATCGGATTCGTCTCTCTCCGAACCCTAATCTTTCCTTTCCGTCGCCGGCCGCCGTGGGCCTTCGCCGCCGCCCCCTAGCCCCTATAAAAGGACCCCTAAGCCCTCCGCTACCCGTCACCACCCTCGTCTTTGCCCACCGCCGTCTGTAGCGCCCTAGCACCGTGCAGTCGTGCGCCGCCGTCACCGCCGCTGGTCCAGCCATGCGTCGCCGTCGCTCCGGTCGTCGTCGCCGCTCGGGAAGGTCGCCATCGTGATCGCCAAGCCATCGCCGACCTCGTCCACCCCTCTGTCGCCATCGTAGGTCGCCAGAGCACCGCCGTCGTCGTCAAGCTGAAGGTCTCCGCCGTTTCGACCTCGTCGCCGTTGCCGTCCGTTGATCTTCCGCCACTGTTTTGGTCACCGGTGAGTTCGCCGCGATGCCCGCAACCCGTTGGTGCCCTCCGTTTGCGCCGCCGCATCGTCGTTCGCCGGCAAGCATGCGTTGTCGAGCCGCCGCCGGTGATGACGTCATCGCCGACGTCATCGTCGCCGTGTCTTGTGGACCGCCGTGGTCTGGATCGATCTCGGCCGTTCGTTCGGGTTGGAATAGATCTCGGCCGTTCGTTTTCGTAGACCGCCGTCGTGCACCCGGTCCACCGTGAACCCGAGCCCGCTGACACAATAATTCTCTTTTTCTTTTCAAAAATAATTCATTATTGCGTCATAATTCAATTAAAATCCACATAAATGATTTAATCCGATTTAATCTTTGAAAATTCATAACTAATTCATTTTAGCTCGGATTTAGTTGGTTCAAGTCTCTAAATTTTTCTAAAATTGAGATCTACATGTTAAAAATATCCACATGTACTGTTCATGCTTGTTTATGTGCTGTTTTGGTGATTTTGCTCTTTTCTGTTTAGATTCCAACGTTCCCGGAGAGTCCGTTTTCGCAGGAGAAGAATTTGAAGAGTTCCAAGGCCAGCAAGGCAAGTCACACAGATCCCAAAACAATTCCTTTGAGCATGTTGATCCTATATTTAAATTCTCTATTTATTTCAACTGTGCATTTATTTTCGAATGTCACCGGGTGGTGTGAACTTATTCCGTTGTTAAGGCCAGTTTGCATTGATTACTTTATTCCTTGATACCTTGGCTTATTATAATTTGACTACTTGAGCTTTATATATTGGTTCAGCTAGATGTTAGACATAATTGCTTAGCCATGCTTAGAAACATTAGCACACAATTGGGATAACTAATGCTTCACTATTATTTAATGATGGCTTAATGATAGCTCACGATGGTCAATCGTGATTGGTTGATTAATTAATGTGCCAACTAAAACTTGATAATGGTGGGTTGTGAGCACATGGTTTTGATGGTCGTGCTCATGACAATTAAGGACCGGTTCACGAGTTTCGGTTGTGAAACATTAACCGTGCCAACCACAAGCCAGAATGGGCAATGGCTGGACACTTTGTATAACAAGGCTCATTGTGGAGCACCAGACTGAGAAGTGGCAGAGATAAGCCCACGGGGGTCGCTGGGGAGTCCATGCCTTGTTTATAAGGGGGTGATTATGATCCAGGAACGGTGCACTGCTTTGGGTTGAGTTATGCGAGGGGTCTTGTCACAATCACTCGTCATGGTGACGTGTCTGCGCGGACACGGTGACATGACGGTGGGTTGTGTCTTGTGGGTACAGTGGTACACCTCTGGCCAGAGTAAAACTATTCAAATAGCCGTGCCCGCGGTTATGGGCGGGTCGAACAATGTCTTTCGTGATTAGTCCCACACTATTCATTAATAATAATGTGGTAATTGATACTAATTAATTTAGCTCCTGGTTTGGAATGGTACATTCCTGGTTTGGAGATAGATCTGTGCCGTCGGGTATGGTTGTTCAGGATGGTTGGGCCTGTGCAGCATGGGTGTGCTGTTCAGAGTTGATTAATATTGATGATTAATCACTCTACTGTTTTACAATTCTTAAATATTTGCTAAATGCTGCTTTTGCAAATGAGCCTATATTATGCCATTCCTTGGTATCCTTGTGCACTTGCATATTTGTTGTATGGCTTGCGGAGTATTCCATGTACTCACCTTGCAATAATCAATCAAACCTCAGTTGAAGACAAGTTGCGAAGGAGAAGACGTTTGGCTTATACCCCAGTTGAGCTGCCTGTGGGAGTGGAGCCGGAGCTTCGCTAGACCGTTATTCCGCTGTTGTTTTCTTTTCTTTTGTAAGTATGTAACGTTATTATTATGATGAATCTATATATTAAATTGTCAGTTTGTGTACCTCAGCTGATTCCTGGACAAGGATTTTATGCACAAATTAGTTCGGAAATTACTAGTGAATTTCTGAGCGTGACACAAATGCATAGCTGAAACAAGCCGAACCAAGGAAGGAGCTCCTCTAACTTAAAGTCAAAGATTTTTTTCAAACTTTTAATAATTAATTTTAAAAATGAGCCCTTTTGAAACTAATTTCTAGAATCCAAACCTTTTGACTAGTAGCCCCATCTGGTGTGAGAAAATAGCACTGATACGCCACCTTCAGTAGGTATGATAGTGAAAATAACACTGATATGCCACTTGCAGTAGGTATGATAGTTTTGTCTTACCATGCTATATATCAACGAAGGTATGGCCAAATAACGTTGCCACTCCGGGTAGACCGGCATGACCAAATAACGTTACTACGCCAGCCAGACCAGCGTAGCAGTGTGGTTTTGCCATGCCAGTCAGACTAACATGACCAAAAAGTTCAGATTTGTGTTTTGGAAAAATTGTTTTTAAAATTAAAAATTATTATTTAGATAATAGAAATGGATTGTATTTCCGACCTCTTCTCATGGGTACATAGCCAACAAGTCTTAGAGGTAAACAAGTCTCATGGACGTTTGTCTGACATAAGTTATAGGAGCCTCACCGGCCAAGAAAATCCATAAAAAACCAACCTATAATGAGATGTGATCTGTTTAGTTCAATGAATCTAGATAATGGACATGTCACTACTAGAAAAAGTATTTTCGTAGGCGGCCAAAAGTGATTTTTCCAGGCGGAGGGGAGGACCGCCTGCAACCCAACGACTGCGAAAATCAATGATTTTCGCAGTCGGGGCAATGGCCCGCCTGCGAAAATCCGTTGAACGAGCAAAAAAAATCGCGGGCGCCTCGCCGCCGCCACCACACGCTTCGCCGTCATCATCGTTGTCCACACCACCGCCGCTGTCGCCGCCGCCCCGCGCTGTCGTCGCGCCGCCGCCCCCGCCGGCCTCCCCACTCCCTCCTTCGGCCAGATCTGGGAGGGAGGGGGGAGGGGAGCCGCCGCGCCGCACCACGCCGCCCCCGCCAGCCTCCCCCCTCCCTCCTCCAGCCAGATCTGGGAGGGAGGGGGGAGGGGAGCTGCCGCCGCCGCCCCTGCCGGCCTCCAATCCGCGCTTTGCTGCCGACCGCCGGCCTCCCCCCTCCCCCCTCCCCCCTTCGGCCAGATCTGGAGGGGATGGAGGGAGGGGAACCGCCGCCGGCCGTCCCGCCACGCCCGGCCACCGTCCGCCCTTCACAGCCGGCCGCCCGCCGCGCCCGGCCGCCGTCCGCCCTTCGCCGTTGGCGGGGAGGTGGAGGGGAGGGGAGGGGAGGGGAGGGGAGGGGAGAGGAGAGTGAGGGGAGAGGAGTGGTGAAGGGGAGGGGAGGGGAGAGGTGAGGGGAGAGGTGAGGTGAAGGGAGAGGAAAAGACACTTAGAAAATATCAGCCCATGTGCCTCATATATATACCACGCTAATTTTCGCAGGCGCCTGCTTAAGCTGCTTAAGTGGTCCGCCTGCGAAAATAGACAGCGAACTTCACCCCGATTTGCATTTTTTAGGCGGCTATTTGGCTCTAAGGGTTATGTCCGTCTGCGAAAATAAATACCCAACGTTGGCGAAAATGCTTTTTTTAGTAGTGTGTATTTGTCCTGAGTCATTGTCCTATAAAACGTCACATCACATTGTAGGTTGGCTTTTTATGTAACGGTGGGAGAAGCCTCTAACCAGTCACAGTGATTGTTTATTATGATTGGTACGACAAGCAGTAGAACAGGACCACGCGCTCGTACATAAAGGCCACAAATCGCAGTAAGCTTTGTCGAGTGCACGATAACATCGTCAGTTGTGTCGCTCGTCAGGTCGAGCAGAACCATACATGGCCATGGAGAAGAGCCGGGTCCTCATCGTCGGTGGCACCGGCTACATCGGCCGGCGGATCGTGGCGGCGAGCTTGGCGGAGGGCCACCCCACCTTCGTCCTGCTCCGGCCGGAGATCGGCCTCGACATCGACAAGCTCCAGATCCTGATGGCCTTCAAGGCGCAGGGCGCGCGGCTCCTCGAGGCGTCGCTCGACGACCGCGAGGGCCTCGTCGCCGCAATCCGGCAGGTGGACGTCGTCGTCTCCGCCATGTCCGGCGTTCACTTGCGCAGCCACAACCTCATGCTCCAGCTCAAGATCGTCGAGGCCATCAAACAAGCTGGAAACGTCAAGGTAGATAATTGTTTTGTTTCTCTGTGAACTCAGCAAATTAGTACTAGATAATTAAAAGAACTTTTGATTTTGATTTCGCTGTGTATATCTACTTTTAAATATGGAGACCGGATTTTTTGTTCATTATCGAAAAAAAATAGAAAAAACTTGATATATCATAACTTGAGTAAAATTATGGCAATTTTTACTGATATAAATTTCTGCATGTCGGGTGTGAAAGGTTTTATCTTCTGTATAGGCTGATGGACATAAAACAAGTTATTCAATCGCATTTCCACTGAGCAGTACAATAATACTCTCTCCCTTCTCAAAATATATGAGGTTGGTTAGTTCATTTTTCGAACTACCCAACCGTCATAATAAAAAAAAAGTGAGTATATATTTACAGTGATTAATTCTGTGCGAGCAGCGTTTTCTGCCGTCTGAATTTGGCGCGGATCCAGCAAGGTTGGGGGATGCTCTTGAACCAGGGAGGGTTACATTTGATGAGAAGATGGCGATAAGGAGAGCAATTGAGGAGGCAAACATCCCCCACACTTATGTCTCTTCCAATTGCTTTGCTGCTTACTTCTGTCCTAACCTCTGTCAGTTGAAAAGCCTCCTCCCTCCAAAAGAGAGAGTTGATGTGTATGGTAATGGCAACGTCAAAGGTAAGAGTTAACCGTTAGCTAAGCTGTTGTTTCATTTTGCTTTAAAAGTCAAAGAGAAATTAAGTTGAGATTTGTCGTTGGGTCCAAGCGTCCCTTGTCTTCAATTCTTCATGATTGGTATCCCTTTTTATTTTCAGGCATGCTCAGTTCTGTTTCCACTTCGAAAAGTTCATTTCACCTATCGATTTTTCATTTTTAAAATATTATTTGTACCATTTTATTAGAGCACAACAAAATTCCTGATGAGCGTCTTTTGTTTCTCATCCGTCTATCACTTCATTGTTTTTATCAACTAGTAACTTTTCTGGTTGTAAATAGTAAATTATGCTCATAATACGAGAACTTGATGGGTGGGTGAAATTTAGTGGAACTTCAAAATAAGCATACTAGTATATTCTCTCGTTTTTATAAGTTGCTTTGACTTTTTTAAGTTTTATGTTTGATCAAATTTATAAAAAAATATATCAACATATAACACTGAATTAGTTTCAGTACATCTAACATTGAATATATTTTGATAATATGTTTGTTCTGGGTTAGAAATATGTTGTTGTATTTTTTTTATAAATTTAGTGAACCCTAAAGACGTTTGATTTAGAAAAAATCACTAGGAAACAGAGGAAGTAGTAACTTGGCTAGTAGGTGCAATTTTACAAGAACTTAAGCGTAATGGTGTAGCAACTTAACAGAGGTTGTGTTCTTAAACCTCTCTCCTCCAAACGTAAAAAACGGATGTAAATCCTCAGTAGTACTACTAATGCAGTAGCCGTGGCTGACATTTGTATCCGGGCCCACATGTTAGTGTCTGCTGCTGCATCATTGCAGATAATCCCCACTGGTAAAAACACATCCCGGGCCCACATGTTAGTGTCTGCTGCTGCATCATTGCAGATAATCCCCACTGGTAAAAACACATCCCATGCAATTCAGGATTTCATAGATGGTGGATTTATGCTGCTGAAAATGAAATACATGAAAGAATTTTGCAACAAAATAACCGAATGGGGATTGAAGTATGAAAAGTCTGAAAATATGTTTGTTGTGCAATCACACTAAGGCTGTGTTTGTTAGATGCGGTTGTGAGCTAATCGTTCGCGTACGTAAAACAGAGTGACTCATTAGCATCTGAAATATTTGCTATTTGAAAAAACTAATATTTTTAAATACGGATTAACATGATTTTTCAAAGTAATTTTCCTATAAAAACTTTTTTGAAAAACATATCGTTTAACAGTTTTGGAAACGTGCGTGCAGAAAACGAGAAATATAAGTTAGGAAAGAAGGTGGAATAACACAACCTAAGTCAGTGCGTACTCGCTCCAATGAATCATTCATGCATATCAACAAAATCATTGGTATTAATTCCTATGTTTTATATTATAAGTCGTTTGAATTTTTTATTAGTCAAGGTTCTTCAGGTTTGATCTATTTATAGAAAAAATTAGCAATAGCTAAAGCACAAAATTAGTTTCATTAAATTAATATTGATTATATTTTGGTAATATGTTAGTATATTTTTCTATATTTTTGGTCAAAATTAAAGAAGTTTGAGTAAGAAAAAAAGTCAAACAACATATAATATGAAATAGAGGGAGTACTTTTTTTAAAACACACACACAAAAAAAAAAACTAGCCAATTTGTTGCATCCACATGCCAGATTCCTATACCATGAGCACAATTTAATCTGTTGTAAATAATGATGTTTTTTTAGTGTCTAGCTAGTGAAAAATAGCATGTCCTATGAAGGTATTTGCATGATTTTTTGAAAAAATAATAAAAATAATTTGTATAGCTACCTTTTCACTACTCATTATTCTTCAGTAATATTACTAACAGTAATTGTGTCCGAGTATACATATATTGCATATACTGTAGCTAGAGTGCAGAATATTAGTTTTGATGAATTTCAGCTATACTAACCAAAAGCTGCAATATTATATGCAGCGTTTTTTGTGGATGAAGATGATATTGGAACATACACAATCAAATCAATCGATGATCCTCGCACCTTGAACAAGACAATCTACATAAGACCACAAGATAACTGCCTCACCCAAAACGAGCTGATAGCGAAGTGGGAAGAACTTACAGGGAAAAGTCTTGAGAAAGTCCACATACCCGGCGATGAATTTTTGGCTGCAATGAAAGGTAACCATAAACTGCTTAGTGATATGTATATATCATGGAACCAAGACTTAATTAAGTATTCTTGGTGGTTGGAATCGTAGATCTACAACTCCAACACCACCCCACCAACGATGCTGTTTTCTATCAATTTTCAAATTGATATTGCCAATTTTTAACTATGTTTCTTTAATACCATTACTCTAGGGGTTAAATTTCAAACTACATATATCATAGTATTAATCTAACTTGTCGTTGATAAGCAATTTTTTATGCAAGCAGATTTGAATTTTGCTATTCAAGTGGCAGTAACACATTACTACCACATTTTCTACGACGGTTGCTTGACAAACTTCGACATTGGGGAACATGGTGCCGAAGCAACTATGCTCTACCCAGAGGTTCAGTACACCCGCATGGACGAATTCCTGAAACGCTATCTCTAACGGAGTAAACCTAAATCTTATAAGTAATTATGTTGGTTTACAGTTTGGCAGCTTGCTTCGATAAGTCAAATTCTCTCTAGATATGAGAATTCAATAACACCATGCTTGATGGTATTTGTACTGTACGCAAGCCAGTTCAAATATACTCTGTTTTACCATCAAGTTGATCGGGGTACGTGGAAAGTTCAAATGAGACTTAATTATCATGTTCACGTTCAGACCTGTTTCCGAACATTGTATTATATCATATTTCTGCTGTACACAACTCCTACATTGCTATAAAATGTATTTACAACGATAATATTTGTGAATTGTGCAAACCGTGAAAATTGCCTGAAATATTCACTCGAGTATTCACAAACGTCAATTTTTTTTAGTGTTTTGTTTCTCTGTGTTGCAGACGGGGCCTCAAGTATCGATACCCAGTGTCCAACTCTGATGTACAATCGAGCCATTCAGCGCAACGTAATGTATAGTTTGATTCATTGAGTGTTATTGTATTGTTGATGAGGACATTACTACTTTATATATGCACGAGACTAGGAGGTGGAGGCCCAATTCATATTGAGTCCACCTCGTTATCCAGGAGAAGGTTGCACTACGATCATCGCTTAGACCTTATTCGGATTCTTTTTTGACGTCCGTGCATTTATATGGAAAGCCAATAAGACCACCTTTCCAATAAGCCTGGTCTCACGTCAAAATTTCTTCTGAGTCAACGGGAATGGTTGAAATAAGAGAGCGTCCAGAATTTGTCAGGGTGTTGTGTCACCGTCTTTAGGCCCCACTACTACAACGCCAATTTTTCCGTGTGGGCTAGCTAATTTTCGCGTGCGGGTGGGCGGCCCGCACTCACCCAGTCGTCTGGGAAAATCGCGATTTTCCTGTGCGGGCGCTTAAGCCGCCCGCACGGAGAAAAAAAAAGAAACAAAAAAAAAAGAAACCCTAACCCTAACCCTGATCCGCCGTCGCCTAGCCGAGGCCCGCCGCCGTCACCCTCGCGGTCGCCCGTCGCCGCCGTCACCGTCGCCGTCGCCCTCCGCCGAATCTCACATCACAAGAACACACATCATAAGAAGCATCACATGAACATCATAAGAACACATCACGTGAACATCTCATGAACATCACAAGAAGCATCACAAGAACGCACATCTCACATCACAAGAACACATCACATGAACAAATCACACACAAAAAACACAAGTAATAAATAGAGGAGGGGGAGAGATAGATCCGGTCGCCGAGCCGCTCCGCCGGTCCCCCTCCCCTCCGCCGGATTTGCAAGGGAGGGGAGAGAGCCGCGCACCGCCGGCCGCCACCGTCGCCCCGTGCTCTCGTCCCGCCGCATGCCACCGGATCAGCCACCCCCTCCCCCGGATCTGCAAGGGGAAGGAGGGGAGGGGGCCACCGCCGCTGGATCCGCCGCCCCCAAGGCCCCCCTCCACCGGATCTGCACAGGGAGGGGGGGAAGGGGCGCGCGCTGCCGCCGCTGTCGCCCACGGCCACCGCCGCCGGAAACGCCGCCCCCTCCCCCGGATCTGCAAGGGGAAGGAGGGGAGGGGGCGGGCGTCGCCGGATCCGCCGCCCCCAAGCCCCCCCTCCGCCGGATCTGCTAGGGGAAGGAGGGGAGGGGGCGCGCGCCGCCGCCGCCTGCTCTCCTCCTGTCACCGCGCCCGTGCTGTCGTGGAGGGGAGGGAGAGGGAGGGAGAGAGAGGAGAGGAGAGGAGAGGAGTGGGAGTGGGAGTGGTTGGTGGAGCGGGCGGTGGGAGGTGGGTTAAATGGTGGGCCCGTGCGGGGTGTGCGGTTGGCTTAGGACGCCCACACCGGAAAATCGATTTTCCCGTGCGGACGCCACCCCAGCGCCGGTTCTCTATTTTTCCGTGCGGTTCCACTTACGAACCGCACGGAATCAAAAAGGGGGGGCGTCTAGGAAAATCAATCGTGTAGTAGTGCCCGTTGGGTTATGCATTGTGTTGGAGTCCATTAGGGATGCATCCACGTCCTAGGTCGACCCTAGAACCTACTTAATCAGTAGCCATCATCGGATTAGGAGGGTTTTGTTTAGATTATTCTGACATTGCAGTTTTGCCCTTCATCGGTTTGTGGAACCCCAACTTGTGAGATTCATCTTAAATTCACAATATATTCATATTGCATATTCTACTCTATTGCTTATGTTCTCGATTCGCTTGCAGGAAATAGCCTTATCAGCGAGGTCATCCGTGTTTCGGTTCGGGCGATAACCAACGGAGGAATGGTGTAATGGTTGCGATAGGTTCGATCATCAATGTCGAGTCTCCATAATCGACTTATCCAGTATCTAATGGAAGATCAAGATGTTAGTCCTTCTCAATTGTATAAATCGATGATGGGCCGCACTGACAGAAAAAAAAAAAGAACTAAAAGTTTCTCCATTTTCTATTCAGATGGAGTTGAGTCCATTGGACAATGTTAAAATATTTTTTATTCAGATGATTCAACTCGAAAATATAGTTTAATTTTGCCTTACACCGATTTGGCTCCTGCCTACGGTGTTGTTGGTTCGATTTTAAGCGTCACAGTTCGATATATTTTCATATGCCACATATAGCCGTTACTCCAGAAACCTATCCAGATTCATTAAAACTTCATATTATATTTATTTTAGGTTGGTTTTTATGAAATAGATGGAATAGGTGAATACAACAGGACCGGGGTCTAGGGAGTCAAAGCCCCACTTTCTTTCCGATCTGGCCGACAGTAAACCATCCGACGGTCCAGATGCCCCCGAGCCCCAAACCTCCAATTCGAAATTCAAACAGCTGGAATGCTAATGGCTGGAGCCGACCGTTGGCTGCGTCCCCTACCCCACCTCTCAGACACACCTCACAACCCCCACATCCACATCTTCACCCCCTTCCCCCCCCCCCCCTCCAAAAAAAAAAAGAGCATCAAGTTGACAACGACGGTCTGTGTCCATCTGCATCGAGTCGCTGATCTCACCGTGGCGTCACCAATGGGCAATGGCGAATCCACCACGGTGGCGATGGCTCGGCTGCGGTGGCGCCGCCGCCACAGCTTGGAAGCTGGCAGCTCCCCCTCCATTCCCTCCAAGTTGCCACCGTCCTCCCCCGTCGTATTTTCTATCCCCGGATTATGCCCTCACGGTTCTCGTTTCTTAGTTCCAAAGGTGGTGGGCATGGGGGTGTTCGCTATCCTCGTTGCCGCCTTCTAGTTGTTTTTTTTAATGGGCTGCCTTCTACGTTGTTGTCGGGCCATACCTCGGCAGCGCCATCGCCGGCAACACCCTCCTCGACCTCTTCTCCTCCTCGGTACATACACACGTGTCGCCTTTAAACCTTTTTGGCTTCTCCTCTTGTTGCGTTGTTGGTTGCTGATGGGATCGATGCCGTTTGCCATCAAGCACCAGGAGGCAGCAGCACCGGCGCTCTACGTGCGGTACACGGCGGTGGATGCGTCGGACAGGACGCACGACAAAAAAGATGAAGAGGCGACGGCAGCTAGCGAGGGCACGCGCCGGCCACCTGTGGTGGCAGCGGAGGTAGGAGTCTGCCGAGGCTGAGGTACTGGTATATCCTGTGGTGGTACGTAGTGTGGCTGCTCCAGCGGGTGGAGTGCGCGTAATGAACCGATGGGTGCGGCGCAGCTACCTCGAGCTGTGGAACTCGAGCGTCCAGCTCGACCCCATGCTCCCCTTCGCCTTCACTAGCCTCGACGACATCGTCTCACCGCACGCCACCGCCGGACACGACATCTCCTACTGCCCCGTCTGCGATTGCTGAGGTCCACTGCTATGTTCCTCTCCTCTGCTCTCTGTGCCTTCATTGCTCTGCTTCTTTGGTTGAAAACTTCAAATAAATATAATTCAGGAAAGGCAGCTTAGTTTGTTTGATGTGGGTAGGTTAATTCACCTAAATTTCATTGCTCTGTTTGAGTGGTTTGGACAAATAATTCAGAAAATGTGGGTAGATTAGTTTATGAGAATAGAAGACAATAAATTCAACTGAATTTCAACGTTTTTGGTTTGTGAAATTCATTAACGTGGAATCAGAGGTCAAGATGGAACAATCTGAAACGGATTATGTACGAATTGCAGGTGAAATTGCGCAGCAAGCACTGCAAGACTTGTGATCGCTGTGTAGATGGATTTGATCACCACTGCAGGGTAAGCACCCAAGCTATGTGCATTTTTCACTCCCAAATAAATGCTTGATCTCTAAATGTTGAAGTGATTGAGCTGGGCCACGTACTTTTCAGCAAACTTCTTGTTGATGAAGCAGTCATTCGCGGCATGCTTGGAGTTTGCATGTTGCGAACAAGGGTCGTTCATGATCTTGTCGTAAGTGGTGACGCGTGGACGTTATTGCTGGAAATTTGAAGTGGCAGCGACTAAATCCTCGGGCTTAAGCTTGCGATCTTTATGGCTGTTGTTATTGTTGTTGTCTTTCTTGTATCGCCAGCTACTTCCCGACTGCTTCTCTTGGAGTGTCGCTTTGATGGTGTAGTCTGACTTGGCATATGAGTTTGCGGTTTCAAATAACTTCTTAACCATCCTTGGGGGCTTATGCCCAAACTTTCCAATGAGAACCTCATTGTGGATTCCCTTCTAGAAGGCTGCGATGACAATGTCGTCAGTAACATCATGGATCTTGTTACGGGTTTTAGAAAAGCATCGAATGTAATCTTTTAAGGATTCATCGGGTCTCTGGATCATGTGATACAAATTGAAGTGGGTCCCTAGCCGCTCGAAGGTGCCTTGGAAGTTAGCGATGAAGTAGTCGCGAAGTTGGCTCTAAGAGTCGATTGAGCCCCTTAGTAAACTTGCTAACCAACTCCTAGCGGAGTTGGCGAGTGCTATGGACAAGTAATTTGGCCATGACTTAGGGTCAGTCTTGCCATCGTATTTCTTGATCCCGGTTGGTTTAAAACCAGTCGGCCAATCCACTCGAAGTAGTACGTGTGTGAAAGCTGACACTCCATCATCGCCTCTGTCAGGTGAGTGGACCCTCAGCCATCGCGGTATGCACGATTTTCCCGGGCATGGTAACGCTGATTAAGTGCCTGCCTCAGGTGGCTGGGTGTGTGATGTCGGTAACCGTCATTATAGTAGGAGTCGCCATTATGGTATGTGTCGTGTCGTCGGTCATGGAGTCGGCCGACTTATCTGGGCATCTTCTTTCATTGTTGTGATGCTATACGTTGGATCTGTTGTGCCCTCTGCTACGTTCAGGAACCTGATAATCTCTGGACCGAAGAGGTGGGAGACAGGTCCCGGACGGTGTTTCCGCAATAGATTCCTCAGGCCGACGGCAGCCTCCAGCTTCGGGGGGCACAGTAGCATAGATTATAGTCTTGACTTTGTTCAGATTGGCGTCACATTAGTCGGAGCCGCATCAATGATAGTGTCAGGCAGATTAACTACCGCTACCATTTCTATTGAGGTGTGACGAAGACACTGGGTGTGTCAACTCGAGTCTGAAGTATTCTATTGTGAGCGGTCCGTCCAGCATGAGCTAGATTTCGCCTCGTGTGTTCTTCGTCTTCCCAACGCTTGTGCTCCTCAGGTCTTGTGCGTTCCTGTTCTTCTTCCCAGTCTTGTCGGGCTACTTTCTCTTCATCAATTGCATCTGTCATACACTCCGAAAAGAAGTGGGCCGTAGTTGTCGTCGAACTCTGAACTCCCCAAACTCTCAGTGGTGCGGTCCTCTTAGTCCTTAGAGAGCTGAGAAAATTGGCAATCTCTGTGCTCGAACAAGATCCGAGTGATTGAAGCGTGACGCCCACCTCCCTGAAGCCCAATCTTGGAAAAACTGAAGCTTGCTCAAATTGAGACCTATGGGGGGAACAGATCTAGATCCGAACGTGGTCACGAGGAGAGGAGGAAGTTGCATGGTGATCCGAGTATATGAGCTGGCGCTGGTGGAGAGATTGCGTGGGTGCGCTGATGTAAGTGAATCTCTCGAGTGCTTTGAAGCCGACCCGGAAGAAAAAACGTTGGACTAGATCTCGTCGAAATTTGGTAAAACAAACGATGCCAAGTGGTTGTGACCCCTTCCTGACTGGTTCGAATCCGAGTCGAGAAGAGACATGTTGCTGAAGTCGATGCTACCGAAGCAGTAGGCTTGCCCTAGAGGGAAGGCGGAAGCGTCGACTCCTGAAGTAGATCCCATCGTACTTGTCGGCGAAGAAACTCGATGCAACCCCTACCTAGCCTGCCAACTGTCGATATTAGGAATCAGCAATATGAAAAGGAGGTAGCGCATGAGAGCTAAAGTAGATAGGTTATGAGATAAGAGTTTAGATAGGTTCAAGCCCTCTCGACGAGAGGTAATACCCTACTCCTGTTTGGGGATTGGAATCCGCCGGGTTTTGTATTGATCTGACAATCTTGGTGTTGGCTGTTCCCTTGAGCAGTCTCTTACCCGCCTTATATAGGTTGGGGGGCAGGATTACAGATGAAAACCTAACCGAATACGGTATCTACTTTACAATATTGTCGAACTAAGACTTTAAGATGTTTCCTTAATACACAAGAAAGCATACCTAAGTCATAATCCGTTACATACTCAAGAGATATTACCTATCCCCAATAACTAGTCGGCTAAGCCATTCGTGTGGGTATATGGTACCCATAATCTCCACATAGGGAGAGTAATATATTCTTCTAGATTACTAATTGGAAAAAGTACGAATTACCTCCCCCCCGAACTATCGCGGTCGACCGAATTACCCCCCCCCCCCCCCCCCCGCTGAACCACAAAACCGGACATCCTTCACCCCTAACTATGCAAACCGGATAAATAACCCCCCCCCCGGCTCAAACCGCGGTAGTTTTGATCCTACGTGGCAGTCCAGTCAGCAATTCATTTATAAAAAAATAGGTGGGCCCCACCTATCAGTGTCTTATCATCTCTCTACTCAATCTCTTTCCCCATCTCTCATTCTCTCTCTTCTCCATCAGAGACAACGGCGTAGCAGCTGGGCGAGCGCGGCAGCGGAGGAGGCGAGGCGGCGGAGGAGCGCAACGGCGGAGGAGGAGGCGAGGCGGCGGCGGAGGAGGCGAGGCGAGGCCGCGGCGAGGTCGGCTCGGCAAGCGCGACGGAGGAGGCAAGGCGGCAGAGGAGCACGGCGGCGGCGGCGGCATTAACTTCTTCATCGACAACGACCCGGCCGACCACTACAACGACCTCGCCAATCACATCAATGAGTCGCCGGAGTCGGAGTCCTCCACCAAGCAAGCTTCGCCCCAGCCACCGGAGTGCTCGGCTCCCCTCCGCCGCCGTAGCCTCCTCTGCCGCCGCCTCACCTCACCTCACCGCCGCAGCCTCGCCTCGGCTCCCCTCCGTTGCCTAGTTGTTGCGTCGTCGTCTCTGATGGAGAAGAGAGAGAGAGTGAAAGATTGGGAGAGAGAGGATAAGACACTGACAGGTGGAGCCCAACTATTTTTTTATAAATGAATTGCTGACTGGACTGCCACGTAGGATCAAAACCATCGCAGTTTGAGCCAGGGGGGTTATCTGTCCGGTTTGCATTCTTGGGGGTGAAGGATTTCCGGTTTTGTGGTTCAGGGGGGTAATTTAGTCGACCGCGATAGTTTTGGGGGGCGGGGGTAATTCGTACTTTTTCCTTAATAATTTACTATATTTATCTAGAGTGCATCTTTATATAGTACGTCTTCGAGTTGTGGTTGTGCATGCCTTCTCTCGCTCGCCCATGTCGCCCACGACGCAAGCTATACATCCATCCGATGCCCCCCATTATTGGCCTTGGTGGATGACTGGTGGGCCCATCAATAAATGGAACAAAGACTTCTACTACCCTACTCCACATGTTAGTCCTGTGGGATGGACCCCACTCTTGTATGCATGCATGGACACTATGGACCATCCTTGATGTATAAAAGAAGGATCCATGCCACAAAGAAAGGGGTTCGCTCATTTCATCTAAGTTAAAGTGAAGAAGGATTCATCCTCTCCCAATTGGAACAACATCTAAAATCTTACACAGGAGTTGCGTATTACATTTTTGACTGGCTTAAACCTATACCATTGGTTGTTTCATGTTCTCTCACGTGACCTGAACATGAGCTTGAAACCTGTACCTTGCCTAACTCTCATGGGAGGTGTTGATCGTCGTTAAGTGCAAATTTTAACCATCAACTCCTGCATAAATGATATTAAATATACTATCAAAACTCCAACGAGATATGTAGAGGGGACACTCATTTTCTTCGTCGTCACTGTCCACCTCATCCAGCATCCTCTTCCTCCCTGACGGCCTCGTCGTCGTCGTCGTCTCCGCGCCCATCCCCTCTGCAGCATGCAGCCAGACAGGATGAGTATGGTAGAGATATAGTGGCAACAGTTAACTATGAATTACATAGATTGAAATTTGTCCAATTCATAAGTTTTCCAAAGCCACTTCTACCTGTTGTCGTGAGCTAATTCAGAAGTATATAGTGGTATGTACATAATATACTTTACAAAATATTCTGGTGTAATAAAATACTGAATGTTAGTGGTGTTATGGTGCTGGTGCTGCTTGCTTGGGGTTGCTTCTTGCTTGCATGCTGCTGCTGATCTGATGAAGTGAGATAGTGATGTAAACTGAAAACTGCTATTGTTGGTAAACTGAAAAATACTGGAGCTGAAACGTTGTTGCTGCTGGAATTAATGCCTGCTTGCTACCCCAGTTAATTAACGAAAAGAACAGTGATAGTTGGGTATATGGTATGAGTGCCAGCAATATAGTACTACTGTGTCTGTATTTGTGCCATGTTTACAAGATCTGAAAGGTTTTTTAAACAAGCCACTGCACTGTGCTGTGATCACAGAACACAGAAGAAAAGCCTTTTAAGTTATGTAACAAATTCCAAGCAAAAAAAAAGGAAGTTATGTAACAAATTGTCGTGTCAAAAGAAACAGAGTTTTCAGGCCAGCCATTGGCTCTGGCAATCAGTGAGAAAGCAAGTGATTACAGAGATGGCCGAGCGGTGAGGGCAGGGTCGAGCAATTTATGTTGGAAGTTTCCTATGGGCCTACCTTTTAATATCTAGGAAGCCAATTTTAGCTAATCTTTTGGAGGAATGAAAATTTTAACACTTCAAATTTTGTTTAGAATTCCCAAAACTAAAATTTTGGGGATAAAATTTTAGGATGTTGTTAGTGATACTCTCACATAGACACACTTTTATCTGACATAAGTTAGAGGAGCCTCGTTGGCCAAGCAAATCCAACGGCCCGGGCATATTCACAAATAAAAAATAATTTGTGAATAAAATTTTTATATACGTGTTCTTAACGATCTAAAAGCAAAGGCTGGGAAATATTAAAAAACACTATAATCAACTCCAAATTTTAGGTTTAAAATTCAAATTTGGGCTGATAAGCATAAACATAAGTGAAAAGATGATGTTGCAAACTTTGTTCTTTACCTATTCCCTCCATCCCAAAAAACAAAGCTAGAACTGGATGTCCACATATCATCTGTCCAGATACGTTGTACTGGGATATGTCATATTCAGTACTACTTTTATTTTTATTTTTTTACCGAGAAGTGCCCCATAACCAGTCACACAGTGATTATTTATTACGATTGAGACCCTTGGTACGACTATAACAGGACGACGCGCTCGTTCATCAAGGCCACAAATCGCAGTAAGCCTTGTCGAGTGCACGATAGCGTCGTCCGTTGTGTGACTCATCTGATCGAGCAGAGCCATACATGGCCATGGAGAAGAGCCGGGTCCTCATCGTCGGCGGCACCGGCTACATCGGCCGGCGGATCGTGGCGGCGAGCTTGGCGGAGGGCCACCCCACCTTCGTCCTGCTCCGGCCGGAGATCGGCCTCGACATCGACAAGCTCCAGATACTGCTGGCCTTCAAGGCGCAGGGCGCGCGGCTCCTCGAGGCGTCGCTCCACGACCACGAGGGCCTCGTCGCCGCCGTTCGGCAGGTGGACGTCGTCGTCTCCGCCATGTCCGGCGTCCACCTCCGCAGCCACAACCTCTTGCTCCAGCTCAAGCTCGTCGAGGCCATCAAAAAAGCTGGAAATGTCAAGGTAATTTATTTTTCTATCAGCTCAACAAATTAGCACATAATTCAAAGAACTTAATTTGGCTGTGTATGTATATTCACATGTGAATATAGATATCTGATTTCTATCCATTATCTTGAAAAATAAAAGAAGTTTGGTATATATATCATAACTTGAGTAAAATTATGGCAATTTTTACTGATCGATATGATATAAATCAATAAATGTGAACGACGTGAGTAAAAGGTTTTATCTTCTATATAGTAATAAAACTGACAGACATGAAAACAAGTTGTTCAGTTCCATTACCAATGAGCAGTACAATAAGATTTCAATAGATACATACTAGTACTTTTTACCTAAACAACACTACTCGATACGTTCGATTTTTTTAATGTACATTAAAGGATGAGGACAATATATACCAGATTGCCATATATTTACTATGAATACTTATCTGCGAGCAGCGTTTCCTGCCGTCAGAATTCGGCATGGATCCATCGAGGATGGGGAATGCTCTTGAACCTGGGAGGGTTACATTTGATGAGAAGATGGAGATAAGAAGAGCAATTGAGGATGCAAAAATCCCCCACACATATGTTTCTTCCAACTGCTTTGCTGCTTACTTCTGTCCTAATCTCAGCCAGCTGACCTCCTTGCTCCCTCCCAAAGAGAGAGTTAATGTGTACGGGGATGGTAACGTCAAAGGTAAAAAAGTTAATTACTCCTTGTTCCAAAAATTACCAACCTCATACTAAGATATGACACATTCTAATTCAACGAATCTAGACATACTACTCCCTCCATCCTAAAATATAAACATTTTTAGACTATGTTACGGTCTTTAAGATGCTACTTTGACCAACAATATCTATAAAAATAAGATATTTTAAATAAAAAGAGTTGCATATTATGATAATTTGTTTAATGATAAATCTAGTAACATCAATTTTATATGCTTTATTTTTTTATATTTTTATTATTAATGGTCAAAATTAAAAATGTTTGACTTGTCGCTATGCTAAAAATGCTTATATTTTGAGGAGGGGGAGTATGTTCGTTATACTAGTATGTCTAGATTTATTGAACTATGATGTGTTATATTCTAGTATGAGGTTGGTTTTTTTTTGGACGGATCGAGTCATTAGCTAAGTTGTTACTTCATTGCTTTAATTTTTAGGAGATGGCTTGTCTTTTTCTCCTGAAAAGATAGATTTGTAGTTATTTTTCTCTCTATTTAGAAAATTGAGATTTATCTTTCGATCCAAGCATACGTCCAGCTTGTTTTAAATCATGGTCAGTGGTTCCATTAGATACAGATTCTGTGGTACAAAACTGCAAATCCCCTGTCTTCCATTCTTCATGATTGGCACTTCCTTTTTTTTCCTCAGGCATGTTCAGTTGCACGTATCTGTTCATCTATCGACTTTTCATTTTAAAAATATAATTTATCCATATTTTAATGTAACAATTTATTAGAGCACGACAAGATTCCTGATGAGCGTCTTTTGTTTCTCCACCATTTAATCCATTCATCTTTTTTCCCCTTAGTAACTTTTCTTACTATAAAGAGTAAATTATGCTCATGATCCAAGAACTTGGTGTACGGGTGTAATGTACTACCTCTGTTTTTTATTTTATAAGTCACTTTGACTTTTTTTAAGTCAAAGTTGGTTAGATCGGACTAAATTTATAAAAAAAAATATAGCAATATTTTCAACATAAAAAAAGAAAGTATTTGTTATCGATTGATAAATGTGTCTGCCGAAAGGCATGCTTCACTCGACAGGTTGAAAGTAAAGTAGTAAACTCGTATTGATTTCTCAAAAATTAGATCCCATTACACACCCCTTAGGATCTATTTATAGTTTTTATAGTCCAGGCTTACAACCCTAGGGGTACTGTTTACTCGGAATCGACTTAGCTACCATTAAAATAGGGGTAAAATTGTATTATGGCCTGCACGATTTGATAGTTGTTTCGGCAGTCTAGCCGAAGGTCCTCATGACATTGCCTCCAACATTATCAAAATAATTTAATTTAGGTTGAATAAAACCGATTTGTATAGATAAATGTTGCTATATTTTTTCTATAACTTGGTCAAACTTTCAAGAAGTTTAACATTAGAAAAGTCAAAACGACTTATAATATGAAATGAATGAAATGAAGAGAGTAGTTAACATTTGTTTGGTTTGATGACGGGATGAGATGGGTTGGACTCATCCAAATTTAGGATGAGATGGTCACAACCGTCCATTCGGCATGAGAAAAGACATGGTTCTATTTTTTAAGGGTTTAGAGAAAGAGGAAAATAGGTTTAATTGGTCCACCAATTTTTGAGAGACCAAGCTAATCTGAATTTTAGGGGAATATTTTCTTTCAGAGTTCATCCAATTTCATCTATACCAAAACCAAACACCTAAAAAATGAATCATTCAAAAACCGACATGCTGGTTGTATAGCAACTTGGGTAATGGCATGTGGATACAATTATACTAGTATGTTTTAACCAAACACCCTATCCTCGCTCAGATGAATCATTCGTGTATATCAACAAACAAAATCTTTGGAAGTTTTTTTTCTACAAAACGTACGAAGTAGATAAGTTGCTGCACCCAGACAATCATTTTTTCAGTTCTTGTAATAAATTGTATTCACATGCCAAGTTTGTTTACCACTAGCGCAATTTACTCTATTGTAAATAATTATGTTTTTTATGTGTAGCTAGCTAGTGAAAATATCATGTCTTATTAAGATATTTTTGCATGATTTTCTGTGAAAAATATTAATACATCAATTTGTACACCTTCCTTTTCACTACTCATTATTTGATGAAAGTATAGGAAATAATTCAGGGCTTTGAAAACCATTCTTCAGTAATATTACAATCAATTTTGATTTTCAACTATACTAACCAATTAAGCTGCAATATTATATGCAGCGTTTTTTCTGGATGAAGATGATGTGGGAACATATACAATCAAATCAATCGATGATCCTCGCACCTTGAATAAGACAATATACATAAGACCACAAGATAATTGCCTCACTCATAACGAGCTGATCGCAATGTGGGAAAAACTCTCTGGAAAAAGTCTTACGAAATTCTACATACCTGCTGAAGAATTTTTGGCTCCAATGAAAGGTAAAAATAAACTGCTTACCAATATACACAAACACATCTAATCATGAACACCAAGACGTACTTGATTTCAGTACTCTTGATGGTTGGAGTCGTACAACTACAGCTTCAGCACCACACCAATGATGTTGTTTTCCATTGATTACCAAATTGATAATGTGCACTTTTGGCTATTTTCTTTTTTAAATACCATTACTCATGGGGTTTAATTTCAAACAATTATTGACTTAACTATCATTGATATGCAATTTTTTAATGCAAGCAGATATGCAATTTGCTTTTCAAGTGGGAATAACACATTTCTACCACATTTTCTACGAGGGTTGCTTAACAAACTTCGACATTGGTGACAATGGAGCCGAAGCAACTATGCTCTACCCAGAGGTTCGGTACACCCGCATTGATGAATTCCTGAAACGCTATCTGTAACGGAGTATACCTAAATTTTATAAATATTTATGTTGGTTTACGGTTTGGCAGCTTGCTTTGCTTAGTCGAATTCTCTCTAGATGTGAGAATTCAATAACACCATGCTTGTTTGAATTTATGGTATTTGTACAGCACACAATCCAGCTTAAATATACTATGTTTTATTAATTACAATTATCAAGTTGATCGGGTACGTGGAAAGTTCAAATGAGATCGAGTTAATTATCATGTTCATGTTCACACTTGATTGCGAACATTATTGAATTTTATGATATTTCTGCGACATGCAATTCATACATTGTTATAAGGGATACAAAGATAATACGTGTCACTACTGGAGAAGTAATCTTTACTGGGTCGGGGGATTTCCACAATATTCCCATTTCCAATAAGAACCGGAACTAAAAATTGTTTTTATTCCCTGTTAAAAAAATTTTTGATCTAGTACCAACCGGGACATCTTCAGTCCCGGTTCATCCCCTATCAGATGCCTGTCAGAGGGCCGAGAATCTTTAGTCCCGGTTGGTACTACAACCGGGACTTAAAAATCACTACTTTAGTCCCGGTTGGTACTCCCAACCGGGAGTAAAGATTGTTTAGATCTTTAATCCCGGTTAGTATTACCAACCGGGACTAAAATTCAACCCGAAGTATATAATCCCTATGACTTTTCCTCAAGTCCCGCAAAGTTTTTCTCCCCATCTTCCTCCTCTCTCCCTCTCCTCTCTATCTTATCGTCTCACTCTCCTCTCGATCTTATCCTCTTTTCTTGCTCTTATCCCATCTTTCCTTGCAGTAAATCGAGCAGCGGCGCGGGGACGGCCGGCGCGGCGGCGGGCTGGCGCAGAGGCGGGCCAGCGCGGAGGCGGGCGATGGGCCGGTGCGATAGCGGCGGGCCGGCGAGCAGATCGTCTGAGTTTTTCTTTTTCTTTTTTTTGAGATTTTTTGATTCAAACCTGAGATGTATTTGTGTGTGATGTGATGAATCTATGATGTATTTGTGATGACTTTTTTAGAACCTGTGATGTAATTTTTGTAAGAATTTATGATGTATTTGGAAATGATTGATTTGAGTATTTGTTCAGGATTTTTTGATCTATTATGTGATCGATCGATTTGGGATTTCACAATTTGGGGATGATTTGGGAATGGAGTTAAATCAATATTCAGTGTTTAAAACAATAAAAAAAAGAGCAACCGAACTAGCCTGGCTCCATTTTTACTCCAAGTTGGTAACACCAACCGGGACTAAAAATAGATTTTTACTCTCGGATTCGTGGTCCCGGTTATATAACCGGAAGTAAAGGGTGTTCCCAACCGGGAGAGAAGAGGCATTCTCCAGCAGTGTGTGAATCGTGCAGACCGAGAAAATGGCATGAAATATTCACTCGAGTATTACTACACAGTTTATTTAATTTTGATTTTTTTTTCGTGTGTGGTGAAGTATGGATACCTTAGCCATAGTCCAACTCTAAGGGCAGTCCCAACCCATAGTGTCCATAAATAGTGTCTATGGTGACATGTCAATAAGACATCACAATAGAAACTACACTCTACAACCCATGGTTTCTTAAAGTGGGCCATTAATAAATACATCATCTCTCTTTTCTACCAATCATATTTATTCTTCATCTATTATGAAGACACTATTCTCTCCCAATGCAAAACTTGATAGTGTCTAGTGCATAGGTTCTCGTGTTGAAGCTTTGTCTTGCATAAGACCCAGTTTCTTCCTCTCTTCACTCTCTCTCTTAATTAATATAGTGCCATATAAGATAAAAATCCTACATGGCAATATAGTTAATGCCATAAACACCATCCTAGGTGGAAGGTTGGGACTGCCCTAATGTGCAATCGAAGCATTCAGCACAAGTCGAGACAAACAATGTATAAATTGATCATGGGACGCAGTGACAAGGAAAAAAGAACTACTACCTCCATCATAAAATATACTAAGATATATTGGTTGTATGTGATACTCCCTCCGTTTTAGGTTTCAAGATGTTTTAACTTTGGTCAAAGTTAAGTTGCTTCAACTTTCACTAAGTTTGTAGAAAAAATAATAACATTTTCAACCGAAGATAAATTTATTATGAAAATATATTCAATTATTGATTTAATGAAACTAATTTGGTATTATAAATATTATATTATTTATCTATAAACTTAGTTAAATTTAAAGTAGTTTGGTTTTGACCAAAGTCAAAACGTCTTATAACCTAAAACGGAGAATATAGAGTATATTCTAGTATTACAAATTTAGACTAAGAGTTACCAGATTTGTAGTAGTAGAATATATCCTATCTAACCTAAATCCTTTATATTTTGGGACGGAGGAAGTAAAAACTTCATTTCGTATTCAGATGGGGCAGAGTCTAATAGATAGACAACATTAATAAAATAATTTCAAGAAAGAAAAGACAATAAAATAATTTCCTATTCAGATGATTCCACTCGAAAAGATGGTAGTATAATTTTTCATTATACAGTACCAATTTAACTCGCCGCCGTTGATTCGATTTGGTTTTTTTATGGGACTGAGAAAATACACCGAAGATGGCATTAGGTCAATAGGCCTTGGGGGGTAGGGAATCGACGCCCCACTCTTGTTTCCGATCTGGCCGACGGTATGCCATCCGACGGAGCAGATGCGGTCGAGGTCGAGGCCTCGAGCGCCCAACCGCCGATTCGAAATTCAAACAGCCTGGGAACGCCAAAGCGTGGGTGGATGGAAAAGCCGTTGGCTGGAGCCGACCGTTGGCTGCCTCCCCTACCCCACCTGTCAGACAACCCCACCGCCGCTTCGCTTCACTCTCGCGTTCGAGTCGCACTCGCACAGCAGCAGAGCAGAGTTGAACGACGCGTCGAGGCCGCAGATCTCACCGCCACCGATGGGCCGCGGCGAATCCACGGCGGCGGCGACGATGGCGTGGCCGCGCTGGCGCCGTCGCCACGGCTGGCAGCTCCCCCTCCACCCTCTCCAGGTCCCCCGCCGCTTCTCCCCCCTTTAATTTCTTCCACCCCGGATGGGATTCTTTGAGGTGACGGTGTGGTGGTGTCTTGTTGGATGCGCGATGCAGCTGGTGGGCATGGCGGTGTTCGCCGTCCTCGTCGCCGCGTTCTACGTCGTCCTCGGGCCGTACCTCGGCAGCACCGTCGCCGGCAACACCCTCCTCGCCCTCTTCTCCTCCTCGGTACGGTAACCTTCTTGGCTTCTCCTCGCGTCGCGGTTGTTGGTTGCTGACGGTGACGGGATCGAACACCAGGCGGCGGGCGCGGCGGCGCTCTACGTGCGGTGCACGGCGGTGGACCCGTCGGACCGGACGCACGCGAAGAAGATGAAGAGGCGGCGGCAGCTGGCGAGGGCCCGCGCAGGCCGCCGCGGCGGCGGAGGAGGGGGGAGGTTGCCGAGGCTGAGGTACGGGTACATCCTGTGGCGGTACGTCGTGCGGCTGCTCCGGCGGGTGGAGGTCCGCGTGATGAACCGGTGGGTGCGGCGGAGCTACCTCGAGCAGTGGAACTCCAGCGTCCAGCTCGACCCCATGCTCCCCTTCGCCTTCACCAGCCTCGACGACATCGTCTCGCCGCACGCCGCCGCCGGCCACGACATCTCCTACTGCCCCGTCTGTGATTGCGAGGTCCACTGCTCTGTTCCTCTCCTTTGCTCTATGGGCCTTCATTGCTCTGCTTGTTTGATTCAAAACTTCAAATAAATATAATTCAGGAAATGCAGCTTAATTTGTTTGATGTGGGTAGATTGATTCACCTAAATTTCATTGCTCTGTTTGATTGGTTCTGATAAATAATTCAAAAAATGTGGGTAGATTAGTTTATGAGAATAGAAGAGGATAAATTCAACTGAATTTCAACGTTTTTGGTTTGTGAAATTCATTAATGTGGAGTCAGTCAGAGGTCAAGATGAAACAATCTGAAACGATTATGTACGAATTGCAGGTGAAATTGCACAGCAAGCACTGCAAGACCTGTGATCGCTGTGTTGATGGATTTGATCACCACTGCAGGGTAAGCACCCAAGCTATGTGCATTCTTTTCACTCCCAAATCAATGGTTGATCTTTCAATGATCAAGTGACTGAGTTTTTCTATCTTTTTCACACAGTGGCTGAACAATTGCATTGGAAGAAGGAACTATGCATCATTTATTCTGCTCATGTTCTTTGTCCTGCTCATGGTGGGTGCTAAATGCCAATATTTTTTGTCTCTCGGCTTGCATCATTTTTCTTTCTATGTCCAAGAAATCATTTCTTTTACTACAACTAAATAGCATGCAAATCTTCTGTATCAGCTTGCTATTGAGGGAGGAACAGCAATCGCGATCTTCGTTCGCTGCTTTACCGACAGCAAAGGGTTGAAAATGGAAATGGAACACAGGCTTCACATCAGGCTCCCAAAAGGAGCACATGCAGCGTTATCAGTATGTAACCAAGAACATATCATCTCTCTCAATAAGCAATTAGGCACGCATCATTACTGCTGTACAATACTCATAAGGCTACATTGTTCATTATGATGTTCTGGGCAGATGGTTTTTGTGATCTTCACCTTATACAGTACTGTAGCACTGGGTCAGCTCTTCTTCTTCCATGTTGTGCTTATTAGAAAGGTGTGCACTTTGCTGAACAAATACTTTTGTGCAGGATAAAGATGATATAAATCATGTCAGCTAATTTTTTTTGTGAACTGTTGTTACTCACTTCAGGGAATGAGGACATATGATTACATCCTTGCTATGAGAGAAGCAGCACAAGCATTTGACCCTTTCAATGACTCTGATTCGTCGTCTGATGAGAGTATCGACTTCGATTCACCAGAAAGGCCATCCTTTCTGTCAAGGATCTTCTGCAGAAAAGATGAATTAAGTGAAGTAAGTACATACAAATTGCAGCACTAGGCCAGTAGTACTAGCTTCAGTTAATCTAACTTGGTGATGACAATACCATTTCATACATGACAGAGTACCCGAAAGCTATCCATCAGGATTGAAAATGAGCCCAGTGATGGAACAAGAAGGAAAGATGACATCCAGATCAACCCATGGACGTTGATCAAGATGAGCAAGGAGAAGGCTATGGCAGCCGCTGAGCGTGCCCGTGAGCGAATCAGGAATAAGCTGCCATCAACAACAACCTCACCGATGAAACCATTACCGGTGGAGACAAAGAGAGGTCCTCTGAACCAAGAGAGAAAGCACATCATGACAGGGAAGGAGATTGTTCCTGTTTTCACCAAGAGCTGGTTGTCAGGATCCCCGACAGCAAGGCTGTCAAGCCCAAGAAGACGATTCTCCGGTTCACCATCTCCGAAACCACAGAGACACCGGAGCAACTTCGATCTGAGACTTGCAGAGGTGTCAAGAGAGCTTGAGTCCCACATCTCAAAGCAGGTTCTTTGCTCCGTTGTCATGAAGGGTGTTGAAGATGAAGATTCTCCATCCTGATGCGGGACGTTGTTTACTTCAACAAGATTCATTTCATTTTTTGGTCTCAATCTCTGAGAATTGTGTGATGTGCTTGCTTAGCCCATGCAACCCTTTTCTCAGGTTCATTCATGCTGCTCTACATATACATAGTTGTTTGTATGTTGCTGTTGTGTATTCCAATCTCTGAACACTTGGGTACAGCAATCCATGGTCAGCTACACATATTTCATCAGTTTTCCAGTTCCATTTCACCACATAATTGGATATTTTCCTTAGTTACTCAATTGCTGAAAATGATGTGTTGTATTTTCTACTAAACTTAGTCAATGCATACTAACGACAATGTCATCCTTTCCAATGTAGGACCGATCCAATTTTCTATGCATCAAATATTTTGTGGTTCTTATCTTGCTGTGTCCGTTTTATGACTAATGCTGTCAAAATCACTCCATTTCCTTTTCATAATTTTTACGGTCCTAAAGGTCTACTGGTTCCTTTACATAATGCTGGAAAACAAGATGACTATGATATGTGAATTCTCTATATTTTTACACTCCTAAAAGTATGCCAGGAGGCATCACATTTTCTACTGCAACCTTTACTTTATAATTTAACGTACCATGAGGTATCATAAACTAACACTCAAAGATCATTTCCATATCATCTCCAGAATCATAGAAAATGAATCGTGAATGATGATTCACAGGACTTCACTTGCAAATGAATGTAGTGGCTGGCCTACGGCTAGTGGCATATGCCGCATAGATTATTATTACTTTTGCAAATTGAGTTATTGGAAAGATTGATTGATTGATATAATTCTTATTTATCACGAACGAACTTTGCAGTACTGTATATACGGAAAGGAGAACTATCTACTCCTTCCGTCCATAAAAAAAAAAACTTAGTACAAAATGTAACACATCCTACCGTACAATAAATCTGAATAGACTGTTCGTTGTATTAAGATGTGTCGCATTACATACTATACCGTCTTACATATTATTTTAGATAAAATCGGTACAGTAAGTAAGTACTACAGTATGGAGTCCTCTTTCGCAGATCCTTGGAATATTGACGCTACAGTAAAGGGTATTGTTCATGTCATTGATTTACTGTTCTTATCCATCTTATCATAAAGGTCAAAACAGTAACATGACCATTTTATTTAAGGAACTTTATATTAAGAAGAATCATTGTGAACAAATTTCACAGTATCGGATATGCAATGGGATTTGGCATTTTTATTAAACCCTCTTGTGTGGTTCAGCGAATGGCCGCGTATGGTTGTGACGAATGTGATTGAAAAATGGCTGTTGATTGTTGAGAAAAGGTACAATGGAGAGTATGAAATTCCCATTTGGATTATAGAAATACCATACTTTTCTTAGTGGTTTCATGACATTGTATAACAGGCTTTCACGGAAAGCAATTTTTTGAACAGTGACTTATAAACCATAGACATATACGAAAAACAAGTTCTGAGAGTACAATTTTTTATACTACTACTCTTCGGCCCAAAGGCAAATAAAAAATAATGGAAACAACCCAAACCCACACCCCCCCCCCCCCTCTTTAAATTCAAAATTAAGTTATAAGTCACAACAAAAACAAACAACCCTATTATATCTCAAGGATACATATTTAGAACGGGAGTGAGTTGACTCAGTGCGGATCGATTTCAATTAAATAATCCAGTGTGGATTAGGGTTGTAAGGTCTAAAGTTAAAAAGAAATGAGGTATATGTTTCATACCTTTAGCGGATATCCAAATAGTATCCATCGGATACATGTATTATTATTCATATCTGTCGAAAACTTCGATACCATATTCATATTCATATATGAGAAAAAAAATATGTACCCGTGTCCAAACTATCTGAGAATTATCCGCTCCGAACAGATGGGGTGATGGGTATGTCGTGGGAGTGATGATGGCTTCAAGTTCTGCCAGAGCGAGGCAACACATGGCATGTTCCTTGGATCACTGGTGGAGAAAGGGTTTGTAGTCCCAGTTGGTAACCCTCTATAGTCCCCTTTTTCAGCCGGGACTACGAATCCGGGACTAAAGATGTCCATCTTTAGTCCCGGTTGAAATAACCGGGATTAAAGATACATCTTTAGTCCCGGTTCGTAACACCAACCGGGACTAAAGTTTTTTTTTTCTTTTCTCATGTTCAATCTCTCCAAATCATTATAAAAATAACAAATAACAAATCACACCACAAATCACAAATAACATATAGCACGAATCACAGATACACGAATCATAGATAGTTCACATATCACATATCTCCTAATATCATTCACAAATCACAGATCGCATCACCAATCACAGATCGAACAAATCACACAAATTGCACAAATCACAGTCATCCACATCACATTAAGAAGGAAAAAAGAAAAAAAAGCAAAAAATTCCATGCCGGGCGGCCCTCCGCAACTGCCGCGGGGCGGCCCTCCACGACTCTGGTGCCAGCCGCCGCGGGGCGGTCCTCCGCGCCTCCGCCGCCTGCCCTCCGGACGGGCAGCCGCCGCCGCCGGGCCCTCCGCGCGGGGCAGCCGCCGCTGCCGGCCGCCAGCGCCTCCACCACCTGCCTCCGCGCCGGCCGGCGCTTGCAGCCGCCCGCTGCCGCCAGGAAGACAGGGGAGAGTGGAAGGGGAGGAGGAGAAGGAGGAAGAGGAGAAGGAGTGAGGAGAACGAGTGGAGGGGAAGAAAAGCTAAGGATAAGACTGAGGAGGAGGGTTAGACAATGGACACGCGAAGAGATAAACATCGCGCGCGGCTTGGGGTGATTTTTAGTCCCGGTTGTTCTAAACAACCGGGACTAAAGATGGATCTTTAATCCCGGTTGTTTATACCAACCGGGACAAAAAATAATTGGGCCTGACATGACCTGACAACCTCTTCAACTGGGAGTAAAAATGATCTTTAGTCCCGGTTGGTGTTACCAACCGGGACTAAAGATCAAAAAATACCCCTAAGCTTTTAAACCGGGACTAAAAATACTTTTTAGTCCCGGTTTTTATTGGAACCGGGACTATTGTGGAATTGGGCCGACCGACCAAAGATGGTTTTTCCACCAGTGGATGTTTTGAACACAAAAGTTTGGTGCTAGTATATCTGGACTAATATATAATATTGTGCTACACATGTTGTTGAGAAAGACGATCCTTAGACGTTTTGAACTTGAAAAATTTTGTGGAGACATTGTGCTGATTCGTAACTAGTATAATTGATAGAAATGGACCCAACACAGATGTGGCCTAGAAAAATCGAATATAATTCTTGTGAATTCAAACTAGAGATCCCTCCCTCACATGCACATCTTTTTCCTTACGAGCGTTCCTAACCGATATTTGAATCATGGATTCAAGTACCTAAAAGAATTCAAATGAAAAAGTTATTAACTATAAAATTATATATCTCATTAAGAGCTACAATTTTCATATAAACTTTATCGCAATCCGAGTACATATAAAAAAATTACTCACCCATCCCAGAATATAGCAACCTAAAACTAGATGGGACGTATCCTAGTACTATGAATCTGACAAGGGGCATGTCCAAATTCATATTACTAGAATGCGTCCCATCTGGTTCTACTTACTATATTTGGGACGAAGGGAGTATGTTCATATATCTGTAATTAGCACTAATGGCATATACAATGGTTGTCAATAATGGTCTCTTAGTGATTTTAATTTGGAATACTTGTTGACATGGAAGAAAGAGAAAGAGGAGAGATAAAACATCATTGTCATGCATAACAACAGCTTAACAACGACTCTTAATCAATATAATATGGAAATATGGTTGCATGAGGGTAAAAAATGGAAAGAATATTAACAAAAGGAATATTTTTTTAGTTAATGATTAGAGACTTTGTCGTCTCTACTATTGTATAGTAAAGATACGGTCTCTAAATAATGTTAAGCATCTTATATTGCTTAAGAGACCATACTCGTCTCTACCATTGAACATGCCCTAACATGGTCAGGGTCTCAGATGAATTTTCCAATCAACCGATCAATAGGTCAACCTTCCCACTCCAATCGGCTAAAACTGGCACCCCGCTCCAATCCACTTAAACCGGCGTTGATTGGTTAATCATTAGTTCTGGGTATTCTTATAACCGGCACTGATTATCCGCCAAAGTACCGGTTCTTAATATGACTTGGCACTAATATCTTCTCTAGATAGCGCAAGAGTGTTTTGTGGAGCAGGAACATCATCAATGCCGGGTTTTGTTAAATTGGTACTGGCGACTACGGTTCAATTGCACATATATCCTTAGTGATTAATAAATATACTCTATCCGTTTCAAAATAGAAAAACTTCTAACCTTTAGAATTTATTTCAAAATATAACAACTTATGCACTAACATTTTCTTCCTAACCAATCACAACCCTTCACCGTTCAATTTTCCCTTCTCTTATCCAATCATAATCTTTCATCATTTAATTTTACCTATTTTCTTAATAACTAATAACCATATTCAATTATAAAAATGTTTATATTTTAGCATTGAGGGAGTATCTTCATTTACGGGCATTTTAGGTTTTTCACAGGGATATTTCCTCGACAACCTCAACCTTCACGTCACGATCATCAGGCACCGGTGATCCACAGAGACACAGAACATATCTTTAGTGGTATACGCTGCCGGTGCGTGAATGTCGTCGACCATTCAACCGACGGTATCATCCAACGGTTGGGATCGATTTCTAATTTGCAAGGACTAGGGTCTGATTAAGGCACGGATTTTATTAGCATGTTTATAAAATTATTAATCGGTGCATTCTATATAAAAACTTTCTACACTTTAAAATATCATATAAATTATTATAAAAAATTTAAAATAATTAAACTTAATTAATTATAATGCTAATAGTTTTTCTCTTTGTGCTCAAATACCCATACTTAGGCCGTGTTTAGTTGTTTTGATAAATTTTTTGTTATGTATACGATCACATATTTGAATTATTAAATATAGACTAGTAACAAAACAAATTACAGATTCTACATGTAAATTGCGAGATGAATCTATTAAGCCTAATTAATCTATTATTAGCAAATGTTTACTGTAACACCACATTGTCAAATCATGGCGTAATTAGGCTCGAAAGATTTGTCTCGCAATTTACAAGCAAACTGTGCAGTTAGTTTTTTATCTATATTTAATACTCAATGCATGTGTCAAATATTTGATGTGATGGAAAAGTTGGAAGTTTGAAGGGAAAATAGATTGACCTTACTAATCCGAGCTAGTCTATGTCGAAGTCTCGTTCCCTTTATAACTAGCTTAGCTTGCTCCTTTCATCACCTTCTCATATCCCCTGTGCTGTGCACACATCAAGAAACCTCGCGACCTCCACCAACTCCGATCGAACAGCCCAATCGACCATGGCCGCCGCCGCCGCCCATTCCGGCGCGCATCCGCCATCGTTCGCCTCCTCGCTCGGCCGGTGCAGGGTTCTTCCAGTCGTGGTGGTGCGTCGGCCGGGCGGTGCCGCGAGGCCGTCACCGCTGCTCGCTCCGGCGAGGTGCGCCGCCGCCGTCGGGACGGCGGCGCCCAAGGTGGAGGGCGGCGGACGGCGGTCGTCGGAGCAGGGGCAGCTGGCGGTGGCGCCGGCGCGGCTGGTGGATGAGCTGGTCGAGGAGGCGCTGGTGTGGTCGTCGCAGCACGGCCTCGTCGTTGGCGACAAGAACCACCCGGTGAAGTGACTAGCTCAATGTGTGACCTACGTACTATATTTTTCACATGAATTATTCGTGCAGATTCTTCCTGTCCTTTTAACATGAACATATTTCAGTGATTTTTTTTTAAGATTTACTTTAGTGTTCGTCAAAGACATATGTATCCCATCAATTGCAACTACCGGATACTCCTATTAAATTTACCGGGTTTTTCCTAGGCTTAAAAATTAAAATTATTCCATATCATTTGGTAGAACCAGCTAGCTAGCTGCTGGGAAAATCATGCATACGTATCCCATCAAATTGCAACATTCTGTAGATTTTTACTTAAGTAGAAATTATGTAAAAGAAATTTGTGTCACTTTTTTAATCGATTGAATGTGTGAACTACATAAAAGTTAATGAAGAAATCTCGTCACAAGTAATTAAGGTGATATTGGCCAAAATTTGCCTACGAAGTTTATGGCAAGTCCGAAGAAATTATGATTATTGAAGGTTTGATCCTGAGAAATCGAGGCACTCATCGGTTGCTCATATATGTGTTCTTAGCAACATAAAAACCCATGCTAAAAAATAACCACGTTGAAAATATCTTTAAATCAACTTCAAAATTAAGTTTAAAAATTTAAAATTTAGCTTTGCTTTAGCTTACTAGGGCAACCATGCAATGGGGCTCGAGACTGAACTAGCAAGCAACAGTGCTAGTTATCGACATTAAAATTAATTACCTCTAACCAAAGCTAATTAATTTCCTGTGACACATTATACAGGGTTTTCAATTTATTTTATTGATATAATATTTTATCACAATTATTTGACCATTATATCTTACCCAATAATTGTGGAGCATCCACTTTTGCTATTTGGAGATTTAATTAAACTACAAATCCAATCATCCTATATATAGATGCTGTCCCATCTTAATTGACCCAACCGGAAACAGCCAGCTCAACCATACTGATTTCGTAAGTGGGGCCAGATTTGGTTGGGGTGACCAGATAGTGGGACTGAAGGTCGCCAATATGCACGTAACTAGACAAAATATATATAAACATGCCTTTCAAACAATATAGTATATGCAAATATGCAAAAACAAATCAACACGTTCTGCACGAGTGGCGCCTACTGGCCCTTTCTTTATAGAGGGAACAACTTGATCTCTTTCGGTGAGAAAGAACAAACAGGAACTGAAGTTCGAAATTTACCATGTGACAACTTTGCTATAAAGTCGCTAATTAAGTGTCACGACTTT
This sequence comes from Oryza meridionalis, assembly GCA_000338895.3. Lineage (NCBI taxonomy): Eukaryota > Viridiplantae > Streptophyta > Magnoliopsida > Poales > Poaceae > Oryza > Oryza meridionalis. Next base: position 8,670,458 of record CM002535.2, on the reverse strand, counting down.
CTGCTTAATTATGCCCAATATTTAGTAAAACTTTTGTTAGGAGTCTATTGGTAAAAAACCACTTAAAATAAATACAGTAACAAACTGTAAAAGATGTCCAGCAAAAACCAATCCCAAAGGCCTTTGTATTATTAGTAGCACACTTAAGCCCTCTTTATTTTAATTCGATTTTTGGCTTATATGATTTATAAAAGTCATTGGCTTTTAAGCCTTTGTAGAGGAGTCCTACCTCGTCTTCACATAATTAAACAACATTCCTAGCGCTTGGCTTAACAGGATAAGAGTGGTTTATGGATTTAAAAATCTAAATAAAATGTTGTTTGTTTGTTTATGATTGGATTTTTTTACTTATAAATCAGCTTATTGGTTACTCCCTCAATCCTAAAATAAATGCATCTAGGATTGGACTGTCCATATTTATTGTAATATGAAATACCACATTCAACCTTAGGTGCATTTATATTAGGACGTAGGGATCAGTATTAGCCACATCATAAAAATAAAATAAATATATACTCAGGACTCAAAACAGTTGGAGTATGGCCCACCCATATCACAAAAGCAAGAGCACATGCGTGGTTCATACAAGCAGCTGCTTTCACTGTTGACAGAAATAGAAAGGACGAAAGTGACTAATTAACTAGCCGTCTTAAAAAGAAGTCTTCAACATGAAAAAAAAAAAGAAGTCTGATTTGATCCTTAACCACCTCCTTATCTATATCTAGCCAGCCCCCAGCCTCATTTAATTTGGGCTGTAGCCCACCAAGGCAAGGCTCGTTATTTGGTTTACCTAGTTTTTGCCAAGCTTAATACAAAGCTTTTAAGCGTGGGCTTCGTTCTTGTCATCGTGGGAGAGCCTCATTGGGCAAACTTTCCCAGCAGTTCTAGGCTAGATTGACATCAAAAGCAAAAAATATATTCATCTTCTACTCCTCCATTTCATAATGTAAAGTGTGTTGACTAATTTTCATTAACAAATTTTTAAAAGTTCCACTAAATTTATAGAAAAACATGTAGCAGTATTACTAACAGAAAATAAATATACTATCAAAATAAATATATATAGTAGGCTTAGTACTTTACGTGTCTTCTCAATTTTCTCCTTTCCCCTCCTCTTAAACACACCATAAGTTCCAACCTTCTACTTTTTTTGCGCTAGCTGGAGTGGTATGTAACATGTCCATTTGAATATCCCTCTAATATAAGAAATCAGTTTAATTTATGTAATTTGATGATAATCCATCAGAATTTGTAACATCATTTAAGTTGCTTCTTTACAGCCCCTGATTTCATTTCTTGGATTTACCACTGGCAATGAAAGTCATTTTCAATGCTATCGTCTCTGAGTATTTTTCTAGTTCTTAATTAGCTGTTGTTTTATTTACCTGTAGTTTGATTTTTATATCATTTTTATGAATTGTAACTCTGGAATTGAAATGCACATAGTTTTTTTCATCGTGTCAAGAAGAAATTCACTCATAGGTACATCTCGTGATCTGCAGAGATCAGGAAAAGCTCCCGGTGTTGGTTTGCTCCATGCCCCATTTGCTCTACTGCCAATGTCATTTTCGAAAGTTTACTGGGATCAGGCGGTTGAATTGGCTCCCCTTTTCAATGAGCTTGTTGATCGTGTTAGTTTGGATGGGGATTTTTTGCAGGAGACTTTGGCAAGGTGATTTCTTAAATAATTGACATAAATAAAATTATATGTTTTCAAACTCTCGGGAAAAACCATACTAGCAAAAAAATTATATTACCTAAGTTCACCAAAAAAGTTATAACTACATTATTTAGAAACTACAGATTACCCTAGTCTTGAAGTTCTGAACCATCGGTTTCAATTCTTGAGTACTTTGTGTTTTCATCGTGTTATTCTTGTAACAGTTTTAGTTTATCATTTTCCAGAACGAAGGAGGTGGATTCATTCACTGGAAGGCTTCTTGATATCCATGCAAAGATGATGAAACTAAACAAGAAAGAGGTGACCACGCAGCTTATTTTGAAATATACTAATCAATGAGGAATTCAACACTCTGATAATTATTATAGCATTGATTTTATTAATTTTTTTGAAAAAAAAATGAACTGTATTATATCTTTCAGGATGTTAGGTTGGGTCTTACTAGGTCAGATTACATGGTTGATGGGGCCACTGACCAGCTTCTTCAAGTTGAACTCAACACCATTTCAACATCATCCAACGGTCTTGCTTGCGGTGTATGTGAACTTCACAGGTTAGACAAGCTAAAACACAGATGGACACCAAATGTATTTGATTCTTCTTATTAACCATGCATTCACACATTTTTCAGACAAGCTAAAACATTGAAATATAAGTTTGCTGCCCTGAACAGAATCTGGACACATCGTTAAGATTGGAAGTTCAGAGTCATGAAAAAGTAGCTTCCTCATTTCTTATGCACCCATGGGTTATATGGAAAATATATAGTATAAACCATATATTTAGGGAAAACCTAGAAACTCCTGTAGCATTAAAAAATGAACATTTGAGATTTGTGATGGATAAATCTCAGAAGTCCATTTTTGTAATCTTATGGTAGTTTTTAAGTTTCCAATACATATTTTCCCAGATTATTCTATGATTTTTAGGCGTCATGACTTCAAATATGTATATATAGACCAGCCAGTTTGCTCGATTTTGCATGCAGAAAGAAATTTAATTTAATATATCGAAGTAGTTTAATAAGTTTGGCAACTTAAGTTGTATTCTTGGCATGCTATTTATCCTTTTGCCCACTTTTATTGTATTATTGTATAATAAACTACTGACACCAAAATTTATATAACAAAGAACAACCTGGATGTAATGTGCAGAAACCTGATTAGGCAGCATGAGAGGGAGCTCGGTTTGGATCCAGAGAGTGTTGTTGGGAACACAGCAATTGCTCAGCATGCTGAAGCATTAGCTGGAGCATGGGCTGAGTTCAACAATCAAAGGTTGTAAGCTGTTATGCATGACCTTTCTTATGCATGACTACTCTTTACTAACTAAAGTTTTGGTCATCCAGTTCAGTAGTTCTGGTGGTTGTTCAACCAGAAGAAAGGTACATGTATGACCAATATTGGATAACTGTCGCCTTGAGAGAAATATATCCTTGGGTGCTTGCAAGAATCAAAGAAACTGTTAACTATTGCTGATTTCTGAAATTTTGTAACTGTCCAATTTTGTGACATCCTTGAGTGGGCAAAGCTGATTTGATAGCTGAAAAATGCTTCAGTGTTTACTGGTTTAACCATGTATTTAACCAAAATATCCACCCAGCAATTAAACAAAAAATAGTTTCCCTTAACTTCGTTTCACGTATGGGGTGACGACAATTCGCAAAACAATGGCTGCAATAGATGCAGAAGGAGAGCTCCGTCCTGACGGTACACTAACAATGTAAGGATTCTCCTGCAGAAATTTGGATATAATGTCACGTTACACGATTTCAGACTATCGAACATGAATTATTTTCTCATGTAGAGATGGATTGCCAGTTGCTGTTGTGTACTTCAGAGCAGGTTATACACCAAATGATTACCCTTCAGAAGCGGTATGTTATTAATCATCTTCATCCGTTCATTTTACTTATCCAGAAATTAACCTTCCTATCTCTCACTTCTCTCTGTATTTTTTCTAAGGAATGGAGAGCAAGACTCTTGATTGAGTGTTCCTCTGCTATTAAGTGCCCATCAATAGCACACCATCTTGTTGGAACCAAAAAGATTCAACAAGAATTGGCAAAAAAAAATGTGCTCGAAAGGTAATTTACATTGGGGAACATGATATTCTTTAAAATCTATAGTTTTTTATGCCTAACAAAGGCTCATATTTTTAACATGTCAGTTAATCTGATTTTGTGTGAACTTACTACAATTCCTACTATAGGTTTCTTGACAACAAAGCCGACATAGAAAAAGTTCGGAAATGCTTTGCAGGGCTATGGAGCTTGGAGAATGACAGTATAGTCATGTCTGCTATTGAATCACCAGAATTGTTTGTTCTGAAGCCACAAAGAGAGGGTGGAGGTACCCTGCTATCTTATATACTTTGCCTTCAAATTATCTGCATTGGTATCTAATGAGAAACTCTTGTGTTTCATTCAGGAAACAACATTTATGGGGACAATCTGCGTGAAACACTGATAAGTCTGAAGAAGGATGGAAGCAATGAACTTGCAGCCTACATCCTAATGCAGAGGATCCTTCCACCAGCATCACTCTGCTATCTAGTCCGAGATGGCACATGCATTCGGGAAAATGCGGTTTCTGAATTTGGAATTTTTGGAGCCTACCTGCGGTAATAAATCGTAAAACTGAAGTAAGAAGCCATATTATGTATTGGATATACCTCAAATTTTGGCCTCTGAATTTCAGGAACAAAGACAGGGTCATTATAAATGACCAGTGTGGTTATTTGATGAGAACCAAGGCTGCCTCACTGAACGAAGGTGGGGTAGTTGCTGGATACGCATTTTTGAACAGCGTATTCCTGACATGACATGGTAAGACATGCGAAACATGTGTATCGGTTTGAATATGGATAATTCTCCAAGCAGGTTATCAGAGAATTCATAATTTGTATGCTATTACTTTTAGCAGGAATCATACCAATGTTATTTCCATGACACACTTTTTTTTATTTGGCATGATTTCGCTATCAGCCGAGATTGAGGTACCATTATTCCCATGTATAAAAATGTTATAGCTATCATATTTTAATGTATGAGTATCAATTTGCTTATATTGTCCTGAAGTTGATGAGTTTACCGGTCCAGTGCTTTCATTTGAAAAGACAGACATTGTAATTTTGTATGCGAGAGTATGTTGTAATATTTCTGTTCTAGTAGACCATTAGATTGTAAGAATCAATTGACTCATGCTTCAGATATCCTGCTCTCCTGAAAGCATTATAGTTGCAGAGAGAAAAATAGTCCTTTTGGTGCATAATGGAAGAATTTCTCATTTCCTTTAATGCTACAAATGGTGTAGGATCGCAAAAGATCAAACAAACCTACCGGAGGGGTGGGGTGAATGGTAGGGAAAACCAAAAACTCAAAAATCTTTTGCGGAATTAAAGATTACCCTCGAACGAAGTCGATGATGAAATCCAGTCGCCGCCAGTCAAACCGCCCTCCTGTCGCCGGTCAGACCGCCGTAGCTTCGCCGGTCTGACCGCAGTTGTGGTCAGACCGCCCGAACACCTGCGGTCAGACTGCCGCTATCTCACTGGTCAGACCGCGCGCACACTTGTGGTTAGACTGTCGGGACCCAGAAACACCGGTAGATGACAAACTCGAAGATGTAGATTGAAACTTTTCGACTTTATTGCATCAACTAGTGTTTACAAAGTGCACCAACAACACTCCTCACCAAAATCTCGAACTAAACTCGAAACTGTAAAATCAAAGGTGTTTTTGATTATTATTCTGTGATGAACAATTGGTATTGGAGATTATTGGTTTTGATATTTGGAATTTATTTGCGAAGTGGTTTTGGAGATGATTGGAGTTCACAGGTGAATCTACAGTACTGCTGGATGTGGTTCGGTCAGACCGGGCAGGTGCTGCCGGTCAGACCGGCGTGTATTGCACGGTCAGACCGGCACAGCCCGCGGTCTGACCGGCCGACTCTGTGTCGGTTTCGGTTTCGGGTTGTTTGTTCGGATATCCGTGATTGTTTCATAATTATGACTTCTAGATTGACACTATGCGTATGTAATACTGTCGTTTGCTACTAATGAGTCAAGTTGGGGATAGCTTGGTCTCGGAATATGGTTTCTTTGTTTGTTCTATGTGTAGGTGACTCGAGATGCCGGGAGAGTATTTGCGGTGAAGGACCGGGAGTCGGCTTAGGGATAAGACGATGTCTGTGGTGGTCAGAGATCATGCGGGATACTAAGGCTAGAGTTCAATGCACGTGGTTGGTGAAGATTCCATATGACATATGATAGAGATATTGTATGCGTATGGGATGCGGAGTCGAATTTGGGAGGAGTCCAAATTTAGAGTTTCTTGTACTAGAGGGTTTCCTATGGAGATTAGGACTTCTAGTATGAGTTTGGTTCGTAGCTTAGGCTGCCTACCTTGGATATAAATAGAGAGGGAGCGTGAGGCTTCCCGATATTGCTTTTGAGAGCAATTGAGTTGATAGTTTAGTTAGGGTTTCGAGTTTAGTCGAGATTTTTGTAAGGAGTGCTGTTGGTGCACTTTGTAAACACAGAGAGAATCAATAAAGTCGTCATCCACTTTAAGAGTTCTTCGATTTGTGTTTCACCGGGTTTTGACGGTCTAACCGGCGGCAAACTGATGGTCCAACCGGCGGCAAGGGGGCGGTCAGACTGACGGGTGACCTGTGGTCAGACCGGCGGCGGCTACAGCCACAGGCAGGCGATTTGGGCGGTTCGACCGATTGATCTACATCGGTCAGACCGACGTGTTCCAGGCGGTCAGACCAGCGCATCTACTTCGGTCAGACCGCGATCCGTCGAATTTGAGGGTAAGTTTTATTTCCGTAAAAGTTTTGGTTTTTGGGTATACCAACCATTCACCCTCCTCTGGTTGGCTTAGTTGTTGTGATTCGATCTTACAAAAACCCTAACTTTCTCTCAACTCTAGTCTCTCTAAAACCGATATCGGGAGGCCTCACCCTCCCTCTCTACTTATACATGAGGTAGGCTGTGCAATAACACAACTTAAGACTCCTAACCCACATAGGAAACCCTCTCTTGCAAGTATACAACTCATCTCTTTCCTTATCTTAATCAAACTTCCCGAATTCGGACTCCCTTCCAAATTCGACTCCTCTTTCCATACATACACAATCCCTCTTGTATACCATATGGATTTCTTCATCACCACGTGCATTGTCCTCTAGCCTTTAGCCTTTAGTATCCCGCATGATCTCTTAATCCCTGGACATCAACTTCTCCCAAGTTGACTCCGATCTATCACCGACAACACTCTCCCGAGGCCCAAGCAACACCTGCACATGCAACAACTAAGAAACCATATTCTGAGCCCAAGTTCATCCCAACTTGACTCACATTAGTATAACAACAGTATCCATACACATAGAAACCATCTAGAAGCCAAATCCCCGAAGGAAATATCCAAATACAACAAAACAACCCGAAACCGACATCGATCAGGATCCTGCCGGTCAGACTGTCGGGCCGGCCGGTCAGACCGCCGCAACACCTACGGTCTGACTGGCGGCATTCAGCTGGTCTGACCGCTAGGGTCAACCGAAAACATCCACTTCACAAAATCAACCGTCTTATAAAATCTCCAAATAAACATTAGCAATCCACCAATATTTTCATCACAAAATATAAATCAACTCATTGATTCTACAAATGGGTCATCATAAAGCATCTTTCTTTGATTGTGTACATAAACCCATATGAATTCAAGGTTTAGAACATTAGTCTACCACAAAAAGGAAAAAGGTAGATACACACAACTAAATTGTACTTTTTCATTGCCAATGTCTCCCGAACCTAAACTGGGACATGGAGATATCGGAACCAAGGGCATTAACATTGCAAAACAAAAACGAAGGTATATGTTCAGGCTTCTAGCTTCTAGCAACATCAGCCCCGGCCTCCTATTTATTTGGTACCCAGTATCTTCCATGACATGAATAATTGTAATCTTTTAATTAGTATGGCAAGATTTGAATCAACAATACTTATTTCATTCAAGGTTGCAAATACCTACCAATATATGTACTGTCTGTTCACAGTAATGCATCACAACTACTATTCACTTACCAACATTTCCATGATAATAGATTTGGAATTGCGTTGGTGTAGAAGCCAGATTCTTAAACCATTATTAAAAAAAATATTTGGAATTGCTTCTTTGTTTTAATAATGTACTTCCGTAACACTTAAAAAATTATAGGAGTATAAAAATATTCTTTTTGTTGCTTCAGTCACGCGTTACGACTTACAAAAGTCACAGCCAAAAACATCTCAGCTAATCAAGAATAAATATTAACTAGGGGGAGTTGTAATATTGTAAAAATCAATAGCCTCATTCTTCAGCAATCATGCTATCCTTAAGGCATTATAATTGCAGAGAAAAAAAATTAGTCCTTTCACGGCATAGTGCAAGAATTCTCATTTCTTATTGCCATAAATGGGATATCAAAAGCATCTTTATTTGATGGTAAAATTTGCTCTATGACACTTAAAATTTATGTAATTTGCTAGTAGACATCGCAAAAACGTGTCATAAATAAAAGACATCCTAAAAAAACTGGTAATTTGTTGTGGATTTTTTTGGCTCTTGAGAGAAATTATTTAAAAAGGCGAGAATGTCCCTAGAGTCAAAAGCTTTTGAGCTAATACTAGAGTGAAGATGGAATTCAATGTATCCTAGTGATGTATTTGAGGTGATGATAAATTTATAGTTGCATAATTGCTAAACTTTCACTTTAATGCTATGTTTGAAGCATGTGGTCATAGGGACATTCTCGTCTTTCTTAAGAGTTTATCTCTCCAATTGAGCTGAAAGTGCCTTCTAGCAAATTTACCAGTTTTTTATGTGTCTTTTAGCAGTGACATATTTTTGTGATGTCAAATTACACAAAATTTAGGTGTCATGTAGTAAAATTTGTATTATTTGATGAATACATAAACCCATATGAATGCAAGATTTATTACATTAATAATTTAGAGGTAATTTTTTTCAGTATTTAGTCCACAATAATAGCAACGTAATTATCTGATGCAGAGTTTAGATGAGGCGAATAATTGTTCGCTGAAACACAAAATTATATGCAAAGGTGGAGTTTGTGGTAAGATTATTACCAGCAACATACTCGTTCTATCCTGTCCGTAAAAATACTAAGTCGAGAACTTTTACGGTACATTCTACTTGAAGTATATACTTGCAGTATATGCAAGGGTAGATTTGGTATTCATGAAAAATCTGAAAATAGCTGTTTAGTCATTTGAAATTGAGATTTATTTCCATAGGTGGTAGTTTGTCTGGATCACGTCATCCATTCGTGATAGCAAGGGTAGATTTGGTATTCATTAAAAATCTGAAAATAGCTGTTTAGTCATTTGAAATTGAGATTTATTTCCATAGGTGGTAGTTTGTCTGGATCACGTCATCCGTTCGTGATAGCGCTTCTTCTGGATAAATCGCGTATCCCCCGGCGTCCTTGACTCACGGAATACTTGCCTCCGGCCTTGGCGCCGCCATCCCGAGTCCTTCAAGCTAGGAAGGTGGGAGATGCTCGCAGAGGGGGTCAGCGACGGCGGTTGCCCATGCGCGCAGCTTCGAGAAAATATTGGCTCCTACTGGATTTCGCTTGAACGGAACTGACTAAGTGAAGAAACTCGAATTTACAAAATTATCCCCACGCAAAAAGATGAAAAGACAAATATACCTTATTCAATTTATACTGCATGATAATTGGGAGGAAGATCAAATGAATCTGCACCATTAGCCCCTAGATCAAGGGGCAATTGCAAATTTACCACTACTTTAAATCGTTATTATAAAACTACCACTAGAAAATTGCAAAAATGCCACTAGAGCTGTCATTCGAGTGGCATCCTTGCAATATTGAAATAACCGGTGGCAAATTTGCAAATGCCCCTTAGATCAAATATACTGATAGTATATTCTTACAGTACAATGTACCATAAAAATCCAAGTCTAAACCAGACAATGAATCTGTTTGTCCAGATTCTTTCCCGGGATTTTTTTTTTGACAGAAGGACAACTCCACTGTAATATAATAATAAGTCTGTTACATTGCATTGTTGTTTTCCGTGGGTAGATCAAGCTTTGGGGAACATGCTTATCTTATTTATTTAAAGAATATTCTTCCTCAAAACATCAGTCACCTTACAAGATTATGCAGCTTGATACATATATAACGGTCTACCTGCATCTCATCTCTCTACGGCAGGTCTCTAATTTCGATAACTTATGCATGGCAAGGGTCCAAATCAAGTGCTTGGTCATGAAACCGGAATGTATCCTGTCATCCCTAATGAAGAAAAATCCAAGCTTTCAGGCCCTTCTAGTGGTTCACGTCCATTACTCACAATAGAAAATATATGAGTTGCAAATGTTTTGTAGCCTTTGATAATCCTTGTAAATTTAAATAGAATAAAACATTTGGACGATAAGAAAAATGAAGGGGTGGTAAAATTCCATATGCCTCCCAAACCAAACTTTAATAGAGCTCTCAGAGAGAGGGAGCATGAATGATGAAGAGAAGCAACCACAAGCCAAACAGACTCCTATTTATTTTGTGCGCTGCTTTAATGTAAAACAAAATTGGGTACAGATCAATTAAACGCCAGTGTTAGCAGCTTTACAACATCAAGCACACATGGTCTGGACTGACCATCCAACAATATTCTAAAGTCTAAACTTTCAAATTGAACATCTATCTACATTTATTTGAATCCCATCATCACTTTGGAATGGCACTAGTCTAGTTTTCTCAAGTCTCTGCATTAACAAAAAAATCCAGTTCAACATCAGATCCTTGTATGTGGTAGCTGATCAATTCTATATCTAACTAAAAAAGATGTAAGGCTTCCGGGTGTATTTTCGTCCGTCCCCCGTCATGTCGGCTAAGGCGGCGTGATTCCTCCTTCCTCCTGATCACCCTCCCTCCTTCCCTCCCGGCGACATCCATCTCTCCAGCCCCACTGCACGCACTCCCCCTTCCTCCGCGGGCCCCTCTCCTTCCCGTCGTGGTGTCGCCCCCTCCTCCCCGACGCCTTGTCCTCCCAGCGTCCCTTTTCTCCTCTGCATTTCCTCCCTCCTGCGCATTCAATGAAAACGGAACCTCGTCGGCCGGAAATGCGTTTTGACGCACTCACCCGAGCTCGCAATTGTCCATTTCTCTCTCTGTTGGGACCACGTCGTTGTTGTTCCCACTATTTTGGTTTTCTTCATTGCCAACCGCCACCATCTATTGACATAGTCACATTGGGACACGTCTGGCCATCTTAGCACCATTTGGTCGCCAGAGGACCGGGGCCCATCTTCCCTCCTCTTCTATTTCTTGTTTCGGTTAGGGAAGACGATGAATATTGTTAGTCATTTTTTCTCCATCTTTCGTTCTCCTACATGTTCAAGGAAAACGGAACCTTCTTATCCTGGAACGTGTTTTGACGCACTCATCTAGTCGCGTTCACCGCCAGATCTTACCGTTACTGTTTCTCTCTCTATCGGTACCACATCGTTGCCAACCGCGTTCATGATGTTCTGATTTTCTTTGTTGTCAACCTCCAACATCTATGAACTAATGCACTATTCTTTTTTGGTTTAGCCTAACCATGCTACTAGACCATTTACTTAATATTGAGACCATAGGATTATGTATAGAAAAAAATCTAATTTATGTCAATTAAAAGGGTACCTGTTCAGAATTAATGGATCAAATTTTCATCTATGTGCTAAAATAAGTTTTTAATTTCTGCTAATTTTAGTTGTTTTTCCATTTACATTATTAATTTTAGCACTATTTGATCTATTAAAAATTGTTGTAATTTATAATATTGAATTATTTACAGCTAAATGTAAAAAATGGAATATTTAGTTACATAATTTTCCTGATATTGAATTATGATTCTGGAAAGTTATTTGTAGTTTCATGTTGTTATTTCCATGATTATATTTCCTTCCGTCCAATTGTGATATATGGTTAGGATTTTAATTTAATCATACTTCTTTCTGTCCAATATTGATATGTGGTTCAGAATATTAATTTATGTCGATGAATGTTATTTAGAATCCGTTGCAACACACGGGCATTATGCTAGTATACTGTAACTAACAATTTCATCTCATAATCATTTTTTTTTGAAAATTCTACTGAGATTATATTACCCTGCACGTTGCAATCATCAAAATTTCATACTAGGTTACGGTGCTGGCTGTGTTCTACTGGAAACACACATGATTTCATATTGGTCAAGGGTCCAACTAGAAAGCTTGGCGGCAAAACTCGAACTTGAATATCGAAATTCAGGTGGAAACTGTATTAACCATTCGGCCCTATTGTCCAAGATAAAATAATGTTCTACTCAAGATAGGAAAAAATAGTGTCACACGGCTTATGTGGTTTGTTAACATTCCCATGCCTCCAAAACTGAAACATGGAAGGCAACATTGCAAATCAAACAGATATATGCTAGAGGCTTCCACTTCTAGCAACACGAGCCCCTCCTGTTTATTTGGCAACCAGTACCTTGAAGCACAAGAATAATTATACCTTTCAATAAATGTGGTAAAATTTGAATCAACGATACTTGGTTCATTCAAGGTTGCCAATACCTATCAATCTTATCTGTGTTAAGTTTAGAGCAATGCATCTAAAACCATTCAATTTCCAAATACATATCCATGATCTATACCTTTTTAAGCTTCCAAATTCCATACAGATTTTGTGGTAGATCATTTAATTCTCTATCAAGAGTAAAATTCATGGTTGGTCCTTCAACTTGAGCGAAGGTGTCACTTATGTCCATAAACTTGAAAGTGCACATTGAACTTCATGATCATGTTTTAATCAACCATAGCTGGTCCACACCACTATTTGGCCAGAGTTGACCGCTCCACGTATGTAGCATTTTGCATCCAGCCCCTCTGCATCTCGATGTGATGGTAATTTTGTACTTACCCCCTGTTGCTACAGTAGTAACCGAATCCCAAATTATTGCAAAAAAATGAATTTTTCTCTTTTGTTCTTGTTCCGTTTCCGTGACTTTCGACCAATACTACCATTACCGACTTGAAGTTGCCTCCGCCTTGCCGATTCGGTGTGACTTCTTCCTGGCTGGCAAGAAGTCGCCGGCATGATTATTGATCGCACCGATACAACCCTTGCCATATTGCGCCACGAACCCACAACCCTACCCACGCCGCTCGTACCGGCTGCAACTTTGCTGCACTGCACGCCTGCACACTCGCCGTTGCATCGGCGGAGCCTCACCAGCCGCGTGCTGCAGCGGCGCCCAAGCCACGCCGTCCCGGTCCCGCGATGGCCGCGACGAGCATCGTTGACACCTACAGCCGTGACAGTAGCCCGTCGCCATCCCGTGCACACGGTAGCATGCACGTTTCGCTGCAATGAGCGCGCTTAACGGGAAGGAGAGAAGAAGATGAAGAAGAGGAAGAAAGCAAAATAAAAGAAAAGGGCTCCAATGAGCTCCACGCTCTGCCGCCCCTCTCTGGCCACCGTGCGTCCGTGCCTCCACTGCTGCGCCGCGACGCCCGATCGTGCCCGGGGTCCGCACCGAGGCCGGGGCCGAATCGCGCATCCCGCACCCGTGCTGAGGTTGCCGTCGCGCCGAGCCATGCCTACGCCGCCGCACTGCCACATGCACGTCAGGCCACCGCGCCCACGGCCGGCCGCCACGCCTGCACCGGGCCTCCGCCCTTGCGCCATCGAATGGCAGTGTGCCCTCACTATGGCCACTTCCCAAGCACCGTGGACGCACCAAGGCAACACGCTGCGATGCGGTGGCTGTCGGGCTAGCGTAGCGTGCTCGCCTTGGTGCCAACGCGTGATCCTGGCCTTGCAGCCCAGCATGTCGCACTGCCACTGCCCGGTCACACCTCGCTGCCGCTGCCCAACCGAACTGCCGCACATGGCAGGCGGTGCCATCGTGGGGTGGGGAAAGAAAAGGGAAGAGGAAGAAAGGTAAGAAAAAAAAGAAAGGAAAATCTTCTGATTTTGCATAAAGGCCCTTGTATTTCTGGAAAACTAAGAGCATGTTACTGTAAATTCATATTCCTACAGTATACTCTAGCAAAAAACATGTTTAAGGTGTCTTATAGCAAATTTTGCCTTAATTATTTGTAATGCATTTATTACCTTTAATTAATATTTTAAGCGATAAAATATAGAATTGCATAGAATACATTAGAATTATTTGTGGGAATTTTTTGTACCATTATATTGTAGCATTTGTGCATTTTACCTTAATATAATTTGCGCATACTTTTAATAACGGAAGATGACTGGCACCGCGAACTAGAAGTTCGCCGAATCTAGAATACCTCTGACATATGCAACAAAAGTCAAAATTATGCTGGAGCAAGAAAGCTCTGAGCTACCGTTAAGTCAAATACGCTCTGTTTATTGACTTGATGAGATTGATCAAGTATTTCAATCTCTCCTTAGTATCTAGATGTTACTTTAATGAATAAGTACGCCAGATAAATGAGTTCACTGACATTCTTTTGATTGCACGGAAGATGCAGTTTTGTTCAGGATAGTATTCACTAGAAGAGCATTATCTTTCCAAACCACCTAGTACAGTTGATAATGAAATCAACGTGAGCAGCTAGCCTGTTGCATTTTCCTCAACGAAAGAAGAGGAAAAATGAGTAGTAGAACATAAGTTAAGGTGAACAATTTAGTGAATATGGAAATAAAAGGATGATCCTAATAGCACACCCATCATGAATTGAGCGGGAGAGAACTCCTAAAACATGTTACATCTTCCAAAACATGGGAATCGCATACAGGAAATTTTACTCCAGTTTGCAGGTTGTAAGGCTTCCTTTTGCATCATGCCTCTAATGTTTAAATGGTCCACTAAAAGCAGCCAAAAAAAGACTTTGATCTTTATTGTACATCTGCTCTTCCAAATCACTGTTAGAGAAGGAGGTGGATGTATCGGTGCAAAGAAAAGAGAATTCACCTTCTTGGATTGATACAGATTTGTGCCCCAAATATAAGTCCATGTATTTTCTAGAGTACTCACTTGTATATGGTGGCCATTAGTTTATTGAGTTCTTGCAGTTCTCGTAGAGCTTGTGTGGAGATAGGGAAGTGAAAATTTGAGGTTATCTCTTGATGTTGCATGAAGGATTCGAATGAGATGTCCTCTTTTTGTGCATATGAGAAAAATGTTGGAAATTCTATGCCTAGAGTGGAGGTATACCAAAGGTCCTTGTTGAACAAAGCCGTCTTTCCACCAAAATGAGCATTTCTAAAATGGAAGAACTATAAATTTCTAAAATAATAGATAGGAATACCACGTATAAAGCCATTGCGACCACCCCCCCCCCCTAAAATGAGTACTTCCCCAACCCAGAGCTACATTCCCATATTCTGAATTCAAGAGTTTCAATAAATTACCTACGCGAGTTCGTCTTGGTCAAGGTCTAGAACTATCTTCAACGGTTTGTGTAGCCATAATTTCCACTAATCCGTTGTGCTTGAGGAGGCATGTCAGAGGTTACGTAGTATCTATTCCAGATCAGTTGCACCCATAGTAGACTCCTCTTGTTTAAAAACTTATCGAAATGTTTCATCAATGGGCACATGTTCCGAGTCTCCAAATTGATAATTAGACCTCCCTTATTCTTAGGTTTGCATTATTTGTCCCATGCAACAAGGGAATGTGTCTTACTTTGATTCGTATTGATATCACAAAACATTAACAAATCTCTGTGGAAGTTCAAGGCAGCCCTCAAAGTTAAGATTTTTTACTTTGGTAATTACACCAGGGTGTAGCGTAAACGAAGGACAACTTAGCGGAACGTAATTTGCAAGGATGCAGGAAAAAGCTGGTTTTATCATATAAATCAGACAACTAAGAATATCTTTTTTCAATGTAGTTTTGCTCATGTTGTATCGCTGATTAAACATGTAGCTTCAGATCTTGTAACTGCATACTGTGTCACACTTGTTCGATGGTTGGATATGGGGAGAGTTAATAATGATTTTAATCCTTTAGTCCTCTTGGGGACGGTTGCTACTACCAGTTGGTCTTTATGGCTAAGCAGGAACAATGTGATTTTTTTAAAGAAGAAAGTCTCCTCTCCTTTGCAGGTTATTTATTTAGTTGTGATTAGCTGGCTCCATTTACGGTCTATTCTCCAAAAGCTGAGTTAATAGGATTTGGTTGTTGTGGCTAATTATTAACATTTGGACCAAGTGATCAGGGAGTTTTGATTATAAAAAGTAATCTAGTCTAAAAAGTGATAGTCATTAGCGTATATGTTTTGTTTATAAAATATTACGCAAGCTGTGTGCAACCTTGCTACGCCAGGACTGATTTCAGGATGGTTGTATTATCTTGAAATAAGACGATTTCATTAAAAGCTTCCTTTAACAAAAAAAAGGCTAACCATGATACAAATAGGAGTGGTCAACTTGGATTTTGTGTTTGGAAACAAGAATAACTAACCCATTATTATCTAGACCAATAAATTAATAATTTCCATGCCTTCAATTGATTTTTACTTGATCCGAAAAAGGCACAAAATTATATGGCATGCAGATCATTTTATAGTAGATTGGGAAACCTACAAGAGATCTGATCAATGATAAAATTTGCCACTTGTAATGTCAACTCATCTTTATAATTGCACTCTAAAGATTGGTACAATTGGCAAGGTGGTGGTGGACTTCGATAGTCTGATCCCTAGAACTCGAGGCCCTTAGAGTTCACATACTCGAGATGGAGGAAGAGTCAAGGATTGAGGTGTTGAACCATCTATTGGAGACCATGGCGCTACGACGGTGGTGTAACTGGAGGTGGGGCTATGAAAATCATCGGGCGGTGGGGAATCAGTGACCATGCACTGCAGGAGGATTGGAGTAATGGAGGAAGAAGAATGATGGTTATTTTATTCTTAATTTTTTTTACTAGAAAAATATACATGCATGCATGCTACGTCAGTGCAAAACCACCTCAAACCATTCTTGGGCTGTTTTCTATCTGGGTTGGATACTTGATAAGTGTTTCTAACCCATTTTTGGAGTTGAATAATGAAATCTATACTTTAGCAACACTAGAGGGTGAAAAGTAGACCTTTTCCTGTATAAAATCTACATATATGTGAAGTTTTTAGTACTAGGGGTTAATCTTTCTTAAACGCGGGGACAATGTTTTATATATTGTAGCTCCATCATATTAAATTGCTATTTTGCTACCCACTACCACCCTCACCTAGGGTGTCACTTTACTACCTCTATCCACACTCGACTTGAGAATAAAGCAATCTAGACCTTACATTTGCATCTAATGGCTGAAATTATTTGAATGACATTGGAACAATTATGCGTCAATTGACATAATGAAAATGAAGTTGTATCCAATTTCCGTCATCTAAGTGAGGCCTCACACTACATCAATTTGCTGAGACTATATATGTACCAAATGGTTACAATTGTTAACTGATCTCATATTATGAAACTGATACCCTCTCATCAAGCCACTTAATGATGTCCAAAAATACAATGTCAATGTTGCTTGCGGGCTCACCAGATGTCAGGGCGTGACACATCCCTGGGTACAGTTTCAGTGTTTTGTCCTTGCTCTGAGCTGATGTATACAGTTCTTCACTTACTGATGGATCTGTGACGGCATCATCACCACCATGGACAATGATGAATGGTAGTGTAACCTGCATACATTGTTGTATATTGTAGATATTTTATTGAAAAGTACTTTTGACACTTGAAAGTACGGACTTATATGTTAGGCATACTCATGTCAAATAAACGCACTCAAAACAATATTTTTACGGACCTGACAAAGCTATTTTCACAAACTCATGTCCTACTAAAAGAATTTTGCTCATGGTGATTGGTGACTTTCAAGCGGTATCAACAATCTACCATACGCAAACCAGACCAAATTGTAACTCATCCAGGACGTGTACATGTAGGAATATAATTGAATTTAGTTAATGGGATGGTTCCTAGGTATTCTGATTAATCAACATGAACCAATATATTGTAGAACCACACCGTACCTTGTCAAGAGTGCTTTCAATATCCAAGCTTGCCATAAAAAGTTCATAACCGGTCTTTAACCTAGGCCTTCCTTTATAGCAATATGGATTGTTTCTTACCTGAAAGACATAACAAAATTACTGAAAACACAAAAAATAAATATGCATACAGTTCAGGTGATTCCTTATCATAGAGAAAAGGTGTCTCCATTATGTTCCATCTTTCATTAGTTGAATACACCTTTCATGTATTCTTCCTATACCTCTTGACGCCACTCCTCGCTTTTAATTGCCTTATCAATGACATCTTCAGTAGGAATAATTTTCCATGTAGGTATCACGTTGCTAAGCTTGCTTAGGATTGTTATCACAATGGGACGAGGCTTCATATCTTCTACAATCTGAATCGAAGTTAACATCAACAATTATATTACATAATGATCAACTTAATATCGTGTACTAATACATATTTCCAACAGTCAATTCTTGGGAACATATCAAGCTGTGAAATATATCTTCAAAATATGAATAATTAAAAGAAATCTTTAGCATTTAACCTTGCACATGGGGGCAACCAAAATAGCCCCATCCCAATTTGTAGGTTCCTTCCTATGTAGCATCAGCACAATAGCGCCTCCCATTGACTCACCAAGAAGGAACTTCTTTTTTCCTTTGCACTCTCCTCTTTCTAGGATAAGGTGTACACATAGAAATATTTACAATAGAAATCTTTGTAAACATCCACCAATCACATATACTAATATAGACAACAATTTCTATAAAGGTCATATGCAAGTGTTTACGCTTCACAAATGCACAATTAAGGGACCATCTTCATTATTGCAATATGCCAATGGCCTCAAGAAGTAAAAATATGGAAACATGGAGTACATTTTACAAGTACTAAAAGTAGGAACAAAGAAATGTTAGGGTTTTTTTCTACTAAAGGGCAATTGTAATTGTTAGATAATTCTAAAGATATATCATAAAAAACAATCTTACATGGGAGCATCGTTCTGGAAAAGGAGGCAAAAAATCATAGAGGATAATAATGGAATTGCTTATAGTTTTCAGTGACTCATATATATTTGAACCAAATATTTTATGTGTACGTGGTTAAAGCATGTGGTTACAAAAAAGAAACAAAATATGGTGATACCAAGTAAAATTTTATTCAATATATATACTATTTGGCAGTGACAACTGACAAGTAATTTGAGATAACATTTTGTTGCTAATTTATATATATATGTTTACATTTTTTTTGAAACAACATATGTCTAAATTTAATTAAATCCACTTTTACAAATACATTAATTAAAATATACATGAGCATTGTAGCATGGTTGATTTCCTTTCTCAAAATACATATTTTGAGTGACCAAGCATTTGAGAAATCAAATACTCTCTCCATTTTTATTATAAGTCGTTTTGACTTTTTTCTTAATCAAACTTTGTTAAGTTTGACCAAGTTTATAAAGAAATATATCAACCTTTCCAACATAAACATATTCAAAATATATTAAATGTTAGTTCTGATGAAACTAATTTGGTATTGTAGATATTACTACAATTTCCTACAAATTTGGACAAAGTTAAATAAATTTGACTAAGAAAACAAATCAAAACAACACAATATGATATGGATGGAGTACTTAGTGTTCTCTTGTAATTCTGCAATTTACATGAACAAAGAACCATATCATTTTTTTGCACACACAAATTGTAATAGATCATTTTTATGCCTTACAGGATGACCGCAGAGTGATAGAGACTAAACAATGATGCACTCAAGGACTAATTAATTTTTTTTACAACGATACACTCAAGGACTAATTAATTTTTTTTTACAATGACACAATGTGCAATTGTGAAGTCATTTCAAAATTTTAAAATTCAAAAACAATTTCAACCTTGGACAGCATCACCATATAAGTGAGAGAACCACCGAAAATGATTCCGCATCTAAGCCGAGGTTGACAAAAAGTGCAAGGTTTTGATAGCTTATGGTTAAATAGTGCATTGTTTTTAAGTTTAGTTATGTCTAGTTTTACAAACTTTATGAAACTTCATCAGGATAGCAAAATTATTTGTTTCCTAAATCAAATAATGTGCTAGCTAGCTAGTTGATTAAATTATGCTGAACATACCACAAACACTTGCAAAGTAGTTCGAGCAATCAACAACAACATCATCAAAACTATTGATATAGCCTTGAAGTCCTTCGGACTTCCCATGGCCCTCATAGTCCAATCCGTGCACTGTAAATCCAGCCTTTGCCAACCGAACACCTGTTCCTGAGAGTAGCAAATCATCAACATATTGTCATTAAAATGGTGTTTTCAAGTAGCTAAAAGAAACTGAATGCTAAACAAGTACGACATGGTATTATTATTTTTCAACATGACATATAGGCATACTCTTGTGGATTGTTTATTTAAAGTTGTTTAACAACATTGTGTGATTTACCTCTCATTGAAATGCTGCATTCCATGGCATATCCTAAACATTGAAAGATATGAAATTGTAATTAAATTAGATGGTGTAAGGAAACAAATTGCTTATATGTTGGAATAATTGTATTTGAAGTTCAAATGTATAAGAGTATCAATAGATAATGTTACCATGGCATAGGAAGATTAGAGCTTTCGGTTCATGGTCTAAAGGACTCCATTGGCATGCAAAGAGCTTCATCCCTCGTTTATTTGTAACATATTCCTACAACCAACATAAAATTTGAATCTCACATCCCTTGATAAAAACAAAATAAAATGGTGATGGTGTTTTTCAAAATTCTCTTATTCAGCATAATACAAGATCGATATCAATTGTAACACACAAGATGTTTCACAAGAAAAAAATGGCAACTGGAAACGAACTAACCTCATGATATTTGAAACCATCATCTGCCATTTTCTCTCAATGGAAGACCATGGGAACATATGTAGTTTTATGCAACTCAGATTAGGAAATGGCCAAGGACCAATATTTTTTTAATAGAACAATCGAAGATCATTAGTTACTGAATAAAAAGGATAGTTTTTCAATATAATGAGAAGTCATCTTTGCGTGGTGTTCCTTTTGTGCATGTGCAAGATCTTGAATGTGTGGTTGAGGATGAAATTAACCTAAGTTTAGTTTACATTACCTTCCATAGTAAGGTCATACTAAATTTGGAGCATTGGCCATATACATTTTTTTACAAGAAAGCATTGGCCATATGAAGGCATGTCATACAATCACTAGCATTTTCGCAAGAATTTATAGTTGGAATTCTAAGTAACAACAGAGGAAGTTGATGGTTGCATCCCAAATGGAACATCAAAGAAACAATGCAAGTTGTATGCATAATTACCGTTAACTAATTTTGTATCAAATTCTAAATTAATAGAAAATATAGTGGCAGATCCAGTATTCTATAATTGTCCTAATAAAGTGTTTCGGATTGACCTAGTTACAATAAGTTCTTATAGTCATCATTCTTCAAGCATGATCCAATACACCTTTTCACAGGATAGCTAATTACACCTGTGGCATCGATGGGCCCAAGACTTCCCATTGAGTAACAATGTTACAATGTGGATGTAAAAGTAGGTTGGGGCACACCTTGAACCAAATACTTCCGAGCAATAACCTGAGCATGCATTTTATACTATGCAGAAGGGAGAGATACTTGTTTTAGCATTTTTAGCTTCGCCAACTAGAGTTGTTGTGCAGTAAACCTAGGTATACCTTGGGGATACCGATAGTATTTGTATATAATGTGCTCCTGGTTACTGCAGTTGTATCTATGGGTGATTCTAAAGTATGGATATAAGTTAAAATAAATGGCTATGAAATGATATGGTTTTGTTTAAGTTAAATGGTTATTATGATATAATTGGAGAAAATGCAAGTGATAATGTGGGTAATACAAAGCATTCCTTTTCAATAAGGAAAGAGTCTATATTTTGTTTGACCAAGGGAGAAAGTCTATAACCTGTATCGACCACAAAACCAGATACAAAGATAATTCTCTCCACTGTCAAAACCCCGAGCGGTTTTCATGGTGGTTTTATCTTAAGTACCGCTTACATGGCATTAAGGCAAAATCTATCTATCTATTATATACTAAAAGTCTATTAAACTTCCTACAAACGCTCCTAAACCGCCATGTGGCACCCTACAAACGCTCCTAAGCCACCACGTGACGCTTTAATAATTTACAGAAAAATATGAAAAAAGAAAAACATCTAGCCGTCAATTTTCATTTAAAACGGTGGACCCGATACTATTAACCATTAGATCAAAACTTAATCCCCTTCATTTTTTCCTCCTGGCCAGACCCACATGTGTATGTACGTACAAATTCCTCCCCATCAATCTCTTCTTTTCTTTCCTAATTAAGGTAGTCAAAAGATGCACACCATAATTTGTTACCATAAATGATTAATGATTAGATCTGTTTTTCCATAGAGTTTTAGCGATGCTACTGTAAATAAAAAAAATCTTTCCATGGGTATCATATTTTATGGGCAACCAAATAATATATTTGAAATATGACGATGGCATGAGCTGTCAATTGTATGAGATCTTTGTAACAGGCATAATGTGACATGTTATATATAATCTGATGAGTAATTTTAATGTAGTCTAAAGTTTATGGATTTTAATGTAGTATATGATGAGCATAATTTTAATTTTATATATAATCTTTCTAACACAATATGTAACCTATGATGAAAACATCGGTTATCTTATTAAAAATAACTTTGTAAAATCGATATAATCTTACGGTCCAAAATAACAGGTCCATCAATTTAAATAAATATCGATGGTAAACTTTCAAAATAGATATAATCTAATGGGTGCAACAGTTTAAATGAAAATCGACGATGGGATTGTAGAATGCCACGTAACGGCCTATGAGCGTTTGTAGGATGACACGTGGCAGCTTGGGAGCGTTCTTAGGAGTAGACTTTTAATATATAATATATCTATTATATACTAAAAATTCATTAAACTTCCTTCAAATGCTCCTAAGCCGCCACGTAGCATCCTAAATTACAGAAAATTCTAAAAGTTCTAAGAAATAAACAAAACATCTAGCCATTGATTTTAATTAAATTAGATAGATCCATTATTTACCACCATTAGATTTATCGAAAGAAAAAAACCACTCTAAACCCCAAACCAGGGTCCACCTGGGCCTATACATACAGACAGACATACAGTAGTACGTACGTACATTTTCTTTCTAGAGGTAGTAAGTTTGTACTTTTGTAATGTACTTCCACCCCTTCTTCTCTCAATCTCTTCATATTTATGCACGTATTTCTTCTCCTATTCATACTTTATTAGTTAGAAAAGCAAAAGTTTGGTGTTAAACAATTCAACAACTATAACATCTAAATATATACAACTAATTTTTGATCCAGATATATCTTCAAAATTTTTTATGACTAAATTTACGGCTAAAAGACCAAATTTTCACTATAATTCAACTTTGAGAAAAAAAATGTTATTTTGGATTATATTTTCAGACTTTTTCATGCCATTCAAGCAATTATAAGAAATATGAAATAATAATAATATAATAGAATCCATCATTCTGCATAACTTCATAATAATTAAATTATACCTACAGTCATAAAGGTAAAATAAGCATAATTATGAGTAATGTTCCCAAAATATATTAGTTAGAAAGCAAGAGTTATGCTAAAGAAATTAGCAACTATAACATCTAAATCATAGGTTCCCTAAATCAAATTAGTAATACTTTTGCTTATGTATTTTGATTATTATACATTTAAAGACCCATATTTGGGGCTATATTTTCTGGCTTTTGTGTGCCATTCAAGCAACTATAAAATTATGAAAAATAATGATATATATTTCGTCATCGTATATAAGTTCACAATAATTCAATTAGACCAGTAATGACAAAAGTACTGAGTATTGTTCCAAAAAATTACAACTCCCATTTTGATATTATAATAAATCCAAAATAACATTAGTTAATCTATAGTGTTCCTCCTATATAGGAAAAGACGAGTAAAAAAGATAGATCTTAATCAATCAATAAAACTTTTATACTATTTTTAGTAAATAAAGTAAGAATACCTGAAAACACTATAAATGTAAAAAAAATAGAATTCTATGTGTGTGTACTTTGTCCCCTTCGACTTTCTCTTATTCTCTTCTCTCTCACTCAACTCCGTCTTATAATTTCTAACTAATTAAAAACATGATATAAAAGATCAATAATTACAAAGCAAAATAATTATGATTCTTATGTTATATATAATTTCTATTTTATTTGAATTTTTATTTTATTTCTAATTAAATAAATAATTCAAGATCCACATTACTCATACTTTACTGTATAAAAAAATACACCATTTGAGCATACACACCTATCCTTTGCATGGTAACAAAATAGAAAAAATATAGAATATTATAAATAAAAATGATAATAAGTATTATATCACCTCAAATCATTGTACATCCTCTGTAGGTGTCACGTGTTACGTCTTAATTAAAAATAAAATCTTAGAAACGGTTAGAAAAGACATCCGACCATCGTTTTGACTTAATAAGTGGATCCATTATTTTTACCTATAGATATGACTTTAGATAAAATCTTAAGCTGCCATGTGCTACATCTTAAAATTTAGGAAAAAAAAGGATATTAGAAATTTTGACAAAAAAATCATCGGTTTTCACTTTAATCATTTAGCAAAAAAACACCCCATCCATTTCGCCATCCCCCCACATGTGCACAACACAACACTTCCTGTCCCCTCTCGTCTTAGCTCAAACTCTCCACTCTCTCCTCTACCCATCCCTTTTTCTTACCGAAAAATAATCAATAATATTAAAACATGCATATTTTTTAAGCTGCATTGAACTATTTGGAGAAAATCAAATAATGGTGTTCTTGTGTAACGTCTCGCCTCTCCCAGGCCGGACCCGCTTACATCTGGTAGCTTTTATAGGCTATAGACTGCCCTCACAGACCAACACAAGTCTTTTTTGCACACTTTGTCCTCACTCTTGTGCACTCGGGAAGTCTTTTTTGCACACTTTGTCCTCACTCTTGTGCACTCGGGAAGAATTTCCTGGTCGGTCACTTATCTCGAAATTGCTCCAGGCCAAGCACACTTAACCTCATAGTTCTTTCGAGATCGGCTTCCGGAAAAGAAGTTGCAACTTATTGATATGAGTATTCTATTAATACTATTAAGCCCTAGGCCGGGATGTCATATCCTCACCCCCTTTAGAGAGATCGACGCCCCCGTCGATCAACCCCAGGCCAGGAACGTCCCCTCTTGGCCACGTCCATGTGTCTAGTGCCAGCGCATGTGCCATGTTGTGTGACCACTCCGGGTCCACACCAGCCATGCACACCATGCCTGCATGTCACATCCTGATTTTCGTTTCAGGATTTATAAATTATTTAATTAATTATTATTAGAATTTATATTAAATGTTCATTAATTTACAAGTGAAGTTAAATGTGGGAAATAAAATTTCCTAAATATAAAGCATGGATGGATTTAATTTCTATTAAATTCTCTATGGTTAATTATACTCTCTGGAATTTTCTCAGATTTTTCGGAGCTCCATTCCTAATTTTAATCATACAAAGAACATTTCAGTAATTATCCACATATTAAATTAATCATTGAATGGTCTGATTATAATTTTTTTAAGTACTTTGAGTGTCCAAGTATTTTCAGGATTTTTCTTGAAACTATTTGAGCATTGGAATTAGTTTTAACAATTCAAAGATTATTTCAGTGATTATTTTAATTGGAAAAAGTTTTTAAATCCTCTCGTAAGCCGTTGGGCTGATTTCAGCCCAACATCTCTCTCCCTTGCGCGCGTGCTGTGCAGCCCAACTCGGCCCAGCCGAGCTCCCTCTTCTCTTTCTTTCTTTCCTTTGTTTTTCAGCCAGCTCAAGATGAAAGTCTAATTTGCCTCCCCATGTACTGTTCATCTTCAAGCTTGGACAGAAGCCCGAGCTGCCGTCCTGTGCTCTAGCCGACGCCGCTTCCTCCACCAAATCCGCCGCATCCCGTGCTTCGTTTGCAAAATTAGTTGAGGGGAAATATTCCTCTTATCCTCCTCTATCCTTTCCCCCAAGAATCGAACTTTATCCCAAAGAAATCAACGCGGAATCGAATTCGTTTTCGAGCTTATCTCTCCAACTAACCCTCGGTTTTTCCAGCTCAAATCCTCTCGGTTGGAGTCCGATCTCTTCAATCCAAGCCTATAAATAGCATCCCCTAGTCGTCCTCTTTCGTTTGCCCCAACTCCCGAGCTCCCCCGTCGCCTGTAGAGCCGCCGCCGCCTTGCTCTAGCCGCGGCCGTTGCCGGCGATGACGTCAGCGATGACGTCATTAATCCCATTTTCTTAGTTTTCTCTATTAGATGAAAATCGATTAAACTTCCGAAATTCATAACTAAATCATCGTAACTCGGATTCGAGTGGTTCAAGTTGCTAAATTCATCTAAAATCAAGATCTACATGTTAAAAATATCCACATGTACTGTTTTTGCTTGTTTTTGTACTATTTTGTTGATTTTGTTCTTTCGCATTAGTTTCCGACGTTCCGAGGAGAGCGTTTTTCGTTGAGGAAGGTTCAGAAGTGTTTGCGGAAGATCAAGGCAAGTCACACAGATCCCAAACAACCCTTTGAGCATGTTGAACCCGTTTAAAGCTAATGTTTTTATTTCAACTTATGCATTATTTTCGAATGTCATCGGGTGGTGAGCCTTTCCCGATTAATTAATGGCCGAAGATGACTTTATTTTCCTATGGGTTATAATTTGACTAGCATGGACCTTATATATTGGATTGGTTCAGCTAGATGTTATTTATAGTTGCTTAGCCATGCTTAGAAACAATAGCTCATTAATGGGATGAATCATACTATATTATTAATTATGGTTATATTTAATGGTAGCTCACGATGGTTAATCGTGTTATGAAAATTAATTGATAACTAAAACTTGACAATGGTGGGTTGTGAGCACATGGTTTTGAAGGTCGTGCTCATGACAATTAAGGACCGGTTCACGAGCTACTGTTGTGAAACATTAACTGTGCCAACCACAAGCCAGCGTGGGCAACGGCTTTACCTTTTGTATAGCATGGTTCATTACGGGGTGCCAGACTGAGAAGCGGCGAGAAGTCCGTGGGGGTCGCTGGGGAGTCTATGCCTTTGGTTATATTTATAGAGGGGGTGATTATGATCCAGGAATGGTGCACTGTGGTGAGTTGTGTTGTGCAGGGGGTATTGTCACAGCCTCTATTCGGGTACTTTCCAGTATCGCGACGCATGGTAGACATGATGTTGAGGCTGTGTCTTGTGGGTACAGTGGTACACCTCTGGCCAGAGTAAAACTATTCGAATAGCCGTGCCCGCGGTTATGGGCGAGTTAAGCAATGTTTTTCGTGATTAGTCACACCTCTCACAATAATTATTGTCTATAATTGGTAATAATTTGCTTAGCTCCTGGTTTGGAGTTAGATCTGTATAGCCGGGGTTGGTTGTTCAGGTATGGTTGGGCCTGAGCAGCATGGGCATGTTGTTCAGTGTTGATTAAAATTAATGATTAAAGTACTCTACTGTTTTATTACTCTTAAATGTTTGCTAAATGCTGCTTTTGCAAATGAGCCTATATTATGCCATCCTTTGGTATCCTTGTGCACTTGCATATTTGCTGTGTGGCTTGTTGAGTATGTCATATGCTCATTCTTGCAATAATCAATCAACCTCAGTTGAAGTAAAAGGATCCAGAAGGAGAAGACGTTTGGCTTATACCCCAGTTGAGCTGCCTGTGGGAGTAGAGCTGAAGCCATCGCTAGACCGTTATTTCCGCTGCTGTTTTCTTTTTTTTGTAAGTATGTACCGTTATTTTTATGATGGATTTGTATATTAAATTGTCAATTTGTGTACCTCGGCTGATTCTTGGACGAGGATTTTTATGCACAAATTAGTTCAGAAATTACTAGTGAATTTCGGGGCGTAACACTGTGCAACTGCGACACACGCGCCTGTGAAACCGCAAGAGTCGGCTCTGATACCATTTTGTAACATCCCGCCTCTCCCAGGCCGGCTCTGATACCATTTTGTAACATCCCGCCTCTCCCAGGTCGGGCCCGCTTATATTTGACAGCTTTTATAGGCCATAGAAATTATGACACCCATCTCAAAATTGCTCCAGGCCAAGCACGCTTAACCTCAGAGTTCTTTCGAGATCGGCTTTTGGAAAAGAAGTTGCAACTTGTTGATATAAGTATTCTATTAATCCTATTAAGCCCTAGGCCGGGATGTCACATCTTGCATCTATCCAATACCATAGTATTATGAGTTTGTTTGCATATTAAGCCAGACTATATAGTTGGTTATATTTGTTACTATTATATTTAAATTTATAGACTCATGTCGACTATATTTTCTTTTAGAAACCATACTATAGATTACACATATTAAAAGGAAGTGATGATCTATGATATGTTTTCATTAATTTATATGTAAGCATGTAACAACTTGCATATTGAACCAACTAAAAAGAGGACTAACTTAATGGCACAAATAAACCACATTTACTAATAATAGTAGTTCTTTAGGATTTTCTTAAAAAAGGCCACTAAACATTCAATTAAACAAGACAAACAATTTTACTTTTAATTTACGCTTAATTTGGTAGGCACATTTTCCAATAAAACTAAATAAATACTTTTGAAACATGGCATGTGTTCATGCGTATCATACATAATTGTTTATACCGATGAATTAAATATTATATATTTTGAAGCTAACAAATAGCTTGGAAAAATTATCTAAGCAATACCGATGAAGAAAAATTACGGAGTAACAGTACTTTTGAAACATGGCAGGTGTCATCCGGTTGATATTCCGCCTATATAAGATTTTCAAACACAATCTAAAATACATTCCCATGCAATGTGCGGGCTACCTTCCTAGTTAAATAAAAATAACTAGGACCAACATGTTAGTGACATCAACCTCTCTTCTTCCTCCTCTACCCCTGCTCTCTCCCCCATCTCACCCTCAGCTTTGTTTCCAACCACCGCCATTGGCGCGAGGCAGTGGTCTCATCTGGTGTATCTCTCATCAACCTCACATGTGGGAAGTAGCAGTCGTCCTTGGTGGCGGCTGCAGTTTTGTTTGGTGCCATCAGGGATGACCACCTCAAGGCAGCATCCAGGTAACTTGTGGTCAAGGTGGAGTTGCAGATGAGTCAGAGAAAAGGAAGCGTTGCGTAATGACTCCGCCAAGAGAATGGCACAGAGCACAAATGGATCAAGTGACGAAGGTGCATAGCGGGTAGATCGATCTTACCCGGTGCCATCGCATCTCGATCTGCTTAGTTGGCCTCTCAATCGCCATGCTCATCTCATCGACCATCGACACAGCCATCGATGAGGACACAACTAGTTCAGATATAACCATGACTACCTTATGTATTAATCAAATAAAGGTGCATGTGTTATACATTAGATTTACTTGTTATATATTTGAACAAACGTTGCTACACAATGAGTTTTGTGTGTTTTTGTTTACAGAGGTACTTGCTTGGGCGAAGGAAAAGAGACCGAGCATAACTAATGCATAGATGATTAAAGAAGTTGATTGGGTACCAAATCAAGACCTTCTACAAGTCTACTTCTACCTCACCATGTCACTTTTGGCCCATAGAAGACAAGAGATCAAGTTATACAAGTTTTGGATTCGGACTCAGGCCTCCTTATAGCATCAACTTCAAATGGACCTAGCCACTGTTCTGGAAGGAATTTCAGGACTCATGAGTACCTGTTGGAAAGCTTATGGAGTCTACTTTCTGATGGATTTGGTTCCACATCAAAATTCCTACTAAGTTGCCGGGAAACTGCAAAACAAGCCATGTATCTCATCCAGTCCGAATCTGATTTGTGTTTTGGGCCTTGTAATTGTGTCGTGGGCTTAGCTCAAGGGGGTGTGCACCCTAGGGCAACCCTAGGACGTCCTTAATCATATTTATTCAGTAGCCGTCACCATTTAGAGTCGGGTTTTGCTTAGATTATTCTGTCAAGAACAGTTTCGCCGCTAGATCGGTTTGTGGAACCCCAAATTCGAGTGCTTAATCATTCATATGCAATTTGGTTGCAATCTATCTTGTTCTCGCTTGTGTTCTTCGATTCGCATGCAGGGATTAGCCTTCTCGGTGAGGTCAACCGGGTTTCGGCACGGTTGATAACCAGAGGAGATGTGGTGCTGCGATTGCGGGGCTCAGTAGCGTGTTCGTTCAGAAGCCGGATCGAGTTGTGTCACGACTCCGTCCAACTCAACTGTTTATCAATACCTATCGGAAGATCGGGACCTAACTCCTCATCAGCCATCGTTGTCCCATGACGACCACTTCTGTCATCGTGCTGCCCTCGTTCCCCCTGCTTAGTTGTCAGACCACCAGAACATGCTTCCTGGAAGTGGAACTCTTGCACAGCGAGGCAGGTAGCCCTGGAGATTGATGTGGAGGTAGTGAAGCTTGCCATGGCGCTGCTGTGGATGAGATTGGGATGGACGGTAGGGTGCACTTGTGTGGATGATATAGATACCGAGTACCCATACAACCTATATATTTCATTAGGAGGTAGACTAGATCCATGTATTATGTATATATATAGAGTAAAACATGGTCATCATATTGTCTTAATTAGCTAGGTATAGATAAATAGATAGATAGATATAGATGTGTTGGGGATTTAGGGCCTAATCAAAGCATGGATGAGCTTCGCTCATAAGGATCTGATCCCTCGTTTAGTGTTGAGCTCATATTTATGACCTTAAGCCAACAGCTCCTATCCCTGTCAAGTCTTACGTTTTCTTTTACAGCCCTATATACCAAAAAGGAATAAATCATCAGCTATATATTGTGACACAGTTGGACATATCAGAGTTTTTACATATTATGTGGAGAGTTTAAATAAATACCATATCGTGTGTGGTTCCTACAAGTTCCTCCTTTTCTCTCTTCCAGTGTGATCCCACTCTCTGCACCTCCTTTCCTATCCTACCTACCAACAAGTGAGACCGTGGTGCTCCTGAATCATTACGAGCGACCTGGTTCTTACCCACCAAGCCACCGGAGACGGATCTGACATGTGAGCCCTAGAATCAGCCAGCCCACATATCAGCATTTAATTTGACAATTTGACGCTTTCCGAAAACTAATTTCGCAAATGAACCGCAGCCAAAACTTATTTAAAAATGACCCTTTTGTTCAACGTCAAGTATGGTATTGAACTTAGATATATCAGCATCAAATAGCACGGCGTTGAATGCACGTTGGCACGCCAACTTAGCCTCCCATCCGCGGTGGTACAGCATTCAGCACCAGTTAACGTGGCGCTGAGGTGTCTAAGTTCAGCGCTATACAATTTTGGCGCTGAACAAAAGGGTCATTTTTAAAAAAAGTTTTGGCCATGATTCATTTGCGAGATTAGTTTTCGGAAAGGGTTAAATTGTCAAATTAAATGCACGTATCAGTACCTCATGTAAGAGAACAGTACTACATCTTAAGCCACTACAATTCTTATCAGGATTTGCTTAGGAAATATAAATTGTAATGAGAGCCACAAATAAATAGAAGCAAGATTTACTGTGCAAGTTACAATGGATTTGATGTGGAAAAGGTGATCCATACGATTTGGCATACCTCTAGTGAAGTAACGATCTTTAACACCAGTTGAAAACCCTCCTTTAGTAATGGTTATTTCAATCGGTTTAGTACGGACTAAAAATGTTTTCAGTGACTTGGACTTTTAGAACTAGTAATATACTAAAGCATCTTTAGTATCGGTTTTTAATCTAACCGAGATATTTGTGATTTTGGGTACCATGACGAAAGATTAGTTCTCCAGTAGCGTAGACAAAAGAAAGATGTGGGGAGATAATGGAAATTGGTTTTCAAAATTTCATGCATGTCACTAGATATTGTATAGTCTTATCATTCGTCGTTACTATGTTGTCATTTTCCCAAAGCTAACTGTAGGATCGAACAACAAGAACTAAGTCAACCAGAGGCGGGGTGAATGGTTGTAATATCCAAAAACCAAAACTTTTAGCAGAATTAAAAGTTACCATCGAATCGATGAAACGTGGTATGATCGGAGAAGTTGCGCCTGGAAGCCGCCGGTCTGACCGCCGAAATCTGCTGTCGTCGCCTGTAGTTGCCGCCGGTCTGATCGGTGCGACGCCATCGGTCTGACCGCCGGTGTCCCACCGGTTGAACCGCCGAACCTGAGCAAACACAAATCGAAAAACTCTCAAAGTAGATGATAACTTTATTACTTCTCTATGTGTGTTACAAAGTGCAACAACAGCACGCCTCACAAAAATCTCGACTAAACTCGAAACCCTAACTATTCTCTCGACTCAATGCTCTATAAAGCGATACCGGGAGGCCACACCCTCCCTCTCTATTTATACATGAGATAGGTAGCCTAAAGCTACGAACCAAACTCATACACGAAGTCCTAATCTCTCTAGGAAACCTTCCCGTACAAGAAACCAACTTTACAAACTCCAATTGTACCAAATTTGGACTTCTTACAAATTCAACTCTGCATCCCATACGTACACAATATCTCCATCATATGCCATATGGAATCTTCTCCAACCACGCACATCAATCTTTAGCCTAAGTGTCCCGCATGATATCTGACCGTTCGGACGTCACCTTATCTCCAAGTTGACTCCCGATTCATCACCGGCAATACTCTCCCGCGGCGTCAAGATTACCTACACATGAATTAACCAAGAAACTATATTCCAAGGACAAGCTATCTCCAACTTGACTCATTGTTAGCAAAAAAAAAACAGTATTACATACGCATAGTATCCATCTAGAAGTCATAAACACAAATTACCCATGGATATCCAACGAAACAACCCGAAACCAAAACCGACAAAAAGTCGGCCGGTCAGACCGCGGGCTAGCCGGTCTGACCGCTCGCACACCTTCGGTTTGACCAGCAGCACTTGCCAGGTCTAACCGGTTCCTATAATACAGCAGTCTCTGTTCATCACCTGCAAATCCAATCATCTCCAAAACCACTTCACCAATAATCTCCAAATATCAAAACCAATAATCTCATATGTCAATTGTTCATCACAAAAATTCCTATGGAATGCCTCTTCCCATGCAAGTTTTGGAGGAAATTTAGCATGAGGTAGAACCTCATGTTAAGAATCCTTTGAGTTTTTATCTCTCCTCAAATTCCTGTGTTTTTCCTATAGCTCAATCAAACGATCATTCCTATATTTTTCCTATGTTTTGTAATCCTCTGTTTTACATTTGTATTCCTACGAGAATCCTATGTTTTTCCTATTCCTCCATTTTTTCATTCCTGTTATTCAAAGGGGGCCTAAAAATCAAACACACTTTATTCTACACTAACATGTGTCCCAATCTTAATCAAACTTCACCCTACATAAAACTGTGACCTGCCATAATAGACTTCTTGCTGTAAATTAGACAGAGAGCCAACTTTTGTCTCTTCGTTTCCAATTCTTGTACAACAGCGCATGACTAGTTTATATGTTCCTCATTTCTGTAAATTCTTTGCATACTTCAACTGTTACTCTGTTAGCAATTATTGCATTCCGATCGTGCTATAGTGGTCGAACTGTTTTTATAGTTGACTTACTAGAAGGAAAAGAAAATCTAAGAGAACTACACCACTATCCTAATAGTCCCACCTATTTTCACTGTCTGACAGTGCTAGTTTACAAATAGGCATGCCTGGGGCATCTTAAAATCTATGCAGGTTGCTTCCAAAAGAAAACTGTAACAACTGTTAGAGCAAGCAATCCAAGCATTTTCTACAATGTTAATGCTTGGTGCCCTTTGATTTCATCCTGTTGGTTGGCTAAGCCCACTTGAAGGTCGGTGAGTTCGTGATATACCGCATTCTTAAGTGGGCTACGGTAAGGATTTATCAGAAAACGCTGAATTATCATAACAGGAGAATGGAATCATGCGGTTGGTCTAGCTAGGTCACTTCAAGT
Organism: Oryza meridionalis; assembly: GCA_000338895.3. Taxonomy (NCBI): domain Eukaryota; kingdom Viridiplantae; phylum Streptophyta; class Magnoliopsida; order Poales; family Poaceae; genus Oryza; species Oryza meridionalis. The sequence goes on along the minus strand of CM002535.2, from coordinate 8,636,650 downwards.
TATTTTGCCAACAACCAATTTCCAACTAAAAGCAGCACCTTGGATCTACGGCTAGAACAAAATTCTAACCTCTGTCCAATAGATGCTCGAAACAACATGGATATACCTGTTGGGCGCTCTACATTTTCGGCTGCAAGTGTTAAAAGGGGACAGCATTCTTCCCCACTAAAATCTTGGGAGATGTCAATTTTTTGAAGCTAATCATAGGGTCATGGTGGACTCTGGAGGGACTGTCTCATCATGGGTCATGATCATCAATTCATCATACTTGGTGGGTTTCTTGTGCATTTTTTGTTTTTTTTTCCCATTTTAGATATAAATAAAAGAACTGCAGGAGCTCCTTCTTTTTCATTTATCGCTGCAACCGAGTATCCTGTTGTTAATGCTTAACTTAGGAATATTGAATACCTTAGAGTCAGCCAAACACTTAGGAATATGGAAGAAGATTCTTTGACTTGTTTTCCTCTAACTTTGAGTCACCATTATATAGGCGTGTTGAACCTATATGATAATGACCCACATAGAGGACAGTATATTAGAGGATCTCAATCCGACCTAGAATCATGTGTACACATGATGGAGCAAAGTGGTAGAGCCTGTTGTTGCTTTTGTGGTCAACTGCAAGGTGGGCGTAATGCGATGTAGAGGTGCAGAATAAAGGCATAGCAGGGTACAGCCAGCCTACGGTGCGTATGCTTTTGTGGTCAACTTGCTTATGCCTACCTGAATCGTCTCACTGCACTATCGTTGCTATTAGCCCGTGTTGCTACACATCTTTTTCTACTTGTGCTGTTTATTACATAGTCGAATGAGATACTTGCTATCTTAAACAGCCTTGTATATATTGCTATTGGTGCCTCCTTCGTTGGTCTACCACATGCTTTGTGCTATGTGTGTCTGTGGCAGCTCTCACTCTGTCTCTGAGTTTTATACACAACAATACATGCATTGTTTGATAATCCCTCTATTTCAGATTATAAGTTGTTTTGACTTTGGTCAAAGTTAAATTACTTTAAAATTAACCAAGTTTATAGAAAAAAAAGAGTAATATTTTAAATTCAAGATAAATATATTAGGAAAATATATTCAATTATCAATTTAATAAAGCTAACTTCGTGTTGTAAATAATACTATATTTATCTACAAACGTAGTCAAACTTTAAGTAGTTTGACTTTGGTAAAGCGAAAACAACTTATAATCTGAAATGGAAGGAGTATATATGATGCATATGCATCTTTCGGGGAAAAAGAAAATAAACCTTGAACGCGTGACTAAACTTGATTGTGTCAGTGAAAACGAACCCTTTTCCTTGTTTCTTAGGGGGTATTTAGATCCAGGAGTGTAAAGTTTTGGCGTGTCACATCGGGTATTATATAGGGTGTCGCATATGGTGTTCGAGCGCTAATAAAAAAACTAATTACAGAATCAGCCAGTAAACCGCGAGATGAATTTATTAAGCCTAATTAATCTGTCATTAGCATATTACTATAACACCACATTGTCAAATCATGGAGCAATTAGGTTTAAAATATTAATCTCGCAAATTAGTCGCAATCTATATAATTAGTTATTTTTGTAGCCTATATTTAATACTTCTTGTGGGTGTTCAAACGTTCGATGTGAGAGGGCGTAAAATTTTTGTATGGGAACTAACAGGGCCTTAGTTAAGAAATGTGCCAAACACATTTGATTTCTGCATGACATACGCATGGTTAACAAATAACAATAATGCCATATGTATGTGGCTCTGAGAGTCTGAGATCCACCACCATGTCATGAGACGATCTCAACAAGAAAAAGAAAACAGAGAGAGAGGGGGATGTCATGGGACATGAAAGACATAGCATGCACGAGAAGAATCTCAAGATTTGGTGGCATATATCATGATTGGCAATTGATCCACGATGGCACAACACAATCACTAAGCTAGTAAGTCGTGTCAAATCATTGTAGAGCCAAGAGTTGACTCCCTGCAGGAGCAAGATCAGCAAACAGCAATTCCTCCTTGCATGCTCCATGTACAATTCAAGTGGAGGCTCTAGCTACACGAACTTCCATACATGAAATCCAATATCGTATATAATGGCAGCTATGGAGAGATCCTCAAGAGTCATATGTAGGGTATACATTTACAAGGAGGGCGGTAGCTTGAACCTAGAAAGTATGTATCACAGCTGGGGTAGCAATGGCAGTGGCAGTGGCAGTGGCAGTAGCACCTCCTCGTCTTCCTCATCTCGTCCATTCAATAGTATCAGGATGGATGGTGCCGTCTTACCAGTCTCGTCTCATCAACCGCCGCCGTCCAGCGACCACTCACTGACGGAGGAGGAGCTTCCGAGGGCGACGGCGGCGGTGGGAAGGTACAGTGCGGAGGAGCGGCGGGAGCGCATTGAGAAGTACCGGAGCAAGCGAAACCACCGCAACTTCGAAAGGAAGATCACCGTACGTGGATTACATATTCAGTTTCCTTATAAGAATATAATACACAATCTCGCATAAAAGCCCACTTGCTAATTAATTTATCTTTTACACACTTATTTATGTTTGTATTGTGTTTCGCAACAAAAGTTAGATACAAAAGTATATAACAACAATCGTGATTTAGAGTTTGTATTGTGTATCGGTAAAAAAAAAATGTAATTTTTTGAATCATGTATTGGGTGTGTGGAGTATATATATTTTTGTTATTTTTTATGCCAAATTGGTTGGATAGAGTCTGTGCGATTTTCTTAACAAATTTTGCCAAAAAAATTATCTATCCACGGTAGAATTCCGATAATTCCAATTATCTTGTTTACCACTACCCTCCAATACTTTTTGCTACCGATAATGAAAACCCTAAGAGGGTCTCAAAACCCACAAGCCCATATTGTCTGCATTGCTATTTTCTTTTTTTTAAGTACCTCTCTATCTAACTACTACACACATATACTAATATTGGATATTATTGGATTGCATATGCATGCAGTATGCTTGCCGGAAGACGCTCGCCGACAGCCGGCCTAGGGTGAAGGGCCGTTTCGCCCGCAACTCCACCACCGGCGATGCTGCCGACGGCAGTCAATCGACGGGATTAGCAGAAGTAGTGTCCTCACCGCTGGCAACGACCAATGCAATGTGCAATGACGACGACGACGGTGGCAGCGGTGACTTACCCGAGTGGTGGCCAGCAATGAAGGAGGCGCTGGCGAGGCAGGAGGACGATGACGAGGACCTACTCGCCGCCTACCTCGGCGTCTCCTCCATCAACCTCTACTCTCCGCGCGGTCATTCATCATGAGATGAGATTATTAATTGCGTCATCGCAAGCCCGACACACTCATTACATACATGGGTGTTATACTTACTACAGCTTTCTTGTTTCACTCTATGGCTTTTACGACAAGTTACTTAGATTATGTTTTGCCTAATTTCAACAAGGTGAAAGTTTGATTAGCCTATTTAACATGGTCTGTCCAAACCATTTTTGTCTAGCATTGCGATCGAAAAACAATTAAAATTCAGAATAATAGATACTTCATCCGTCTCAAAATATAAGAGATTTTAGAGGGATATAACATATGTCCTAGTACTATGACTCTGGATAGGTTTTCTGTATAGATTCGTAGTATGTGCTAGGATCTGTCACATCCCTCTAAAATCCCCTATATTATGGGATGAAGGGAATAACTACTCCAAAATATTTCAGGACGGAGATGCTTCAAATCAAGCATTCAAAGTAAGGTAAAATATCAAAAGCATCATCCCACACATTTCTTCACCACACTACCTCCTACCTTATTCTGTAGAGCTTACCTTGCTTTCTCTTTCCCCGGTCATTATCTCCTCTCTCTCCCCTATATCATCCATGACAGTGGCGGCCTTTCGTCGGTCAAACTTGACTTTCCTCAATGGCAGCATGGCACGATGGCAATGGACTGCAGGCCGTTGGTGGCAATGAACAGCGCCTAGTGCCAAGCCCAACAATGACTGGCCACTAGAGAGGAGGAAGTAGATATGGACTTTTTCTAAAACTAGGAAGGTGGCCCGCGCATGCGCGCACTTATATTATTAAAAGGTAAGATTTTTATTGTTTGTTCAAAAATTTTGTCTCATAAATTAAGGGAAAACTAAAGTTCAGATACCGTTATTTTGCAATATTAAACTAAAGTTCGGATACTGTTATTTTGCAATATTTTTTTAATAATTTAAGGGTTATATTTTTTTAAGGTATCTTAAAAATCCATTCACAAACTTTTTAGTAGAAGATGGATTAAGTCCTTACGACTTTTGAATCATGTTTTCTTTCTCGAGTAAATAATAAATTATTGCTTGTAGTATGGTTACAAATGAAAAATACGGGAGCAAGATACTCAAAATTCTTGTGATTAAATCATCTCATGAAGACGTATGACATAATAAGAAAGGGAGGGAAGCATATACATGGAGAAAAAAATAAAGGGAAAAATGAAAATGTGGAGGGGAAGAGTAGGTACCCACGTACGTAGGTGCGTACCGAAGGTGAGAGGTGGGACCTCGTAGTATTTAGTTTGTTCTAAGATCAATTTAATCTAATGGTTTTGTTAACAACCAAATTTGGTAATATCGGCATCGGGAAAGAAGATTAGATCGAAGTGAAGTCAAAGGCGGAGATCGAATTCGAGAACAGAGCAGGAATCGGCTGGAGTCCAGATCGGCTACGATTAGGATTGGCTGGGTCTAAGTCGGACTAGGTAAGCCGATGCAGCCGATTCCGACAATACAACTTGGTGTATGACATCGGGTTGAATTGAGGTGCTTCAAGATGATTACCGCACATGGATAGAGTCCAGAGAAGACAATTGTATCTATTAATTATAATATTTTATGTAATTTCCTTAGAGATATGCTTGGGCAAAAGTCTGCCGCAAAGACTTATGGTATCTTAGAGTTTGTTAGAGATAATAGCCGTGTCCGGTTTGGATATATTGTAATTATTGGGTATAAATAGACCCGAGCCCTATGTAATTTGGAATCTACACACGTTCAATACAATCTCAGCGCATCGCCACCTTTTTGCTTTTGTTTTATTTCGACGAGTTCTTGCTTTCGGGTTGAGCTGCATCGGTTTCGATCTTCAACAAGAGGTAAAACTTGTTATGATGGATTGTGTTCTCGGGATTAGTGCTTCCATCTTTACGACACTCTAATTTTGTCTATGTAATTCGTCAAGTTATCATATATCTTACATAATCTTCGACAATATCATTATCTAACCTACAATCGGCTAACATCTGTCGACAGAAGGCAGCCGATTAGGTTAAATAGCGATGTTGACCTAGATTATATAAGATATCTACCACTTTATGAAACATCCAGCGGCTTGATTGTCTAGATATTGTTCTTCTTTTCATACTTAATGCTGCATCAGTTGAGTTTGATCTATTAAGTCGTCCTTAGAATTTCAATCTCTAGCCTGCCTTCTGGTTGCCGATTAGAGTAGTATCGGAGTTTTAGCCGATCTTATCTGATTTAACCATATTCGTTCTATATGCTTCATTGACATGTTAAATCCGCCCTTTACGTCAAGATCTTATTGCATTTAAGTATATTAGGCTTTTGTTTGATATACTATACTTGTTTTGATATCTTGATATAGAGTAGTATCGGAGTATTAGCCGATACATACTAGATCTATCTGATCGGCTATGCTATAAATATATATAATGCTGTTATTAATATATACTTCGATCTAAGTTCTCAAAGATAAATGATATGTCATCGGCACCTAGCCGATCGGCTATCATTTATAGATTTAATCGCGGTCTCTTTGTTTCTATTTCTTGTTGATTGCAGGATCAAATCAACTGGCACGCTAACACACCCGAAGGCGAGCTTTGGACCTGCACTGGAGTTAAGCAGATCTCCCAGGCCTCGTGTTTTCTGTCAACACGCTTTTGGCACGCCCAGTGGGACCGATAAGAAGTCAGCAAGCAATTCTTCCTCATGGCCGAGAAACCACCGCTGTCGCCATCCTCGGCTAGTCCAGGCACTGTTAAGGAAATGATCCAGAAGTTGGGATTGACTGACGTCAATGAAGGAAACGTTGTGCCCATCGATCAGGAAAAATTCACACCTAAGCAGAAGAAAGATTTTGAAGCAATGTTGCAGCAAGCACGGGATCAGTTCTTGAACTCATTCATGTAGACCCGCAAGGGGACACTTGTTTAGAAGTACAAAATAAAAGTGGTTGCTAATGATCCTGGGACCAGTTCTTCTAAGGATGGAGATGGGAAACAAGTTCCAGACGGCTCGGCTCAACCGAGTGACAAAGGTGCTACCGATGGTTCTATAGGAAATCAAGGTGACAATTCTCAAGGAGTCCATGGAGTTCAAGGTGACGGAGTGCATGGAGTTCAAGGTGATAGTGCTCGGGGGTAGCAAGGAGGAAATCTTAATCAGAATAGTGATGCGGCACAAGATTTTTTCAATAATTTCCAAGACCGGGTTGACAACGCTGTGCATCATGCTTTGATCGATCAGTCTGGGGTGTTAGTCAATACCTTATCAAACATGATGAAGTCAATAGCCGATGGTTCAATAGCTGAGCATCAGGCTGCAGGCCCAGTTTATTTGCAAGGAGGTGTCTTTCCAAATTATCGGTCTTTGATCAGCGATGTTCAGCCATCTATTCAGGCGGTTCCCTCCATTGCACCATCAGCTCAGCCGACGGCGCCGGCATCGACTCCCTTGCCTGCTCCGTCAGCGATGGCACCAGGCCAGTTAGTGAACCCTCGGTTGTTAATGAGAGAGCAGCCATAGCATAGCGGGTAGGTTGCGAATCGGCTGACCCAAGATCAGGTTGCTGCCATGTTTCTGCAACCTCAACCTGCTGTCGATCCAATAAAGCAGCAACCGATTCAACAGACACTCCCAGTTCAACAGGTTGTACAACCAATCCAGCAACAGGTTGTGCAACCAGTTCAGCAAACACCACCAAGGCAGCAGCCTATGCAGCCGATTCAGTAGACACCGTTAAGACAGCAAATCGTTTAGCTGATTCAGCACCGAGGTTCAATAAGCGCATTGGCCGGGTTTGCAACGCCTGGTGGTCAGCCTCTACAACAATTTTTAAATCAAGTTGTCCCAGAACACTTGGTTCACCACGTACAGCCGGATGGCATAGTAATGCCTCAAGTTGTTCCTGAGCACTTAGCACGTAATATCTAGCCGAACCTTCATAATTACTAAGGGGGCAACTTGAATTATCAATATCAGCCTCCTTCCCCACAAGCCCAATATCAACCAGGGGGACTGGCTCAACCCCAGTTTGCGTCTCAATATGGTCAGTTCGAGCCCATGCAATAATAGTCACAGGGAGCAGCTCAGCAACGACCGTGGGCCGATGTGATTGCTGACGTAATAAGGGAACAGTTTGGGCTTAAACCAAAAGAGACTGGAAGCTTGTATCGGCAGCCTTACCCTGAGTGGTTTGAGAGAGTTCCTCTTCCCAATCGGTTCAAAGTTCCAGACTTCTCCAAATTTTCGGGACAAGATGGTGTGTCAACTTATGAGCACATTAGCCGATTTTTAGCTCAGTGTGGTGAAGCATCGGCTGTAGACACTTTGAAGGTTTGGTTATTCCGGTTATCTTTGTCTGGATCGGCTTTTACTTGGTTTTCCTCTTTGCCGTATGGGTCGATCAATAGTTGGGCCGATTTGGAGAAGCAATTCCACAGCTATTTCTACAGTGGGGTTCATGAGATGAAATTATCTGACTTGATGGCGATTAAGCAGTGGCATGATGAACCTGTGCACGAGTATATTCAGAGATTCAGGGAGATGAGGAACAAATGCTTCAGCTTGAGTTTAACTAATGCCCAGTTAGCCGATCTAGCCTTTCAGGGTATGATTGCTCCGATTAGGGAGAAATTCTCGTCTGAAGACTTTGATAGCTTGTCACATCTGATACAGAAGGTAACCTTGCATGAGCATAGGTCTGCGGAAGTTAGGAAAAGCTCTAAGAAGGTTAATCATGTTTGTCCTTACATGTATGGGTCGGATGACGATGAGGACAATTCTGAAATAGCTGCAGCCAAATGGGTGAGGAGTAAAAAGGTCATACCGTGCCAATGGGTAAAGAGTTCTGGAAAAGAAGAGAAGTATAATTTTGATATTACTAAAGTTGACAAGATCATTGATCTGCTACTCCGAGAGAAGCAAATTCAACTCCCTGCTGGTCATACAATTCCATCGGCTGAGGAATTAGGCAAAAAGAGGTATTGCAAATGGCATAATTCTGGATCCCACTCTACTAACGATTGCAAGGTTTTTAGACAGCAGATTCAGGTGGCCATTGAGGGAGGCAAGATTAGGTTTGATGATTCCAAAAAGCCAATGAAGGTCAATGGTAACCATTTTCCTGTTAATATGGTGCATACAGCTGGCCAAATAGCCGATAGGGTCCGTGCAAGGGGTTTTCAGGTGAATTCAGCTAAGGTTATTAACAAATATCAGAGGAGGTATGAGAAGCAGCAGGAGAAGCATCATGAAGAATACGATGATGGTTTTGATCCTCATTGGGGTTGTGAGTTCTTTAGATTCTGCTGGAATGAAGGTATGAGGCTGCCATCTATTGAAAACTGCCCTGGGTGCAGTGACATCATCGAGAGCTCAAGCCGATCATATAATAAGGGCAATCGGCTATGGCAGACAAGAGTTTCTGTTCATCAAAGATTAGGTCCAGTGAATCAAGATCATGGCCAAGAGGACAATGTAATCAGAAAGAATCAATGGTGTCCTTCTGGTATTTTCACGAAGAATCAGAAGAGAAGGGTTCAAAGATTGAGGAACAGGGAGCGCCTTCAGGAGGTCGAATAAGAAATTAATCATCGGCTGAAGAAAGCAAAGCCGAGGCAGGAGTGGCGTGTTAAGAATCAGGTTCCTATAGCCGATGATGTTGCAGCCGATGAGGCAAAGAGGTTGGCAAAGGGGAAGAGTGTTGTGACGGCACCGGTTAACATGGTCTTTACCTTGCCAGCCGAATTCGGGATCGATCAAGCCGATATCGACGAGGTGGAAGAGGAATCAGCTAAGTTGGTTCTATCACCAGAACAGGCAGTGTTCGAGAAACCTGAGGGGACAGAGAATCGGCATCTTAAACCATTGTATATAAACGGCTATGTCAATGGGAAGCCGATGTCTAAAATGATGGTTGATGGTGGGGCCGCGGTAAATTTGATGCCTTTTGCTACATTCAAGAAGTTGGGTAGAAATGCCAAGGATCTCATCAAGACAAATATGGTGCTCAAAGACTTTGGTGGTAATCCATCGGAAACCAAAGGTGTTCTAAATGTGGAGCTGACAGTCGGCAGTAAGACTATTCCTACCACGTTTTTTTGTCATCGATGGGAAGGGTTCTTACAGCTTATTGCTTGGAAGGGATTGGATTCACGCCAATTGTTGCATTCCTTCAACTATGCATCAATGTTTGATTCAGTGGCAAGGCAACAAGATAGAGATCGTGCCAGCCGACAGGTCAGTTAATGTTGTCAGTGCCGATTTAGCTCTTTGGGAGATGGATGGCCTTGATTGTTTATCTGGAAAAGTTTGGGATGGAGATTTTCTAAAAGTGTCCGATTCTGATATACAGCCAATTGAAGATGGAGAACCCAAGCTATTATTTTGAGGGCGTCGTGGAGGGTTCAAATGTCTACACTTAGGACACGGTATATGATCTCGATGACAAGCAAGGTCAAGGTTTCATGTCGGCTGATGATTTGGAAGAAATAGATATAGGTCCAGGCGGTCGGCCAAGGCCGACATTTATTAGTAAGAACTTATCTCCAGAATTTAGAACCAAGCTGATAGAGCTCTTGAAAGAGTTTAGAGATTGATTCGCTTGGGAGTTTAGAGATTGATTCGATTGTAGAACATCGGCTACCTATCAAACCAGAGGTTAGGCCACACCAGTAACCTCCGAGGAGATGTAAAGCCGATATGCTTGAACCTGTCAAAGCTAAAATTAAACGATTGTATGATGCTGGTTTTATTCGTCCTTGCCGATACGCTGAATGGGTTTCTAGTATAGTTCCAGTTATTAAGAAGAATGGCAAGGTTAGGGTGTGTATTGATTTCCGAGATCTGAATAAAGCCACACCGAAGGATGAATACCCAATGCCAGTAGCCGATCAGCTAGTTGATGCTGCGTCAGGGAACAAAATTTTGAGTTTTATGGATGGAAACGCAGGATATAATCAAATCTTTATGGCTGAAGAAGATATCCATAAGACAGCTTTTAGATGCCCTAGTGCAATCGGCTTATTTGAATGGGTTGTCATGACTTTCGGCTTGAAGAGTGCTGGAGCTACATATGAAAGAGCCATGAATTACATATATCATGATCTAATCGGCTGGTTGGTTGAAGTCTACATCGATGATGTGGTTGTTATGTCTAAGGAAATAGAGGACCATATAGCCGATTTGAGGAAGGTTTTCGAGAGAACCAGATAATATGGCCTGAAGATGAATCCGACAAAATGTGCTTTTGGTGTATCGGCTAGCCAGCTTTTGGGATTTCTTGTTCATGAGAGGGGGATTGAGGTGACTCAAAGGAGTGTTAATGCGATCAAGAAGATTCAGCCCCCGGAAAACAAGACCGAATTGCAGGAGATGATCGGCAAGATTAATTTTGTTCGAAGGTTTATTTCTAATTTGTCTGGAAAGTTAGAACCTTTTACACCATTGTTGAGATTGAAGGCCGATCGGCAATTTACTTGGGGGGCAGAGCAACAAAAAGCTTTAGATAATATCAAAGAATATCTTAGCTCTCCTCCTGTTTTGATTTCTCCACAGAAAGGGATACCTTTTAGATTGTATCTGTCGGCCGGTGAGAAGTCAATTGGCTTAGTCTTGATTCAGGAGTTGGATGGAAAAGAACGAGTTGTATTTTATCTCAGTCGTCGGCTCTTGGATGCTGAAACTAGATATTCCCCTGTAGAGAAGTTATGCTTGTGTCTTTATTTTTCGTGTACAAGGTTGAGGCATTATCTACTATCCAACGAGTGTACTGTTATATGCAAGGCCGACGTTGTCAAATACATGTTATCGGCTCCAATATTGAAAGGAAGGGTTGGAAAGTGGATATTTTCCTTAACCGAGTTTGATCTTTGGTATGAGTCGCCGAAGGCGATTAAGGGACAAGCTATAGCCGATTTTATTGTGGAACATCGTGATGATTCAATCGGCTCGGTTGAAATAGTGCCATGGACTTTATTCTTTGATGGATCGGTGTGTACTCATGGTTGTGGTATCGGCCTAGTTATAATTTCCCCTAGGGGGGCATGTTTCGAGTTGTCTTATACTATTAAACCGTATGCAACTAATAATCAAGCTGAGTATGAGGCAGTGCTCAAAGGGTTGCAATTACTCAAGGAAGTTGAAGCCGATGCTATTGAAATCATGGGGGATTCTTTGCTGGTAATCAGTCAATTGGCAAGAGAATATGAATGTAAGAGTGATACGTTAATGGTTTATAATGAGAAATGCCAAGAATTGATGAATGAATTTCGGCTGGTTACTTTGAAGCATGTGTCTCGAGAACAAAATATTGAAGCTAATGATTTGGCCCAAGGGGCATCGGGGTATAAGTTGATGATCAAAGATGTTAAGGTTGAAATCGCAGCAATGACAGCCGATGATTGGAGGTATGATGTGCATCAATATTTGCATAATCCATTTCAATCGGCTTCTAGGAAATTAAGATATAAGGCATTAAAGTATACACTATGGGATGATGAGCTTTATTATCAGACGATTGTTGGAGTGTTACTTAAGTGTTTGAGTGCCGATCAGGCTAAAGTTGCAATCGGCGAAGTTCATGAAGGAATTTGTGGCACTCATCAATCGGCTCATAAGATGAAGTGGTTACTTCGGTGTGCAGGGTATTTTTGGCCGACAATGCTGGAGGATTGTTTCAGATATTATAAGGGGTGTCAAGATTGTCAGAAGTTTGGGGCAATTCAGCGAGCGCCGGCGTCGGCTATGAATCCTATTATTAAGCCATGGCCATTCAGAGGTTGGGGAATTGATATGATCGGTATGATAAACCCACCATCAAGTAAAGGACACAAGTTTATATTGGTGGCGACTGATTATTTCACCAAGTGGGTGGAGGCGATTCCTTTGAAGAAAGTTGATTCTGGGGATGCAATTCAATTTGTTCAAGAACATATAATCTACCGATTTGGTATTCCTCAAACTATTACAACTGATCAGGGTTCAATTTTCGTGTCCGACGAGTTTGTTCAGTTTGCCGATAGTATAGGTATCAAATTATTGAATTCTTCACCTTATTATGCACAAGCTAATAGGCAAGCCGAGGCATCTAATAAAACTTTGACCAAATTGATTAAGCAGAAAATTTCTGATTATCCTCGGCAATGGCATACTCGGTTGGCTGAAGCGTTGTGGTCTTATAGGATGGCTTGTCATGGATCGATCCAAGTCCCTCCTTACAAACTTGTTTATGGGCATCAGGCTGTTTTGCCGTGGGAAGTTAGAATCGGCTCTCGAAGAACGGAATTACAAAATGATTTAACAGCTGATGAGTATTACAACCTTATGGCCGATGAGAGGGAGGATCTGGTTCAGTCACGATTGCGAGCCCTTGTAAAGGTTACCAAGGATAAGGAACGTGTTGCTCGGCATTACAATAAGAAAGTGGTACCCAACGATTTTTCAGAAGCTGAACTTGTATGGAAATTGATTTTGCCGATTGGGACTCGTGATAGTAAATTCGGCAAGTGGTCGCCGAATTGGGAAGGACCGTTCCAAATTTATAAGGTTGTGTCTAAGGGAGCATATATGTTGCAAGGGCTTGATGGTGAAGTCTATGGACGAGCGCTCAATAGCAAGTACTTGAAGAAATATTACCCAAGTGTTTGGGTTAACACATGATCGGCTAGTGTTGCCGATGCATGACAGCCGATGTGTTTACATCGCCTTGAGATGGCCAATATGGTTATATCGCCTTTAGTTGTTTTTTCATGTTGTAATCGGTTGTGGTTTGCCGATGTACAATGGCCGATATTGTTATATCTCCCTTAGTTGTTTTTATAATTTTATCAATGCTTTTGACATTGTAAAATTAGGGGGGCACATATATATCAAAATGCAAAAAATTTTTGAGCGAATTTCAAAGTCATATTAATCGGCACAAAGGATTGTCAAGACAGTAAAGTACTAGAGTATCTTAGCCGATTACAAAGATTTCTAAGTCCTATTACACAAAAGTTATCGAGACAAGTATCGCTGGATAGCCAAAATAGCCCTTTGCCTAATTTGTTCTACTTCTTCAATAGCTTGGGCATCTTGAGCATCAGTTCCAAAGATGACCTTCAGGGACTTGGTTAGGTCAGCAACATTCTTGATAGCCGATTTGAGCCTTACCTTTTGTTCTTCGATAGATTTTGAGAGATCGGCTAGCTTTTTGTGCTCCATATCTAGTTCAGCATTGCATTCTTCAAGCTGTGCCAAGAGATCGATCTTGCGAGCTTCGAGCCGATCAATATTGGATTTGATCGGACCTTCAGATAGCTGATCAAGTTTGGTCTTCTCTTCATGCACAAGCTGCCGATTAGCTTGGATTGTGGCCTCAATCTCTTTGCGCTCACGGCGTTCGGCTAGTCTTAGCTTGGCTTTTTCCAGCTTGAACTGATGTTGCTCGAGATAAGCGGCTGGAGTTAGGACATCGGCCAAATCTTCGGGAATCAGAGCTTGAACTTCATGCAGCCGTGTCCTAATTGATCCACAGTCAACTACCAAACTATCTAAAGAAGAGGCTTCTAGCCGATGAGAGATATCTTCAAGTGTTCTTCTCACATCGTCAGATAGGGGAGCTAGAGCTTTGCTTGAAGTGTCTTCTTCTGCCTCATCAAGATAATCTCGGATGTCAAAAGAGAAAAGATTGGCTAGAACCTGCAGAGACAATTTCGGAAAGAGTAAGAGCTGGGTAAAATGTAGCCGATCTAATTGTTGAGACAAAGGAAAACTTACTGGGATAGCAGGAGCAGTTGGTTGTTCTTCTTCCTCGATGTGATGACTCCCCACAGCCGATGGAGTCTGGTCACTTGACAGTTGTTGTACAGGATGAGGAGGCTGTAGAATAGACAAGTGCTATATAGAGCCAGTTGAGATTGATTAAGCAAAAGAATTAAAGACATCTTACTGGTGGAGCCGAGTTGACAATTGTTGCTGCTGGTTTTTTCTTCACAGCAGTTTTCTTCTTCTGCAACCACAAAGTCTATGAGTAATTGTCACGCCCGGAATTTCTATCCAAAATTCCAAACGCTTACATGTGTGTAAACCCTCGTCCAGGAATCAGCCGAGGCACACAATAACAAATTGATAATAGAGTACAATTATTACTCTAATTAATAGGCGAATAAAATGTCATTACAGAGGTAGATAGTTCCTCTCAAACAATAAAGATCTAAGCATCGGAAAATAAAGATAAACAGCGCAGGCGACTCCACTCCACAGGCAGCTTGCTAAGGACTACGCCAAATCCTCACCACCATCAGCTTCACTGTAGAACTTCTCCTCTGATGAATGATTGCAAGGTGAGTATATGACATACTCAGCAAGCCACGCAGCAAATATGCAAGTGCACAGGATAACCAAGGAAGGCATAATATAGGCTTCTTTGCATAAATAGCATTTAATAAATGTTTCAGAATTTGCTAAAACAGTGAAGTATTAATTGAACAGTATTAATCCAACACTATACAACATACCCTGTTGTATAGGCCCAACCATTCTGAACAACCAACCCCGGTTGCACAGTTCTAATCTCCAAACCAGGAATATACCATTCCAAACCAGGAGATAATCAATTATTACCAGTTAAAGCATCATTCATTATGGTGTGAAGGGTGAGACTAATCACGAAAGACATTGTTAGACCCGCCCATAACCGCGGGCACGGCTATTCGAATAGTTTTACTCTGATCAGAGGTGTACCACTGTACCCACAAGACACAGCCCCACAACATGTCACCATGTGCCTTGATACCACCACGGTACCTCGGAAAGGAGCTGTGACAATACCCCTCGTACAACACAATCCACCACAGTGCACCATTCCTGGATCATAATCACCCCCTTATAAACAAGGCATGGACTCCCCAGCGACCCCCGTGGGCTTATCTCCGCCACTTCTCAGTCTGGTGCTCCGCAATGAACTATGCTATTCAAAAGATAAAGCCGTTGCCCACGCTGGCTTGTGGTTGGCACGGTTAATGTTTCACAACCGAAACTCGTGAACTGGTCCTTAATTGTCATGAGCATGACCATCAAAACCATGTACTCACAACCCACCATTATCAGGTTTTAGTTGTCAAATTAATTAATTAACCAATCACGATTTGCCATCGTGAACTATCATTAAGCCATCATTAAATAACAGTGAATCATAAGTTATCCCATTAATGTACTAAAGTTTCTAAGCAAGGCTAAGCAATTACACCTAATATCTAGTCGAACCAATATAAAGCTCAACTAGTCAAGTTATAACAACCCGAGGTATCAAGGAATAAGATAATCAAGAGCAAAAGGGGCTATAACAAACAATTGGCTAATTCCACCCAATGACATTCGAAAATAAATGCAATAGTTGAATAGAAACAATAGCTTTAAACAGGATCAACATGCTCAAAGGATTGATTAGGATCTGTGTGACTTGCCTTGCTGGCCTTGGAATTCTTCTAAATCTTCTCCTGCGAAAACGGACTCTCCGGAAACGTCGGATTCTAAACAGAAAAGAGCAAAAACACCAAAACAGCACATAAGCAAGCATGAACAGTACATGTGGATATTTTTAACATGTAGATCTCAATTTTAGAAAAATTTAGAGACTTAAACCAACTAAATCCGAGCTAAGATGAATTAATTATGAATTTTTAAAGATTAAATCGGATTAAATCATTTATATAAATTTTAATTGAATTATGACGCAATAATGAATTATTTTTGAAAAAGAAAAGGGAATTATTGCGTCAGCGGGGCTCGGGCGCACGGTGGACCGGGTCCACGGCGACGGTCTACGGGAACGGACGGCCGAGATCGATCGAACCAAAACGAACGGCCGAGATCTTATCGGCTCACGGCCGGCTCACGGGAGACGACGATGCTGACGTCGGCGGTGATGTCACCACCGGCGGCGGCTCGGGCACGCATGCCCGCCGGCGAACGACGGCGCGGCGGCGCGAACGGAGGACACCAACGGGTAGCGGACGGCACGGCGAACTCACCGATGACCAAAACGACGGCGGAAGATGACCGGATGGCGGTGGCGTCGAGGTTGAAGCGGCGGCGGTCTTCGGCTTGTCGACGGCGACGGTGCTCCGGCGGTCTTCAGCGAAAACGGAGGACGGGACGAGGACGGCAACGTGACGGCGACCACGATGACGGCCTTCCCGAGCGACGGCGACGGCGGCGCACGGCTGGAGCGGCGGCGGCGACGGCGGCGCTAGGGTTGCACGGCGCTAGAGCTCTACGGACGGCGAGAAGCGAAGGCGAAGGCGGCGACGGGTAGAGGGGAGCTCGGGGATCCTTTTATAGGGGTCGGAAGGCGGCGGCGAAGCCCACGGCGGCCCGGCGACGACGAAGGAAAGCTAGGGCTAGCTGAGTCCGATTCGAGATCGAATCCGCGAACTTCCAAAGCGAGATAGACGACGATTCCAAAAGAGAAAAGATAGAGGAGCTCCCGGGGATCATTTCCCCTCAATCAATTGCACCGGAGAAGGAAAGGCGCGGCCGAATTTGGAAGGGCGGCGGCGGCGGCGCTCGGCTAGGGTTTCGGCCGGAGGAAGACGACGACTGACGGGTGGGACCCACCTGTCAGCGAGCGAGAGAGAGAGGAGAGCGGCGGCTGCGCGCGCGCGGCTCGACGGACTGGGCCGACTTGGGCCGACTGGGCCGGGGAGGAAAGAGAGGAGGTTTTGGGCCGACTTTCGGCCCAAAGCCAAAAGAGAATTTTAAAAACCTTTTTCAATTTAAATAATTCATGAAATGCAATTTCATTTATTAAAAATACTTCCTTAGCTCAAATAAATCCCAGAAAAATCTAGGAATTATAGAATTAAGCAAAGTATTTAATAAAATTTTATCTAGCCCAATTTTATATTGGAATTTATTATTTAAAATTAAATCTTTTCTTCTAGGCTTTTAAAAATCATTTCTGATAATTCCATTTAAACAATAATTTATTACTTTAAGATTTTTTGGGTGTGACAATAATTAGCCGAAGAGGGAGGTAATTTCAGAAGAAGTCAAAGAGAGATACTTACTCTTGTAAAATGAACGGGGGCAGAAGGAGTTGGAGGCGTTTGCTTGGGTGAAGCCGATGGTGTTCTTTCTGTGTCACTCATTTCGGCTACAGCCTGGTCAACATCTTCACTAATTTCCTCTTCATCTAGAGCTTGTTCAATAGATGGATCCAAGGTGGGCAGATCATCAGTCGGCTTATCAGTCGGTTTAGTTTTCTTGAATTTGGCCTTTTTCTTTGGAGCTAAGGCCAAGGTACTCACGGCCGATGATCTGGTTTTCCTTTTCTTGCCTGCATCGGCTGGTTCCCTGGTTAGGTCGTGAAGGAGAGTTGAAGTCTTGGGGGCATGGTAGCCGATAACACAGGGAGATAGTCCACCTCCATTCGGAATTAAACCTGGAGCATATTCAATGTTCCTGTCACTATTACTTTGATGTGGAGGGGAGGACTCTGTTGTCTGCAGAACAGGAGCAAAAGATTAGTCAAGGAATGAATCGGTTAACCATTATGCAATTTAGTAATGACAAAGTTTACCTGGGGTATGACATCAGGGAATAGATCTGTCATGTACATTGAGGCCGATTGATGAAATAGATGCAGCTTCCATACACCCCACCATCTGTCAAAGTTTTTGCTTCTAAATCCTGCCAACTCAATATTATCAATGCTGCCCAGAGGGGGTCCTGGTAGGTTAAGTAGCCGATCCATCATTAGAGTGGATGTGATTTTTCCTCGGCACTGAATCTTGTCGGCAAATAATAAGCCGATTGGGAGTTGGCCCAATCCAAGTTGTCTGGCCGAGCTTAATGGGTGATAAAACTCGTAGGAGACTTGGATGTTTCTCCCTTGGTGAATGCCGATAGGAAGGATGCATGGGCTGATTGCAGCTATAAGAACTTCTCTGGATTTTTGGAATTTTTCATGATTAATGTCTTCAAATCTAAAGTCTGATGGAAGTTCAAGATCTACTAAGTCTTCATAAGGAAACCAGATCCGTGCATCTTTCTTAAAACCTTCGTAGAAGCTGCAGAACCAGTCCTTGAGCAGCTCAGCTGATAGCTTCGCTCCAGCATCGGTTGGTGTGGATGCATATTCTCCGTATGATGTGCATCTGCGATGAGTGCGTTCTTCTCCATCGTCTCCTACAATCGGCTCTGGCAATGGTAATTCAGCTTCTGTCACAGAGGGCCAATTGACAACCTTCATGACTATCAGGTTTAACCAAGTCTGCAGCAGCCACCATGATCCACCTGCTCCAACTATTGAGCCTACGGCTATTTTAGCCGATGCATTGTTCAACATTTGGTATAGATAACCGAGAAGGATTTTGCCCAAGGGGAATTGTTTCTTTGATTCTAAGGCTTCGGCTACAAATTGCCAATTGGTTGTGGGACCACAGCTGGATCCACAGAAGAGAAACTTTTCTAGCCACATTAGCAAGAAAGCTACGTGCTCCCGAGGAGTGACAGGCCCTTTGCCCATGTATGCCGCTACATAACCAGACCACCCTCCTATGCTTTTGGTCTTGAAATCAAATAGGTTCTTGGTGTTCATACTCATAGGGTTAGCCGATGAAGTTACATCTAATCCAGTAATCATGATGATGTCGATCAAAGTTGGAGTCATCGGCCCTTGGTTGAATAAGAAGGCATTGATGGTGTTGGACCAGAAATAGGTGGCGGCGGCCATCAGAGGTTCATCCTTAGCAGAATTGGCTATGGTGAGAGCAAGCGCTTGGCCGATCCCAATCTCATCCCAGTGAACTTTCTTACTAGCCGATACGCGTAGGTACCAGGTGGTCCAGCTCTTATCAGGGGTAAGTTTTTCGAGAGATGGCCAAGACTTGAAGGTATTCTTCCAGTGACCCAAGTTAGGGTTGGCTAGTCTAAAGGGGATTCTGTTGGTTTCACCGATGATGAAATCAGTGGGGTCAAGATTGCCGATTGGGCCAAGAAAATAGTGGTTTTTGTGCGATAGGCTGGGAATCGCGACTAGGTTGGAAAGGTGCTGCAAATCCAAAGGAACCGGGAAGTAGAAAACATGATGAGAAAAGGAGAAATCGATTTCATGCGAGGAAAAGGGATCTAGCCGGTGAGAACTTACCTCAGCGTACTCAGCCGATGGCGCAGTAGACAGGCTGATGGAAGACGACATCGCCGCAGGCGGAGATCTGATCAGAAACGAAATCGCCTGGGGATCGCCTTGTGCGTCGGGGAGATCGCCGGAGAGAGTGAGAACAAAGTTGGTTTCAGCGGTCAAAACGGAGGAGGACGGTGTGAGACTTCTCGAGGGTGACGGTTAGTATTTAAAGCACGGCAGTAACGGTCGGAAAATGGCAAAGTGCGAAACTTGCTCGGAGTCGATTTACAGCAAATCCGAAACATTACCAAATATTCCGGACTTGGGGGGCATGTGTTAACAACCAAATTTGGTAATATCGGCATCGGGAAAGAAGATTAGATCGAAGTGAAGTCAAAGGCGGAGATCGAATTCAAGAATAGAGCAGGAATCGGCTAGAGTCCAGATCGGCTACGATTAGGATTGGCTGGGTCTGAGTCGGACTAGGTAAGCCGATGCGGCCGATTCCGACAATACAACTTGGTGTATGACATCGGGTTGAATTGAGGTGCTTCAAGATGTTTGCCGCACATGGATAGAGTCCAGAGAAGGCAATTGTATCTATTAATTATGATATTTTATGTAATTTCCTTAGAGATATGCTTAGGCAAAAGTCTGCCGCAAAGACTTATGGTATCTTAGAGTTTGTTAGAGATAATAGTCGTGTCCGGTATGGACATATCTTGTAATTCTGGAGTATAAATAGACCCGAGCCCTATGTAATTTGGAATCTACACACGTTCAATACAATCTCGGCGCATCGCCACCTTTTTGCTTTAGTTTTATTTCGACGAGTTCTTGCTTTTGGGTCTATCCCGATCTAAGTGATTTATGCTGTCTCGGCATGGCGACCGATCTATCCCAGTCACTTGATTTAAATATATATCGATATAAGAACTATACATTGTTAATATCTACAGCCGATCGAATAGATTTAGTTCTTTATTGTCTATTTACAACCGCCGATCGATTCACATATGACATCGGCTCAAAGATAAATGATATGTCATCGGCACCTAGCCGATCGGCTATCATTTATAGATTTAACCGCGGTCTCTTTGTTTCTATTTCTTGTTGATTGCAGGATCAAATCAATTGGCACGCTAACACACCCGAAGGCGAGCTTTGGACCTGCAGGAGTTAAGCAGATCTCCCAGGCCTCGTGTTTTCTGTCAACAGGTTTATAATATTGGACCCACCGATTTAAGTGAAAATCAAGTAATAGATACTTTGCTTTTTTTTTCTCATTAGAATTTCTAATATTTTCTCTAATTTATTATAGCAACACGTGGTAGCTTGGGGGCATTTTAAGAAATTTTAATGGACTTACCACATGTGATTAAAATATTAACCATGTAATATATATGTATGGGATATATGTTAATATTCGTTCTAGCTTCGTCCATGTTTATATACAATGCTAGCAAGCCATTAGAAGTCTAATTAATAGTAGTACATATTTTGACACCTATTTACAATTGTTCATAGTAGCTCTTGTAGATTCATCTTAGGCTCTTGATTATGCGTTCATCACCAAGACTCGCATGAAAAAAAAATACTACTTAGGGTTTAGGACAACTAACATTGATGAATTATCTGATTTATGTGATAGCCATTAGAAGTAGTACATATTTTGACACCTATTTACAATTGTTCATAGTAGCTCTCACAGATTCATCTTACGATCTTGATATCTTACGATCTTGATTAAGTGTTGATCACCAATTTACTGATCACCAAGACTTGCATGAAAAAAATATATACTACTTAGGGTTTAGGACAACTAAAATTGATGAATTATCTGATTTATGTGATAGCTATTTGAGATTATAAACTAATGAATTAACTTCTAAAAAGTTAAAAAGTTTAGGATCTTGGAAAGCGTGTAGCGTGCAAACAAAAATCCCTTAAACTCCCTTATACTGGAAAGCGTGGAGCGTGGAGCGTGCAAACAAAAATCCAAAAGATGGAATAGGAAAAAAATACGGCCTTAAACTCCCTTATAACACTCTTTTCCTAGTAAGAGTTCTATTGATATTCACTAATATTGTGCTTATATTTATAACATAATGATTTCTTTCAACTGTAAGAACAAATAATAGAAAATCCAAATACGATATAACACAATACATTATAATAATTATGTAATCAACTCTTGGTTTCAGGTTAAATAGAGTTAAGTGCTAGAAAAACTCAACCCACGGTGCTTAATTCTTCTCTCACTGCATCACACCTTTAAATTTCTTTTCATGTTATTAACAAAATTAATCATCTCCATATACGATTTGATATGTGGCAAACCGGTAGCGCTGCAGCAGTTATGATCACCTTAGATGCCTCAGACACGATGCTTATCACAAAGTGCGAAAGGCAAAAGTGCAAACGTGCATTGTGCAGCATGCCCAAAAAAAGAAAACTTTGGACACTTTATTTATTAACAATAGATCCAATGATTTAAATAATGGGTCCACCAGTTCTAGTATAAATGTAAATTAGTTAATATAGATTTTAAATTGTTAATTTAATGGGTGCACACTATAATGGTGTAGACTTTATTTTAAAACAGTGTATTATTTGAAAATAATAATACAAAGTAATGAGTACACTGTTTTAAATGAAAACTATCTTATATTATTGATTTAATGGGTAAACATATAATGGTGTAAATTTTATTTTCAAATATTGTAGGGCTAATTTAGTTACCTATGTTTATAAAGAGTTATATGATGGTATATTCTTTGTTTGTAAAATTATGATTATTTAATATATATATATATATATATATATATATATATCAATTGTATAAATGGAAAAAAGAAAAAAAATGGAGGGAGCCGTACGTACTACATACCCACATGTACGTACGTGACCACGGGAGAAAGATGAGATGTGGGACCCATAGTATTTTGTTTGTTTTATGATTAATTTTATCTAACTGTGTATAATATTGGACTCACCAATTTAAATGAAAATTTTTAAATGAAAATTAAGGGCTAGTGAGTAACCAAACGGCAATGGACAAAAGAAAGGGGGAAACACTTAAGATGGCATTTTCTAGGTACAAATCAAGTGCCATAACCTATTATTCATTTTAACAAAATTTAGCAGTAGAAAATAATCATTACAAATTTCTCTGCTTCTTGACAAAAAAAACAGATCATGCATTCTTGAGCAATATCCATTACCAGTATCTACTGCCATTACCAGCGAAAACATCGTTCATTTAGTAGATAAGTACCTACTGAGTTAATTGTTGATTCCTCTGGAGAATTATGCCTAATTCCTGGTTATGACACTCTTGCCTCCTGATCTCACCTCGGAACCCATGATCTACATGTTGAAGGCTGTAAGATAATCATTGGAGCTTCACACAATTTCTACAAAAACTCAGGCGACAGCATGCAACACCATTCCCACAAACTTGATAATATTAAATCTATAACTTGACAATATTAAATCTATATGATTTGAGAAAGGGAGGAAAAATATATGGTGGTGGCAGAAAAGGACAAGGACACTTGTACTGATATTTTGAAGAACTTCGATGACAATTCGTATAAGGGATCGTTCGTTCCTCGATGGAAAACTCAGAAGCTTTTGCATTTCTATACTAGAGTCTAGAGATCACTAGATTGTAAGATCGCAAAAATCAATTGCCTCATTCTTAAGAAGTGTCCAATCAGTGGTGATGGATCTGATGTTATAGATAGTAGTTTCGAAATTTATTTCATGATTTTTTATGTCCACCACGAGTAATTCTTGATATTGTACTAAACGTTCAACAAATGTTCAGTGGCAAAACTAGAACTTAAACCTCGAAACTGAGGTGGAAAAGGTACTATCCATCTGGCCTTGTAGGATAAGACAGACACAGGTTATGTGGTATGTCTAAATTGCTAATGTCTCCGTAACCTAAAGTAGGACATGGAAAGATGTCAGTAGTAAGGGAAACAGCATTGCAAAACAAAAAGGAAATGGTACATGTTCTAGGCTTCTAGCTTCTACCAACATGTAACCCGGTCTCCTATTTATTTGGTTCCCAGAATCTTCCATGACATGAATAATTGCAATCTTTTAATTAATGTGGCAAGATTTTGATCAACGTACTTGGTTCATTCAAGTTTGTCAAATACATACCAGTATGTACTCTGTAGGTTCGCAGCAATGCATTCACAACAATTCACTTACCAAACGTTCTATGCGTTTTTCAACGGTGTACATGCACTTCACAAAAAGCCATCTAATTTTCTGTCATGAAATGCATGCTCCCTTGTTCTGTAATGCATGCCACTGTGTTAAACCAACTAACAGTCTCGTATTACCTACCACCAGTGATGGAACCAGATGGATTTCCATGGAAATCTATGGCTTTCAATGTGATAAACTGCTCCGATTTTGTGGGGACCAAATTAACCTCAATGATACTTGGACTGCCCCTAAAATTGGAACTGAAGTCACGGAAGCTAGAAAACTTGAGTTATATGCAGAGAATGCATTTACTATCACCTCGAAGATCAGTAGAAGACTCAGCATTTACCATGCAGTTCTCAAGTAACTAAAGCCCATAACGATGTCTTCATTTAACTAATTAGATAGATAGATACAAAGATGAGCAGAACACTGGAACCATAGGAGGTAAAACACATTGGATTGCTTCGTTACATATCAAGGCATACCACACTAGCAAACTCAGCATTCACCATTCTATCCTGTTCTCGAGTAGCAGCATTTTCAAAATCTTTCAGGCACATGATTGCCTCTAAAATGTCCGGTGCTAGACATGATCTTTGATCTTCAACTACTCTTCCGTTGATGTTGAATGCATCTGCAGAAGAGACTGTTGACACAGGAGACGCGAGGACATCCCTTGCTAGTTGAGCTAACACAACATGAAACAGTTTGTTGTCCTTCCACCACATGATAATATTGGGATCAGGTCCACGAGAATTAAGACGCAACGAGCATGGAGTCTCGATGTATTTCTTGTTGAACTCGTTTTTGGCTTTTCAGTCTAGCAGCGAATAATCTAAAGACCAGTGAAGAGGGCAGTGATGGTGGTGGACGGAGTGTGCTGCCAAACTTCTCTTCATACATGGAAAGGACTTCAAGAAATTCATCAGCAATTTGTGTGAAAGTGCTTGAATAATCAATGTTTAAGGCTTCACCTAACATCTTCAAGGCCACTTCCAGGCCATGTAATTTTGGCCGAGGATCTAAAATCAAAGCATAGCAATAGAGGCATGGAATTCTTTGAAAATATTTGACAAACACTGCTTCCATTGGTTTCAGAATGGCAGAGAAAACAGGGTCTGTCCTATAAGACCGAAACAATACTGCCATGTCACAGATGTAAATCAAAGTTAAGGAAGATGTCTGACTGTAAACAACAGACAACTTGGTAGCAGCCTTATAAAACTTAGTGAGGAACTTATGAAATATACTGAGAAGGGACCAATTGTGCTCGGAAAGAAACTCTTGCTGCATACTGCCATTGACAAAGTCAGTCAGAACTTCTTTGTAGGGAAGCACTTCCTTGAGCATGTCATATGTGGAATCCCACCTTACTTTGGAATCAGGCCATAGTTTCCTAGCCTTCTGGCCTCGCTCGACGCAGCACTTCTCAAACTCGGCGAAATTCGCCTCCGAACTGGAAACGTACGCAGTCGCGGAACGAATAGCATCCAAAGGCCCAGCCATCTCAGCCAAACCAGCTCGAACGATGTCATTGAGGATGCTGAAAATGCACCTCTGCAGGAACACAAATCCGCCGGTGTACCACCCAAGAAGAGGAGCCAATGCATCCATGGTTTCAGCATCTGCTAAACCATCCCCAAGAGTAACAGAAACAATCCGATTCTCAATGCCGTATTCCATGGCAACATCAAGAATGCGCCGCGCCATCGCCTCCGCGGTCGGCGCGTGTCGATAAGCTTGAAGCCAATCACCCTCTTGTTCAGAATGTGATCCCCATCGACATAGTGAGCGGCCACGCAGAGATAGCTCATCCTATGATACGAAGTCCCCCAGATTTCACATGACAACGCGAAGGAGAGATCGCCACCGGTGAACTCCTCCTTCAATCCCGCCACATGATCTTCGTGGAACACCAAGATGTCTCTGATGGTGACAGCATTGTCGATTCGCTCGAACTGGGGGCAGAACGCTTGCCGCACCATGGCCTCGAAGGACGCACTGCCCGCGATCCCGACGGGCAGATCCTGGGAGACGATGAGCGTCACGAGCTCGTCCCTGGCTGCGCTCTCGTCGTAGGGCCAGGCGCCCACCGACTCGCCGCCGCCGCCGCCGCCGTCGCCGCTGCCGCTGCCGCTGCCGCAGGCGGAGCAGTCGTCGACGGTCGTGGATTCGTCTGCGGCGGTGGTCAGGCGCGAGCGCTTCCGGGGCCTGCTGTTGGCGGAGGGCGCGGAAGACGTCGGGTGGGTCTCGTGCTCGCCGCTGCCGTCGTCCTCGTCGCCGGCGGATTCGCCGCTGGCAACGGCGCCGGCGTGGGGATCCATCCGTGGGAAGAGGAGAGAGTTGGGGAATTTCTTCTTCTTGTTTTTTTTTCTGGGAATGGCGATGTGGCGGCGGCGAGGGTTTGGAGATGGGCGTGATGACCGTTAGGCACTTTGGGCTTGGGTTTGGGTCTCGGTTTGGGCTTGGGTGGGCCTATCAGCGAGGGGAATTGGCGTTTACGGGCTTGGGACATCGTGAGTTTCCAAGACAAGTTTAGTACTAAGGTGAAAAGGCGAAAATGCCCCCATTAACTACATCCGGTTATCAGCACTGTAGTTTCTCTGCAGCAATTAATTACACGCAAGAGGCATCTGGAACAGAATAAACAACGCCAAAAAAAATTCACTGACCTCTACAATATGAGGAAAAAATTGTTGTTCGTTCACCTATATCAGACTACTACTGCAATAGGAAGAACCCAGAATAGAGAAAAAAGAAAGATAGAAAAGGAATATAGAGAAAAAAAAAGAAATATGACGGCTCATGCATCAAGCGCCAAGATCAGATCTACCGCAGATTGAAGACACACAAGCTCCATCGCCGACTGCATCGCAACGCCACCCCTGCCTACAACGCACCCCGGTGCATCGAGCTGCATCCATCAGACTCCATGGGATCTTCTTTCTCGCCACCACATCAAGGTGGATGCGGAAGGTTGTGGGTAGGGAGAGGGATGTGGATCAGGGCCTGCAGGAGAGAGGGGGAGGGAGGTGCGGAAAAGAGTGCAAGAAGTTGGAGCGGGAGAGGGAGAAGCAGAGTGGTGAAGGGTTGAAGGCTAGCTGCTTGCCTGCTCGTAGAGGAAAGAAATGGGTAGAGTAGGAGATAAGGCAGAGGAGAGAGATGAGATAGAGATAAGATTCCTGGTGTTAAAGCATGAGTGATAGAAGAGAGAGGACAATGTCATTTATTGCTTCTAGTGTTTTGTGCAGGGATCGATTTTTTAGGGATAAACTCTCTCCACTAGAAATCGATTTTTGGTGGGACGAAGGGAGTATGTCCTACTATATCATTTGGGGTGTGATATATCTTGCAATACAGAATGTTTTAGTAGCCATATAAGACATCAAGTAACTACATACTGCCTAATTGTAGTTACATACCGCCACACACCTTGTAGTGATGTACGGGGTTCCATAATATTTTCAGCTAATCTCCAGGTGAAAGGGATTGAAAGAAATTTATTCCATAGGTATGAAATTATTTTTTCTGGATCCCCTCCCGTCCCCATTAAACTGAACTGAGTATCACAAGGATTGTTGTTCTACATATAAGTATATTGTGCTATCATCTAAGTAATGAGTCATAATCCGCTGGCCCTTTCTGCCTAACTTTGCTCAAACACGTCCACTTAAAGTCTTTTATAATTTAGCCAAACTCTTAGAATTTGTTAAAAGTTTACTAAAAGTTTTAGCCTATTACATGGCTAGTATCATTAAGTATCATTGGAGTACCATCAGAAGTACAATTGCGAGTATTTAAGTTTTGTTATGGTCCAAGTATATATCAGCTCGGCAAACGGGCATCGTTTAATGGGCTGGCGCTTGATTATTTTGCTGCATTTTGCTTCATAAAAATCAATTTTAATTTGTACAATCAGACTATATTGTATAGAAGCACAAAACTTAGATGAGATGTCATCAATGAGTAGTATATTGTAGGATCAAAACAAGCCATTATCCATACATTTTATTTTCTTCTATGAAGAAAAAGATGAAAAATATAAAACTGGGCGTCATAAACTATTCTTCATTTTAAAAAATATGGCAATGAGAATTGAGCATTAATAAATTATTAAGCTTGTTGATAAAAAAAAGATCACAGAATTGTAAATTGTTGAACAATATTGACTACCAGCATATAACTCCAGGCCCAGCGAGAAAAGAAAATCATTCATTAGTAGTAGATACTAGTGCCAACTGAATTCACGGTTGATTCCTTTGGAGCATTGTGCCTAATTCCTACTCCCTCCGTTCCAAAAAAAAAAAAGACAAACCTGGTTTTCATGTCCAACGTTTTGACCGTCTGTCTTATTTGAAAAAATTATGAAAAAAATTAAAAAGATAAGTCACATATAAAGTATTAATCATGTTTTATCATCTAACAACAATGAAAATACTAATTATAAAAAAATTTCATATAAAACGGACAGTCAAACGTTGGCATGGAAACTCAGGGTTTGTCTTTTTTTGGACGGAGGGAATACGTGACTATCCATCCTATTCTTGGCTCCAAATTCATGGGCTTCACATCATTTCTACATACCCGTACATCATTTCTACCCATACTGGAAGCAGCAGCTCGCCACAGCATTTTATTCAAACAAACATGAGGAAGAAACGCACATATCGAACACATTTCATTGTAATGTGTTATCCTGATGCCTCTCAATCCTATCATATATGTGGACCAACTGGATATGTGAATTTCTATGTGGTAATGGTGGTACCATTCAACTTCATTTCATGGTCTCGACTTAACATGTAGTGTAATGTTTTATACTTATCTGAAACTTTTGGTACCTCTACCGATTTAAGTGACTTGACGTCTTGACCTACTAGTATTTGATACTCCATCCGTCCCATTTTAAACGCAGTCATAAGTATTCGTGTCCAACTTTGATTGTTCAGCTTATTTTAAATTTTATGATTAAAATTTTTGTTGTTGTTAGATTATAAAATATGAATAGTGTTTATGCATAACTTCTGTTTTTTTTAGCTTTTTTTTAAAAAAAAATTCAAATAAGACTGAGGGAGTACTCGATGGCTACGCTTAAAATGGGACGGAGGGAGTACTTGATGCTCCAAAGTAAGCAGGAGTAGTGTAATAAATCTATGTGTCTTTAACTTGTGTGATAACTAGATGATACCCCGTGCATTGCTGTGGGATTTCAAAGGATTCAATCAAAAAAACTTCAAACGTTTTGCAATTCAATGAACTATAACCATGGAAGAGAAAAAAAAGGGAAGATAGGTATACACACATCACAGTATCTTGTATTCTTTTGATGCGCAATACAGAAATATGGACAAAATAAACTGTGACATAAACAATCCATTTTGCTAGAAAGCAAAATTTTATATCATAGAAAAATATCCAAATTGTACAGTTATTAAGAATTGGGAATAAAATAATGGCTGTATGAGCATCATTGAACACCGTAAGAAGGCTTCTGTTATAAGACATGGTAGCAACAAATAAAACATTGCCAGAGGTAGAAAGGGAAAATACTCAATAAATAAATCAACAGACGAACAGCAACCACATGCTTGCTTGCTTTGTTGCTTGCCAAAATGAATGCAATGTGCAAAAATGTAGCTCGCCACTCACGTACTCTTAAAATCAATGAAATACTTCTTGGTTGTCTCCAGTATAAGGTAACAAAGCAACACATGCGAGAGAGAAAGGGGAAATGGGACCTGGAAAAGAGGAAAGAATTGCTGCCGCAATGGAGGAGAGGGAGGGTACTGCTTATTTCTGAGTAGTGATTACATGGTCATAGGCGTATAAATCCAGGAAGTTTGGCTTATCATCAGTTACACTATTTAAAAAGAAAGATTATTGCAATGAAATACCAAATAAGTGGCCATTACTCACCAGGGAGGTGAAGGGTGAGAGTTTGGCGCCCAGGGTTTCCGTTTTTCGTAGCACCCAGGGAAGATGAGCAAAACAGGTGCGACGGAAGCGGAAGAGGCATAGAGGGGGGTGAGATTATGGTGCTGGCTTGCTGCGTGAGGAAGGACGGCAAGCGGCGGAGGAGCTGGCGTGCGGTGCGCCGCTTCAACGCGGGGAAGGAGAGCGAACAGTTGGGGCAGGGCAATGGGATGGGCCTTGCTCATCAGTTGGGCTTTTTGCAATGATTTGGC
This sequence comes from Oryza meridionalis, assembly GCA_000338895.3. Classification (NCBI taxonomy): domain Eukaryota; kingdom Viridiplantae; phylum Streptophyta; class Magnoliopsida; order Poales; family Poaceae; genus Oryza; species Oryza meridionalis. The sequence continues at coordinate 8,606,871 of CM002535.2, read as the reverse complement.
TATGCTCATCAGGATAACTCGACATCTCACTAGGGACCTTCTCATCCAATGGTTTATATGCGATCTCATCCACCGATTGAACGACTGAGAATTAGTGATGACGTGGCACGCTGAGGTTTCAGCTTTGGGTCGTAACTTTATAAAAAAAAGGGATGTCACCATGCTTATTTACTACTCTCTCCATCCCTTAAAATACCTTATTTCTAATTCTAGCTATGCACCTGCTCCTCCCATTTCAATATTTATTCGAGGTTTTATCACTAGTGAGTTCTCTCCCTTTGTAATATCTATTTGAGGTTTCACCACTAGTGAGCAAGGTTTGCAAAACCGTCAGCAACCGTGCGGTTACCGTGCTTACCACGGAGTACGGTAAAAGGAAAACCACGGCAACCTCCTTAAATTCAAATAAATTTAAAAGATAATTTGAAATTTTGATAAATTTTACATGGTTTCGTACAGTTTGCCACGGTTACTATGTTTACCGCGCTTACCGTCGGGGCGTGTAACCCTGGCCCCGACGGTTTGGGAAACCCTACTAGTGAGTTCTTTTTCTTTTGTGTAGACCGTGAGCATGAAACTACTAGTACAATTAAGTTAAACTCAAACCTATTCAAGGGATAAGGATTTCTTATATGCAGTAAATTCTAATAATATCCCAGCTATTTCTTTCGCATATAAGCATATGCATTGCACATTGAATTATTTGCCTTAAAACGCAATCTATTCCAAATAATCTTCCAAAATGAGCACTATACCCTGACCATACGATGGAAACAATGAGTCACTGGTGGAGAAACTGTCTTTACTCCCAATTTATAACCCCCGTATAGTCTCGGTTTCCTAACCGGGACCACGAATCTGGGACTAAAGATCGCTATCTTTAGTCCCGGGCGAAATAACCGGGAGTAAAGATCTATCTTTAGTCCCAGTTGATAACACCAACCGGGACTAAAGAGAGGGATCTTTAGTCCCGGTTGGTGTTACCAACCAGGACTAAAGAGAGGATAGGGACAATCCCGGATGGTTCTTTTTTTGTTACTTTTTTATTTTCTCCCGAATCGGATGGCATGCACATCCCAAATCAAACCACAAATCCCAAATAAAGTAACATCTCAAATCCACATCACAAATCCCAAATCCACATCACAAATCTTAAAGTTACTTATACACACAAATCTAAAACATCACAAATCCTAAAAAATTTACGCACAAATCAAATACATCACAGATTATACATCTCAAATCCATACAATGAATCACAAAATTACATCTCAGTGAATCACAAAATATCAAAGAAAAAGAGACGGTCGTCTGCGCCGCACGCCTGCGTGGACGCGGCGCGTCCGTCCGTCCACCGCGTCCGCGCGGCGCGGCCTCATCAGCAGCCTCATCCGTCTCCAGGGGAGGGAGGAGGAAGGGGAAGGAAGGAGGAGCGGCCTCATCCGTCTCCAGGGGAGGGAGGAGGAAGGGAAGGGGAAGGAAGGAGGAAGGGGAGGAGAGGGGAGAGGGGAGAAGAGAGGAGGATCGATCTGTGGGTGAGGAAGTGGTTGTGATTGTGGAGGAGAGGATAAGGAATAGGGATTATATACTATGTTGAATTTTAGTCCCGGTTGATACTACCAACCGGACTAAAGATCTAAATGATCTTTACTCCCGGTTGGTAGTGGGACTAAAGTGGTAATCTTTAGTCCCGGTTGGTAGTATCAACTAGGAGTAAAAATCCTCGGCCCCCTGACATGCCTCTGACAGAGGATGAACCGGGACTAAAAATCATCTTTAGTACCAACCAGGACTAAAGATCAAAATTTTTTTAACCGGGACTAAAAGTCATTTTTAATCCTGGTTTTTAATGAAACCCGGACTATTATGGAATTTGGTCGACCGACTAAAGATAGTTTCTCCACCAGTTAGTGTACTTGTCTATGTTAATAAGGCCTTATCCGTGCATTTCATTTTTCCTTTTTGAAGAATAAGATCGATGCGAAACAGAACGGATCACCATAAACTATTCAATTTTTTTTTAAAAAAAGAAAAATCCAGCGGTAGAAATTGAGCATTCATAAATTACTCTGCTTCTTGATGAATAACAATGCAGATCATAGCATTATTGAGCAACATTCTTTACCGGTATGAAGTTTCAACCTGCTAGCTGCTTGCGGTACCAGCAAAAAAAAAATCATTCATCGGTACATATATCTACGATGTCGTTTTTTAGATTCCAAGAAGAGTACTTCAAAAAATTGTTTATTAGATTATTTTGACAAAGCGATGAATATAAGAAAAAGAATATACCAATGAGATGGAATATTATTTGTCAAATAAAAGGACAGGGTGGACTAGGAATTCTTAAGATAGATGTGCAAAATCAATATCTTCTAAGTAAATGGTTATTTAAGTTGATTAATGAGGATGGTGTTTTGCAAGATTTACTAAGGAGAAAAAAATATTTAAGAATCAAACGATCACTGAGGTAGTCAGATAACCGGGTGACTCCCTTTTTTGTCGGGCTTAATGAAAGATAAAGATAAATTTTGAGCCTTGGATTTTTCATAGTAAACAGTGGAAAACAAATTAGATTATGGGAAGATGGATGCAATGAGAATTCCTCCTTTAAGGAACACTTCCATCTCTATACAACATTGTTTGTAGAAAAAATGCATCAATTATAACTGTTATGAGTACAGTTTCACTTAATGTTTACTTTAGAAGGAATTTAGTGGGACAAATTTTGAAAATTGGAATAATGTGGTTGCGAAAATTGTGCATATTCAACTTAATGGTGATAAGGATATGTTTATATGGAATTTTCACCAGAATGGATTGTTTTATGTTCACTCTATGTAGCTCTATTTGCTAATGGTTACGCAGAGAGTAAACAAGTTTTATAAAGATTGAAGATGTCTCGTAAAATTAAAATTAAGACCTTTATGTACTACTTGCTTAAAGGGGTGGTTTTAACCCTGGAAAATTTAGCAAAAATGAATTGAAATGGTAATACAAAATATTGTTTTTTATGCATGATGAGAATATCCAACATGTATTCTTTGATTGTTATTTTGCTAAATTTCTTTGGAGAACAGTTCTTGTATCCTTTGGTTTAAAATTTTCTCATAATTTTGCCCATATGTTTGGTAATTGGCTTGTTGGCATAGACTCAACATCAAAACTATAACTAAATCTTATATGCATATACTCTTCATAGCAACATATTGGCTGCAGTTTTGAGCAAACCTACAAAGGTGTAATGAGGAGGAAGAATCCATTGATCTTGCTTGCTGTACTGTAGAGATTACGGTTATACAAATTTTTGCCAACTTTCAATGGAGATTTTCTAATAGCATTTTTGTATGAATAAGATGTATCACTTCTTTTGCTTGTGGAGTGATTACTTATATTCTGTTTCACTTTATGGTAGCTACTTTTTTAGGGTTTAAGCCAAAAATATGTAATAGTTGACTGTTGTTTCCTTTGGAGCATAAATTCTGCCTAATTCCTGATTATGACTGATCTCCTCGTCTCGGCTCGGAAGTCGGAACCTATGCATGATCCACGTGTACAAGTTTAGGATAATCATTGGAAATCCACATAATTTCTGTACCCAACTCGGTGTGACAGGATGCCTCATGAATTCCCACAAACTTCATGAACATTTTTTTTTCGAGGGGATCAAACTTCATGAACAGGAAGTGCCCTTGGATCGAAACTGGGAGAAGAAATGTACATGTTTTGAACACATTTCACTCATGATGCCTCTACTTCCTATTATATTATGTATGTGCAAACTAACGTAATTACTCCTTCCATCCCATAATACAGCAACGTAGAACCAGAAGGAACACTTTCTGATGCTATGAATATCAATCTGGACATGCATATCTCGATTTATAGTACTACATTGCTAATCGTTCAACTTCATCGGATGACTCAACAAGAAATCCAATGCTTTATGCCTCTCTGAAACAAATTTTGGTACTGGATTTATGTGTGACATGACGTCTTCATTTACTTGTATTTTATACTTGATGCTTCAAATTAAGTACTCTCTCCATTAAAAAAATGAATTTATGGTTATGAACCTCAACAAAATTCAAATTTATACTACCTCCGTCCCATAAAAATTGAATTTCCAGAGAATTAAGGACATATTAGAAGGATAGACAAATGGCAACAATAACCCTATTTAATGAACACAGTACATGCATATATTCCATATATAAACTTGATTAAAAGGAATGTCAAGACAATGGGTTAGAGATGGGATGGAAGGAAAGAAGATTACAGGAAATATAATCAGTTTACTGGGTCTCACATTAGTAGAAATATAATTTTTATGGGACAATGGTTCAAAGGTAGAAATTTAATTTTTATGAGATGGAGGTAGTAGTTAGAAGCTAACTTTTTTTTAGGATGGAGGAAGTAGTTAATAACTCGCTATCTTAATTCGTCAGATAACGTCCACCATGCTTTTTACTACTTCCACCACCCATAAAAACCCTTGTTTCTAGCTATGGACCTGCCCTTCTGTTATTAATATTTATCCAAGTTTTAATCAAGCGAGTGTTTTTTATAGACCATGAGGATGAAACTGCTAGTAGAATAGTTAAACTCAAACCTATTGGAGAGATAAGGATTTCTTATGCAGGCCTGTTTAGTTGAGCTCTAACTTCTAAATTTAGTTAAAGGAGTTGGGTCTAGAGTGGAGTTGTGGAGCTGCCTAAATCCAGCTCCACCTCTCTAGTTCATTTCGTGAGAGAGCTCCACCCAGCTTCACTCTCATTTTAAGTGGAGCTGAAACTGTTTGGTTGAACTTCAGATCCAGGAGAAGTGGAGCTGGAGTTGGAGCTGTGACAATATTCTATTTAATTATTTGTCATAGAACCATATGTGTTGCACATTTAATTATTTGCCTAAAAAATGAACTTTCTATTCCCAATAATCTTCCAAAATTATCAACCACCCCTACCGTACCACGGGGACACATGGGACAAATATTCTGGGAACTCCACTCAAAGATATTGCACTGGACTTATTGCTTGTTCGTGGTGAAATTAACAGTCACCAGAAACTACTGCCCAGGATCGATTTGTCACTAGGCCAAGTTGGATTAACACATTACTCATGTTAAAATCTGGAGATAACGCCGTGAGTGATATCAGGTGAACCCGGCCCAATGCTTGATCACTTGTGTCGTGTTGGTTCAAACAAAGGCTGTAGTACATTTTTTCCCATGGAGCAAAACAATACGGCTAGGCCATATTGTTACACCACCACATCTTGCAGTAGGTTGTTGTCTGTCGGTAAAACATTTTTCTGTCGTTGGTGGCCGTTGTAATATCAGGTGCAAGGATAAGCATTTCACAAGCAAAAGTTTGTGTGTACAGAGATTCAGAGATGATGCTCGCGTAGAGTCACCACCACACCCCACACTTAAGATCACAGTGGCATCAACGATTGTTTGTTCGTCTCAGGTTGATGTCAGTGTGCGGTGTCGACTCGATGAGGTTTGTGTGCTCTCAGCTATCACAAAAACTGTAGCTGTATGCCCTGTATCTGAAATAGAAACTGATGTTCCCGAGGCCATCCAATCCAGTACTCAAACATCGGTTTTCTGATAATTTCAAAATGGAGCGAGGGCATGTAAAAAAAGTTGCTTGGGGAAAAACCTTCATGTCAGCTAGCATTGTACTATTGTTTTATTGGGTCTACAACACACTCCTTTTTTATATCTGTAGCGAAGCGAGATGAACCTCTTCTTTGCCAACATTATTGTTATGTGAATTCAATTTTTCACTGGCCTTACATAATTACAGGCACAATAAAAAGGAGCCCATGTGCATGTTGCACTACTAGAAACGAGGCCCATATCACAACTATATCAATGTATCTTCGCAGGCTTTTAGTTGCAAGCGGAGCCTGTGGCCACATGCATAGAGCCATTTTGGCCACCTGTGAAAACGTTTTTCTCTAGTAGTGTTGTACATCAAGAAGCTAAGTGCAAATTAAAATTTTGGGTATGTATGGTTTTGGTTTAACGGTTCTGGTTGGCAGATTCCTTTTTTCTCATTTGCTACATAGTTATCGTGGTTCTGTCATATAAAAAGTGAGACCCATAGTGGAAGAATCAACTCTTGTTCTGTGACATTGAAATGAAAATATGCGCAAATTTAATGCAAAGTTTATGGAGGGGACTAAAATATTAAGATGCAACAAAACCTATATGACACAATTGAAATGTGTTCAACCTGCACAATGCCAAATGAAAATTTTCCATCCATACCAGTTTAAAGATCCATAGCAAACGTAAGTGGTAGAGAAATGCTCTTTACTCCCTATTTAGAACCCTTCGTAGTCCCGGTTTTCTAACCGGGACTACGAATCCGGGACTATATCTTTAGTCCCGGTTTTCTAACCGGGACTACGAATCCGGGACTAAAGATCGCTATTTTTAGTCCCGGTTCAAGATCGATCTTTAGTCCTAAAGAGGGGAAGCGACAGTTCACGACAGTTCCTCGAGATTTTTTTTTATTTTGTTGTTGATTTGCTAATGGCTAGTGTTAATCTATGTATTTTCTCCCGAATCGAATGGGATGCACATCCCCAAATCAACATCCCAAATATTAAGTTACTTATACACACAAATCAAATACATCACAAATCCTACACACAGATCAAATACATCACAAATCCTAAATAACTACACACAAATTAAATACATAACAGATTATACAAATTATACATCTTAGATCCATGCGATGCAATGAATCACAAAATCTAAAAAATTATACATCCAGTGAAACACAAATTAAAAAAAACAAACGAGCCGGCGCCCGGCTGGCGCCCACCCGCGCGCAGCCGCGGCCACGGCCGCCGCCCGCCTGCCCGCGCGCGGCCGCGCCGCCGGCCGCCGCCCGCCTCCACGCGCGGCCGCTTCCATGCACGCGGCCGAGCTGCCCGCCGCCCGCCTCCCCGCGCACGGCCACGCCTCCGCCGCCCGCCGCCGCCTCCCCCTTCGCGGCCGCGCCGCCGCCGGCCGGCTGATGGAAGACGGAGTAGAGGGGAGGAGGAGGAAGGAGAGGGGAGGAGAAGAGGAAGGGGAGGAGGGGGAGGAGGAAGAGGATTGGATCTGAGAAGAGGAAGAGAGGGGATGTTCCAATCTTATCTAAATATCTGTCTGTGACTTAACCGATCGGATGTGGGAGAGAAATATTTACTCCGGTTAATAACTCCAACCGGGACTAAAGATCAATCTTTAGTCCCGGTTGGTATCACCAACCGGCACTAAAGTGGTAATCTTTAGTCCCGGTTAGTAGTATCAACCGGGACTAAAGATCCTCGATCCCCTGACATACATCTGACAGGGGATGAACCGGGACTAAAAATCATCTTTAGTCCCGGTTACAGATCAAAATTTTTTAAACCGGGACTAAAATGTGGAACCGGAACTATTGTGAAATTTGGTCGACCGACCAAAGATGGTTTCTCCACCAGCTGGCCTTTTCCAAAAATCAGCTAATTGCTCTGGTGCTGTGTTAGTATCCTTCCAAAGTTCGTCTGTGTCGAGATTTGTATATAGTTCCCACATAGTAATAGTGGTATGTGCTCCTCTCACGCACAACTCTTGAAACAAAATCCTTGGATGACATGGAAGGCAAGATGAAGGAATAAAGCAAGAGAAAGATCACCCTAACTGGTATTGGTGGATTTCATGATCAAAGAGAGCGACACATGCTGGGCTCTTCCGCTTTAATGGGAATGACTTCATCGCAGTTGGAGGTGATCGATGATGAGCGCGATTGCTGAACAGGAGATTCAACTCTCAAGTCTCCTTCCTAGCAGCCATGAAAACCAATTTCTAGATGCCTCCCTTGCCCATGCTTAAAAAATGAGTGAAAGCCAGTGCTACATAAATGATCGATCTTTGCATATGGTCAAAACCCATTTTCATAAGTGGTTGAGCGACCGGTCCCTCTCCTGGTGTCTGTGGAAATAGAGATTATCGTAGCTGGAATGCCCAACTACGATAATCTCTATACATATTTTGATACACATTTATACACCAAGTCACAAGCCATATCATTTTCTTTATTTCGCTATATACGCACATGTGTGGTGTAAAGGACTCGAACTCAAGATCTATAGGCCACACATATCCATTCTTACCATCACACTATTTTTTTAAAACATTACATCTACGAGACTTGAAAAGCTTATTTGGTCCTCTATACGATCTTAAATAAAAAGGTCATTAGTAACTAAGTTGTAGATCTGATCGAGCTCTACAACTTTAGATATATATGATATTTTATAAAAATATATATGAGCTCTTGTAATGAATGTTTTGGCCTCTAACAAATTCTCAAATGAAAAGGTTGTCAACTGCAAAGTTGTAGATCTCGTCAAGATCTAAAATTTTATTATAAAGTTAATCTTCATCCAATTTTATATGTAAAAGTTATGTATAGATAAGTGTTCTTTATTAAAATCTCATTTTCACAAGCAAGTGGCTTAAGCAGCTCGCGGCTCACCTATGAAAACCAATTTTCAAATGTCCACGCTTAAGCCAACCATTTGTTTTCAACATAGGCATAAGAGCTGCTATACGATTGAAAACAATCAGAGGCCTCAGTTTACAAATTAAGGTTTAAAGACAGCGAGTAGTGCGATAGCAAGATAAGTACACACTCTGCATCCAAAGAAACAAAATGGGGACTATTTTCCTAGTAAATGAGGCCCTTAGCTTGTTGTAGCATAAAAGTGGGGAATGTCTTGTTAACTGCCTGAACAGACAACCAGAGAGAAATTCACTGTGAATTGGCATGAGAAATCTCTAGTTCGGCGGAAAGAACTAGCACGAGGAATCTGGAGCATGATACCACATATTCTGATGCCTCCTATGTAGAAGCTCAAATATTGAAAGTGTAATCGATTTGCCTTAATTGCTTGGTTGCCGTATGGGAGCCCAGCATGGGTCTCTTTACTGGCATGAGGTTATTTTGTATACAATTTCTTTATTTGTTTAAATTAGTAAATTTGGAAAAATCACACATATCCTATCAGAAGGGCATTGTCAAAAGTCAAAACCATTGTCAAGTACAGAATTTTATCTTTTTATAATTAGTTTATAAATAGATATTTGAAATATAATGGAAGGCACGTAGGCCGTGTTTAGTTCCGCCTCCAAAATTTTTTTGACGTATACGGACGCACATTTAAAGTATTAAACATAGACTAATAACAAAATAAATTACAGAAATAAATTACAGATTTCGCCTGCAAATTGCGAGAAAAATTTATTAAGCCTAATTAATCCATCATTAGCAAATGTTTACTATAGCACCACTTTGTCAAATCATGGCGTAATTAGGCTCAAAAGATTTGTCTCGCAATTTACATGCAAATTGTGCAATTGTTGTTTTCATTCACATTTAATCCTCCATGCATGTGTTCAAACATTTGATGTGACGGAATTTTTGGAAATTTGAAGGGAACTAAACACAGCCGTAGTCTTTATTCTGTTCTGAGTATGTTAACAGAAATGTTGTTGTTGAAGGTTTACTCCTAAAATGGTTTGTTTTAGTCTTCGGACTTAATCTACCTTCAATTCAGTCATAAGTCTGATTCGACAACTCTAATAATGTTCTTTTTTGCGTATTCATGTAATGAACTGAAATGTAATGGTTTTGTAGCTGGAGGGAGAAGATAGGCAAGCAAGACGCATAAAATGGTTGGACGTGCCACAACTGGTTCGGCTCATACCTAAGATGTAACACCCTGAAAATTCGACCGATAAAAATCTAAACTCTAAAAATATGGGCCTTCAAAAACTTTTTAAATAAATTACATCATGCCGATTTTGTTCGATGATTTTATTGGATTTTGATCTCGGAGTCCATCGATTACAAATAGAGGAAAAAAATTAATTAGGAATTAATCCTGAAATTAGGTTGGTTAAAGAAATAAATAAATTATAATTTAAAATTAGGATTAGGTGTGGATTGAAATAAATAAAATATCATTACGACCATATTTGTATCAATTAAATTTAAATGCGATGGAATAAGAATTAACCCTAATTAAAAATTCAAATAAACTATATAAATAAAATATGAGTAATATTAATCTAGGGTGAATTTTTAGTTAGAATAACACAAATATTGAGTGAACTTCATGTGTGTAAAATTTAGGATTTATAGGGCAAAATTTAAATAGAAAATAGGCTAAAATAGGGATAAATAGGAAAAGTCACTGTTCATTGCCTCATAGGTGTACGATTTTGGTCCCTAGCCCTAGACCCACCTTTGCCGCGCGCCCGGCCACGCCCTGAGCCCCGCACCTCCGCTGCCGCGCCGTCGCCATCGCCGTCCCATCACGCCGTCGCATCGCCACGCGCCGTCACCACCGCCGCTGCCGCGCCGTGCCGCCGTCGCGTCACCTCGCTCCGCGCGCCCTTCGCCTCGCGCCGCGCGCTCGCCGTCGCCATCCCATCGCCGCTGCCGCGCCGCGTGCCGTCGCCGTCGTGTCGCCGTCACCCTCGAGCCCCGCGCGGTTCTATCGCCGCGTCGCCGTCTCGTCGCCGCTCCTCCGTCGCCATCGCCGCGCGCCAAGCCCGCGCCGCGCCGCGCCGTCCCATCGCCGCTCCTCCATCGCCGTCATGTCGACCGTCGCCGTCGCCGCGCGCTGAGCCCCGCGCCGCCCCGAGCCCCGCGCCGCCGTCGCGTCAGGCCGGCCGCCCCTCCCCCTCTCTTCCTTCCCCCTCTCCCCTATAAATCCTCCACACCCCCTCTCCATTTCCCCCACTCCATCTCCCTCTTTCTTCCCTCTTCCCTCTCCACCGAGCCACCGCCTTCATGCCGCCGCGCCGCCGCCTTCGTAGCCGCCGCGCCGTCGCCCCGGAGCCGCCGCGCCGTGCGTCGCCGCCTTGTGCCGCCGTCGCCGCCGCCGACGTCGGTAAGCCGCCCCCCCCTCCGTGCGTGCTGTCGCCGCCGCCGCCTCGGGTAGGGAGAGAGATAGAGAGCCGAGAGAGAGAGGAAGGGAGAAGCCGAAAGGAGAGAAAGAGAAGGAAAAAGAAAAGAAAGGAGAGAAAGAAAAGGAAAAAGAAAAGAAAAGAGAGAAAGAGAAGGAAAAAGAAAAGAAAAGAGAGAAAGAGAAGGAAAAAGAAAGAAAAGAGAGAAAAGAGGAGAGAAAAAGAAAAAAAATATAATAATAAAAAGAAATTAGAGGGAGATTAGGAAGTTTAGAAAAATAATTAGAATTTAATTATAGATTAATTATAAGTCGTAGAATTGCAAAATTTAATATAAATTATGGATTATTCTTGGTAATTTCTATAAGAAATCAATTCGCGGTAGTAATTTAGATGTAATTAATAACTAAACAAATAGATGAATTCTTATAGATTATTATAGATTATTTTTGGGTAATCTCTACAAGTAATCGATTCATGGTAGAAAATTCGGATTTAATTACTAGGGATTTTAGCCGTGTATTATATTTAATCATTTAGTCATAGACTAAATTAAATCGTATAATATTTCTAGGATTTCGTCCGATATTTAGCTCGCGATAGAAATTTCTAGCCTATTATATGGATATAATGCTCGGGAAGATTAATTTAAAAACTTATGACAACAAAATATTTATACCCGCAAAATAGTTTAAATCGAAATTGGGTTTGCCTTAGTTCGCGAATAGTAAAGTTAATATAAAGGAATCGACTTTCGCATTTGACTTTCATTTGGATTTATTCGGATTTTTATTTGAATTCTAACCGAATTCAAATCAATTTTCGCACGTAACTATAGAGCCCGAGGGAGTTGCGGATCCAAGTGAAGGCCAAGACCCGCAAGACTTTGAGTAAGGCAAGTCATCACTATTCTTTGAACATATTGATCCCATTTGCAAAATTATTTTGTTTACAAATAAAATTGCATGCAATGATGAACATCCTACTTGTGATTATACCATGCCTTGATTATTGTTTACCCTTAAATCCTTCGTAACCATGATTTACGTATAAGTCCCTAGTCGACTATGACAAATGCTTAGAAATGCTACTCTAGATTTATGCATACTCATATTTATCAAAAGCTATATGTGTGGGCAATTACCTTTGGGAAGGTAATTGAGATGCGGCATGTGGAGACATGAGCGCCACATTGCCATGATGTTGATGACATTATTTGTGAAAAGAGAAATAAAATTAAACAACTGTTTTCAACTGGGGCAGACGGAGGATTTGGGTGGTATCCGGAAAAGGGCTAGTACCGTCCCCGGTCAATTAAGGACCGAGCCATGAAGTTAAGCATGAAACGACCCCCGTACAACCGCACTTCTCGTATGGGTATAGACCTGGCGGAATAGATAGCTGAGCAGAGGCAGTATCTATGCATAGTGGTTTCTTGATGTGTGAGACAGGGGCTCTACGGTGGGGCAGCCATTGGTAGAACCGCAAGGCGGGTATCTACAGTGGTGTCGCCATCGGTAGGACTGCCATGAGAGAATTTAAACATAATTATAACTTAATGCATATGTGAGTCTTCCCTTCCCGGGTGCACCAGAACTCCTCTCATTGCTAGAAACCGTGTACGCCTAGAGTGCATGAGGATGTAAAGTTCATGGAGCGGGTACTGCCAATGCGAGGTTATCGAAAAGTTTTGCCGTGACGCGTCTCATGTGTTGGGATGAGGCTCATGTGTTGGGTAGTCGCGGAGTGCGGGTAAAGTGTACATCCACTGCAGTGTGAGTAAACCAAATCTATTCGAATAGTCGTGCTCGCGGTTATTGAGCACCGGGACGTGTATTACACTTGGCTAGACTCTAAATTCTTAACTTGTGTGGGATGGGAGGTTGCATGATGATTTCTATGCTGATGGAGCCACTTCCTGAGAGGAGGGAAGGTGGACGTCCTCAGAAAACCATGACGATTCAATGGCGGGAAGCTATCCTTGGGATCACAATGGATGGTGGACAGAACCGTCATTGTTTAATATGAACACTGGTACTAAAATTTGATCAGTCTGTGCTAGGTCTTAGGTCTGTGAAAAGAATTACAAAACTTGCTTTGCGCAAAAGAGCCATGGCCATCTTTTGAACACCCCTGTCATATGCATTGTTGCTGTGGTGGCTTGTTGAGTACGGTTGGTACTCACCCTTGCAAATATAAACTTAATCAGAGGCCGGAGATGAAGCTTCGGAGGATCCCTATGCCTATTACCAGGAGGGTGATGAAGATGACGGCACTCAGTAGGTCTTAGTTACGGTCGTTGCCTGTGGCAATGGCATGCCGCTGCCTTGACTCCGCTGCCTTACCTACTTCTGTTTTTGGAATGTATTCCGGACTGCTCGGTCCGATGATTTAAGACTATGCCTGTGGGCTTATGATGTAATAATTCGTACTAGACACTCGTGTATGTGCACTTGGTATTTCAGCTATGAATTCGTGTGTACCAGACTACTTGATCCAGGGAAATGGTACTGTTTACACGATTAATTCCTGTTATAAAAACGGGGGTCCACACAAGAGCATCCCCAGTAGCTCGTCCAAACTTGATCTTCCATATGGCTATATAGATGGTCATCTAAAAAAGATTCCTCATTCATATTTCTCTCCACTCCAACAGATTGTTCATATTACATCATCTATATCACATCCTCCTATATTTTAATAGTATCTTTCAACTACCATCGATTAATATTAATATTTCTTTTTTCATCATTATCTTCTCTTTCACTCCAGAGAGCTCGAGAGACGCGAGCGAAGGGCAGAGGAGCGGAGGGGCGGCACGAGTAGCTCGCCGCTGCCGGCCGCCGGCGGAGCGGAGGGGTGGCGCGGGCGAAGGGGCGGCACGAGCGGCTCGCCGCCGACCGGAGCGGAGGGGTGGCGCGGGCGAAGGGGCGGCGCAAGTGGCTCGCCGCCAGCCGGAGCGGAGGGGCGCACGAGCAGCTCGCCGACGGCTGGGCAGAGTGGCGGTGGGAGCGGAAGGGCGGCGCGGCCAATGGTAGTCGACGGCGGGAGTGGCCGTTGAAGGTTTGCCTCATCCTCTCTCCTCGATCTACCTTCACTGTTTCACCCTCTGCCTCGATCTCGATCCGGATGGAGGCAGGAGAACGGATAGGAGCGGTGGTTGCGGGATGGTGTGAGGAGAGAGAAACGCCAAATCTCCGGGAATAGCGCATGCGCTATCTATGGAGGCCCAGATGGCGTATCCGTTGGAGCCGGATTTTCTCCCCCCATACGCCATTTTCTGGATGGAAGATGGGATGGCAGAACTGCTGGGATGCTCTAAGCAGCAGGATGGGTGAGAGGACCTCGAGGCACAAGCTCACCTGGATGATTGCTCGGCCCAACGGTGGAGGAGAAAGAGAGGGACCGGTTAGGCTGGAGGTGAAGATTATAGAGGAAGGGAGGGAACCTTGTAATGATTTGACGAACTAAGATACCATATTTGTTTTAGCAATAACATATTTCCAAGCTTGGGTCATAGACTCTTACAATTATTTTGTTGCTGGAACATGTTCTCATAGCCAAAATTATTTTAATTGTTCATTGTGCAATACTTTGGCATAAAAAATCTGTGGTAGCTCATATTAGCACCACATAGAGTAAAACAGTTCAATTACATGCATTTTAATGATGGTCCAAACCGTTAATGATATGAATATGAGGCAAAGTTTATTTGGTTAAAAAAAATACAGGACCTGCGTAAAAATAACAGGTGTACTCACCCATGTCAAAGCAGCTACAGTCTATTTAATTTCCTCATGTTCCTGTATTACCAAGAACGCTTCTTTTCTAGCATCTTTCAATCTATTTGCAGCAGAGAAAGGTGCATCCGCAGAAGAAAAGGGTGGGACACTTCTGCTTGGGCTAATCGCTGTCCATTGGTCTTGTTACAACTTCACATGCCTTAGCGAGAGATTATGAGTTTATAGGATTGAAGAAGCTCTCTTTAACATCGATTAGGATAGCAAAGATGGTTTAATCCTCCAACCAGGCAGTAGATCCATCTGTCATTGTGGAGATTATGGGTACCCCATACCCACACGGCATGGTTATCCGACTAGTCATAGAGGATAGCTTATATCTATGGAATATGTAACAGATCATGACTTCGATATTACATTTCCTTTTATATTATGGAGTGGCCTAAAGTCCTAATTTGATAATATTATAAAGTAGATTTAGGAAACCGATACCGTATTGGTTAAGGTTTCTATCTTATAATCATGCCCCCCATCCTATATAAGGTGGGCAGGAGGCCCTCTAGAGGGTATGAGCACATATGATCGTCAGATCTATACTACACCCGGCGGATTCAAATCCCTAAACAGGAGTAGGGTATTACCTCTCATCGAGAGGGCCTGAATCTGTCTAAATCCTTTGTCTCCGCATCCATCTACTTTTAGGGCTCGCGCGCTACCCCTTTTATTATTGCCGAATTTATGTTTCGACAATTGGCGCGCCAGGTAGGGATTGCGTCGAATTACCTATCGAAAAGTGCGATGGAATCAACTTCAGAAGAAACCCCGAGATCGATCTCATCGATTTCGACGGCTCAAATCTTCAATCAGGTTTATTGTTCCAATCTAATTTTTATTAGATTAATTTTTAATCGTTGTTTGACTTCCTGGTTTTCGGTTGTTTTTCACATGCTGGTTGAGATCAAGACGTGTTCATTATCATCGTCATCCACCCCTGCCTAACCGTTGCCGAGAGCTTTTCCCCTTCCTCCCACGCGGATGGCCCTGCCATTAGTTGGGCAGAGGAAAGCCCGGCCATCAGGAGCAAACACACGCATGTGCTGATTCAATTGACATGCCACCGACTAAAACCTTGCATGGACGACCAACGTGCACACAGGAGCATGCATGCCATGCATGGAGGGAGCAAATAAATTAACTTGCTTACTTGCTCTCATAACTAACTACATAGATGCATTAATTACTCTACTAATCATATTGATTTGTTTACATGCATGTATTATCGGAGCTGTCGTATTGCGTTGTGGCATCGGACTTTTCTGAGTTAAGACCACGCGCGAAGCCTCCGACTGGGATTTGATCCAGACTCGGGTCCGCGATCTGTACACACGCATGGCAGGAGGATGGATCGGTCCAATGACATGCACGCATCCGGGAAGACCAATAATCTTGGCGAGTTAAACAATTTAATCTCCGACTTCGCTGGGTTTTTTCTCTTACAACTTATTGTTTTTTCATTAGATTGATCTCTAAATATCAGATTAATCTCTTGGTATTTTCTGCTGTTTGCATGTAACGCCCCCGGCACTACTCTTGCCGAGTGGTGTTTTCGCCTGCACGGCTGGCCTATTATGCCGCCGCTGTTGGGCGTCTACAACTTCACCGCCATGTCTCCGTCGCCGCCGACTGGTGTCCTCGCCTGCACGGTTGGTTGGTCACACCACCGTTCATGGGCGTCCACGTCTTCACCGACCGGCTGGCCTTCGCCGCCGCCGACTGGTGTTTTCGCCTGCACGGCTGGCCTATTATGTCGTCGTTATTGGGCGTCTACGACTTCACCGCCGGCCTGCCTCCGTCGCCGCCGACTGGTGTCCTCGCCTATACGGTTGGTTGGTCACACCACCGTTCATGGGCGTCCACGTCTTCACCGACCGGTTGGCCTTCGCCGCCGCCGACTGGTGTTTTCGTCTGCACGGCTGGCCTATTATGCCGCCGCTGTTGGGCGTCTACGACTTCACCGACCGGCTGGCCTTCGCCGCCGCCGACTGGTGTTTTCACCTGCACGGCTGGCCTATTATGCCGTCGCTGTTGGGCGTCTACGACTTTACCGCCGGCCTGCCTCCGTCGCCGCCGACTGGTGTCCTCGCCTATACGGTTGGTTGGTCACACCACCGTTCATCGGCTACTTCACTGCCGGCCGCCTCGGCTGCCTCCATGGCCAGTGTTTTCGTCGTTATCGATAGACTACTTCGTTCCCACATCGGCTACTTTTGCTATCACCGAGGGAATATGAAAAAGCTAAGTCATCATTTATTTTATTCTTTATATGATATATTGCCTTTTCCTTTGTCTCACTACATCAACTGGTTCGCCGTTGACTAGTGAGTCAGGGGCTACAGATGTTATATCATATTTTTTAAGAATTTTCATAATATTTATCTTGATTGCTTGTGACATAATCTGAGTACAAAAGTGCCTATCGAGTTATGGAGTTCTATCTTCCTATGTTTTCTGTTTGGTTTGTCAATGGATAGTTGCCTTTGGGCCGATTCCTAGCACCTGGGGGCTCGTTGGATAGACCGTGTAATGCAAAGTGCTAAGTATTATTCAGAATAAATCAAAAGCATAGAGATAAGATAAATTTATTTTCTGCTCTTAACAATTGCAAAAGTACCCGAGTAGTAAACTCCGATCCGTGAAACTTTGTTACATTAATGACGAACTCATGTCACTCATATGCATGTTTGGGAAGTTTCTAGGCCGACTCCCGGTGCTTGGGGGCTATGACTAGTTGGGCAGAGTGTTTAAACGTAAAGAGTCGTCTTCTCGGGGAAACCAAGATTGACAAGAGGAGAAATACATATTTATAAACATTTTAAAATACTTGATTTTTTCTCGAGTATTATATTTGCATCAGATACTACTCATCCTATATGTTTGTTCTGCAGGATCCAGATCCAGATATGCATAAAAGGGATTCATGGCTTTAAGCTTATCTCTTATGCTCTAGGAATGGATCAGTCAGAACATCACCACCGGCTTGCTGTCGTTGCCGCCGACTGGTGTCTTCGCCTATACGGTTGGTTGGTCACAGCACCGTTGTTAGGCGTCTATATCTTCACCGATCGGTCGCCTCGTCCGCCGCCGACTGGTGTGTCCGCCTGCACGGCTGGCCTATTATGCCGCCGTTGTTGGGCGTCTACGTCTTCACCGACCGGTCGCCTCATCCGCCGCCGACTAGTGTGTCCGCCTGCACGGTTGGCCTATTATGCCGCCGTTGTTGGGCGTCAACGTCTTCACCGACCGGCCACCTCGTCCGCCGCCGACTGGTGTGTCCGCTTGCACGGCTGGCCTATTATGCCGCCGTTGATGGGCGTCAACGTCTTCACCGACCGGCCGCCTCGTCCGCCGCCGACTGGTGTCTCCGCAGCACGGCTGGCCTATTATGCCGCCGTAGATGGGAGTCAACGTCTTCACCGATCGGCCGCCTTGTCCACCACTGACTGGTGTGTCCGCTTGCAGGGCTGGCCTATTATGCCGCCGTTGATGGGCGTCAACGTCTTCAGCGACCGGCCGCCTCGTCCGCCGCCGACTGGTGTCTCCGCAGCACGGCTGGCCTATTATGCCGCCGTAGATGGGAGTCAACGTCTTCACCGACCGGCCGCCTCGTCCACCTTCGACTGGTGTCTCCGCCTGCACGGCTGGCCTATTATGCCGCCGTAGATGGGAGTCAACGTCTTCACCGACCGGCCGCCTCGTCCGCCGACGACTGGTGTCTCCGCCTATACGGCTGGCCTATTATACCGCCGTTGATGGGAGTCAATGTCTTCACCGACCGGCCGCCTTGTCCGCCGCCGACTGGTGTCTCCGCCTGCACGGCTGGCCTATTATGCCGCCGTTGATGGGAGTCAACGTCTTCAACGACCGGCCGCCTCATCCGCCGCCGACTGGTGTCTCTGCTTGCACGGCTGGCCTATCATGCCGCCGTTATAGGGCATCTACATCTTCACCGACCGGCCGCCTCGTATGACGCCAGCTGGTGCTGTCGTCTTCACGGCTGGCCACGTCGCCGCCACCGCTAATAGACGTCATCATCTTCAACACAAGCTGTATACGTCTACTGCCGACTGGTTTCTTCACTTTCATGGCTGCATGATTCTGCCAGTGTTGATTAGCCTTATTGTCTTCATCGCCGGTCATCTCGTCTGCTGCTGACTAGTGCTCTCTGCTCTATGGCTGGTTTATGCCACTACCACTACTGATGGACGTCATCATTTTCATTGCTAGCCGCCTTGTTTGACGCCGACTGGCTTGTTCACCTCCACGGCTGCGCGTCTTCATCAACATTGACTGGCGTCATCATCATCGCCAGTTTGTCTTTGCCGCCGCCCATGGTGTCTTCACTTTCATGGCTGGCCTATTCTACTGCCGTTAAAGAACGTCTTCATTTTCATCATCATTCTGCTTCTTCCGTCGCCGACTGGTTTTTCTGGAGACGACTGGAGTATCCATCTTCACGACTACACGTCTTTGCCACTGGTTTTCTTCTGTTGCCGCTGACTCGTGTTCACTTCATCACTGCTATGCAACTTTGTCACCATGGTGGAGCAACTTCATCTTCATTGTCTTCTACACCAGCAACCTCTATTGCCGCTACTTCGCAAGATTTGCTACTTCACCAACCACGACGTCTACAAGAGCCTCGACATCTCGGCATGCGTTCTCGACTATGATACCGTGTTATATTATTACAACAAGTGGTGTTCCAATCTTCAATATTTCTACTCGGACATCTTCAATATTTATCTTCACTCGAGCAATGAGTACTCGACGACAAGAAGCTACAGTTCTCGACTCTATGTTCAGTTGTTTCTCAACTAACCAAAGAGTCGGGGGCTACACAAATACAAGACTCTCAAAATTCGACAAGCTTTATGTTAAGATGAAGCAATCAATCAATCAACGAGTCAACTCTGGGAGTTATTATTTTCATCTTTGCTTCAAAGCCGACATTTAATTTTAGCGACTCCAATTATTACACCGCTATAATACCAAGTTCTGCTGCCACCTTTATAAATCAAGGGGCATTGCATCAGTCTTCGTTATGCACATGCTCGCATCAAGGAAACT
Organism: Oryza meridionalis; assembly: GCA_000338895.3. NCBI lineage: Eukaryota > Viridiplantae > Streptophyta > Magnoliopsida > Poales > Poaceae > Oryza > Oryza meridionalis. The sequence continues at coordinate 8,587,041 of CM002535.2, read as the reverse complement.
ACTTGAGCTTCAATATCTTCTCAACAGTTTGATGGATTGTTGTCACTGACATCATCACCAGCACCTCTACTTCATCGGCCCTAACGTCTCCGCCGTTGCTAAGGGTTGACTACGTCTTTACCTTCGGTTGCTTCTGTCATCACTGACTGTCATTGCCGACTTGTTATTTCGCCTTCATGGTTGATCTACTACGCGAATGCTGATGAGTGTTTTCGTCATTATCATTGACTGCTACACCGCTATTGACTGGATCACCGACATCGTTATCTTCATCAACATCCTGTCAAGCATCTTCAACATAGCCCACTCTAATGCTATTGATGGGCAACTTTGTCATTATATTTGATCATCTATGATTGCTGCTTATCATCATTACTGTCGGTTGCGTTTGTCGTCGCCGACTATTTTCTTCATGATTGGTGGATTTTGTCATCGTCTTTGATGCGTGTCTACATCTTCACCGTCGGCTTGCTTTCGTCACCACCGACCGGTATCCTCGTCTTCACGGATGGCTTATTATGTCGCCACTAATGGGCATCTTCATCTTCCTCACCAGCTGCATTGTCTGTCACCGACTGATTATTTCGCTGCCATGGCTACACAACTTTATTGCTGGGCGCCTTCATATTCATTGCTGGCTGACCTGACTGCTGCCGACTGGTTTCTTCGCCTCCACGGCTGTGCAACTTCATCACTTTTGATTGGTATCACTATCTTTCACTACTACCAATATTTTTGCCACCTCTGGTGGGCAATATTATCTCTATATTGGTCGTCTTGTCTCTATGCCAACTGCGTCAGCTACCATCAATGGACAATTGTGACTACGACAGAAGGACAAGCTATATGCTCAGGGGCTTACTATCTCAAACACAAGTATCATACCTTCAATTTGGACTTGTTCCGGATACATGCAACATGAATTCATGATCATGGGTCTATTTTCTATGCTCAAAGACTGGACTATTTATTATTCCCCGTAAGGGTTATCAACCGAATACTTGCGCCAGTCGGGATTCAATTGTTATATCTATTTTGGAGTATCCCATAAGGGATAATCACTCAGATCAGAAGCTATTCGTATGAGCTACACTTGATCTATATCACCCAGAAGATTTATTACTCGGGAGCATGTTACATGCGTCATCCTTTAAAGGGTGGCGAAGGCATATTTTTTGGGCTAGGCCTAATATGTCTGCAGCCCATATTTTCAGGTGTGGCCTGTCACGTTCTTTTAGGGACTTAGGCACTTTTTGCTTAGGCCAAAGTGCGCGTGATCAAGTGCCCAATACCTTAAAATCCTTTTATACCGCAGTTACTCAACTTTTTAGGAGTTGGTACAATGCATCTTAAAAGGTGTCAAACAGTAAAGCTTTATATAGCTGCCCCGCTGACTTTTTTATATAGTCAAGGCACTGTTTGGGTTTATTAAGCAATTGATTGGATACAATGTCGTTGCTTTTTGCCACGTAAGTGTGCATTTTTATTGACCAATATTATGGCTTAGGCTGATTATACATTGTGGTCATTTTCCAGGCGGTTGGTAAATCCTTTATGAGTTTATTTACTCGGATTTTACACCACATATGCCATATATTTCTAGGTGTGGTGAAACCATGTGTTTTTTAGGGACTGTTAAAGCAGTGTGCGCATGGCGTATGCCCAATACTTTGGAAATTTCTTTATTCGCAACATTCAAGCTTCTTTATAGCTGTTTTGCTATGTGAATTTTTAATGATATAGCCAATTTTAGGTTGTACTCATCATATTTTACAAAGCGGTCGGTATATCACTTGGATCATGTTATTCGGGGATTCACATCGCATATGCTATATATTGATATCAAGTCATTTGGTTGATTACTATTATCAAAACCACTTAGTTGGTTGGATTATTTATTCCTTGACTATATGCTTAGTTTGTTCAGCTAACCACATAGTCGGGGGCTACACCTATTAGGTGCATCTAGTCGATGCACCTAACTTTTTCGGCCCTCCACAGTCTTCAGATTTGGTAAAAGTACTCGGGAGACCATGACGATGATGATTGAAGCACTGGCTTTGGAGTAATCTAGTTCGAGAGAAGATTATCTTTTCGACTGTGAAAGTCTCAGGGGCTACTGTGGAGATTATGGGTACCCCATACCCACACGGCATGGTTATCTGACTAGTAATAAAGGACAGCTTATATCTATGGAATATGTAACAGATCATGACTTAGGTATTACGTTTCCTTTTATATTATGGAGCGGCCTAAAGTCCTGATTTGATAATATTGTAAAGTAGATTTAGGAAACCGATACCGTATTGGTTAAGGTTTCTATCTTGTAATCCTGCCCCCCATCCTATATAAGGTGGGCAGGAGGCCCTCGAGGGGGCATGAGCACATATGATCGTCAGATCTATACTACACCCGGCGGATTCAAATCCCCAAACAGGAGTAGGGTATTACCTCTCATCGAGAGGGTCTGAACCTGTCTAAATCCTTTGTTTCCGCATCCATCCACTTTTAGGGCTCGTGCGCTACCCCTTTTATTATTGCCGAATTCATGTTTCGACAGTCATCTTCTGAAATTTGAATAGACAACTAAATTAGTGGAAATCATGATGGCATACTGAAGAAGTGCAAGTTCCTGCTTTTAAATTTCCATGGAACTTTTTAATATACTGCTGTATAGATGAGGGACTCCTGGATGCCTCCTATACCTAAGGTCGAATGCAACAATGGAAAAACAATACAAAATGGATAGTCGTCCATGAAAATCATGCATGAGAAAAATGAAAAGCTACAAGTAGCATAAGCCAGCACTCTACCCCCATCTATTTTTATTGGCCAGCATTAACTACAGTTTGTACAAAGAGGTTGCACATTCTTTCCCACAGCAAAGGAAAGCCCCACCTAAAACATGGCTTTTAAGGCTTCTGTAGTAAGTTTATATGCTTGAGGAGGTAATAGAACATTAGAAATTCATCCAATCCAATTTGTATTAATTGTGAATTCAGAATAAATACATGTTTTATTGACTATCATGATATAGGCCATCTTCCAATGTATTATTACACAAAATTTTGTTCTTCTATGTATAGCTGTACTCACTAGGCTCAACTTTTTGTTCTGTTTTTTGAACCAAAATATGCTGCTCTAGTTGGGAAGTAGCAGGTACTGTAACACAGAGTTCCATACATAAGTGTTGAATAGAAATGCCTCTTCAAAAATGTGACATGAGGGCCGTTGAGCAAGCAAGAAATCAATGATATGGTAAACCTTCTCCGAGAGGCTTGAAGTCATTGTACTGAAATTCAGTCAGCAAAGTATCCTTGTTCAAGGCTTGGAGAGAATGAACCCCTAGATAGGATATGTCAGGAAATATGATAGTAGAAAGGGACTAATGCATGTTACACCGCACTAGTGAATGTAGTATGCAAAAATAATTGAAACTGCCAAAATCACTTTGTAAATACTTTTGTGATTTCGAAGAGTTTGACTAAGTTGCATGAATGCACCGGAGGAGGGTGAAATACCGAAGAAAGCAAAGGTATCCCTCATCATGTCTAGAAGCCTCGAACAAAAAACAATTGGACAAGAAACTCCGGCTCCTCATGCCCCTAAAGTAATCAGAGACGTCTGGTGAAAACAGGGCAAGAGGGACTATCATACTTAAAGTCACAAAACGTACCCCACCGAATAGAAGGGGAGCAAGTTGAGATCTGGCAAACGGCACGGAACCTCAGAATAGGCGTACCACACTTTCCCATCAAGGAAGAAAACTAGCTATTGGAGCGCACACTAACACTGGTACACGCCCCACATCAAGAGGTATTAAGCAATAAGAAGAAGCATATGAAAATGCATCTCTTCGTATATCCATGGATACTCGCATAGAGCCTCATGCAACCAATAGAAGTTGGCAATGAGACCTATTATGGGCAATGTCTCTTTTAGACAACAAAACTCATTGGCAGTCAACTAGGAGTTGAATGGAATTAATGAACTAGAAGTTGAAAAGAAAAACTCAACCTGAATGTTGATAAGCATTGAAGATAGAATCAACGAATGCATTTCAGGAGCTTGGATCCGATACTTGCATAATAGTACATGAAGAAGTACTAGGTCCCGAACCAACACATAAAGAATAGAATAAACCAGAAAAGAATTGAAGAAACAAGCTCGTTCGTTTTGAATTTGAGTTTAATTTGAAATATTTTGCCAAATCCAAATCATGCTTACGCTTAAAGCTAAAGGCATGTGACAGATGGAAGTCTAGTACATCATTTCAAACTTAGAAATATTCATGGTGCATGGCTTTAGAATAATCAATTACCGCCAAATTGGGACGGAATTCCCTAACACGAGTGTGTCATAGCAGCACACGAATACTTGGCCAATTGAACTAAACCGAACTAAGCATCGTTGAACTATTGAAAGCCTCGGCATGTTTTTAAGAGATGGTTACCCGCAACAGCAATCGCGATTTGAAAACTATCTCAACCCCCACCATTTATGAAACTAAAGCAGTATATGTCGCATATATGCAAATGAGTTACGTGAGAAGCAAACTCACTAAGCATATGAACCCCAAACTCTTCTATGCACATCAATTGCATAGAAGCAACAAACTAAGTAATGCGGAAGTCTTGCAGATTTGTCCACTAACTCATTATTGACATCTTTTGAATAGGTGTGTCCGAGAAATCGGAATAATGAGACTTAGAGAAATGCAAAATTCAGAGGGAGAATTTCGCTGACTCATTCCAGAATCTTGATATAGAAATCAAGTAACCAAAATCAATCTATAATGATTGAACGAAGAATTGGGTGCATTGTACTCTTTTTTCCTTAGATAAGTTTTCCCAGAAGTTTCTTATCAAGGTTTTTAAAGAGGCAATCCATGCGACATTGCAAGCGTATGCTATGTACTCTTTCTCCAATTTTTTCCCACTGGGTTTTCTGGAGTTTTGATGAGGCATAGACATCACGCGGTGAGTACCCAAGGGGGAAGTGTCAGGAAACCTTCCATATATGCAACATGGAAACCTTCCATATATATACTAACTGGGCCCACACCTAAACCTTCCATATGTGCATTATAGCTACATAAAGAGGAGGGGGCTGCTCATTGTTGGACTTGTGCTTGAGGATTATAGAATGATGAATGAGAAGAGAGTCCCACCCTATATCTTGTGTTTTCACTTTTGTAGATATTATGCAACCCCTCTGGACTACGGATATAGCACAGGGGTTGCATAATAGACCGGACTATGGCGAGGCGTGGCACCTACTACCACAGCCTTGGATATGGACAACGGCTGAGAAAGTGGCGCCACATCAGCGAGTGGCTTGCAACACTTCCACCTCCAACCTCGTGGCCGACAGAGACGTCGTCGTCGTCGTCGTTTCTCCCGGCACCTTTGCCTCAAACCCCGTGCGGAGGGCCAACACCAATTTTGTCACTTTGTTGAGCCCATCCTTGATTTCCGTGCTGGCGTTCTGCATGGCCATGGATGATTGACGAAGGCCATGGAGGTCGTCATGATGGCAGCCACGGTGAAAGGTAGGAAAGGATCGCTGGAATCTGATACCAAGATATTGTGTGCGTAGATTGAATTGGGGTGCTCGATGGGAGGGCGAATGGCGAGGCCTGCAACCTTGCTGTCCCAAAGCTTGACTGAGGATGGACATAGAAGGGAGGACTAGATATAGATTTAACTTTCTTGATTGATTGATTCTAATTGACTAACAACCCTATCTAACAAAACCTAACGAACTAACTGAACACTTGAGATGGGAGATGGGCTGAGTTCCGTCCGAAGTCTGTTGGCCCAAAACCGGGAGACGTTGGCCCAACCGGGAGAAAGCCTTGCTACACCCCAAAAGCTACCTCAAGAGGTGAGGGGCTCCCCCGCTTTTAAGTTAGTTCAACTCCCCCTAGATAAACAATGTGGGACTATTCCAAACAATCTCCCCCGTCGCAACATTGGTGCCCCTTAGCCCTGACCGGCCCCACACACGGGCACATATAGGCCTCACACCTGCAGTCCACTAACCGACACTAGTATAGATCCTTCTATCTGTGACGGCCTCTAACATACCTGGAAATAGCGGGCCGTCACAAGAAAGTCATCTCAATCGGGCCAAAAAAGTGCCCGATTGAGATATGGTCGCACAGACATATTAGATGGGCATAAAACTTAAGCCCGTCACGGATGACACCTATCTGTGACAGGCCGTAGTTTAGGCCCGATTGAGATAACATTCCATATTTCAAACGGGCTTGAAGTTGGGGGCCGTCACAGATGACCATCATCCATGACGGGCACTAACTTTAGACCCGATTGAGATAACATTCCATATCTCAAACGGGCCTTAAGTTGAGGCCCGTCACAGATGACCATCATCCATGACGTGCACCAACTTAAGGCCCATCACAGATGACTCATCAGTGACGGGCTATATACTAATCCCCGGTTGACATGACTTAATGTCTATCGGGCATTAATTAAAGCCTGTCGCCGATGAGTATTTTTCCATTTTTCATATGAATTGTTTATATTTGTAAGTTTAACTATAGCAAAATAATTAACTTGCAGTATAATAATTTATTTTATGAGTCAAAATAATTTTATGGGTAGTAAATAATATCAAATGGAAAAGTCATCAACAACAAAGTTGTATAACTCATCAAGATCTATAACTTTTATTTTTTGAACAGTTTGAATTTGAATTTGAAAATATGACAATTTCAAACAACATTTTCAAATACTAAATGATTTCAACTGAAAAAGTTATGAACAAAAAAGTTGAATAACTCATCAAGATCTATAACTTTTATTTTGGTCATTTTTCTATATAACATTTTTTGAACCGTTTGAATTTGAATTTAAAAATATGATAACTTCAAACAACATTTTCAAATACTAAATGATTTCAACTGAAAATGTTATCAACAACAAAGTTGAATAACTCATCAAGATCTAAAACTTTTATGTTGGTCATTTCTTCGTCTGATAAAATGTTTGTAACATTGGTCACAAATTTTAGATATATGTGTATAGTTTATAAAACCAGATAAGAGATATGTCAATTTTGTGAATAATGTTACTATCACTTTATCATATGAATAAATAACCAAACTAAAAGTTATAGATCTTGATGAGTTATTTAGCTTTGTTGTTGATGACTTTTTCAGTTGAAGTCGTTCACTAACAAAAAATTCTATTTGAATTTCTCAAACTTTGAATTCCAAATTTCAAATTGTTTAAATAGAGTCAGATGGAGAAATGACCAAAATAAAAATTTTGCACCTCGATGAGCTCTACAACTTTGATTTCGGTGACTTTTCCATTTGAAATCATTTATTAACCCTAATTTTTCTTTGAAGTTGTCAAATTTTGAAAATTCAAAATTTGAATTGTTCAAATAAACTTATTTGTACAAAGGACCGATACAATAGTTGTAGATCTCAATGAGTTATACAATTTTCTTGTTTATGATTTTTGATGGTTCTGTATGTGAATGAATGTATATGAATGGGGGATGTTGGGGTATGACATATCCCGGCCTAGGGCTTAATAGGATTAATAGAATACTCATACCAATAAGCTACAAGTACTCTTCCGGAAGCCGAACTTTGATATAAGCGTGCTTAGCCTAGAGCAATTTCGGGATGGGTGACCGATCGGGAAGTGAACTTCTCGGGTGTACATGAGTAAGGACAAAAAAAAAAGGATTGGCCTGAGAGTACGATGGCATGGCAAGGCTAGCCAAAAATAAAATTTATTTCTTTTGGGATTATACTCATCTATGACGGGCATTAACTTAGGCTCGATTGAGATGACTCATCTGTAACGGGCATTAACTTAGGCCCGATTGAGATGACTCATCTGTGACGGGCTATAGTTAATACCCGTCACAGATAAGGGTCATCTGTGACGGGCTATAGTTTAGGCCCGATTGAGATAGGTCATCTGTGACGGGCTATAGTTTAACATGTCGTCTGGGTCAAAGCTATCAGTGACGGGCTTTAATTAGGGCCCGATTGATATAGGTTCATCCGTAAGGGTCATCTGTGACGGACTATAGTTTAGACCCGATTGAGATAGGTCATCCGTGACGGGCTATAGTTTGACATGTCGTCTGGGTCAAAGCTATCAGTGACGGGCTTTAATTAGGGCCCGATTGAGATAGGTTCATCTGTGACGGCCATTTGCCCGATTGAGATAACTTTTCACATCAGTGACTTCTAGCCTGTGACGGACGCCGTGCCCGATTGAGATGGGGGTTGCCGCCCGATTGAGATGATGGTATCCGTTCTAGTGTGACACCATACAAAGGCACATACGGGCCTCACACCCACGGTCCACTGGGCTTTGGGCATAACACCACCCTGAGTGTGCACAAGCACTAGAGATTGTGGGTTTGGCTTTGATACCACTTGTTGGCCCTAAACAGGGAGACGTTGGCCCAACTGGGAGAAAGCCTTGCTACACCCCAAAAGCTAGCTCAAGAGGTGAGGGGTTCCCCCACTTTTAAGTTGGTTCAACTCCCCCTAGATAAGCAATGTGGGACTATTCCCAACAAAGTCCTGGATAAATTTATTAGACGAGCACATGAGAATTGGTGTCTCTGATTATCCAACTTGTTTTAAAATCAGTGCATACAAAATACCCGAATTATATAATAGTTGTTTCACCCCTAACATAGGTGAGCAAGTACTGAATGTGCAGTAGGTTGATGCAGATCCTTGGCCTCTTCACCTCTTCAGATAGGTTTTATCTACGGTTCCAAGAGGATATTATACAAACTGCCAATAAAGCTCGACAGTTTGTTGTAAAGTTCAACTTGAAAGTTTTAGAAATAGATGGGACAAGTGACAAGATAGATAAGTTTCAGCACACAGAGATTACAGAGACAGTTTTCAGGGATTGTTACAGTGACAGTTTCCAGGGACTCCTGCCAACAGTCTGCAGATCAGCATACGATCGTGTTGATAGTCTCTCTACTCAATCAGCTGGTCTCCATTGATGGAGCGGGTGTAGTTTTGTGCCTGCATCTTCTTCTCCAGAAGCTCCTGTGCTTCTTTCACGAGGGAAGCGAGAATGTTGGCAGGATTCGTGCTTTCGGTACGATCGCTGCTAGAGAAAATCATGAAGCCCTCCAGTTCCAACATCTTTTCTGAAGCTTTTAACAGAGAATGCATCAAGCTCTCCAGGTCTGCTCCGACTTTGGCTCCGTTGAGATTTATCAATGATATGATCATCCTGGTAGTAATCTTCAGCATTCTCAGGCAATTGGCTGTTGCTTGTTCACTGTTTCCTTCTACCATCTCCTTGAGCTTTCCGGCGAAGCTAAATGCAGTGCCTCCTCCTGGGGCAATTTTATCAGTCAGTTCAGCCAAATCTTTTTCATCATTGACCAATCTTTGAAATATTGCCGCACTAAGTGACAGTAAAGCTGCATAAAGTTTCATATCCACAGTTTGCTCTTTAACCTTTTCATCTTGCTCTTTAACTTTTTCATTTTCCTCTTTAACCTTTTCGTTTTCCTCTTTAACCTTTTCGTGTTGACAAGCAACGGGATATTGACTTTCAATGTCAGCTTTTTGTGCCGAGAAATTAACTCCCTCTGTTCCTTTTTCTGTCATTCCTGGTTGCTTTTCTTTATGCGTCCATGACACAAGAAAAATTTCTCCGAGCACCTGAAACGAACAGCAAGATATATATATATATATTGTTACAGACATTGCTCTTATTAGTTAATCAACATGAAACAAACTAAATAATATATTCATTTATTCGATATTGATCACCTTTGGCAACACATCTTTCATGGCTTCCGTTAGATTGTTGAGATAGCCATCTTGCTCGGTGTATCGAATGTACAGATGCTCCAGGATTTCAGCTGCACATATTCTGTATCCTCTGTTGCTATTTACATCCAAGAGCATTGCGGTGAGGTCCTTGAGAGTGTTGTCACTTGCTTTCAAGATGATGGTGGAGTCGCTCTTGCTTCGTTCGGACAGCATTGCCAATGCTTCACCTGCCATTTGTCTCATAAAGGCGTCCTTCTCTTCGTCGGTATAGATGAGTAGAAGTAGCTTGGTGAATTTCCTTCTGCTCTCGACGCTCATGCTGGAAGCCTCGTCCACCACCTTGTTCTTCGCCGCCATGGGAAGCTGCGTGAGGATGTTAATGGCGAGAATATAGAGCCTCTTCTCGTTGCATCCGTCGCAGTTGAGGATTCTCTCCATGGTGCCGATGGCGTCCTTGTCGTTCAGCACCTGGGAACGCAGCTTGTCGCCGGTCTCGCCGGGGGCGGTGACGAGCCGGCACATGAGCTGCAGCGAGCAGGCGACGATGTCGTTCCACGCTTCATGGTCGATGCGGTGGAGCAGGTCGGCGCTGACGGGCGCCATGGCCATGGAGAGCAGCTGCCGTCCCTGGGTGCTGTTGATGATGATCCGCCGGTTGTGCTCCGCGGCGGCGAGCTTGTGGAGGATGACGAGGCCCTGCACCATGAGCTTCTTGTAGTGATCGGAGGACTGGGCGCTGTCGTCGTCGTCGCCGTCGTCATCTTGCTGCTGGCTTCTCGGGGTGGTGGTGGTCACGTCGAGCAGCGAGTATATGCACCGGATCCCTTGCGGGAACCTGGCGAGCGTGATCTCGCCGGCGAGGTGCGCCACGATCCTAGCGGCGTGCTCCCGAACGCCCCGGTCGCGGGTGCCCGTGCACCGAAGCGTCTGCAGCAGCTTCTCCATCAGCTCGGTGGACGACCCGACGAGCTGCCTGATGAGCTCGTGCTGCTCCCGCAGCCAGGCCTGCGACAGCAGCTTGTCGAGGATCCTAGCCCCGGAAGAGTAGTCGCCGGACGACAGCGATGACGACGACGACTCCTTCATCATCGTCACGGCGAACGTGACGAGGTTCCTCCCTCTCACCGACGACGGGTCCTTCTCGCATCCGTTCCTCGTCTGCCGCATGTAGTCCACCACCGACGCGCGCCCGCCGTCATCCTCCTCCTCCCCCTCGCCGCCGAAGCTGTAAACTCCGGCGACCAAGTTAGCCAGCCGCCTCCCGAGGAGGCGCGAGGTGAAGTAGTAGAAGAAGAGGGCGCCCTGGATGAGCGCCAGCGAGTAGAGCACGTTGAGCGCCGGCGCAAGGTTGGCCGCCTCCTCGCCGGCGCCGTAGTCGCGCTGCAGCAAGCGCCACAGCGAGAGGCCGGCGGTGATGAGGAGGCCGAACAGGTAGAACACCGCGAGAGGGGAGAGGATCACCACCAGCACCACCAGCTGGAGAACCAGCAAAACGCGCGCCAGCATTAGCCGTACCCCTTCCATCCTGCAGAAGGAGCCTTTCTCCACCTTCACTAGCATCGCTGATATGGTACCCACCAGGCCGAAGAAGGATTTCCGAAAGTAGGTCAGCTTTTCGTTCAGGAAAACATCGAACACCCTGTGGACATATAGTATATTGCAGCCGAATGTAATAAGGAGGCCGAAAATTTGACAAATTTTTTCACTTTGAAAACTTATTTCGAAACACTGCCTTAGAAAACTTCAATAAAAAGAGACCGCGAGCTTAGCGCCAGCCTTGTTGGTGCTGATGTCATACGGGTCCGTGTCAATCTCCTTGGCGCTGACCCCCGCAGACTATAACACCTCGAATTCCATGCAATCGACAAAACTATTTTAACACAAACCCTACTATGTCAAAAAACTAGATTCTCTGAACGTAGCTGCGTTTGCGTGCCAAAGATCTCAATTAAATCACCCTTTGTAAACTATTTGTAAACTATTAAGCATGCCCTATTTTTTGGTCCGTTAATAACTATTTTAATAAAAGGAGTGAATTACATATTGGACCACTAATATTTACCTTGGTTGCACATTGGACTAGAGGTAAATCTATATTTTCACATTGGGCCTGCTAACTGTACAATAGTTGCACATTGAACCGGTGTTCTTCTCCAACTCTCTTCTCCATTGAGTTGTATTGTACCCAATCTGTAAAGGTGCACCTGCCATCTAGCTGAAGGTCGCTACCATAGATGACCAAGGCTCTGGGAGACCAGGACCTTGAGTGAGCTGCCGCTGGCCGGTGATCAAGCCCCCGCCCTACGCTGTATCGAGCTCGACCTTGCACTGGAGCTGCATTGAGCGTTGCCCCGCACTCGAGCTCACCATCGGCGGTGAGCAGACCATCAAGATCGTGCCACCAATCTAGCTTGACCTCCTCCAATCCTTGCCTGTGCATTGGAGCTCAAGTTTGAGCTCGACCTTCGTCAGCTCAGGCCACTCGGTCGATCTCGCCCGCACCCGTCCCTGCATCAAGCTCAACCCTCCTGGTCCTACAATCTCTCAAGCTAAACCTCCATCCAACAAGCTGCTTCAGGGGAGAAGTTGATGATGAGTAGCTATGATTAGGTTGAGTATCTGTTAATTGTTGGCCACCAGTGTTCGAGAGAGATAAGGGTTACAGACACTAACTGACATATGGGCCACTAGTGTTAAGTGAATTTTTGGTAATAATACCTAGCCCAAAGTGAAAAGTTATGCTACCACCTAGTCCATCATGCAACGAAGGTAATAAAAACTGATCCATTATGAAACTTACTCTAATAAAAACCCAAATGCCAAGGTCTCATCAAGTTTGTCCTTGAAGCCTCATCCTGATCAATGCCCCCCCCCCCCACCAAATATCTCCTATTCAAATTTAAAAATTTCAAATCCAAACCTCCTTGAATTTTCCATTTTTTTTCTATCCTTTTGTTCTTCAATTTATACTGAAGATCAAGACCTTTTCTCAAAAATATTCTAAATCCCAGTCAAAAGCCTCTTGAATGAAATACAAAACTTTTAGTGAGCTCAAATATCAAATTTTGATTCAAACCACAATTTAAATCCTTCAACTACCCTTCATATATATTCTCTTGAAATTATGAAGTGCTAATGTTCCCTATAGAGCCGTCCCGTCCTTTCCTTCTTCGGCCCAGCTTGATCCCTCACACCGCCACCGCCCCACGGCCACAGGCCAGCCCAAGAGCGCACATCGTACCCCCGCACACACCCGCTCACCCATGTCAGCATGAACGTCCACCGCACAGCCAATCCCACGGGCCCACTAGCCAGCCGCACTAATTCGTGCCGCGCACCCCTCCATTCTTACTTGTCGCCTAGCACCACCTTATGGCTATGAACCTGTGGACCCTCTCCTCTTCTCTTCCCCCAGCGTGCTCACTAGCTGGCCTCCCCATGCTAGCTGGAAGAGCTCAAGCTCAAGTTAACGAGAGTGGTGCCGCCTTCTCTTATGCTCCCTCTCCTTCGATGAGCCCCATTTAGCCTCTTTTCTTCCTTTTCCTCTCTCTCTCTGTGTGCACCGCCTCCACCCGAACCATAGCCCACCCACCTCTGCCACCTCTTTGGTTGCCGCCAGTGACATTACGTCGCACGGCTGGAGTAGACCATCACTGATGTCTACACCTGCCATTTGTCACCGTTGTCCACCCCCATCCACATCTGAGCCCGCATAAGGACTCCCCTACTCCCACTTATTCTCATGGTGGTCGCCACTGCTCGTCGGCAAAACTTGGACCGCCGCCCCACCGTCAGATCCCACTGACACCGCTCATCCATGCTAATCCCTCCTCGTACCTCATTGACATGTGGGCTAGAGAACATTTAAAGGTGATTTCAAATAAAGTGTCGATGACACTAGGCCCTACCTCCTTAACCTCCCTCCCCCATGCTGCAGCATCTCTCCGCTTGTGCTGGTGAGGCCGACCCACTATGCCCGATCCACATTGCAAAGTCCATTATGCCTCCCTCCTCTTTGGGCCGAGCCCATTACCCCCTTCCGTATACGTAAGTCCACATTACCTCCCTCCCTCTCACCCTATCACTGACATGTGGACCCCACATGCCAGTCTGACAAAAAGAATATTCTTGAGAATACTCTTTTCCAAAATTCATTAATCTTTTCCAAAAATTCCAGAAAATCAATATCTTTTTATCCATATCTCCGCTTGACCCCGTTCAAGTCTCCAAATTTTTGTAAAAAATGAGATCTACCAATGGCACTATTAGTTGCTAAGTATAGTATTTTCTTTGTAGGATTTTGTGTTATTTTCTCCATCTTGCATGCAGTCTTCGATGATGGAAATTATTTTTGGAGCGGGTTCTCGAGATTTTGAAGATGAAGATAGAGGCAAGTCACCATTGACCATATATGGTCCCCATTTTACAAAATGTTTTATTTGCAAATTACATTACTAGTGTGCACACTAAATTGACTGGCCTTGGTTTTTGTGACAAACCGATGGACCTACCTGATAGTTGCATCAATCCTATAGGTTGATTGATACCAGTGCGCCTTGTCACTCCACCCCATGGTACCTCGGTAACTGTGCTCTCGGTCATATTGCCGATGGTCCCACTCACAAAAGCATTGCTTGTCGACATGTAAAACTAGATTGCAAAACCTTTAAAATCCCAACACGTGGTGTTGCAATGTTTGTGAAATAGAAGTTATTTTCGAAAACACACGATGCAAAGCGGCCTTATTGGAGGCAATCCTCTATATTTGCATATAAGGACCGATTCCTTGTGGAATTACACTGATCATAAATACAGTACGACCACATGAGTGGTATAGGACATGGCTGGCTATGTAATTAGCCAGAACAATATACCTCATTTGCCAATAGGTGAGAAATGTCAGGATGTGCAGTGAGGTGACATCCCCGAATTCTGGAGAAGGGTGAGGATGCAGAAGGTTCGCATACTACTTGTTTGAGAGTGGATTGACTATCGTGCATGAGGTATCACTAGAATTGTTTTGGAAAGGCCTTGTCATGAACCTTCCCTATCGACAGGTGTGGGAAGTAAGCTCGAGTCGTGTGGGTAAAGCGTGCACCTCTGCAGGATGAAACTGTTCGGACAATTGCGCCCATGGTCATGGGTGTATGTGCAATGGTTCCTCTTGTGTAGATTTCTTTGCCTATGCTTTGTATAAATGGATTGTGGGAATGAGAACCATTTATTATAATCAGCCAGAGGAGAGAAGAGATAAGAGTTGCCTGATGGTAGGCTATGAGCCATTTTCTTTGGTTAGACAACCGGTAGAGCAATAGACTTCACTAGTAATTTCAATCAACTAAAACTTGCTTCGTCTGCTAGTTGTTGCAAATCAATTCGTGAATAGGGTTGAAGCGAAAGCCTCTTTACAGTCATGTTATAAAAACAACCCACGCTTAGTGTTTTAAAAAAATTTATTTTGAAGAAAGATTTATGAAATAAACCCAACCCTCCTTCGAAGCTTGCATACTCACATTTTTCATGACTTGCTGAGTACATACGAACTCAACCTTTATTTTCCTCTCCCTAGAAAGAAGTGAAGTTGAAGAGTTGGGTTTCATATCTAATCCCAACCAGTTGCTTGTAATTGGGTTCTAGCTACACTAAGTTCCGTTGCTACTTCTCTGTTTACTGTTTACTTTTTCGGAGTTATTCTGAAGGTGTGACCTACTATATGATATCAACTATTTATATTATATGATGTACCTCAATTAACCATAGGTACTAGCATGTTCTTCCTGGGACTAGTACCGGCATCGCACAGTTTCCTAGGAATCGGTTCACGTTCATTTTCTGCTGCATACTTTCTTTGGTGTCACTGTAGATGGTGCTAGAGCAAGGAGTGACAGAGTTGTGGTGATACAGACGCGCTAAGACAAGGTGGCAGTTGGATAAACTTGAGAGGCAAAGGTTGGGACAGGGAAAGTGAGGTGTGCCGGTGACCATGGTGATGTCTCCTCATCAATGCCAGATGAAGCATGTATGTAGCAAGAACTTATTTTTTGGGGTTCAAAACCATCAACCATCATCAGTGTCGGGTTTTGTCAAACCAGCACTAATAAGAGTGTACTAATGTGCTCTTTTGTGGTGGTGCCAGTGTTTTGAGCTGTGCAAGGCTTGACAACAGCGAGAGCAGCGGGAAAACATTTTTGGGTTGCAAGCGGTAAACTATATTAGGGTTGTAGATGTGACGAGTGAAGATGGAAGGTCAACGTCGTGTGTAGTTCAATGATCTCTGTTCAGGAGGAGGGGTTGGGAACTCATCCTCCCCGACACACGAAACAGAGCGATGGATTAACGCATGCACTACTGTAGAAACCATCCTTGGTCGGTTGCCAAAAACCACAATAGTCCCGATTGCTTAAAAATCCGAGACTAAAGAATATTTTTAGTCCTAGTTTAAAAGCACAATGGGACTATGTGATCTTTAGTCCCAGTTGATTCCATGTCAAGTCGTGTCAGGGCGACCAGGATTTTTAGTCCCGGTTAGTAACACCAATTACTAACCGGGAATAAAAATCAAAATGCAGTATATAATCCTCCATAGCACTTATCCTCTTCTCCCGTCCACACAAACTCCTCTCTCTATTTCTTTTTTCCTTATCTCTTTCCTTCACTGAGAGCTGAGCCTTATTGGCTAGGAGCGAGCGCTGGAGAAGGAGTGCTGGAGCAGGAAGACCAGGCGGTGTAGGGCGCGGTAGAGGGCCGGTCGTCCGGGCGACGGGCAGCAACCTGCGTGACGACACGGAGGGCAGCGCGGAGGGGAGGCGGGAGGTGGCAGCGGCCGGCGCGGACGGGAGGAGGGGAGGCGGTAGCGGCCAGCCGGCGCCTCTGCCGGATAGGAGGCGGGAGGCGGCAGCAGCATTTTTTTAAAGAATTTGTGATTCATTGCATGATCCTGCGATGTATTTTATTTGTGTGTGATGTGAATATGTGATGTATTTGTGATGAAATTTTTAGAACTTATGATGTAATTTTTTTAGGAATTTATGATGTATTTGGAGATGATCGATTTGAGGATTTGGATATGATCCTTTTGATCTGTGATCTGTGATGACTTAGGATGTACTTGGAGATGATCGATTTGAGGATTTGGGATTTTAGGATTTAGGGATGATTTGAGGATGGAGTGAAATCAATATTTAATGTTAAAAACAATGAAAAAGGAAAAAAAGAGCAAATGGACCTGTCCTGGCTCCATCTTTAGTCCTGGTTAGTGTTACCAATCGGGACTAGAAAATGAATTTTTACTCCAGTTATTTCACCCGGGACTAAAGATGAGCATCTTTAATTCTGGATTCGTAGTCCCGGTTGCATAATTAGGACTATAGGGGGTTACCAACCGGGAGTAAAGCTATCCAGTAGTGAAGATTAATTAAGTATTACCTACATTTTATTTGAAAATATATTAATATAATTTTTAAAGCAACTTTTCTAAAAATATGTATGAAAACACATAATTTAGAATGCGTGCGCATGAAAAACCTGAGAGCAAAATTTAGAAGAGAGGAAGAAAGAACAGATCCTACAGAATTTTGGGCCCTGTTTAGTTCCAAAGTTTTTTTTCTAAACTTTCAACTTTCTATCACATTAAACTTTTTATGCACACACAATTTTTCTATCACATCGTACTAATTTCAACCAAACCTTGTGAACTAAACACACAGTCCTGGTTAGCCAGTCAACCACGCCCGTTACTTCATCTTTATTATTCTGTCCCTCCCTGTCGCTCTTTGACGTCACAGCTGTCCTGGAATCTCTGACATCAGTGCTGTCATCATGGAAATTATTGGAGCAGATCATTGATCAGCTATCTGGACAAGGAGGAGCAAAACATCTATCGCCTTTCGCCAACGGTGTACATGTTCCTCAATCAGCACTATTTTTGCGCTGATTTTATTATTGACTCCCGTCAAGCAATTAACCTGTGCTCTTTCTAATTACTGACAACGTGTTTCTATAGGACTGCTAGTGTTAATTCCTATGTAATTCCTTTGCATCACAAATTCTTATATATTCCGGATAAAACTACATGAACATCAGAAATGATGCGGAGGAGTGAGTCAAGGAGCTTTTTTTCGAAGTTCCAAGCTCCAAAAGCCTTTTCTCCTTTCTCAAATTTATTACCAGAAACAAAAAAAAAAGGAGACAACGAATTAATAAGCAGCAAATGAAGCTTGAGGAGCAAGTTAAATATAGATCACTAACCCAGTTGTTTGTGCGAGGGTGATGACGGTGAGACTCCAGAAGTCCTTCTTCTCGAGCATGGAGACGAAGCCACCGAGGAGTATGACGGTAGTCCACAAAACCACCAGGAAGCCCATCCCTCTGATGGCCATGGACAAGTACCCCATAAATAGGGCATAACTATTGATCATCACCACTTCCACCCATTGAGAGTCATCATCGACATTGTCAGCCATTGTGTATCACTTATTTGTCTTTCCCAGGAGATCAGTGTGGTCTCCTTTTGCAACACAAACGGTATGCCGGCTGATATATAAGCTACTGCTGTCCTAATATAGTAGAAAAAACAGACCGAGCCGGCGGTTAAACTAATATAGTAGAAAAAACCAGACCGAACCGGCAGTTAAACTAGAACCAAAGCCTGGCGCAGTACGGTTCGTAGGAAATTCCGTTCATGCATGTGAACCAGTGGAAAACCATCAAACCGGGCGGTTCTCTAGCGAAATGTTGCAAAAGTAGAGAGTTGAACCCATGACCTCGTGCATGGCATGATGACATACGGTAAACCTACCGCGCATTTCCACGTAACCAGTTGTGCAAGTGAAATTTACTAAATATTAAAGGGTGAAGTATTATATTTCGCACTGTTAAAATTAATTAAGGTGAAAGAATAATTATGCCATCTAACTGGTGAACTGGTGGACCGGTGAACCAACGACCTTACTAGGTTAGTGATTGAAATTTCGGTTGGAAATTTCAGAAATTTCCCCACCGGCAAGGAAAAATCTCATCCAAAATTTTCATCCTTTTCCAATTTCCTGTGAATTTGATAAAAGTTTATTTAAATTCGTTATATTTTAAAATAAATTCGGCCATCAATTTTCCGATGTTTCAGAAATTTCAGTTCTACCCTCCCCCGAAAAAACATAATTTCGAGATCGCTAACCCTGCACCAGGTTAATCCCCGATCCGACTTTTTTCGCTATGATCCAAAAGTAGGTAGACGTTAATTGTCGATGCACAGGAAATGTACTAGTCCGCCCACTGGCTAGCCGACGATGAAGAAGTCGGTAGATCTTTGATGGACTCCAGAAACATCTGGTCCATCATGTGAAGTTTTCAATTCTACTGATCTCTAATTTATAGTTTCTGTATTAGGGCATATTTAGATTATAGCTAAAACAAAACTTACTCCATCTATGCCACAATATAAGTGATTTTGAGTTTTTCTTGTAACGTTTAACCACTCGTCTTATTTAAATTTTTTTTGCAAATATAAAAAACGAAAAGTTGTGTTTAAAGTACTGTAGATAATAAAGTAAGTCACAAATAAAATAAATAATAATTTCAAAATTTTTTTAATAAGACGAATGGTCAAACGTTGCAAGCAAAAACTCAAAATCCCTTATATTATGAGACGGAGAAAGTACTAAATTTTGGCAGTAATAAAATTTTGGTAAGACGATAATATTATCAAAATTTTGGTAGGATTTCTTATGTATTTACCAATTTTGGCAACAAGCTAAACGTAGACATTTTTTTAGCAATTCTACCAAAAAATGATATGGTTAAAAATGACATCAAAGTAAATAGGCCCTTAACGTATATTGGCAAGATCTTGACTCGGAGCAATTGGCAGATCGCAGAAGGTGACCCACTATTTCATATAAATGTACTAGGTGCAGACTGCAGACCAAATGTGTGACACAATACATGTAGTGAAATTCTCAGTTAAATAGGATGAAACCACTGTTCAACGATGAAATTTCTGCGCAAAACATAGGTATTACTGTCCTGTGGTGATATTGTTACAGTATTGATTTCATACATGCACAACCTGTGACGATCCATGGACCTGAAGATGAAACAAGATTTGGAAAAGCAGTTTCGTGCACGTACAAAAATGACTCTACACTGAATTAGGACCTGTTTATTTCGGCTTAATATTATTGTAATGTAGATTGTTGAGCCAGAGATTACTGTAATCTGAATTATAATAAGCCAACATATATAGAATAAGATATAAGCTGTTTGTTTCTCTGGATTATAAGCTGTTTGTTAGCTGTTAGCAACCCAATAATCTAAAAAAAGAACATTTAGAGTAGATTACTAGATTAAAGTACTCTGGCTTATAGATTATAATAATCCATCATAATAGGCTATCTGCTTGTTTCAGCTTATTTCTAATAATCCAAATTATAATAATCCTAATCTGAATCAAACAGGCCTATTTTGTTTCCGATGTGTTGTCATATGATTTCACACGTCCTAACAAAAAAAAAATTGCGTTAGATAAAGCTTCTAGCCATATGTGTGGTACTGACTAGTAACAAAACAATTAATATGCTTGTGCTTAATGGAAGTAATATAATCCTCCACCTGAACAATTGCTCAACCTTAATTAGTTTCCAATTTCTAGGCTTCTAGCCGTGTTCATACAAGATCTGCCATTATAAATTTTATAATGAATACGTGCGTACATCTTCTTGGCAAAGGCAAAATTCTACTCATTTGTTACTTCATGTCCTTGTTGGTGATATGCCCTAAAGGAAATCATAAAGATGATTGTATCACATACTATGTTTACATATTTATCCAATATTGTTCTTTAAAATAGATAACTCATTATTGGTTAATGAATATGTGATTCTTTCATGAGACTCTTTGTGTTGTATGTTGCTATTTCTAAAGGATCCCTGATCAAATATAATATGTAGAACAAATATATTTTAATGATCAGCATATGAATTAATTGATGATCATGTCTTATGGATCATGGTATAGAGATACCAAATTAATAATATGGACACATCTTAGGGAACATGTTGTTGGATAGATACTGCAAGAGCCATATGTGTTGTGTCATCAGTGATCTCATTTAGTGTTGGTGTTGAATCCTTAGACCTGAGATTATCATGGTTCCCAACATGTGTAGTAACTTACTTAGGGACTGCTAAACGCTACTCCGTAATTGGGTAGTTATAAAATAGTTTTCGGGTATGCTATAAAACATTTGGTGGGATATGAATAATCAAGATGAGATTTGGCTATCCTATGGAGAGATATCTCTGGGCCCCTTGATGTTATAGATTATGGAAGTGCATGGCCACGCCAAAGGTGGTTGAGGAGTCAATCAAAAGTTATGTAATCTATCACAAGTTTGAGTGAATGATTGAGCTATTAGAGGATGTCACATATCTAGCCTTGAGCTTAATCGATATTGTGAGGCAAAGGGGTTTGTACAAGTATACACTAGAGGTTCAACCGATATGATCTCTGTGTATGCCCGGTCAGTCAATACGTTCTGCTAGGGGCCACTGTTGACATGTGGACCGAAAAGGAGTTTTCGGGTTACAACCGAGTGTGTATGAACCTACAGGGTCGCACGCTTAAGGGGCCGAAATAAGGGGATTGGATGGAGATCCAATATGTGCTTAATTCGGGTAGGGATCCGAATAGAAGTCCTATGGGCCCTGGAGATGGATCCTATATATTCGTGAGGGGTGTGACCAGTGGAGGCATTGCATCACGTGAGAAACCCTAGCCGCCACTCTCCTTCCCGAGCAAAAAACCCTAGCCGCACTCGAGTGCTAGCACATCTACGCATGGCGTTCTGTCCCTGTACGTGTAGATATAGGTAGAGTCGTCGCTGCCTTGCAGTGCTGATCGGTGTGGGAGTACGGTGAGGAGAACGCACGAGGAGGAGAAGGTCGAGCCGGTGCGATCAATTACTTCCTCTACATCGATGCGCTACATCGAGGGTTCCTTCGCCTTCTTAGCGCTTTCTTCCGCTGCGCAGTGCGTCGAGTGGTAACGATCTATGATCTACTACTTACACGGTTCCTAGTTTACGTGGTAGAAAATTTTGATTTATACTATCATAGTCTACGCATATTCCAACAGTCCTAACATAGCTCATTAATATTCATATGGGTATAATGTTGCAAATGCATTGTTATAAAACATGCACCGAAATCAACATAGGTAGTCAAGCGCGGAACAACACCATACAAGATCCAAAGTAATAACGATATGGATGCACAATATTTAGAAATGGAGTCTAGCCGTAGCCCACATCTCTGAAAGTTCTGATTATTAACGCTCCTCCCTGATACAGCATGGTTACAGCGCATCAAGGTATCCATCAACCGACTAGGCTGCCGCCTAATCATCACTGGAGGAGAAACCATCTTTCGTCGGTTGGCCGAATTCCACGATAGTCCCGATTGCAACAAAAACCGGGACTAAAGATCTATAGTCCCGGTTAAAAAGGGTAATGGGCATATTTGATCTTTAGTCCCGGTTCAAATGCTGTCAGGGCCCCCCCGGGATCTTTAGTCCCGGTTGGTGACTAAAGATCGTAACTTTAGTCCCGGTTGGTGTTACCAACCGGGACTAAAGATTCCAGTGATCTTTAGTACCGGTTGGTAACACCAACCGGGACTAAAGTCCCACCCCTTTATATATGTCTTCTTCCTCCTCCAGCCCGAGCAAGCTTCAAAATTTCTTCAAAAAAGAGGGGAGGTCATGCCAAAATTTATAGTGAATTTACTTTGGTGATTATATACAAATCGGAGGTGCCTAAAAGGTTAGCAACTTCATCCTCCAATGTTTTTTTTGGTCATATTACATTTGGAGCTATGTTTTGCACACTTTTTTGTCTCCAAAATTTTGTTGTAAGTTGATGAGAGAGAAAATTTGTGTGGGAAAAGAAAGAGTATATAGAAATTTTGTTTATTTGCTAAATAAGGTTTTATAGTAGGAAAATATAGTGAAAGTTAATCTTAAATAAAAGAAAACAAACTAAATTGAAAACTAAAAGAATTTAAAACTTAAAAATTAATAAATAAGAATTATTTGGTGGAATATTTTATAATTTTTGTATGAATAATGATATGTCATTATTGTATGACTGTTGAAAGAGATTGTGATTATTTTATCATTATTGTTTGTCATTATTGTACGAATGATTATTTGTGTACGATTTTTTTTTCATTTCATGTAGATGGATCGGCAATGGATGTACGCTGACTGGCGGTCCAAAGAGTTTATTGACGGCGTGCATTATTTTTTGAGAGTGGCCGAAGCTAACAAGCAGAAGGGTTTTATTTGTTGTCCATGCAATAAGTGTAAGAATCAGAAGGAGTATTCTGCATCCAGGACTATTCATTTCCACTTGTTTGAGTCGGGGTTTATGCCAAGCTATAATTGTTGGACATCCCACGGAGAGCAAGGGGTTGAAATAGGAGAAGATGAAGTGGAAGACGACAATATTCCAGACTTTGCTCAGTATGCTGGATTTGAAGGAAATCAAACAGGCGAGGAGGACATAGATGCTGATTATAACGACGTTGCGGATGATCTTGGTCAGATGTTGTAGGATGCCAAGGAGGACTGCGAAAGTGAAAAGAGGGCCCATAAATTGGACAAGATGTTAGAGGACCACCGAACGTCGTTGTACCCAGGTTGCGAGCAGGGGCACAAAAAGTTGGATACCACTCTGGAGTTCTTGCAATGGAAGGCAAAAAATGGTGTTAGTGACAAGGCATTTGGCGATTTATTGAAACTCGTCAAGAACATTCTTCCGGAGGGAAACAAATTGCCCGAGACAACATACGAGGCTAAGAAGATAGTCTGCCCTCTAGGACTGGAAGTTTAGAAGATTCACGCATGTCCGAATGATTGTATCCTATATCACAGTGAGGAATACGAGAACCTAGAAGCATGCCCTGTTTATAAAGCACTACGATACAAGATTAGACGAGATGATCCAGGTGAGGTTGACGGGCAGCTAACGAAGAAGAGAATTCCTGCTAAGGTGATGTGGTATTTCCCTATAATACCACGGCTAAGGAGTTTGTTCAGGAACAAGGGGAATGCTAGAATAATGCGTTGGCACGCTGAAGAACGTCAACAGGACGGGATGCTGAGACACCCCGCAGATGGTTCGCAGTGGCGAAACATCGACAGAAAATTTAAAGACTTTGGAAAGGACGCACGAAACATACGGTTTGGTTTAAGTACGGATGGCATGAATCCTTTTGGAGAGATAAGCAGTGGTGATTAACAGCGCTATTCGTGTCGATGCCATGGGACACGATGGAACAACTGGCATGTATTACGGTGCCATCGAGGAAATATTCGAACTTGACTATGGTCCTCTCAAGGTCCCTCTGTTCCGGTGCCAATGGGTTAGGTTGACTGGTGGAGGCGTAATGATTGATGACAGTGGGATGACAATGGTTGACCTTAACAAGGTTGGATACTCGGACGAACCTTTTGTCCTTGCCAATGATGTAACGCAAGTCTTTTTCGTGAAGGACATGTCTAGCAAAGGAAAGAAGGGCAGAGGGCCTGACGAGCCTAAGCATCACGTGGTTCTCCCAGGCAAAAGAAAAATCGTCGGAGTTGAGAACAAGACTGACGAGGATTACGATCAGTTGGATTGGCAACACCCTTTCACGGTGACGATTGACCCTAGCATCCTCCTATCAAATGAAGACACCCCTTACTCACGTAGCGATCACAAGGAGGGAACAATAGTGAGGAGAAAGTACGTGCGGTCAACCGTCACCGCCGATGTATTGCCGTAATTATTGTGTACACGATGTAAACTATTTTGGATGTATTAATTATCCATATAACTCAATTGATGTATGGCATATGTTAATTACGCACGATTATTAGAGGTTTTAACAAGTTTAAATCATGTATATGCTAGTTATATGCGATACTTACAATTTTTAAAAGTTTTAAATCACGCAGGTGGCAATTTCATATGTTAATTAGAGTTTTTAACATTTAATTTACTATCATTCATATGCTAATTATAATTGACTAGAGAATTTTTAAAAGTTTCAAATCACGCATGTGGCATTTACATATGTTAATTAGAGTTTTTCACAATTTAATTTACTATTATTCATATGCTAATTATATATGACTATTCGAATTTTTAAAATTTTTAAATCATGCATGTGGCATTTACTTATGTTAATTAGAGTTTTTCACAATTTAATTTAATATAATTCCTATGCTAAGTATATATGATGATTACAATTTTTATTAATTTTAAATCATGCCGTATGCATATACATATGTTAATTAAAGTTTTTACCAATTTAATAATATAATTCATATGCTAAGTATATATGATTATTAGAATTTTTATTAATTTTAAATCATATATTTGCTTATTACGTTTTATCCACTTAATTTATTACATACAACAATAATTTTTCGAAGTAATTGTCATTAATCTTTGTACTTTAAATAATTGTAATGCATTATCTTCTATTTTAGAAACACATATGTAATAGAAAATAATATTCAGTGCGCTTATCAGTAGTCCCGGTTCTTAACCCTAACCGGGTTTAAAAAGAATTTGGAAATAGCGAGAAAAGATCTTTAGTCCCGGTTGAGGAGAACAACCGGGAGTAAAGATCTTTTCTTTAGTTTCCATTAGAGTTTTTACCAATTTAATAATATCATTCATATGCTAAGTATATATGATTATTAGAATTTTTATTAATTTTAAATCATATATTTGCTTATTACGTTTTATCCACTTAATTTATTACAGACAACAATAATTTTTCGAAGTAATTGTCATTAATCTTTGTACTTTAAATAATTGTAATGCATTATCTTCTATTTTAGAAACACATATGTAATGGAAAATAATATTCAGTGCGCTTATCAGTAGTCCCGGTTCTTAACCCTAACCAGGTTTAAAAAGAATTTGGAAATAGCGGGAAAAGATCTTTAGTCCCGGTTGAGGAGAACAACCGGGAGTAAAGATCTTTTCATTAGTTTCCATTAGAGTTTTTACCAATTTAATAATATCATTCATATGCTAAGTATATATGATTATTAGAATTTTTATTAATTTTAAATCATATATTTGCTTATTACGTTTTATCCACTTAATTTATTACAGACAACAATAATTTTTCGAAGTAATTGTCATTAATCTTTGTACTTTAAATAATTGTAATGCATTATCTTCTATTTTAGAAACACATATGTAATGGAAAATAATATTCAGTGCGCTTATCAGTAGTCCCGGTTCTTAACCCTAACCAGGTTTAAAAAGAATTTGGAAATAGCGAGAAAAGATCTTTAGTCCCGGTTGAGGAGAACAACCGGGAGTAAAGATCTTTACTCCCGGTTGTTCTCCTCAACCGGGACTAAAGATCTAGGGCTATATATATTCCCGATGCGCGCCCTCGTCTTCTCCACCAACACTTAGAAGTTTTTGCCCGATTGATCTCACTCGGCTTCTCCTTCGCCACCACTGCCTAGGGCATCCCCGCGCCGACGCCGCCGCCGTATCTCGCCGTCGTCTCGCGCTCGTCGTCGTCGCCGCCGCCTCCGCCTCCTCCGCCGCTGCCACATCTCTGGGGTGAGAGCCACTGCACGCCGCCTCCCTCTCGATCTCTCTCTCCGATCTCGATCTCTCTCTCTCCCTCTCGGTTGCCACCGGCCGCCGAGTTTCAGACGCCGACGCCGACCTCGTCACGACACGACGCCGCGCCACGACGACGCCGCGCCACGAGACGCCACGACGCCGCACACCGCCGCGCCACACTGATGCCGCGCGCGGCGCCACACCGCCGCGCCACGCGCCGGCCCGATGCCGCGCGAGGCGCCACGCCGCCGCAGCGCCGCCCCGCCGCCCCGCCACCGCTCCGTTGCCGCTACACCGAGAACGTGAACGAGTGAACGAACATGAACGAGAACAAGGTGAATGAACGTGAACGAGAACGAGCGAACGAACATGAACGAGCCAACGAACGTGAATGAGAACGGCGAATGAACGTGAACGAGAACAAGGTGAATGAACGTGAACGAGAACGAGCGAACGAACATGAACGAGCCAACGAACGTGAATGAGAACGAGAGAACGAACGTGAACGAGAACAAGGTGAATGAACGTGAACGAGAACGTTGTCGGACGAACGTGAACGAGCCAACGAACGTGAACGTGAAATGCAATTATAGGCAGGTTAATGAACGTGAACGAACAAACGTAGGTGAATGAAACGTGACCTTAACGAGAACGCGAACGTGAACGATATCGTGAACGAAACGTGAACGTCAAATGCAATATATGTTACTTCGCGTTTATCCTAATACATATTTTTGTATCTTGCAGAAAAGACGTTGTCGGAGTCGTCCCTCAAGCCGGAGTGGTAGAGCTAGCCCTCGAAGGAATTCGCCCAGGCAAGTGACGTAATTATATATATATGATTGTTATATTTGTAATGCAATTAAGATTATTAGATTTGTAATTAGACTTAATTAGCATATAAGATTGTGTAGTGTTCTAATATACGACAGTTACACTTAGAATACATGACTATTTGAATTTTAGTATAAGATTATTGGAGTTTTAATATAAGATTATTATATTTGTAATTAGACTTAGTATATAATTATTAACTAGCTAGGGTCCTATAATATACGTCACCTATACTTAGCATATATCACTATTTGAGTTTTAGTATAAGATTATTAGATTTGTAATTAGACTTAGCATGTAAGATTGTGTAGGGTTCTAATATACAACAGTTACACTTAGCATACATGACTGTTCGTTTAGTCTTAGCATATAAGATTATTTGAGTTTTAATATAAGATTGTTAAAACATAAATGTCTCATGACTTAGCAGATGTTTCCTGTATGAACAGATGGCTGATCGCGATGAGGAACAGATATTGTACGATACAATCGTAGAGGGAAGCAGCCAGTACTGAAACGAAGAAGAGGGGAACGAGGATCCAAACCAGTATTTGAACGAGGAAGGGAACGTGGAGAGGGATGCGGAGGGGAACCAGTTGGGGCACGTGGAAAGGGATGTGGAGGGGAACCAGGAGGAGGAGGCTAGTGGAAGTCAACCCTCCGTTGGACAGAAGAGGGCACGTGGGCAACGAGGTGCCGCGAAGAAGCTTGAGGGTCGGCACATCATAACGGAAGTGGAAGAAGATGGACGACCTAGTGCCCCGGTAGAAGCCGCCAAGAACTATGTACGTCACAGCGGTTGGGTTGTGCGGGATAACGTGCCTGTCAGTACGGTGTACTGGCGAAGAACAAGGGCACGCGGAGATCATGAGAGCTTTGTCCCAGATTCGGAGAAAGAGATGCTGTGGACCACAATGCTCGAGACATTCACCCTTCCCGTGGGTACAGAGGACAAAGTGAAAAGGTGGACTCTGAAGAAAATGGCAGAACAGTTTTAGAGCTTCAAGGGAGAGCTGTACAAGAAATATATCCTGAAGGGGCAGACACCGAACTTCGACACATTCCCAAAGCTAAGGGATCACTAGGACGAGTTCGTTGCATATAAGACAGGTGAACAAGGGCAGGCGATGATGGAAAGAAACAAAGAAAATGCCGCCAAGAAGAAGTACCATCACCACTTGGGGTCAGGTGGCTATAGCGTCGCGATGCCGAAGTGGGAGGAGATGGAGGCTAGCTTGCTTGAGAGGGGTATCGAACCGGCCACCGCTAATTGGCCGGAACGATCGAAGTTCTGGTACTATGCTCACGGTGGAACGCTCAACCCAGCTGATGGCTCACTGGTCTTCGGCGATCAGATACGAGAGGCTGCGGGTCGACTAACAGACGCAGTGGAAGCCTCTTCTCAGGGCACGTTCCGACCGGATAGAGAGAGGGACGAGCTGTCACTCGCCCTGCAGACTCCAGAGCATCTAGGACGAACACGAGGGAAAGGGGTGATTCCTTGGAAGATCGGGTTCAAGGAGGACATCCACACGTACAGGAGTCGGATGAGGAGCAAGAGAGATACCGAGGCGAAGATTGCAGATCTTGAGTTCAGGGTATCGAGCTACGAGCTCAGCATGCAAGTGGAGGTGGCAAGGAAGGTTGATGAACGCATGGCTGCACATCGGTCCAATGATCCCCAGCCGACCATTCCTCCTGCAATGGTGAGCCCGTCAGGAAACCGTAGCAGCTGCGCCTCAACGGGGCAGGTAATATCACAGAGCATGGACGCCATGCAAACCCAGGACGAATCCACCTGCCCCGTTGATGACATCACTCAGCGGACACCATGTGAGCTACATATTCCTTTCAAGAACTTATCAATAAAGGTAAGCTCGTAGTTTATATATTTTAGATTTGCCCATTCCGCTAGTTGCTGCTTATATATGTTGATTACTAATAAATAACCTCTCACCACATGAAGGTGGCGTCGGGCATGGCCATCCCAACGGACCCTTCAGGTACTTACCACTGCAGGCCGATTCCAGCAGGATACTCCAAGGTCAAAGTTGAGTTGGTCGAAGGCGCGTACGAGGACCTCGAGCTGGATTACCCTGGAGGAGACGGCGAGATGCATCTACGAGACACAAGCCATGCCATTATTCTATGGCGCAGGCGGTACATCATCCTCCCTGGGTGACAAGCGGCGTCTCATGCACCATCTCCTCCGGCTCCGCCATCTCCTCCTCAGGATCCTGCACCGTCTCCTCCTCATGCTCCAGCACCGTCTCCACCTCAGGCTCCTGCACCAACTCCTCCTCGGGCTCCTGCACCGACTCCTCCGCAAGCTCCTCCTCCGACACCTTCAAAGTCAAGGGCCCCCCAAGCTCCACCGCCTGCCCACACAAGGGCAACAAAGAAGGCGAAAGTTGACGCCGCCAAGAACAAGGATCCGGGGTACGATTGCATGCAAGAGGAGCTTGACGCTTACGTGGCATCAGAAGTCAAGAGACAATTCAAGCCTCGAAGTCCAGAAAAGAAGATTCCTATAGACCCGAGTGTCATGAACTTCTTCAGGGGTATGTCTGCACCTGCCAAGGAAGCCATTAAGCTATCGGACTATGAGCGAACGCTGAAGAAAGCATCTTCTGGAAAGTCCAAACCAGTCCCTCAGCTTGGAGAGCAACCAAACCAAGAGATCGAGCCGTTGGTGACCGGTAAAGAAATGACGATAGATGAATTTATTACTGACACCGGTCTAACTACGGATCAATTGCTAGGAGTCGCACCAATCGAAAAGGCGGAAGTGAAATATATGTACGAACTCGGTAAACCGCTTGTCAAGCCTGAGCTGCTGCAGTCCCTACCCACACAAATGTACAAGTTCCATCAGCTGTACATGGAGATGAGCGCCACCGGTAGAGAGATGATCGGAGCGAGGATCAGGGATACGGACTTCTTGCAAGGAGATGACATTCTCTGGATCAATTTGAAGGGAATCTATGAACTATACTAGCTAGACGCCCTCGACGTCTCTATTATGAGTTGCTGGATTTTGTAAGTATATCGTTCAGTTAGATTTCTTACTACGTCCCCTTTAATTAATTAGGTCCTTGTATATAAGTAGACTATAGAAAATAATATACTCCCTTTTATCGTTGTAGAATGGAGATTCAAAGGGCCCGACGGCGGGGGGTTTTCGATACTGGATTCATCGACCCTCGGAAAGTAAACTTCGCAATGCTCGACCAATATCCGCAAGCCACAGAGGAAAATCTCGTCCATCTCCTGAAGGCGCAGCATTACAAGACGTTCATACTGTTGCCGTACAACACAGAGTTAGTTTAATTTTACTGTCTTCCTATACCAAATTTCATTCCCGTACGAACTTGCTAAGTGTTTCATATGTAATGCATCCCACGTACATTGCAGATTCCATTGGGTGCTTTTACTCTTCGACCTGTCGGCCTGCACCGTCAACGTATATGACTCAATGGATAAAAAAGAGTCTACGTTTGACAAGGTTTTCGAACTTATAGACAGGTATCGTCATAAGTTCCTCTGTTAATTAAGAAAATCTTGTTATGTTAATTGCTACTACGAATCATAGCTTTAAACTCCATGTAGAGCTTGGTATCGGTTCCGTTATTTGGTCCGCGGCAAATGGAGAGAAAGACTTAGGCGGAAGTTCAAATTTCCTGTGAGCACACATGCTCTACATTTATATTTCTCCGATTCAAATACATACATGTGTATATTAATTAGATCTCTCGTTGTTTGTCATTTATTTGTAGTGCGCAAAGCAAAAGAAGGGCACTAACTTGTGCAGCTATTACGTGTGCAAGTATTGCCACTGCCTTGCAGACCAAATCATCACCACAAGAGAGCTCGATGTAAGTACAAATAAATTCAAAATTTCATTACGTATCGATTTCTTGTTTAATTACTAATCAATTTCATACATTCATATAGTTTATTCGCATGAGGGATAACCTAACCACGCACAAGGAATTTATCGCGGCGGTTCAAGAACAACTCATGGGATTCATCAACGAACAAATCCTTGATCCCAAGGGTGAATTCTACTACGACGGAAACACAATTCATAGGTCCTTAGCTACTGAGCTAGCGACTACTACTATGTCGAAATCGTTGCTAGCTAGGACATATAATAGATTGTAATTAATACATGACTATATATGTTTCTATATGCATGTGTACACATTTTCTATAATGTAAATATATTTTGGTCATATATATATATATACATGCATTTGCATAACATATATATGTATAAATACATATATATATGTATAAATACATATATATTATGTATGTACATATGTATTGAAACATATATAAATATAATATAATATATATATATGCATATATTATATATGCATATATGTACTGAAACATATATATATGCATGGTTTATATATATATAAACCATGCAGCAACAGGGCCATGAAAAAAAAAAGGTCAGCTCCATCTTTAGTCCCGGTTGGGGTTACCAACCGGGACTAAAGATCGATCTTTAGTCCCGGTTGTTTCACCCGGGACTAAAGATAGCGATCTTTAGTCCCGGATTGGTAGTCCCGGTTTGGAAACCGGGACTAAAGGGGGTTACGAACCGGGACTACAAAGGGTTTCTCCACCAGTGGGTGCGACTCTCTTTACTATTCAATCCTCCAATCAATTGTACAATGAGTAGCCCCTTCCTTTTTTTATGTAGTGCAATCCACTATATGGAAAGTTTTGTGATGGGCCCAATAAATGTATTGGGGCCAGGCTTTCATAGGCCGATCCCAAATTTTCTTAACAGTTTCCAGCGTGTGTAGAGGATGCATGCACTTGTGACTTCGTGAATTCCTTGATGTACAACTTCGTTATTATTGTTATTATTGTTTACTTCGTGGCGTGTGTTGGTACGTACACATCGTATACTCTCTCAAGTAAACAATAATAACAAGTTGGCTATAATAACCTTGATGTACAACTTTGTGGTATAGAATATTAAAGGTTTACTTTGACTTCATCGCCGTGACGTTGCCAATTTAAAGAAAGTACAATAATTTACCTTATTTAGAACAATTCGCATCGTACTTTCATCGAATTTTCAAAGTTCTCTCTCTCCTTTTGAAAGGAAGGCAAGAAGATTGCCTCAAATATTGATAGAACAGAATAGTTTTTCATAATTTTGTGGACCAGTTTTATTTTGAGAATTTTTTTTCTGGCTGCGCGCTTGCCTTCTTAAGGAAGCTCCCACTGCCTGTGTTACCACACCTGAGCCAACAACGACGACCAGCTCTAGCTCGTTGTAGCCATTTATTTTTTTTTTCCAGCAGGATGTTCAGAGTAACACAACTTCTCAGGTATTGTATACAATATAGCCGAATTATACACACTATAGCTGAAACTTGAAAGATTTTGTTGTGATCCGGTTGTGTTGCAGAGAGACTACCAAGAGAGTTATTGGAGCAAAAACAACTTCCCGTGCAGATTTAACACTAAGTTGCTTCTCCACGGTGTCCAATTTACAGAGGTTAATTTCATCTGCCTTCCATTTTAGTTCTTGGATGATCTCCTGTTTCAATCATATGTACGTTGTTTCGTGATGAGATTGAGATGTATGCACAGGTTGGCTGGTAAGGTGGCTGTCATCACCGGCGCGGCGAGCGGCATCGGCAAGGCGACGGCAGCGGAGTTCATCAAGAATGGCGCCAAGGTCATCCTCGCCGACATCCAGGACGACCTCGGCCGCTCGGTGGCCTCCGAGCTCGGCCCGGACGCCGCGTACACGCGCTGCGACGTCGCCGACGAGGCGCAGGTCGCCGCGGCCGTGGACCTCGCCGTGAGGCTGCACGGCCGCCTCGACGTGTTCCACAGCAACGCCGGCATCCCGGGGAGGATACCGCAGGACGACGCGCTGTCCGCGGACCTCGCCGGCTTCGACCGCGTGATGGCGGTGAACGCCCGCCCGGCGCTCGCGGCCATCAAGCACGCCGCGCGCGCAATGGCGCCTCGCCGCACCGGCTGCGTCATCTGCACGGCGAGCGGCGCGGGCGTCGTCCCCATGCCGGCGCTCGCCATGTACTCCGTCTCCAAGGCCACCGTCATCGCCGTGGTGCGCGCGATGGCGGAGCCGCTGGCGCGCCACGGCCTGCGGGTGAACGCCATCTCGCCGGGGGCGACGAGGACGCCGATGATGCTGAACGAGATCCCGCGCCTCGCCAAGGCGTCCCCGGGCTTGAGCGGGGAGCTGAGGAGGATGGTGGTGGAGGGCGCGAGCGACGCCGTCAAGGTGCTCGAGCCGGAGGACATCGCGAGGGCGGCGGTGTACCTGGCCTCCGACGAAGCCAGGTACGTGAACGGGCACAACATCGTCGTCGACGCCGGCTACTCGGTGCACAAAGGAGCCGAGAATTCGCCGGCGCATTGAACTTGGCTAGTAGCTGGTGCCATGCATGTATGGATGCATGTGCCTTTGTCAGCGCCGTAATAATTCTGTTGTTGACGTTCTTGAAATAAAGATGCTGTGGCTGTGCAGTGACGCGACAACAGTTGAAATAAAATGCTGTAACTCGACTATTCGTAGTACTCCCCGTGCTTGCCAGCGGGATATATGCTAAATAATAGAGAAATGATAAAATAATTTAGATTAAAATGTTATGAAAATGATTTGAGAATAATAATTTAAAATGTGTATGTTTAGTTTTAGAAAAAAAAATAAATTATAGATATAATTACTATGGGATAATTGCATCACTGCCCCCACTTTCAAAGCCAATTGCTGCTTTACCCTCACTTTTTAGGGTTAGCAGTTTTACCCCCATTTTTTAATCTGAACCAGCCATCTACCCTCACTTGTGACTGCTGTTTGGTGGGTCCCACGTTTTGTGTTAAAGAAATACAAAAGGAAATATGAAATTACCTTTCTACCTCTGAGGGAATGGATAAGGTCTGAGTGTGTTTTGTGCGGGCAAGAAGGTTTTGTGCGTCAGTTTCGTGCGCGCGAGGCGGCGGCGATGAGGGCGCGCTCGGGCGCGGGCGGCTGCGCGCGGAGGCAGAGGCGGCGGCCACGGGCGAGGCGGCGACAGCGGCCGCGGGTGCGCACGGCGGCGGCGGCCACGGGCACGTGTGGAGGCGGCGGCGGCCACGGGCGCGTGCGGCGGCGGCGGCGGCGGCGGCCGCGCGCGCACGCAAGGCGACGGCGGCCGCATCGAGGGCTGGGCGGCGACGGCTGTGGCGGCGGCGGCGGGCGCACGCGGAGACAGCGGCGGCGGCCACGGGCGCGTGCGGAGGCGGCGGCGGCGGCCGCGGGCAAGGCGGCAGCGGCGGCCGCGCGCGCACGCAAGGCGACGGTGGCCGCATCGAGGGCTGGGTGGCGACGGCTGTGGCGGCGGCTGTGGGCGCACGTGGAGGCGGAGGAGGCGGCGGCCGCGGGCACGTGCGGAGGCGGCGGCGGCGGTGGCCGCGGGTGCACGCGAGGCGACGGCGGCCGTGTCGAGGGCTGGGTGGCGGCCGTGTTGTGCTGGCGGACAGCCGCGTCAAGGGCCTGCCGGCGGCCACTTTTTGTTCAAATTTTGTAAATGCTGTCGAAATTTTATTCATATTTTGGTCAAATTTTGTAATTGTCTAGTAGATGCTCATATTTGGTCGAAATGCTCATCACAAAAGCTGAAATCACAAAATAGAGGCAAAATCACACAAAGCTGGAAAAAAATGGGGGCAAAAATACAACAACCACCAAGGGTATAAATGTCCTTTTTTCTACAACTAACACCGTTAAAACCGGCTGTTAGAAGTAGGGGTACACTGTTGATTCAGATTAAAAAGTGGGGGTAAAACTGCAAACCCTAAAAAGTAAGGGTAAAGCAGCAATTGGCTTCGAAAGTGAGGGCAGTGATGCAATTGCCCCAATTACTGTATGCTTGCATGTTAAGCTTTGTGCTTAATAGATTGATGTGATATGCTTGTATTTAGGTTTTATGAGTGCTAATAAATACTATACTCGCATGTACGTTGAGCTTTAAAATACTATCCAAACTGTTATGTAAAATTATCGAAAAATTTGACAACATTCAGCAGCATATATATACCACTTCATGAAACATTAAAAGTCTATACTCAAGTACCACATCGAGGTATAGAAAAGAAAAATCAAGCAAATAAATAGTATGTTTACTATCCAATTCACACTTCAATTATGTTAGGTTGACTGAAAGGGCACCAACTAGCATGTCTGACAGTGCTATTGAATACTCCCTCCGACCCAATTTAAATGCAGGTGTGCATTTTCATGTCGAACGTTTCACCATCTATTTTATTTGAAAAATTTATAAAAAAGTAAAAAAGAAATAGTCACACATAAAATACTTCCTCCATCACAAAATATAAGCAATTTTAGAATAGTGCCAGATCAAACATTTCTAATATTGACTATTAATAGAAAAAAAATAAAAAAGATCAATAATGTAAAATTGGTGTTACTAAATTTATCACTAAACAAACTATTATAATATGTAACTTTTTTATTTAAAATATCTTACTTTTATAGATATTATTAATCAAAGTACTATTTTGAAGACTGTCAAAATCCAAAAATCCCTATATTTTGGGACGAAGGAAGTATTTTTTATGTTTTATCATCTAATAACAGTAAAAATACTAATCATAAATTTTTTTCAAATAAGACGAATAGTCAAGCGTTAAACATAAATAGTGTAAAACTATTTTTTTTTGAACGGAGGCAGTTCAACACTGTTGTATGTCAGAGCATGGTCGACAACGTATTTGGCAACATAACTGTTCGGAAACATATTAATTTTTACGTCACGCCTATATATTACAAAATCAATATGGCCATCGGCAAATCTTCAGCTGGCGTAGTGGTAGTAGTTAGGGTCAAAACCATGATCAGTTCAGTCAGCATCACCGACGATATGATGCGACTAATATAATTGTATGTACAAGCTGTGTGACCGCACCGAATAGTTGTTTGCTGCAGCACGAAATCCTCGTGCTTGAACACCCTGAAATCCAATAATGTTTTGATAGTATAATTTATTTCTTTTATGCAGTAATTGACGGTAAAAGTTTGTACTTAACGACCGTTAATACCTACTAAACAACCTATTATTATCGACATAATAAGGGTCATCATGTACATATATAATAGTCGTGTCATGTCTAATATTGAACCTAAGATCACAAAAAATTCTAACGCTACATAAGTTGTAAAATGTCATAGCATCCATCTTTTGAAGCACGTACTTGTCGCATTTCCTGCAATGCCTTGGTGATACACCTCATGTAGGTACTAATATTTGTGAAGCCAAAGCACTGCCCAATTGCATACACCTAGTCGACCATGGCAAACAAAGTGTCACTTGCTGACAATTTCAGTGTTAGTGTCCTCAATAAGAGGTCCATGATTTCTCTGTATATGTTGTTTGATATAATGATATGTAGTTTTTGTCTACATAAGTCAAACCCCATAATTCTATAGATAATCATGAGGCAAATCCTACCAACAACAGAAATCTAAGAATATAGATTGCAGTTGCCATTGGTACAAGCGGTTGTCACGTAAATTTAAAATAATAATTTGGATAATGTTAGTTATAATTCAAAACATGAAAACTACAAGTGACATGAAGAGGGATAAAGACATGTATGTACCTTTAAAGGCACTTGAAAAATATTATAAACTCTTTCTAAACTTTTTGTGAGAATAATTTCACTATTTTGTCTTATCAGGAAATATTTCCATCTTATTTCAATATTTTACTGTTCAAGATAGCTAGAGGATGTAAAGATGATGCTTATAACTATGTGGGGGCACAGAAAGGACATGGTTTATTCCTTTGTTAGGATTCATTGCCAAAGTCATAAAAAATTAGTATACAAATACAATATAAGACTGAAACAATAACAATACACAAATACAAATATAAGTACAAATGCAAATACTTCTTTGTCATAAATGAAATATTTTCCAATAGGCAGTGCAGTAAGGGAAATAATGTATTCATTTGTTGTTTCATAGAATAATAAGGGTAAAGGATTACAACTGGCCATGTTTATGTAGAAAATTATGTCAAACTTAATGACATGTTTCTTGGAACATTA
The DNA here is from genome assembly GCA_000338895.3 of Oryza meridionalis. Taxonomy (NCBI): domain Eukaryota; kingdom Viridiplantae; phylum Streptophyta; class Magnoliopsida; order Poales; family Poaceae; genus Oryza; species Oryza meridionalis. Next base: position 8,549,647 of record CM002535.2, on the reverse strand, counting down.
TTAATAAATTTTCTAGCATTTTCAAATATTTTTTTCTCTCAATGAAGATCATTCTAATGTTTTAGATTAAATCCAAGATGTTCTTCTAGCTAGGAGAAACAAGTGTTTTACTTCTTGCTTCTAAATATCACTGAAGTAATACTTAGAATCCAAAATAAGCTAAATACAGTCAATGTAGCATCTGTTCTTTGAGAGATAATAGTGCTAGTATATTTTAACAGCATGTGGCAATCAGATAACAAAGGATAACAGATCTGCACATAGAGAATCCGATTGGCGACTGAGTGACTAACCAAGTGTTATTCATGCAAATCCTATGATAGATTTGTACTTATTCCTGGATTTATAGGCGTTTCTACTACGTAGGTCTTATTGTTGTTAAAACTTAACTATAAGCTTGAATGACAATATATTTAAAATGATAGACTTTATGGTGCTAGCCAAGGTGATCATTGATAGACATATGTATCTCAGTGGCCACTATCGTTTTGGAACTGAAAAGTGCGGCGCTGTTCTTAAGCCTCAGCGTGAATGAAGGATAATTACCCAAGTTAATCACCCGAATAATTAATGACCCTCAATGTTCTTGTTTTTTTTTTTACGTTTTTCACATGAGACATGTTCTTCATCCCCAATTCCCCATCACCCTAGTATTGTCAGAGCATGGAAAAGAAAAATCTCACTTTTTTTCCATGAAAAATAGAGAGGTAATAAAGGATAAGAACAAAGAGGAAAAAAGACAAATGATAAACAAAGCGAACATCAAGTTTTTTTTAACAAATTGAGATTGCTGACTTTTCAGGTGATCGCGTGTATGCGCTTGTGATTGACCCAATAGCGTTACATTCTAATTTGAGGTAGGATCTAGTGTTAGAGTCGTTGAAGAGGCAACCACATAAATGTGACCGGATGCCACCAAACCGAGTATGCAAGATGTGGAGGTGGATGACGCACAACGTTGACAAGAGTGACACAACAGCGGACGAAAAACGATTGTGACAATGGGAAAAATTGGTATTTTTTAAGTAGGAATAGATATAGGTTATATTAGATAGATATGGTGTGGCCATACTACTAACTGAGTTCAAATTGTTCTCCCATCATCATCCTCTAGATCGATCAAGTGCTAATGTAGCTATATTTCATACAACCAATTAAGGGATCAGAATAAATCGGTGTGCATTCGGTATCAGTAAAGAGAGCCCCGACCACACACTTCCACTCTTGGTCATCCTGTTGTTGTTTTTAGACATGGACGCTGGAGGTGAAGTGCCTAGCGACATTTACTTTGCAGTGAATGTTGGAGCTTTCAGGGATGATTCTTTCTAGGGTGACTTTAGTCGGTTGCCTGTTTTGTTTGGTAGATAAGCATACTGAAAAACTTATGTATCTTACATCTATTTTCGCTGCACTCTTTTATTTGACTGATTGGCCCAACTATCATGTATGTCATGATAATCACTTACCTATTTGTATGACCTGTATGTTGTATGGATGTGATAATAATATTGTGCATGCGTGTACTAGTCACTGATCATGGGACATATTATATGCTCTAGCTATTCAGAAATTCATGTCACCGGGTGCTGACATGCAATTATGTACAGTTTACCTACTTTCATAATAATCAATTTTACGAGCCGATCAACATACATATTTAATCTATTTGTACTTTTATTTATCATTCATTGGTTAGAAAATTATTTATGCTGAAAATATTACAGTGCGTCCTTTATTGCCATTGTCGGTGATATGGGCCCAGGGATACGCACAATAGAGGGAAATAATCCTTTCATCTGGCCACGTGGCCGTGCGGCCTGCTTCCCCCCTCCCCTCGGCGGAGGTCGAGCGGTTGTCAAGTGGCCAAGGAGCCTCGGGGTGCACGGTCGCACCCCTCGGGCCCTTGGAGCGCGCCGCGCCGAGGCCCTCACTCGGCTGCCACGTGGCGGCCGAGTGGGCGGAGGAAGGGACGATGCCATGCGCTTTAATGAGCGACGCCCCAACCGTCCCTCACCGCATTTAATGCGGCGTGGGCAGGCATGCGGCGCCGACTGATTGACGTGCATCAATCGGCCTTGACCGGCCTATGGCCAGTCACAGGTGGATGGGACGGGTGGCAGCGCACCCACGTCCCGCCCTGTGTCAGGCGGAGTGGGGGCAGGTATGCCCCGTCTCATCGGCACGCAGCCAAGCGTGCCCCCTGTGCATGAATCCACAAAAGTCTACATGAAAGTAAGAGGGAATGACAGGGATGTCTCCGGTGGGCGGAGGACGGCGCTTGGACCCATTTGGGGGAGAATGACGGCCTTGCTTCCGGTTGAAGGCATGGACGGTGGCTTGACCCAGGTTGTGTGGGCCCCCCTCCAATGATGAAATATGTAAAGACGGTGCATGTGGTATGCCCTTGAACTATAAAAGGAGGACCTTGCCCACTGAGAAAAGGGACAACATTTGAGAAGCTTCAGTCTAGGGTTGGAGCTCCCTTGTAACAGCACAAGCTTAATTGCACACACAGGAGTAGGGTGTTACGCTTCCTAGCGGCCTGAACCTGTATAATCTCTTGTCTCTCACTCGCCCTTGTCTCTCACTCGCTTGCGAACCACCTCATTAGCTAGATCCGCGGTGGAGATACGCTCACCTCGTTAGCTAGATCCCCGGCGGAGATACGCTCTTGATCATCGCGCCTTATCCTCCGGCCGAACTCAAAGGGGGTTCTCACGCCCTCCCGCTAGAGAGCATTACTCCTCGACAACTGGTGCGCCAGGTAGGGGAATTGCCTACGGTGCTGTGGGCCAATCGGACAACCCCGAGCCGTGCAACAGGAGAAATCCCTTTCTTCATGGTTTACGGCGCCGAGGCGGTCCTACCGTCAGAGCTCTCCCTGGGCTCGCCCCGCGTTGGGCTGTACAACGAGGCGGGCCAGGACAAGCTCCGCCGTGATGAACCTCGACTATTTCGAAGAGCGAAGAAGGCGCGCGGCCCTTCGGGCGGCGCGTTACCAACAGAGCCTGTGGCGCTATCATCAGCGCCATGTCCCGGCCCGGTCACTATAGGTCCCATGACCTCGTCCTACGCCACGTCCAGTCGCGCCTAGGATTGAGCAAGCTTTCACCAATGTGGGAACGACCGTACAAAGTGATCGGTGTCCCCCGGCCGGGCTTGGTTCGATTGGCCACGGAAGACGGCACAGAGCTGCCTAACCCTTGGAACATCGAGCACCTTCACCGCTTCTACCCGTGATGTTGATTGTTTTTCCTTTTTTGGTCTCAGGCCAACCCCACACGCCCCTCGGCTTGGCCGGGGGCTGCCTTTGTCAGTATTTGTATCTTACCATTTCTCCCCAGCAATAAATCCTTTTGTTTAATCAAAGTTGTTGTGTGCTTTTTTGTTCCCTTCCTCAAGTCTCGTTCCGACTTAGGGGTGGTTCGTCCTTACCATGGCCCCTAGGTGGTGTCAGGCAACCTAAAAAGCGTCGAAGGGAAGCCCGGACGCGGGCCACGCCCCGAACTACGGTGAACCCTGGGGGCTCGGGTGGACCAACACACAGTCATCCCCGACCCCCGGTCACCTAGCTCCGGTCTGGCCAGTCCCGCTGAGCGGCTCTCCCAAGGTGACGGCTCTGACCCTCGCCTCTTAGGCGCTGGGGGCTAAGCGCGAACCCTCTTCCCTTATCCGAACGAGCCCGAGGGGGGGAGCGAAGAAACGAAAACAACGATTCACCCGCAAGGAAATTGACTGCGCATTTTTCCCTATCCTCCCTTGTCGCAGGCGTTCACGGATAAAAAGAGTGCGGAAATGCGAAGAGGAAGACTTATGTACATCCAACAGGGACGGCACGAAAGTGTCATGCCCAGAAATTCCCGAATAGAATTCCAAGCAGAATGTGCATTAAAATCCCCGTCCAGGACCGGTCGGGGTACACAAACGACAATGTTGACATTCAGATCCACGTCTTACAAACATCATAAAAGATTACAAATGTAGCGGAAAAGATAAAACGAGCTAGCCTTGGAAGCTTGACTTCAGCAGCGGGCGACTCCACTCCACAGGCAATCCTTGACGGCAGCGACAAATCCATCTTCAGCAAGACAGCTCCAACTAGAAAGATCTTCAGCTCTGGTGTGGGGGAAAAGAGAGCAAGACTGAGTACTACCCACTGTACTCAGCAAGTCATACCGGAAGAGGAGGTATGATGCAGGATATAACCAAAGGAGGCTAGGGGTTCTTTTGCACAAAGCTAGTATTTAAAAGCAGTAGTTGAAAGCAGTAAAACAATTGTAGTAAATTAATCAATATTAACCAATCACTGTCCAACGCTACACCACGTTGCAACAGGCCCAACCAACCACCTGAACTACACCAGTTCATTAAGCTAAACTAGGGGTGAGACTAATCACGGTGAATCTGGTTGATCACCCATAACCGCGGGCACGGCTATTCGAATAGTTTTACTCTGGCCAGGGGTGTACAACTGTACCCACAAGACACGATTCCACACATGTCGCCATGCCCCGAAGTATCACCATGATACTGCAAAAGGGGAAATCGTGACAAGACCCTCCACATAACCCTCCCCTAACCATCCACACCACGCTAAGGTTTCACCCCCACCCCTCAAAAGGCAGTGGGCGGTCCCCTCTTGCGCCGCGGTGAATCCGGCAGCTGGACAACCGGACACCCCGGCCGACCCAACTCCATCACGCCCACCCTCGCCACCGGTGCCTAGGAAAGGGTCGAGCTATACTTTAGATCAAGCAGTTACCCACTCCCACTTGTGGTAAGCACGGTAAGTCTCCCAGGGTTTCCCGTGAACCGGTCCTTAATTGCCATGGGTGCGACCAGCAAAACCATGCACCCACAACCCACCATTCAGTGTATTTTAATTAACTAACACCATTGCGGTGGCACCAATCCAAAACTATGCTCATAGACAGAGTCTATGTAATAATGTGATCCCCATTTGTGTACTAGTTAAGCTAAGCATGGCTAAGCATTTCCTAAACCAACATCTAATCATTTTGATACCCCAGTTATCAATGGAATATGGTAAACGATATATGGCTAAGTAATAGGACCCATCCCACATGACATTATAAAAGAATGCGACATTTAATAGGAATGCGGGATATTTGTAAACTGGGTACAATATGATCAATTGTAATGCATGACTTGCCTTGCTGTCGCACTGATGAGACCACAGCAACGTCTTCGAGAAACCGCGGATCGACGAAACGGCTGAAATCTACGCGACAAACAAAGCACACAAGCAAAACATGCTATAAGACTACTGAAACAGGAAACAAAACCATTTTTAATGGATTCTTTGCATTTTTATGAATTTACTGAGACTTGAATGGACTTAAACGGAGCTCGGATGAATTACTTATGAATTTTAGAAGATAAACTGTGTTTTTACTAATAAAGAAAAAGTCCTTAATCAATTTATTGCGCAATAATACCCAGGGCTGACGTCAGCGAAGGGGGGCGGCGCCGACAGGCGGGTCCCACTGGTCAGCGGCTCAAGAGAGAGGAAGGGGGCACCGGCACGTGGGCCCCATGGGTCAGCGGCACAAGGCGGCCGGTCCACCGTGGACCGGAACCACGCGGGTGGTCCACCGCCGGTCCACGGGACCGACGGTCCGGATCGGCCTCAAAGGCGATCGGACGGCGTGGGGGAGGCGGCTAGGCACGGCTCGGCTCGGCTTCAAAGCCGACCGGTGGCCATGGCGGCTGGCGGCGGCACGCGCGGTCACCGGCGGTGACCGGCGGCGCGGGAGACGGCGGCGGCCAGCGCGAAGGCGGCGGCGGCGGCCGAAGACGACGGCGCATGCGCGGAGGGCGGCGGCGCTCATGGGAGAGAGGGAAGGAAGGAGGAGAGGGGATTCCTCACCGGCGAGCACGGCGGCCGGCGCGAAGGAAGAAAACTGCGGCGACGACCGGCGATGCCGAGGCGCGGACGGGCTCGGTGAGCACGACGGCGGCGATGGCGCGGCGCGGCGGCGGCTCTAGCGGCAGCGGCGTGCGGCCGGAGATGGGCGGCAGCGGCGGAGCTCGGGTGTGACGGCGCGGGCGCGGTAGGGGGCGTGGGAGAGGACGGCAAATGGGGGAAACAAGGGAGGGGACTCGGGGGAGGGTTTTTATGGGCGAGGGAGGGGCGGACGTGGCCGGGGAGATGGCCGAAACCGCCGGCAACGTGGGGAGGAGAGAGAGAGAGAGTGGGTGAGATTCAAAATGAATCCCGCCCACTTCGTGCGTGCGCGCAGGCGGGAAGGGCGGAGGAGTGGGGCGGCGACGTGGGCGCGTGGCACGGGCGGAGTGGGGCACGGAGATCGGCGGGAAACGGCGGCGGCGGCGTGGGCGGTTTCGACGGCAGCGGCGGTTGCCGGAGGTAGGAGACAACCGACAGGTGGGGCCCACCTGTCGGCGTCCCAGAGAGAGGAGGGAGGGGCGCATGGGCCGGCCCAACAAAGGGGAGGCCGAGCGCGGGAGGGAATGGGCCGACGGCCCAACAAAGAAAAAGGAGGGAAAAGAAAAGAAAAAGAGAAAAAGGATTTTCCTGGGATTAAAAATTGCACTTTGGTGATTTTTAATTGGTTAAAATTATTTCCAAGGCTCTGAAAATTCCACTAAAAATCCTGTTAATATATTGTGACATGTGGAACCCAAGAAAAATTCCACCACGCCGAATTTGATTATTAAATGCATTTATTAATTAGGGATTTAGCTCTAGGTTAATTTAAACAATTTCTTCGAGCAATTTATTTAGCCAATTTTTAAAGCAAGGAGGGGGGGGAACTTCAGGGCGTGACAGATAGCCTGCAGTCAACTGCGTCCATTACAAAAGCACAAAAAAGAAAGCAAGGAAAAAGAAGAGAAGGGCGGTCACGGGGCGTCCGGGCTTCCGATTCTGGCACCGCGACTCCACCGCCCTCACGACGACGCCCTCCGGCATGAACCTGCGGACGAGGTTCAAATGTTTCTGTGCTGTGATGCGCGAAGCCGGGAGAACGGCGTTGCTGGTGTATTGGGCCATGGCAGTCGGCGAGGATGAGCGAGAAGTTGGGCGAGTGAAGCGCGGTGGTCGAAGAGTGGAACGCTGGGGGCTGAGGAGCGCGTGTGCGAGAGTGAGAATGGCGAAAGGAAGGAGACGAGCTCTCTTCCTTCCTTTTTATTCTCGCCTCGCCAGCGCCCGCCTCCTCGTTTCTCGTAACCGCAGCTGCCTCCTCGTTTTTCGTGCCCGCTCGTCCCACTCGCTCCACTAAATCCACACCCCACGTTTAATGCGCCTGTCAGCGGCGTAATCGACGCGGGGCGCGCTATGATTATGGTTGTGGCCGGGCGGGCCCACCGATAGTCTCATTTCCTCGCACACTTGACAGTCAGGCAGTCGACGCGATGGCAGATAATGATTCCGGGCACGGCCTGGCAGACCCCCCGGTCTTCCCGCCCTACGCGCCCCCGTGTGTGGTGCAGTTATTAGCAGTCGAGTCATCATCATGGTGGGCGCTTGAACCAAGTATACCGATGACGGCTATTTGAACTCCCCATGGGACCCACCATCACAAGACAGAAGTTATGAGGCACCGCGCCAGACAGCCCTGGAGGGGTCACAGTCAGACCTAGTGCCGGGGGCTACTGTCGGTGATATGGGCTCGGGGGTACGCACAATAGAGGGAAAGAATCCTTTGATCTGGCCACGTGGTCACGCGGCCTGCTTCCCTCCCCCCTCGGGGGAGGTCGGGCGGTCATCAAGTAGCCAAGGGGCCTCGGGATGCCCCGTCACAACCCTCGAGCCCTTGGAGTGCGCCGCCCCGAGGCCCTCACTCAGCTTCCATGTGGCGGCCGAGTGGACGGAGGAAGGGGTGCTGCCAAGCGCTTTAATGAGCGGCGCCCCAACCATCCCTCGCCGCGTTTAATGCGGCGTGGGTAGGCGTGCGGCGCCGCCCGATTGACGTGCGTCAATCGGCCTTGACCGGCCTATGACCAGTCGCAGGCGGATGGGACAGGTGGCAGCGCACCCACGTCCCGCCCTGTGTTAGGCGGAGTGGGGGCAGGTATGCCCCGTCCCATCAGCACACAGCCAAGCATGCCCCCTGTGCATGAAATCACAAAAGTCTCCATGAAATTAAGAGGGAATGACAGGGATGTCCCCCGTGTCAGGCGGAGGACGATGCTGGGACCCACCTGGGGGCGAACGACTGCCTTGCTTCCGGTTGAAGGCATGGACGGTGGCTTGAGCCAGGTTGTGTGCCCCCCTCCCCCCTCTAATGATGAAATATATAAAGACGGTGCATGTGGTATGCCCTTGAACTATAAAAGGAGGACCTTGCCCACCGAGAAAAGGACAACACTTGAGAAGCTTGAGTCTAGGGTTGGAGGTCCCTTGTAACAGCACAAGCTTAATTCCACACACAGGAGTAGGGTGTTACGCTTCCTAGCGGCCCGAACCTGTATAATCCCTTGTCTCTTACTCACTTGCGAATCACCTCGTTAGCTAGATCCCCAGCGGAGATAGGCTCTTGATCATCGCACCTTATCCCCCGGCCGAACTCACAAAGGGGGGTCTCACGTCCTCCCGCTAGAGAGGATTACTCCTCGACAGCCATCCATTTATTATTGCAGAAATAAGATGATTAGATACAACTAGAACCACAACCGCAATACGAGATCCGCCGAATTATGCAATGGTTTGGTGGTTGCGTCTGGTTACACGTTGACTCGTAGCAGCATGACGATGCAAAGCAGTTGCTTGCCTTGCAGCAAGTGCATGAATCACACTCTCTTGTAACGGATAAGGGAAAATAGCCGGCTTCACTTGTCGTGTTCATGGACTGTATTGGAACAATGTTCCGAATGCTCTTCTCTTCCATTGATCCTGTTTATCAATTCATATCAGATGCTTGTGTTTCTTTATACGTGTAACAACACAACGACTGTGTACAATTTTTTTTCTCATAGCTAGCATGACAAGTAAAATTACTATGAATGCTTATTAAAGAATAATAATCAAAAGAACAATAAAATATCAATTCATTTTTCCAAGAGCATATTTTGCAAACTAACATCAAAGCATATAAATAAATGTAAGTTTTTCTGTGAAAATGGAGCGCATTCTGCTAATGCATAAACAAATAGTTCAGACTAATAGAATGTGCAAACAAACCTTTGGCCTGAAGTCTAGTGCATATAAGGAGGAGGAGAACAAAGGTGAGCAACATTTGGAACCGCTTTGCCATGAACACAATTTAGAAAAGAGAGCACTTTTGTGTTGGTATACACGATTGTGCCGTGAATTGGTACAACGGTGTACTAGGCTAAGCCAATATATACACGGAGGCTACAGGCAACAGATAGCAAGCATTTCATCTATGAATTAATTGTGATTTATTATTCCATTGAATCCCCCTCATTTGAGTTCATCTATGATAGGTAAACTCATCCAATTAAGTAGAAAATAATTGGTCTCCTAATTTGGGTTCCTGTTAATTACTAGATAATGTAATGCTTTACTTTTCTCCAAATATATATATTGAACCCGATCCTATATTGGCTAGTTATAATTTCGCATCCATTCTATTTTTACCATAAATGCTTAATTGGATAGAATAGATTTTTAAACTGGTCAGTGTTTAGGGTGCAGAGTCAATGCATTGATCTCATGCGTGTACAGGATTACGATATCACAATCTTACCAAATCATATCATACCAGGCATGCATCCCAACAATGGCGCTAGAAATGGTCCTAGTATATATATGGTTACAGGAATCCGCAAGCGCACGGATATACCATTGTAGCATTTCACCTGGGAGTATTCCAAGTTATCGTATTTATTTAATCCCAGGGGAAGACTATAAGAGAGAACTATGCTAATAATGTATGCACAACACTTATATGATCAGAGTCTAAGTAGGGGTTAATATATTTATAAGAGTAGAGTGACATGAAGCAAAGAACTCATATCTCTCATTAAGCAATCCTACACTATGTGGAAGAAAAAATAGAAAAGCAATCAATTCCAATACTTCTAGTATACAGTTAGTTTACATCTGCTAGTATACAACTATGTAGCTGTTGGTATTTCTTACGATTACAGATAAAATCGGCAAGCGCACGGATATACCGCTGTAGCACTTCCCCTACAGAGTATTACAAGAGTATCGAATCGAAGGGAACATGTGTGGTCAGATATTCCTCCGGTTCATTCAAGGATACCAAGCAAATGATAGACCAGGATAAAGAGGATTTTCTAGTGTGAGAAACAATGTCTAGGGAAAGCTATGTCGCTCTACTACGTACCCGGACAGGGAGGACTTAAGTGATCTCGAAAGCTGTCACCACCTCTACACCTACCTCAAACATACTGTGGGATACGCAGCAATTACTGGATAACAATTACCTAAACACCACGTCTAAGCAATTAATATCTACTTTAGTATTTATAACTCACCAAAGCAATCACTATATTTTAGTTGATTATAGTGAACAATAATCCCGTATGCAACTTAGGAACTAACCAAGAAATAATTCTCACAGGATAAATCTAAATTATTCAGGAAGAATATTATATTGAATTTAGAGTAATAAACAGAATAAAAGAAATAGGAGAAGATTACCGACAACTCCGGAATTCTTCCGACTTCTTCTACTCTACTCTCTTCCTATTCTAGTATACAATATTATTACAATAGAACCTCCTATAATTCAGCTCAAGCTTGAAAGTGTGTGTTGAAGTGAGTGAAGTGAAGTCTTTCTATAGAGGTAGGTATGACGGTTGGCGAAGGGGAAATGTCCGAACTGCCCCGCAACCGCCATCAGGGAGAAATCTGGAGCGTCCATGCCAAAACCTGGATCCAACGGCACTCACCAGGGTTCGGCTGAACCACAAACCTGGGCTAGGCCCCCTTGGCCTGGCCTTTGGCCTGGCTCCTCTTCTGGTCCTCCTCTATCCATTCTTTGGTGTTTTGGGCTGATTCTGTAGTGTTTCTATGAAGTTCACAACCCATCCTCACTTTAGTCTAGATTTCCTCCCAACATCGCGGTTTATCACCTGCATATAAATATACACCAACACTGTGGAATATATGAGATTAAGCACCTATCACTATGTTGGATGTTTTATTATCTGAACTTTATGTAGATGTTGGTGGTATAGAATCAGCATTTAACAGCCGCCAATAGTAGCCAATAGCCCCTAAAAGTGCCCTCCTAGTGTTTCGAGAGACCACCCTGGGTTGCTGAGTTTCTTACGACAACGTGTCATGGCCTCTAACCGGGGCCAAATACGGAGGAGTACCCTCCCCAGGAAAGTTTCTTAGAAACACATACTAGCGTCGAGGAATACCCATACCGAGATGTCACCATCAGCGGCCCACCTCGACTGACCCATAGCATATATGCCCAGATAATGATACTTAATAATCTAGACACCATATCTACATTATTAAATACTACTCTATATCCTCCGAGATGACATAGAGCATCAGAGTAATCGGAGACTAAACCCACACCATTGCACCCCTCTAGTAGGCTAACTACACAACTATACCGATACAAATATAAAGTAAAGCTGATACTCTGATAAACTAAAGTACCGAGAGTATATAAAGAATAATATTTCATTAATTCTGAAACTCTTACGAAAGAATAAAGAAAAACCACTAGAGCCATACTCGAATTCCCCCGAAGACTCCGAGGACTCCGAGAGCTATTCTATTCTACTCCACTTAGCACTAGAATACTAAACTAAAGTATAGAGAGAAATATTGAGCTTGCTTGAGTGTGTGGGAGAATTAACGAGGGGAGCTCCTTTTATAGCTGAGTAATGACGGTTGGAAAGGTCGGTAACACCCTCCAACCGTCATTAGAAGTCCATCTGAGCCATCCAATCAAAACCCTAGATCAAACGGCGCTGCGGTGGGTTCGAACCATGGGCTGGGCCAATCTAGCCCATTTTTGGCAGGATGACTCCTCGTTTGCTCCTTAATCTAGAACAGTGAATTTTGGGCTTATTTGATCATGTCTTTTCTGAGTTCCCGACAGCGTCTGATTGATTGTTCGATTGTTTTGTTGTCGATTCTCCTCCGTATTATGTATCAATCTCTACAAGCAAATATAATCCAAGTACAAGTGGAAATAGATTATTCTAAACAAATATGCATTGTAAGCATAGCTAGTTCTCCGTTATTTTAGTTATATTGACGGTCGAAATTGGTCTATAATGACCGTCAACAATTTCTACCTAGGATTGACATTTGCAATGGAGGTTAGGTCATGTTTCTCTACCACAGTACATTTTCCTCCAAGGTTTTCTAAAGATAATCCTTTCAAGTTAGTAATTTGTTTCTGTCGGTTTGATTTCCATTTATCAGAAGAAGTTAGTAATTTGTTTCTGTCGGTTTGATTTCCATTTATCAGAAGAATCAGTTGCTAGAAATGTGTATGCTACTAACATCAAAATAAGTTCACATAGGTTGTATATAATCCATATAGCCAAAGAAATTTGTGAAAAAAACTGACTTGAATTGTCTAGCTCTGTTCATGACAATGGAGGAGCAGAGGATGAAGGGCCCAAATGAGTCAAGATTAGCTATTGTCAGCATATCATAGGAATATAAAGAAAAAAAATTTAGAATCAATTTTTAGTTAAGTCAATAACTTTTTCTACCATCTAAAGCATATCATATGGAAGTATGCATGGCATTATGTGCTTAGCAATCATAGATGTATGCATATTTTTTTTGTTAGAATGAAAAACAATTTTCAACTTTTCGGAATTAACAGAAAAGAGATAACTACAGATTGGGCAGAAAGGAATCACAAGCTTTCTTAACATCATCTTCTAATTTGAGCTCCAGGTCACAAAAAAGTAGGCAATTACAAGTCATAAAATAAAATCAAGAACATTGGTGCTTAGTACAGATGCATCTGATGTAAATTCAGCTCCAGCTTTACTAATTACTCCAACAGTATACTCAAATGATTATATGATGCCTATGTATCGAAAATCATTTCAATGGCCAAGGAACAATAGAGATGCATAAAGACAGCAATCACACCCAGAAGATATATCTGCGAGCATTGAACTCGTTGAATGCACAGGGAAGCCTCTGCATCAGTAGTACTATATATAAGAGACCCTAGACCACAAGGTGCTTACAATATAGAAGAAATTCACCCAATTCTCAGCCACTTAAAATATTGTAAATTAATCAAGCCATATACAATTTAACTATATATAGCATAAAGCAGGTAGGTTGCAAATCCAGTATACGAAAATTTTCCATGGTTGTGGATGCAAGAAAAGAATGGCAGATCTAGGAACCAAGTAAACGCAACTGGAGACAACCAATAAAGGACACTGTGTTGTGTGCAATGAGATTGTAGTTTATTTGTGTGCTCTTTCCAAAACATGAGAATGTGTACCACTGGTTAATGGTCAGAACCTGAGAACATAACATTAATTTTCAGATAGCATGCATCAGAATCAATACATTTGATGACAATTCTCTTCTGAGAGAGAGAGAGAGAGAGAGTACGCCCGGGTCTCGTCTCGCCAATCATCACTAAGGATAAATATCTGGTGTAAAATAAGTTTAAGTAAAAAAATAAGTTTAGTAAAATATCGGGTCTCGTCTCGCCAATCATCACTAAGGATGGAGGTTGAGTAAAATAAGTTTCAAACTGAAAAAAATTTGTGTCACACAATATATACATTGGCTTATATGAGTGGCGGAACCAGGATTTCTCCAAGCCTGGGTTCAAACTAAAGGCTCATATTAAAGACTAAAACCACCCATCCCAATCCACATACTAATATACAATAGAAGTATGGCTAAAATGCACAATAGAAAGAAAATTGAACTCCATATTGTGTACAGTATATTCCAATCAGTGTACAGTATATCTTAGTGACTTCATTATTCATTACTGAGGGGAAAGATTCCATATGTATGTAAACCATGATTTCTAAAAACTCCTTTGATACCAGTTTGAATGTGAAATGTCCGTACTAATCTAATGCATCAGCAGGTACAATTACACAAGTATGCACTATACTTATTCACCGCAAAGCCAAAAACAAACCCAATGGTAATCTGGAATAATACCCTGGCTAACTGAAATGCGTACTTCGTTTTGCAAATGGCAAACTTAACCATTCAGGACAAAAGTGTATAATTGTCTAATATGCTAATCACATGTGAAATGCAGCATAAATCACAAGAATAAATTCAGGCCTTTCTACATTGATTATAACTAGCAGCATGATGCTTTTGATGATAACTCATTCAAACAATGATGCACTATATACAGTGTCGTTTTAACATTCTAGTATGTGATTCAGATGAATTTACCAAAGAAGCCAGATAATAGTATGTCAGGTAATACTGGGAGGAGGTTGTTTTCAGAATTATTAGTAGCAAGCAAATAGGCAATGATATGACAAACGTTTTGCGTTGAATCAATGATGAGATTGTTAAATGAGAGTTCTGAAATTTTCCAAGTAAGTCTGGCAAAAGAAAAGTCGAAGAAGAGATGAACTTCATTTTCAGAGTCATTGCAACGGGAGCAAAAATCAGAAATATCCAAAATTTTTTAGTGAAGATTTGCAGCAGTTGGAAGAGCTTGTCTAATTAGTCTCCAAATGAAAGTTTTAACTTTAGGAGGAATAATTTTAGTTGACCAGGTTTTCAAAATAATATTATGTTGTAAAGAGGTAATGTTTGAGGAAGTCGAGTGAGAAACATTAAAAACCTGTTTATAGGCACTTTTTGATGTACAAATTCCTGAAGAAGTAGGAATCCAACGGAGTTTGTCCTTATTATCTTGTGGAAAAATATACACCTTTGTAATGATTTGAACCATGTCCTGATAAAAAAATTGATTGAGCTTGTTCAAATCCCAACATTTCCTGTCGTTCCAAAGGTGAGACACAGTAGTGGGAAGAGGCAAATGCATAGCAGTGTCAGTTATGTTATTATGAATATTTTCCTTTTGGGGGCACCAAGGTTGATTCCAAATTGAAGTATGACGACCTTTAGAAATTTGATAAGTGCAACTTTTTTCAAGACTAGTAATCGTGCACGTGTAAGACACGTTTTGGCATTGTATGTACGAAGGTAGAACAATAGTGACTTTTTAAGGCAATCATTTTTTAAAAAAAAAATTGTGCACGTGCAATGCACGTCGTGACCTATATTAAAATTACATTCTTTCGAAAATCAAATTCATAGTAGTATATAATATAAAGCTAGGACGCGTATTTAAAAAATCAATATACTTTCACTTTTATAAGTTTGAATAACATAACATAGCATAGCTTTTTTTTTTGCTATTCAGTACCAAGGAAATCCTCCCCAATCTTGCATTGTCATGCTTTTCATGAAAAAAATATGTTGCGCTTGAAGTATCTTTAAAGGTAATGAATCAAGTCACAAATATATATAACTTTTTAATAAAATTATCATTCAAGCATCATGTCCTACAAGTCAATAATATTATATATTTAAAAATGAAGGTAGGAATTTTCATGCATCAAAGTATGACTGCAATTTTGGATTTTTTTTTTATCAGCCCCTTGATTGAGCAATATACCAGTCATACAAACTTAAGAGAAATAAAATTTTCTCATGTTCAATATAGAATTTCTTAGAATTTCTAAGCGTTCCCTATGTGCCAAGTGGGCAACAAAATTAAAGGGAATGCCTTGGTTAGATATAATTTAGTTGAAAATTTAAGCATAACCCCTTTCTTACTCCATGCCAAATTTTGCACATAACAAAATATAAAGCCCTGCTAGGTTGCTACAGAGTACAACCACTTTAACATTGGTAACACTTGATAAATTACAGCAGCTAGACGATTATGAGGGTACAAAACACCAGATGAGGAAAAAAGCATTAGTTTAACCTAAGATAATTTATTGTTGCCTTCCTCCAACTGAATCATGTGTTATGCACTTTGTGAATTACTGCATTGATGATATCCTAGAGCATTCATGCTCCGGATCTGAGCGATGGTCAATCCAATCACCATGGAAAAGCTGTTTTCATTTTATTTTTTTAATAATGAGTTTCCCTTCCATTTATGCCTATGAAGACATGGTCACAGACTAACTGTGCTAAAAAAGAATTTTATCACTGCCCCATGTTGCCTTTTGCTCTTGAGCAGCAACTTGTATTTTTTTTTTCAATCTCAAACAATTAAAGCCACATATGGATCAATTTCGATTTTCTTAAAAAAATCATAGTAACTAAAGCTCCTTATGACATACAATCCTAGTGATATAAACTATTAGTTGTTCAATTTGGAACTGCATATATATGCCAAATGAAGCTCGGATCCAAATTATAGCTATTGAAGAGGCAATCTTGTGGTAAGAAAGTGATCTAGCTAGCAGCATACAACTTCCAACATGCAGTTAGGACTGAATAAATATGTAACCCTCTTTTCAATCTAACAATAATTTAGAAATGTATGAACTGGCATAACAAGAATATCTCGACAAAGTCTAGATTTGCAACAAAGTGGATATGCATGAACAGAGGGATGGCAACGTAGGTGTAAAAAAAACAGTAGTTGCACGATTTCCATGATATATTTCGGTTCAACCTAATATTTAGCAGACTAAATATATACCTTAACGCATCTATATTTCCATTCATAGAAGAATAAAGAATCAAGCTTCATGAATAAGGAATAGTTTCGTTGAAATTTCCGTTCAGGCTGAAAAAGCAAAAAACTTCACTGCATGCAACCAGAGTACATTGCACAAGGATCCATGTAGGTATGAAATAAATCATTGGAAAATAGAAGAAATCTATCATCATTTGAATATTTACACAAAATAAAAAGAAAGAAATTAGAAATTCGCGTAGTATAGGACTATAGGGCAAAGCACACCAGTGTACATGGAATTTTTAAGTAGCGAAGAAACACATAAAGAACTTGAGTCTACTTTTAAGCTGAGTTTTGAACTAATGAATGCAGTACAAATTCACATGCATTCCATATAATCATCCATCAAGACCACCTTAAATTGATTATATATTTTGGGGCCTTCAGTCTAAACTTTGGATAGAATTCTTGCTGAAACCAACCACAATTCGATCAAACCTAAGAAATCTAAAGTATTAAAACCTACCCCCGGCTGCTCGCTCCTCCAATTTTGCGCTGGCGTGGGTGCTGTGGGGTCACGACACGTCAGCCGGCGCTGCGAAACAGTGGGATTTCACGAGTAAATATATAATTTCAGTAGGCCATCCCCATGATGGGTTTTGGGAATATCAAGCATGGCTGCAAGCAAATAAAGAGATGAAGAATCAGTTGTAGCAAGTCCAACTTGCAGTAATAAAGCATATGAAAGTCCTCATTTCGTACCTTATCTTTGTGTTTAAACTGATCCATCTGCCTAAGTAACTTCTTTGTGCAGGAATCAAGCAGGTGCAATGTATGCTTACCTGCGTGCAGTAAAATTATCCACCAAATACAACCAATAGCGCAGCAACAGGGCAATAAACAAAAATCCCTACTCACCTCATGAACAAAACTCCGTACTCACCTCAGTACATCACAATGTCTTGAGTGTCCCTTTTAAAGCATGCAATTGTATCAAGCACCAAAAGCACACCACTGCAATCATACAAACCAACAAACACATCAGTGTGTCACAATAATAAACAAATTCCAACAGCAAATACTGCTACATATGCAGGAAACTGGAGCTTACTAACCTTAAGCGCATCCAAATTAAATCAGATCCCACATTCGGCTTCGATATTCATATAGCCTTATCATAATTACTTTAGCAATGGCAAAACCAGCGTGTGAGGTTTTTACACGAACAAGCCCAATAATCATTTTCTGAAGCTCGCAATTAGCATCATTGTAATGAGTTGCCATGCCCATATAGCCAGCCATTTCAGTTGCTGTCCACATATCAGATGTAATGCTCACTCGGCTCAGATTTCTATCCAGATTCCAGTATTTCACATAGCTTCCCCTTTTCCTCCTTATATAACTTTATGATATCCTCTCTCACAGCAATTCTATGCATTAAATTAAATTGCGATTGTAGATTATAAATGAATCACCTTGTGTAAAAATGCTCAGACATGCAGAAGGAGAAATTATGGCACAACCATTCGAGCAGTCCTCCCGACTTCATTGCTGATCAAAAATAGGAAGCTCTGCCTTTGGAGTGCCGGTCTTCTTTTTCTTTGACTTTTGAAGCTCTGGACAAGCACCTCTGTGATAATTCAAATGACATGTTCCATTCCTCAATAACTCCATCAAGTCTATCAAATTGGATCAAAGGCAAAGTATTAGTAAAATCTAAAATAAAATCAACACTCTATTGGATGCAATAAAATTTTGATGTTCTTTTAGGTTGAAAATATCAGAAATACAATTAATTAGAAATATGTGACATATAGAAAAACCACCTTTCATTACAATGCTCTTCATCAGCTGATTAATGTGGAAAACTATGCAGTTCTTTTGATTTCCATCTGAGCTTTGGATTTCACCACTTCTACTGCCTAAAATCATACAACATGAATTGTTGCGAGTACTAAAAGAAGTAGCAATATCTAAAAGTATAGCAGGTTCTTTCCACCGACTTGAACTTTCAGGTTCACCACTATCATGGCCAGAGTCTCCCATTGAGTCAGTAATAGTAGTTTTCACTTCTTAATAACAGTTTGTATGTGGCAAAGGAAAAAAAAACTATATAATAGCAAAACATAAATATTGAACATATTTCTGCGCTGCAGATTCATACAAATATGCATACTGATCATGTCTCCTTATCCATCACACAAAGCAACATCAGCGCCGTGTCTGTGCCATCCGCGGACACGAATATTAGGTGGAATTAGCGGCATGTTGCCACCGCCGGCCCCAGTGCCGCCCTTCTTGCTCCACCCATGCCTAGCACAAAGGAACCTCCATACGCGCCCACACACACCGGCACATACTGATTTTTGCAAACCTCTGCACCGGTGCACCCACCTACATACAGGCATGCAGCTACAATTACATATATACATCTCAGTGACAAGCAACACGCGGTTCTTGATTTCCATTGTAAAAAAATTATCCATCTCCATCAATACTTCTCCCAATCAGAAAAAGGGAACACCAATAAAAGATTTGATCAATCTCCACCGAATGCACAAATCTAACAGCAAAAATCATCCTAGGGTGAGAGCAAGAGAAAGGTTGTGTGTTCTTTCTGGTGATTGCTTCAGGGTTTGAGCAGGAGAAATATTTCACAAATCGAAGCAGTAGATCAAAGCAATACCTTGTGAGTGATGCTCCTCCATCACCCAAAAGATGCTTGCCGGTGGGGAGATGCATAGCTCTGGTTCTTCCACACCGAAGCCACTGCCGAAGCCGCCGTCCCAGTCGAAGCTATTATTGGGGATAAGTAACAACGGGGTCGACTGTCGAGTGGGCAGTACCCTCCCAGTACCCTTTTCACCAAACCATAACCAGTGAGAGAGATGATGTGGGAGATAGAGACGTTGATAATGCCGCGGCAGTCATGGCATTTCATCGACGAAGCCAGATGTAAGCCCCGTCTCCCATCATCCCACCGTTGCGGGCAGCAACGATGATACCCCCACCCTCAAGTGCCTTGCGGTGCCACCGGTGAGTTCCCTAGCGATGTGGAGGCGGCGGCAACTGGGGCGCAGCTGGGCGGATGACTCCTCTCGTGAGTCGCGAACTCTCCTTCGCGCCAGTATGGAGGAAATGGTGATGGCCGATTGACGGGTAATCTAGGTGCGGTGCAAAGTTAGGGACATGATTTGGGGAGGAAATAGCGGTCGGCGATGGAGCCCAAGCGAGGTAGTGTTCGGCATCCGGGGATAGCGCAGCGCGGCAGTGGTGTATATATAGGGCAGATTTTGCGGTGGTGGACTAACGGATGAGATGATTTCACTTGGCTGATCTATGGATGAGATTAGATGGGATGATTTGGCCTGTAGGATTGGAGGGGTGAACTCCTCCTTTTTCATATTAGTATAGATGAGGTCTAATGTGAAGAATTGAAGACCAAAACGCTGATTTAGCAGTGTTTTTTGTGGCATTCCAAAAAGAAGTTGAAGGGAAATATTTTTCTTTGATAATTTTGGAGAATAGATCATTAGGACTAGTAAGAAGACGCCAAGCTGGAGTGATTAAAAGACTATCATTAACTTTAAGAAGATCTCTTATACCGCCTCCTTGGGAGATAGGCTTACAAATATCATTCTAAGATCTCCAACAAATGCCTTTTCTTTCTATAAATTTGATAATAAAATTTATAGAACGGTACTAAATTGACGCCTGTTCTTGTAGCTGATCTTCTCTCTCTCATTTCTCCAGTCGACTCTGGAAGCATCGGGAACATTTGCAAGCACTTCCATTTTTTTCTTTGAAACTCTACAGTGAATTGCGTTTTGCTGTTCACATCCAATCTTATATACGATTTCAGGGTTATAGCCCTACCTTTTGATTGGGCCACGTGGCACCATGAGTATAACTGAGCCTGGATTCTCGGCTCAAGAAGCATGCCACGCATCGCAGCCCTCTCGTAGCTGTCCGATAGGAAATCAATGATGGAGGTGCAACCACTAGTATAGATTCTCTCATCTGTGATGGCCCATCACATGCCTGGACAATGTGGGCCGTCAGAACGAAGTCATCTCAATCGGGCCTAAATTTTTGCCGTTGTATATGTACTCGTCGGGGTGCATATTCCTATAGCCCGTCAACGATGACACTCATCTGTGACGGGCTCGAAGTTAGGCCCGATTGAGATGACCTCCACTATCTCAATCGGGCCCAAATACTGAGCCCGTCACAGATGAGTGTCATCGGTGACGGGCTATAGGAATATACACCCCGACGAGTACATATACAACGGTAAAAATTTAGGCCCGATTGAGATGACTTCGTTCTGACGGCCCACATTGTCCAGGCCCGAAGAAGGCCTGATTGGATGGCTTTAATGCCCGTCATCGATGACTCTTATAGGTGTCGGGCTTCTATTTGTGCCCATTAGAGATTAGTGTGCGCCCGTTAGAGATGACATTTTTTTGTCCGATTGAGATATACTTTGCACACTATATATACTCCAGCAGTCCGTTGTCTGTAGTTTATCCCACTGTTCACTATTTTGGTGGAAGGTTGAAGGGGGCGACTTTTTGTAATTTTTTTGCAAACAAAAACAGGAAAATCATAAAAGTAAGTAAAAGGGTGCTAAACATTTCCTATTAATTTAGTAGTACTTATGTTATGAGATGTTAACTAATATTTTGTTCATTGTTCAGCGATGGATCAAAGTTGGATATACACGACTGGCTTGAGGCGTCAGTACAAGGAGTATAGAGATGGCGTATTAAGTTTTATGAAAGCCGCAGAGGAGGATAGGATAAGAAGAAACGACAAGTACATGTGTTGTCCATGTAGCGATTGCAGGAATGAGATTTTGTGGGAAGATGAAAAGGAAGTACACGCTCACTTGATACGCCGGGGATTCATGGAGAGATACACATGTTGGGTGATGCATGGAGAGCAAGATCTGGGTACTGATGGTGCAGCTGCAGACGGAAGTGGTGCAGACAATCATGAAGAAGGAGATGAAGAAGAGCATGACATGTTTGTCCCATCTCCATTGGGCGGTGAAATGGTTGATGTGGACCCTGATATGCTGCAAGACATGTTACGTGACGTTGATGACCCAGCTAAGAACGAGAGAGATTCCATGAAGTTCAGCAGGTTGGTTAGTGACTCGGAGACTCCTCTATACGCAGGATGCAAGCCAAAGCACACCAAATTATCAGCAACATTAGACCTACTGAAGTTGAAGGCTAGTAGTGGATGGTTAGACAAGAGTTTTACAGAACTTTTGGGAATACTGAAGGACATGCTTCCTTAGGAGAACACATTGCCCGAGACGACATATGAAGCAAAACAGGTTCTGTGTCCCCTAGGGTTAGAGGTCCGGAGAATTCACGCGTGTCCAAATGATTGCATATTGTATCACAAGCAATACGCGGACTTAAATGCTTGTCCTGTCTGCAAGGCTTCTCGATACAAGCGAAAGAAGAGCGCGGGCAAGGGAAAGAAGTCAAAGCGGGGTGGTCCGGCGAAGGTTGTGTGGTATCTACCAATCATTGATCGTTTCAAGAGAATATTTGCCAACCCCAATGAAGCAAAGTTAGTACGTTGGCATGCCACAGAGAGAAAGAATGACGGTTTGCTAAGACACCCTGCGGATTCGATTCAATGGAGGAATATCGATCGAAAGCACAAAGACTTTGCTGCCGACCCCAGAAACATGAGGATATGTTTGTGTACGGATGGCATGAATCCTTTCGGAGACATGAGCAGTTCTCACAGCACTTGGCCAGTTCTCATTGCGAACTTTAATCTCCCGCCATGGTTGTGCTTCAAAAGAAAATATATTATGTTGTGCTTGTTAATCCAAGGTCCGAGACAACCCGGCAATGACATCGATGTGTTCTTAGAGCCTGTTATCGATGACCTTGAGATTCTGTGGAAAGAGGGTGTGGAAACTTGGGATGCATATGGTCAGGAGAACTTCACACTACGAGTTCTATTGTTCTGCACCATTAATGATTATCCCGCGCTGGGTAATCTTTCTGGACAAACCGTGAAAGGAAAGAAGGCATGCTCTGACTGTATGGAACATATACACAGTAGGTGGCTGAAGAAATCAAGAAAGATGGTTTACATGGGTCATATGAGATGGCTCCCCCTACGGCACGCCTTTAGAAGAAAGAAGAAAATTTTCAATGGTAAGAAAGAACTTGGGTCTGCCCCTGCGGATTTGTTCGGAGATCAGGTACACAACATGGTGAAGGACATTACTAATGAGTTTGGGAAGAAAAGAAAACGTACCAAGCAGGACAAGAAGAGGATGTGGAAGAAAAAATCCATATTTTGGCGGCTACCTTATTGGGAAGATCTTGAGGTCCGTCATTGCATTGATCTGATGCACGTAGAGAAGAATGTGTGCGATAGCTTGCTGGGGCTATTGTTGAATATGCCTGGCAAGACAAAGGACGGGTTGAATGCGCGTCTCGATCTATAGAAGATGAACATTCGCACTGAACTTCAGCCTGTTACAGATGAGAAGACGGGAAGAGTGTACCACCCACTAGCTTGCCACACATTGTCGAAGGATGAGAACATCGCAATGCTATCATGTCTGGCAGATATTAAAGTTCCTTCGGGCTATTGCGCGAGAATAAGTAAGTACGTTAAATTGGAGGATCTTAAGCTGGTTGGAATGAAGTCTCACGATTGCCACGTGCTAATCACACAGATCTTGCCAGTTGCTATAAGAGGCATTCTACCACCACAAGTCCGTCACACGATCCAACGGCTTTGTGCCTTCTTCAATGCAATCGGTCAGAAGATTATAGATCCAGAAGACCTAGATGGGTTGCAGGCCGATATTGTCAGTACCCTGTGTCACTTGGAGATGTATTTTCCACTAGCTTTCTTCGATATCATGGTTCATCTCACTGTTCACCTAGTGAAGCAAACAGAAATATGTGGGCCAGCTTTTATGAGAGAAATGTGGCCATTCGAGAGGTACATGGGAATTCTGAAGTCTATGTTCGGAACAGAGCAAAACCAGAGAGGAGCATCATTGAAGGTTACACGACCGAGGAAGCCATTGAGTTTTGTATCAATTACATGGCCGAGACTGATCCTATCGGAGTTCCTACGTCTCGCCGCGAAGGAAGGTTGGCAGGTGTCGGCACAACTGGCAGAAAAAGAATTGTTCCCGATCAAGCTTCCTACGCGTAGGCTCATTTCGCAGTGCTGCAACATATGCCTGAAGTAACCCCATACTTTGAGGAGCATTTAGCGAAGGTCCGACAGGACAATATTGGTCGATCAGATATTTGGATCAACAGAGAACATGGTTCTTGCTTCAACGAATGGTTCAAGGATCGTGTAGCACGGTCGACCGATGGCCCAAGTGTGATATTACAAAGGTTGGCAAGGGGTCCATCTTGGGATGTTGACACATGGCAAGGGTACGATATCAAAGGATACACATTTTACACCATCACACAAGATGAGAAAAGCACAGTGCAAAACAGTGGAGTCCGTATAGATGCATATCAGGATCAGGCTGGATCGAGCACATACTATGGCCGCATAGAGAAGATATGGGAGCTGAACTATCTGAACTTCAAAGTCCCTTTGTTTTGTTGTAGTTGGGTGAATATCTGCACAGGTGTCAAGGTCGACAAGGAAGGATTCACATTAGTGGACCTGGCCAAGGTTGGATACGCAGACGAACCATTCGTACTAGCGAAGCAGGTCGAACAGATTTTCTACATAAAAGACCCTGCAAACAAGAAGATGCACGTTGTTAGGGATGGCAAGCGAAGAATTGTGGGGGTGGACAACGTCATCGATGAAGAAGAATACAACAAGAATCTTCATGTCAGACCTCAGATCGACCTTGACGATGATCCCGAAGACGAAGTGGCTTACGTTCATTCAGACCATTCGGAAGGCATATCACTTATAAACAAGGCATGGACTCCCCAGCGACCCCCGTGGGCTTATCTCCGCCACTTTTCAGTCTGGTGCTCCGCAATGAACCATGCTATACAAAAGGTAAAGCCGTTGCCCACGCTGGCTTGTGGTTGGCACGATTAATGTTTCACAACCGAAACTCGTGAACCGGTCCTTAATTGTCATGAGCACGACCATCAAAACCGTGTACTCACAACCCACCATTATCAGGTTTTAGTTATCAAATTAATTAATTAACCAATCACGAATAATCATCGTGAACTATCATTAAGCCATCACTAAGTAATAGTAAATCATAAGTTATCCCATTAGTGTAATAAGGTTTCTAAGCATGGCTAAGCAATTATACCTAATATCTAGTTGAACCCATATATAAAGCTCAACTAGTCAAGTTACAATAACCCAAGGTATCAAGGAATAAGGTAATCAAGAACAAAAGGGCTATAACAAACAATAGGTTAATTCCACCCAATGACATTCGAAAATAAATGCAATAGTTAAATAGAAACAATAGCTTTAAACGGGATCAACATGCTCAAAGGGTCGATTAGGATCTGTGTGACTTGCCTTGCTGGCCTTGGAACTCTTCTAATTCTTCTCCTGCGAAAACGGACTCTCCGGAAACGTCGGAATCTAAACAGAAAAGAGCAAAATCACCAAAACAGCACATAAACAAGCATGAACAGTACATGTGGATATTTTTAACATGTAGATCTCAATTTTAGAAAAATTTAGAGACTTGAACCAACTAAATCCGAGCTAAGATGAATTAGTTATGAATTTTTAAAGATTAAATCGGATTAAACCATTTATATAAATTTTAATTGAATTATGACGCAATAATGAATTATTTTTGAAAAGAAAAAGGAGATTATTGTGTCAGCGGGCTCGGGTTCACGGTGGACAAGGTGCACGGCGACGGTCTACGGAAACGAACGGCCGAGATCGATCTTATCCAAAACGGACGGCCGAGATCGAAGCGGTCCACGGCGGCTCACGGGAAACGGCGATGATGACGTCACCACCGACGGTGGCTCGGGCGGCGCAAGCTCGCCGGCGAACGACGGTGCGGCGGCGCAAACGGAGGGCACCTACGGATAGCAGGCATCGCGGCGAACTCACCGGTGACCAAAACGACGGCGGAAGACGACCGGACGGCGACGGCGACGAGGAAGAAGCGGCGGCGACCTTCGGCTTGACGACGACGGCGGTGCTCCGGCGATCCTCGGCGGAAACGGAGGACGGGACGAGGACGGCGACGACTTGGCGACCACGGCGACGGCCTTCCCGAGTGACGACGACGACCGGAGCGACGGCGGCGTACGGCTGGACGAACGGCGGCGACGGCGGCGCACGGCTACACGACGCTAGGGCGCTACAGACGGCGAGAGGCGAAGGCGAGGGCGGCGGCGGGTAGCGGAGGGCTTGGGAGTCCTTATATAGGGGCTAAGAGGCGGCGGCGAAGGCCCACGGCGACCGGCGGCGGCGATGGAAAGTTAGGGTTTGGAGAGAGAGAGACGAATCCGATCCGAGCTCGAATCCGCGGTTTCCAAACGAAGAAAGCCGACAATTCCAAAACAATTTCCGGAGATCATTTCCCCCCTATCAATTTCACCGGATCTGGAAAGGGGCGATAAAATTGGAAGGGTGGCGGCGGCGCGGCTCAGCTAGGGTTTCAGGCGGCAGCGGCGCGACGAAGACGATGAACCTGACAGGTGGGCCCCACCTGTCAGTGAGCGGGAGAGAGAGAGAGGCGGCTGCGCACGCGGGCGGCTCGGCTGCGGCCGACTAGGCCGACTTGGGCCGGGGAGGAGAGAGAGAAAGGGTTTTGGGCCGACTTTCGGCCCAAAGCCAAAAGAAAGATTTTTAAAACTTTTTCAATTAAAAATATTCATGAAATGCAATTTCATTTATTAAAAATACTTCCTTGGCTCAAATAAATCCTAGAAAAATCTAGGAACTATAGAATCAAGCAAAGTATTTAATAAAATGTTATCTGGCCCACTTTTATATTGGAATTTATTATTTAAAATTAGATCTTTTCTTCTAAGCTTTTAAAAATCATTTCTGATAATTCCAATTAAACAATAATTTAGAAATTTAAGATTTTTAGGGTGTGGCAAACCTACCCCCCTTAAATAGAATCTCGTCCTCGAGATTCGGAAGAACTGGCGAAAAGATACGGATGAGCGGACTTTAATTTATCTTCTCGTTCCCAAGTAGCTTCTTCTTCTGAGTGATTACTCCATTGAACCTTACAGAAACGGATAACTCGATTCCTGGTTCTTCTCTCATTTGTTTCCAAAATACGGATTGGTTTCTCGACATATGTCAGATCCTCTTGGATTTCTATCTGTTCAAGATTAGCTTCCTCAATGGGTACCCTTAAACACTTTTTCAACTGTGACACGTGGAACACATCATAGACTCCTGCCAACGATTGAGGTAACTCCAACTGATAAGCAACCTCACCTCTTCGACTGACAATCTTATAAGGTCCCACAAAACGCGGTGCCAATTTTCCTTTAGTATGAAAACGATGAACTCCTCAGAGAGGCGTGACACGAAGGTACACATGATCTCCTTCTTCAAAACTCAAATCTCTGCAGCGATTGTCGGCATAACTCTTATGGCGAGACTGAGCCACACGCAATCTTTCTTGAATGATCTTTACCTTTTCTTCTGCTTCCCTTAGGATATCAGTTCCGAAAACCTGACGTTCTGTCACGACTGGAAATAACCCAACGGGCGTTCCTTACGTGCGTGTATTATTCCTTGTCCTAGGAGGCAAGGTACACCAAAAGTTGATACATTTCAGAGTTTATCAAGCGGAAGCGTACATAATTAATTTATTACATGGGCAGCGAAGGCCCAACATACACAAAGGCAAACGGGAAACAGCGGAAGACTAGGGCGACGACCACAGGCGCTCGACGGCAGGCACGAGCTAGACACCAAAGCCTTCATCTTCCAGGAGCTCCTCTTCTGGGTTTGGGAAAAATTGAGCAAGACTGAGTACAACCACCGTACTCAACAAGACACACCCACAAGTGCAGAATAAATGCACGGGAGTACAAGGGAGCCATAATATAGGGGGGTTAGGGTTTGCAGTAAACATCATTAAAAGTCACTTAGTTGCTCAAAGCTGTTTTGTAAACACGATTCTAGAAATATGCAAGATTATTAATCAAGGCCGTGAACCCACACGAACCTGCCTTAACCCAAGGCCTATGATGATTCAGACCGAACTGGCAACCCGACCTTGGGTCCCAGCTCGTCCCAAGCCAACCCAGGCCAACCATTCCATATTTTAGTTGTTAAGCAGATTTTAAGAATTTAAAACACTAACTTGGGTACATTGCTCGGCTTGCCCATGACTGAGGGCGCGGCTATTCGAATAGGTTATACTCTGATCAGAGGTGTACATCTTTACCCACAAGACACATCTTCCTCACGTGTACCCACGTGCCACATACCACCACGGTATACGGACGGAAGATGTGACATAGTTTCCAACCCATCCCAGCCATAGACAAGAGTACCGACCCAACCCCACCTACGGCCGGAACCTCCGGGACAGGTAGGCAGGACTGAGCCCCTAGCAGCAGGACACCGGCCCTGTGCCGTGACATCTCGACTACCGGCCGCAGCTCGTGTAGCCTTCATTTGCCCTGGAGATGTCCATCGACCCCCTACTTCGTCCATCTCCATCCGTGTACTTTTGTTTATAACCAGACTGAGCCACAAACTAAGCCTTACCCACTAGACATGTGGAAGTACGGTGGTGCTTTGCAACAGAGGCCCGAAGACCGGTCCTTATATGGCCGAGGTGCTACTATCGAAACCATGCACCCCGAGCCCAGCCTAAAACCATTTTGAGGATTTTGAATAGAGGAGGGAGGTGTGAATCAAATTCCACAATAATCCAACCATTCCAAAGTGTCCAGGTGATAAGAATGTTCCCAAAGTCTAGAGTTATAAAACCACCTAATGTTGCCTAATTAAGCGGCGAAGCATCTACCTAAAATCATACTAGTGGTACCATGAGTAGCGTGTACACTAGTTGGGGTTTTGTTTATTCTAGGGTGAACAAGGAAATAATAACAATAACAACAATAAGGTCATAACAAGGTAAATAGGCATGGCTAGATAAAACAGTGATAACGCGGGAATTTAAATAAAGCGATAATGCAATAATTTAAATCAACATAATTTTATAAACTGGGATTCAATATGTTCAAGGATGATGTGACTTGCCTTGCTCGCTTTCCCAAACGTCGGCTTCAGCCTCCACGAAGAGCGGATCTTCCGAAGCTGCAGCGTCTACACGACCAACGGAAAAGAAAAGGCTTATACTCTAATAAACTCCATTAAACAAGCAGGAACAAAGCACAAAAATGGGGCTTGACTTCTTAAGGAAAAATTAGAGACTTGAACGGTCCAATTCCGAGTTCAAATGGCCAAGTTGTGGCCATTTGAAGTTTATATGCTCTTTAAATGAATATTTGCGAATTTCTTCATTTAAATTTTAATTTAAAAGCGATTTATTGCGTCAGCCGAGGGGGAGGGGCGCGCGGACCGGGTCCACGGGAGTGGGGCCCACGCGGCAGCCTCACGGTCCACGGTGGACCGGGTGCACCCGGGCTCACAACGGCCGGCGCCGTGGGCCCCACGCGTCAGCCGCACCCGAGGGCGCGGGCGGCTGACGGCCGGGCCCCACACGGCAGCCGCTCGGCGTGCCCGAAGGCGGCCACGTCGGCGCGGCCGGCGGGAGGCGGCGCGCCTGCGCCCCGATGGTCGCCGCCGGCGACCACTAGCGCGGCGGAGCGGCGGCCGAGAGAGGGGAGGGAAGGGGGAAAGGAGGCGGCGGTCCACGGCTCACCCCAAGGCGATGGCGGCGACGGAGGAGGCGGCCGGAGCGGAGGGAGGCGGCGGCGCGGTTCGGGTCGACGGGGACGACGGTGCTCCGGCGGTCGGCGACCGAAGCGGAGGGGTGGACGAGGTCGGCGAGGATGCGGCGAAGCTGAAGGAGGCGGCGCCGAGACGGGAGACGGTCCGGGGCGACGGCGGCGGCGGACCGGAGCTCGGCGGCGACGGCGGAGAGAGAGAGCGACAGCGCGAGCTCGAATCCGGCGAGGAGGAAGCGCGGCGAGAGGCGGAACCGGACGGAGGAGGCGCGGGAAGGGTTTAAATAGGGTTGGAAGGGGGAGAGAGCGGCCGGGGAGGGAGGAATCCGGCGCGGGAGGTCCGGCCGCCATCAATGGCGCCGGCGAGATTTGCGGGGGCAAATCCGCCCGTTTGAACGCGGGAGAGAGAGGGAAAGATGGGGGGAAAGGGAGAGGAGATGACAGGGAGTGATTCCCCCCTATTAATTTCGCGCGGGGACGACGGAAGGCGGCGGGATTCACGGCGGCGGCGGCGCTAGGGCGCGGGGGAGGCGGCGGGAGCGGCGGGAGGAAGGGGATGACGGGTGGGCCCCACCCGTCAGCGAGGGTGGCGGGCGGGCCCGCCCGTCAGAGGCGCGCGCGCAGGGGAGGCCGAGTGGGCCGCGGGGGAGAGGAGAGAGAGAGAGGGGGGGGAGAGTTGGGCCGGGCCGGCCCAAGGGAGGGGAGGGGGGGTCTTTAGGGTTTTCTTTTATTTTTATAAAACCTTTTTAACTTTGTTTATTTCTTAATAATTATTATTTGTGCTCTTTAAATTCCACTAAAATTTATTTACACATTTTAGGCTTTTAGGAAATATACAAAAATCCTCCAAGCCTTATTTGACTTTTACTTTGCATATTTTAATTTTTAGAGGCTTTCACACGGATTTTAATTATTCTAGGCATAATTTAAAGGGTATATTTTAGAGTCGTTTTGGGACGCGACAAACCTACCCCCCTTAAACGGAATCTCGACCCCGAGATTCGGAAGAACTGGCGAAGAGATCGGGATGGGCTGCCTTCAGCTCGTCTTCACGCTCCCAAGTAGTTTCTTCCTCAGCGTGGTTGCTCCATTGGACCTTGCAAAAACGGATTACCCGGTTCCTGGTCCTGCGCTCCATGGTGTCCAGGATTTTCACTGGCCTCTCCACGTAGGTCAAGTCTTCGCGAACTTCAATTTGCTCTGAATCGGCCTGCTCGGATGGCACTCGAAGACATTTCTTGAGCTGCGACACATGGAACACATCATGCACGTTGCCCAAGGATGCGGGCAGCTCCAACTGGTAAGCGACTTCTCCGCGTCGAGCAATGACACGGAAAGGACCCACAAACCGAGGTGCGAGCTTCCCTTTCGTCTAGAACCTGTGTACACCTCGCAATGGTGTGACCCTAAGGTACACAAAGTCATCCACTGCAAACTCCAGGTTACGACGTCGGTTATCTGTATAGCTCTTCTGCCGGGACTGTGCCACCTTTAGATTATCCCGAATGGTTCTGACTTTAGCTTCAGCTTCTCTCAGGATATCGGTCCCGAACACTTGGCTTTCCCCAACTTGGTCCCACAATAGCGGTGTCCGGCATTTGCGGCTATACAACGCTTCATAGGGTGCCATTTGTATGCTGGCTTGGTAGCTGTTATTGTAGGAGAACTCAGCATAGGGGAGACTCTTATCCCAGGTCTTCCCGAAATCTAGAACGCAGGCACGGAGCATATCTTCTAGGATCTGATTCAGACGCTCGGTCTGTCCATCTGTCTGCGGGTGATACGCGGTGCTGAAATTTAATCGGGTACCCAACTCTTCTTGGAGCTTCTTTGTCACGACCGGAATTAACCCAACGGGCGTTCCTTACGTGCGTGTATTATTCCTTGTCCCAGGAGGCAAGGTACACCAAAAGTTGATACATTTCAGAGTTTATCAAGCGGAAGCGTACATAAATAATTTATTACATGGACGGCGAAGGCCCAACACACACAAAGACAAACGAGAAACAGCGGAAGACTTGGGCGACGACCACAGGCGCTTGACGGCAGGCACGAGTTAGACACCAAAGCCTTCATCTTCCAGGGGCTCCTCTTATGGGTTTGGGAAAAATTGAGCAAGACTGAGTACAACCACCGTACTCAACAAGACACACCCACAAGTGCAGAATAAATGCAAGGGAGTACAAGGGAGTTATAGTATAAAGGGTTAGGGTTTGCAGTAAACAGCATTAAAAGACACTTAGTTGCTCAAAGCTATTTTGTAAACACGATTCCCGAGCTATACAACATTATTAAACAAGACCGTGAACCCACACGAACCTGCGTTAACCCAAGGCCTATGATGATTCAGACCGAACTGGCAACCCGACCCTGGATCCCAGCTCGTCCCAAGCCAACCCAGGCCAACCATTCCACATTTTAGTTGTTAAGCAGGTTTTAAGAATTTAAAACACTAACTTGGGTACATTGCTCGGCTTGCCCATAACCGAGGGCACGGCTATTCGAATAGATTATACTCTGATCAGAGGTGTACATCTTTACCCACAAGACACATCTTCCTCACGTGTAACCACGTGCCACATACCACCACGGTATACGGACGGAGGACGTGACATAGTTTCCAACCCATCCTAGCCATAGACAAGAGTACCGACCCAATCCCACCTACGGCCAGAACCTCCGGGACAGGTAGGCAGGACTGAGCCCCTAGCAGCAGGACACCGGCCCTGTGCCGTGACATCTCGACTACCGGCCGCAGCTCGTGTAGCCTTCATTTGCCCTGGAGATGTCCATCGACCCCCGACTTCGTCCATCTCCATCCGTGTACTTTTGTTTATAACCAGACTGAGCCACAAACTAAGCCTTACCCACTAGACATGTGGAAGTACGGTGGTGCTTTGCAACAGAGGCCCGAAGACCGGTCCTTATATGGCCGAGGTGCTACTATCGAAACCATGCACCCCGAGCCCAGCCTAAAACCATTTTGAGGATTTTGAATAGAGGAGGGAGGTGTGAATCAAATTCCACAATAATCCAACCATTCCAAAGTGTCCAGGTGATAAGAATGTTCCCAAAGTCTAGAGTTATAAAACCACCTAATGTTGCCTAATTAAGCGGCGAAGCATCTACCTAAAATCATACTAGTGGTACCATGAGTAGCGTGTACACTAGTTGGGGTTTTGTTTATTCTAGGGTGAACAAGGAAATAATAACAATAACAACAATAAGGTCATAACAAGGTAAATAGGCATGGCTAGATAAAACAGTGATAACGCGGGAATTTAAATAAAGCGATAATGCAATAATTTAAATCAACATAATTTTATAAACTGGGATTCAATATGTTCAAGGATGATGTGACTTGCCTTGCTCGCTTTCCCAAACGTCGGCTTCAGCCTCCACGAAGAGCGGATCTTCCGAAGCTGCAGCGTCTACACGACCCACGGAAAAGAAAAGGCTTATACTCTAATAAACTCCATTAAACAAGCAGGAACAAAGCACAAAAATGGGGCTTGACTTCTTAAGGAAAAATTAGAGACTTGAACGGTCCAATTCCGAGTTCAAATGGCCAAGTTGTGGCCATTTGAAGTTTATATGCTCTTTAAATGAATATTTGCGAATTTCTTCATTTAAATTTTAATTTAAAAGCGATTTATTGCGTCAGCCGAGGGGGAGGGGCGCGCGGACCGGGTCCACGGGAGTGGGGCCCACGCGGCAGCCTCACGGTCCACGGTGGACCGGGTGCACCCGGGCTCACAACGGCCGGCGCCGTGGGCCCCACGCGTCAGCCGCACCCGAGGGCGCGGGCGGCTGACGGCCGGGCCCCACACGGCAGCCGCTCGGCGTGCCCGAAGGCGGCCACGTCGGCGCGGCCGGCGGGAGGCGGCGCGCCTGCGCCCCGATGGTCGCCGCCGGCGACCACTAGCGCGGCGGAGCGGCGGCCGAGAGAGGGGAGGGAAGGGGGAAAGGAGGCGGCGGTCCACGGCTCACCCCGAGGCGACGGCGGCGACGGAGGAGGCGGCCGGAGCGAAGGGAGGCGGCGGCGCGGTTCGGGTCGACGGGGTCGACGGCGTTCCGGCGGTTGACGAGCGAAACAGAGGGGTGGACGAGGTCGGTGAGGATGCGGCGAAGCCGAAGGAGGCGGCGCCGAGGTGGGAGGTGGTCCGGGGCGACAACGGCGGCGGACCGGAGCTCGGCGGCGACGGCGGAGAGAGAGAGCGACGGCGCGAGCTCGATTCCGGCGAGGAGGAGGGGTGGCGAGAGGCGGAAACGGACGGAGAAGGCGCGGGGAGGGTTTATATAGGGTCGGAAGGGGGAGAGGGCGGCCGGCGGGGAAGGAATAGGCGCGGGAGGTCCGGCCGCCATCAATGGCGCCGGCGAGATTTGCGGGGGCAAATCCGCCCGTTTGAACGCGGGAGAGAGAGGGAAAAATGGGGGGAAAGGGAGAGGGGATCACGGGGAGTGATTCCCCCCTATTGATTGCACGCGGGGAGGACGGGGGCGGCGGGATTCGCGGCGGCGGCGGCGCTAGGGCGCGGGCGAGGCGGCGGGAGCGGCGGGAGGAAGGGGATGACGGGTGGGCCCCACCCGTCAGCGAGGGTGGCGGGCGGGCCCGCCCGTCAGCGGCGCGCGTGCGGGGAGGGAGGCCGGATGGGCCGAGTGGGCCGCGGGGGAGAGGAGAGAGAGGGAGGGGGAGGGGAGGAGATGGGCCGGGCCGGCCCAAGAGGGAGAGGGAGGGAAAGGGGACTTTTTAGAGTTTTTCTTTTTATAAACTCATTTTAACTTTGTTTATTTCTTAATAATTATTATTTGTGCTCTGAAAATTCCACTAAAATTTATTTACGCATTTTAGGCTTTTAGGAAATATACAAAAATCCTCCAAGCCTTATTTGACTTTTAACTTTGCACATTTTAATTGTTGGAGGCTTTCACATGGATTTTAATTATTCTAGGCATCATTTAGAGGATGTATTTTAGAGTCGTTTTGGGACGCGACAAACCTACCCCCCTTAAACGGAATCTCGACCCCGAGATTCGGAAGAACTGGCGAAGAGATCGGGATGGGCTGCCTTCAGCTCGTCTTCACGCTCCCAAGTAGCTTCTTCCTCAGCGTGGTTGCTCCACTGGACCTTGCAAAAACGGATTACCCGGTTCCTGGTCCTGCGCTCCATGGTGTCCAGGATTTTCACTGGCCTCTCCACGTAGGTCAAGTCTTCGCGAACTTCAATTTGCTCTGAATCGGCCTGCTCGGATGGCACTCGAAGACATTTCTTGAGCTGTGACACATGGAACACATCATGCACGTTGCCCAAGGATGCGGGCAGCTCCAACTGGTAAGCGACTTCTCCGCGTCGAGCAATGACACGGAAAGGACCCACGAACCGAGGTGCGAGCTTTCCTTTCGTCTGGAACCTGTGTACCCCTCGCAATGGTGTGACCCTAAGGTACACAAAGTCATCCACTGCAAACTCCAGGTTACGGCGTCGGTTATCTGCATAGCTCTTCTGCCGGGACTGTGCTACCTTTAGATTATCCCGAATGGTTCTGACTTTAGCTTCAGCTTCTCTCAGGATATCGGTCCCGAACACTTGGCTTTCCCCAACTTGGTCCCACAGTAGCGGTGTCCGGCATTTGCGGCCATACAACGCTTCATAGGGTGCCATTTGTATGCTGGCTTGGTAGCTGTTATTGTAGGAGAACTCGGCATAGGGGAGACTCTTATCCCAGGTCTTCCCGAAATCTAGAACACAGGCACGGAGCATATCCTCTAGGATCTGATTCAGACGCTCGGTCTGTCCATCTGTCGGCGGGTGATACGCGGTGCTGAAATTTAATCGGGTACCCAACTCTTCTTGGAGCTTCTTCCAAAAGTGAGAGGTGAATTGGCTTCCCCTATCAGATACGATTTTCTTAGGAACGCCATGGAGGCTCACGATCCTAGCGAAGTAGAGCTCGGCTAGTTTGTTCCCTCCATAGGTGGTCTTCACAGGAATAAACCGAGCTACCTTGGTTAGTCGGTCCACAACTACCCATATAGAATCATATCCGCCTTGGGTTTTTGGAAGTCCGGTGATGAAATCCATCCCAATTTCATCCCATTTCCATTCCGGTACTTGGAGAGGTTGGAGAAGTCCGGCCGGTCGTTGGTGCTCTGCCTTGACACGCTGGCACACATCACAAAGGGCCACGAACTCTGCAATTTCCCGCTTCATACTAACCCACCAGTATTTCTCTTTCAAGTCTAAGTACATCTTCGTACTGCCAGGGTGGATGGAATAAGGGCCTTCGTGAGCTTCCTGGAGTATCAACTGTTTAAGTTCTCTGTCGTCCGGAACGCATATCCGATTTCCGTTCCATAGGGTTCCGTGTTCATCCTCTGTGAAACCTGCGGCTTTACCCTGTTTCATATTCTTGAGGAGTCCACACATATCCGGATCATTCTTCTGAGCCTCGCGGATTTGATCGAGCAAGATAGGCTTGGCTTCCAGCGTAGCCAAGAATCCACGACCAACTATGCTTAGGTTCAGGGCTTCCATCTGTTGATTAAGTTCGGGTGGAATGTCACGGACGTCAAGAGTGTTGCAATGGCTCTTTCGACTTAGAGCGTCGGCGACCACGTTGGCCTTACCAAGATGATAGTGAATTCCCACATCATAATCCTTGATGAGTTCTAACCATCTCCTCTGCCGAAGATTCAGATCCGACTGGGTGAAGATGTATTTCAAACTCTTATGATCCGTATATATTTCACAACGATTCCCAATGAGATAGTGCCGCCAGATCTTTAGAGCATGAACCACAGCGGCTAACTCCAAATCATGGGTAGGGTAGTTGCCTTCATGAGGCCGTAGCTGGCGTGAGGCATACGCTACCACATGACCTTCCTGCATAAGCACGCACCCCAATCCTTGGCGCGAAGCGTCACAGTACACCAGGAAGTCCTTGCGAGTATCTGGTAAGATTAAAACTGGCGAGGAAACCAGCTTTTCTTTGAGAGTTTGGAACGCCTTCTCGCATTGCGGGCTCCACACAAACTTTTCCTCCTTCTTCAGCAGCTGCGTCATAGGTCTGGCAATTTTGGAGAAATTCTCGATGAATCTTCGGTAGTACCCGGCCAAACCCAAAAAGCTGCGGACTTGAGTGACTGTCTTGGGTTGCTTCCAATCAGTGACGGCTGTCACCGTGTCGGGATCCACGGCAACTCCTTTAGCAGATATCACGTGCCCTAAGAACTTGACTTCAGACAACCAGAACTCACACTTGCTGAGCTTGGCATACAATTGGTGTTCCCGCAACTTTCCCAACACCCGACGGAGATGCTGCTGATGGTCTTCCTTGGATTGTGAGTAAACCAGGATGTCGTCAATGAAAACCACAACAAACTTATCCAAGTACTCCATGAATACTTTGTTCATTAAGTTCATGAAGAAGGCGGGAGCATTGGTTAGGCCGAACGACATCACCGTGAATTCATACAGTCCGTAACGCGTGGTGAATGCGGTCTTCGGGATATCTTCTTCACGAATCCGCAATTGGTGATATCCGGAGCGAAGATCGATTTTAGAAAAGACGGTGGCACCCTTAAGCTGATCGAACAGATCATCAATCCGGGGAAGAGGGTACTTGTTTTTGATAGTAACTTCATTGAGAGCTCTGTAATCAACGCACATCCTCTTTGTCTTGTCCTTCTTTTCCACAAAAATCACGGGAGCACCCCAGGGGGAAGTGCTCGGCCGTATATACCCCTTTTCTTTCAACTCTTCCAACTGTTTCTTGACTTCGGCCAGTTCATTTGCTGCCATACGGTAGGGTCGCTTGTACAGAGGAGTGGTTCCTGGAGCAAGATCTATCCGGAACTCAATCTCTCGCTTGGGCGGCATACCGGGTAGTTCTTCCGGAAACACATCGCCGAACTCTCTGACGATGGGGATTTCCGACAGTCCTATCTGATGAAGTTCTGAACTGCTGACAGAGGTTAAGGGTGCAAAGAAAACAACTGGTTGTTCCGGCCCTCGGTACAGGGTGACAGTGCGTCTTGCGCAATGCATTACTCCTTGGAATTGAGCCAACCAATTCATCCCAAGGATCACATCCAAGTTCTTGGTGTCCAGAAGAATCAGATCCGAGGGAAAAGGAATTCCCTGGATTTCTATAGGAACGGCAGGGCTATAACACTTTGCTGTCATAACCCCTCCAGGGGTAGTGATGAGCAGAGGGTTCCTAAGCCTTTCTACCCCCAACTGATTTCTCCCCACGAATGGCACGGATATAAACGAGTGGGAAGCTCCAGAGTCGAACAAAATGGTAGCAGGAATGGAATGAATAAGGAACGTACCAACGATGACGTCTGGAGTTGTCAGCACATCCTCGGCAGTTACGTGGTTCACACGACCCCGAATAACATCCTTACCACCGTTGTTGGAGCGGGGAGGTGCTTGGCCTTGCTGGCGCCTCGGCTTTGGGCATTTATCCGCAAAGTGCCCAGGCTCGAAGCAGTTGAAACACAGGCGCTGCTGACCTTGAACGTCCCTGCGGCCTTGACCAGGCTGCACAGCTGGCGTAGGGGGACGGGGCGCATGAGTCCCTTGCTGACTCTGCTGTTGCTGCGGCTGTGGGACGCGCACCACGAATTGAGGTCGGGGCGCGGAACGTGGTTGCTGCTGCGAGGACGATCCCCCTGGATAGGGATTGGTGTAGCGGACCCTTTGAGTAGCCCCCTGTTGATTGCGGAAATTCGCCAAGCGACGCTTGTGCGACTCCAGTTCCTTGTGCTTGGCTTCCAAGCGGATGCTCTTGTCAACCAAACGCTGGAAATCCGGATAATCCCCAGAGACCAGACGCACGGACAGCTCAGGGTCCATTCCTGCCAAGAACTTCTCCTGCTTTTCCTCATCTTCCCGTACATCCTCCGGGGCGTACCGGGCCAGGTTGTTAAACTCATGCAAATACTCCATCACGGAGCGGTTGCCTTGCTTCAACTCCCGGAATTCCCTTTTCTTAAGGGCCATGACTCCGGCGGGCACATGGGTTCTCCGGAAAGCGGCGGTGAAGCGGGCCCAAGTAATAGGCTGCCCCTCTGGCTGCGTAGCCTGGAAATGGTCCCACCATAGAGATGCGGGCCCCTGCAGTTGGTGGGCGGCGAAGATGACTTTCTCCTCATCGTTGCACTGCACAGTATCTAACTTTTTCCCCACGGCATGCAACCAATCCAACGCGTCCACGGGGTTATTGGAGCTAGAGAAGGTAGGCGGACGGATGCGGAGGAACTCGGCGAGTTTGGAGTGCTGCGGGGGTGGTGGTGGAGGTGGGGCATTGTGGTGTGGCGGATTTTAGATGTGGTGGAGGAAAGCAGCCATCATGTTGGCCTGCTGGGCGAGGATTTGGGTGAGGATGGAGTTGGTGTCTGGTGGTGGTGGTGGAGGCGGGGGAGGAGGTGGAGGTGGGCTGTCCTGGATGTTGGGGTTGCTGCCTTCGGGTTGGTTGCCATCACCGGTAGCAGCACTTCTCCTGGTTGTCACCATCTGAAAAACCAACATAGAACCAGCAGACAGAGAGGGCTGACTATTAAAACTAACCACCCACGACTACCATAATTCTTGAATTTATTACTGCTATTAAATTGGTTCATCAAGGTTCAAGTTGCTTAAGCAAATAAAATAAAGACAGGCTCCAACACAGTTATACCACACACCGGTATAACCATGCCCCATACGACACTAGCAGGAAAACAAACGAAAAGAACACACGCGCGAGCCTACTAACTGCTCGTCTACTCCTGCGACGGGCCAGGGCGGAAGGTGAGCAGCAGCGCATCCTCCGTGCTGCCAACGCCGGAGGCTCCATCCTCCTGAGGAACCACGGGCGCGGGCTCGGCACGAGGGGTCTCGACGAAGCAGGTCCACGCCAGGGACTGACGAACAAGCTCGGGCCTGGAGGTACTCTTGCGGGCGGTGATCTTCAGGCTGCGGCAGACACGGCGGCGCTTGGGGCGACAGACCTCTCCCTGGGCGATCTTGAGCTGACACAGCTGCGCCTCCACTGCGTCTAGGTCCTTCTTCAGCTGCAGATTCTCCTGACGCAGCTCTAGGATCTTCATGTTGCTCTCGACCAACCCACGGCGCACCATATGATGGAAGTCGATACGGGCCGCGTCGTACGCCTCCACCATGCGCGCCAGGTGCATGATGGTAGCGTTATCCTCCGAGCTAGCATCTCTGAATGTGGCGTAGTCACGGGCTCCTCCGCGACGAGGGTGGTAGCGGTAGGGCGAGTACTGCAACTCGTCCGGGTAGCGCTGGTGAAGAGTGCCGATGGCGAGGAGTGCGGCGCTCTGGCAAGTGGCGGAGAAAGAATCTCCACCCGCGGTGACTGCCAACGAAGTCCTCTCGGGAGAGCCCGTGAGGATCATTGCAGTGACCTCCCAAGCAGCGTGGGGCTCTGCATCGTCACCCTCCTGCTCCGGGAGCTGCTTGCCCTGGTAATCCACTCCATGCGGATATCCCAGGACAACGCACATGCCCCGCAGCTCCAAAACAAAGCCTGTCAGGTCCAGACCACGACGGTTGATGCTGCCGGCCATCTACAAACAAAAACAAAAGAGAAAAGCAACATTTTAAGAATCAGATTTTGACGATAAATGAAGCAGCAGGACAGAGAGAGACTAAAGGATTTTCACAAATAAGAAGGGGTTTTTATTTTGAAAATATTGCTAAGGCTTGGGATCTACGGCTCGTCCTAGGGTCAAAGGGGGCTCTGATACCAACTTGTCACGACCGGAATTAACCCAACGGGCGTTCCTTACGTGCGTGTATTATTCCTTGTCCCAGGAGGCAAGGTACACCAAAAGTTGATACATTTCAGAGTTTATCAAGCGGAAGCGTACATAAATAATTTATTACATGGACGGCGAAGGCCCAACACACACAAAGACAAACGAGAAACAGCGGAAGACTAGGGCAACGACCACAGGCGCTTGACGGCAGGCACGAGCTAGACACCAAAGCCTTCATCTTCTAGGGGCTCCTCTTCTGGGTTTGGGAAAAATTGAGCAAGACTGAGTACAACCACCGTACTCAACAAGACACACCCACAAGTGCAGAATAAATGCAAGGGAGTACAAGGGAGTTATAGTATAAAGGGTTAGGGTTTGCAGTAAACAGCATTAAAAGACACTTAGTTGCTCAAAGCTATTTTGTAAACACGATTCCCGAGCTATACAACATTATTAAACAAGGCCGTGAACCCACACGAACCTGCCTTAACCCAAGGCCTATGATGATTCAGACCGAACTGGCAACCCGACCCTGGATCCCAGCTCGTCCCAAGCCAACCCAGGCCAACCATTCCACATTTTAGTTGTTAAGCAGGTTTTAAGAATTTAAAACACTAACTTGGGTACATTGCTCGGCTTGCCCATAACCGAGGGCACGGCTATTCGAATAGATTATACTCTGATCAGAGGTGTACATCTTTACCCACAAGACACATCTTCCTCACGTGTAACCACGTGCCACATACCACCACGGTATACGGACGGAGGACGTGACATAGTTTCCAACCCATCCTAGCCATAGACAAGAGTACCGACCCAATCCCACCTACGGCCAGAACCTCCGGGACAGGTAGGCAGGACTGAGCCCCTAGCAGCAGGACACCGGCCCTGTGCCGTGACATCTCGACTACCGGCCGCAGCTCGTGTAGCCTTCATTTGCCCTGGAGATGTCCATCGACCCCCGACTTCGTCCACCTCCATCCGTGTACTTTTATTTATAACCAGACTGAGCCACAAAATAAGCCTTACCCACTAGACATGTGGAAGTACGGTGGTGCTTTGCAACAGAGGCCCGAAGACCGGTCCTTATATGGCCGAGGTGCTACTATCAAAACCATGCACCCCGAGCCCAGCCTAAAACCATTTTGAGGATTTTGAATAGAGGGGGGAGGTGTGAATCAAATTCCACAATAATCCAACCATTCCAAAGTGTCCAGGTGATAAGAATGTTCCCAAAGTCTAGAGTTATAAAACCACCTAATGTTGCCTAATTAAGCGGCGAAACATCTACCTAAAATCATACTAGTGGTACCATGAGTAGCGTGTACACTAGTTGGGGTTTTGTTTATTCTAGGATGAACAAGGAAATAATAACAATAACAATAATAAGGTCATAACAAGGTAAATAGGCATGGCTAGATAAAACAGTGATAACGCGGGAATTTAAATAAAGCGATAATGCAATAATTTAAATCAACATAATTTTATAAACTGGGATTCAATATGTTCAAGGATGATGTGACTTGCCTTGCTCGCTTTCCCAAACGTCGGCTTCAACCTCCACGAAGAGCGGATCTTCCGAAGCTGCAGCGTCTACACGACCCACGGAAAAGAAAAGGCTTATACTCTAATAAACTCCATATAACAAGCAGGAACAAAGCGTGAAAATGGGTTCTTGACTTCTTAAGGAAAAATTAGAGACTTGAACGGTCCAATTCCGAGTTCAAATGGCCAAGTTATGGCCATTTGAAGTTTATATGCTCTTTAAATGAATATTTGCGAATTTCTTTATTTAAATTTTAATTTAAAAGCGATTTATTGCGTCAGCCGAGGGGAGGGGGCGCGCGGACCGAGTCCACGGGAGTGGGCCCACGTGGCAGCCTCACGGTCCACGGTGGACCGGGTGCACCCGGGCTCACACCGGTCGGCGCCGTGGGCCCCACGCGTCAGCCGCACCCGAGGGCGCGGGCGGCTGACGGCCGGGCCCCACGCGGCAGCCACTCGGCGCGCCCGAGGGCGGCCAAGCCGGCGCGGCCGGCGGGAGGCGGCGCCCGCGCCCCTATGGTCGCCGGCGGCGGCCATAGGCACGGCGGAGCGGCGGCCGAGAGAGGGGAAGGGAAGGGGGAAAGTAGGTGGCGGTCCACGGCTCACCCCGAGGCGACGGCGGCGACGGAGGAGGCGGCCGGAGCGAAGGGAGGCGGCGGCGCGGTTCGGGTCGACGGGGTCGACGGCGTTCCGGCGGTTGACGAGCGAAACGGAGGGGTGGACGAGGTCGGTGAGGATGCGGCGAAGCCGAAGGAGGCGGCGCCGAGGTGGGAGGTGGTCCGGGGCGACAACGGCGGCGGACCGGAGCTCGGCGGCGACGGCGGAGAGAGAGAGCGACGGCGCGAGCTCGATTCCGGCGAGGAGGAGGGGTGGCGAGAGGCGGAAACGGACGGAGAAGGCGCGGGGAGGGTTTATATAGGGTCGGAAGGGGGAGAGGGCGGCCGGCGGGGAAGGAATAGGCGCGGGAGGTCCGGCCGCCATCAATGGCGCCGGCGAGATTTGCGGGGGCAAATCCGCCCGTTTGAACGCGGGAGAGAGAGGGAAAAATGGGGGGAAAGGGAGAGGGGATCACGGGGAGTGATTCCCCCCTATTGATTGCACGCGGGGAGGACGGGGGCGGCGGGATTCGCGGCGGCGGCGGCGCTAGGGAGCGGGCGAGGCGGCGGGAGCGGCGGGAGGAAGGGGATGACGGGTGGGCCCCACCCGTCAGCGAGGGTGGCGGGCGGGCCCGCCCGTCAGCGGCGCGCGTGCGGGGAGGGAGGCCGGATGGGCCGAGTGGGCCGCGGGGGAGAGGAGAGAGAGGGAGGGGGAGGGGAGGAGATGGGCCGGGCCGGCCCAAGAGGGAGAGGGAGGGAAAGGGGACTTTTTAGAGTTTTTCTTTTTATAAACTCATTTTAACTTTGTTTATTTCTTAATAATTATTATTTGTGCTCTGAAAATTCCACTAAAATTTATTTACGCATTTTAGGCTTTTAGGAAATATACAAAAATCCTCCAAGCCTTATTTGACTTTTAACTTTGCACATTTTAATTGTTGGAGGCTTTCACACGGATTTTAATTATTCTAGGCATCATTTAGAGGATGTATTTTAGAGTCGTTTTGGGACGCGACATTCTTCCAAAAGTGAGAGGTGAATTGGCTTCCCCTATCAGATACAATTTTCTTAGGAACGCCATGGAGACTCACGATCCTAGCGAAGTAGAGTTCCGCTAGTTTGTTCCCTCCATAGGTGGTCTTCACAGGAATAAACCGAGCTACCTTGGTTAGTCGGTCCACGACTACCCATATAGAATCATATCCGCCTTGGGTTTTTGGAAGTCCGGTGATGAAATCCATCCCAATTTCATCCCATTTCCACTCTGGTACTTGGAGAGGTTGGAGAAGTCCGGCCGGTCGTTGGTGCTCTGCCTTGACACGCTGGCACACATCACAAAGGGCCACGAACTCTGCAATTTCCCGCTTCATACTAACCCACCAATATTTTTGTTTCAAATCTAAATACATCTTCGTACTGCCAGGGTGGATGGAATAAGGACTTTCATGAGCTTCCTGAAGTATCAACTGTTTAAGTTCCCTGTTGTCTGGAACGCATACCCGATTTCCGTTCCATAGGGTTCCGTGTTCATCCTCTGTGAAACCTGCGGCTTTACCCTGTTTCATATTCTTGAGGATCCCATGCATATCTGGATCATTTTTCTGAGCCTCGCGGATTTGAACGAGCAAGGTAGGCTTGGCTTCCAGCGTAGCCAAGAACCCACGACCAACTATGCTTAGGTTCAGGGCTTCCATCTGTTGATTAAGTTCCGGTGGAATGTCACGGACACCAAGAGTGTTGCAACGGCTTTTTCGACTTAGAGCGTCGGCGACCACGTTGGCCTTACCAGGATGATAGTGAATTCCCACATCATAATCCTTGATGAGTTCTAACCATCTCCTCTGCCGAAGATTCAGATCCGACTGAGTGAAGATGTATTTCAAAATCTTATGATCCGTATATATTTCACAACGATTCCCAATGAGATAGTGCCGCCAGATCTTTAGAGCATGAACCACAGCGGCTAACTCCAAATCATGGGTAGGGTAGTTGCCTTCATGAGGCCGTAGCTGGCGTGAGGCATAGGCTACCACATGACCTTCCTGCATAAGCACGCACCCCAACCCTTGGCGCGAAGCGTCACAGTACACCAGGAAGTCCTTGCGAGTATCTGGTAAGATTAAAACTGGCGAGGAAACTAGCTTTTCTTTGAGAGTTTGGAACGCCTTCTCGCATTGCGGGCTCCACACAAATTTTTCTTCCT
Organism: Oryza meridionalis; assembly: GCA_000338895.3. Lineage (NCBI taxonomy): Eukaryota > Viridiplantae > Streptophyta > Magnoliopsida > Poales > Poaceae > Oryza > Oryza meridionalis. Next base: position 8,505,053 of record CM002535.2, on the reverse strand, counting down.
TCTTCAGCAATTGCGTCATAGGTCTGGCAATTTTGGAGAAATTCTCGATGAATCTTCGGTAGTACCCGGCCAAACCCAAAAAGCTGCGGACTTGAGTGACTGTCTTGGGTTGCTTCCAATCAGTGACGGCTGTCACCGTGTCGGGATCCACAGCAACTCCTTTAGCAGATATCACGTGCCCTAAGAACTTGACTTCGGACAACCAGAACTCACACTTGCTGAGCTTGGCATACAATTGGTGTCCCCGCAACTTTCCCAACACCAGACGGAGATGCTGCTGATGGTCTTCCTCTGATTGTGAGTATATCAGGATGTCGTCAATGAAAACCACAACAAACTTATCCAAGTATTCCATGAATACTTTGTTCATTAAGTTCATGAAGAAGGCAGGAGCATTGGTTAGACCGAACGACATCACCGTGAATTCATACAGTCCGTAACGCGTGGTGAATGCGGTCTTCAGGATATCTTCTTCACGAATCCGCAATTGGTGATATCCAGAACGAAGATCGATTTTAGAAAAGACAGTGGCACCCTTAAGCTGATCGAACAGATCATCAATCCGGGGAAGAGGGTACTTGTTTTTGATAGTAACTTCATTGAGAGCTCTGTAGTCAACGCACATCCTCTTTGTCTTGTCCTTCTTTTCCACAAAAATCACGGGAGCACCCCAGGGGGAAGTGCTCGGCCGTATATACCCCTTTTCTTTCAACTCTTCCAACTGTTTCTTGACTTCGGCCAGTTCATTTGCTGCCATACGGTAGGGTCGCTTGTACAGAGGAGTGGTTCCTGGAGCAAGATCTATCCGGAACTCAATCTCTCGCTTGGGCGGCATACCGGGTAGTTCTTCCGGAAACACATCTCCGAACTCTCTGACGATGGGGATTTCCGACAGTCCTATCTGATGAAGTTCTGAACTGCTGACAGAGGTTGAGGGTGCAAAGAAAACAACCGGTTGTTCCGGCCCTCGGTACAGGGTGATAGTGCGTCTTGCGCAATCCACTACTCCTTGGAATTGAGCCAACCAATTCATCCCAAGGATCACATCCAAGTTCTTGGTGTCCAGAAGAATTAGATCCGAGGGAAAAGGAATTCCCTGGATTTCTATAGGAACGGCAGGGCTATAATACTTTGCTGTCATAACCCCTCCAGGGGTGGTGATGAGCAGAGGGTTCCTAAGCCTTTCTACCCCCAACTGATTTCTCCCCACGAATAGCACAGATATAAACGAGTGGGAAGCTCCAGAGTCGAACAAAATGGTAGCAGGAATGGAATGAATGAGGAACGTACCAACGATGACGTCTGGAGTTGTCAGCACATCCTCGGCAGTCACGTGGTTCACACGACCCCGAATGACATCCTTACCACCGTTGTTGGGGCGGGGAGGCGCTTGGCCTTGCTGGCGCCTCGGCTTTGGGCATTTATCCGCAAAGTGCCCGGGCTCGAAGCATTTGAAGCACAGACGCTGTTGACCTTGAACGTCTCTGCGGCCTTGACCAGGCTGCACAACGGGCGCAGGAGGACGGGGCGCATGGGTCCCTTGCTGACTCTGCTGTTGCTGCGGCTGTGGGACGCGCACCACGAATTGAGGTCGGGGCGCGGAGCGTGGTTGCTGCTGCTGCTGCGAAGAGGATCCCCTTGGATAGGGATTGGTGTAGCGGATCCTTTGGTTAGCCCCCTGTTGATTGCGGAAATTCGCCAAGCGACGCTTGTGCGACTCTAGTTCCTTGTGCTTGGCTTCCAAGCGGATGCTCTTGTCCACCAGACGCTGGAAATCCGGATAATCCCCGGAAACTAGACGCACGGACAGCTCAGGGTCCATTCCTGCCAAGAACTTCTCTTGCTTCTCCTCATCTTCACGAACATCCTCCGGGGCGTACCGGGCCAAGTTGTTAAACTCATACAAATACTCCATCACGGAGCGGTTGCCTTGCCTCAACTCCCGGAATTCCCTTTTCTTAAGGGCCATGACTCCGGCGGGCACATGGGGAAGTATAATATAACAGGGTTTGGTCTTTTTCTTCATGACCCTATAAATCACCAAGCTATCTTTGTGCAGGCTAAATCGACTCTTTATGTGCCATCAATTCAGGCGGAACTTGCAGCTTTCAAGCTTGCTATCCTTATCTGTTATTTCCTTCAAATTACAAAACCTCTTTTCCTTTCAGATAATCAAGAAATAATGCTCTTACTTCAGAAATCTAATTATATCAATCATAATTATCACTGGAGCCTTTTGCCTTTACTTGCACATTTACATAACTTTTCAATGTCAAATGGATTCCCAGAGACATGAATAAAATGGCTGATTACTTGTCCAGGGAAGCCAGAGAATCAAAATCTGAAGTAGCAGTTTTAAATTGTCAGAATATTAATCATGCTTGTAATAATAATACTTGTCCTACCAAGCAATTTATGCAAGCTGCTCTTTGGAAAGACAATCATGTATCTCCTGTGCACGTTTTGTGCTTCTAATGATTAATAAATTAAGTTCTCAAAAACATAAATTTTATTATACATATAAGCCTTTAATTTTACATGCCACTACTATAAAATGGTAAAAGTTATTTATAAATGGATCCGTCGCTTATTTGCATATGGATGAGATTTAACAAATTGATATTTTCAAAACTATATTATCAGGACTTATGCAAGAATAATAATAAGTTAAAAAAGTATTGTAATAAGTACTACCATAAAAAGAAAAATATTGATAATTTTATATGAAATACAATGTGAAAAGGGATGACAATGAAATTATTATATATAACAGCCCAGATATATATGAATTTTACATAGGTTTACAAAGTTGCGTAAAACCGCCTAATTGATAGGCTAGAACACCGCCATCACCCGTGAAGTTAATATGTACTATTTCTCCAAATTTAGAAAAGACGTTCATGCAACAGTGAAAAAGACAGTTATTTATACGCAAATTGCGTTTACGCCAAAAACCTTACAAATTTTGACACTAAAAATAGGATGGTTAGAGTCGCGCTAATGTGCGATTTCATAGGCTAGTTCCCTCGTGAAAATCTATATATCAGCGCAATCCTTTGACATCTTTGGGGAAGCCCATGTGGCCCACCCTAACCCAGCCCACTGTCGCTCACGTTCACATCGTAGAACACGAGATACCTCACATGGCAAAATCATAGTTATTGAAACCGGACTGAACCTGTTATAAAACCGGCCCGATATATACCTAGGAAACTGAATGCAGAAGAAATGCCATAGAAGATTCGAACATAAATACAACACCGAGGCACGATATTTGATAACGAAGTTCAGCCGAGGCCTACATCTCCGGGGCAATGAGTATAGGCGCTCCTCCCCGATCCAGTATATTACAGTGTATCCAGGTATCCACGACCGTCCACCGGCTAGGCTGCCGGCTAGTCGTACCCACACCTATACAATCGGTGTGCCCCTCTATTTAAGAGAGAGCCTAGGATAGAGTCCGACTGTTACTCGAGTCCTAACACCTATTACAACTCCAAGTCATAAACTGTAACCGAATACATAAACATATTCGACACAAACTCTAACAGGACCGGTAGTTTGACTGAAGAAAACCGGAACAAGTGCTTCTCTTCTGATAAAAATAAATATACCACTAAACAAACCAGGCTAGTGCTGGGTGTTTTCCAAATTTACTTATCCCTTTTTGACTCAACCAAATTTCAAAAATAAATCTATTCTTATTTTTTATTTTTTTTCTTGAGCCGGCACGTTCAAGCGGTATAAACCAGTGGTTCAACCAGCAAACAATCGTTATGGCCTCATTTTTGTAAAATAAGGATGCTGATTCTTTCCCAAAGCAGAAGAAAAAAAACAGGCGAATAGTATGGTTTTTGAGGCTTCTTGAACAAACGTTGATGCTTCAGGTCAAATGATAAGAGAAATTCACTCCTACAAAAATGATTTTTCTGTGCAAGAACCACCATATATGTTACGGATGGATCTTAATTGATCTTAACCACCTGTAAAAATTGACCTCTATTTACGCTACAGCTACTTAAAAGGCCCGCCATGCAAAAATCTATTTTTGCAAGTAGACCTCTTAACACACTAGCATGTAAAAACAAGCCTGTTTTTCGCATGCGAGCCTCTAAGAGGCCCACCTACAAGTCTGACATTGTTCCTCTCTCCCCTCTCAGCATCTTCAAAATTTTAAGACATTAGCCTTATGTTCTCACATTCTCTCTCACGTCTCTTTTTTGCACAACTTCACCTGATCTCCTTATCCTTATCTCCTTCCCCCACTCATTTTCTCTCCTCTCCAACTTCCTCCTCCATCACCGGGTGACGAGCATGGGCTGGTGGCGGGAGCGGTGGTGGAGATAGCGACGGTAGGAGCAACAGGCGGCTAGAGCACAGTGGCGGGAGGCTCCTCGGCTCCTCCTCGTCCTCCAGCACCGGGTGGGAGCACGTTGGGTGAGAGGCGCAGCGGCGGGCGGGAGGCTCCTTGGCTCCTCCTCCTCCCCTCCTCCTCCACCACTAGGCGGATCCAGTGCCTTCTCTCCCTCCCACATAGATCCGGCCGCCGCTTCATCCGCCACAAGCATAGATCCGATGGTGGTGGCTGCGGTGACCTCGGCAGCGGCGAGCTAGACCTCCGACAGATAGCGGGCACGTGATCAGCCGCCGTCGGCGAAGGAACGGGGGTGATGGGGCTAGGGTTCCAGGTTTTGATTTTTTGGAATTTTTCTTTCACATTTTTTGTTTTCGCATGTGGATGACATAAGCACCCGCACGCGAAAATCAGATGTTTGCGTGTGGGTGCGCTACCTGCAGTGAAAAATCACTATTTTCGTAGACCGCTCCGGGCAGACGGGTGACCCAACCGCATGGAAATATATATTTTGACTGCATACAAAAATGATTACCTAGTAATGATTCAGTCGATCCAATTAGAGTAAGTTTTATAAAACTACAGATTTAAGAAAGTGTATCATAAAGCTATAGGTTTAACACTTCTTTTTCAGAAAAAAAAAATGTAAGGTATCATGTCAGAAAACTACGGGTTTAATATCAGTTTTATCACAAAACTACAATTTTTATAACCTCAATAGTGCTATGGATATAAACTCTAAAATCTATAATATATAGTTCTTTGATAACTTTATTACTAAATCTGTAATTTTGTGATATGATGCTTCAAAATTCAAACTTACATAAGCTAATAAGCAGAAAATGAGAGAGGCTTAGGATATGTTTGATCAGCTTGTAGGTTTGGCTCCTATCTCATTTTTTGATACTTCTTTCAAAAATCTTTTGATAGAAATTTAATTAAAAATTAAATAAATTTATTTTTATATTTGTAATAATTAATACTTAATTAATCATGCATTAATGATATTTTTTGTTTTGACGCTGTACAAAAACCAACCCGTTTAGCTAAATCGAACGAAGCCGTAACCTTGCTTTTCTTCTGTTTTTGGAACCAAAACATGGTCATTATAGTTGAGAAGAAACAGGTGTTAAAAAAAAGAGTACACACGTAAACTTTGCATCACACAACGATAAAAAAATGCTAAAGCAAAATGGATCTTTGGACTTGATTCAAGGGCACCAATTATATATAGTGATCTGATCATCATTTAGAAATTGAGCCATGAATGTTATGTAACATACCTCCTATTCGTCCATGTGGCAAGACGCTTGAACTAAGTGCACTGAAATTCATTCATTATAATATCCAGCTGAAAATATGCATGCAACAACACATGAGGCACATGATTGTATACAACTGAAAATGCTTCAGTGTTTGATATAGCATCACTGGTCAATTGAATTACAGGATTATACAACAATTAGAAAGAAGCACTATGGCACTCTCTGCTATAAAGATGTGCTTCCAGTGAGGTGTCTAGCTTCTCAATGCCTCCTATACCTATGATCTTATAACACAACAAAAGCAAAATTAAAAAAGAAAAAAGAAAAAAGGAAAAAAAGAGCGAGTTCAGCCTGAAGAGCTTGTTTGGCGAATTAACAAGCTTGGCATGTAACTAGCGCGTAGAGCCTCCTTTTTTTCATCGAAATGCGTAAAGCCTCCTTGCCTACCTTACTACATACTCCCTCCGTTTCGAAATGTTTGACGCCGTTGACTTTTTAGCACATGTTTGACCGTTCGTCTTATTTAAAAAATTTAAGTAATTATTAATTCTTTTTTTATCATTTGATTCATAGTTAAATATATTTTTATGTAGGCATATAATTTTACATATTTCACTTTGAGTGAACATAAGCGTGCAGAAACTTTTACAATGTTGAACCGAATAGTTGATAATGGAACCTGGAATAAGGAAATAAATCGAACTTAAGGATCGATGGCATAACGGAGGATCCAAATATAACATACACAGGAATTAATTAGTTTGTTATGTTTTATGGATGAATTTGGGATGGAATGTGAACCGATGAGTTTGAGAAAAGAAAGTGTATCGCAACAAGGCAAGAGAAAGATAAAACGTGAGGTATGCTTTTTCGGAATTCAAACATGTACATATATCTTTTTTTATATGATATCTTAGGACGAAGTATATGAACATCGATCACTGAAGTTACAAGTTGGCGGCAAAAAGCTTGTAGATTCTGTTGTAGGACTTCCTGATGCATCCTAGACCTAATATGTATGCCCTTGCAGAAGGGAGTTCGCATAAGTGGATTGGGCAAGAAGAGTTGCCTATTTGGAGCTTTCAGTAATTTCCCAAGCAAGACTTGCCATACGTTCAGTAATATATAACCAGTTGATTTATACAATTTTATACATATAGTAACTAAAACTAGTGGCATGTTGACATGTATGGATCTTTTTTTTTTAGATAATGGATTATAAAAAACCCGGCCTCTACACCTTGTGAGGGTGTACACAGCCTAAAAGTTACAAACACGAGTACATAAGACTCTCCTGTTACATGGGTAAAGCATAAATAAGTTTTAAAGATGGATAACAAGCAAGAGGATCTAAAAGCTAAACTTCAATTCTTCTTCTAAAGTTCCACCCAAAAGTAGAGAAGAGCTCCATCATATGCTTCTCTAAAATATTGCACTTCGCGATTACTTCAATACCTTCGTTTTCCTTAAAAAGCAAAGACCAAAACCTTGACAACTGAGTTGCTTTAAAAATTACCTGCAAAAAAGATACGTGGTTGTAGCCATTAAAGACTAAGTCATTTCTACTGAGCCACAAAGCCCAACAAATCGCCGCTATGCCCACCCAAGTTTGTCTTTTAAGATTAGGTTCAAAACCTCTTAACCAATTTCCAAACAAGTGTGAACTATTACGGGGTTGCTTGACTCCAAAAGTAAGATAGATCGTATTCCAAATGTATCTAGCTATTATGCAATCGAAGAGATGTTGAATTGACTCATTAGAGTTACAAAAGCTACAAAGCAAGCTACCCTTCCATCTTTTTTTAGCAAGATTATCTTTTGTTAGAATCACCCCCTTTTCAATTTATATTCCATATGATCTAAATAGCAGAATGAAAATAATTGTCACTATTGATCCATGTTTTTTTCTTGAATCAGACAGGCCTTTAAGGGAGAATAGAGCATTGAAAATGTAGCCGCAGTTTGTTGTGGTGGCGGGTGCTATTGCTACTGAAATGGAGAATCCTTCCTGCCGGTGCTCGAGGCGAGCCAAAGGATCGGCACAAGCAGCTATATATTCCATATACAACTATGCAAAAAGAAAAAAGCACCAACACCAGTTACATGCAAGAAAGAAAATGCGAGAGTGGATCTGGTCTAGCTACATATATGTCACAAGCCATCAAATTAAACTTTCAATGCTTTTTCTTTCTAAATTATTCATTCGTTCAACGATGCGACTATTCTATTATATTTATTAATTAAGGTTAAATCATATAACAAGATCTCACTTGAATATTATTAGGTGAAATAGATCTATATTATCAAACCGTTAAAAATTGAAGTTTCCCGTGCATGAAGTGAATGCTTCAATTGGAATTTGACTCTATTGCACATTTAATGTTTTTTTTATTTTACAAACTTTCTTATGTTTCAATCGTTGGGACTAAATGTTTCACGTAGTGGTTGTCGGTGTTGCAATGATCGGTATTTATTGAATTTTGCATTCACTTTTAAACACTTCACCAAGTGAGTTGCAAATGACAAAACAATTTTCACTGTGATAAAATGCCCGGTTTTTATAAGAAATTGGGTGCCGGATAGAAAGTATCATAATGAAACCCCTCTCAAATAAATAAACCGTAAAATTCAGCTTGCAACTAGGTATATCTAAACAAATGGAGGGTTGGCAATAAGAAGAAAAAGGAAGATGTTTCATGGCCCGTGACGGCGTGACCCACAAAGGCCGTAGACCAATAATAATTAACAAGTACAAGTCTCCCATCAGAGCGTACCTAGGATCCATTGCCACCACCACCACCCTGTTCTTAACTGCTGTTATCACCCTTATGTGTATGAAGGGCTCTTGAGCACCATGCGGATCGGGCGCCTTCCCCAGCTACTGCCCCTAATCGCATGGGGGGCTTCGAGCAGCACTCTCACCAGATGTGGCGGCCAACATTACCATAATCTCGGGTCTATGTTCTCACTTCCGCCGCTACCGAGTCTAACCACACTAGATACGAAGCTCGTTCCTCTACTACCTCCACCGCTGCTCCCATTCTTGTGCTGTCCCTCCCCTTCTCTGCGGCTGTTGTTCTGCTTTTGCCTCCACTGCAACCAAAGGTAAGGTCAGGGAGGAAGGAGAGGTGAGGAGGGGGCCGGAGAGTTGGATTGAGGGATGTGAGGAGAGTGTGGGAGCAACTGCTGAAAAAAAAAATCAAAGGAGGGTTCAGAAAGAGGGCTTTGCTCCTCACGTCTCATGCATATTGTATTTTTAAGCCCTCCTCCATGTTCTACAGTCGATACTCTTTATGACCTATGTAAAATACACATGGTTTGAGCAAGATGCGGGCTATTTATGGTTTCTATGTAAAATACAAATTGTCTAAGCAAGATGTGCATGGTGATGACTAGCTATGCCTACTACTTTTTTTTTTAAAAAAAAAGAGTTGACTAATTTGTAAAAATTCATGACAACTTAAAACGGAAGGAAAAGATCAAAGTGCTCCTTGTTAGGAGTAGTATTATCAGGTGGGTAGATAAGAGGCGTTGATGATATAGGAGTTATTTTGGAACAAAATTTGAACATACTAATCAAAAGTCTGTTTGATTGAGGGTGTACAGGCTGCCCGTGGAAGCCTTGAGACAAGGATGCATGGGGATGGTTCAACGAACATATAAACATTTTAATAGCCTATTGGTAAAATTAATCTGCAGGGTGCTTCGAGGTTGGGTATGCAGTTGTGCATGCTACTCCGTCCCTCCTTAACTCCAGAAAATGGAGCTAACCAACGTTAAACGTTATACATAAAAGGATGACACTGGTGGAGAAACCATCTTTCGTCGGTCGGCAAATTCCACGATAGTCCCGATTGCAACAAAAACCGGGACTAAAGATGATCTTTAGTCCCGGTTAAAAAGGGTAACGGGCATATTTGATCTTTAGTCCCGGTTGGTAACCAGTCCCGGTTCAACTGCTGTCAGGACTTGTCAGGCCCCCCCGGGATCTTTAGTCCCGGTTGGTGTTACCAACCGGGACTAAAGATAGTAACTTTAGTCCCGATTGGTGTTGCCAACCGGGACTAAAGATCCCGGTGATCTTTAGTACCGGTTGGCAACACCAACCGGGACTAAAGTCCCACCCCTTTATATATGTCTTCTTCCTCCTCCAGCCCGAGCAAGCTTCAAAATTTCTTCAAAAAAGAGGGGAGGTCATGCCAAAATTTATAGTGAATTTACTTTGGTGATTATATACAAATCGGAGGTGCCTAAAAGGTTAGCAACTTCATCCTCCAATGTTTTTTTTGGTCATATTACATTTGGAGCTATGTTTTGCACACTTTTTTGTCTCCAAAATTTTGTTGTAAGTTGATGAGAGAGAAAATTTGTGTTGGAAAAGAAAGAATATATAGAAATTATGTTTATTTGCTAAATAAGGTTTTATAAAATAGTTGAGTAGGAAAATATAGTGAAAGTTAATCTTAAATAAAAGAAAACAAACTAAATTGAAAATTAAAAGAATTTAAAACTTAAAAAATAATAAATAAGAATTAGTTGGTGGAATATTTTATAATTTTTGTATGAATAATGATATGTCGATATTGTATGACTGTTGAAAGAGTTTGTGATTATTTTACCATTATTGTATGACTGTCATTATTGTACGAATGATTATTTGTGTACGATTTTTTTTCATTTCATGTAGATGGATCGGCAATGGATGTACGCTGACCGGCGGTCCAAAGAGTTTATTGACGGCGTGCATTATTTTTTGAGAGTGGCCGAAGCTAACAAGCAGAAGGGTTTTATTTGTTGTCCATGCAATAAGTGTAAGAATCAGAAGGAGTATTCTGCATCCAGGACTATTCATTTCCACTTGTTTGAGTCGGGGTTCATGCCAAGCTATAATTGTTGGACATGCCACGGAGAGCAAGGGGTTGAAATGGAAGAAAATGAAGTGGAAGACGACAATATTCCAGACTTTGCTCAGTACGCTGTATTTGAAGGAAATCAAACGGGCGAGGAGGACATAGATGCTGATTATAACGACGTTGCGGATGATCTTGGTCAGATGTTGAAGGATGCCAAGGAGGACTGCGAAAGTGAAAAGGGGGCCCATAAATTGGACAAGATGTTAGAGGACCACAGAACGTCGTTGTACCCAGGTTGCGAGCAGGGGCACAAAAAGTTGGATACCACTCTGGAGTTCCTGCAATGGAAGGCAAAAAATGGTGTTAGTGACAAGGCATTTGGCGATTTATTGAAACTCGTCAAGAACATTCTTCCGGAGGGAAACAAATTGCCCGAGACAACGTACGAGGCTAAGAAGATAGTCTGCCCTCTAGGACTGGAAGTTCAGAAGATTCACGCATGTCCGAATGATTGTATCCTATATCACGGTGAGGAGTACGAGAACCTAGAAGCATGCCCTGTTTGTAAAGCACTACGATACAAGATTAGACGAGATGATCCAGGTGAGGTTGACGGGCAGCTAACGAAGAGGAGAATTCCTGCTAAGGTGATGTGGTATTTCCCTATAATACCACGGCTAAGGCGTTTGTTCAGGAACAAGGGGAATGCTAGAATGATGCGTTGGCACGCTGAAGAACGTTAACAGGACGGGATGCTGAGACACCCCGCAGATGGTTCGCAGTGGCGAAACATCGACAGAAAATTTAAAGACTTTGGAAAGGATGCACGAAACATACGGTTTGGTTTAAGTACGGATGGCATGAATCCTTTTGGAGAGATGAGCAGCGGCCATAGCACTTGGCCCGTTACGATGTGTATCTACAACCTCCCCCCTTGGCTATGCATGAAGAGGAAGTACATAATGATGTCGATTATTATTCAAGGCCCGAAGCAACCTGGTAACGACATCGATGTGTTCCTAAGACCACTGGTCGAAGATCTTAAACTGTTGTGGAAGAAGGAAGGTGTCCCCGTGTGGGACGAGGACAAACAGGAGGAGTTTAACCTACGAGCGCTGCTGTTCGTAACCATCAACGGTTGGCCTGCACTTAGCAACCTATCCGGGCAGTCCAACAAGGGGTACAAGGCTTGCACTCACTGTATGGATGAAACAGAAAGTACGTATCTTAAGCACTGTAGGAAAGTTATGTACATGGGTCATCGTCGATTCCTTGCAGCAAACCACCCGGTACGGAAGAAAGGCAAGCACTTTGAACATACGGCGGACCACCGTACGAAGCCTAAACATCGCAGCGGGAACACAGTGTTTGCTATGGTTAAAGATCTTAAAGTAGTGTTTGGAAAGGGGCCTGGCAGCCAACCTATAGAGAGCGAAGATGGTCATGCGGCGATGTGGAAAAAAAACTCCATATTTTGGGAGTTACCCTATTGGGAATTCTTGGACGTCCGCCACGCAATCGACGTGATGCACCTCGCTAAGAACCTTTGCGTAAACCTTCTTGGCTTCCTAGGTGTATATGGAAAGCCGAAAGATACACTGGAAGCGCGTAATGATCTGAAGCATATGGAACAACGCGGCGACCTTCACCCGGAACCAAAGGAGAAAGGCAGCCATTACTTGAGTCCAGCCAGCTACACTCTTAGCAAGGCAGAGAAGGAAAGTATGTTTCAATGCTTGGAGAGCATCAAGGTACCGTCTGGATACTCCACGAATATAAAGCGAATAATAAGCACGAAGGAGAAGAAGTTCACAAACCTAAAGTCTCATGACTGCCACGTGTTGATGACACAGCTGCTACTAGTTATAATAAGGGGTATCCTCCCAGACAATGTCCGGGCAACAATAACAAAGCTATGTTCTTTCATGAACGCAATTTCGCAGAAGGTCATCGATCCGGATAGGTTAGAAGCCCTTCAGAATGATGTGGTGCAATGTCTTGTCAGCTTTGAGTTGATATTTCCACCTTCATTTTTCAATATAATGACGCATCTGCTTTGTCACCTTGTCAAAAAGATCGGTATTCTCGGGCCTGTGTTCCTACACAACATGTTTCCTTTCGAGAGGTACATGGGCGTTCTGAAGAAGTATGTTCGTAACCGTGCTCGTCCAGAGGCAAGCATCGCCAAGGGGTATGGAACAGAGGAGGTCATTGAATTCTGTGTTGAATTTATTGAAGACCTTCGCCCAATCGGGGTACCTGAATCACGCTATGAAGGGAGACTACGGGGAAAGGGGACTCTCGGGAGGAAAGCTATAATGACGGTAGACAACAATTTATTCCGTAGAGCTCATTTCACGGTTTTACAACAATCTTCATTGGTGGCTCCTTACATCGAGGAGCACTTGGCTCTAGTTCGCGCCAGAAACATCGGTAAGTCTAATGCATGGATTACACGGCATCACATTGATACTTTCCCCGCATGGCTGCGACAACATCTCATGGGTAACGAGATGATTAACAAGCAACTGGCCTTCCTGGCGAGGGGTCCATCTGGCTCGATCGCGACATTCCAGGGATATGAGATCAATGGGTACACATTCTACACAAGAGCCCAAGACATGAAGAGCACGAACCAGAACAGTGCTGTTCGTATCGATGCCATGGGACACGATGGTACAACTGGCACGTATTACGGTGCCATCGAGGAGATATGGGAACTTGACTATGGACCTCTCAAGGTCCCTCTGTTCCGGTGCCAATGGGTTAGGTTGACTGGTGGAGGCGTAACGACTGATGACAGTGGGATGACAACGGTTGACCTTAACAAGGTTGGATACTCGGACGAACCTTTCGTCCTTGCCAGTGATGTAATGCAAGTTTTTTACGTGAAGGACATGTCTAGCAAAGGAAAGAAGGGCAAAGGGCCTGACGAGCCGAAGCGCCATGTGGTTCTCCCAGGCAAAAGAAAAATCGTCGGAGTAGAGGACAAGACTGACGAGGATTACGATCAGTTAGATGGGCAACCTCCTTTCACGGTGACGGTTGACCCTAGCATCCTCCTATCAAACGAAGACACCCCTTACTCACGTAGCGATCACAAGGAAGGAACAATAGTGAGGAGAAAGTACGTGTGGACAACCGTCACCGCCGAAGAGTTGCCGTAATTGTTGTAAACTATTTTGGATGTATTGAATATGCTAGTTATATATGATTAATTACAATTTTTAACAATTTAATATCATGCATATGCTAATTATATACGACTATTATAATTTTTAAAAGTTTTGAATCATGCATGTCGGATTTACAGATGCTAGTTACAATTTTTAACAATTTAATATCATGCATATGCTAATTATATACGATTATTAGCATTTTTAAAAGGTTTAAAACACGCATGTGGGATTTACACATGTTAATTAGAATTTAAAAGGTTATTAGCATTTAAAACATATATTAGAATTTAAAACATGCATCACATTAATTATATACGATTATTAGCATTTTTAAAAGGTTTAATTAGAATTTAAAAGGTTATTAGCATTTAAAAGGTTATTAGCATTTAATTAGAATTTAGCATTTTTAAAAGGTTATTAGCATTTTTAAAAGGTTTAGCATTTAAAAGGTTATTAGCATTTAATTAGAATTTAAAACATGTATCACATTAATTATATACGATTATTAGCATTTTTAAAAGGTTTAAATCATGCATGTGGGATTTACATATGCTAGTTACAATTTTTAACAATTTAATATCATGCATATGCTAATTATATACGATTATTAGAATTTTTAAAAGCTTTAATTCATGCATGTGGGATTTACACATGTTAATTAGAATTTATAATGCATTATTTATATTTTAGAAACATATATGCAACGAAATTTAATATTCAGTGCTATTAACTTTAGTCCCGGTTCTTAATCCTAACCGGGTTTAAAAAAAAATTTGGAAATAGCGGGAAAATATCTTTACTCCCAGTTCGTGAGAAGAACCGGGAGTAAAGATATCTTTACTCCCGGTTCGTAACACCAACCGGGATTAAAGATAATACCGGGAGTAAAGATATCTTTACTCCCGGTTCGTAACAACAACCGGGATTAAAGATATTATCTTTAATCCCGGTTTGTGTTACGAACCGGGAGTACAGATATCTTTACTCCCGGTTCTTCTCACGAACTGGCAGTAAAGATCCGGGGGTATATATATTCCCGGTGCGCCCTCGTCTTCTCCACCAACACTTAGACGTTTTCATCGAGATCGAGCATCGGTCCTTCGCCGCCACTGCCTAGGGCAACCCCGCGCCGATGCCGCCGTCGTCTCTCACCGTCGCCTGGCGGTCCTCGCCGCCTCCGCCGCAGACGCCGCCGCACCGTCTCTTGGGTGAGAGCCCCCGGCCTCTCTCTCTCTCTCGATGTACCCTCCTCTCTCTCTTTCGCCGACGACGCCGACGATGCCCTCTCTCTCTCTCTCTTACACCGACGGCGCCGACGACGCCGACGATGCCCTCGCTCTCTCTCTCGATTACGCCGATGACGCCGACGAAGTCCGACGAACGCCGCCCCCACGACGCCGCCGCCGCCACGATGCTGCCGCCGCCCCCACGCCGCCGCCGCCGCCCCCACGCCGCCCCCACGCCGCCACCGCGCCCCCACGACGCCCCCACGCCGCCGCCGCGCCCCCACGACGCCGCCGCCGCCACGATGCCGCCGCCGCCGCGCCGCCATCGTGCCGCCGCGCCGGCACGATGCCGCCGCCGCGCCGCGCCCCCACGCCGCCGCCGCCACGATGCCGCCGCCACGTACGGTCACGATGCCGTGCCCTAACGCCTAATGAACTAACGCGAACGAACGCGAACGAACGAACGAACTTACGCGAACAAACGAACGAACGCGAACTAACGCTTAGCGAACGCTTAGCGAACGTGACCAAACGCGAACGAACGCGAACGAACGTGAACGAACGCGAATGAAACGTTAAAAAAACACGAACGAACTGAAAGACATGTAGTTTGCACGTAGCTTGCTTGTAGTAACCTGCATTGTTTTTTTTTCACGTAGATTGAATGTGGTTCAAACAATGCCTATATAAATAAGGTTTGGATCGCCATCACAAATATTTTATGTACCAGAGAATTGAATTACAAAATCAAATTAATTTCACAAAATTCTATAGTGTTGTTTTTTTTTGATAAACTCGCTTAAAGTTAGGAATCCTCGACATAGAACAAACCTAAAATAACTTTTCATATGTATGTAACAGAGGGAATATTTATTATGGTATTCTGGTAGACATGATCTTTTAGCGTTATATCTATTTTTACATTTTTTTTATTAAAATATTTACAAAACAAATTTCCGTTTCAAAAATTTACAAATCTAGATGCCTCACGCCCTCTGGGTCGGCGTTTTCTAAAAATCGCCTTTCTAGAGGGCGTTAAGGGATCTAAATATAATTTTTTTATTTGCATTCAAACCCTTTTCACTAGTTTTATTTGCTTAAAAACTAGTGATGCTTATCTGACACTGTAAATGATTATAAATGGAAAAGTAATAGACTACGTCGAGATCCACAACTTTTATATAAAGTTTATTTTCATACTATGTCTTTTGAATGGTAGATCTGAGATTTTTGTTAAAATAGGTTTTATATTTTGTAACAAACATTTGGACATCTAAAAGATCTTCAATGAAAAGATTGTTTAACTACAAAGTTAAACAATACATTATATGTTCCTTTGCGATTAGACTAATACAATTTTTTTTGCATGTTGCAGAGAAGACGTCGTCGTCATCGTCCGTCAAGCCGAAGTGGTAGCTAGCCCTCGAAGGAATTCGCGCAGGCAAGTGATGTACAGATGTGATTGTTAGAGATATAATATAAGAATGTTAGATTTCTAATATAAGATTATTAGATTATTAGAGTTAGCATATGTGAGTGTTAGAGATTATTAGATTATTAGACTTAGCATATTTGAGTGTTAGAGATAGTTAGAGATTTAATATAAGATTATTAGAGATTTAATATATGAAACTTAATTAGACCTGGCATATGTGAGTGTTAGAGATTTAATATAAGATTATTAGAGATGTAATATTCGAAACATATTTGATTGTTAGAGATTTAATATAAGATTATTAGAGATGTAATATACGAAACTTAATTAGACTTAGCATATATGATTATCTACCGTACAAATACACGACACTTAGACTTAGCATATTTGAGTGTTAGAGATAGTTAGAGATTTGATATAAGATTATTAGAGGTTTAATATACGAGATAGTGAGGAGATTGTTACACTAAGCATATATATATATGATTATTACAATTTTAATATAAGATTAGTAGCGATTTAATATGAGATTATTAGAGATTTAATATAAGATTATTAGAGTTTTAATATTACGGTTAGCAAATACATCCTATAGACCTAACATATATTATTGGTATGCACAGATGGCTGATCGCGATGAGGAACAGATATTGTATGATACAATCGCAGAGGGAAGCAGCCAGTACTGGAAGGAAGAAGAGGGGAACGAGGATCCAAACCAGTACTTGAACGTGGAGGGGAACGTGGAGAGGGATGCGGAGGGGAACGAGGAGGGGAACGATGAGGAGGAGGCTAGTGGAAGTCATCCCTCCGCTGGACGGAAGAGGGCACGCGGACAATGAGGTGCCGCGAAGAAGATAGAGGGTCGGCACATCATAACTGAGGTAGACGCAGACGGCCGACCTACTGCCCCGGCGGAAGCAGCCAAGAATTTTTGTACGCCACAGCGGTTGGGTTGTGAGGGATAACGTGCCTGTCAGCATGGTGTACTGGCGCAGAACAAGGGCACGCGGGGATAATGACAGCTTTGTCCCGGAATCAGAGAAAGAGATGCTGTGGACCACAATGCTCGAGACGTTCACGCTCCCTGCGGGTACAGAGAACATAGTGAAACACTGGACTCTTAAGAAAATGGCAGAACAGTTCCAGACCTTCAAGGGAGATCTGTACCGGAAATACATCCTGAAGGGGCAGACACCGAACTTCGACGTATTCCCGAAGCTAAGGGATCACTGGGAGGAGTTCGTTGCTTACAAGACAGGTCAACAAGGGCAGGCGATGATGGAAAGAAATAAAGAAAATGCCGCCAAGAAGAAGTACCATCACCACTTGGGGTCAGGCGGCTATAGCGTCGCGATGCCGAAGTGGGAGGAGATGGAGGCAAGCATGCTTGAGAGGGGTATCGAACCGGCCACCGCTAAATGGCCTGATCGATCGAAGTTCTGGTTCTATGCTCACGGTGGAACGCTCAACCCAGGTGATGGCTCCTTGGTCTTCAGCGATCAGATACGCGAGGCTGCGAGTCGACTAACGGACGCAGTGGAAGCCTCTTCTCAGGGCATGTTCCGTCCCGACAGAGAGAAGGACGAGCTGTCACTCGCCCTGCAGACTCCAGAGCATCCAGGACGAACACGAGGGAAAGGGGTGATTCCTTGGAAGATTGGATTCAAGGAGGACATCCACACGTACAGGAGTCGGATGAGGAGCAAGAGAGATACCGAGGCGAAGATTGCAGATCTCGAGTACAGGATATCGAGCTACGAGCTCAGCATGCAAGAGGAGGTGGCCCGGAAGGTGGATGAACGCATGGCAGCACATCGGTCACACGATCCCCAGCCGTACATACCTCCTCCAGTGGTTAGCCCATCAGGCAATCGTAGCAGCTGCGCCTCAACGGGGCAGGTAGTATCACATAGCATGGACGCTATGCAAACCCGGGACGAAACCACCTGCCCCGTTGATGAGTTCACGCATCGGACACCATGTGAGCTGCATATTCCCTTCAAGAACTTATCAATCAAGGTATGCTCGATGTAATACATGATTTTTGACGCGTACGTTCCGCAAGTTGCTGCTTAGGTTGATTACTAATAGATAACCTCTCATCATGTGAAGGTGGCGTCGGGAATGGCCATCCCAACAGACATTTCAGGGACTTACCACTACAGGCCGAATCCAGCAGGATACTCGAGGGTCGAAGTTGAGCAGGTGGAAGCCGTGTACGAGGACCTCGAGTTGGACTACCCAGGAGGAGACGGTGAGACGCATCTACGAGACACAAGCCACGCCATTATACTATGGCGCAAGCGGTACATCATCCTCCCTGGGCGACAAGCGGCGTCACGTGCACCATCTCCTCCGGCTCCGCCGTCTACTCCTGCACCATCTCCTCCGGCTCCTCCGCCACCTCCTCCTGCACCATCTCCTCCGGCTCCTCCGCCTCCTCCTGCACCATCTCCTCCGGCTCCTCCGCCACCTCCTCCTGCACCATCTCCTCCGGCTCCTCCGCCTCCTCCTGCACCATCTCCTCCGGCTCCTCCGCCTCCTCCTCCACCGTGTCCGCCTGCACCTCCCAAGACAAGGTCTCGCCAAGCTCCACCTCCTGCCAGCACAAGGGCAACGAAGAAGGCCAAAGTTGACACCACCAAAAACAAGGAGCCGCCGTACGATTGCAGTCAAGAGGAGCTTAATGCTTACGTGGCAGGAGAAGTGAAGAGGCAACTCAAGCCTCGGAGTCCTGAAAAGAAGATACCTATTGACCCGAGCGTGAAGAATTTCTTCAAGGGAATGTCCACCGCAAACAAGGAGGCCTTGAAGCTATCGGACTATGACCGAACACTCAGGAAAGCCTATTACAAGAAGTCCAAACCAGTTCCTCAGCTTGGAGAACAACCACACCAAGTGGTCGAGCCGTTGGTGACCGGCGAAGACTTTGGCATAACGGATTTCATTTCGGACACCGGTCTAACCATGGCTCAGTTGGTTGGAGGCGCACCAATCCCGAAGGCGGAAGTGGCATACAAGTTTGAACTTGGTAAACCGCTTGTCAGGCCCGAGCAGCTGCAGTCCCTACCGACACAAATGTACAAATTCCATGAACGGTACATGGAAATGAGCGCCAATGGTAGAGAGATGTTCGGAGCGAGGATCAGAAACCCCGACTTCTTGCAAGGAGAAGATGTTCTATGGATCCATTTCAAGGATGTCTTCGATCTGTACCATCAGGACGCCCTCGACGTCTCTCTTCTGAGCGCATGAATTTTGTAAGTATCTTTGAGTTCGATTTGTTTCGTTCAATAATTAGCTCCTGGCATATATGTAAGCAATAATAATTTCCTTTCATTGTTGTAGAATGGAGATTCAAAGGGCCCGACGGCGGGGGGTTTACAATACTGGGTTCATCGACCCTCGCAAAATCAACACCGAAATGCTCGACAACTACGAGAAAGACACAGAGGACAATCTCGTCCATCTCCTAACGCAGCAGCATTTCAAGATGTTCATACTATTGCCGTACAACACAGAGTGAGTTTTTATTGTCGTTCGAACAAATTTCATTCCCATACATATAACATGTACATTCTGATATTTATCTCATCTCATGCATATTCCAGATTCCACTGGGTCCTGTTCTTTTTTGACTTGGAGGCAGGCAGAGTCACTGTGTACGACTCAATGAATAAAGAGGAGAAGGTTTTTGACAAGGTCTTCCAAATGATAGACAGGTAATATAATGCCATCTATTCCACAGTCGCGGGACTCTGTTGATATTATGTTGTTCTCGGGTAATATTTAATTAATCATAGCTTGCAACTGCACATGTAGGGCTTGGGATCGGTTCCGTCAATTGGTCCGCGGGACTTGGAAAGAAAAACTTGGACGGAGGTTTCATTTTCCAGTGAGTACATGCATGATCCAAAATTATATTGAATTGAATATCTAGTTACAGTTAATATAAAGAGTATATTAAATCTCTCATCGTTTCTCATGTAGTGTGCAAAGCAGGACAAGGGAACTAACTTGTGCGGCTACTACGTATGCGAGTATGCCCACTGCCTATCAAACCAAGTATACACCAAACGAGAGCTCGATGTACGTATACATAAACCGTTCAAAATTTCATTGCGTATCGATTTGTTAAGTTGTTTATTAATTTCATATATTGATATGTCATTATTTTCCGAATGATAGCGTATTCACATGAGGGAAAAACTCCCACACAAGGATTTTATCACGGCTGTTCAAGAACAACTGATGGGGTTCATCAACGAAGAAGTCCTTAATCCCCATGGTGAATTCTACTACGACGGATCGACAATTCGTAACGTCGGTCCTTCCTCTTCTGACGTAACGCAGGCGTCGAAGTCATAGCTACAGCTAGCGAGCAAATGAATTGTACTATACATGCATGTATATATATATTTACATATGTACGTCCATTTACTTTAGTGTTAATATATATTTTGGTAACATATATGTACATAAAATGTTAAGTGCTTTAAATTATAAATATGTGTGTAATATATGTATTTATACATATATACATACGCATATATATATATATATGTATTCTATATACAACCATAATATATATATTACAATGCATATATATGTATTGTAATATATATATATATATATATATATATATATATATATATATATATATATATATATAATCAACCATGCAGCAAACAGGGCAATGCAAATAAAAAAAAAGGTACATGGATCTTTAGTCCCGGTTGGTAACACCAACTGGGACTAAAGATGGATCAGCCGGCCACGTGGCTGACCGATCTTTAGTCCCGGTTCGTGTTACCAACCGGGACTAAAGATCGATCTTTAGTCCCAGTTATTTCACCTGGGACTAAAGATCGCTATCTTTAGTCCCGGATTCATAGTCCCGGTTGGACAACCGGGACTAAAGGGGGGTTACGAACCGGGACTACAAACGATTTCTCCGCCAGTGTGAAGGGAGTAGTTTCTCTAGTGCAAAATACTGTTGAATTCCTATTAATTAATTAAGAGCTTCTCTACGGTAAATAAACAATCAAAATTACCCTAACCATTCTGTTACTAATTGACGGCTCAGATCATTTCTACCAGTAGTAGAACACTACTAGTGAAGAACACCGTAGAGGAGCTCATTGAATTATGATCTGTGGGGAAATAAAGAGAAATAACAGGACAAATAGGGAGGCTGTATTGTATCATTGAGATTTATTTCTCATGTAGCACACTCATATGCTCGATGGAAGAACATCGTGTGAAACGGTATTCAATTCCTTCCACGACGGTTGATCATCACTAAATTAATGTAACATCAAATGTTGCCGTCCTTGGTGCCTTTTAGTTTGTTATGTAAAACTAGGAAGGTGGCCCGCGTGCATACGCGGGCACTTATATTATTGAAAGGTAAGATTATTGTTGTTCAAAAATTTTGTCTCATAGATTAAGGGCAAACTAAAGTTCGGATAATGTCATTTTATGATAATTTAAGGGTTTTATTTTTCTTAAAAAACCATTCACGAACTTTGAGTAGGAGATGGATTAAGTACTTACGACTTTTGAATCATTTTTTTGTCGAGTAAATAATAAACTATTGCTAGTTAAATATCATATAGGCAATTCATATACATACCGTGTTGTATAGCCACAAATGAAAAATGCGAGAGCAAGATACTCAAAACTCTTATGATAAATTGTCTCGTGAAGGCGCATGATATTGTAGGAAAGGGAGGGAAGTGTATGCATGGAAAAAAAAGAAAGGGAAAAATGAAAAAGGGATGGAAAGCGTACGTATCCACGTAAGTAGGTGCGTACCTATGCCAGTGGATGAGAGGTAGGACCTTGTAGTATTTAGTTTGCGCTAAGATCAATTTAATATAAGGGTTTATAATATTGGGCGTACCGATTTAACCGAAAATCAAGTAATGGATACTTTGCTTTTTTTTCCTTAGAATTTCTAATATTTCCTCTAATTTATTAGAGCACCACGTGACAGCTTGAGAGCATTTTAAGAAATTTTAAAGGACTTAACACATGTAATTAGAATATTAACCGCTTAATATATATGTATGGGGCATATGGTAATATTTGTTCTAGCTTTGTGCATGTTTATATACATGTAGAGAGAAATTAATTGTGTGGCTAGCAAGCCATTAGATGTCTAATTAGTAGCAATTAATTCTGACACCAATTTGCAGTTGTTGATAGTAGTTCGTACATATTCATCTTACGACTTTGATTATCCGTTGATCCCTAATTTAATGATTACCATGACTCGCATGGAAAAAAATATATACTACTTAGGGTTTAGGACAGCTGAAATTGATGAATTATCTAATTTATGTGATAGCTATTTGAGGGTATAAATGAATGAATTGACTTCTAGAAAGTTAAAATGTTGTTTAAAAATATCACCATTTAGAAACTTGGAAAGCGTGCAAACGAAAATCCAACTATAGAATCAGGGAAAAAAGAGGGTCTTAAACTCCCTTATACACCCTTGTCTTTGTAAGAGTTCTATTAATATTCGTTAATATTGTGCTCACATAATGATTTCTTTTACCTATACAAACAAATAGTACAAAATCCAAATATGACATAACACAATACATTATAATTATTCTGTAATTAACTGTCGATTCCAACTTAAATAGAGATACAAATAGTACAAAATCCAAATACGACATAACACAATACATTATAATTATTCTGTAATTAACTCTCGATTTCAACTTAAATAGAGCTAATTGTTAGAAAAAACACAACCCATATTGCTTAATTCTGCTCTCGCTGCATCACACCTCTAATTTTCTTTTCATGTTATTAAGAAATTAATCGTCTCCATATATGATTCTATATGTGGCAAAACGGAAGTGGTGCGGCAATCGTGATCACCTTAGATGCCTCAGACACGACGCTTTATCACGTGTGCAAAAGGCAAAGGTGCAGACGTACATTGTGCAGCGGGCCAAAAAGAGAACTTCGGACGCTTTATTTATTAGCAAATAATATATCAGATGATTTAAATGATGGGTCCACCGGTTCTAGTATAAGTGTACATTAGTTATTATAGATTTTAAATTTTAAATTTAATGGGTACACAATATAAGGATGTAGACTTTAGTGCATTATTTGAGAATAATAGTCCAATGTAATAAAAAATAATTCTGATAATTTAAATAATGGGTCCATTGGTTTAAGTGCACATATAAATCAGTTAATACATATCTAAAGTTGTTTATTTGATAGGTACGCAATATAATTGTGTAAACTTTATTTTAAAATAGTGCATTATTTGAAAACAATAGTACAAAATAATGAGTACACATGTTTATGTAGAAAATATAATACATTATTAATTTAATGGTAACATATAATGGTGTAAATTTTATTTTCAAAAACTGTAGAGCTAATTTAGTTACCTGTGAGTTGTATGATGGTTGATTCTTTGTTTATAAAATTATGATTATTTAAATATATATATATACATTATGTAAATGGGGAAAATAAGAAAAAAGGAAAAAAAGAAGGAAAGGAAGCATACGTACCATGGTACGTACGTATACCCACACATGTGCGGGAGAAGGAGAGGTGGAACCCTATAGTATTTGGTTTGTTTTAAGATCAATTTCATCTAATGGTGTGTAATATAGGACCCACCAATTTAAGTGAAAAATCAAGGGGTAGATGTTTTTCTTTTTTCTTAGAATTTTTATGATTTTCTCTAATTTATCAGAGCGCCACGTGATGGTTTGAGAGCGTTTGTAGAAAGTTTAATGGACTTTTAGTATATAATAGATATATTATATAATGTATATTATTCATTTATTTAGATATTTTATGAATATTTCGATGACGTGCGTACAGTACAATACATTTCAAAATAACTTATATTTGTACAACTATGGGTTGGAATTATTAACATGGTTTTTATCTCATGTGAGTGAAAAAAAAGAAAAAGACAAGAAATTGGGGACGTGGGGCCCTACATGCAAGTACATACTCCGAACCATATGGGCTGGAATATGAATTTTGTTTTTTCTCATGTGTTAGTGAAAAAGGAAAAAGAAAAGGGGGGAGTGGGGCCCACGTACAAAATATGTAACGTACATGCACGTATACGTACGGGGCATGTGTGGATTTTTAGAGATAATAATAAATCTAATTGATATTTTTTTATGCTATATCTAACGGTTAAAAATAGTGGGTCCACCAGATTAAATGAAAACCAACGGCTAGATGCTTTGCTTAATTCTTCTAATTTATTAGAGTGCCACGTGGCGGCGTAGGAGCGTTTGTAGGGGGCACGTGGTGGTTTAGAAGCGTTTGTAGGAAGTTTAATGGACTTTTAGTATATAATAGATAGATAGATAGATAGCATTTGCAACCTAAAGACTATATAGAGTCGTCTCCAGCTCTCCATCAATTATAAATACAGTCCACAGTAGCCCATCTTCCACCTTCAGTATAAACAACCAATTCAATTAGTGCAGAGCACAGTGGCACAATGTTGGAAACCTAAGTTCCCAACTTCTAATTTCGACGGGCGATACGAATTTCGACTTACCGCTCTATAGATGAGACACTCCTCGATGCCTCCTAGACCTAAGTTTATACAACATGATGGAAAATGTAGAACTGAGTGAACTATGAAAATCATGCATGATCGAGAAAGCCAGATCAGAGTTATATATGCTCTCCCCACATCTATTTTTATTGGCCAGCATTGACTGCATTGTCTACAGTAGATATGATTATTTTCCATACCAGAGAAAATGCTGGGCCAATATAGCATCGTTTCTAAGGCTACTGCAGTAAACTTAGATGCTTCAAGTCACAGAACAAGAGAAATTCAGTCCATCCAGTTATGATTGTGAATTCGTAAGAAGTACGCATTTTATTATCCACTGTGAGGTTTGATTTAGATCATATCCATTTTTGCAACCAAAGGATCTATTGCATTTCACGTTGTCCATCACACAGCAGCGCTATGTACAGTTGTAAATGACGTGCCTGATCAACATTTCCCTTTTTTTTCTGAACCAAAACAGTGACACATACACAAAAAAAAAGTGATAAAAATGCTAATGGGAAATGGAGCTTAATTAGGACTACAAAAGATAGCACAGACAGGGTTTACAATTTCGTAATAGGTCAAAATTTCGGGTATACCAAAATTTCAGAAATTTCTGAACTTTTTTTATGGGAAATACTGTAAGTCTTTGCCCAACAGTAAAGCTTTTATAAAACAAAAAATATTTACATGATACAAAGTGGACAGAAGAAACTGAAGAAAATTAGAAAGTTTTAGGGGGATCCTTCATTCTACACATATGTAGACGAAGAAGTTCTTTCTTGATTTGGGTCTTCCATCATTTAAAGGAGGGGCACACATTCTGATAAATTAAACCATTTCTCTGTTTTCAAATATGCCAAGAAGCTATAAAAAGTTTACGGGACTATTTAAAATTCGAATAAATTTTGACCATATTCGTCACAAAAAAATTAAAAATAAAATTTGACCATGCAAGTCATGAATGATGGAGTGCGGTATGTACCTTCTAATCATCCATGTGGTGTGACGCTTGCGCTCAGCATACAGAAATTTATTCATCAAAGTATTTATATGTAAAATTACAATACAGCGATCTTTTGTAGTGTTCATCAAAGCATCTGATCGTGACTCTTACCTTGTTCAAATATACTGTCAAGAGAAGATGCACAAGCGAGGTTTACACATGTAGTGTGTAAGATCCGATGAGATCAAGACAGTTGTACAATAAACACCAGAATCAGCATGAAGCACCTGGCATGACGTAATAAATAAGTAAGTTTGTAACTCTGAGTATGCTTGACTCCTCGATGCCTCCAATACCTATTATCATAGTATACAACATGTACAATGGAAACGATATAAAAGATAGTAGCTTGCATGGCGGAAGAACATGGCTTGTAGCTAATCTATTTGTGCTAGTGTGTATTGCCATTTTGCCAGCTTGTGCAATAAGATCCCGTTTGCTCCCATGTTGTCTTAGGAAGCCTGCAAACTCTCCAATAGGTCATAGGCCGAGTTTAGTTCCAAAATTTTTCTACAAACTTTCAACTTTTCTATCACATCAAGACTTTTCTACACACAAAAATTTTCAACTTTTCCATCATATCATTCCAATTTCAACCAAACTTTCAATTTTGGTGTGAACTAAACACACCCATAGTTATATACTCTCTTCATCCCATTTTAAGCGCAGTCAAAAGTTTCCGTGTTCAACTTTAATCGTCCATCTTTTTTTTAAAAAAATAAAAAATAAAAAACATAAGTCACGCATAAAGTATTATTCATATTTTTATCATCTAATAACAGTAAAAATACTACTCATAACAAATGTTCAAATAAGACAGACGATCAAAATTGGACACGGAAACTCATGAGTGCGCTTAAAATGGGACAGAGGTCGTAGTATTCAACAATAGGTTTATTTTTAAACGCGATCCGCTTTAGTGTCCGCCTATGAAAATTCATACAGGTGAGCGTCGACATGTTATACCACGATCACAGTATCCATACATATATGGCTTACTTGGAGAATGTAGAAACCAATTGATATGAGGATGCAAACAAATCTGTAAAGAGAGCAAGGGAGACATGGATTTTTATGCAGGTTCAAGCTCTCCTGATGACGTGTAATAGCCTTACTCCTATTGATTGGAGCTGGTGTTGTCTTTATATATATGGATGCTCAATACCTAATCTAATCTACCAGTATATCAGCGTAAAGTTTAGGCATGTGATCGACGGCTAGCTGTTGTCGGCTTCCTCGAGAAGCGATTTAGCAAGACCAGAAGTGGCCTGTATTATCCTATATCTCTATTGGCTTGTGTTGGCTTTCAGGGTTATGTCTTGTCCATTCTTGGGACCTTGTATTTATATTCTTAGATACCCTTTTGTTCAAGTAGAACTAGGTTGACTGGTATGGATATGATCCGAGTAGACCACATTGAACCTGAATAGGACTCTGTTTTTCTTTGTTTATCTGGGACTCGAGCCTGTATAACAGCGTAAAGCTCGAGCAAGTGGTGAGCGACAAGCTATTGTCAGCTTCCTCGAACAGAAACTCAATGAGATTGGAGGTGGCTATAGATCCCTCTTAACTTGTATTAGGATTATGTTGGCATGTCTCCACTCTTCCTGGCTAGTCTTGTATTTATACTCTCAAATGTCCATTTTTCCAATTAGAGCTAGGGAGGTAGATATGGATACGATCCGAGTTGTCCAGGTTGGATCCAAATATGCAGGACTTTTGCCATATGCATGAGACTTTATTTCTTATAGAACTTGGTATATGGTGGTCCCGTCGAGCTTAGTACATAAATATAGGATATCCCATATTTATTAGGATACTGACACCTCGTTTAACCACACGAGCTCATCATCATTATAGGCATACTAATTTTAATAATCCGCCTATAGAAATAAACCTCTCTTGTGGTTTAACTTTTCTAGTGTTTAGGAAGATTTGATAGGTGCAGTTATGTAACACTAACAACAAATTTGATGGACTCTGATGAAAAGAACTATATGGGTACTATAACAAGCTAATACTCTCATCTGTCCTAAAATATAAGGAATTTTAAATAGATAGGATACATTCTAGCTAGTACTACGAATCTAGACAGGATGTGTCTCATCAAACCAAAATCCCTTATATTTTTGGATGGTGGGAGTTTATACTTTATATCACTGTTAGCCATAGTTGTAGAAGCTAATATATATGATAGTTACTCAAAAAAGAGACTGATTGAAGATCGTGATGGCATCTAAAGGTGGACATATATATCATATGAAAAATCCAAATCTTTGTTTAATAAATTTGAAGTTCTTTTCTAAAATTTGGAACATAAATATGTCTACAAATGGAAAGAAAGGTGAACATACAGCTTTTTCGGAAATTTTTAAGATATGCTACAACTGAAATATGAAGATTTTTCAAACTGAATCACCGAAGACGGACATGAATAAGAATACAGAAGTAAATCAAACAAACAATGAGGAATCCAAGAAATATATATGCATGCAAGAGTTAATGTTTAATTTTGTTTGACATATGAATTTAGGGATGGAATATGATGCGAAGAATTTTATTTTACGAGTGAAAATGCGGCACATGATTATATTAAAAAAAAAGATTAAACCGATAAGGTTAAGTGTTTCTCTTCATATATGATCGATAGACGGCATATAGGAAACAAAAAAGCCCAAGCACATTCTTTTTTTCAAATCTCTTCTGCTTAATAGTTAGGCAGTGTTCCTCCAAAGCGTTTGTAAGAAAAACCTATATGGATGTCAACAATGACCCTCTAACCGTCTAGCGCAAATGTAGCTCTAATTTGTTAATATATATCACGATGAAGCAAGAGATAAAGTTTTTGGAAACTAAATTTGGTTGCGAATGCAGAAATAAATTGTTCTGCGGATGTAGGGTTCCCTGGTGCCTCCTAAACCTAATAAGATATAGCAAAGGGAGCACATTAGTGCGCATTGAGCACCAAATGTGTGCAGGACCAAGACAGAATACCTTGTGATAGCAAAGCATTTATATACACATACATACAGCGAAGCACCTTTTCGATTTGTTATATGCCATGGGGTGATGGGGTCCAACTTATAAATAGTCCCTGCCTGCGTCGTATTTTTACCCTTTTCGATGTTCCAGTAATTTTCCATGACATAACTAATCGCCATATATATCATTCCCTTCAAAACATATAACCAACAAACTAATTAAAAGCAGCAATGAACATTGTCGAATAACACTGCTTGACATCTTGGGGTTATTTTCCAAGTAAGGTTTCTGAGAAGTCCAATTTGAAGTTTTAGGAATTTCTACAGTTATGCCCTGTGGACAGAAAAAGTTCAAATATGTAAGGATTGGACACACAAGCACTTCCAAGTTTTTTCTTTCTAAACTAAGAATGCATAACGCTACATCAGAATATTTAACCTTGTATAACCAATTTATTAGTACCTAACACCAGGGGCGGAGCCCAATGGACCGGGGGGGGTTCACAGGCACCCGGCGCAATTTTCATATTTAGCATTTACCCGCCCCCCCCCCCCCCCCCCCCCCCATTTTCACCACATGGGAACCCCTCAGCCCAAATTCGTGCACCACCCCTGGCTCATGAGCGAGTCGTGGAAGGCCTAGGGCCCATAAACACGGTGCGTCGTCTGGGCCACCGGGAGCGAGAGCGACGCCTCATCAATCCAACCGCGCCTGCGCGGCAGCGCCGGCGCGCCACACATCTCCTCGACTCCTATTTTTTGTTTTTTTCTTTCTTTTTCCAAACGCTGATACGGCGTCTGTGCGACCTGTGTCTGTTCGTCTCCTCTCGCCACCGCTCGCCAAGTCGCCGTCTACTCCCGCCGCTCAGCGCCTCGTCAATCGTCATCGTGGCGTCCTGGCCAGCAAGCTGCAGCTCCTGCAAGTCTTCAGCGGCACGGGCGCACGGCGGCAGCGGCCAGCGGGCAGCCGGACTAAGTAGGCAACCTGCAGCCGAGCAAGGCAGCAAGCAAGCTGCAATACTGCATTGCACAAGCCACAAGCAGTCAAGCAAGAGACTAAAGAGTAAAAGAGAGGTATTTATCTTTCTTTTAATTAGTTCTAGAATTTCAATTTATCATCTCTTCTAGTTCTAGTCTTTTAATCCTACTAGTTTGATTTGCAACTTGTTGATAGCACCTTTTCAATTACCCAGATTTAATGATTTATATAAGCTAGGGAAGAACTGAAAGTTTCTCTGGAAGGGACAAGGACATCTGCTGTCCCGTAGTCATCAGTCCATCAAGGCATCAACCATCACTTTGTAAAATTGTAAGCATACTGTGACACCATCATTGCTTAATTGTTTTTTGCCTTTTGGGGGTGTACATTGTTCTATTGTGCAGTGTACTTATAGTCTAACATAATAAAACTATTTAAATATTTAATTGATAGTCTAACATAATAAAACTATTTAAATATTTAATTGATAGGTTATGGACAAGTACCTTAAGAGAAAAGCGCCCGATAGTTCCAATAATGCAGCTGCACGAAATTCTTGTCCAGAACAAGTCAATGATAGTACTTGGGAGAATGAGATTGAATATGATCCAGGCTTGAGAAAAGAGATTGATGATTACCATCCTAATCAGAGGGATATGGTTAGAAGGAAATACTTGCAGAAAGGGCCTTGCCAACCACGTCCATTCATTTTTCCGGTTACAAAGATCTCAGGTAAAGACAGAAAGTTTATTGAGGAATGGTTTGATGAATTTGGAAGTTGGCTTGAATATAGCAAGGCAAAAGAACAGAGCATACTGTTTTTTTAGTTTCTTATTTAGAGATCGCTATAAGAAAGAAGATGGGTATAAAGCCATTGTGGTTGATGGTTGGAATGGTTGGCATAGAAAATGTAGGCTAAAAGAGCATGTTGGTGGTGTCGGTAGCTTACATAATCAAGCCATGAAAAATTGTGATGCTTTGTTGCAAAGAGCCCAACACATTGATGTCCATATGCAAGTGCAAAGTGAAGCTGCTAAAAATGCATATTTTATTCAATTAAATGGATCAATTAATGTTGCTAGGAGGTTGTTAAAGCTAGGTTTGACTTTCCGGGGCCATGATGAATCAAGTGATTCATACAACAAAGGTAATTTCTTGGAGTTTCGTGATTTCTTAGCAGAGCATGATGTTGCTTTAGGCAAGGTAGTGTGGAAAAATGCATCGAAGAATTGTCTTATGATAGCTCCTGAGATTCAAAAGGATATTGTTGAATACTTTGCCAAAGAAATATTACATTCCATTTTGGAAGAACTTGGCCATGATGTGTTTTGCTTGCTAATTAATGAGTCAAGAGATGTTTCTTGCAAATTGCAAATGGCCGTGGTGTTGAGGTACGTTGATAAATGTGGAATTGTAAAAGAAAGGTTTGTTGGTGTTGTTCATGTGAAGGAAACAACAGCCTCATACCTCAAGGCTTCTATTGATGCTCTAATGGCAGATTTTAATCTAAGCTTGAGTCAAGTTAGAGGCCAAGGATATGATGGGGCTAGTAATATGCGAGATGAATATAATGGGTTGAACTAAGAGCAATCTCTTCAAAGGCCAGGAGATACTCGTTGGAGTTCTCATTACAAAACTCTCAAAAGTTTGGTAGATATGTTCCCAACAATTGTTGAAATGCTAGAATTTGTGGAAAAGGATGACAGGGATAGAGCAAACAGAGATCAAGCGGCGGATCTTTTAGTGTACTTCCAGTCTTTTGACTTTGTCTTTTATTTGCATCTCATGTTGACTGTCCTAATAATCACAAACACCTTGTCATTAGCACTACAACGGAAGGATCAAGATATTGTGAATGCGGTTAAATGTGTGAGATCTACAAGAGATCATTTGGATGACCTTAGAAGACATGGATGGGAAAAATTAGAGAGTGATGTGTATAACTTCTGTGACAAATATGATCTTACCAAACTATAAATGGGAGAAGTATACATTAATCCAAGGAAGCCAAGGCAAAAAGCAGGAATTACAAACAAGCATCATTATGAAGTGGATTTTATTAATAACGTTATTGATTGCTTACTTCAACAGCTAGACAATCGCTTTAATGAGAACATCTGAATTGCTTGTTTGCTCGGCAGCTTTTAATCCAAGAGAATCATTTCGTGATTTTAATGTGGAGAGTTTGATGAGCCTTGCCAAACTTTATCCCAATGATTTCAGTTCTGCAGAATTGAGAGATCTTAGTCATCATCTTAGTCTCTACATCACCAATGTGCGAGATGATGAGAGATTTTCCCACGTAGAAACAATTGGTGACCTTTCTCACAAAATGGTGGAGACAAGAAAACATATTTGCTATCTTTTGGTGTACCGTCTTTTGAAGCTAGTATTAGTATTGCCCGTTGCCACTGCGACAGTTGAGAGATGTTTTTCAGCCATGAAGATTGTGAAATCAGAATTGCACAATCGAATGAGTGATGACTACTTAAGTCATAGTCTTATATGCTATGTGGAGAAAGAAGAAATGAGAAAAGTTATCAATAAAGCCGTAGTTGACCGTTTCATGAAGATGAGAAAACGAGTATACTAAAAGGCAACACATTTATTTTTATGTTTTTATACGTCCATTGGATATAAATTTTTAGTTGAAAATTAAGATGTTTCTTACTTCTGTTTTTCCTTTATTGTAGGCTATTAACTATCGGTGATATTGAGATTGGCAGTGCCGAGGATGTATTTTGTATAGATTCATCGTCTTTTATGTATTTTTTGATGTTCCCCTTCGCGGTTTCTTTTCGTCTTATATTTCGGTAAGCATTTTACTTGCTACTCGATGATTTGGTGTCAATGGTTATCTATAAATGAACAAATACCATTATTTAGAATAATTGCCGCTATTTATATGGTTAAGTAGTGCACCACCCTCAATTTAGTTCCAACTCCGCCAGTGCCTAACACTAGCGTGGCATGTGCAATTATATTCCTCTGGCAGCATCTACGGATCTAGCAAAAACTAGCTAGTTTTATATCCCAAGGTTTCTGCAGCAAATATAAAGATAACCGTGGGTATCCATGATATTTTATTTCACTCTCGATCGATCGATCGATTTGCACGACTGATTTTGAGAAAATTTCTTATATATTCCTAAATTTTTATCCAATCCCTTCTATACTCCTAAGTTTTGCTCATTTGCTTATATCCCTTTGAATTTTAGTTTAGATCTATTCCATACGGTTTTCGTTAGTTGACCGCTAGTTTAGCATTAAATTAAAGTGCTATAAAAAATCCATTATGCTTTTTAGTATGATGAAATATATAAGTTGGAGTATAGAAATTTATTTGTTCTTACTTATCAAACAATTTATATGGAGTATTTTTATTTTTAGATATGATATAAAGAGTTTGTTCTTACTTATCAAAAAATTTATATGGAGTATTTTTATAGCGGCAAAATTTGCTACAGGACACCCAAAATTTATGTAATTGGCTAGGAGAATCGTAAAATTGCATCGCCACTGATGGACACTACAAAATTCATGTAATTTTCTATAGGACACATATTCTATTATTTCCGGGCAAAAGAGGAGATAGAAATTTCAAAAAGACAAAATTGCCCACAGCCCCTCGGCGGCAACAGCTTCGACGGCGGTTGCAACGGTTAGCGGCACTAGGAAGTGGGCAGCGGCGGCAAGCCGGGCGCCGACTTCGACGACTAATCGCGAGCCCGGGGACAATGGCTTCGGTGTTGGCTGGCAAGCTTGGCGGCGGTGGCGGCTTTGATGACGGTTGACGAGCTCGGCAACAGCGGCAGAGGCAATGGCTTCGACGGTGGCCGATGGCGGTAGCGGTGGGTGCGACGGTGGCAACTTCAATGAAGGTCGGTGAGCCCCACGGTTACGACTTCGACGACGGTGGCAATGGCGAGCGGTACTGGGAAGCGGGTAGTGGCGGCTTCGATGACGGTCGGTAAGCCCGGCAGCAACGGCGATTGGTGAGCGTTGCTGGGAAGCGGGAACCGGTAGTGGATATTAGATAGGGATGAGGGCAATTTTTCCAGTTTGAAATTTCTCTCTCCTCCTTTGATCAGAAATGATAAAATATTGTCTTAGATGAGGGCAAGTTACACAAATTTTGTGGTGTCCATCAGCAGCGACGTGATTATACAGCGTCTCCTAGCCAATTACCCAATTTTTGGGTGTCCTAGGGCAATTTTTGCCTTTTATAGCAGCACAATAGATTTGTTGTATAAGATAGGCATAGGAATCTGTTGTGATACTATCAGTACTTGAAAACCCATCTTTACTCCCAGTTCGCAACCCTTTTTAGTTCCGGGTATGCAACTGAGACGTCCAATCTAGGACTAACGATGTATATCATTAGTCCCGGTTGAAATAATCGGGACTAAAGATCAATATTATCTTTAGTTCTGGTTGGTAGCATCAACCGCGACTAAAGATGATAGTCCCACCATGTGGCACTAGGCTTTTTTTTTGTTGTTTTTAGTTGGCTTGCATATTTTTTTTCATCGTTTTTAGCTGGCTTGCACATTGATTTCGAGTCAAACTCGTCCCAGAGTTGCTCCCGACATCCCCAAATCCCCACATCACAGATCGAGTTGCTAGAAATCAAAATCATCACAGATCAGACAAATCAGACAAAATATAATCAAAATCATCTAATCGAATAGCTACAAATCAGACATCCCAGATCGTCCACCTCCACAACAAAATCACCCACAACAAATCATACTCAACAACAAAATTCATCCACAAATTCACAAATCATCGCCACCTGTCGTCGCCTCCCAGGGCGCTGCCACCTCCTAGGCCTGCCGTCGCCTGGGGCTTGCTGCCACCTCCCAGGGTGCCACCCCGCATCATCGCCTACTGCCCGCTGCCAAGGAGGGGAAGGGGAAGGAGGGGCAGAGCGCCACCACCCCTCGGACGCCTCCCGCCGCTGATGCTGCCGCCCGTCGCCGTCAGGCCCACCCTGCCCGCCCGCTGCTAGTAGAAGCCGAGGAGGGGGAGGAGAGGGGAGGGGGAGGAGGGGGAGTCTCTGCCGACGCTGCCACCCGTCGCCGTCGGGCCCGCCCCACCCGCCCGCCGCCAGTAGAAGCCGAGGAGGGGAGGAGAGGGGAAGGGGAGAAGATAAGGAAGAGAAGGGGGAAGAAAAATAATGGACGCACGCGCACAGCTCTTTCTCTACCATGATCTTTCTTTTCAATCTTTAGTCCGATTGTTATACCAATTGAGAGTAAAGTGTTGATCTTTAATCCTGGTTGGTAACACCAACCGGGACTAAAGATGGTTGGTGGCTTGACACATACATGACAGCAATCGAACCAGGACTAAAAATTATCTTTAGCCCTGATTGGTGTTACCAACCAAGACTAAAGATCATAAAGTGCCGTTGGGCTTTTGAACCGGGGCTAAAGATATTATTTAGTCCTGGTTTCTATTTGAACTAGGACAAATGTGAATTTTGCTATCTGGCAAAGATCAGTTCTCTATGAGTGTATAAAAAATATGCTACATAAATATTTTGTAATAATTAAATATAAATATTAAATTCTTATGTCATGTCAAAACATAAATTCCTTCATAAATTATATCACACAAACTCATAAATATAATAGTCTTATATAACAAATTTTTACACTCCAACAATTAATAAACCCTATATTCTTCATGCAGAAGGCAAACTAGAATTTTTAATAGGAATTTATCAGTCAACTAATGTCTAATTGCAATGTATGGAAATGATCCAAATTAAACTTTGAGGGTAGGGATGCGTAAGGATTGGGCCGAGTATATTGTTGGAGGGACATTGGTAATTTTCTCTATGATTTAAGCGAGAACTTAGCAATTGAAAACCAATCATACATTGTTATGCTGTTGCTCAATCTATACTATAAAGTTACAACTCACTACATCCTAACACTCACCATGCAAAGATGACACATCATCGTCCATTAGCAATTATTACATTTTAGTCCTTATGCAAACATGCTATATCGTCTATATTTTATTATATTTTAAATCTTTAAAATACAAGCTTGTTATAATTATCTCACATAATTTATATAATATTTCAACATACATCTCTCCACCATTTTCTACAATATCCTATATACATTATACATCATCGCCACTTAGTTTATGTTTTCTATCTTCTCTCATTAAACCACATCACCTCAATTGTTTCAGTCATTTAGATGATTAATCTATAGTCCAAATTATTTTCCTCATTTTTCTTCTCCCATGAATCCGTATCACCTTACTTTTACTTTTTTTATTATCAATCTATATAGTATATATTTAAATTATCATAAACCACATCAACTTAAATGGTTTATAGCATTTTCCAATGATCGACAAAAATACAAATTATATAAGCTTACATAATCTAAATATATTACACGTTATATTTACTATTATCATACTAAACTTTCGATAAAGATACTAGAAAGTATACTTCAGATAACACCATTAAAATATAGCCTAACTGGCTGCTAGAGGCAAAGAAGAAAATGCAAGGGTTGGTAAGAACAATAAGGTTGGTTCCTTAGCTTGGCCCAGTTAAGAGAGATATTTTCAGCACACGTAAAACAAGAAAACTCATTAGCACATGATTAGTTAAGTATTATTTATTATAAATTTAAAAAATAGATTTATATGATTTTTTAAACAACTTGTACATAGAACTTTTTATCAAAGCGACCATTTAGCAATTTAAAAAGCATGCTAACAGAAAACCATAAAGTTAAAAGTTTGGAGTTAAGAAATAAGAACTGGGTCGTGCCCAATTTAAACTCCCTCTTTTTTCATGCACACGTTTGCGAAACTGTTAAACGATGTGGTTTTTTTGCAAAAAAAAAGTTATATAAAATAGTTGTTTTAAAAATCATTTTAATCATTTTTAAGTTTTTTATAGCTAATAATTAATTAATCATATGTTAATTCATTATTTTGTTTTGCGTGTGGAAGGGAGAGGCCTCCAAAAGAACGCAGCCTAAAAAGAAAGGATTTTTCACAGGCTCTGGGACTTGTAGGCCATATAGCCTGATGATTGCAAGCACTAATTCTCTATGAATAAGTATATTATGTGTCCCTTCACTCTTACCTTGATCGAATCATATCAACTTCAAAACTAGGTATGACATATGTTCCAACTTACCGATGCAAATCGATTCCTTCAAATGTTGGGAAGCTGTTTTTATTAGTGGGCAAGTTGACCACGGTAAAACCTGGTGAATATATTCTCATTAGTATTTTAAATCTGGCCCAATATATGCTGGCCAGCTTAGGGCTTAGCCCAAAGATGGGTTTGCAGGTCAAATCTCATTGCCCAATATGACGGTATTTTTTTTTCTAGATAGTTGTATTATCGTTACATCATCTACACACTGCACATATATAACTGCTATTCGGCAGAAACATATGGAACCGTTGCTAGGAGGCCGTGTCAATTTGTACACATGTATCAACCGCAACGCAATAGTCCTGCTTGGTAAATAGCCTGGGCCGAAACTGGTATAAAAGGACAACTTAATTTTGTGAAATTACGTACATAAATTAAACTATAGAATCGGCGTACGTAAAATAATGATTCGAATCGGCGTTATCATAGCTTGACATAATTTGGAAACTCTTGCGTACATACGGAACTTCCATGCGATTATTCACGTTACTATCGCTGGTGGAGAAAACCATCTTTGGTCGATCGGCCGAAATACACAATATTGCCGGATCCATTAAAAACCAGGACTAAAGATGATCTTATGATCTTTAGTCCCGCTTGGTGGATAACTAAAGATCATCTTTAATCCTGATTCTAAAGATGGCAGACGTTGTCAGGCCCTCGGGATCTTTAGTCCCTATTGGTGTTACCAACCGAGACTAAAGATCCTAACTTTAGTCCCGGTTGGTGTTACCAATCGGGGCTACAAATCCGGACTAAAGATCCCGGCAATCTTTAGCTCCCGGTTGGTGTGGACTAAAAATTCCCCCTTTATATATGTCTTCTTCCTCCTCCAGCCCGAGCAAGCTTCAAAATTTCTCAAAGAAAGAGGGGAGGTCATGTCAAAATTTTTTGTGAAATTTTTTTAGTGATTATGTACAAATCGGAGGTGTCGAAAAGGTTAGTAACTTCATCCTCCAATGTTTTTTGTTGTTATATTACTTTTGGAGCTATATTTCACACATTTTTTTTTGTCTCCAAAACTTTGTTGTAAGTTGATGAGAGAGAAAATTTGTGTGGAGAAGAAGAATATATAGAAATTTTGTTTGTTTACTTAAAAAGTTTAAACAAACTAAATTTGTTTGTTTAAAATATGATGAAAATTAATCTTAAAAAATAGAAAACAAACTAAATTGAAAATTAAGAGAAGTACAACATTAATATTAGTTTAAATCTTCAAAAATTGTTAATAAGAATTGTTTGTTGGATTATTTTATAAATATTAATTGTATCAGTAATGATATGTCATTATTGTATGCTTGTCGAAAGAGTTTTTAATTATGTTATCATTATTGTTTGACTGTTATTATTGTACGAAAATTTATTTATGTACGATTTTTTTCATTTCATATAGATGTATCGGCGATGGATGTACGCTGATCAGTGATCCAAAGAGTTTATTGACGGCGTGCATTATTTTTTGAGAGTGGCCGAAGCTAACAAGCGTAACGGTTTTATTTGTTGTCCACGCAATAAGTGTAAGAACCAGAAGGAGTATTCTGCATCTAGGACTATTCATTTCCACTTGTTTGAGTCGGGGTTCATGCCAAGCTAAACATCCCACGGTGAGCAAGGGGTTGAAATGGAAGAAGATGAAGCAGAGGACGAGAACATTCCCGACTGGGCTCAGTACGCTAGATTTGAAGGAAATCAAACGGGCGAGGTGGACAGGGATGCTGGCGATAACGACGCTGCGGATGATCTTGGTCAGATGTTGTAGGACGCAAAGGAGGATTGTGAAAGTAAAAAGGAGGCCCAAAATTGGAGCGGATGCTAGAGGACCACAGAACGTCGTTGTACCCAGGCTGCGAGCAGCGGCACAAAAAGTTGGATACCACTCTGGAGTTCTTGCAATGGAGGCAAAAAATGGTGTTAGTGACAAGGCATTTGGCGATTTATTGAAACTCGTCAAGAACATTCTTCCGGAGGAAAACAAATTGCCCGAGACAACGTATGAGGCTAAGAAGATAGTCTGCCCTCTAGGACTGGAAGTTCAGAAGATTCACACATGTCCAAATGATTGTATCCTATATCGCGGTGAGGAGTATGAGAACCTATAAGCATACCCTGTTTGTAAAGCACTACGATACAAGATTAGATGAGAGGATCCAAGTGAAGTTGACGAGCAGCCAACAAAGAAGAGAATTCCTGCTAAGGTGATGTGGTATTTCCCTATAATACCACGGCTAAGGCATTTGTTCAGGAGCAAGGGGAATGTTAGAATGATGCGTTGGCACGCTGAAGAACGTCAACAGGACGGGATGATGAGACACCCCGCCGATGGTTCCCAGTGGCAAAACATCGACAGAAAATTTAAAGACTTTGGAAAGGACGCACGAAACATACGGTTTGGTTTAAATACGGATGGCATGAATCCTTTTGGAGAGATGAGCAGCGGCCATAGCACTTGGCCCGTTACGATGTCTATCTACAACCTCCCCCCTTGGCTATGCATGAAGAGGAAGTACATAATGATTCCGATTATTATTCAAGGCCCCAAGCAACCTGGTAACGACATCAATGTGTACCTAAGACCACTGGTCGAAGATCTTAAACTTTTGTGGAAGAAGGAAGGTGTCCCCGTGTGGGACGAGGACAAACAAGAGGAGTTTAACCTACGAGTGCTGCTGTTCCTAACCATCAACGATTGGCCTGCACTTAGCAACCTATCCGGGCAGTCCAACAAGGGGTACAAGGCTTGCACTCACTGTATGGATGAAACAGAAAGTATGTATCTTAAGCACTGTATGAAGGTTGTGTACATGGGTCATCATCGATTCCTTGCTGCAAACCACCCAGTACGGAAGAAAGGCAAGCACTTTGAACATAAGGCGGACCACCGTACGAAGCCTAAACATCGCAGCGGGAAAACAATGTTTGCTATGGTGAAAGATCTTAAAGTAGTGTTTGGAAAGGGGCCTGGCAGCCAGCCTATAGAGAGCGAAGATGGTCACACGGCGATGTGGAAAAAGAACTCTATATTTTGGGAGTTACCCTATTGGGAATTCTTGGACGTCCGCCACGCAATCAACGTGATGCACCTCACTAAGAATCTTTGCGTAAACCTTCTTGGCTTCCTAGGTGTATATGGAAAGTCGAAAGATACACTGGAAACACTTAATGATCTGAAACATATGGAACAACACGACGACCTTCACCCGGAACCAAAGGTGAAAGGAAGCCATTACTTGAGTCCAGCCAGCTACAATCTTAGCAAGGTAGAGAAGGAAAGTATGTTTGAATGCTTGGAGAGCATCAAGGTACCGTCTGGATACTCCACGAATATAAAGCGAATAATAAGCACGAAGGAGAAGAAGTTCACAAACCTAAAGTACTTTCATAAACGCAATAAGGGGTATCCTCCCAGACAATATCCGGACAACAATAACAAAGCTGTGCTTTCATGAACGCAATTTCGCAGAAGGTCATCGATCCGGATAGATTAGAAGCCCTTCAGAATGATGTGGTGCAATGTCTTGTCAGCTTTGAGTTGATATTTTTCCACCTTCATTTTTAATATAATGACGTATCTGCTTTGTCACCTTGTCAAAGAGATCGGTATTCTCGAGTCTGTGTACCTACACAACATGTTTCCTTTCGAGAGGTACATGGGGGTTCTGAAGAAGTATGTTCGTAACCGTGCTCGTCCAAAGGCAAGCATCGCCAAGTTGTATGGAACAGAGGAAGTCATTGAATTCTGCGTAGAATTTATTGAAGACCTTCGCCCAATCGGGGTACCTGAATCATGCCATGAAGGGAGACTACGGGGAAAGAGGACTCTCGGAAGGAAAGCAATAATGACGGTAGACAACAATTTATTCCATAAAGCCCATTTCATAGTTCTGCAACAATCTTCATTGCTGGCTCCTTACATCGAGGTGCACTTGGCTCTAGTTCGCGCCAGAAACATCGGTAAGTCCGATGCATGGATTACATGGCATCACATTGATACTTTCCCCGCATGGCTGCGACAATATCTCATGGGTAACGAGACGATTAACCAACAACTGGCCTTCTTAGCGAGGGGACCATCTGGCTCGATCGCGACATTCCAGGGATATGAGATCAATGGGTACACATTCTACACGAGAGCCCAAGACATGAAGAGCACGAACCAGAACAGTGTTGTTCGTATCAATGCCATGGGACACGATGGTACAATTGGCACGTATTACGGTGCCATCGAGAACATATGGGAACTTGACTATGGACCTCTCAAGGTCCCTCTGTTCCGGTGCCAATGGGTTAGGTTGACTGGTGGAGGCGTAACGATTGATGACAGTGGGATGACAACGGTTGACCTTAACAAGGTTGGATACTCGAACGAATCTTTTGTCCTTGCCAATGATGTAACACAAGTTTTTTACGTGAAGGACATGTCTAGCAAAGGAAAGAAGGGCAAAGGGACTGACGAGCCGAAGCGCCACATAGTTCTCCCAGGCAAAAGAAAAATCGTCGGAGTAGAGGACAAGACTGACGAAGATTACGTTCAGTTTGATAGGCAACCCCCTTTCACGGTGACGATTGACCCTAGCATCCTCCTATCAAATGAAGATACTCCTTACTCACGTATCAATCACAAGGAAGGAACAATAGTGAGGAGAAAGTACGTGCGGTCAACCGTCACCGCCGATGTATTGCCGTAATTGTTGTGTACACGATGTAAACTATTTTGGATGTATTGAATATCCATATAAATCAATTGTTGTATGGCATATGTTAATTATGTATGATTATTAGAATTTTTAACAAATTTAAATCATGCATATGCTAGTTATATATGACAATTAGAATTTTTAAAAGTTTTAAATCATGCATGTGGTATTTACATATGTTAACTAGAATTTTTACAATTTTAAATCATGCATATGCTAATTATATATGATTATTAGAATTATTTTTAATAATTTTGAATCATGCATGTGGTATTTACATATGTTAATTAGAATTTTAACAATTTAATATCATGCATATGCTAATTATATATGATTATTAGAATTTTTAACAATTTTAAATCATTCATGTGCTTATTATATATTATCCATTTAATTTACTACAGACAACAATAATTTTTCGAAGGTTTTGTTATTAATTTTTCGACTTTAAATAATTTTAATATATTATTTACTATTTTAGAAACACATACGTAATCAAATTCAATATTCACTGCTATTATATGTAGTCCCGGTTCTTAACCCTAACCGGGTTTAAAAAGAATTTGGAAATAGCAGGAAAATATCTTTAGTACCGGTTGGTGAGAACAACCGGGACTAAAGATATCTTTATTCCCGGTTCGTAAGAACAACCAGGACTAACGATTTAGTCCCGGTTTTTCTTACCAACCGAGACTAAAGATCTAGAGGTATATATATTCCCGAGGCGCCCTCGTCTTCTCCACCAACACTTAGAAGTTTTTTCTCCGATCTTGGCTTCTCCTTCGCAGCCACTACCTAGGGCACCCCCACGCCGACGCTGCCGTCGTCTCTCGCCGTTGTCTCGCTGTCGTCGTCGCCGCCGCCGCCGCCGCCGACGTCGACGCGGCTGACCCCGACTCCTCCTCCCGCCGATGCCGACCCCGACGTCGCCGCAGCCGCCACCGCCGACGACGTAATGTCCACGCGGCTGCCACTGCCGACGACACCGACGCCACTGCCACACCGCCACCCCCGCCTTGCCACGCAGCCGCGACAACACGCCGCCGTGCCCCGCCGCTGCTCCGCTGCCGCCCCGTCAATGCCGAACGTGAACGAGACGTGAACGAACATGAACGAAACGCGAACGAACGTGAACGAACGCGAACTTAACGTGAACGAACGTGAATGAAACGTGAACGAACGCGAACGAACCTGAAAGAACGTGAACGAACGTAAATGAACGTGAATGAACGTGAACGAACGTGAAGGAAACATGAACGAAACGTGAACGAACATGAATAAAACGTGAAAGAAACGTGTGAACGAACATGAAGGCACTTGAACTAAAAGTGTGAACGAACGCGAACGAAACATGTACAAACGAGATAATTAAACAATTATTAAACTTAGCATATATATATATGATTATATATACTTGAAAACGTGAAATACAATATATGTTCCTTTGCGTTTAGACTAATACATTTTTTTG
The DNA here is from genome assembly GCA_000338895.3 of Oryza meridionalis. Taxonomy (NCBI): domain Eukaryota; kingdom Viridiplantae; phylum Streptophyta; class Magnoliopsida; order Poales; family Poaceae; genus Oryza; species Oryza meridionalis. The sequence goes on along the minus strand of CM002535.2, from coordinate 8,461,828 downwards.
CATGTTGCAAAAAAGACGTCGTCGTCGTCCCTCAAGCCGAAGTGGTAGCTAGCCCTCGAAGGAATTTGCGCAGGCAAGTGATGTAAATATATGATTGTTAGAGATTTAATATAAGATTATTAGATTTTTAATATAAGATTACTAGATTATTAGACTTAGCATATGTGAGTGTTAGAGATTATTAGATTATTAGACTTAGCATATGTGAGTGTTAGAGATTGTTAGAGATTTAATATAAGATTATTAGATTATTAGACTTAGCATATGTGAGTGTTTGACTTAGCATTGTGTCCGTCGATGAGATCACTCAGCAGACACCATGTGAGCTGCATATTCCCTTCAAGAAATTATCAATCAAGGTATGCTCGTAGTTTTATGATTTTTGACTTTTACATTCCGCAAGTTGCTGCTTAGGTTGATTACTGATAGATAACCTCTCATCACGTGAAGGTGGCGTCGGGAATGGCCATCCCAACGGACCCTTCAGGGACTTACAACTACAAGCCAATTCCAGCAGGATACTCGAGGGTCGAAGTTGAGTTGGTGGAAGCTGCGTATGGGGACCTCGAGTTGGACTACCCTAGAGGAGACGGTGAGACGCATCTACGAGACACAAGCCACGCCATTATACTATGGCGCAAGCGGTACATCATCCTCCCTGGGCGACAAGCGGCGTCTCGTGCACCATCTCCTCCGGCTCCGCCATCTCCTCCTCAGGCTCCTGCACCGTCTTCTCCTCAGGCTCCTGCATCGACTCCTCCTCAGGCTCCTCCTACTCAAGCTTCTGCACTGACTCCTCCTTAGGCTCCTGCGCCGACTCCTCCTCAAGCTCCTCGTCCGGCACCTTCCAAGTCAAGGTCTCACCAAGCTCCACCGCCTGCCTGCACAAGGGCAACGAAGAAGGCGAAAGTTGACGCCGCTGAAAACAAGGAGCCAGCGTACGATTGCATGCAAGAGGAGCTTGACGCTTATGCGGCAGCAATAGTCAAGAGGCAATTGAAGCCTCGGAGTCCAGAAAAGAAGATTTCTATAGACTCGAGTGCCAGGAACTTCTTTAGGGGTATGTCTGCACCTGCCAAGGAGGCCATAAAGCTAACGGACTATGAGAGAACACTTAAGAAAGCATATTATGGAAAGTCCAAACCAGTCCCTCAGGTTGGAGAGCAACCAAAACAGGAGGTCGAGCCGTTGGTGACCGTTGAAGAATTAGGAATAAAAGAATTTATTTCTAACACTGGGCTAACTATGGATCAATTGCTACGAGGCGCATCAATCCCAAAGGCGGAAGTGAAATACAAGTACGAACTCGGTAAACCGCATGTCAAGCCTGAGCAGCTGCAGTCCCTACCGACACAGATGTACAAATTCCATCAACTGTACATGGAAATGAGCGCCACCGGTAGAGAGATGATCGGAGCGAGGATCAGGGACACGGACTTCTTGCAAGGAGAAGATATTCTCTGGATCAATTTCAAGGGTATCTACGAACTATACCAGCTGGACGCCCTCGACGTCTCTATTATGAGTTGTTGGATTTTGTAAGTATCGTTCAGTTAGATTTCTTATTACGTTTCCTTTAATTAATTAGGTCCTTGTATATAAGTACACCATATATAATATATACTTCCTTTTATCGTTGTAGAATGGAGATTCAAAGGGCCCGACGGTGGGGGGTTTTCGATACTAGATTCATCGACCCTCGGAAAGTAAACGTCGCAATGATCGACAAGTATCCGCAAGCCACAGAGGACAATCTCGTCCATCTCCTGAAGGTGCAGCATTACAAGACGTTCATACTATTGTTGTACAACACACAGTTAGTTTTTACTGTCTTCCTACCAAATTTCATTCCCGTATGTACATGCTAAATGTTTCATATGTCATGCATCCGACGCACATTACAGATTCCACTGGGTCCTTTTACTCTTCGACTTGGAGGCCTGCGCAGTCAATGTATATGACTCAATGGATAAAAAAGAGTCTACGTTTGACCAGGTTTTTGAACTTATAGACAGGTAATGTCATAAGTTCCAATGTTATTACGAATTTTGATATAATTAATTGCTACTACGAATCATAGCTTTAAACTCCATGTAGGGCTTGGTATCGGTTCCGTCATTTCGTCCGCGGCAATTGGAAAGAAAAATTTAGGCGGAAGTTTAAATTTCCTTTGAGTCTACATTTAAATTTAGGCGGAACTCTACATTTATATTGAACCTCCAATTCAAATACAAGTGTATATTAATTAGATCTCTCGCCATTTGTCATGTATATATAGTACGCAAAGCAAGACCAGGGAACTAACTTGTGCGGCTACTACGTGTGCGACAAGAGAGCTCGATGCACGTACAAATAAATTCAAAATTACATTGCGTACGTATCGATTTGTTGTTTACTAATTAATTTCATACATTCATAGGTTATTCGTGTGAGGGATAACCTCACACACAAGGAATTTATTGCGGCGGTTCAAGAACAACTCATGGGATTCATTAACGAACAAGTCCTTGATACCGAGGGTGAATTCTACTACGACGGAAATACAATTCATAAGTCGTTAGCTTCTGAGATAACGACTACTACGTCGAAGTCGTAGCTAGCTAGGACATAATGAATTGTAATTAATACATGTCTATTTTTCTATATGTACACATTTACTGTAGCGTAAATATATATTTTGGTCATATATGCACATAAAATGTTAAGTGCTTTAATATATACATATGCATTTGCATACATATATATTATGCATGTATATGTATTGAAACATATATAAATATAATATATATATGTATATATAGACTAAAGATGGCTCAGCCGGCCACGTGGCTGAGCCATCTTTAGTCTCGGTTGGTGTTACCAATCGGGACTAAAGATAGCGATCTTTAGCCCCAGATTGGTAGTCCCGGTTTGAAAACCGGGACTATAGGGGGGTTATGAACCGGAACTAATAAGGGTTTCTCCACCAGTGTATATATATACAGAATTGCTAAAACTTTGTCGACAGAAAATCCTACCTCAAATCATGCAAAATTTGGATCACTGGATGTGCTTCACGATTCGTGCTTTTCTTCTCCAACTCCGGCGACCACCTCTTCTTCTTCGGCGCCGGCGAACCTAAACTCCGGTAGAGGGCCGACAAATTAGGGTCCCGGGGTGGGGTGGGGTGGGATGGGGGTGGGATGGGAGGGGGTGGGGGAAGAGGGGGGAGTTCGCCGGCTTTAGAGGGATGGCCGTGGGAGGCGATAGCCCGGCGGTGGGTACCGGATCGGGCGGGCAACGAGGCGGCGACGGCGCCGCCAAAGCCGTGGGGCTAGAGGACGGCGGTGGGCCGGTGTAGGCGGCAGGGGCAAAGAGTAAAGAGTGGTGGGAGGAGGCAGCTGGTGGTGTTGGCCCGCCGCCGGCGACGGGGAAGACGACAGACAGCTTGCCGCCGCCGGCTTGAGGCAAAGGAGAGGAAAGGGAGGGGAAGGGGGCCGGCCGGGGCGGCCTCGCCGGTGCCGTTGACACTAGTCGGCCAGCCGACGAGGCCGGGCGGCGGCGCGCTGCGGCGGCGGTGGCAGAGGCGGGGGGCAAGCGCTGAGGAGCGGCGGCGCATGAGGAATCGGGGGAGGAGAGAGGATTTTTAGGGTTTGGTTGCTTGCACGAATCTTAAAGCAATCGGGTGGTCCAAAATTTGCAAGATTTGTGAGGGTGTTTTCTGTCAAATGATCTATAGACAGAACCATATATATATATATATATATAATCGATCTACTCCTTCTGCCTCCCTCCCAAAAAAAAATCAAACCTTATATTATTCGATTATTCACGTTACTATGATCATGTATGCGAGGGAGTATGTATGTAGTACAAATGTAGTTATATTTGGAAGCTAGCTAGCCCTTACTCTTAATTCCTTCTTATGAAAATAAGATTGTTGGGTTGTACATATATATAGCCCTAGCTTAATTAGTTCTGAATATTTAGAATGACAGACCCTGTAAAATCAAAGGTGTTTTTGATTATTATTCTGTGATGAACAATTGGGCATTGGAGATTATTGGTTTTGTTATTTGGAATTTATTCACGAAGTGGTTTTGGAAATGATTGGATTTCACAGGTGATCACAGGATTCGTCATTTTATGTGACCGGTCAGACCGGGCTCTGGTAGCCGGTCAAACCGGCGTGTAATGCGCGGTCAGACCGAGGCAGCCCGCGGTCTGACCGGCCGACACTGTGTCGGTTTCGGTTTCGAGTTGTTTATTTGGATATCCGTGATTATTTCATGATTATGACTTCTAGATGGATACTATACGTATGTAATACTATTGTTTGCTGCTAATGAGTCAAGTTAGAGATAGCTTAGTCTCGGAATATGATTCTTTGTTTATTCCATATGTAGGTGACTCGATGTCTCGGAGAGTATTTGCGGTGATGGACCGGGAGTCGGCTTGGGGATAAGACGACGTCCGTGGTGGTCAGAGATCATGCGGGATACTTAGGCTAGAGTTGATGCACGTGGTTGATGGAGATTCCATATGGCATACGATGGAGGTATTGTGTGCGTATGGGATGCGGAGTCGAATTTGAAAGGAGTCCAAATTTGGTACGATTGGTTATATTTGGAGAAAAGTTTCTCATGCTTATGTGATTCCTGAAGCTATTAATACTGCTGCTGAAAAAACTGCTTTTGAACAAAATTGCAAAGCTCGCAACATTCTTTTGAGTGGTATTTCTCATTCGGATTATGATCGTGTTGCTCATCTTCAAACTGCTCATGAGATTTGGGTTGCTTTGAGTAATTTTCATCAAGGAACAAATAGCATTAAAGAGCTTCGTCGTGATCTTTTCAAAAAGGAGTATATTAAATTTGAGATGAAACCTAGAGAAGCTTTGGATGACTATCTTTCTCGGTTTAATAAAATTTTGAGTGATCTTAGATCTGTTAATTCTTCTTATGATGCTAATTATCCACAATCTGAGATTTCTCGCCACTTTTTGAATGGTCTTGACATGTCTATTTGGGAGATGAAAGTTACATCTATTCAGGAGTCAGTTAACATGTCTACTTTGACTTTGGATTCACTTTATACAAAATTGAAAACACATGAGATAAATGTTCTTTCTCGAAAAGTTGATTCTAAGTCGAATGCTTTGATTTCTTGTTCTTCCTCTTTGGAGGTTGATGCTTCTTCATCTAAGTCTTCTTTTCTTGCTGTTTTTAATGCCACATCCGATGATCAACTCGAACAAATCGAGGAGGAGGATTTGGCTTTGGTTGCTAACAGAATTGCTCGAGCTATGAATAATGCCAAATCGTTGCTTTGAATGTGGTTCAATTGATCATCTTCGTTCGCATTGTCCTAAGCTTGGGAGAGGCAAAAGAGAAGACAAAGATGGTGAGAAGACCAACAACAACAAGCCCAACAACAACAAGCCAAAGGGTTCATACCAAGGGAGGAAGATGGAGAATCTTAGGAAGGCTTTTCAACAAGTTTGCGCCACCTTCGAGCCACTTAGTGATGTAGATGGTGAAAGTGGAGACGATGATAAGGGAAAGAACGTATCTGATGTTTGCATCATGACGCGTCGTGAATCTGATACAGAGTATGAAGATAATGAGGTGAGTGCTTTTGAGGAGGCTATTAATATGTTGAGTGCAAAAAATAAGTGTGAGAAGATGTATAGAAAACAGGAATTTATCATTGAATCTCTTAAATCTGAAATTGATAGGTTAAAATCTCTTATTCCTAATGATGATGATTGTGAAAATTGTGAGGTTTTAATGAATGAGATTTCAAAAATTAGAGATGTTAATGCTGCACATGATTTGAAAAATATCAAATTGCTTTTCATGCTAGTTTGATATTTAACATGATTTCTGCTAAAAAGTTAAAACAACCTCATGATGTTTTGGATTGCTCAACATGTAATTTGAATAAGATGAAACTAAAAGATGCTTTAGGTCGTGCTGAGTAAATGGAAAATGTTGTGAAAAGCAAAGCTGTCATGGTAGATTGTGAAAATTGTGCTAATTTGGAAAAAGAGGTTTCTTATTTGAAAAATTCTTTGCAAAGAATTTCTGATGGTAAAAAGAACCTCAACATGATTTTGGATCAATCAAAGGTTAGCACACATAACAGTGGTTTAGGTTTTAATCCTTATGCTCATAATTCTAGACATCCTCCTGTTGTGTTAGGTGTTGGTGCTAGAAGTGGTGAGATTTTGGTTAAACCTGATACTAGCAAAATTGTGTTTAAATCTGCTGGTATCATGTCTACTATGAATGCATCTTCTTCAAAATCCAATGTTGTGCATGCCAAATCTCCTGTTACTGCTTGTGTTGCTAAAAATTCTAATGCTTCCAATGTGTCTAATCATCGTGAAAAATATACTTGTTCTTTTTGTGGAAAAGATGGACATATTGTTGGTTTTTGTTTCAGATTAGCTCATAAACAGAAAAAGGAGAGAGAGATTGCTTTTGCAAAATCAAAGTGGCAAAAATCAGGTTTTCCCTCGAGGAAACCGGTCAGACCGCAGTGGGTCCCGCGGTCAGACCGGCGACCGGTCAGACCGGCTGAACCGCCTCGGTCAGACCGACCATCAGACCGGCCCCCGGTCAAACTGGCCACTGTACCTCGGTCAGACCGGCCTCGGAGGAATTTTTTTGAAAATTCTAAAATTGATTTTGCACGTGGATATATGCCTATTGGATCTTCTAGTCGTGTCTCAGTACTGGATTCCTAAATTTTTATTATCATCTAACCCCAGTACTGAGGCTTCGACTTCTGCTTGTGTGTAGGCTTTGGTGGCAAGGAAGGAGAACGTGTGGATAGTTGATTCCGGTTGTTCGCGGCACATGACCGGTGATAAAAATTGGTTCTCCTCCCTAAAGAAGGCATCTAAGATTGAATCGATTATCTTTGGTGATGCTGCTACGAGTGCTGTTCTCGCTACAGGTTTGGTTAAGGTAAATGAAAATTTTGAATTAAAGAATGTAGCTTTGGTTGAGGACTTAAAGTACAATTTGCTTTCAGTTTCACAAATTGTTGATGAAAATTTTTAGGTTCACTTTAAGAAAACTGGAAGTAAAGTTTTTGATTATTGTGGTGATTCAGTGTTGAATATTTCTCGTTATGGAAGAGTGTTTAAAGCTGATTTTGAAAATCCTATTTCACCTGTGATAACATGTTTGGTTGCTAAGTTTGATAAAGATGTGATGTTTTAGCATCGTAGACTTGGACATCTTGGTTCTGATCATCTCACTAGGTTAAGTGGTTTGGATCTTGTTCGTGGTTTGCCTAAACTTAAGAAAGATCTTGATTTGGTTTGTACACCGTGTCGTCATGCTAAGATGGTTTCTACTTCACATGCTCCTATTGTTTCTGTGATGACAGATGCACCGGGACAGCTATTACATATGGACATTGTTGGTCCAGCTAGAGTGCAATCTGTTGGAGGAAAGTGGTATGTGTTGGTTATTGTTGACAATTTTTCTCGATATTCTTGGGTTTTCTTTATGGCAACTAAGGACGAAGCTTTTCAACACTTTCGTGGTTTGTTTCTTCGATTGGATCTTGAATTTCCTGGTTCTTTGAAAAGAATTCGAAGTGATAATGGTGGTGAGTTTAAAAATGCTTCATTTGAACAATTTTGTAATGAAAGAGGTCTTGAACATGAATTTTCTTCTCCTCGTGTTCCTCAACAAAACGGTGTTGTTGAAAGGAAAAATCGTCTTTTAGTTGAGATGGCTAGAACGATGTTGGATGAGTATAAAACTCCTAGAAAATTTTGGGCTGAGGCGATTAACACTACATGTTATATTTCAAATCGAGTTTTCCTGAGATCTAAACTTGGAAAAACTTCTTATGAATTTCGATTTGGACATCAACCCAAAGTTTCACATTTGCGTGTTTTTGGTTGCAAGTGCTTTGTCTTGAAATCTGGAAATTTGGATAAGTTTGAGGCACGTTCTACCGATGGATTGTTTCTTGGTTACCCCGCACATACTCGTGGCTATCGTGTACTTATTTCGGGGACTAATAAAATCTTGGAGACTTGCGAAGTTTCTTTTGATGAGGTTAGTCCAGGTACTAGACCCGTTATTGCAGGCACATTGTCACATGTTTAGGGGGAGGATGGTCGTATTTTTGAAGACGAGAGCGACAACGACAACTACGACGACGAGGTCGGCTCGGCCGGTCAGACCGGGCACCAGGCCGGTCAGACCGCCGGCACACCTCCGGTCAGACCACCTCATGAGGAGCAGTCAGACCGGCTAGGGTCATCAGGTTCCGAAGTTGCTGCTCCTTTGCACATTCAACGATGACATCCGCCGGAACAAATCATTGGTAATATAGATGAGCGGACTACAAGGTCTAAGGTAACGACTCATGCTGTTTGTGCAAATTCAGCATTTGTTGCTTCTTTTGAACCCAAAGATGTGTCATATTCATTAACTAATGAATCGTGGATTAACGCCATGCATGAAGAACTTGAAAATTTTGAGAGAAACAAAGTTTGGACTTTAGTTGAACCACCTTCTGAACATAATATTATTGGAACCAAGTGGGTTTTCAAAAATAAACTAAATGAGGATGGTTTGATTGTGAGAAATAAAACTAGACTTGTTGCTCAAGGTTTTACTCAAGTTGAGGGTTTGGATTTTGATGAAACTTTTGCTCCTGTTGCTAGAATTGAGGCAATTAGACTTTTGTTGGCTTTTGCTGCTTCAAAAGGTTTTAAATTGTATCAAATGGATGTGAAAAGCGCTTTTCTAAATGGTTTTATACAGGAGGAAGTTTATGTCAAACAACCACCAGGTTTTAAAAATCCTGATTTTCCCAACCATGTTTTTAAATTGACTAAAGCTTTGTATGGTTTGAAACAAGCTCCTAGGGCATGGTATGATAGACTTAAGAATTTTTTGCTTGCGAAAGGTTTTACAATGTGAAAGGTTGACAAAACGCTTTTTGTTCTTAAGCATGGTGATAATCAACTGTTCGTTCAGATTTATGTAGATGATACCATCTTTGGTTGTTCGACTCACGCTTTGGTTGTAGATTTTGCTGAGACTATGCGCAGGGAATTTGAGATGAGCATGATGGGTGAGTTATCGTACTTTTTGGGATTGCAAATTAAGCAAACACCTCAAGGTACTTTTGTGCATCAAACGAAGTATACGAAGGATCTTTTGAGACGGTTCAAGATGGAGAATTGCAAGCCAATTTCAACACCAATTGGTTCTACAGCTGTGTTGGATCCTGATGAAGATTGTGAAGCTGTTGATCAAAAGGAATATAGGAATATGATTGGATCTTTGTTGTATCTAACTGCTTCTGAGCCAGACATACAATTTGCTGTGTGTTTGTGTGCACTCATTCAAGCTTCTCCTCGTGCTTCATATCGTCAAGCGGTCAAGCGAATAATAAGGTATTTGAATCATACACTTGAGTTTGGAATTTGGTATTCCACTTCATCTTCTATATGCTTAAGTGGATATTCAGATGCTGATTTTGGAGGTTGTAGAATTGATAGGAAAAGTACTAGTGGAACATGTTATTTTCTTGGTACATCATTGATTGCAAGGTCTTCTAGGAAACAATCTAGTGTTACTCAATCAATTGCTGAATCTGAATATGTTGCTGCTGCTAGTTGTTGTTCACAGATTCTTTGGCTTTTATCTACTTTTAGAGATTATGGTCTTACTTTTGAAAAAGTACCTCTCTTTTGTGATAATACAAGTGCTATCAATATTGCTAAGAATCCTGTTCAACACTCACGCACAAAGCACATTGATATTCATTTTCACTTTTTGAGAGATCATGTTGAGAAGGGAGATGTTGAATTGCAGTTTTTGGACACCAAGTTGCAAATTGCTGATATTTTCACTAAACCTTTGGATTCTAATCGCTTTGCTTTTCTTCGTGGTGAATTGGGCGTAATTCATCCTTTTGGCGTGGTTTGAGGGGGAGTTTGTACCTCATGGTTTTATCAAGCAATAATATGACAATGAGAAAAATTGAGAAAATAGAGCTTTGTTTATGCATATGGCATTTTCTTGTGCATGCTAGCAATACTTTGAAGGTTTATTTGTCTGTAGCATAGGTTGTATGTATTCTAGTTTTTCATGAGATTTAGATTTTGCTTTTAAGAGAGAGATGCATGACACTTAAATTCTACACTTGAATTAAGAAAATATGCAATGTCGATGCTAGGATATGGTTTGATCTATAAATGCTCTATATATATGCTTTATTGACTTGTTATTCCTCAAATAGCTTTAATTGCTCATTGTGAAAAAGAGAATAAAAATATGAAAAAAATGAATACCGAATCCTTGGAAACAGTCTTGATGACAAGGATGTATTCGATATGAGCAAAATAATGGGTATCGAATCTCTGGAAACAGTCTTGACGACAGGGACGTACGCAGAATAAAAGAGAAAAATATGAGCAAAAAGGCTCAAGAAAAAGAAAAAGTTCAAAAATTCTCTTGGTTATTTTGTGCTAAAGGTTATTTGAGAAAGAGTGATAAATGCAATAGGTATATGTGTTTAGAGTTTATTTTTCAACCTATGTGCTTGTTAAGATGTTGCATTATAAATCGCATGAAATCATGAATTTTGATTGTTGATTCAAGCTTAATTGTAAAATTTTTGGTTCACGATTATACTTTAATGCATGCTTGTTCTGTTATAGATGGGTTCATCTTCTTTTTATTATAACACATGACTTGATATGCTATATATATGCTAAGCTCTTGAACATTAATAAACATAATTTCTGTGCTTGATGAAATCATTTGTCAAAAGGGGGAGAAGTAATGTGAAAATTTTTGGATTTTTGGAGAAGCAAGGTGAATTTTTGGAGAGTGTTTGAGAAGAGCATGTTTTTGGTTCAATTGAGAATTTCTTTCTTTTTAAAAGTGGGAGAAGTTTTCTTTTGGATTTTTGAGCACGATGTGTACGTTTGTACGAAGTGTATTTTTTACCACTTTTGTTTTTATTTTTCCAAACACCAAAACATTTTTGATGGGTTTGCCAATGTGTTCATCAAGGGGGAGATTGTAAAATCAAAGGTGTTTTTTATTATTATTCTGTGATAAACAATTGGGCATTGGAGATTATTGGTTTTGTTATTTGGAATTTATTCACGAAGCGGTTTTGGAGATGATTGGATTTCACAGGTGATCGCAGGATTCATCATTTTATGTGACCAGTCAGACCGGGCTCTGGTAGCCGGTCAGACCGGCGTGTAATGCGCGGTCAGACCGGCGCAACCTACGGTCTAACCAGCCGACACTGTGTCGGTTTCGGTTTCAGGTTGTTTATTTGGATATCCGTGATTATTTCATGATTATGACTTCTAGATGGATACTATACGTATGTAATACTATTGTTTGCTGCTAATGAGTCAAGTTGGAGATAGTTTGGTCTCAGAATATGGTTTCTTTGTTTATTCCATGTGTAGGTGACTCGATGTCTCGCGAGAGTATTTGCGGTGATGGACCGGGAGTCGGCTTGGGGATAAGACGATGTCCGTGGTGGTCAGAGATCATGCGGGATACTTAGGCTAGAGTTGATGCATGTGGTTGATGGAGATTCCATATGGCATACGATAGAGTTATTGTGTGCATATGGGATGCGGAGTTGAATTTGGAAGGAGTCCAAATTTGGTATGATTGGTTATGTAAAGTTTCTTTCTTGTACTAGAGGGTTTCCTAAGGTGTTTATGACTCCTAGTATGAGTTTGGTTCGTGGTTTTAGGCTGCCTACCTCATGTATAAATAGAGGGGGAGTGTGAGGCTTCCTGGTATCGCTTTAGAGAGCAATTGAGTTGAGTTTTGAGTTAGGGTTTCGAGTTTAGTCCAAAGTTTTGTAAGGAGTGCTGTTGATGCACTTTGTAAACACAGAGAGAATCAATAAAGTCGTCATCTACTTTAAGAGTTCTTCGATTTGTGTTTCACCGGGTTTCGGCGGTTTAACCGGCAACTCACCGGCGGTTAGACCGGCGACATTGCGGCGGTCAGACCGGCAGGAGTACGGCGGTCAGACCAGCGGCGGCGACAGGCGTGGCGAGCAGCTTCGGCGGTCAGACCGGTTGATCTATACCGGTCAGACCGATGGCATCTGAGCGGTCAGACCGGCAGGACAACTTCGGTCAGACCGATCTCCGTCGATTTCGAGAGTAACTTTTATTTCCGTTAAAAGTTTTCGGTTTTTGGGTATACCAACGATTCACCCCCCCTCTGGTTGGCTTAATTCTTGTGATTCGATCCTATAGGTCTTTGTAGAGAGGGCGCCCAGGTCGCGAGAGAGGCTGTGTCTAGGTCGCAGTGGAGGCCGGAGGTGGCTTGGGCGCGTGCCGTGCGACGGGGGCGAGGGGTGACGAATCCGGAGGTCGGGGCGGCGATGGATGGAGGCGTCGCCACGGCGTCGATGGATGGAGGCGTTGAGGGCGGCGGCAGCGGGGTGGCGGCGTGGACGGGGCTGCGACGGGAGAGAGCGGGCGAGCGAGAGGAGCGCGGGGCGTTGCGGAGGAATAGATGCGGTCATGTGGAGAAAGAGGAAGTGGGTAACAAATGCGGAGGAGCGTGGACAATGCGGAGGATCGATCTGGATCGCTGGATACAGAGATCGTACGGGTAATATCACGCGTGTCTGTCAGGGTTAGAGTCACCGCCACCACTACGAAATTTTAAAGTAGTAGAGATAACTAATTAATCATATGTTAATTCATCGTTTTGTTTTACGTGTGGAGGGGAGAGGCCTCCAAAAAAAACACAGCCTAAAAAGAAAGGATTTTTCACAGGCTCTGGAACTTGTAGGCCATTTAGCCCGATGATTGCAAGCACTAATTCTCTATGATATGAATAAGTCTATTATGTGTCCCTTTACTCTTACCTTGATCGAATCATATCGACTTCAAAACTGGGTATAACATATGTTCCCCAACTTTAAAAACAAATGCAAATCGATTCATTCAACGGTTGGGAAGCTGTTTTTATTGGCGTGGCAAGTTGACCACGGTCAAACCTGGTGAATATATTCTCATTAGTATTTTAAATCTGGCCCAATATATGCTGGCCAGCTTAGGGCTTAGCCCAAAGATGGGTTTGCAGGTCACTGCTGCACAAGTTATCTTTACCTCCGGTTCGTAACTGCCTGTACTCCCAGTTATGTAACCGGGAGTCCAAATCCGGGACTAAAGATACCTATCAGAAAATCCGGGGTAAAAGAACCAGGACAAAAATTGATCTTACCAACCGGGACTAAAGAGGAGGAAAGGGATCGTCCCGGTTGCCCCATTTTTCTGTTTTTTTTTCATTATTTCTTTGCCGGATGCGTTTTTCCTTCTATTTTCTCCCAAATCGGATGGGATCGATGCGTATCCCCCACTAATCAAATCCCAAATCCCCAAATCTCCAAATCAAAGTATAACATTCCAAATCATATATATATGCACATCACAAATCCTAAAAAAATACCACAAAATCAAATACATCACAGATTACATCTCAGATCCATACAATAAATCACAAATTCTGAAAAAAAGAAATTACACATCTCAATGGAATCACAAATTGCAAAAAATAAAAACGAATCGGCCGCCGGCTGACTGCCCACCGCCGCACGCTGGCCCGCCTGCCGCCGCCGGTCGCGGCCCCGCCAGCCCCTGCCGCTACCGCCGCCCTCCGCAGCCGCCGCCGCTCGGCCATGCCGCCGACCTCCGCAGCCGCCGCCGCCGCTCGGCCCGCTCGATCTGCAACGAGAGAACAAGGCAAGAAAATGATAAGCTCCATCTGCAGCTAGAAGGAAGGAGAGGATAAGGTAAAGAAAAGAATAGGAGAGAGTAAAAATAGAAGATGAGGAGTTTGAGAGGATAAGTCCTAGAGATTACCAACCGGGACTAAAAAATACATAGTCCCATTCTACTTATAAACCGGGACTAAAAACCATCTTTAGTCCCGGTTTTTATTGGAACCGGAACTATTGTGGTTTTTGGCCGACCGGACAAAGATGGTTTCTCCAGTAGTGGGTCAAATCTCCTTGCCCAATATGACGGTATTTTTTTTTCTAGTTAGTTGTATTGTCGTTACTTCATCTACACATTGCACATATATAACTGCTATTCGGCAGAAACATATGGAACCGTTGCTAGGAGGCCGTGTCAATTTGTACACATTTATCAACCGCAACACAATAGTCCTGCTGTGTAAATAGCCTGGGCCGAAACTGGTATAAAAGGACTACTTAATTTTGTGAAATTACGTACTTAAATTAAACTATAGAATCAGCGTACGTAAAATAATGATTCGAATCGGCGTTATCATAGCTTGACATACTCCCTCCATATTTTAATGTATGACGCCGTTGACTTTTCGACCAACGTTTGACCATTCGTTTTATTTAAATTTTTTGTGCAAATATGAAAATATTTATGTCATGCTTAAAGAACATTTGATGATAAATCAAGTCACAATAAAATAAATGATAATTACATTTTATTTTAATAAGACGAATAGTCAAATGTTAGATAAAAAGTCAACGAAGTCATACATTAAAATATGGAGGTAGTAATTTGGAAGCTCTTACGTACGTACGGAACTTCCATGCGATTATTCACGGTACTCTCTCTCTCTCTCTCTCTATATATATATATATATATATATATATATATATATATAATCGATCTACTCCTCCCCCGGACCAAAAAAGAAAAATCAAACCTTATATTATATATTATTCACGTTACTATGATCATGTATGCCAGGGAGTATGTATGTAGTATAAATGTAGTTATATTTGGAAGCTAGCTAGCCCTTACTGTTAATACCTTCTTATAAAAATAAGATTGTTGGGTTGTACATATATATAGCCCTAGCTTAATTAGTTCTGAATATTTAGAATGACAGATCCTTGCAGAAAATTTTATTAATATGAATGCAAAAAAGAATTGGAATATACAAATGAATCTAACCTAATAATATAGGTTGTCCACCAACCACACGAATGCATGCCGTTCCAATAATTAACTTTTTTTAAAGGACACATAATTCTCATCAAATCATACCGTGTAATCAATTTATGCAAATTGTATGCTGTAATCAACAATCAACAAATATATAATTCATCTGCTTCGCTGATTGATCTCATGCAAGCACATACACCTGGCTATATATATGAACAATCTTATAAATAATATACGAAAATTTAATTCGCCGCCGGCGTGATCTCATGAACACCGTGGAAGGTCTGCCGGCGGTGGCGGCATGGATGTCTCCGGCGTCGGCCCGTCCAAAACCTCCAACACCATGGCCAGCCCAAGGCTAATATGAGCGTCGAAGTGGCAGTGCATGTACCACATCCCTGCAGCCAAATTAAATAATTAATTATTCCACAACTTAATTAATTATCTCTCACGCCAAATCAAAGCCAAATGATGCGTCCTAGCTTGCTGCCAAATACAGAAGGACTACGGATGTCAATATTTGGCCCCATAATGGATAGATTAAGGTGTACTAATTTTAACAGAAAATTTGTCCCTTATGGAGTCTATCAGTTTAGTCTCTACAATAATACAATATGGTTGAATGCACTGGTGAATACTAGTTCGTATTTAAAATTTAGGTTTACACAACTTCAAATCTGGTAAATCTGTAATGTTCAAATTATTATATTCAGAAAATCCGAAATTTAGAATTCCTATACAACTTATATATTTTTGCTGATTCCAAACATCAATATTGTTGAATAAACAAATAAATATTTTTTTTACTTGAAACTCAGTACAACTTATGTTATTAATTGATACCAATAATTTTAATCTAGAATTAAAATTTTGCAGGATTATACAACTAGGTTCAAATTAATGTACGAAACGTTGGAGTTTTGTTTAGTTGCTTTTAGGAAATGTATTTATCATGTCACTCTCGTACATGGGACACTCGTTTCCATTGTCACATTTCGTCACGGTACTGGAAGAAGGTTCTTCTATGCTTCCAGGCTTTCATTCGGCAGAAACAAAATATTGTAAATATAATTCGTTTATACCTTAAAAGAATTGATGTAACAGTAGTACTAGTATTTACCAGGATTGTCGGCGACGAAGCGGATGACAGCCCAGCCGCCGGTGGGCACGGCGACGGTGTTGCGCTCCTGCGGGTCGACGAGGTTGAACCTCCTCTCCGCCCTCTTCTTGTCGTAGTTGCCGAACCCTTGCGCGAGGATGAAGAAATTAAATCCATGGATATGCATCGGGTGGCTCTCTTTCGCGATCAGCCGCGTGTTCTGCAGCACCATCTCCACCGTCGCGTTGTACCACAGCGTCTTCACCTTGGTCGACTTGGTCGTGAACTGCATCGTCGCGTTGTCGCTCTCGTCGCCGGTGTAGTCGAACACCACCGGCGGCGTGTCCGGGAAGTCGCGGGTGTAGACGCCGGCCGGCTGGCGGCTGAAGTGGGCCTCGAGGAGGGAGGTGTTCTTGGGTACGACGAAGGAGGCGTTGTTCATGCTCGACGAGAACACCGGCGGCGCGCTCCGGTTGCAGAGCAGCTGCTCCGGCTGGCACAGGGAGACGCCGAGCCCGACGGTGACGTACATGTGGGTGTCCACGGCGAGAGGCACCGCCGACGGCTTGCCGTGGCGCAGCAGCGCGGTCATGCCGGAGAAGAACCGGTGCGCGGTGGCCGTGTCGTTGACGGCCGGCCGCCGCGGGAGCACCGGCGGCCGCCACCACACCGTCTTGCGCCGCGCGCCGGCGTACTGCAGGATGGCCGTGGCGGTGGTGTCGCTGAACGGCGGGCCCTGCGGGATGGCGCTGTCGTAGGGCGACGCCGCCATGTAGTACCGCCCCACGGCGGCGCTGGCCACCATGAGCGCGTCCACCGTCTGCCCCGGCGAGACCACCACCACGTCCGTCTTGTACGGCTTGGTGTAGCACGCGTCCGCCCCGACGACGGTGAGCCGGTGCTTCGCCACCTTGAAGAACAGCGGCGTGTTCATCCCGGCGTTGATGATCCGGAGCAAGTACGTCCTGTTCTGCCTCACCTCGAACTTGGCCGTCTCTGCAAGCGAGCAAACACAATCACCATGGCTGATCATGCCAAGCTTTTCACCAACGACAATGTCGAGTGTCGACGTACGATTAGGGGCGGAGCAGTTGTAGAAGTCGCCGGGCTTGCCGTTGATGGTGTAGGCGTCGGCGTGGGGGGCGGGGATGCCGGTGAGGAAGGCCATGCGCTCCATGTCGTAGACGGTGGCGTTCCACCACTCGCCGAGGATGACGACGTGCTCCTTGTCGGGCTTGGGGAACGGGTAGGCCTTGGCGCCGCCGCGGGGCCTGATGACCAGCGCGCCGTAGACGGTGGCGCGGTGGAACGAGACGTGGGCGTGCCACCACAGCGTGCCCTCCTGCCCGTCGACGTTGAACCGGTACGTGTAGTTGCCGCCGGGCTGCACCGGGCACTGCGTCACCATCGCCGGACCATCCGCCCACGGCGTGCCACGTTGGAGCACGCCATGCCTACATTAATGCAATACTTAATAAGTTTTTTTTTTTTTGAGGTGGTCTCTACTGGTAGGGATTGAAATTTTCGAAATTTCGGTAATTTCAGACCCAGCAAGTCAATATATCGGCCGAAATTTTCGGTTTTTCTCAAATTTTTGTGAATTTAGTCAATTTCAGTTAACTTTTTTTAAAATTTCAGAAAATTTGAGCCGAAAAAATACCAGTTCTACCGAAATGGCTGAAATATTAGCCGAAATCGAAATTGAAAACCTGACTGGTAATATTCTACTACCTGCATAGACGATCGATGATGTGACGAGTTTGATGAGTTGAATAATTACCAGTGGAGGGTCATGCTGTACGGCGAGGTGTTGACGAGGTGTACGACCACCGTGTCGCCCTCGCGAGCGTAGATCGTCGGGCCGGGGAGCTGGCCATTGACGGCGGTGATGATCAGCGGCGGCTGGCAAAGTTGGCTGATGGAGAAGTTGCCAACCTGCAGATAAAATGGAGCATTGAAAAAATTTTACTAGCTAGCATTACTACTGTTTATTTGAGTAATTAACGCTAAGGATTTAGCAGTTGCTAGTAAACAAAATACTCCTATGAATTTGTAACTATAGATGTGTCAGTGCATATGAAAATATGAATGAGTGATAACACCACTGTATGGTATTCTGTACTACTAATCTGAAAATGAAAAAGAACGGTTGGCACGTACCTGTACGTAGCTCGGTGGACAGAGAGTAATTAATTAAACAACAAGTAGATATAAACTAAAGTATAGATTAGTGTAACGACAAGATATTATCACATGCATGAACTAATGTTAGCATACTAATATCACATGAATATAAATGTAAACGAATGACATGAAATTAAATATATACATCTAATGCATGAACAAAATGACAAACTGAAGGAAGGAATTGCGTGCACATATACGAGTAGTGTGAGTCAGCTTAATTACATTGAAGGTGTGCTCCACAACAGCAGCCTGAGCAACTGAAGAAACCAAAGCAATGGCAATGAACAGCAGAAGAGACCAGTGAAGACTCATGCTAATGTATATCATCAATTGGCTAATTATAACAGGAGGTTATTAGGGCACAAGAGAGATTTGATTTGTGGCCTAATTACTGGGGGAATGGAGATCGACTACGAACAATTGTAGCAATTGTGTGAGCTTTACGAGTCCAAAGTGAAGGAGTTATATAGAGAGAAGTTCGACCTGACCCAACTCAATCAGTGGTGGTAGCTATAAAAGACATTTAGTACATAAACAAACATTCCTATACAATGATTGAGAAAGAGGCGTGCTTACTGTAACATATACGTATTTATACATATTAATATTGTTTATTTTCAACTAGCATAAAAACAATCCGGCATAATCGTATTTAAAACATACTAGAATTTGTTAAAATGTCATGCTTGTAACAGTAGAGTAGCTTATATACAATGTAGGTTCGATTTTCTGTAACCAAAAAAAAATAAATGATGGAGATGCAGTATCCTGATTACCTGCAGATGATGTGCACCTGCTAGGAATGGCCCATATATAGACCGTAGTGTTGCTTAGTCACGGTACATTTTAATTAGTAAAATATATCGTTACTTCAAGATTACGTTTTAGTTAGTAGAATAATGTCGTTATGTAAAGATGGAATCTAATCAAATCTGTAGTCATGTACTAATCCTAAATGTAGGATGCTCGCCTTGTCCTTCGTATATTTAGGGATAATTAAGGGCTCGGTAAAGAACTTCTGCATGCCACAAATGTAATTCTGAGTAGTTATAGTTGGCCATAAGGCCCGAGGTCTGAAGGCCCGGCCCACGGCACGCCTTTTTGGCCTGGCCCAAGCACGGCATGGCCCGACTTGGGCTGGGCTGGCCCGGCAGGCCAGGCCTGGTACACAAAGTATAGGGACTAAAAATAGACATATAAATGTCACTGTCTAAAGAATAGGGACCTTAAATAGACTTATTCTAGCTATTTATATACCTCATCCCAAAGAAGTGGGAGGTCAAATAGACTTTTTTAGCTATACATATGTCACAGCCCAAAAGGAGGGAGGAAATTTAGACTTATTCTGAGGAAAAGCACGACGGCCCATTGTGCCTTCGGGCCGGCCCAGCACAGCCCGAGACGTGTTGGACCGTGCCTAGGCCGTGAGTGCGGCACGTGGGTTGGCACGGCACGGCCGCCCGGTGCGTCGGTCGGGCCGTGCCGGCCCAACAAGCCTCAGCCCAGGCACGGCCGGGCCTAGGCCGTGCCGTGCCGGGCGGCCCACATGGCCATCTATATTAGTAGTACATCGTTTACTCGTTCGGCACTACTCCTGGTCAAGTCAACTATGATGGACTTTAACCCTCATCTCTGACGGGTTTGGCCCTGATCAGACATGGGTGGTTAGTGATGACTCCACTCACTTTCGACGGGTAGAGGTAACTGCCACCTCTGATAGCCCTCAAAATACCACCAAACCAAGATGGTTTGCAACCCGTCAGCGGTCACCTCTAACGAGCGGAAAGTTTGCGTCCCATCAGAGGTGGGAAGCTTACTCGGCACCTGTGTCAGGTGAATCTTCTCTGACGAACTAATATACAATTGCCGTCACAGGTGATGCTATCTATGACTGGTGTATTTATTCACTCGTTAGTGATGAGGTTTTTTAAAAAAATCTAAAATTTGGTTAGCCTCAGGAATTATTAGCCATGCCCTATGAAAAAAACAGATGCACAAATATCATAGTTTTTTTTCCCAATTCATCGCAAATGCATCACAAAATTAACATAATAAACATTCATTTCAAAATCCCACACAAAGTTACATTCACAATCACATATTTCCAATGCACATGGCTACCTCACATTTCATTTGACCCTATGAAGCCACAAACTTACTAAATTTCTTCTAAGCTCGTGAAACCACAAACTTACCCAAATTACTCGAAGACAATGCTTTTTGAAGAAGAACGGCGACTTGTCATTTAAAAAAGGTGATAAAACAATTGAATGGAACAATTTAGTAAGTAATAAGTAGATACAAGGCATAATAATGAATTTTGATGATATATTGTTCATTTTTTATGATAATATAATTTGGCAAACTACCTCAAATTGTTAAAAAAATACAGAATACAAGGTTCTGTATGCACTAATCCAACCAAACAAACTTAGGATCCTTAGCACATTACATTTTGTGATGACTTCATAACCAAGGAACTAACTACAAATAAGTTACTAAATATATATTTTTGTAAACTATCTCAAATTATGAAAAAAAGATAGAATACGAGGTTCTTTGGGACCGAAGAAGGTGTCTTAGTCTGTAAGTATATGTACTGACTCGTACAAACAACCTTCGGACCCTGAGCACCTCATATCTTGTGATGATTTGATAATCAATGAACTAACCACAAGAAAACTTACTAAATAAGCAATTTCTAGAATATGAGGTGCTCGGGGCCCCAAGGAGTCTAAGTGGGTTAGACACCTTGTGACCCAAAGCACTCCCCCCCCCCCCCATTTGATGATACATTGTTGAAATTATCAATAAAATGATGAATACGAGGTATTCGGTGATCCGAGGTGTCTTAGTTCACTATTGATGATACATAGTGTCATGGTTACGGATAAGCCCCATCGACACATAGGTTTTCACAATTTTTGCATGAAGTTCATCTAGACCTTCCAAATCAATGATATTCTGGCCAATTTCATTGAAGAAGGAGCACAATCGCATTAATATAAATGTAGTGTTGGGTTATTGGCCTTTTTAATGCACTACCTCTGGTCTTACTATGCCACCCTATGGGTCAATTTTCATGGGTCGACTTACCTCCCTGGTTTGGCCGCAATGGACCCGGGAGCCAAAATATGTGCAGCTTCTAGGGTGAACCTAGCTAAAACAGCATGTGTATTATATATATGAACTATATGTATTTCATCTATATCTTGTTATGTATTTCAGCTGCCTAATGAAAAATTGTTTGAAAAATACTCTTTGGAAACAATACTTTGAATAACAAAACAAATTAGTCGAATATACAAAATATCCATGCCGGGGCATAGCCTTCCGTATTCCTATGGGAATAGATTCTACTTTTCTTTTATTTTTTTTATTTATATGGAGAGCGGATCCTTTGAGTACGAGGTTGCGTACTTGGGCCAAGATGGAACGGAAGACGGCAACAAAGTGGAGGCAATAGAAAAGTGAACTGAATAGCAACAATTAATTTCTGAAGGCTCTGAAAGTGGATTAATTAGTGGCATGTAATATTTTCAGGTTAACTTTCTTAATTTGAATAAAAGATTATACGTTGTAGTTAGTGGAATTGATGAACAACTAGCCTCATTTTTCATAAAGCATGTGCAACGTTTGAATGACAACTGCTTCGATATTTTTTAGCATAGGTACATCAGAAATTCATTTTTTTTCCTAAAATATGTTTGTATTGATTCATCTTGAATATTTGATGGAAAATAGATCCTAACTGTTTATTGATCTATGATGTACTACCTCTGACATAAAATAAAGGATTTTTCGGCACCTAAACTAGTATAAATACTTTTAGTTATGTATCTGTACTAAGATTCTTATATTTGTCGACCGATGTAGTATAAATGTGCAGTGTTTCTTCAACGCGAGAACAGTTATTGTCATCATCTTATAGTCTCACTACCAGTAGTCTAACGTGTGTGTGCCTTGTGTTTGGATTGTATTTTCTTGTTTTACCATAGTGCGGATTGTAGAGATTTAAATAAAATTTAATTGAAACTCAATGTATGAATTAGAGGCATCTATACAATACACCAACTAGTGTATTGGATTGTTAGGATTATTTTTTTTTACTTATACTAGTTTTAAAAAGTAGTGGCGTGGAATGAGTGTTGAATCAACCACCTCTGTCTGCCACCAATTAAGTATACTACTAACTTTTTTTATGAAAAAAATAGACGAGTGTGGGATCAAAGGACATATATAGGGAAGTGCATGCAGAAATTTTAAAATGTTGACATATATAGGACGCGGTGGCAAAAACAGATCAATGATAATGTTCTTTTTTAAAAATTCTTTTGTAACACTAGCAATATGCTATTTTCTAGGTGTGATTTAATTAATTTAGGAAACTTTAGCATATTTTCTAGGAAGTTTCTACTTAGTAGATAGAAAGATACATAATTGAGTTTGAGAGACAGTTACAGAATAAAGTTGGACAGCAAGATTAAGTTCATGTTAAAAAAATACGAGAGAAACCAGCTCTATGTGTAGCAGAACACTTGGAGTTCATTTACAAGTACGGGGTCATCACTAATGAATAGTGATGGGTAGCGCAAGGGCAGCTTTCAGAAAAATATGTTAACTGAAAGTGTAAAGTTCTTGCTTAGATGTATACTTACCATCCAGAAGAAAAGGAAATCTAGCATGCTACAACAAAAGGAACAGTTAGCAGGACAAACTGATGATGTATTTTTAAATTAGCATCTTCCACAATTTCCTATTTCCACCCACCACATTGTGGCCTATTATACTTGTGGTGGCATTTAATTAAGTCAGATGTTTATTTAGAATTGGATTTTGTAACACCTTTTCTTCTTAAAATCGATTGATGAGCCTTTGTTCAGAAAGCTACACTTGCCACTTTTATTAGGAAAACATTGTTTTTCCGAAATACAACCAAAATTTCGATAGCTGCAGAATTCTAGTGTATGTGATGCAGCATTGATTTTGTTGGCAAGAGCTACTTCCCAACTCCCTACTTTTGTTTTCTGCGCGCATGCTTTTCAAACTGTTTAACAGTGCGTTTTTTTAAAAAGTTTCTATACGAAAGTTGCTTAGAAAAATCATACTAATCCATTTTTGAAAAAAAATAGCAAATATGTAATTAATCATGTGCTAATGGACTGCTCTGTTTTCCGTACGTACTGTTTAGGTCAGGAACCGGCTGGAGCGAACACAGTCTTAGAGGAACTATTTTTTTATGAGAACTAATGCACCCTCCACGGCTCCACCGACTTAATGTCGGCGAGAACGCTTGAGAGATGATGACATACAGACTTCCAAAAATATACTCCTTACGTTCAAAAGATAGCTATCTAGTACAACAACAATCTGAACAGTCTAAGTAGCTAAATTTTGACATAGAGACAGTAATTCTAATGTCACTCGGTTCCATATTTCTGTTTGTCCTCAAATAATATGAACGAATTGTCGAATTTAGCTCAGTTCTTGCACCAGGGTTTTGTGCCGCCTGCGTGTTTCTTAATTGCCGCCAGAATACCAAATAGTAAGAGTCGTGCACACGGCACGCCTTGCACAGTTGTACGCATCATATATAAGGAGCACCAAATCGGTTGGATGATACCCAATGCAAAATAGTTTTTTTCTTTGTGACACTCGAAAAGCATATTGATAAACACGACAATTTGGAGTTATTTTGTCAAGAACACGTCAAGCCCATTGTACTAGCATATCTGGCTGATTTCAAGAGCAAAAAGCTCCAAAAGGAAGCGTAACGACTGCTGCAAAAGCACAGAGAAGTTTATGAACCAAATCTGTCCGTAGCAGAGGTGATAGGATTTGGCAGAAGGGGGGGAGAAAGAGACGGGCAATTACATGTCAGAAGGGAAGTTAGTCCCGTGGGAATTTTAAACTGTTAATAATAACAGCAAACGGATCAGAGAAGTTATCAATATGCTGTGTATTCTTAGGTAGAATCACCTGTTCTAATTTTCTCAAAATGAATCGATGTCAATGGCAATAAAAAATTTTCCTTTTAGGATAAAGAGAGAGGTTATATCACCACTACAAAACACCTTATGTGTACCGGCTCATAGGTGCCGGTTTATTTTAAAACCGGCAGCTATTACCATTTTGTAACTTTATAGGATGAAAAATTTAAATAAAAACCGACACCTATATGTAGGTACCAATTTTTTTAAAAAAACCGAAATCTGTACTTATATAATATAATAGTGCCGATTCTATATAAAAAACGGCATCTATAGTATCAGTACCTTTTTTTTAACAAAAGGATCATCTATAATAAACAATAGGTGCTGGTTTTAAAAAATGCAGCACCCGAGCCAAGCCCAACGCGCCACACATAAAAATCGCGGCCGCCCATCTCCTCCAAATCCTTTCACCTCGCATTCCTTCCCCCCTCCTCCTATTGCCCACCGCTTTCTCCCCCTAAACCATCAGTGACATCCCCACCCTCATCACCACCGCTTTCTTCCCATCAACCATCAGCAACAACCCCGTCCCTATCGGTCGCCTGTCACTTTCTCCCCCTCACCTGCCCACCGCTTTCTCCCCCTTGCCTTCCCCCATCGCCGGCATAGCACATCAATGGCAGGGGCACGGTGGAGCGCGTCGATGGTACGGAGAGGGCGCACGATATGGCACATGACGCGGTGATGGCAGTGTAATACCCCGAGTTATGAATTAGTGTATTTCGGGAAATATTAGAACAAACACGCAAAAGTTCAACTTTTAAAACGTTGTTCAAATAGGCGATCAGGAACCGTGGATGCGTAGGGCTCATCGTGTAGTGCGAAGTACACTATAAGTTTGTAGTAATCGGAGTCCGAACGAAGCTCCGGGGGTTGAATCGATGTGGGCCATTGATCTCCTTCCTAGACTTTGTATAACCAACAAAAAAAAAAAGGCAAAGAGATGGATCGATCCCAGCCCTAGCCGTCTTCTCTGTTTGGGGCGCCACCATCGCCAGACGCCACCGAGCGTCGCCGGTCGTCGTCGCGGCTGCTGCTGCATTTCTCCTATTCCTAGTGGTAGGTTTGGATTCTTTTTTCCCCTTCTCCTCTGTTTGATGATGCTGCTGCGTCGTCGTCCTCTTGCTGCTGCTGCCTATCCTTGCCTGCTTGCCGATAGATACTGCTGCTTGCTGATTGGGTGCTGTTGCTTGTTGCTACACCAGGGAAGAAGAGAAGAACAAGGAGGGAGAGAAGGGGAAATAAGCAGGGGGCAGATCTAGAGTGTAACAAGCGGGGGCCTTGGCCCCCACTCAATTTTGCAGAGAGTGGAGGCAAATGCTGTTAGTGATATGCCCTAGAGACAATCATAGAGATGATTGTATCACATACTATGTTTACATATTTATCCGACATTGTTCTTTGAAATAGATAACTTCTTATTGGTTAATGAATATGTGATTCTTTCATGAGACTCTTTATGTTGTTTGTTACTATTTCTAAAGGATCCCTGATCAAATATCATATATGGAACAAATATGTTTATATGATCAGCACATGTATTAATTGAAGATCATGTCTCATGGATCATAGTATAGAGATACCAAATTAATAATGTGGACACATGTTGGTGAACATGTTGTTGGATAGACCCAACATGAGGCACTGCAAGAGCCATATGTGTTGTGGCATCAGTGATCTCACTGAGTGTTGGTGTTGAATCCTTAGACCTGAGATTATCATGGTTCTCAACATGTGTAGTAGCTTAGTTAGAGACTGCTAAACGCTACTCCGTAATTGGGTAGTTATAAAAGTAGTTTTCGGGTATGCCATGAAATATGTAGTGGGATCTGAATAACCAAAAGGGATTTGCCCCTCCTATGGAGAGATATCTCTGGGCCCCTCGATGTTGTAGATTATGGAAGTGCATGGCCATGTCAAAGGTGATTGAGGAGTCAATCACAAGTTATATAATCTATCAACAGGTTCGAGTGAATGATTGAGCTATTAGAGGATGGCACATATCTAGCCTTGAGCTTAATCGATATCGTGAGGCAAAGGGGTTCATACAAGTATACACTAGAGGTTTAGCCGATATGATCTTTATGTATGCCCGGTGGATCAATATGTTCTGCTAGGGGCCGCTGTTGACGCGTGGACTGAAAAGGAGTTTTCGGGTTACAGCCGAGTATATATGAACCTACAGGGTCACACGCTTAATGAGCCGGAATAAGGGGATTGGTTAGAGATCCAATATGAGCTTAATTCGGATAGGGATCCGAATAGGAGTCCTACGGTCCATGGAGGCTCGAGTGATGGATCCTATATATTCGTGAGGGGTGTGACCGGCGGAGGCATTGCATCACGTGAGAAACCCTAGACGTCACTTCCCTCCCCGAGCAAAACCCTGGCCGCACGTGGGTGCTAGCACATCTGCGTGTGGCGTTCCGTCCCTGTACGTGTGGATACCGGTAGAGGCGCCGCTGGTTTGCGGTGCTAATCGGCGTGGGAGTATGGCGAGGAGAACGCACGAGGAGGAGAAGGTCGAGCCGGTGCAATCGACTACTTCCTCTACATCGACGCGCGCTACTTTGCGAGAGTTCCTTCGACTTCTCAGCGTCTTCTTCCGCTGCGCAGCGCGTCGAGTGGTAACGATTTATGATCTAATACTTGCATGGTTCCTGGTTTACGTGATAGAAAATTTTGATTTATGCTATCGTAGCCTACGCGTATCCCCAACAAATGCCCCCTTACACTTTTTACTTCCTTAGTCTAACTAAGCGGTAGATCCTTAGCCCCCACTCATGCTATTTTCTGCCTCTGATAGAAGAAGGGAAAAATAGGGAATCTGGTGAATATTTCCAAATTCATTTCTTTCATACAAACTAGTACTGCTAGATAATTTGTTTTAGTTCCTAGTTGTTTCTAATTTATATATATGATGGTCCGTTACCGGTAGCTCAACTTTATTTTATCGACCGCTGGACTGAAACCGTATTTTCAATTCTGCTAATTATTCATAAAGATTCAAGTTTGGTGACCTGAATAAGATTTGTAGTCATCGTCGATATTTTTCTAATGGCGCTGGTTTCGTTCAATTCCGGTATATGGTTGAGGAGAAACGCTAAAAACAGTAGTGCTTATTGGCTTGGAAACTGGTACAACAACTAGTTTTCGTTAATCTGAGTATGATAGAGGGTAATCTGGTTTTATGCTTAACATAAAAGTCGTAGATAATTTTCTGTAGATGTCCGAAGTGGTATCCTTTGCTACTTTTTCTTTAGGTGGTTTAAAAGATGTGTACATAACAGGGAATAGACTAGTATAGTTTGTCTTGTGCAGGTCGATAGATAAAAACCAAATTTAGGTTTTGATCTTTCATGATGTTTTGGATATGTATTATTAGTCTCAATGGTTCCTCGATAGAGGTTTTACCTGTAGCTTTACTCCACAGGTGCGGAGAGATCTAGTGTTGAGGGGGTTTCGTTGGGTTACCGTCAAGGTTAAAGGCAAGTGTATGATGAACTAATTATGTGATTCATAGATTGTTTGTCCTATGTATTTATTTTCGTTATATTTTTATGTGATATGTGACTGATTATGTTCAGGCTGTTGATCACACCATTTAGATTTCAAGTTTATCTTATGTTTACGACGTTATTCTTATTTCAAAAATCAGGATTCTGATTTTGGTTAAATAATTTAAGTTCCATGTTTGCCATAGACGTGCAATATGGTTTCAATCTCGTTCTTTGTTTCCGGTTTCAATTATTCATGTTCCATGCGAGTGGATGTGCTATCTATTTTTTATTCATGCTCCTGTGGGTAAGCACTAATCACGCTTACTTGGCTTTACCGACAAATGCTAGGATGTATTCATAACTGTCTGGGATAGAAACTACTACTTCATTTTATGTATGTCTGGGATGGGAACTACTATTTTCTTTAACCTTGTTATTTCTTTTCAAAGAAAGAAAACTTTCTGCTCATTCTTTGTATCCAATCATGCGTGTATGTGCTTTCTAGTTTCATATTGTACTTGTTGAGTATTTCTGTACTCACTCTTGTGTTTATTTGAATTTAGGTACACATTGAGATCGGCATGCATGGGCTGGAAGTAATACCCTTGGATTACACATTTTATTGTACTATTAAAATTTGGTTTAGATTATGATTCTGCTTAGCATAAGTTTTGCGTAGAACTTATAAAGGTTATAAAGGTCAATTAATGTTCTGGTTCATTTTTTATGTGGAATTTATGGAACTAGTATGGTTTGTATATGTGCGAATTATTTCGTTATTGATTTATCTTATAACTATCTGTCGTGGATGTCTGTATTTATAGGGGAGACTCTACTTAAATTTCTAATAATTTTGGGAGTTAGTGGTTTTAAGTGTATTTTGGTGTAGCACTCTATGTACGTAGTTATCTGGGGTGTTATAGGCGGGAGCACAGCATGGTGTGGCAACAGCAGTGATGACGCCGCGATCCCTCTCTCCCTCGGCCTCTTCATTTCCACCGTCAGATCCGGTAGGGAAAGATGGTGGCGCCGGTGACCGGGATCGACAGAGACGACGGCGAATGAAGACTGATCTAGCAGGATGACAATGGCAGGGGCATGGTTGGTGAGTTCTGCTCAATTCGAGCCAGCTCTCTTTTTTCTTTTGGCTCATGCAAATCTAAAAGTGCCAGTTCTATTTTTCTCATAGATGTTGATATCTTTTATTAGTGTCGTCAAATTGGTACCTATGAACACTTGCGAACTGATACCTATGTCATGTTATGTAGTGCTACCTCCGTTTCAGGTTATAAGATTTTTTAGCATTGCCCACATTTATATAGATGTTAATGAATCTAGGTATACATATGTGTCTGGATTCATTAACATATATATAAATGTGAGCAATACTAAAAAGTCTTATAATATGAAAACGAGGAAGTACTGTAATAACGATAGAATAAAGTGTTTAGAATAAAGTGTTACAGTTCAACAAGTCGATAATTCCAGCGGGAGCCCACAATCTCCATACCATGCGATAGAGATCATCGAACTGATTACGAAGAACATGAGCAACCGTATTTACCACTTTCTTTATGTTGTGCACTCGACACGCGAAAACATTGTATTATTCCCTTCGTTTCTACCATCGTCGCGCTCCATGATGATTTAGACGGGCACTCATGCAATCTTTCCACAAGCTCAGTATCGTGGCATATGCACCCACTCTAATGGGAATAACAATTTTGTCAAATATTTTACAAGGTTTTTTACTGCCTTACTAGCCGCAGCCGGCACCGGACCGTCCAAAGAAAAAAGAACAGCAGCAGCGAAACCCAACTAAGAAATGAAGCCTACCAAAGAAAAGCTGAAAAAGCCCACATGATACCCGACAACATGGGCCACAACAGCAAAGGGATAAGGAAAAAGTACACCAAAGGTCCCTCAACTTATCACCGTGATACAAAAATATCCTCAAACCACAAAACCAGACATGTGGGGTCCCTTAACTATACAAAACCGGTCACCCGAGGTCCTAGGGCAGTATTGATGCCGAATTTGTCCTACGTGGCGCTGGTTTTGTCCACCGTGGCGCTTTGACCACCATCTTCATTGCTGAGTCAGCACCTAAATACCCTCTTCTCATCTCTCTCTCCCCTCTCTCCTCTCTTCCCCCTCCAGCCTCCAGGGCGCCGAGTCTGCCAAGACAGCGGCGTGCGGGCGAACGCGCGATGTGATGGCAGATGGGGCTGAGTGGCGGCCAGCGGAGGCGGCGTGCATGCGGCGCCGTCATCGTCCCCCTCATCCCCACCGGATCCCGCCATTGTCATCCCCCTCGATCGTCTCCTAACGTCCTCGTCGGATCCCGCCGCGGCGCGGTGGCCAGCATCCTCCACCTCTTTTACGTGGCGGCGGCCGTTCCATGGAGGCCGACGCGCTAGTCTACGCCGGCCCGGCCTTCTCCTCGGCTCCGGCGAAGCAAATTAAACATTCACAATTGATCTTGCTCACAAGTCACAACCAGCCGACATGCTCACAAATCCACAAGATTAAAACATTCACAGTCAATTTGCAGAATCCAACTCTTTCTCTTTTTTTTCGATGAAAAGCAGAATTCAACTCAACTTGTGAATTTGTGATGCGCACATCAATTTTTGCAGAATTCATCATCTACAATTACAAGTAGCGAGACCCGGGTTGGGGGTAGAAGCTGTATGGCACTCCCACCGCTTCTTGATCCGGCAGCCACGTCGCCGGCGGAGGGTAGCACGGCCACGCTAGCCGCACCGGCCCTCCTCCCCTGCCGGCGGACGACCCGGAGACGCTGGAGTAGGTGATTGGCTTCTCCCCACAGAAGCTTGAGGCCATGGGTGTGGACACGCTCATGATCTAGGCGAAGATGACCGATAAGGACGTGCAGTTCGAGGTGGCGTTGGCCGCAGGTGACACCACCAACGTGTTCGACTCGCTGGTGTCGCTCGATGAGTGGTCGGAGTCACATAGCTCCGATGCCTGCGTCACGCTGGTGGTGGCCATCTGTAACACCCTGAAAATTCGACCGACAAATCAAAACTCTAAAAATTCGGATTTTTCAAAAACTTTTTAAAATAAATTGCATCGTGCCGATTTTATTCGCCGTTCCATTGGATTTCGATTTCAGAGTTTGGAGATTTCGAATAAAGAACTAAATCAATCAATTTACATCGATATTATCGCAAACATATTCGTATCAATTAAATTTAAATGCGATGGAATGGAATTAACATGAAATAAAGATTTAAATAAATTATATAAAAATGTGAGCAATATTAATTTAGGATGAATTTATTAGTGGGAATAACACAAATATTGGGTAAGAATTATATATGCAAATATTAGGAATTTTAGAATCAAATTTATATAATAAATAAATAAAAATAATAATAATAAATAAAATAATAAATAAAATAAATAAAATAAATAAAATAAAAATTAAATGAGAAAATTGGAAATCGGCACTGTTCATTGCCCGCGTGGTGTTCGACGCGGTTCCCCTAGCCCTAACCCTACCCCGCGCCGCGCCGCGCGCCGTCCCCTCTCCCGCCGAGCCGCTCGCCGCCGCGCCACCGTCCCATCGCCGCTCGGCCGTCGCCCCCGCGCCCTCGCGCCCCGCACCGCCTCGCGCCCCGCGCGCCGCGCGCCGCTTCGTCTCCCCTCTGCCGCGCCGCGCACCGTCGCCATCGCCGCTGCCGCGCCGCACCGCTGTCGTCGTCATCGCCGTCGGTCTCGCGCCTGCGCCCCGCCGCTCGGCCGTCGCCCTCGCGCCTCGCGCCCCGCACCCCGCCGCGCCGCTCGCCCGCCGCGCCGCCGTCCCGTCGCCGCTCGGCCGTCGCCCTCGCGCCTCGCGCCCCGCGCCATCGCCCGTCGCGTCGCCTCCCGTCCCGTCGCCGCGCATGCGTCCCGTCGCCGCCTCGGGCCCCACGTGCCCCGTCACCACCTGCCGCGCCGCTCGCCCGTCACATCGCCGCCCGTTGCCATTGCCATGGTCGCCGCCCTCTCTCTCTCTTCTTCCCCCTCCCTCCCCTATAAATTCCCTCCCCTCCTCCCCGTTCTTCCCCACCCCATCTCCATCCTCCTCCCCTCTTCCCTCCCCTCCGAGCCATCGCCGCTGTGAGCCGCCGTGCCGCCGCCCTTACGCCACTGCGCCGCCGCTGTGAGATGCCGCGCCGCCGCCCTCGTTGCCACCGCACCGCGCCGTCCTTGCGCCGCCGTCGCCGTCATCGTCGTCGCCGCCACCGTCGTCGCCACGCCGCCGCCGGTGAGCCGCCCTCCCTTCCCATCGCGTCCGCCGCCGCCGCCGCTCGGGTGAGGGAGAGAGAGAGCCGAGAGGGAGAGAGGGAGAGGAAAAGAGGGAGTCGGCCGAGAGAGAGAGAGAAAAAAAAGAAAGAAAGAGAGAGGAAAAGAGAGAAAAAGAAAAAGGGAGAGAAAAGAGAGAAAAAAAAAGGGGAATAAATAAAAGAAAAAATATATAATAAATATAATAATAATAATAAATAAATAAATATAAAAGATAGTAATAGTATAAATAGAGGGAAATTAGGAGAGTTTAGAAGATTTAAAAATTAGAATTTAAATTATAGATTAATTTCCCGTCGTAGGATTGCAAAAATTTAATATAAATTATGGGTTACTTTTTTTGTAGTCACTATAAATAATCAATTCGCGGTAGTAATTTAAATGTAATCAACAACCAATAAACGAAATCTTACAGATTATTAAAGATTACTTTGGATAATCTCTATAAGTAATTGATTCACGGTAGAAGTTCGGATTTAATCACTAGTAATTTTAGACGTATAGAATACTTAATCGGTTAATCGTAAACTGAATTAAATCGTATAATATCTCTAGGATTTTATCCGATATTTATCTCGTGGTAGAAATTTCTAACCTATTACATGGATATAATACTCGGGAATATTAAATTGAAAACTTAAGACAACGAAATAATTATACTCATTAATAATTTACATAGGAAATGGGTTTGCCGTAGTTCGCGAATAGTAAAGTTAATATAAAGGAATCGACTTCCGCACTCGACTTTCATTTGGATTTACTTGGATTTTTATTTGAATTCTAACCGAATTCAAATCCATTTTCGCACGTAACTATAGAGCCCGAGGAAGCTGCTGATCCAAGCGAAGGTCAAGACCAGCAGGACTTTGAGCAAGGCAAGTCATCACTACTCTTTGAACATGTTGATCCCAATTGCGAAATTGTTTTGTTTACAAATAAAATTGTATGCAATGGTAAACATCCTACTTGTGATTAAGCCATGCCTTGATTATTGTTTACCCCATATTCCTTCGTAACCATGTTTACGTATGAGTCCCTAGTCAACTATGACAATTGCTTAGCAACGCTATTCTAGAATCATGCATACTCATAATTATCAAAATGCTCTATGCTTGGGCAATTGCCTTTGGGAAGGTAATTGAGATGCGGCATGTGGAGACATGAGCGCCACATTGCCATGATGTTGATGACATGATTTATGAAAAGAGAAATGAAATTAAACAATTGTTTTCGACTGGGGCGGATGGAGGATTTGAGTGGTATCCGGGAAAAGGCAAGTACCGTCCCCGGTCAATTAAGGACCGAGCCATGAAGTTAAGCATGAAACGACCCCCGTACAACCGCACTTCTCGTATGGGTATAGACCTAGCGGAATAGATAGCTGAGCAGAGGCAGTATCCATGCATAGTGGTTTCTTGATGTGTGAGGCAGGGGCTCTACGGTGGGGCAGCCATTGGTAGAACCGCGAGGCAGGTGTCTACAGTGGTGTCGCCATCGGTAGGACTGCCATGTGAGAATTTAAGCATAATTATAACTTAATGCCTGTGTGAGTCTTTCCTTCCCGGGTGCGCCAGAACTCCTCTCACTGCTAGAAACTGTGTACGCCTAGAGTGCATGAGGATGCAAAGTTCATGGAGCGGGTACTGCCAATGCGAGGTTATCGAAAAGCTTTGCCGTGACATGTCTCATGTGTTGGGACGAGGCTCATGTGTTGGGCAGTCGCGGAGTGCGGGTAAAGTGTACATCCACTGCAGTGTGAGTAAACCCAATCTATTCGAATAGCCGTGCTCGCGGTTATTGAGCATCGGGACGTGTATTACACTTGGCTAGACTCTAAATTCTTAACTTGTGTGGGATGGGATGTTGCATTATGATTTCTATGCTGGTGGAGCCACTTCCTGAGAGGAGGGAAGGTGGACGTCCTCAGAAAACCATGATGACTCGATGGCGGGAAGCTATCCTTGGGATCACAATGGATGGTGGACAGAACCGTCATTGTTTAATATGAACACTGGTACTAAAATTTGATCAGTCTATGCTAGGTCTTAGGCCTGTGAAAAGAATTACAAAACTTGCTTTGTGCAAAAGAACCATAGCCATTCCTTGAATACCCCTTTATCATGTGCATTGTTGCTGTGGTGACTTGTTGAGTACGGTTGGTACTCACCCTTGCAAATATAAACTTAATCAGAGGCCGGAGATAAAGCTTCGGAGGATCCCTATGCCTATTACCAGGAGGGTGATGAAGACGATGGCGCTCAATAGGTCTTAGTTACGGTCGTTGCCTGTGGCAATGGCGTGCCGCTGCCTTAACTCCGCTGCCTTACCTATTTCTGTTTTTGGATGTATTCTGGACCGCTCGGTCCGATGACTTAAGACTATGCCTGCGGGCTATTGATGTAATAATTCGTATTAGACACTCGTGTATGTGCACTGGTTACTTCAGCTATGAATTCGTGTGTACCAGACTACTTGATCCAGGGAAATGGTACTGTTTACACGATTAATTCCTGTTATAAAAACGGGGGTCCACACCATCCAGCCGCGTGACCCGTCGTGGCGCTACGAGGCGTTGGGCGCGCCGAAGATCGCCGTCGTGCAATTGCCCATCGCCACCGACGCCCGCCGCCATTCGTCCGCAAGCCGGCCGTCGACGAGATGTCCCCATGCAGCCTCGCGCACCTGTAGCGCCTCCTCACGCTCTCGCGCGGCCCTCGCCAAAGGGCTCCATCACCGATGAGTGGCGGAGCTATCACGGCGAGGGCGGCTGGGACCGACTGCTCGACCCGCTCGACCAGAACCTCCGCCGCGAGGTCCTCTGCTACGGCGACTTCGTGCAGGCCGCGTACACGGTGTTCCACTCCATGCCGTCGGCGGCAGCGGCGGCACAGCATAGCCAGCACCGGACGCTCGTGCTCTCCAACCGGCGGCGGCGGCGTCGCAGCACAACCAGCTGCAGAGAAGGGAGAGAGATGAAGAAGAGAGAGAAAAGAGGGGAAGAGAGAGAGGAGGGTGATGACGTGGCCAGGTGACATGTGGGTCCCACGTGGGTCCCATGCTGACTCAGCTGCCACGTCGGATAAAACCGGGTTCAAAACCACCAAAGCACCTCGAGTGACCGATTTTGTATAATTAAGGGACCCCGCATATCTGGTTTTGCGGTTTGAGGACGTTTTCGTCTCCCGATGATAAGTTAAGGGACCTTCGGTGTACTTTTTTTCAAGGGATAATCCGACCAGCCCAGTTCCACGGGCTATCATTAGCCATGACTACAGCCCAACGACAAATAAGATTACAGTAGGCGATTTCTCAATTTTTCATTCTGAAAATTAGTGGCAAACCAACTTTTACCAAACAGACAGATTGACCCACAAATATAATACCGACAGATCGTTTGTCTTTATTGGTCAATATTATTACCCACAGAACATTTGTCCTCGTATAAAGAATTACAGAACAGATTATCTGTCAGAAAGCATTGCCAAAACAAGTAAAGAACATTTGACATTAAATGCCAACTTTTCCCGACAATCATCTGAAACAAAATTTAGGACATTGACACATGGTGATAGTGATATCACTGCTACAGAACTAATCTTTGTTGGGTCGACCAAAACCATAATAGTCTCGGTTCCAAAAAGAACCAGGACTAAAAATGTTTTAGTCCCGGTTAAAACTTTCATGGGACTAGATGATCTTTAGTCCTGGTTGATAATACAAACCGGAACTAAAGATCATTTTCAGTCCCGGTTCAAAAAACATCAGAGCCCACGCTGATCAAACACGGTATATAATCCCTAGGATATATCCTCTCCTCCCATCCTCGCAAACAACTCATCCTCCTCTCTCTTCTATCTCTCCACGCGCTCTCTCCTCTATCTCTCCTCCTCTCTCCTCTATCTCTCCCCGCGCTCCTCTCTCTAGCACACGCAGCAGAGCGAGCGGGAGGGACAGTAACCGGGTGGCAGCGGCGGCCTCCCCTCTGCCAAATCCGGGAGGGGAGGCGGCCGCGCTTCCCGGGCGGCGGCGGCTGCCTCCCCTCTGCCGGATCCAGGAGGGGAGGCGGCCGGGCGGCACGTAGCTAGCCGGATTTTCTTTTTTTTTCTATTTCTTTCCTCTTAATTTGTGGATGATTTTTGTTAAGGATAATTTATTCATTCGATCTATAACTTAAGGATGATTTTGTTGTTGTTGATAATTTATGATGTCGGGAGATGGTATTTTGTTGCTGACGGATTGTGATGTCCAGAGATAATATTTTGTTGTTATGATTTGGGGATGTCAGCTGAGATACGCAAAACTACAAAAAACAATGAAAAAAAAAAATAACCGGGACTAAAGAAGGAAGCCCAACCATGTGGCATTACCCATTTTTAGTCCTGGTTGATAACACCAATCGAGACTAAAGATCCCGAGTATTTCAACCAAGACTAAAGATCACCATCTTTAGTCCTAGATTTTTTCTGGTTTGTAACTCGGGATTACAGTGGGTTGTAAACCGGGAGAGAAGAGGGTTTCTCCAGTAGTGTATGTGTGGAATTAGGGTGATGCCGATGTTAGGGGTACCAAATGGGTGGGTGGTCGCCACGCAACTTAGTGTCAGTAAGCCCCAGAGGCACACGTGCCAACCGCCCAACTTCTGTTCTCACTGCACCTTCATAATTTCAAACCAATTCAAAAAATAAGTACTATAAAATAGAAATAAAATAGAGAAAAATTTAATGCACTGAAGAAATACTCCCTCCGGATCGATAATAGTTGTCGTTTGGGACAAGGGCACAGTTTTCGAAAAAACAACTACCATTATTTTTTATTATAATATATATAAAAGTGTTAACAAATATATGATTTTATTAAAGTACTTTTCAAGACTAATATATGCATGTAGTCACCATATTTGAAAGACAAATATTTTAAAAAGATTCATAATCAAAGATTCTAAAGTTTATCCTCACTCTTGTCTAAAACGACAAGTATTATCAGCCCAGAGGGAGTATTTGTGTATAGATTTTATACACAAAAAATATATACATTATAAACTTTGCACATATAAAGTACTTTATGTATAGAAACATTGTGTATAAAAAAATGTTGGAAACCAAATTCGAATTTGAATATATTATATGATCTTTTGATTTAGAAATATAAAAAGATTTGAATCTAAATTCGAATTGAAACAGGTATATAAACTTTCAACGTATAAACCCAAAGTAGATAAAACTTACTATGGTGCCAAAAAAGGAAAGAGGTGAAAAAAGATAGAAAAATTAAAAAGATCACGTGGGGAGACCGACCACTCATAGCACTTTTAGAAGGTGTGGGCTGTATTGTAGTTAGTACTTCCTCACTCCAGTTTAAGGTTGGTCAACACCCAACGCCCATCTCTATGCAAAAGGATTTAAAATTATTAGGTGAAGGAAATATAAACATAGATATTGTGTATTGCATTGCTTAGAAAATATCTACTTTAGATGCATTAAAAAAAGTAGTATTGATATTTGTGAATTTGTTTATGGTTTTGGCATCTTGTTGGGCTTGCTCACTTTCTTGGGTGGCTGAGTCGTGGTGGGTGGGTTGGGAGTATGCTCGACCATGTCGAGGCTCCGCTTGCCGCACTGCACCACCAACTTGGCGTCTCCCTGGGTAGTGATTGTCCATTTTGGTCCTAGAATTTTTAGTACTTGATAAGCGCAGTGGGACACTGCCATGAACTTAATGAGTGCAGTTCTCCCGATGATGGCGTTATGTGCGGTATTGAATTCCACGACATCAAAGGTGATCTACTCTGTTCGGAAGTTGTCGGCTTATCTGAAAGTAACGGGTAATGTGATTTTACCTAATGGCTTAGATGATGATTCTGGAGTGATCACATGGAAGGGTTGATCTGTAGGTATCAACTTGCTTCGTGGAATCGCCATTGCATCTAAGGTACTGGCGAAAAGCAGACTGATAGAGCTACCGCCATCGATGAGAACTCATGCCACCTCGATGTTCCGAATAGGGGGTTCAACCACGATCAGATATCTGCTGGGTGTGGTCGCGATCTTCGGGTGGTCCACGTCTGAGAACTCAATCTTGTGCTGGGACCATTTCATCTAGGCAGTAGCCCCCTGTGATGTGGAGCAGACTTCGCATTCTATCTTCTTGTACTCCCTCTTCGAGGTGTACGATGTAGAACCGCCGAAGATGTGCATGACGTGGAGGTCACAGTCCGGGAATGTGGAGTCAGAGTCAGGAGTAGCTGCTTCGGTATTCGCTTCGACAACACGTACTCGCTTCCTCTTCTCGATTGCTAGATGTCGCGCAAGCTCCTTGAAGACGTGACAATCCTCCAAGGAGTGGTTGTTCGTCTGGTGTATGGGGCACCATTGTTTTCGTGAGTCATCGTTTTGGGGGTTTGGACGCTTGGGTGGGTCTGTTTGATCAGTAGTGAGAACCTCTCCCGAAGATTTGCGCTTTCCACTCTTATGACTTCTCCTCTTGCTTGATTCCGGTGTGTCTTTGTTGGCTTCCTTCTTCTCTTCGCCTGTCTTGCTCTTTCCTTCTTTTCGTCTTAAGGCATCGTCTGCGTGAGTGCATCTGTCGATAATTTTGAACAGCTTGCGAGCAGACATAATCCGTCGTGTCGCTAGTTCCTGGGTGGTGTAACAATCTCGGACGCTCGACTTAAATGCGCGGATAACAGAAGCATCGGTGATTTCGGGGATCGTATTCCTGTACTCGTTGAATCACTGGATATAGTCCATCAATGATTCACCTCGGTTCTGAGTTAGAGCGTGCAGGTCATCCTCGATTGCGTGACGCTTGTATGTGCCTTGGAAATTGGCGATGAATTGCTGCCACAAGTGATGAGGACACAACTAGCTCAGATATAACCATGACTACCTTATGTATTAATCAACCAAAGGTGCATATGTTCTATATTAGATTTACTTGTTATATATTTGAACAACGTTGCTACATAATGAGTTTCGTGTGTTTTCGTTTGCAGAGGTACTTGTTTGGGTGAAAGAAAAGGGACCAAGTGTAAGGAATGCATGGATGATTAAATAAGTTGATTGCGGACCAAACCAAGATCTTCTCCAAGTCCACTTCCATCTCACCATGTCACTTTTGGTCCATAGAAGATAAGACATAAAGTTCAACACATTTTGGATTCGGATTCGGGCCTCCTGACAGCATCAACTTCAAATGGACCTAGCCGCTGATCTAGAAGGAATTTTGGGGCCCATTAGTACTTTTTGGAAAGATTATGGAGTCTACCAGATGATCTTGGTCCCATGTCAAAATTCTAGCAGAGCTGCCGGGAATCTGCAAAACAAGCCACGTATCTCATCCAGTCCAAATCTGATTTGTGTTTTGGACCTTGTAATTGTGTCGTGGGCTTAGCCCAAGGGGGTGTGCGCCCTAGGGCAACCCTAGGATGTCCTTAATCATATTTATTCAGTAGCCCTCATCGTTTAGATTTGGGTTTTGCTTAGATTAATCTGTCAAAAACAGTTTCGCCGCTAGATCAGTTTGTGGAACCCCAAATTTGAGTGCTTAAATATTCATATGCAATTGTGTTGCAATCTATCTTGTTCTTGCTTGTGTTCTTTGTTTCACATGCAGGGATTAGCCTTCTCGATGAGGTCAACCGGGTTTTGGCACGGTTGATAACCAGAGGAGACATGGTGCTGCGATTGCGGGGCTCGGTAGCGTGTTCGTTCAGAAGCCGGATCGAGTTGTCTCGCGACTCCGCCCATATCGACTATTTATCAATACCTATCAAAAGATCGGGACCAAACATCTCTCATCAACAAGTCTTCCCATGAGGAGATTGAGTGGGTCGGAAGATGAACCAGCCATGAGCGAGCAGATCCTTTAAACGTGGCTGGTAAGTAATTTGCCAGCGCGTTGTCATCTGCACCAGCAGTGTATAGGATCGTGGAGTAGACCTGAAGAAATTCTTCGGTATCCGTGCTTCCATCATACTTCTCGATTGCTCCTGGTCAGAACTCCTCGGGCTACCGCACGTCCCGCAATGTAGGGGTGAACGCTCTACACCCGCCACCTGGAGCGAAGGGTGGTCCGTGCCTGTGGTGTCATCGAGGAGATCTGCCTGATGAAGAGGATGACGAGGATAATGACGAGGGGTTGCTCGGGTCAGGAGCTCGACTTCTGGAGCGATGCTTGCATCGTCGGTCCCGTTCTGATCCTGGGGATCGAGGATTACGTCCTCGTCTGTCATCGCCGCCTCGCCCCTGATCTCGACCATTGTCACCCTAACCTCGACTGTCGGCTCCCTAATCTCGCTGATTGTTGTCGCCACCGTCATGACGATCGTTATTGCCATTGTCACAGCGGTCGTTGCGGGCTTGCTGGTCTCGATCTTCGTTCGGGCATCCTCCTCGATCGTTGCTCTCTCCTCGTCGCGAAGGAGAACGACGCTGATGTCGGTGGCGATTGTTGTTTTCTCTTCATCATGAGGGAGAACGATGTCGATGGCGATCAGTGTTGTTCTAATCCTGACGTTCTCTCCGTCGGTCGTCCAGATGCTCACGAAGATCATGATTTCCGCGACGCGGTGGAGTCCAATCTCAAGTTGCTCGTGGCGATTGAGCACAGAGGGGGAACATTCACCAGTAGGGATTTCTGCTTCTGCGTTCCCATTAGCTGGTTCTCCGTTTCCTCGTGGTGGATCTCGTAGCGGGGGCTCAGTTGCTACCTCTACAAATGCGCTATTGAGGTTGGCCATGATCTCTCGTAGTCGTACTGCCCACTGATCAACATTAGGATTTAGGGCAGGATCAAAAGGGTTCTCTCTCCATATCGAGTCTATGGCTTGTAGCTATTGAGCAGGCATCCTAGCTACCGCGGACGTGCTGGTCTCAGCTGTATTGATCACGTGGACGTTTCGTGGTGAAATCGACAAACAGGATTCTTGGTCTTCCAAAATATGCAACACGGATGGCTCGTCGGGGTCAACATCGACAAATCCCACGAACTGATCTAAGGTTGTCTGTCACGCCCGGAATTTCTATCCAAAATTCCAAACGCTTACATGTGTGTAAACCCTCGTCCAGGAATCAGCCGAGGCACACAATAACAAATTGATAATAAAGTACAATTATTACTCTAATTAATAAGCGAATAAATTGTCATTACAGAGGTGGATAGTTCCTCTCAAACAATAAAGATCTAAGCAGCGAAAAATAAGGAAATAAACAGCGCAGACGACTCCACTCCACAGGCAACTTGACAAGGACTACGCCAAACCTTCACCACCATCGGCTTCATTGTAGAACTCCTCCTCTGATGAATGATTGCAAGGTGAGTATATGACATACTCAGCAAGCCACGCAGCAAATATGCAAGTGCACAGGATAACCAAGGATGGCATAGTATAGGCTTCTTTGCATAAACAACATTTAAAGAATATTTCAGAATTTAATAAAACAGTAGAGTATTAATTAAACAGTATTAATCCAACACTATACAACATACCCTGTTGTATAGGCCCAACCATTTAGTACAACCAATCCCGGCTGCACAGTTCTAATCTCCAAACCAGGAATATACCATTCCAAACCAGGAGCTAATCAATTATAACCAGTTATAACATCTTTCATTAATGTGAGAAGGGTGAGACTAATCACGAAAGACATTGTTAGACCCGCCCATAACCGCGGGCACGGCTATTCGAATAGTTTTACTCTGATCAGAGGTGTACCACTGTACCCAAAAGACACAGCCCCACATCATGTCACCATGTGCCTCAATACCACCACGGTACCTCGGAAAGGAGCTGTGACATTACCCCTCACACAACACAATCCACCACAGTGCACCATTCCCGGATCATAGTCACCCCCTTATAAACAAGGCATGGACTCCCCAGCGACCCCCGTGGGCTTATCTCCGCCACTTCTCAGTCTAGTGCTCCGTAATGAACTATGCTATGTAAAAGATAAAGCCGTTGCCCACGCTGGCTTGTGGTTGGCACGGTTAATGTTTCACAACCGAAGTTCGTGAACCGGTCCTTAATCGTCATGAGCACGACCATCAAAACCATGTACTCACAACCCACCATTATCAGGTTTTAGTTGTCACATTGATTAATTAACCAATCACGATTAACCATCGTGAACTAGCATTAAGCCATCAGTAAATAATAGTGAATCATAAGTTATCCCATTAGTGTGCTAAAGTTTCTAAGCATGGCTAAGCAATTACACCTAACATCTAGCTGAACCAATATATAAAGCTCAACTAGTCAAGTTATAATAACCCAAGGTATCAAGGAATAGGATAATCAAGAACAAAAGGGCTATAACAAACAATAGGCTAATTCCACCCAATGACATTCGAAAATAAATGCAATAGTTGAATAGAAACAATAGCTTTAAACGGGATCAACATGCTCAAAGGATCGATTAGGATCTGTGTGACTTGCCTTGCTGGCCTTGGAACTCTTCTAAATCTTCTCCTGCAAAAGCGGACTCTCCGGAAACGTCGGATTCTAAACGGAAAAGAATAAAAACACCAAAACAGCACATAAGCAAGCATGAACAGTACATGTGGATATTTTTAACATGTAGATCTCAATTTTAGAAAAATTTAGAGACTTGAACCAACTAAATCCGAGTTAAGATGAATTAGTTATGAATTTTTAAAGATTTAATCGGTTTAAATCATTTATATAAATCTTAATTGAATTATGACGCAATAATGAATTATTTTTGAAAAGAAAAAGGGACTTTATTGCGTCAGCGGGCTCGGGTCTACGGTGGACTGGGTCCACGGCTGCGGTCTACGGAAAAGGACGGCCGAGATCGATCGGACCGAACGGACGGCCGAGATTAAACGGCTCACGGCCGGCTCACGGGCGACGGCACTGATGACGTCAGCGATGACGTCATCCCGACCGACGGCGACGACGGCGGCTCGGACTCGCGTGCTCGCCGGCGATCTACGGTGCGGCGGCGCGAACGGAAAGCGGCAACGGGATGCGGAGAGCACGGCGAACTCACCGGCGACCAAAGGAGCGGCGGAAGAGCAACGGACGACGCCGGCGACGAGGACGAAGCGGCGGAGAGGTTCGGGTCAACGACGGCGACGGCGTTCCGGCGGGAAACAGCGGCGGCGAAGGGTCGGACGAGGACGGCAACGCGACGGCGACCACGTTGGCGAGCTCCCCGAACGACGGCGATGACCGGAGCGACGGCGGCGCTAGACTGGAGCGGCGGCGGCGACGGCGGCGCACGGGTGCACGGCGCTAGGGCGGCTCGGGCGACGAGAGGCGAAGGCGAGGGCGGCGGAGGGTAGAGGAGAGCTCGGGGATCCTTTTATAGGGGTCAGGA
This sequence comes from Oryza meridionalis, assembly GCA_000338895.3. Classification (NCBI taxonomy): domain Eukaryota; kingdom Viridiplantae; phylum Streptophyta; class Magnoliopsida; order Poales; family Poaceae; genus Oryza; species Oryza meridionalis. The sequence goes on along the minus strand of CM002535.2, from coordinate 8,418,437 downwards.
GGCGGCGGCGAAGCCCACGGAGGCCCGGCGACGACGATGGAAACCTCGGGTTCGCCAACTCCGAATCGAGCTCGATTTCCCGACCTTCCAAAGCGAGTTAGCGGATGATTCCAAAAGAGAAAATGTGGAGGAGATCACGGGATGCATTTCCCCTCACTCAATTTCGCCGGAGATGGAAAGACGCGGCCGAATTGGAAAGGGCGGCGGCGGCGGCGCTCGGCTAGGGTTTCGGCCCGAGGAAGACGACGACCGACAAGCGGGCCCCACCTGTCAGCGGCAGGAGAGAGAGGAGAGTGGCGGCTCGCGCGCGCGGCTCGACTTGCTGGGCCGGCTTGGGCCGGGGAGAGAGAAAGGAGAGGTTTTGGGCCGACTTTCGGCCCAAAGCCAAAAGAAGACTTTTTTAAAACCTTTTTCAATTTAAATAATTCATAAAATGCAATTCCATTTATTAAAAATACTTCCTTAGCTCAAATAATTCCCAGAAAAATCTAGAAATTATAGAATTAAGCAAAGTATTTAATAAGATTTTATCTGGCCCAATTTTATATTGGAATTTATTATTTATAATTAAATATTTTCTTCCAGGCTTTTAAAAATCATTTCTAAAATTCCATTTACACAATAATTTATATTTTTGGGATTTTTAGGGTGTGACATTGTCGCAGCGTCCCGTTCCTCTACAACACACTAAGGTTGAACTCATGGTTGTTGGATCTAAGGGCGTGGCGCTTGATTGACTTAAGGAAGATTCTGCAGTTCGTGAGATTGTGAGATCTCGACTTATGGATCGGACAATAGGTGATATTCGTTGGTGAAGTGTGCTGTATTCTACGTTCTCTACAAGCGTAGAGCTCAGCCTTCACATGTAGTATCACTAGGTAGTCCTCCAGAGTATGCTTGAATGTCTTATGGACAGGACACCAAGATCTCGGCTTCTGGATGGATATCCTTGTCGGCTCTTAGTTTCTATGCGGGGGACAAAATTCGGCCGCTTGAGGATTTCTTCTAGGTGTTGGGGTAGTCAATGTTCCGTTCTCCACTTGCGTGGGAGGAATTGTCGGCAAAATGTCGTTTCTCGAAGTCGTAACCGCACCGTTCTCGTTCCCGATAGTAATTGGGCCAGTTGAGATTGGCATAACGGTGTAGACTGGAAAGACAATAGATCCGACTTGAGTCCACACCAGCGATGTCGAGGTAGAATTGATGCTCCTTGATTGACGCCAGTGTTGACATTGTTGTCGGCATGGCTTGAAGTCATACTAGCATAACCTTGAGCACCAAGGCCCCCTACCTGGCGCGCCACTATCGACGAGTGATACTCGTAGACTGGATGAGTTGGGTATTGGGGTAATTGGAATGAGGATCTACGTGATACGACATGTACGTGAAAGTATACCATACTCGTAGTCGATATATTCGACGAGATCTCCCGGCGACTTGGCTCTGCGTACTCCGGCTTCATAAACTATGGTGGGTGTGTTAGCGATGAGATTCGATGCATTGCACCCCCTCCTCGGAGGTCCCTTTTATATTGTGGATCATCTTGATCTCCAAGTAAGACTCGGAGACATCGGATCCCATACGACACAATAGAAGCTATATCACCTCCGTGTAGGACTTTGTAAATCACCCGACTCGTAGAGATATTTTCTATAATTCGTAACAGATTCCTACAACACATATGGAAACAACCCGTGTACGTGAAAGTATACCATACTCGTATGTTCCATAAGTCGTAGGATAGGAGGGATGCCTTATCTATAACCATGGCAGATTACATATACATTTTTTTTTCAAAAAACCTTCTCATTCTATTGAAATTTTATCCGTGATTGTTCAAGATCCAACAATCCTGATTAATTTGAACAACTATTATCAATCAGGCTATCAGTGAACGCATGCACAACTTCCACAGAGAAAGAATGGCATCGCGATGTCATCACCTCTCCTCCACGACATAAAAAAGCTTATCTTCTTCCCCAACTCTAGCTGGCCCCACTTCTAAATTACTCCCTTCGTCCCAAAATGACTCAATCTAGAATGGGATGTGACCCATCCTAGAACAACGAATCTAGAAACCCATCCTAAAATCTTAGGTACTTAGCTTTAATTAATAATGGTTACATAGAGAGAAATAAAATTATTTGGAAACTTAAAATACCTCTTAAGATTAAGATTTTTATATGGTATCTCTTTAAAGTGATTGTTTTAACTAAAGATAATTTGGCTAGAAGGAATTGGAATGGTAGTTTGAGATGTTGCTTTTGTATGAAAAATGAATCAATACACCATCTATTCTTTGAGTGCTATTTTTCTAAATTTCTTTGGAGAGCTATACAATTCTCTTTTGGACTTTATCCTCCACATAGTATATCTCATATGTTTGGGAATTGGCTCGTGGATGTTAGTAAAAAAATAAAAAAACTTATTATTGTTGGAGCTTTCGCTGTTTGTTGGGCTCTTTGGCTTAGTAGAAATGACATGGTTTTTGATAAAACACCATCAAAATCCTATTTGCAGGTGCTTTTCAGGGTAACATATTGACTTCGGGGTTGGGCTCAGTTACAAAGGCATGATGAAGATATCAAGCTAATAAATGATGAATGTCGTAAACTTGAGACGACAATTATGCATCATCTATTTGCCAACTTCGGGTGGAGGTTCTCTAATAGAATTCAGTAGTTAGGGGATCTTTTTCTTCTGTTAGGGCATCACCAATGTATATGGCAAAGTGATCCATATAGATAGGACCCACATAAATAGTTTTTTACTATAGCAATCTCCACAATATACATGGATACAAGGTATCATTAGGAGAAGAGAGATGAGTAGAGATAGATAATATGATTTATTCTATATGGGTAGTCCATATGCATATGGGTATCTTTTGCTATTTTCTTTATATGGACTAGTTGCACAATGATAATAGGTTGTTGAATGGAATATTCTATTGCTTACGGACTACTTTTACACCACATTGTGGATGTCCTTAGTGTTTATTAGTTTGTGTTTGCTTAGCTTTGTTTCTGCTATCGTGAACTTCCTTTGTGAGTTTTCTTCTGTGTGAGTTCTGTAATAATTGGTTGTAGCTCTTTGAGTAAAGGTCGGAATGTTACATTCCATTATCTAAAAACTTCTAAAATCCTAGGTTGATTTATTTTGGGACGGAGGGAGTAATTTCTACCACCCACTAATACCTGAAATATCGACTGTGCAGCCTGCACCCTCTGTTATCGAGAAAATTGCAATTATAGGACTCCAAACAATGCGCTTCGCAGTTATAGGACTACAATCGTCGACTTCGCTAAAACGACCCTTGAAATGTTGGCACTTTATTTTACATGACATTTGGTTCTTTTAATCACTTTTCTCAACTAAAATACATGTATTTTGCCCTAAAGTGACCGTATTGCCCTTCTGCCTTCTGTATACTTGATCGATCGTATCTTTTCATCTCATCCGAGTCCGCCACCGTCGTTCCTCCTTCCCTCTCACGCCGCCGTTCCTCCTTCCCTCCCCACGCCCTCGGCTCCCATGGATGGAGTGCCGCCGCCCGAAGATGGAGATGGACGCCCGATCGCCATGGATGGTCAAGCAGCTAAAGACCTAGTGCCTTCTGCCCTAGCCGCTCGGGGTCTGGTCACGGCGCCTGGTGACCTGGGCTTTGATGCCTTGGCCGTGGCAGCCGATGGCTAGGTACAGCAGAACGCCAGCGCTAGTGCTCTAGCCGCTGCTAGAACATTGCTGCCTAATGCTCCTTTTCCGGCGGCAATGGAGTTCAACCTTCCTGTTCTTCAAGTGCAAAGGTATTGGCTGCACTAGATTTCTGTTTTTTTTACCATGATAGTAGTACACAGTAGTAAAACTTGATTTCACTTGTTTAGGTCCTAAGTAGATCGTGTGGAAAATATGGAAAGAGTTGATTGGAATAACATATACATAGTCGAGACACATGATGACGAAAGTCGTATTGCACTTATGAGTGAGTCGCAGATTTGTGAGCTTTTAGGCGTGATAGAGGAGGACACAACAAATATACCTGCACAGGGTTTTGATTGCTGAATGTATGACCAGGGGCATGATAATGAGCTTGGGCAAAATTATGATGGTGCTGCCATTCCTACTAGTGATGAGGTACCGGGTGAGATGGTCATTTTATATGATAAGAACAGCCCATCCATGGCTTTAGGAACAATGTACCCAACAATGGAGGAGTTCAAGTTGGCAGTGCGGCAATTTGCCATTAAGGAGGAATTTGATTTAGGAGTAGAAAAGTCGTGTAAGACGAGATATAGGGCTTATTGCAAGTCTGGTGATGAAGATTGCCCTTGCACTTGGAGGATAAATGGCACCAAACAAAAAGGGCAAAGCACTGTGGAGGTAAATAAATTTATTTTTTCTTTTATTAATTCTACTTTTTATGTAAATTAACATGAATCTCTTTGATTTTTTGTTTTGCAGATAATCGTCGTAGTCGATAAGCATGCATGTGTGTCTAGCATGAGGAAGATAACTACAACTCCAACTCTGAAGTGGGTAGCTAGCAAGGCTGTGAGTATCCTTAGAGATGATCCAAATATTGGCGCTAAGAGATTGCAAAACAGGTTGCAGACAGATCACAAGTGTGAAAATTTCATATGACACTGTATGGCGGGGTAAAGAAAGAGCTCTTGAAGTGGTTTATGGCAAATGGGAAGAGAGTTTTGAGTTGTTGTTTAGGTGGAAGGCCGAGGTAATAAAGCTGTGCCCCGGGAGTGTCGTGAGATTGAGGTACTTGAGGTGGATGGTCAAGTATTTTTCCACCGTTTTTTCTGTGCTCTTAAACCATGCATTGATGGTTTCTTAGAAGGTTGTAGGCCTCATTTGAGCATAGATGTTACAGCACTTAATGGAGGGTGGAATGGTCACTTGGCTGCAGCTGTAGCAATTGATGGTCACAATTGGATGTATCCACTCGCTTATGGCTTCATAGCTTCTGAAACAACAGACAACTAGACTTGGTTCATGGAACAATTAAAGAAGGCAATAGGTGATCCTCCACTCCTTGCTGTTTGTTCTGATGCTTGCAAGGGCTTGGAGAATGCAGTGAAGAATGTATTTCCAAATGCAGAGCAAAGAGAATGCTTTTATCATCTTGTGAAAAATTTCACGAAGAGATATAGAGGGTTTGGCCAGATATATCTTGCGGCAAGGGCTTACAGAGAAAACATATGCTATGATAATATAGCAAAAATGGTAAGTGAATTAGCAGATGCAGTGAAATGGTTACATAACAATCATAAGCTATTATGGTATAGGTGCGCTTTCAATCCAGAAATTAAGTGTGACTACATAACTAGTAATATTGCTGAGTCATTTAATAACTGGATTAGAGACCACAAAGACTTACCTGTTGCTGACCTTGCTGATAAGATTAGAGAAATGATCACGGTACTTTGGAACAAGAGAAGAAATATTGCATACAGGCTACCTGAAGGCAGGATACTTCCAGCTATAATGCATCAGCTGAAGGCAAATACTAGAGGCTTGGGACATTTGAAAATTGTACCATGTTCTAATTGGAGTGCGGAGGTGTGGGACAAGAGCAGCAACGTTGAGAGGCATATTGTCAAGTTACACCAAAGGACCTGCACATGTCTTGAATGGCAGCACACTGGTAAGCCATGTCAACATGTATTGGCCTATGTAACCTGCCAACGGGGAGTTGACCTTGAACAGTTTGTGCATGACTATTACTCGGTGAATAGATTCAGGGCTGCTTATGGAAGAGAGATTGAGCCGATGACAGACAAAACTCAATGGCCACAAGTTGACCTACCATTTTTAGTTGGTGCGCCTCTTGCTAAATTACCTTTTGGAAGACAAAGGAAACTAAGAAGGAAGGGATGGATGGAAGGTGGCCACAAGAAAAATGGTTCCAAAGATGATCCACTTACCAACGAGGGTGAAGGTGAGAAGGGAGGTGACAACGATACTGCTCCAACAAATGGAAAGGGAAAGAAGATGATCAGAGGACCTATGACTTGCAAAAAATGCGGAGAGAAAGGCCACAGGCAAGCTAGTGCCAAGTGGCCACTCAATGGGACAGCAAAAAAGAGGTAAGGACTGATTTTATTCATCATACAACTTAAATGAAAATGCCAATATTAATTTATTTGATTACTTGTAGGAAGCGTAGGCAACCTAAGAAGAATGTTACAAAAGCTGCAGCAGCAGAACCTAGCACCCCACGGAGGCCGACTAGAGAAGAAATCCTACAGGATAGTCCAGGAAGGGTCACTAGAAGGTAAGAAATATTAACACATTTACTGTATATTAATTTTTCCAAACATCTAATTGCCGTATCCTATTTATGTTTAGCAAGCTTGCGATGTTACTACGAGAGGGTACATCTTCACAATCCGACACCACTAGTCCCGCGAGGATGCCTACCGCGGCAGCACCAAAAAAGATGACTCCAAAGAGAAAGCTACATATTGGTTGAATAATTTTAGTTGTGATGAGATGTAAACTCATACTTCATTTCATATGACTTGGATCTTGTTTGGAACTAAATTATGGTATTCTGAGATGAACTTGTTTATGCTAGAATCTCGGTTTTATGAGACAAGCTTGTTTGTGCAAAATTCATGGTTTTATCTATTACTTGTAATTGAGATCTCCTTGTAATTACGTATGGATCATCTTTGATCATCTTTCATTTATTCATTGGGTTAGTGCTGCAATTTTTATGCATGATTGACCATGTACAATATAATATTTGGGGCATATGCAGCTGGCAGCTGGCAGCTGCAGCAAGTTCAAGAGCGGCTAGCAGCTTACCAGCCATCCCAGGCGAGCCAGTGCTCTAGCCATGGACAGACGGCGGCCGGCCAGCCATCCCAGGCTGCGGCCATCCCAGGCTGTGGCCAACCAGCTAGCAGCGTGGGAGCACGTCAATTGAAGCCCTGAGGGCAATACATGTATTTTAGTTGAGAAAAGTGATTAAAAGGACAAAATGTCATGTAAAATAGAGTGCCAACGTTTCAATAATCGTTTTAGCGAAGTCGACGATTGAAGTCTTATAACTGCGAAGCGTATTGTTTGGAGTTCTATAATTGCAATTCTCTCTTTGTTATCCCTACAACTCGAGCGGCATTAGTAGTTGAGATCTCTTAATAGTTGGTGGCTGGCTAATTAGAGCATACGGGGGAAGGAAGTCGTGAGCACGGGGGAAGGAAGAAAGCGATGGATTTTTTTTTCCCGTTATTCGTTCCATATCAGAAAAAAAACCTCCGTGCCTCTTTCGTTTTTCTTTTCATTTTTTTCCAGAAACAATTCCTTCTACGCGTGTTTTTTCTTCTCGTTTTTTTTTTACTAAAACAAACATAGTTGAAAATTTTAAAATCAAGATTTGAAATCTTTTCAACTTAGGTTCGAAAATTTTACATATTTTAACGATTAAATTTATATTTGAAAACTTTCAAGTTAGATTTGAAAATTTTAAGTCAAGATTTGAAATTTTTTCAACTCAAATTTAAAAACTTTCAAGTCCAGGTTTAAAAACTCTCAGCTTGGATTTGAAAACTATTAACTGAAAATTTGTTTTAAACTTTTAACTCAGATTTGAAATTCAAGTCAAGATTTGAATACTTTCAACTTAAATTTTTTAAAAAAATTCAACTCAGATTTTGAAACTTTCAAATCCAGACTTGAAAAAAATTATACTGAAGATTTGAAAACTTTCAATCTAGTTTTTAAAACTTCCATCTCAAAATTGAGTTGAAAATTTTGAAATTTGACTTGAAAGTTTTTGTAGTTTGAGTTGAAACTTTTGGAAATTTGAGTTTAAAGTTTTAAATTTTGGATAGAGTATTTAAAATTTTAATTGAAAGTCTTAAATATATTTGAAAAGTAAAAAAAAAGAAGCAAGTGAACATGATACGGTTAATTACCCGCAGAAGGGAAAAAATCGGAATGAATGATGTTAGAGCATGCCCAACAACTTTCTTTTCCTATTCCCAATCCTATGATTTAGGAAATTTTGGTTAAAAATCAGATCCAGCAGATTTTGTAAGGATTCTCCCAATATCTCTGGTTCACCAGTCCGGATATATCGTTCCTTACAGACAGGAAACCGATTCCGTTCCCCTTTCTTCCTCGTAGGTCTCTGGCGCGCGCCAGGAAAAAGTTCCCGCGCCCTCGCTCCTCGGTGACGAGCTCCTCTGCGGCGGCGCCTTCTTCCTCGGTGGCTGCTGAATGCCGCTGCTGCTGTGTGCAGGATAAATTGATGCTGCTGATGAATGGATATGCATTACTGTCGTTTTCAATCTTATTGTACTGTATCGAATTAAAAGAGTTCATGGGCTTGCTACAGCATCTCCTTGGTGTTCCGTTTTTTAATAAATCGCAGCAGTAGGACACCGGTTGGCTGGCTGGTGATGATGGCGCTAGGTCACGGCGGCGTAGGTGCGGGGAGGAAGAAGTCGATCGGCACTGGTGCGGGGAGGGAGAAAACGTACGTGTGCAGGTACTGAACTCGGCCCCACCTTGCTTATGTGGCAAACTAACGGATGATAGGGAATTAATTTTTGGGCTTCTCTTGGAGGATGGGGTCATTGTTAGGCCCAATTTTTATTTTGGTATTTCTAATTTAAATTTTTTGGGAATCAAATATTGGGTGATTGTTAGGCATGCTCACTAATCTGCGTCTAATTAGGTGCTAATCACGTTTTTTTTCCCGTTTCTGACGACACTCCAGTAAGGTTGTTCGCTCCACGTGTACATGTGTGCAAAAAAAATAACTAGCGCGTATGCGCTAATTAGCTATCGCGGCAACAATGGACGACGTCCGAGCTGGACAGGAGACTTCGTTGATTTCGAACGAAGTAAATTAAGGTTCAATTAATCATTTGAGAAGACAATTAACCAGATCACTTGGAAATTTCACGCTTAACTACAGATAGGGCATGCTTAATTAGATTCTTCTTTTGTGGCTGCAGAAGTCTCGTTCTTAGATTTTATTATGGAGATTATCCAAAACAGAGTGTCAGCCAGTTAAATGTTTAAATATTAATCCTTCCCAAGCAAACTTTACTACCCAGGACCTCAGGTGCTACCGAGACTCTTTTGTAACCACTAGGCTACATGCTCTTTCGTAGTTGTGGGTTTCATTGTAGAGCATTTGACAGTTCATCTTATTTAAATTTTTTATTGTTAGTATTTTTATAATTATTAGATAATAAAACGTGAATAGTATTTTATGTGTGACTTATTTTTTTCTTAATTATTTCATAAATTTTTAAAATAAAACAGATGGTCAGTATGTTGATTTTCTTTGGAAATTTGTTGACGAATCTATGCTTCTAGTTAGTAGAAGCGGGTTACATACTTCTCTCACGTATGACGACAGGGTGGAATTTATTAGAAAAAAAATTGACAGTTTCAACTTAGGTTAGCAACTTTTGGTGCAGCTTCCTTGTCGATCGTACTTTTGTGATGACGTATAGTGCCGATTCTTGGATCTCTCAAACACGGTCAGAAATAGTCCGAAACGGTACATTATTTTATTATTTTTTTCGAAAACGACCGGAAACCGTCAGGAAATTTCCATATTTATGAATTCATCTATTTAGTGTCAACGTCAATGCCACGTTGATAGAAATTTAAAAAACTAAATTTTAAAAATGGTAACATCAATAAAAATATTATTATTATATTAGTTTTGTGGAAACGGTATCGGTACGGTCGGGAAATTTTCATACCGTTTTCACCCCTACATTTTATGCAGGAGGCACGAGCCATTCTTTTAGATAGATTCAGTGCTTTGAGCAGAGTCGGCGAGAGCTCTCCCAGAGAAAAAGAAAGTGCTCTTTCTGCACCTCCAATGGCTTCGGTTGCCGGTAACTGGAGGTGGAGTATATATCGTCTCGTAGTAGGGTTTATCCAATTCTTCTTTAGAGTGTGTTTAGTTCACACTAAAATTAAAAGTTTGATTAAAATTGAAACGATGTGATGGAAAAGTTAAAAGTTTATGTGTGTGGGAAAGTTTTGATGTGATGAAAAAGTTAAAAGTTTGAAGAAAAAGTTAGTAACTAAACCATGCCTTAGTTCTTTGCTGGTTCCTGCATGGTGCAAGAGATTGTTGGCATCGTGTTGTCTTGTCCATCATCAAGCCATGGATTCCTGCTATTTCCTTTCGTGGCTTTTGGGCTCCAGATTGCTCACGTCATCTTCAACGCGAAGAGTGGCAAATCTACATCGCAGTAGGTTGCACCCACCATCGTCATTGCCTCCGATCCGACGAGTTACGTACAAGGATGTACGTCTTCTTTTTTTTGAGAACCAGGAATATATTAAGGCTTAGAAACAAAGTATATATTTGAGATTACAAGTGGAAGACCTAAAGAGGTCTTTGAGACGTTTTGCATGACAACCTCTTTGAGGATAGGCTAAATGAGCTATGTTTTGGCAACTGTGGACTAAATATCCCTCCTGAAAGAGGACTTAGCATCTTTTGCTAATTTGTCAGCCATCTTGTTTAGCTCTCTGGGTATCCATCTGACTTGAATTAAATGAGTAGGAACCGAGAAAATAATCTGAGACCAGAAAGGTCTTAAACTCCAGTGACCAGGTTCCTCCATGAATCTCCTTTTTTTTAGCCGTGTCAGCAATTGTGGTATTATCTGTTAGGAAGGTGACACCTGAAAAATTAAGAAACATAGCAATTTGCAAAGCAAGATACAAAGCAGTGAGTTCAGCTTGCAAGGCAGATTGAGCTTTATTAGATGAGGCTTGAATAAAGATAGCACTATGATTTTGAGGATCATGAAAGAAAATTTCTAAGCCAGTCCTGCCATTGTCCCAAGCAGCATCAACATAACATCTAATTCCATCAGGGATGTTGTCAGCTCTTCTTATATTTTCCATTGGGTATTCAATGACCTGCAAATCAGATTGAGAAGCAACCTGGGAAAAAGAATTGATCATAGCTTCAGCTAAATAATTGACTTGAGAAGGTTCCCTGAAGATTCCCTGAAATTTAAAGTCATTTCTAGCTTTCCAAAGATTCCACATAGTGATGTCAGACTAATTTTGCAGGGGCCATTATTAGTAATAAAGGCAATGAGAGAAGGAAGATGAGGATTCACATGAAATCTATCCAGATCAAAATTATAACCAGCAATCATCCAAGTGAGTCTACTGAAAGGGCAAAGGAAAAGGAGAAGAAAATCACTTTCAGGCATGCCACATCTACAACAAGCAGCAGGGATATCTTTGATACGATGATTTAGTCTAAGAGCAGAGGGAAGGGCTTCTCTAATAAATCTCCAAGCAAAAACCCTTACTTTAGGGGGAATATTTTTGTCTTTCCAGATGGCCTTGATTAAGGCTAAGGATTGAGAGTCTACCTGCTGGAGGTTCTGAGCCTCACCTTTATAGATTTCTTTGTAAGCACTTTTTGAGGTGCACCGCCCATTCTTAGTGTGCTTCCAATAGAGCATATCATTTGAGTCATCTTGCATCAGAGGAACCTGCAAATTTTTTTGAACAGCTTCTTCCACAAACAAAGAACTGAACTTCTCACTGTCCCATTCCCTTTCATTATTCCACAAATGTGCAACTTTAAAAGGAAACTGACTAGGCATGGGGTTAGTTTTTATGTAATTGTAATGTCTTCCTTAAGGTCACACCAGGGTTGATTCCAAATTGAAACGTTCCCATCCCCTAATTGCCAAGTAACTGAATGTTTAAGAGCTTTCCTAATACTTAAAACAAAACTCCAATAAGCAGATTTAGAAATGTTTCTAGGAGCATCCCAAAAGAAGGAGTTAGGAAAATATTTACCTTTAAGAATCAGAGCAATTTGTTCCTGAGGTTGAGATTAATCTCCAGGCTGAGTGGAGGATAAGACTTTTGTTGACAGCTTGAATGTCTCTTATTCCAAGACCTCCTTCATCAATGGGCCTGCATATGTCTTTTCAAGCTTTCAGACACAAAGGATTTTTTTTCCTGTCCTTCACTTACTCCTGTCAACCAAAATTTCCTGATAATAGCAGTGATTTTATTAAGGAGATTTTTAGAAAGAAGGATAGTGGCCATGTAGTAAACAGGGAGAGAGGCAAAGACAGAGTTTATGTAAGTGAGACGGCCAGCATGAGACAACTTGTTAGCTTTCAGGGCAGTTAGTTTAGCTTTGAACTTTTCAATAATGAACCTGTAGATAACAAATTTATTTCTATTGGTGACAAAAAGAGGGTGACCTAAATGCCTGGTGGTAGCATCCATAAGATTGACAGGGAAAATGAGCCTAATTGCCTCTTGCACATTATGAGGAGTCTTCTTGCTGAACATAATTCCAGATTTGTCCCAATTTGGAGTTTGCCATGAATTCCGGCAAAAGTTGTCAATGATGTGTTTTATCTGACTGGCTTCTTCTCCTGTTGCTGAACCTGTAATAATGATGTCATCTGTATAAAGAAGGGAATGAATCACAGGACCAGAGTCACTGAGTCTAATGCCTTTGATGTGATTATTTTGAAGAGCCTCATTCAATTGTTTAGAAAGTTCATTAAGAGCCAAAACAAAGAGATAAGGTCAAAGAGGACAACCTTGCCTTATACCTCTGCTAGCATTGAAGGAGCCATAAGCTTGACCATTGATATTCACGAAAAAAGAGGAAGAACTAATGCAGGACCAGATCAAATCAATGAAATGATGATGAAAACCATGTCTTTGAAGGGCAGAAGCAATAAAACCCCATTCAAGTCTATCAAAGGCTTAGAAAGATCAATTTTAAGCATAAAAGCATTTTGAGAGTAAGAGTTTAAACCAAAAGAATGAACAATTTCCAGGGCAATAATGACATTGTTAGCAATTCTTCTGCCAGGAATAAAAGCATGCTGAGATTAACAAACAAGATCAGTCAACTTATCCTTAATTCTGTTAGCAATAGATTTAGCAATGATTTTGTAAGGTACATTACAGAGGCTAATGGGTCTGAAATCCATAGGCGAGGTGGGTCTGTTCTTCTTAGGAATGAGGACAATGTTAGTTTTGTTTAGATCAGGAGGGATGTTACCTGTTTGGTAGAAATCTTGGATTAGCGCCATCAAATCATTTTTTATCCAACTCCAAGCTGATTTGTAGAAGGCAGCATTGAGTCCATCAGGGCCTGGGGAAGCATTTCTTCTCATTCCTTTAATGATTTGCCAAATTTCCTCCTCATCTGGAACCTGCCAATCTATATCTTGCAAATTATTGATAACAGGATTGTATGGATTAGGATTTTCAATTCTGTTAGAGCAGAATAAATCAGAAAAGTAATCCACAAAAACTTGAGCAATGTCATCAGCATTAGTAATAAAATTATCATTGCAAACAATGGAAGCAATTCTATTTTTCCTCCTCCTCTTGATGGCAGCTTGATGAAAAAAGGAGGTGTTCCTGTCACCATCTTTCACCCAATCATTTTTTGCTCTTTGTCTGTGATGATCTGATAGTTTCTCCTGTAGCATGTCATATTTCGCAATAAGGTCTCTTTCTTTGTAGCATGTCATATTTCGCAATAAGGTCTCTTTCTTTGTCAACCAGATTGTGCCTGTCTTGAGATGATTGAATCTGTCTGATCTCTTCTTCTGTGTTGGTAATTTGATGTTGGAGAGGTTTCTTCTTCTTGCTCCAGGCAACAAGCTGCTTACTGAAAATTCTTGTTTTGCTAACAAAAGAGCCATTACAGTTTATCCAGCAATCTTTAGCAAAATTATTATAGTCTTGTTCTAGCAGCCACCAGTTTTCAAACTTGAAAGATTTTTTTGGTTTCCTGAAATTAGGGTTAAGCAAAACCAAAATAGGAGCATAATCACCATAAATAAGAGGTAAATGGTAAACAGTAGTATTAGGAAAGATATGGCACAATCAACATTAGCTAAACATCTGTCCAGTCTTTCAAAGATGACTTCCTTACCCTTTCTCTTGTTAGTCCAAGTGTAAGCAGGGCCATTGTACCCCATGTCGATCAAGCCCAAATTTCTCATGTGATGATAGAAGATAGCAATACGATTAAGATTAGGGGGATTACAACCCAGTTTTTCATCAGGACTCATAATATCATTAAGATCACCCATACATATAGAAGCCCTATGTCTACTTTGAGTCACAAAAGCACCAACATCATGCCAAATTCTACTAGTATCTTGGTGAGAGGCATCACCATATATACACAAAAGATTAAAAAGAGTGCCACTAGGGGTATGTACACCTACACCTAAGATATAATTGGCACTACTCTTTAACACGGTGATGTCCATCTCATTGCTCCACAAAAGCCAAAGACCACCAGAAGCATTAGTAGTAGGGACTATATAACTATTATCTACACAAAAGGCATTATTTAGATTATTAACAGAAAGGGAATCATTTTTTGTTTCTGAAATGAAAATTACCTAAGCATTTGTAGAGGAGATAATGCGGCGAAGATAAAGCATTTTCCTACTGCCAAGGCTGTCGCCAATGCCCTAGCAGTTCCAACTAAGGAAAGTCATAGCCCCTTTGGCGCCTTGTGGGCTGGCGCCAAATGCCCAAGAGATGAGAGACTAGCCAATTCCAGCCCATCACCAGAAGCTGGAGTAGTAACCCTAGTGCAATTGTCAGCTGACAACTCTCCCCACTGCAAATTCCCAGAAGCAGCAACAGGCAGATAGGGACCAGGTCCTCCGAAGCCAGCACTTGAAGAGTGAGAAGCAAAATCTTGAGCAGTACTAACAGACCTTGATCCTGGCGAGAAAGAGGATGCTTGCGCAGCAACAGAGTTCTGAAGGCTGAGAGTTTGTCCAAAAGCTTTAAAAGCCCTTTCATGATCAGAGAGTTCCACATCCACCAAATTACCCCCATCATTAGAAGAAGACTGACCAGCTTTATCAGCATCCGGAAGGAGAGATCCATGGGGAGTGACAGAGAGAGGAACACTGCGGTTCCAAACATGCTCTTCTTGAGGTCTAGAGAAAGCTTATGATCTCCTATCCCAGCGAGAATTTCTGCTTCTAGCTTTGGCTTCTCTTCTTGGATTTGCTCCTTTCTCAAGACTCCCTCCTCCACCACATCTGAGCTGGCTGGAAGCAGTGTCTCCACCATCGAGATCAACTGAAATGGGGGATGGTTCTCTTGCTACTCTTGCTCTGACATCACCCCAGGAACTCCAGTCACTGACTGCACCGGTTGGAGGGACTGCACCAAAAGACCACCCTCCTCCATGACCTCCTCCAGGATTGCCATGGCTATCCACCACTCTTCTCTTAGCACTTGAAGAGGAAGAGAGAGGTAGCGGATGCTTTGAACCAGCTTCATGCCTTAAAGAGGAGGAAGGCAGTAAATTTCCACCGGCTGGCGCAAGTTCTATAACCCTGTTCTTGTCAGTGAGAGTTTGGGTGGGACTTGCAGCTTGAGCAGGCAGTTGAGGTTCTTTACTCAGCTGTGAATGATTAAGGCAATGCAAAGAGCTGAGAGGGATTGAATTCAATTCTTTCTGAAACTGATCAGATGCAGGCAATTGATTGTGGAACTGATGTTTCTTCTTTGCTCGGATCACATACAGACTATTCTTGTCTTTTGCAGTAGCTGAAGCAGTTATTGGTTGGTCCAGATTTAGGGAGTGAGCTTTTGCCAGATGAACTAACTGCACCCTGGAAGGCTGAGAAGTGGCATTTTCTACTGCAGGCAAACCATCCAGGTGCTGAGGGATATTTTGCTGCTGTACTAGTTTGTCTTCTATCATGGCTTGTTCTACATCCTTCTCAACAGTGGCAAACTGAGCACTTTTTTGACTAACTTGGCTTGGGCCCACCAAAGCATGCAACCCTGTCTGTTGAGCACTATTCACCTGTCTCATCACATTGACTATGGGAGCACCACCATGCGAGCTTGCACTAGTACTAGCACTCGGATTAGCAAAGTGTTGCCGAAATTTTGCAACAAGAGAATTCTTGTTTTCCTTTTCTAAATCCTTCATAGCTTCTGGAGGCAGATAAGAGAGTTGAGTGATCCGTTTGCCATATCTATCATTTAGCTGAACCTGAGCATCAGCCCTCTGTTGAATGATAATTCTTTGTTTGATCGGGCAAGCTTGGGAATTATGAAACATTAAACCACAGAAGATGCAAATACGGTGAATCCTTTCATAGTGCACAAAGACTCTAAGAGGCTCCCTATTATCGATGTCAAGATTAACAATAGCTTGCACTGGCTTTGTGACATTCATCTTGACCCTAACACTCATGAACTTAGGGTCTTTCTTAAGGTTTTCTTCTAAAATCGGATTAGCAACAGATGGCTCACCAATTTCCGCAACCACTTTCCTAGCTGTATCTTCAGTTCTAAGAGCCATAGGAATGCCATAAAACCGGACAGTAACCATAATGGATTTAAAGGTATATGCAGACAGAGGCTTAAGCTTTTCATCAGTAGTAGCCTACTCCATCAGAAAAGTATCGCTCCCAAAAGACTAAGGTTGTTTGTTCCAAACCCGCGAGAGATCTTCCCAAGAACGAAAATGAGCCATAAACAAATTGGAGTCGACCTGAGAGATATCCAAGAAACAGCTACCCTATACCTTGCTCAAAGCTTTTTTCAGCGGCTCCAAGGGGATGGCTCTGATCTGGCCACCCAAGTAGCCCCACCTTTAAGAGCATGTTGTGGTTGGCTTCCAGCTGAGCAACCTCTGGGGAGTACTTGAGTTGAACAGTGGCTTCTTTTGGAGGAGTAAGGCACAGATCCTGAAGCGAAGCCACAATATGTGGAAGCGGATCAGGATCCGGGGGATCATTCCCAGATTGAAAAGGAACTAAAGAGCTGGAAGGGTTTCTTTGGGAGGCCATGAGGTGAGACGGAAAAGCGGAACTGAGTGAAGGAGGAAAGGAGAAGGGTGAAAAGAGGGATTAAAGGGGGAGGGAAACAGGAAGGAATCAAAGGGAAAAGCGAGGAATCTTGGCGGAAGAGAAGCTTATGGGTGGCTGGAATGGAAAGCAAAAGAGAGATGGAGAAGGAGGCATGCTACAGTAGCTACTGACCAGCGGCATCAAGCCGACCTGACAAGGATGTCAGTATGACGGAATCCATAGTCACACTACTATGAAAATGTCTCTCCGGCTACATCGCTCGTTTTTCCAATTATGCCTCCTTTGTCAAGCGATGGCACATTATGTGGTGTGGCTTTTTGAGGTCTTTGCCTGTATTATCATCTTAGGCTGAGTTTGGAAGTGAGGGTTAACCTTCACTCCTAGCACGTAAAACGGAGTAACGGTTAGCGTATGATTAGTCAAGTATTAGTTAAAATAAATTTTGAAATAGATTAATATGATATTTTGAAACAACTTTTCTATGTAATATTTTGTAAAAAATATACCATTTGGCAGTTCAGAAAAGCAAACGTGCAAAAATAAACGAGGAGGTAGAAGTTGGGAAATGAGAGGTTACAACATAGCCTTAGATGCCATGCATGGGCAGCGCCTCAGGCTCTCCATTTATAAACAGAGCAACTCGATCACCCAAATATCTACCTATCAACTCGTCAGTTACGAAAAGTCGATAAGGAAGACGTCGACAAATTACCAATTAAATCTATGAAAAAGAACGAATAACCCCACCCCCCCCCACCCCCACGAACTATCATGGTCGACCGAATTACCCTCCTAAACCCAAAAACCAGACATCATTCACCCTGAACATTCAATACCAGCCAAATTACCCCCCTCGACCCAATCTAGAGTGGTTTTATCCTACGTGACGTACGCGTGGCAGTCTAGTCAGCATTTTATTTATAAAAAATGTAGGACCCACCTATCATACTCCTCCCTCACTCTTTCTCTCTTTCTTGCTGGTTGGCGGCAGGTAGGGGATGCGGAGCGGCGGTGGCCGGGGACGAGGAAGCAGCGACGGCCGCTGCCACGACGAGCAGCCGCCCCTCGGCACGGTGACGGATGGAGGCCGGTGTGGGAGGCGGCGTGGGACGCGGAGACGGAGGCGGCGGCGGTGGTGGCCACGATGAGCAGCCGCCCCCTTGGCACGGAGACGGACAGAGGCAGCGGCGATGCCGCGAGCGGGACGGACGAACGGCGGCGGTGGCGGCGAACCACGCGAGCACGCCCCCACTGCCGGCCTGGTCCAGGAGCCCGCCGCCGAGTGGCGCCTCCATGGCGAGCTCCAACACGAACCCCACCATCGCCAGCCGCCCGTTCATCCGCTCCAAAGCCGGCCCGTTGCACGCCAGCACGTCCCACAGCCCCGTGCTCGCCGCCGGCTTCGCCTTGGGCACCACCACCGCGGGGCTCAGAGTCGGGGTCGGGGTCGACGACGTGGTGAAACCAATCAAGAATGCTCAGCTCACCTCGGCTTGGGCCCTGACGACGAGAGCGACAGCACGCCGGTGCAGGAAGAATCCAGAAGGCTACTCATCATGGCCGCCGCCGCCGCTCCGTGTCCCCCGCCTGTGCCGATCGGCGAGAAAGAGAGAGGAAGAGTGAGAGAGAGAGTGAGAGAGAAGAGAGAGAGGAAAAGTGAGATAGAGAGGAAGAGTGTGAGAGGAGTATGACAGGTGGGTCCTATATTTTTTCTAAATAAAATGTTGACTGGACTGCCACGCGTACGCTACGTAGGACAAAATCGTTCTGGATTGGGTCGAGGGGGGTAATTTGTCTGGTACTGAAAGTTCAGGGTGAACGATATCTGGTTTTCAGGTTTATGGGGTAATTCAGTCAACCGCGATAGCTCGGGGGGATAATTCGTACTTTTTCCTTAAATCTAGCATCCACCGCGCACCATACTGTGGAACTCCCTTCTAACACACCTTCTCCCAACCCCGCCTACACCCTAAGTGCATGCTTAATGAAAGGCTTGGTGGAGTTTGATATGGAACTAGAGAGGGAGTATATGGATGCACAAATCACGAAGCTTGACGAGCAGGATGCAAATAATTTAAATTTCACCCCAATTTTCCCCCGTGGAATATGACAATAAGGAAATCCATTCATTTTATTATGGAAACCTCCCAATTAATATTACAAGATGACCTCCTTAGAGAAACGCACAACATCCATCACACACTTGATCAATGAACTTATTACAATACTGAAATACTGCATGGAACTAATAAATGAAGAAATAAACATTTCCTTTCTGAGAACTAAACCCAAAAGCTATGGAATCTCAGCAATGATCATCTAGCACTGTGGCAAGTCCGATGGTGGTGGCGGCAACGATGTCTCCGGCGTTGGACCGTTCTGAACCTCAAACACCATGCCAAGCCCGAACTCTAGATGAGCATCGAAGTGGCAGTGCATGAACCAAACCCCTGCATCAAACACACAAATGTCAAATTTGATTTCACAACTGTAGTCAAGTCAACGAAATGATCAGAAGAAAAGAAATTCTGGGTTGTAGTTACGGGTCATCTTCCCTATGATCACTAAAAACGTGCAATTTTAGATGTCGACAGTCTTTGGAATTCACCGTTGACTATAATCAAAAACACAAACTCTGATAAAAATCGTATATTGTGACATATTTTTCAAGAAAAAATTACTGCAATCATTTGCATATGCGTATAATTTAAACTGTTTGAATATTTACATCGAAAGTTTTAACGAGACATTAATTTGGTATTACCACGTGTGTGATACACTTATAATTAACAGTACTCCCTCTATTCCATAATATAAAGTTTTAAAAACTAATATTTCGCTAATAATTATAACCATATGAAAGTAAATTCAAATTTTAATCTATGATATTATTTTCAGCAAATAAAATTTAGTTCATATTATATTGATTGTTGGTCATGCTTTAAAAGTTGGATCTTACAATGCATGTGCGTCTTATATGATGGGATGGAGAGAGCGTATGATTTTGTGTATATATATATATGTACCTGGGTTGTCGGCTATGAAGCGGATAACGGCCCAGCCGCCGGTGGGGACGGCGACGGTGTTGCGCTCCTGCGGGTCGACGAGGTTGAACTTGGCCGGGTCCGTCGTCTCGTTGTAGTTGCCGAAGCCCTGGGCGAGGACGAAGAAGTTGAAGCCATGGAGGTGCATCGGGTGGCTCTCCTTGGACACCAGCCTCGTGTTCTGCAGCACCATCTGCACCGTCGAGTTGTACTTGAGCGTCTTCACCTTGGTCGACTTGAACGTGTGCTTCAGCGTCGCGTTCTGCTCCGATGCGTCGGCGGTGTAGTCGAAGACGATCGGCGGCGTGTCGGGGAAGTCGCGGGTGTAGACGCCGTCGATGGAGCCCTTGTACATGGCCTCGAGCATGGAGGTGGTGTTCGGGAGGATGAAGGAGGCGTTGTTCATGCTCGACGCGAAGATGGTCCTATTTTTGTTGCACTCCATCGTCTGCTCCGGTCCGCAGAAGGTGTCTCCCATGGAGACAGTGACGAACATGTGGGTGTCAACGGCGAGCGGCACCCGGTTCGGCACCAGTGCCGTCATATTGGAGAGGAACCGATGCGCGGTGGCCGTGTCGTTGTACTCCGGCATCTCCGGCAGCATGGGTGGCGAGGTTGCCGGGCCGCCGGCGTACTCGACGATGGCCGTGCCGTTGGTCAGGCTGTACAGAACGCTTGCGTTGATAGCATTAACGGCGCTGTTGTACGGGATCACCGCCATGTAGTAGCGCCCGCCGACGGCCGCCGCGACGCCGGCGTCCGGTACCAGGAGCGCGTCCACCGTCTGCCCCGGCGAGATGACCACCACGTCGGTCTTGTACGGCTTGGTGTAGCACGCGTCGGCTGCCACCACGTTGAAGCTGTGGTTGGCCACCTTGAAGAAGAGCGGCGTGTTGAGCGCAGCGTTGATGATCCGGAGCATGTACGTCTTGTTCTGCTTCAGCTCGAACTTGTGCGTTTCTGCCATTAAGAAACCATCAAAATTCAATTGCCATCTCGATTGCCGACAATATATTGTATGTCTAATCGATCGATCTGCAAGAACATACGGTTGGGTGCAGAGCAGTTGTCGTAGAAACCGCCTGGCTTGCCGTTGATGGTGTACGCGTCGGCGTGGGCGGCCGGGATGCCAGTGTGCAAGGCTTCCTGCTGCAGGTCATACACGTTCGTCTTCCACCACTCACCGAGGATGACCACCACCTCCTCGTCGGGCACGGGGAACGGGTAGGCCTTGGCGCCGCCGCGAGGTTTGATGATGAGCGCGCCATAGACGGTGGCGCGGAGGAAGGAGAAATGGGAGTGCCACCACAGCGTGCCCTCCTGCCCGGTGACGTTGAACCGGTAAGTGTAGTTGCCTCCGGGACGGACCGGACACTGCGTGACCATAGCCGGTCCATCCGCCCATGGCGTACCGCGCTGGAAGATACCATGCCTACATCCAAGACACAATTGATGATAATCCTTCGTTCACCGTGGATGAACGTAGATATTAATTTTACCGTTATTGAGAAGATAAAATATTACCAGTGGATGGTCATGTTGTAGGGTGACTCGTTGACCATATGAACAACCACCGTGTCGCCCTCAGTGGCAACGATCGTCGGGCCGGGGAGCTGACCATTCACTGCAGTTATGATCATTTCCTGCTGGCATAGCTGACTAATGGAGAGATTACCTACCTGCTCAGTTCAAAAATGTAAGATTAAGACATGGTTTAGTTCGATCACCTTTGACAAGTAACCCCTCCTTGAACACAAATGAAGTTCTACTCCCTCCGGTCAAAAGTATATATATATATTTTGTTGTGCAATTTTGCACCCATTTTTTTTATCGTAACAACTAACATAAAATCTAATATGTTAATGTGAAGAATCTTGTCACACCAGTTTTGCAGTTTCAAACTAAAATTCTGAAACATATTAATAATAGTCCATATTTGGAAACTGCAGGAAAAAGTATTAAAATTTATGTATTTGATTCCAGGAGAGTTTTTTTTTATGCCATGTCTACGTCTTGAGCCAAAAGCCCTGTCTCATGAATTAAAGATAAACAGTGTTCATGCATGTTGCGATATATATGCGATAAAATAGAAGAAAAAAAAACTGCATGCAGAAATGGAAGTATATGAAAACTAGATAGAATATTACATTGAAAGTGTACTCCACAACAGCAGCTTGAGCAACGGAAGCAACCAAAGCAAGCGCAAATGGAAGAAGAAGAAGAGACCATGATCTCGCCATATTATCCTTAACTATTTGTGTACCAAATGGATGTTCGAGATGGACAGGTGAATTGGTTTGATTTTGGATGAAGTAAATTATGGTTCAAGATGAACTATTTATAGAGATGTTGGAGCTGACTGGTTCAATCATCAAGGAAGACAATTAAACAGACTTTGAAATTTCATGCTTAACTACGGAGAAAGAAGACGTGCATAGATTCTTTTCCGCGGCTTCAGAAGTGTTTTTTCTCCGCAAGTATGGAGATTATATATATCCAAAAAGACAGACAGGCAGTTAAATTTTCAGATACTCCTTCCCAAGCTTGCTTTACTAGCTATAATAGTTACGCACATGCTGATGTTGTTTTTCTTTGGAAAAGGTTGACGAATCAATGCTTCTAGTTTAGTACTCTCATGTATGACGATAGATATAGTAGAAAACAATTGACAGTTTCATGGTTTGTTTGGTGTGGTGCAGATTCCATAGATATGTGGTGCTCATGTGATGACGTAGTTATAGAAAAGTAGGTGCAAAACCTTTGGCCGTCCAATCGAGCACATCTGATATATCCCCGACAGTTCTTGCACATCTCAAACAACTTCAACACTGCAGTAAAATATGAGATATTTTTTGGGTTTTTTTTAGCCCAGAAAAATCAACTCATGGACGCGGCTGGAATCAACGTGTGTGATCATCCACATCATAGAGGCTTTTTATTATCCGTGTCAGTGATAACCCACATAACAGGCGTAGAATGATTAAAATGTAGTTGTTGCTTAGGGCCGGTATCGTTATGGTTTTTGTAGCCTTGCCAATTTTCGGCAATGGTAGAATTGACTATTGCAGATGTTTAGATTGTTGCTTTCTCCGTTTCAAGTTATAAGACTTTCTAGTATTGCTTACATTCATATATATGTTAATAAGTCTAGACATATATATGTGTCAAGATTCATTAACACATATATGAATGTTGGTAATAAAGTCTTATAACCTGAAAGTACCAATTTTTTTAAGTAAGAATTGCTAGCTAGGCTACTGTTTAGTTTCCTACTAAAGAGTATTTCATCGTGGACTAACTAAAATCAACCAAACCAAAAAATAGGCAGTCAAAAATTTGGCTACAAACAAAATAAGCCATAAAATTTTCAGCAACACCATTATTTTCGTATGGTTAAGTTACGTTTGGGAGGCAAAGAACCAAACACAATAGATCTTAATGTGATACAATTTGGGTAAAACAAGAAATACGCCATGGAACATATCCTATACACATAAGATTCCCATGCGCGCCAACTAGCAAATGTCATGAAAAGTTCTAACATATACTCTTAATAGTATTACATATATATAGCAAAGTCTCATATTCAAATTCATTATATTTTAGCCTAAAAGTTGAAAAATTTAACAATTTTAAGAGCAGAAATCTGTCAGAATTTTATCTTCCTTTTTGTCACGGCTAAAATATAACAAATTTGAAGATAAGATTTCACACATGGGCCGGTGTAATACTCTATTGAAAGTATGTGTCTACTTTTTCTAAAATTTTGTGACATTTGTTACTTGGTGTAGATTATGTGCATAGGATATATGCACACCTATATAAAGTTGGATATAGAGATGAAAACGATACGAAAACTTTATGGAGTTTGGACTTGTTTTCGAAAATGGAAATTGTTGCTCGGATTTTTTTTGGAATTTTTTAGAAACGGAAATGAATTTTAATTTTTATGTCGGAAACGGAAATGAATGTGATAAGGGCATTTTTTGTCGGAACTTGGAATTGGTTGAAAACATTCTATACAATTTCTCGAAATTTCTAGAGTTACAAAGGCCCGTACCATAGTCCATATACACTACTACACCAAACATTTTCCTGGACGCGAGGCACTTTTGATTCCAGGCAGGCCAAAAGAGCAACCGCACAGGATAATCAGGGGACCGGCATCAGACAGTTACCGCACAGGAAAATCAATTTTCGTGTGCGGACCACTTAACACACCCGCACGCGAAAATAGCCTTATTTTCGCGTGCGGGCGTGTTAAGTGGCCCGCACACGAAAAGCTGCGCGCCCTCCCATCCCCCTCCTCGATTTCTCCCCTCTCCTTATCTCTTCCGTTCCTCTCTCTCTTTCTATCTCATTTCTCTCTTCCTCAGTTCCTCTCACTCTCTCTTCTTTCTCTTCACCACGAGCGCGCGGGGGCGGCGGGCCGATGAGGACGCACCGCCCTCCCCGGCCTTTCTCCTCGGCGGGCGACGGGGGCGGGTCGGCGGCGTCACTTGGCGGCCTCAGCTCCACTCGGCCGGAGGAAGGCGCCCAGGTGGCCACACTGGATCTGACGCGCCGCGACCTCCCCCTCTACTCCCTCTGCCAGATCCAGCAGAGGGGCGGCGGCGGTGATGGTGGCAACGGTGGCGGCGCGGCGGTGGTCGGCGGCATCGCGCAGCAGCCTTAGCTCCATGCGGCCGGAGGGAGGCGCCCAGGTGGCCGCACCGGATCTGACGTAGCCGCGACCTCCCCCTCTGCTCCCTCTACCAGATCCAACGGAGGGGCGGCGGCGGTGATGGTGGCAATGGTGGCAGTGCGGCGGCGGTCGGCAGTGCGGTAGAGGGGCGGCCGGCTGATGTTGCCTCTGTGTTCATTGATGTTGTCTTTGATTTTGATTGATGTGTTCTTCGATTGAATTGTCGATTGATTTGGGTGATTGGGAGTTCGATGCATCCGGCGGAGGGGAGGGGTGTCGGCGTTTGTGCGGCCGGAGGGGAGCGCGGATCCAGCCGGCGGGCGGCTCGGATCCGGCCGGCGGGAGGCCGCCGCCGACGAGGAGGAGGCGGCGGCGGCGGCTCCGATTCTAGGGTTTTTATTTTTTTGAAATTTTATTTTTTTTCGGTTTTTTGTTTTTCCCGTGCGGGCGACATAAGCGCTCGCACGTGCCACCCGCACGCGAAATTCGCGATTTTCCTAGACCTTTGGGTGCGTGCGGGCCGCCTACCCACACACAAAAATCATTTTTTTTAACCGCACGTGAAAATCAGTATTGTAGTAGTGATACCATAATAATAGCCTAGCCCAATTCAAGTAGCATCCTATTGATTGTGTTTTCTGATATACCGTTGACTACTGAGACTAGAGATAGTAATTGGACATGATAAAGTTTTAACCTTAGTTTGAGGGGGTTTTGTATTCACATAAATTTACGTAACCGTATCCATGTCGGTCGTTCTTATTCGCTACATTTTTTGTTTCAACAATATTCGATTCCATTATCCATGTCGGTCGTTCTTATTCGCTATATTTTTTGTTTCAACAATATTCGATTCCATTTTTATCCAGGATTTCTGATTCGGATTAAAAAGATAGAAACGGAAACTATAGAGATGATTTCCGATCCGTTTTCATCCATAGTGGGAGTGCATGCATATATTGGTAGTCATTCTCACATTATTGTAAAAGAAGGGCCATCATGATGTATGCAAAGTGGTCACCTTTGTCACATGCTGTTCAAGTGCAACTAGAAGTAAAGAAAGACAAGTTTTGTATAACTTATTCCGGGCTTCTGAGAAAAGGTTGAACTACGAATGTCATAACTTTCTCATATGAACTGCACCTACGATCGCAAGAGTTATCCAGATGTGATAGATTGGAGCCTAATCATGAAAACCATCTTCGAGACAATCATTGAATTCGTAAAAGAGATTACTACCTCCGTCCCAAAATAATTGCAGCAGTAGGTATCTGTGTCCAATATTTAAGCATCCGTCATATTTGAAAAATTTATGAAAAAATTGAAAAAAAAATAGTCACACGTAAAGTACTATTCATATTTTATCATCTAATGACAGTAAAAATATTAATCATAAAAATTTTTAAATAAGACGAACGGTCAAACGTCGAAATAAACAGTGCAAAACTACACTTATTTTGGGACGGAGGGAGTAATTATCTGGTCTCAAAAGAATAACATCTCAAACACGTGGTGTCAAACATCGAACTCTTAAACCATTAATTAATTATTTAAAATTAGGACTTCCATAAGTGAAAATAATATTAGTGAAAACGCAATTTTTTTCTTTGGAACCCAACACATTTGAATTTGTGAAAGAGAGAAAGCACATCTTCCTGGGGCAGTCAGCCATCAACCTTTTCTTCGGTGTGCTCAGCTGTCATTATATTTATCGGATGTTACAACTGCAAAGTCATGCATTCTTAGCAAAGGTCATTTTATTCTATAGTAGCATATATCATTCTCAATTTGAAAAAAAAAAGTAAAGTTCATGTCTAAATCAAGATTAACGTGTGAGTTAAGTCCTTAGAATTTAATCACACGCTTAGCTGAAATTTTACCGGAAGCATATTAACATAAATAAGATTGATGTTAATTCGTTAGTGTTTACTTCAGCTAGCATATGCGCACCTCCAATTACCAAATGTTGTATATGTGTGAGTACTGTTTGACCTATGTACTTTTCAAGAGTTTGACAGAGAACAAAATTAATGGATCGATTTGGGCAAATATCCTACAGCTATTCTTGGGGCATCCACAATATAGCAAAATAGCAGCCAGTAAGCATTAAATATTACCTTATTATCGGATAATAACCACTGTGGAGGTGGCGAAGAATTAATACCGGATAGTAGTGCTACTAGTATAAGCAAATAAACAATGTTACCTTCTGACACATCAAGCCAATATCTCTAGCAAACTTGTGTTTTTTTCCAAAGTGGACACCACCTTACTTTCCATCCCCTACATAAACATTGTGGATGCTGTGAACAACTACTACTACCCAGATACTATGGCCCACACTAATACTGACTTTGGTAAGATACATTGAAGATGCCCAATATAGAGGCTGCAATACAGCTCATATGGTTGTCATCACGTCTCTGGTCAACCTAATCCTTGCCGTGTTTAGTTGTTTTGGCAAAATAAAAAATTTGATGTATACGGACACATATTTGAAGTATTAAATGTAGACTAATAAAAAAACAAATTACAGATTCCGCCTGTAAACTGTGAGACGAATCTATTAAGCTTAATTAATCTATTATTAGCAAATATTTACTGTAGCACCACATTGTCAAATCATGGCACAATAACACTAAAAGATTCGTCTCGCAATTTACATATAAACTGTGCAATTAATTTTTTTATCCACATTTAATGCTCCATACATGTATCACAGACCTTATCCTTTACGGAATGAATTTCTTCTTTGGTGTACAGTGTACGGGCCTCAAATTTCAACACATTTCTCCATGTGATTGTCGCATGTTAAAATGGAAAAAGGGGGTGTCTACATAATGTGTTATTTCGTTCATCACAAATCATTGACTGTGGAAAGAGAAATTATATGTCAAAATATAATTAAGAATACGGCAAGCAATCTACTTGCCCAAGCAAACAGAAGTCAAACTGATTTTCATCGTAAAGAAAAGTCAATCTGATTTTTACTACTTATTTCATATTCCCTCTCTTTAAAAATATGCACTGTTTGATATTTTTATATATGGCCTTTGATTTTGATCATAACTTTTACTATAATAAGTTTATAAATGTAATAAGTTTATGAGCTTATGAACGTATTTCAATACACAGGTCCACATACACCATTTATATGTTCAAAGTAGTCTACTTCATTCATCCCAAAACATAAGTATTTTTTTATTTTATCCTAAGTCAAGCTATCTTAAATTTGAGTAGCACCCCAAAGTCATGAGTTCACCATAGGAGCGAATTTCAGATTTGATTATTTAAGGATTAGGTTTCCTGTTTAATAGGCTAAGTTCCTAATTTAAAAGGGCCGCATATATCCGATTAGATGTAAAAGCCGGGTAAAATAATACCCTTCTCAAAAAAACTTAAACTTGATCAATTTTATAGAAAAAATAATATTTAGATACGATATTAAATGGGCATATCATTACATATGTTACGCAACATATTTTCCTAATTTACTTGTTTGATGTGATAATAAATATTAATACTCCTCTCTATTAACTCACTCAAATTTAGGATAGTTTTGACTCAAGAAAAAAAAATCAAAATACTTAATTTTGGGACCTGAAGAAGTAAAATTCATTGATAGTCAAAATCTTGGAGGTTTCATATGTTGTCATATATTTATGACTAGATTATAAATATACCAGATGTTGTCATATATTTATGACTAGATTATATAGGAGTATTTAGTAACGTTCCTTACGAGATAATATTCATTTGCATTGAATTATATATCCAAAAGAAATCTAAAATACATTTATGGAGATGCCAAGCGAGCTGTGTGTGAAATTGGCAGGTGAAGTCCTAGAGTAATGTCTGTGCAATTGGCAATGAAGTCGCTGAGAAATGTAAGCAGCACAACTAGTTCTGACAAAGAAATTAACTTTTCTTTAAGAGACACCGTATAAGATGCTCATAACACGTACGCACTCACCCTATAAACACATATACACTCTACCCTACGAGAATCTTCGAAAGATTAAGCAGGTATATCGTCTTGAGATTGATGAATCACCACGGACACCTCACTATTGGTACGTTGTCTAATACTGAAAGTATTATTAGGCATAATACGAGCACCGCTCAAATAATAAATATTTTTTCAAGTGGTCTACCAGCTGCTGCTCAATCTATTAGTTATGAAACCCATTAACTTTTTCTATACTAGTAATATCAATACGTGCGATTCACTAAAATAGGATTTTTTTCCTTTAAATTCAGTCTGGATTTAAATTTAGTTAGGTTGATTCCACCATAAAAAAATCTACCTGAGTTATGTGCTCACTTCGTGAGAAAAAAATCAACTCGATCAACTTGTGAAACCTCGCTCAACAATTATTTTGTTATTTCCCATGTGGACTATAGTTACTTGCATAACTTTGCATGCTGTACCTTTTTCTCGTCTGAATCAGCATGCATGCTTCAGAAGAAAGCCTCCATTGCTTGTAGTAACAAGATACATGAAGGTAGTGGTTGATGGTCTCATACTGTTACTAGTTCGTGCTGACCAAAAGATCGATATTCCTTGTCGGCAGTCAAAACCTTAATTCTCTTTTTCTTTTTCTTATTTGTAATCCGAACGGCAGGAGTTCAGCTGGTTTATATATTGAGAAGAGAAAATAAATATGTTAAGAGATTACATATAGAAAAGATAAACAACTATATATACCCAAGGTCGCCAGGTACCCCAACATAAAACTATAAATTCAATACAAGGCCGGTTCCTCCGATTAATCTCCTATAACAACTTTCTAGGCAACTTGTTTTTCTCTTCCGAGAACAATCTTGGAACACTATTCTATATCAACCATAGTAATTGTATAGCCCCTATGGTTGATATTGTCCGACTTGTTTCGGCGTGATGTACTTGCTCAGAGATTGTAACCAGCCCGATATGGTGTTAAAACATCACTAGGGAGGCCCAGTGGTAAGACTATTCCATGTCAAAACCAATTGTGCCACACCTTGGTCATGTAATTAAGAATAATCCTTTGCTAAGGTGGGTTTGATATGATGTCTCAGAAGACTACAAATCCACACATTTAAATTCAGCAAACCGGCCCAAATTACTTATTGAGTGTGTTTTTTTCATGCTGGCCTTCAAGGTAATTCTTATTCGTACTCAGCATACTTCTTATGTATTACTAGCCCTCACTCTCTTTGAAAGGATTAATTCTGTTTAAGATGGCTCTGGGGAAACATCCCGAGGAATCTACCTTTTTAACAATTTCTTTTGTCACAATTACCATGGAAGACACAGAGATTCAACATTCTTTTGTTCATGTAGTGAAAGAATATGGATCAAATATTCAGGGAACACATACGTACACATGGGTGGCCTCAGCTCATATTTCTTTTTTTTTTCTTTTTCCTTTTTTTTTTGCAATTCTATGGATGCTTTTTCAGTTTGTGCAACTTCAGTTACAAAATTGATCAACTATTGATGTTTTGCATCTATAAATTTGTTATGCGTTTGTAGGCTTTGGGAAAAAGACATCCACAAAGATAACACGCTTCAACATGTATCATCTAACAACAGCCCATCAGGTTTCAGAAGCATTTCGTTTGGAATAAGTTCACCCAAGGTCCCTTAACTTGTTAAGGGATCCGATTTTCATCCTTCAACTAGAAAACCAGATATAACGGGTCCCTCAACTATCAAAATCAGTGCAATATAGGTCCCATGGCGGTTTGGTCGACGGTTTTAGCTTACGTGGCTAAATTGACCCGGTCTTCATCTAACGTGGAATAGATGTGGCATTGACACTACTACAAAAATGGCCAAAGGTACTGGTTCCTAAAGGGCCATAGGTGCCGATGAAAAAATCCGGCACCAATTGGTCGGCACTAATACTAGCAACCGACACCTATTAGGAAAATAGAACCAGCACCTTTAACATTGCTCGAACCAAAAAAAAAAAGAGAGCCGGCTCGAATCCGAGCCGAACTCACCAAGCGCTGACGCCGCGCATGCGCCCATTCCAAAATCATATTCCCCAAACCCCAAAATCATCCATCAACAAATAAATTGACATCACAAAATGAACATATTCAACAACAAATCCATCAACAAATCCACAAAAACATGAACAAAAATTCTACAATATGACATCATAGAGAACTAACAACCGCCCGCCGCCTCCACACTTGTGCCGCCGCCTGCCGGAGGGCGCCGCCTACCGCCTGCCGCCTCCCCTCCCTCCAGATCCGGCGGAGGGGAGGGTGCCGGCGCCGCCCGTCGACCACCTCTGTAACCCGTCGCCCACCGCCTCCCCTCCCCTCCCGCCAGATCCGGCGGAGGGGAGGGTGCCGCCGCCGCTCGTCGACCGCCACCTCCTCCCATGCACCGTCTCCTGCCGCCTCCCCTCCCGCCAAATCCGGCGGAGAGGAGGGTGCCGCCACTGCCCTTCGACCGCCGCCTCCCCACCAGCCGCCGCCGCCCTTCGACCTCTGCCACCCCTCTAGCCGTATCTGGAGGAGAGGGCGCGCCGCCGCCAGCACCGCCGGGCTGCCGCTAAGAGAGAGAGAGGGATAGAGGGAGGCGAGAGAGCAAGAGCGAGAGAGAGACGGGAGCGACTTGGATAAGGACGGGCGGATGGATGGATAAGGCAGAAGGATAAGGCCGGCTCGCCTGGCTCGGCTCGACTCCATATAGGTGCCGGTTTCTATACAAAACCGGCACCTATAACCGACACCTATAATTATAATTTATTAAACCGGCACCTATAATTAAAAACGACACATATAATAAATTATAGGTGTCGGTTTTGTATAAAAAATTAGCACCTATACTATAGGTGACGGTTTTTCTTTAAAACCGACACCTATAATTGATTAAAGGTGTTGGTTTTATATGTTTTTAGCCTGCGGGGGAGGGAAAAGCATTATAGGTGCCGGTTTTAACTTTTCTGGCACCTATAGTGCCGATCTCTATGAGCTTTTTTTAGTAGTGTGACGTGGCAATTTGATTTAGAAATTAATAAAAAGAGTGACCCCACATGTTAGCTACACCAAAAGAACAAATTAAAAAATGGTGGGGCCCATGTGGGCCCCACTTGTCATTTACTCCTCTCATCTTCTTCCTCCTCTCTCCCCTTCTCCCTCTCCTCCCTCCAGGAGCCAGCGGTTCGGCGACGCGGCCGGCTGGCGGCGGCGGAGCCAGGAATGACCTCGAGGACGAGGACGGCAGGGAGCCACGTCTGGACGGGGATGCCGACGGTGAGCACCTGGCGTAGACGATGAGGAAGGCGAAGAGGAGGTTGGCGGCGACGCCGGCGGATACGATGAGGAGGCGGTCGGGGACGGTGTGGTTGCGCAGGAGGTCCGGGTCGTCGAGCGAGAAGCCGGAGTCCGGATCGTCGTCGGGGAAGCCGACGTACCCCCCGAGCGGGATGGCACGGAGCGCGTACTCGACGGGGTCGAGGCGGAAGCACGCGAGGGCCGGGCCGAAGCTGACGGAGAACATGTAGACGTGGATGCCGCGGGAGGTGGCGGCGATGAAGTGGCCCGACTTGTGGACGAGGACGTTGGTGGTTAGAACGGAGGCGACCAACGGATGCTTGGTCCAGATCGATGGGAACGGCGACGAGGTCACGATGGCGGTCTTCAGCAGGGCCGTCTCGTCAAATTCGAGGGCCCCGTGCAAAGTCATGGATAAAAACTTAATTGATGATATAATATAACAATAATTCATACTTAGTAATATTTCATAGCAATCTAGAATAGTCTAAAATGATAATCCAAAATTAGGGATTACTGGATTAGAAATTATTAGGAAGAATTAGGTCAGGGGTGCGGCAGCCCATAGGCGTTAGGCGGCACCGCAGCAATGACGTCAGGTGGCACGACCGCACGAGAGCAAGGGGAGAGAGGTGAGGCATCGTTTACTCCTCTCATTCGTTGCGATTGGCTATTGGCGAGGTCCGCAGTGGAAGGTGATTCAAGATTGTGAAGTGGCGCGACTGTGCGAACCGACAAAGACGCAATCGAAATCGAAACAACATGAAAAACAACAGATTTTGTGGATTAGTTGGGCTACCAAATTACTTATTGCATTGTATATCTAGTGTTGAAGTTTTGGGCCTAGGGGGCCCCTGAAAATTGGAGGCCCTATATGGGCGCTCCGGCCGGACGCCCCAAGGGACGCCCTGAATCTCATTAAGGGAAAACTTCTTGCGGTCAATGTAAGACAATGCCTTAGATCCATTGACATAACATGTGGTCTTGCCATAAAAAAGAAACTCACCATTGAAATAAGATCTGACTACAAGCTTCTGTACTGCATCCATCTAACAAACCCTACAACCAATTCCACTGGATCTATCAAAGATTGAATGGAATCACCTCTAACCCTAAAAATAGAAATTTCTCCAATGCACATACCTTCTTGTTCCCTATACAAGTAGGGAAACCTCCTTTCAGCTGCACTGGTTTTGCACACCACCACCTGTGCCGGTGGCAAGAACCTTAGCCACCGCAGCCGCCAACACCGCCGCCACCCCCGCGCGCTTGCTCATTCGATTGTGAGGGAGAGAAGCACGAACAAGGCAGGGAGAGAAAGAGAGCTTGTGGCTGACGTGGCATCCGACGTGTCAAAAACTACAATAAAAATAGCCCAAGGGGGTTAAGTGTCCGGTAGTGACACTTGAAGGGTGTATTATATCCGATTTTGTAGTTCGGGGGTGTATTTTGGACAAGCATAAGAGCGAGGGTGTACAATGGACTTTTCTCTACGAAAAATGTTGAGGAGTACTCGGTATCTTCCCCTTCCCTGGCGTAAAAGAAAAGGAATAAGTTCATCTGAGGTCCCTTAACTTGTCAGCGAATCCGATTTTCGTCCTTTAACCAGAAAAACAGATACAATGGGTCCCTCAACTGTCAAAACCAGTGCAAATAAGGTCCCTCGGCGGTTTTGATGGTGGTTTTAGCTGACGTGGCGCCTACGTGGCTAATTTGACTTGGTTTTCATCTGATGTGGTAGTGATGTGGTACTTACGTGGCAATTCGATCCGGAAAAAAAATAAACCCCGTGGAACCCACATGTCAGTGTCACACATAAATTAATTAAAAAATAGTAGGGCCCACGTGGGTCCCATATGTCATTGTCAGCTTCTCCCTCTCTTCAACGCTCTCTCCTCCTTCGCCATCTCGCGGTCGCGGCTGAACAGGGGAGGGGAGGGGCGCCGATCTCCATCTGGCGAGGAAAGCAAAGCAGGGGAGGGGATCCTGGTGAGCATCCACATCACATCCTCGTTCTCATTCATTCTCTCCCTACTTTTGCCTGGCATTTACTTTCCGTTCGTTAACCCTAGCTTCTCTTAGATCTGGAAGAAGCTCTCTCTTAATGTTAGAGACTTAACCTTAATACAAATAACAGATTTGTTTGTTCCCCCAAAGTTTGGGGGTTCAACTGAAACCCCATGCCCCCCCATGTCCCAAATTGGATCCGCCAGTGAGGGATCCAATTCCATGGCGGCTGCTGCTTCTCCTCGCCTCCTCCTCCTCGTCCTCCTCCTCCTCCTCGTGCCAGTCTCCAACGCCATCTACTGCGACGAGGATGATTGCTATGATCTTCTTGGGTATAGTCATCCCCTTCCTCCTACCATTTCCTCCGTTTTCTCGGTTTCTTGGTTCGTTCCCCTGCTCATGAGTCCATGCGCCCAAGCAGAGTCAAGCAGGACGCGAACGTATCGGAGATCAAGAAAGCCTACTACAAGCTCTCTCTCAAACAGTAAGCTCCTCCTTCATGGCTTTCTCGGTTCCTTGTCTCCGGTTTCTCCAAGTTCGGCCCCGATCTGAATCGTGTGTTGCGCTGTGCAGCCATCCTGATAAGAATCCTGATCCGGAGTCACGGAAGCTGTTTGTCAAGATTGCCAATGCTTACGAGGTTCTGTACGTTTTGTTATTCATGAATTAAAGTTTGCATTTCTTTCTGGCAGTGGTTGAGAACAATCTATGGTACCTAATATCTGATGCTTAATTCCAAATACTTGTTACTATTTTTCAATAGTTTCGTAATTGCACCAACATATTTGCTAATTTTACAGTTAATATTGAACAATTCGGTGCATTAGCTAAAGTTTTGCGAAGAAAGAGTGCAGTAGAGTTTAAGCTGTGAGTCCATCTGATTTTAATGGCTTTGTGAAATGCCACACTATGGTGTTCTTTCACTAATTTAGCTAATAAATCTGTCTTGTGAGCTCATTCAACTTCCTGTCATGGATACTTCTTATTTAATTGGGCTCTTTAAATTAAATTAAATAGTTCCTTTTCCACTTTGAGGTTTGATTGATGAACCATTTACCTGGGTAACCACAACTGATATGAATTTGTGTTTTTCAATATTTGCTTATTCTATGTTATGGCGAGACACCAGAGTTGAGATTATGCTGATCGTACTATTAAGATTGCACAAGGACTAGCGGTTATGACTAATAGGAGTTTGCAGCGGAGACTGGAATTTTCAGCAGGAGAAAGATTGGGTGATTCTTAGGTTCCATCTCTCAAGAAGAGGATAGCTGCTCTGATTGTGTTCGTGAGAGAGGGGCAAAACTTCTTGTTTGTTCATTGTTGATTAGATCATGCACCTATCCCATGGTAGGGTGGCACACTAGTAATCTTGGCCAACAACCTAATAGAATAATAGATCATTAAGAAATCTTATAATCAAATACCTGCCACCAGAGAACCTGCTACTGCCACTGTGTCCTGTCCTGCATGTCTGCCTAACATGAAAACTTGGCCTGACCCGTGCATCTCTTGCAAAATGTTGAAGCATTCACAAATAGCCAAATAGGTTATCACCATTGCGAAGTTCAGATTATAATACTGATTTCATTGTGCAATATTCTTTAAGCTGGTATGGAATGGTAAATAGTAAGCATTGTACTGCTGACCTTGCAACTGTTCAAAAAATGTTGATCTTGCATGTGAAATTAAGTTATTTGGCCCTTGCAATTGTTGTTTGGCAGCAGCTGAATTACTGTTCTACCTTTTGACCTATCAGATTCTAAAAGACGAATCAACTAGGGGGCAATATGACTATGCTATTGCACATCCAGAGGAGGTAAATCTGCATTCTCTTGCTTAATGCACTAACATTTAAAAGTCAATTGTTTGGCTTCACCATGCTATCCTGTTAACCATACATTTATTCAAAAACATTTTTACATGAGCAAAATATGTATCATTTCAAACACCGTTAAACTCTTTTTTGTCATTTACATAAACCATGTTTGATACAGTTTCTTCTTCTACCATTCTTAATACTTCTAATGTTCTGATATTTGGGCTTCATAATTCCTAAATATGAACAATCAAGTTGTATATACCGAACGGCTGCATATGCGAACTTAACTAGACCTTTAGTTTTGTAAGAACTCAGAGATGCGTAAGTTTGAAGTAAGACGATATTCCTACCGCAGTTTCACTCTTAGTAGTTACAACAGTAAAATTAAATGATATATTTGATAAGTTTTAATTATTACAAACTTGACAAATAGATATATTTGATATTTTAAAGCAACATATATCATTTATAAAAATTGAAGCAATTATATACATAGCACCTTAAGGTGCTGTATAGTATATATATTTATAAAAATTGAAGATGTTTTTGCCGGTGGTTTGGTACGTCGCTACCCGAGTCTGAGTCCAAACAATCCGCACTCCTACATCGATCTGTCGACGTATGTATTCGGTCAGTTCACGCATAAAGTCCGTACATAACGAGATATGTAGATACATCCGACTGTTAGAGGCGTTAGACAATCTTTAAGATTGTATTGACTTTAGGCTCCCTTTAATTACCGTCTATACATGATACATTTAATGTAAGTCTTGCTGTTTCATATACTCTACATACGAGCGTGTGGCAGCGTGCATGGCTAATGGCCGCCGCAAATGCAACATGCACAAGCAGCATGTGCTGCAGCTCTCGCTCGCAAACTGCTTCTGCCCATGTTTTTAGCCCATCGCCCCCTGTCAGCTTTAATCGGTCACTATCAGTCCTCTCCGTGTTCAACTCGCTCCCGTCCGCGCTTGAACACGCCCAATTCTGCTAAGTAGAAACCGAATCAAACATGCTCGATCCAGTATTCAATCATATAAAAAACGAACTGAATCTAAACCAATCCAAATCAATAATTCCAGATGTCCACGTACATGAACAACCCATGATCCGATGGCGAGTGGTGAGGCGGCATGCATGCAATCCAACACCAATCAAGCAATGAATTGATTCTTGGAAACGGACCGATTAATATGTTGTGCTTTTATTTTTTGTGTTTTTTGAAAAATTAACTTGTGCATTGTCAAGGAAAAATTCATACATACTGCACCTAGTCCGCAATCACTGCTGGCTGCAGACGAGATCTATAACTCATTCGGTAGCCAGGAGATATATGTTTGTGTTTAAACAATAGGATTAAAGTAAGATTATAATTGTAATCAAATTTTTAATTGAAAAAATTGATAATGGCCGGTTAGAGTTATACCATAATTGTATAATCAAAATTTTTGTTGAAAAAATAAATGTAAATAATGGCCAATTAGAGTTAAACCAAATCAAAAAAAATTTTGAGAAATATCTTCACCACCTACTTATAGAAAAATCTTAAAGGACTTCTTTTTCATCCATTTTTTTTCCATCCATCATCGGTTGCAACGTGCAATTATATGGAGTTTTGCATCTTTAGTGGATTTTGATATACGAGAATTTGAATGAATTTTGGAGAAGGGAAGACGGATATTTTTTTTCCAAATTCGCTTTGAACGAATTCGAAAGGGAAAATTGAATTAGCTTCCAAATTTCCTCATTGAGTTTGAGGAATTTTTGGAAAAGCTGATCTAATATTCATCGTAATGTTAGGTTTTCCCATTGCAACGCACATACATACATACATACATACATATATATATATATATATATATATATATATATATATATATATATATATATATATATATAAAGTTTTCGTAGGAAACACACCGTTTAGTGGTTTGAAAAGCGTGCTAACGAAAATCAACATAAATTCTTAATCTTCAAAAGAAAAGAACACTACCAAGGCTTATTAATCTATTGTGTGATGAAGGCTCATTAGATGGGAGAAAAGCGATTTATATAGAACACAAGTTGTGCACATGATGTGACCATGAGGTAGAAAATTGAGCCACATAGATCATTGTTGAAACTATTTTCTATTGCCCATTAACATATTGGATAGTGTTTATTCATGTCTGCAAGGTCAAATTTGCCATATCAGACCTTCTTTGTTAATATTTTACAGTTTAAAGTCAGTTGCCACTCTGATGTTTGTTATTCACACCTGAGCACTACGATTAAATATGCTCTGCCCGCTATATGTTTTTATTGATTTCTTCTTATTTTCAGGTTTTCTACAACACTGCTCAGTACTATAGGGCATACTATGGCCATAAAACGGTACAGCTTTTCTAACAATGAAATGTTTGAGTATGAGCGTTATATTTTCTATACTGCTTCAGCTAAATGCTCCAACTATTTGTGACAGGATCCTCGTGCTGTGTTAATTGGCCTTCTTCTAATTATTTCAGTATTTCAATACTTAAACCAGTTCGGAAGGTATAGTAAGGTATGTATACGGAATAAAAACAGCAAATTTTATAGTCAAGGGTCTCTCAGCAATTGGACACTGTCCATAATATTTCTTTCTTCCAAAGGAAAATTGCAGCTATTCTTAGTCAGGAACTGCACTTGTTACTGTTTTGCAAGTTTGACCTTAGACATTCCATTTTACACTTCTTTGTTTCTTCAAGGGTGTCATCTTTATTTTTCTGAGACTATTTGCAATCTCACTGCTTGCGTAATTAAAGCCTTTCATGTTCATACATTCTTTCAGTCTAAATTATCCTCTATTAGCTTCACCTAGGTTTTGAAATCACATGATTTTTATTGCTAGCTTGACCTCATTCAGTTGTATGTGAACCAAAACTATGATAATATCAAGGAAAGGAGCTGATACTTCTTGCTAGAAAATGCACTATCTTGTCTATGTAACATATATGATATTTCAAAATGTTCTTTTTTCTTGTCTATGATATTACAATATTGGTTTGAAGAATTAGTATTTTTTGGACCACTGGAATCAGCAATTGTCTTTTACAGTGTTCATTAGCAGTTACAATGCTTAAGCAGCACCTCTAGATCCTGGGTTTGACTGCCCAGTCCTCACTGGAGCGAATTTTAGGCCTAGTTAGAAAAGGTCACTTGTTGGCCCCTCATAAAACACGTCTTAAGAATC
Source organism: Oryza meridionalis (assembly GCA_000338895.3). Classification (NCBI taxonomy): domain Eukaryota; kingdom Viridiplantae; phylum Streptophyta; class Magnoliopsida; order Poales; family Poaceae; genus Oryza; species Oryza meridionalis. Next base: position 8,379,520 of record CM002535.2, on the reverse strand, counting down.
GACATATGGAGGGCGGGTCCTCGTGTAGGGGGCAGGGGCCTCAAAGCATGGGTTAAGGACCAACCCATAGGGGGCGAGTCCACGTGGGGGGCCAGGGTTTGTGGCCTTTCTTGGCTGGTTTGGTTGGGCCTTCTTAATGAAAAACCATGGGGGCTGTCTTTCCCTCGCCGGTCGAGTATCAGCATAAAACATATGATCCTTTATACATCATGCTGTCCATTTGAACACCAGAAAGATAACCAACTAAAAGCATGCTTTAACATAAAATTACCTCTCTGTTTCATATTATAAGACGTTTTGACTTTTTTCTAACTCAAGCTTCCTTAAGTTTGACCATGTTTATAGAAAAACGTTGCGACATCTACAACACCTAATTAGTTTCATTAAATCTAACATTAAATATTTTTTAATACTATATTTGTTTTGTGTTGAAAATGTTGCTATGTTTTTCTATAAACTTGATCGAAGTTAAAAAAGTTTGACTAAGAAAAAAAAGTCAAAATGTCTTATGATATGAGGGCCCCATCGTTTGGACAAATACAGAAAATATGCCATATGGCGCATTAGCAAAATAATAACAATTTGTAGGTAAAACTTTTATATGCATGTTCTTAGCAACTTAAACTCCAATGCTGAAAAAAAACTTCAATGAAAGAACTTCAAAATTAAGTTTTAAAATTTAAATTTTGGTATTGTCTGATGCTGAATAGAGAAAGCGATGGGGGCCTGAAATGGAGAGTACAAGTTATGCTTTTGTTAGTAGCAGTAAAAACACTGAAAGGTTGATGCTCTTGTTGCAGGCCATAGAAACTGTGAAACAAACTCCTGCTTACAAAAATAGGTTAAAAGCATTGGAGTTTGAGCGAACAGGAGGAATTTCAAGCAAAAAGAAGGGTCACAAGCAGATGGATAAGTATGAATGACATCAGACAAGCCTGGTTTCATTTTTAGGGGAAAAGTTGCCTTATCTGAGAATCGAAGCCTGCTTTTGTTACCTGTAACCCTTGTTTACATCCAAATGAGATTTCAAAATTTTGATACTGTTGTATTGGCATCATGCCCTTTAGTTTCTTTGTGTTTTTATCAGAAATTAAATATATCTTGGTTTTAGAAGTACATAATGGGTTTTCCCTGATAATTTTCATGATGCAACTCTGTCATGGTACTAAAGATATCTTATAGTGACCTAATCCTTGTTTCACATGTCTAAACTTTTATCAGTTTAGGGTGACTGGATATAAATAACATGTTTCTCAAAAATTTATGTTGACCGTGTAGGAAAGTTGAAGAAGTGCTAAGTAACGAAGTTGAGTTGCAGATCCAGGGGGTTGAAAAACCTTCCGTATGGAGACTCTATGGTGTTCAGTTTATACTTCTGCCATATTCCATAGGCAAGGTTAGTTTACTTCTTCCAATTATATGTTTTGCACCTAGTAATTAGAAGATCCACTTATAGCTAAGTCTAGCGTAATGGATATGTCTGGAGAAAGGGATTCGGTGCCATGTGGGAGGACCAGACAACCTTTCTCCTAGCCTAATGGAGTTGTAGTTCTACTTGTTTTGATCTGTTTTTTTCATCTCTCTGCTCTTTCTTCTTCCTCTCCCTGTCATGTCCTTTTCCCTTTATCCTCTTGGGGCTTCGTTTGGAGGCTGGTCTTTTCTTCTACCTATAATACAAAGAACTGTAGCGCTTTTTTTGAGAGAAAAAAAATGTCATGTCCAGCGCAGTGGAAAACAGTTGGTGCGGGAGATTAATTGTCTGCTACTACAGATGTGGTAGCCAAGACATACCCACTTGGTGAATTGGAGTGCTTTCTTTGTGTTTGTGAATACTAAATCGGCTGTATTGACCGATTAATTGGCCGTATCACATACTAATCAGCTCCATAAAGGCCGATTCTCTTGAGGAGACCTCATGTGCTCTAGAATATTACTCTCTTCAGCTACTTCAATAACATAGAGCCAATCTTTATATTTGTGCTAGACTCAAATTATGTTTTATCCTTTGTGGATGTTTCCATTTCACCATTATTATTAGGATAAAGTCCATTTTTAGCCCTCGAACTTTCACTAAAGTCCAATTTTCACGATAAAGTACAAAACTGGTTATGTTTCACCCTAAACTTTTAAGACCAGCAAGTTTCACCCTGAGACTAATTTTAATGGTGGTTTTTACAATGCCTAATGTGACAACACTATGTTATCCTATTCTAGCTGCTAATATGGCAATGACTTCACATATCACACTTTTTTCCTCTCATTTTCTCACACAAAAAGTTATGAGAGAGTAAGATGCAAGGAGGAAAAAGGATAAAAAGCGTCTAATATGCGAGATAATGCCAAATTAGATACCAATATAGTATAAAAATAGCAATGCGGTTCTTAACAGGGCTAAATCACCATGCACCATTTAAAACAATCACGGGTTGGTTTTTATCCATTTGTAAAAGTTTAGGGTGAAAATGGACTTTGTTGAAAGTTTGAGCGCTAAACATGGACTTTACCCTTATTATTATGATGGTTCTTTGTGCTGTATACTTTTGTTCAGGCATGTTTGTGGTAATTAAGATCTGAAGTTTATCTAAGCTAATTTTATCAGCTCCATCATGCAAATAATCTAAAATACCTCTGAAATCCCTGAGACATTGGACAAAAATCTAAATATCATGATTTCAATAACATATATAATAGACACAATTTAAAATATATACAAGACTAGCATCATTATGATTCACTAGCATATTGCCCATGCGTTGCATCGTATGTTTAAAACAGAAAATCTCAATCTGTTTTTGCTATTACTTTCTACATATCTCTTCTCATAATTCCTGCATATCCTCAGCTGAAAAATAGGCCCTTTGGATCCATACTATTTTTTCTTTCCTTCACAAAAGATAGGGAGTTGGTGGTGGGGGTGGTCGCATATTCACAACTCACCCCCCACCAGCATCTTTTAAAGTAGTATATGGCGCACAACTAGTTTCCTTATAATTTTGACTACTCGTCCATATTTCTGTCAATGGCATTCCGTTTTCCGCAACACTGGTTAAGACTACATACATATGGTTAAAAATTGAATGGAAGCATGTTGAAATTGTTTGTTGCAGGTGCTCAGTTGGAAATTTTGTTGGTTTTGGAGATACCGGATAAAGAAATTACCATATGCATGGGAGGATGCATGCTACTTGACTCGGACGTCTCTTAAGATACCTGCTAATACATGGCAAAATATTGGTAATCACCACTTCCATTGGTTCTATCTTTGTTGTACCAGTTTGTATGTTGTTTCATTCTTCATGCTTTTCTTTTCAAACATAAGAACCTTTGTTAGATCAGATGCTTCCCCTAACCTTTTGAACTAGACACCCTATTTAAGTATTCATTCATTCAAATGACAAGCAAGAAAGCATCTGGTCTTTAGAAAAACTCATAAACCACTTGCAAGGAAGTTATTTAAAATGCCAAAAACTCATATGAAGAGGCCTTGAGATGAGACATCTTCAGAACATGTGAAGGCTGTCTTTTATGCCGGACTAAAACAAGGTGCACACATACTGTCATGGATATTTGACATGTAAGGGTGATAAGTTACAAGCATGTCAATACAGTAATTTTTTTTTTGTAAAAAATTAACAAGTACTCCCTCCCTCCACTTTTATAAGGCATATATTGATTTTGAGAAGTTGTCAAGATTGAACTTTGACCATTGATTTCTCATGAAATATTTGTTGATAGCTATTAAAGCAATATTGCGTGAAAGAATTTTGATATTTGAAACCTATTGGTGTAACTTTCTTTTATACACTGAACATGCCTTTTTTGGAATGAAGATAAGTCTTCTGGGAGTGAATGGCAAGAGTATATGTGGGTGCATAACTTTTGATCATGTTCAATAAGTACAATTCAAAGACAACCTGTTTCAGTATTGAAAGATTTGGTCCTCTTTCTATCTTTATCACAGGTGCTATGCATAGGGCCTGTTTGCTCCCATGAGATGGAAGCAAAGATTCACACTTTCATAGCCAAATTAATATAACTTCACCATATTTGCCCTCCGTTTTTATTTTTGGAACGAATATAATTCTGTATGTGTTTTGGACATATATCAAAAAAACCTTTGTTGCTGTGTTGAATGCGATGCTCATAAATGATACAAGTCTTGGAGTATCCATTCAGTGTAGTGATATTGTGTCCTGCCTCTTCCCTTTTTCCTTGAATTTATTCTCAGTTTTCAATGAGTTGCCAGAAGAGTGTCCACTGCTTAACTGCTGGAATTAGGGAGTTCCTGTTAAATACTTGAATGCATTGTGGGTCCTTTTTTCATGGGGATAGGGGTGTGTTTCTAAATGTAACTATGCCTGATGTTTTTCTGTCGTTGCTATGAGCAACTAGCCCATCAACCTAGTTAATACTTGAATTTGTATTGCAGCTGCAGAATGATGTAACCCTTTTTTACCTGTCTTGTCTTTCAGATGATTATAGGAAGGAGAATCTTGTCATGAAACGCCTCTGGGAAAAGAACAATATGGAGAGGTATATTGCAGAGATGAGAAAGGAATCAAAGCGTAGAAGATAGCTGTAGCATATTCAACAAGAACGTGGACGAGAACCCCCTGGATGTCAGCAACTCAACTCCTATTTGTCAAAGCTTGTGTCACAGCACGTTGCTTTATTGCCCTTTTAGGGATTAAAACAAAGAGATTAGGAGCTAGTTTAGCAATCGTCTTCCCTTGCAGCCATCTGTCACTCCAAAACTTCCCTTGCAGCCATCTGTCACTCCAAAACTTGGTAATTTCTCCATTTCCAACTATAGTTTTGAAAACATCAAAAAGGGAGTTTTGATGGATAAACCAGCCCAAGGCCTCGAAGAGTCTGTTTTTTTATTTTTAACCAAAGCCATCTCATGTGCAGAGCCCACCCCATCTTGTCAAGATTAAGAATACCAAGTTCTCCCAAAGATAGGGGCCGACACTCTCGGTCCCAAGAAACCAAGCAGTTCCTATGGGTTACATGTACAATATAAATTAACTACGTAATTAATTGAGACAATACAAATTAATTATTTATGTTCATCCATGGGTTCCTTGTACATATAGGATTAATCATGTGGCGACACTATAATTTTGGTTGATTAAAACTGATCAGATGAGACGGATATACTTATTCAAAGGGGTCGCATAAACTATTAAGTAGGTAGCCTCGAATAGTCTAATCCCCAAACCACCAAAGAACCATAAGACTAAAAACATCAAAACCCATGGGACTCTGTCAAATTAGACTCAACTGCTATTGATTTGGTAACATGTCAAATTAGATTTGATTTTAGGGATTAGTGTTAACATGATTTGGATTTAGTATTTTCTGTTGCAACACACGGTCACTTTTTCTACCTAAATGTAGTCAATAAAAAATGTAATTATTTATTTGTCATGACATAGAATTTACATTTAGACTAAAAGTAAATATTTTTAATTATTTTTTATTCTATATGGTCTCTATTCTTCTTCCAATATTCTTTTTTAATTATGATTTTTCATTATTTCTAATGTATTTCTATATGGACTCTAAACTCTTCTTTCAATATTTTTTATTTCAAATTTCAATTCTTTTTCTAAATTGTGTTACTATATGCACTCTAGCTGGTTTTGGAGAATATTCTACTCTTAATCAAATATTATTTATTTTATAATCTATAATTTATGTTGTTTATAGATTTTATTTTATATGTACTCTAAACTCATCTTTTAATATTCTTTATTTTATTCATTCCAAATTTTATTTCTTTTCTTAAATTGTATTCAACAAAAAGTTTAAAAAATAGGAATACTTTGTATTGTATTATCTATATAGACAGATTAATCTATCCAATTTAGTTAATTTTTTCGTTGCAAAAGATTTGTTTTATGCAGGTGTCCAATTGGACAATACACATATATAACGTGATGTTTTTTTTAAAAAAATAAAAGAAAATGAAAGAGGTGTCCGATTGGACAATACACATATATAACATGATCTTTTTTAAAAAATAAAAGAAAATGAAAGAGTCCTTGTCTACAATGAGTTCTTTTTTTTATTTTACTCCAATTAGTATGAGAATTTCTAGATCATGAGATCTAACGTGGATTTTGCTTTCTCTATTATTTTACTAAGTTAATAGATAGATCATTATTATAATATTAGTTTTTTCCGTTGCAACGTACGGGCATGTATGCTAGTCAAGTTAAAATCTCCTACCACAAGCCAAGGCCCAGCACAGTGAGCGGTAAGGCCCAGCACAGAGAGCACAAATATCCCTTAATTCTTGTAAAAAGAGCACTTTCTCATCATCCTCCTGAGGGCTGTAAACTCCTGTTAGCAACCAATTGCGACCCTCAAGTTCATTGAAATGGACTGACAGGGAGAAAGAATCCAGACGGGAGGAAATAACTTGGCAAACAGAACTTTTCCATGTGAGCAAGATACGCCCACAAGTGCCAACAGCAGGAAGAGTCACAAAATTATATCTGCATTGGAAGAAAGAACATCACGAACTGATTTGTGCATGTCCGGACTATTGATCCCCCGTGCATTCCACACCAAAATATTAGAAGGATCTGACAGAGAAACTTTAGAGGAGACCACTGGACCAAAATGACAGATCAAGCAACACAAACCAGGCTTGAGGGATGGACTTGATCCTCATTTGTTTTCCAACCAAAAATGGCAGCCAAAGCCGCTAAATGGGCATAAGAAAGAGGATTGTGAAACAATTTAGAGTACCTTTCCTTAGCTTCTTGACTAATTCCTTCATCTTAATTCCTTCATCCTTCGCAGAGAACCCCAAGAGGCTTGCGGGTGTCATTCTCGACATGTCGGAGTTGATAAGTATGGTGACTAGGGTCTCATGCTTGTCTGGTAGAACCCTAAGTATCTTTTGGGCAACCTTAAGATCAGTGTAGGTTGCCCCATGCCCCTTGAGATCATTTATAATGATATTGAGCCTCCCATACATATCATTCACACTCTCATGAGGCAACATGGAGAATATCTCATATTGGATCTTGAGGAAATGAAGCTTAGCATCCTTATATTCACTTGTGCCCTCATGAATCTCCACCAACTTGTTCCAAATCTCATATGCCGTCTCAAGGTTGCTCACTCTATCGAACTCCTTGTCACGCCCGGAAATTCACTAGTAATTTCCGAACTTATTTGTGCATAAAATCCTCGTCCAGGAATCAGCCGAGGTACACAAACTGACAATTTAATATACAAATCCATCATAAAAATAACGTTACATACTTACAAAAGAAAAGAAAACAGCAGCGGAATTAACGATCTAGCGATGGCTTCAACTCCACTTCCACAGGCAGCTCAACTGGGGTATAAGCCAAACGTCTTCTCCTTCTGGATCCTTTTTCTTCAACTGAGGTTGATTGATTATTGCAAGGTGAGCATATGACATACTCAACAAGCCACACAGCAAATATGCAAGTGCACAAGGATACCAAAGGATGGCATAATATAGTCTCATTTGCGAAAGCAGCATTTAGAAAAGATTTAAGAGTAGTGAAACAGTAGAGTAATTAATCAGAAATTTTAATCAACACTGAATAGCACACCCATGCTGCTTAGGCCCAACCAAACCTGAACAACCAACCCCGGTTGTACAGATCAAACCTCCAACCAGGAATTTACCATTCCAAACCAGGAGTCAAATTTATTATCACATTATTATCATTAATGAGTAGTGTGGGACTAATCACGAAAAACATTGCTCAACTCGCCCATGACCGCGAGCATGGCTATTCGAATAGTTTTACTCTGGCCAGAGGTGTACCACTGTACCCACAAGACACAGCCTCAACATCATGTCTACCATGCGTCGCGATACTGGAAAGTACCCGAATAGAGGCTGTGACAATACCCTCTGCACAACATAACTCACCATAGTACACCGTTCCTGGATCAAATCTCTCCCTTAAAACCAGAGGCAATGGACTCCCCAGCGACCCCCACGGACTTCTCGCCGCTTCACAGTCTGGTGCCCCGCAATGAATCATGCTATGCAAAAGGTAAAGCCGTTGCCCATGCTGGCTTGTGGTTGGCACGGTTAATGTCTCACAACAGTAGTTCGCGAACCGGTCCTTAATTGTCATGAGCACGACCATCAAAACCATGTGCTCACAACCCACCTTAATCCAGTTTTAATTATCAATTAATTAACATAACACGATTAACCATCGTGAGCTACCATTAAATATAACCATAATTAATAATATAATATGAGTTATGATTCATTCCATTAATTAGCTAATGTTTCTAGGCATGGCTAAGCAATTATACATATAGCATCTAGCTGAACCAATCCAATATATAAGGTCCAAGCTAATCAAATTATAACCCATAGGAAAATAAAGTCATCTTCGGCCATTAATTAATTAGGAAAGGCTCACCACCCGATGACATTCGAAAATAATGCATAAGTTGAAATAAAGCATTAGCTTTAAACGGGTTCAACATGCTCAAAGGGTTGTTTGGGATCTGTGTGACTTGCCTTGAGCTTCCGCAAACACTTCCGAACTTTCCTCAACGAAAACGCTCTCCTCGGGAACGTCGGAAACTAAAGCAAATAGACAAAATCAACAAAACAGTACAAAAACAAGCATAAACAGTACATGTGGATATTTTTAGCATGTAGATCTCGATTTTAGATGAATTTAGCAACTTGAACCACTCGAATCCGAGTTACGATGATTTAGTTATGAATTTCCGAAGTTTAATCGATTTGCATCTAATAAAGAAAATCTAGAAAAAGGAATTATGACGTCATGCGGACGTCATCATCGCTGGCATGACGCAAGCGACGGCTCCACCGGTGTTAGAGGGGTCGGCCAGGCGAACGGAGGACATCTACGCGTAGAGGGCGACGACGCGAACTCACCGGTACTAGCAAACACGGCGGACGACGACGAACGGTGGCCGGCGGCGAGCTCCTAAGGCAGCGCGGGTCGGGTCGTCGGCGGCGACGGCTCTCCGGTGACCGGCGACGGCGGCGAAGGGGCGGCCGAGGTTCCCCTCCTTCACGCGCACCCGACGGCGGCGACGGGAAGTGACGGCGACGGCGCTAGAGGCGGCGCGACGCGGCTGGAAGGTCACCGGCGACGGCGGCGGCTAGGGCAACGTGGCGGCGGCGCTACGAGCGACGAGGGAGCTCGGGACTTGGGGCAAACGGAAGAGGACACCAAGGGGATGCTATTTATAGGCTTGGATTGAAGAGATCGGACTCCAACCGAGAGGAATCGAAGCCGGAAAATCTTCGGGTTAGTTGGAGAGATAAACTCGAAAACGAATTCGATTCCATTTCCCCTTAATTCTTGTAAAAAGAGCACTTTCTCATCATCCTCCTGAGGGCTATAAACTCCTGTTAGCAACCAATTGCGACCCTCAAGTTCATTGAAATGGACTGACAGGGAGAAAGAATCCATACGGGAGGAAATAACTTGGCAAACAGAACTTTTCCATGTGAGCAAGATACGCCCACAAGTGCCAACAGCAAGAAGAGTCACAAAATTATATCTGCATTGGAAGAAAGAACATCACGAACTGATTTGTGCATGTCCGGACTATTGATCCCCCGTGCATTCCACACCAAAATATTAGAAGGATCTGACATAGAGAAACTTTAGAGGAGACCACTGGACCAAAACGAACAGATCAAGCAACACAAACCAGGCTTGAGGGATGGACGTGATCCTCATTTGTTTTCCAACCAAAAATGGCAACCAAAGCCGCTAAATGGGCATAAGAAAGAGGATTGTGAAACAATTTAGAGTACCTTTCCTTAGCTTCTTGACTAAGTCTTTCATCTTAATTCCTTCATCCTTCGCAGAGAACCCCAAGCAAGGCATCACTTTCTTCTGAGCCACTGTTGCCACTGGCTCGGGAGAGCAGGGGGCAATTCCCCCAACTCTCCTGCCACGCCGAGGGGCTGAAGAGATAGGTGGGCGGCATTTTCTCTCCTGCCACAGAGGGAGGGGCAAAATGCTGTCCACCGGCTTGTGCAGGTTGCTGATGAAGGGATGCCGACCATCATCTCCCGGAGCGCTGCTGAAGGCGGGAGGCGAAAAAGGGATCTCCATGAACTTCTTCATGAGCTTGTAGCATCCACTCTTCTTCTAGGATTACTTGTCTCCATCATCATCCTTTGAAGGACACTTGGAAACAAAGTGTCCCTTTTCACCACACTCAAAGCATCTCAAGTTGGAGAGAGTCTTGTTGGGTCTCCTATTTCTTTTTGTACTGGAGTTAGAGCCCTTTCCTCTCCTTTTTTCTTCCCAATAGATCATTGAACCTTCTAGCAAGAAGGGCAATCTCTTCTTCCAAGTCATCATTTGCTTCATTCACCTTGCTCTTGCTCTTGTCTTCCACTTCGGCTTGGAGAGCAATGCACTTCTTCGATGGAGATGCTTCCTCCATCTCCTTCTTCTTCAACTTATACATGTCATTAGTGTTGATCTTCCCCAAGAGGCTTGCGGGTGTCATTCTCGACATGTCGGAGTTGATAAGTATGGTGACTAGGGTCTCATGTTTGTCTGGTAGAGCCCTAAGTATCTTTTGGGCAACCTTAAGATCAGTGTAGGTTGCCCCAAGCCCCTTGAGATCATTTATAATGATATTGAGCCTCCCATACATATCATTCACACTCTCATGAGGCAACATGGAGAATATCTCATATTGGATCTTGAGGAAATGAAGCTTAGCATCCTTATATTCACTTGTGCCCTCATGAATCTCCACCAACTTGTTCCAAATCTCATATGCCGTCTCAAGGTTGCTCACTCTATCGAACTCCTCTTGGCTTAAAGAGTTGAACAATGCATTCATAGCTTGAGCATTGAGTTGGAGGTTGCGGTGATCAATCTCCGTCAAGGGTGAGCCGGTGATAGCAAAGCCTACATCCACAATACTCAAAATATGGAAGCTCATAGCCTTAAGGTGAGTAGACATTTTAATTTTTTAAGTGGAGTAATTTGTGCCATTAAACATGGGTGACTTCCCTACATGGTTCACCTCGTTCGATATCTTCTCTCTAGGCAGTAAAGCCCAATCAAGAGAGACCAAGCTCTGATACCACCTGTAGGATCGAGATGTCGACTAGAGGGGGGGGTGAATAGGAGATTTAAAACTAAATGACACCTAATCAAAACTAACCTAAGTTGCTAGGCTCGATGAGGGACAAGTCTAACTAAGCAAGTAAGTTATGTTTAGCAATCCTAGGGTGATAGTGGCTCAAGTATATCTCTAGGAAAGTAAATCACACACCTAAGTTAAGTTATGCAATCATAGGGTGATATGAGCTCAAATATGTATCTATGAAAGTAATTGCACAAATGTAAATGCAACAAATAAATAAGACAAGAGACAAGGAATTTTTCACCGAGGTTCGGAAACTCGTCGGTTTCCTAATCCCCGTTGAGGTGAACCCAACTCCACCGCTCAACCACGAAGCCACCGCACGCCCCCTTCGTCAAGGGGTAGGCAAGGCGGGAGTCGGCCCACGGAGAGGACTACCCAAGCCTCGATCACTAGGGTTAGTTCTTCCTTCATTCCGTAGGTGGTGAACTCCGAACCACTCACAATCGGCGCCGGGCCTCCTCCACAATATCCTTGGAGAGGACACCGGGAAACTCCTCCACAAGCTGTCTAGGAGGCGGCAACCTCCAAGAGTAATAAGCGATGACCCAGTTCGGAGATGATCAAGTGCCACACTAGCTCTACAATGAAGCAATGCACTTGACTCTTGACTTAACAATCCTCAAACACACTAAGTGGATGAACACAAAGCTCAAGTGAGTGTGGGAGAGATGCAATGGGTGTATGCAAGTGAAGCAAGTGTCAAGAGAGTTCCCTTGCTGCTGGTGGGGGAGTATTTATACTCCCACCAACCAAAACTAGCCATTGGGGGCGAAATCCCCCAACTCAGTGTGCTGCCGGTCAGACCGCCGCAGAGTGGCCGGTCAGACCGGACTACTTTGTAACGGCTAGAAAACTAGCTATTACAAGGCAATAATTGAGCTCCCTTAGCCCAGCCGGTCTGACCTCCATTGGGTGGCTGGTTAGACCGGCTTAGGCTCGGTCAGACCCGCTGTGGCTTTGGCGGCTCTGGATAGCCATCCCAGAGCACGTCCGCTAGCTACCTGGGGGAAGGTCAAACCGGCCGCTAACTCTTGGTCAGACCGGTGTAGAGGCCTCGGTTAGACTTGCAGCAAGCCAACTCTACATGCATAATGACCTAATGTGGCATTTTAATCATCTCTTTGCTAGGTCATTACCCCCCTTGATAGTACGGCAAAGCTAAAAAGAAATTCTAGCAAATTTGATCACCCCTCACCTCGATCAATTAAAATAAAACCGCTAGATTATCGTCTTCAATCCTTTTTGCTTCGCGTCATCGAATTAGGACCTTTGGGAAACATCCATGCATATACATTACGTGAACCTAACTCAAAATACATATCTCAAAGAGAACGGTTAGTCCACAATTAGTGATTGTCATTAATTACCAAAATTAACAACGGGGCCTAGATGCTTCAATGATATCGTCTGTCAGACGAGACGACTAGCGGTGAAGACAGTGACACCAATCAAAGATAATGAAGTCGCACAACCGTGGAGGCGAAGAAACCAGTCGGCTGCAGACAAGTCGGCCAGCAGTGAAGACGAAGGCACCCAGCAACAGCGGCGACATAATAAGCCAGCCGTGAAGACGAGGATATCAGTTGGTGGTGACGAAGGCAATCATGGAGACAAAGAAACCGATCGGCAACGGCAGACACAACCAACGGTAATGACGACTGGCAGCAGCAGGGATGGTTGGTTATGAAGATAAAGTTGCTCATCAATAGCAGTAGAGTAGGCTAGGTCGAAGAGGCATGACAGGATGTTGATGAAGATGACAATGTTGGTGATCTAGTCATAATGTCGATGACAAAGGTGTCCATGGTGATGTCAATGATAATAATCCATCAAGTTGGTCTTGGAGTTGTAGCAGATGCTTCACTTGGAGCAAAGTAGATGATGTTGTCCAACTTGTCGAATCTGAGTTGACTAGTTAATAACTCCATACTTGCGGACATGTAAATTAAATCTTGGACTTGATACTTGAGAAACTTGGAAAAGCCAAAATTGCCGGTGAAATAATTGGAGTTGCTGAAGTAGAACGCTTGCTCTAAACCGATGACGAAGATAATGACTCCAAGAGTTGACTTGTTGATTGATTCATTAATTGCTTCATCTTGATGTAAAGCTTGTCAAATTTTGAGACTTATATTTGTGTAGCCCCCGACTCTTTGGTTAGTCGGAAAACAACTGAACATAGAGTCGAAAACTATATCTTCTTGTTGCCGAGTAGTCATTGCTTGAGTGAAGATGCGTGTTGAGGATGTCCGAGTGAAAGTCTTCAAAATTGGAGCACCACTTGTTGTAGTAGAATAACACGGCGTCATAACATGGTGGTGCACGACGAGATGTTGAGGCACTTGGAGATGACATGGTCGGTGAAGTAGCAAAACTTGCGAAGTAGAAGCAATAGAGTTTGCCGATGCCAAAAAAAATGAAGATGAAGTCACCCCACAATGGTGATAGAGTTGCACATTCGTGATGATGTGAACATGAGTCGGCGGCAATAGAGGCAAAACCGGTGGTGAACACAAAATTGCCTAAATAAGGGTAACAGAGACGCGTAGTTGTGGAAGCCGATAACAGATAAGGCTGCCAGCAGTGAAGGCGAAAACACCAGTCGACGATGACGAGGCGGCCGGTCGGTGAAGACGTAGATGCCCAACAACGGTCGTGACCATCCAACTGTGAAGGCGAGGACACCAGTCGGCAACAGACGAGGTAGCCGGTCAGTGAAGACGATGACGCCCATCAGTAGTGGTGGCAGCATAGGTTGGCCGTGGAAGCGAGGACACCAGTCGGCAGCGGTGACGGAAAGCCGGTGGTGAAGATGTAGATGCCCATCAATGGTGGTGTGACCAACCAACCGTGAAGGCGACGACATTAGTCGGCGATGGCAAAACCAGTTGGCGACGGAAGAAATGGAATGATGGTGAAAACGAAGACGTCCATGAGCGGCGGCATAATATGCCAGCCATGAAGACGAGGACACCAGTAGACAGCGGCAAAGGCGAGTCGGTAGTGAAGATGTAGACGCCCATCAATGGTGGTGTAACCACCCAACCGTGGTCCTTTTGAAAAACTTATTTTGCAAATAGACCCCTAAAAAAATAATTCCGAAAATGGTCCTTTTTGGGCGCTAGAGCCGCTCTCCTGCTACCGTGGCAGGTCGGTGTTGAGGTGGCGGGGGGAGCACGCCAATGTGGCTGTCGCCCTCCCCCCAGAATTTTATTATTATTATTTTTATTTTTTTGATATTTTGTTCATGCTTAGGAGCACACAAGAACCAACCATACAAAATTTAAACTCAAATGGATGAAATATGTGACTTGTAGAATTTTCCAAAACTCTACCGAAAAGCTTCTCGCCTCGAAAACACAATCTTCCAAGCAGAATTTGGAGGTTCTAATTTCTCTGAACCCGTGGATATATTATTTGCCTGATTCCGAGTCCGTATAAGAAATTTATGCTTGTTTTAAGAAATGACACCCGAATGTAAAAAAAAACACAAACCCTAACTTATTTTTATAGGATGTAAAAGATGTAAAAAAAAGACTAAGAGTGTTCAAAATCTAATCTATTTTTTTTGGGATTATGGGAAAACAATGAAGAGCAGGGAGAGCGCGCGAGGGGTGGGGGGGTGGGGGCGGGGAGGGGGCTGCTTCGGTATAGCTTTGGAAAATTGTATAAGTCACATATTTGTTCCATTTGAGTTTAATTTTTCTACAGTTGGTTCTTTTGTGCTCCTAAGTGTGAAAAAAATATCAAAATAATAATAAAAAAGTTGCACATCTCTCTCCTCTACACTAGACAGAGGAAAAAATGGCGGGAGGGGGGGCGGTGCCAGCCACATTGGTGTGCTCTCCCTGCCACCTCAGCGCCGACCCACCATGGTGGCAGGAGGACAGCGCCAGAGAGGCTAGCACTGTCCCGTTGGACGACGGCGCCAGCGACTCTGGCGCCAAAAAAGGACCATTTTTGGGATAAGTTTTTTTAGGGGTCTATTTGCGAAATAAGTTTTTCAAAAGGACCAAATTGTGAAAAATCTAGGCAAAGACACCGGTCGGCGGTAATGAAGGCAAGCCGGCAGTGAAGACATTGACGCCCATCAACGGTGGCGTGACCAACCAACCGTGGAAGCAAAGACACTAGTTGGCGGCGACGAAGGCAAGCCAGCGGTGAAGACATAGACGCCCATCAACGATGGTGTGGCCAACCAACTGTGGAGGTGAAGACACCAGTCAACAACGGTGAAGGCAAGCCGGTGGTAAATACGTAGATGCCTATCAATTGCGGCATAATAGGTCAGCCGTGAAGACGTAAATGCCCAACAGTAGCGGCATATCAGGCCTGCTATGAAGGCGAAAACTCTAGTCGGCGGCAACGAGGCGGCCGGTCAGTGAAGATGTAGACGCCCAAAAACGGCGGTGTGGCCATCCAACCATAAAGGCGAGGACACCAGTTGGCAGCGACGAGGCGGCCGGTCAGTGAAGACGTAGATGCCCAACTACGGTGGTGTGACCATCCAACCGTGAAGGCGAGGACACCAATCGGCAGCGACAAGGTGGCTGGTCCATGAAGATGTAGACGCCTAACAATGGTGGTATGACCAACCAACCATGTAAGTGAGGACACCAGTCGGCGGTGACGAGGCGGCCGGTCGGTGAAGACATAGATGCCTAACAACGGTAGTGTGACCATCCAACCGTGAATGCAAGGACACCAGTCAGCAATGACGAGGCGGCCGGTCGGTGAAGACGTAGAGCCTAACAACGGCGGTGTGACCAACCAACCGTGTAAGCGAGGACACCAATTGGCGGTGAGGTGGCAAGCCAGCAGTGATGTTCTGACTGATCCATTCCCGAAGCGTAGGAGATAAGCTTATAGCCATGAACCCCTACTATGCACATCTGGATTTGGATCCTGTAGAACAAACATGTAGGTTGAGTAGTATACAATACTTGAGGAAAATTCAAGTAACTTAAAAATGTATATAAATATGTATCTCTCGTCTTGTCAATTTTGATTTCCTCAAGTAGATGACTCTTTACGTTTAAACACTATGCCTGACCAGTCATAGCCCCCAAGCACCGGGAGTCGGCCAAGGCCCTTCCCAAACATGCATATGAGTGACATGAGTTCGTCATTAATGGAAAAAAGTTTCACGGATAAGAATTTACTACTCGGGTACTTTTGCAATGGTTAAGAGAAGAAAACAAATTATCTTATATCTCTACTTCTGATTTCTTCCAAGTAATACTTAGCACCTTGCGTTATACACTCCATCCAACGAGCCTCCGAATGCTAGGAATCAGCCCAAAGGCAACTATCCACCTCTCAATACTTATAAGTACCTCGCAAACACCATAAAAGGTCTCCTTTTATAAAACCTCAGCACTGATGTCTTGCATATCTATATCAGTTTTTTTACATACACCGGTACGGATGTATCACATCAGTGCTAGTTTTTATTTGTGGTGGGCATTTGCGAGTTTTGAGAGATAGAAAATCCTTATCAGTGTTGAGTTTAGTCAATCCGGCACTGAATGTTCAGTAGTAGTGCCCGTTGGCCGCGAGGGGGAGGAGATCCGTCACTCGTGATAGTCAACTAAGTTTTAGGGTGTTCTTGTGATGATGTTTTCTCTCGTGGCCCGATCTTCAGGTGAGAGGATAACTCTCGCTTTGATCGAGTGCAACGTTTGTGATGTGGCTACCAACCAGAACAAGTCCAGAACGCCGTGCAATCGCTACACCACAAATGATGTCGTACCAACCGTGACGCGCGATTGATGATCCATGCAATGCAAACGAGAGAACACTGCAAGCACAAGATAAGATGCATTCTAAATATTGCGAATAAGTGATTAAGCACAAAGAAATATCTGCAATTGAAGTAGTAGATCTAATCGAACCAGCAAATCAATACACCAACTATTTGGGGCTCTGAATTTATAGTCGCCGACTAATCGAACGAGGACTAGAGACAAGGTGAATGGCACTTGGTAAAATTCAACTAACCAAAACCCAATTGTTTTGTAGGGTGTACATAGACATTTATAGAGGAAAATAGATCTAGGGTTTAGTGCTAATTCGTAGAGGTGGAGGGAGACATTTCTGAGATGGGCCTAGTCTATTACAAGGCTAAAGGCCTAAGTCCGGTTTCAGCAATAGCACTGCCTTGTTTTGATGATTTCCATTGATTCAGAATGAATTTGGATATGAGACTGGATGCGTTTGAAAGGTAGCGATATAAGCTTTCGATCAAGTCCAAGATCGCCTAAATTGGAGTTGGCATGAAGGCTCTAGGCCTATTTGAAGTCAGTGCTATCTCCGGAAGCCGAATTGGACTTGGACTTGGAATTATCATTGGAACGTGTGAAGTTATATGCGTATCCGATGAAGTAATGTCTTCATCATCTTGGATAACTTTTTTAGTGATTTAATCTACTAGGGGGTCTAGAGTTTTTCTTTCATCCATGGAGTAGGATCTCCGTTTATATTTTGTTGTTTTTATAGCTTTTCATCGATGGTTACCTTGTTTGTTGATCAGATGACTCTCTAGGGTAATTAGGGTGCCAATTTTCATTGGTGCCGACTTGTTTAGTGACGCCGATTTTCTCAACTATCAAAGGAGTTGGTCAGCGTTAATTTAAGATGTGGAGCCTCTTGGTTTCGCCAGGTTTTGTATTTCTCATCCAATATCTTCTGTTAATTATTTTTTTTCCTAAAAAAAAGCTTTCCTCACAAAAAAGAATATGTTCTTCTTGGCATGCATTTATTTGATGCATGCAAATTAAATTTCTGGTTAAATCCACAAAAACATTGAAAACACAACAACCTCATTATTTGTTTCAAGAAAAAGGGCAGCCATATGCTGCAGAGGCCACAACCCTTCTCACACCGTGCGAGAGCTTGATCATGTGAGATCTTCGTCCGTTGCTGTTGTGCCCGACGGTTGCCCAACCTCCATATTTCGAAGAGTCGGCCTGATAGGATCAATAGGCGGCATGTCTTGGCTTCTTAGCATGTCAGCAACGACTGACATGTTGGGCCTAATTTGGAACGATTCCTGAACGCAGAGCAGCCCAACCTTGACACATATCTGGAGCCGACGGAAGCTCTGTTCGTCAGGCGGAGGCACTTCAGGATCAAGAAGCTCCGCGGTGCAGTCGGGGCCACCACTATTGTACCAGAGATTCCACACCTGCAAATGAAAGATTATCGAGGCTTTAATATTTAATCTTAGATGCACTCTACATTTGAAGTTTGTACATTAATGGTATAAAATTTTAAATTTCATCTAAAATGAGAATAAACTAATTTATTTAAATGTTATTAATGCAATTGTGAGTCTACATCCATAAATTTATGGAGCAACGAATACCAGCTCAAAAAATCGTAAATAGGGAACTTAATTAAAGAGGGCCAAGATAGAAATATACAGCCCCTGTTTCTAGCACCAGCATGCAGTCAAATTATTATGATCTGTTGTAAGAGTACGAAGAATGCGATCTCACCGTTTTGGACAAAGTTTCACCGAGAAAAATTCAAGTTGTGAAAACAAAAATCACTTTGTCACGCCACGCGCAGCTGACGTGGCAAAACAACACTACCATGCTAGCCAATCGATTGGCGTGGCCAAAAAGTTCAGTTTTCGAAAAGGTCTATTAATAAATTAAATAAATAAAAGGTTCGCCAAGGTTCTCCTATGATTTTGTTTTCCAACCTGCTAGATATTTCGTATCCATCCACAAAAGCATGTTAAAATTTTCTTGAATTTTGTTCAATCTGCTTCAAATTGAATTAATGTCCATGCCAGGCGGGCTGGCGTAGCCAAAAGGTTTAGATTTAAAAATATTTATTGGAAAGTTATGTTACTAGAATTAAAAAAATTAAAAAATCTAAAAAATAACATGACTCTGCAAGGTATCTGAAATCAAAGCGACAGCTTAACCGACTCTGGGCGAGCTCTCCTTTATCTTCACGATGACGTCATGAGAGGAAGCAAACCCTAGTTTTCCCCTGCGATTCCGTTCGCCATCTTCACCATGGTGGAGAGAGAGTGAGATTGCGGAAGTGTTGGAGTGCACCTCGTCGACCTTTCACTTTCGGCGAGGCTTTGGAGGTTGCGATTTTCAATAGTGGAGAAGGATCTGCGTGATCGGTAAGTTTGTGCGAGGAACTTTTTGATCGATTCAGAGAGAGGGTGAAGTTGGGATTAATCAAGGATACCCGGAGGCGGGTTCATCTAGAGCGGGAGAAGATTTGAAGCAAGCTAGGCCAGGAGAGTTGTGGCCCAAGCACTGTAGCGCTGTGAGGCCGTCGAATTTTGGCTCAAGTCTGGAGGATTTGATCAACCACTTGCGGTCCCAGGAGAAGAAATTTGGGTTTGGATCCCAAAGGGAAAGCAAATCTCGGAGTCGTCGCTAGGGTTTCCTGCCCGTAGAGAGGAGGTGAGGCGATTTGGGTGGAGAGCGAGGAAAATCTACAAAATCCACCACAAATTCGTTGATTCAAGGTCGTTTGCTGATGTAGTTGAGGGAGATCCGATGGAGCGAAAGTGGAGGGAGGAGCAGCGTCCCATCAACAAGAGGAGACAGGAAGAGAGGGATTTAGGAGATCTCTGAGCTAAACTCTGCAGGGAGCAGGAGAGGAAGCGAGATTGGCCGCAGTGGAGGGATCCCGATGAATGCAGGAGAGAAGATCATCTCAGCTAGAGAGGTGATGGAAAGCGACCAGTTGAATCAGAAGCGGAGAAGAACAAAGAGAAAGTTGAGGCTAAGGATCATCTCAAAGGTGAGCAAAATTCTCGCGTCAATCCTTTTCGCCGTTTGGGGGATCAGCGTGATGGGGGGAATCTCAGAGATGAGGATCCAGTGAGAAAGTGCTAGAAGTGTGGCAAAGGGGGACACCACCAGGCTAATTGTCCCAATTCATCTCTCTGTTTCACTTGTAAGAAATTTGGTCATAAATCGTCAAATTGTCCAGATCTGATCAGGGAGGAGGGGATGAAACTCTGTGGTTACAGGATGCCGGGACAGGTATTTCATTGCCTTCATCTGGATGTGCATGAAGAGGAGTTAGCCAAAAAAACCAGTTGTTGGGTTGCTGACAGTTGAAAGTGAATTTTGCTCTGAAGCAAAGATTGTGAGGGAAATGAGGTACCCCTTTGAGAAATATCAAACATGGGATTGGAAAATAAAGCAGGTGGAGCAAAAGAAATTTATGTTAGAATTTCCAAACAAAGATACTCGAAGGGAGCTCACTAGGTTGAAGGGCTTTGATTTTCAAGAATCAAATGTTCGAGCGAATCTGAGAGACACAGAGAGTTGAAGCTTCTGCTGAGCTGCAAGAGGTGTGGGTGAGAGCTTATGGAGTTCCTCCGATGGCTAAGACAGAAAGTATTATGAAGAAGATAGCATACCTAATTGGAGATCCGATGGAAGTGGATGCAATCAGTTTAAATAGGGAGGTTGTCAGAAATAAAGTCTTGTTCAGAGACCCAACAAAAATTGGTGGCACTTCAGAGATATTCCTGAACAGAGTGGGTCACAAAATCACTTCGAATCCTGAAGGCATTAAGGCTGTGTCACTGGATGATCCAAAAGACAATTCTAGAAAGGACAGAAGAAGGGGGAAGGGACAAAAAGTTAGATGACTCCTAGGATAGTGATGATGGGAAAGACAATAACACTGAACAAACTCCAAAAGGAATATACAAAGCAAGGGAGACAGCAGCAACTTCAAGCACAACAAAGTGAAAGAAATGGAGGGTGAGGAAAAAGACGAATTAGAGGGGGAAGATAAAGTGGACATACTTGAGTTTGATTGTGAACAATCAGATGAGGTGGAGGAACAAATCAACTTGGTGGATAAGCAACTGATTATTGGAACTCAAGTCAATGAAGGAGGAGAGGCTATGCCAGACGCACACTTGAAAGGAGAAGAGGAGAAACCTAAGGTCCTAGAGGGAAATGAGGAGAAGAAGAATGAGAATATGATATCTTTGGTGGCTGATGCTGGCCTCGAGGATGAGGGGTTGAGTAACTGGGAGCATCGAGTCTCCTTGCAGACTTAGATGGATGTTGACCTTAAGCAGCTGAGGTGATTACTGGAGAAGAGATAGACACGCCAGACCTTGATGAATGTTTCATACCTTCAGGAACGAAGAAGAAAAGCAGGAAACAGGAAGAGGTAGTGATTGCCAAGAGGCATAGCAAGAGGATCATTAGAGATGCGGTGTCGATATCTATGAAGGCTCAGAAGAGGACACAGGAGAAGAATGATATCTCAGATAAAAATAAATTTGCAATCTTTAATTTTGTTGATAATTCTATTCTTGCAAATATTGCTGTAGATTCTGGTGTTATGCTAGGTCAAAATGATTCTGAAATTTTAGATAACATTGAGACACTGAAAGCTAAAGAGTTAACCCAATCATTGATCTATTTAGCTAAGGAGAGGTTGACTAAGTAGGATGCTATTGAGAGGTTGCCTGAAGAGATTGAGATTGACGGTTGTCTTGCCCTCCTTGTTGGGGGAGAGGAAGACTTTGAGCCAAAGAGTTGTGCAGTTCCCACTCCTCATATTTCCTGATGAGAGTTTTATTTTGGAATGTGAAAGGTTTGGGAAATCCAGAGAGAAGGAGGCAATTAGAATAGAGATTGTGGGAGTACAAGAAACAATTAGAGAAAATTTCACAATGTATGAGTTAGAAACATTGTGTGGCAGCAAGGATTTCCAATGGTTGACAAAACCTGCTGATGGCCACTTAGGTGGTCTGCTTCTAGGGGTCAACTTGGAGATTTTTGAAGCACGGGAGATGGATGGTGGAGAGTTTTTTCTAAGTATGGAACTGAAAACAAGGGATTAGAAGAGATGGGTGGTGATTAATGTTTATGGACCAATGCAAGGAGATAAAAAGGAAAGATTTTTGTTGGAACTTGAAAAAAAGATTGCTGATCAAAGTCATCCCATCTTGCTAGGTGGGGATTTTAATATGATAAGATGTGCTAAGGAAACAGTGGTCAGGTCAATAGAAGATGGATGGAGAGATTCAATGACTTTATCACAAACTAGGAACTTAGAGAGGTGCATAGACTGGGAAGTAAATACACCTGGACAAACATACAAAAAAAAACCCTGTGAGATAGGTCCTGGACAAAATTCTTATATCTGATAACTGGGAGAATCTCTACCCCCTCACTTTAGCCAGGAGTTTGTTGAGAGTTGGCTCGGACCATAATCCTATTATGGTTGAACTCACTAATCAGTTGGGGGCAGCGACAAGGAAGGGCTTTAGGTTTGAGAAAGCTTGGTTAGAGCAGCCAGGTTTTAGAGAGTGGCTGATTAAAAAATGGCCTGTGAGGAAGAAACACAAGATACTAGACCATTGGAGTTGTCAAGGAACCATTTTGAGAAGATTGATGAGAGGTTGGGGGTAAAAACCATGAATCTGACATCAAGACTAGGAAAGAGAGTTTGAAGCTAAAGTTAAAAGAGATAGACGAAGAAGCTGGTAGAGGACCTATATCTACAGATTTATGGGAACAGAGGTACAAGTTGGAAGAGGAGCTCACTCAAATCTATTTAGAGGAGGAAATTTACTGGCAAAGGAGAAGTGGAGAAAAATGGATGATACAGGGGGATGCTAATACCTCCTTTCATGGTGTTGCAAATTGGAGAAAAAGACAGACTACTATACTGTCACTAGAAAAAGATGAACAGGAAATCAGTGATCCAGGGGAACTTAAAGCTCACATTTATGAATACTATAAAAACTTGTTTGGATCTGAACAACCACCGAGAGTTTTTTTGAAGGAAGGGATTTGGGGAGATAGGGGGAGAATTAATGAGGAAGAGAATGAGAGGTTAACTGCACCTTTCTCTTTGGAAGAAATTGAGAATGAAATGAAGGAAATGAAAGTTAACACAGCCCCAGGGCCGGATGGTTTGTTAGTTTGTTTTTTGAAAGAATTTTGGGATAAGCTCAAATTTTAGTTCAAGGAGATGTTAGATGCCCTCTTTATGGGGGAGTTGGAGCTTTGGAGATTGAACTATGGAGTGATTAGTCTCATACCAAAAATAAAGGATGCGAATGTTATCAAACAGTTTAGGCCGATATGTTTGCTAAATGTCTCTTTCGAACTAATTACTAAAATCTTGGCAAAGAGATTAACTAGAGTAGCTGAATTGCTCATTAGAGATAGTCAAATAGCCTTTGTTCCAGGAAGGTTTATTCTAGATGGGGTTGTAGTTCTCCATGAGGTGATTCATGACATAAGTTCAAAAAACAAGCAGGGGATAATTCTGAAGTTGGACTTCTAAAAAGCATATGACAAAGTACAACGGTCTTTTCTTTTCGATGTAATGAGGAAAAAAGGCCTAAATGAGAGGTCGATTGACTGGATTGGGAAAGCTATCACAAATGGGAGAGTGGCAGTTAACATTAATGGTGAGGTTGGAGAGTTTTTCAAGACTCAGAAAGGGCTCAGGCAAGGAGACCCGCTATCCCCTCTTTTGTTCAATTTGGTTGCTGAATTTGGCCAAAGAAGCTGGTCATCTCGAGGGTTTGGTTCCTGAGCTGATCCTGGGGGGGGGGGGGGGCTCACTCACCTTCAATATGTGGACGATACAATTCTCTTCATGACCTACACTAGAGAAAACATCCCTACGACAAAGTTTTTGCTATATTGTTACGAAGCCATGTCCGGAATGAAGATAAACTATGAAAAAAGCGAGGTGATTGTGATGGGGTTAGATGATGAGGAAGCTCAAAGGGTGGCTGATTTATTTAACTGTAAAAAGGGCAATTTTCCATTGAAATACTTAGGGATTCCCATCAGTGATGAGAGGTTGACAGTGGCTGATTTTGCTATTTCTCCAAACAAACTGGAAAAGAGGTTGGCTACGTGGAAGTGTGGACATCTCTCATATGGGGGAAAAGCGATCTTAGTCAATTCATCCTTGAGTAGCATTCCTATGTACATGATGGGCTTTTACCTGTTGCCAGAAACCACACATCACAAAATGGACTCGATTTGAGCTAGATTTTATTGGGAAGGCTAGGAGAAGAAGAGGAAGTATCATATGATAAGATGGGAGGCCTTATGTAGACCTAAGGAATTTAGGGGCATGGGTTTTATCAATACTAGAGTCATGAATGCAGCCCTGCTGTGTAAATGGATTTTCAGAATAGAATCAGGACAAGAGGATTTGTGCTGTTCCTTGTTAAGGAGGAAATATTGCATTAATAGAGGTGGTTTCTTCCAATCGAGACAGAGAGAGGGTTTGCAATTCTGGAAAGGTTTGCATGCTGTGAAGAGGTGGATGAGTAGAGGTAGCTACTATGAACTGGGTAATGGAGAGGCTATTCGATTCTGGGAGGATGTTTGGAAAGGAGAGATACCTTTAAAAACTCAATTCCCAAATATATATAAGATGTGCAGGGATCAAAACGTTTCAGTGCAACAAGTGTACAATGAGGGGGTTTGGAGGCTAGAGCTAAGAAGATCTCTTTCAGAAGAAGAAGCATTAGAATGGGAGGAATTGCAGCCTTGCAGGTGCTACTTCAAGAGGTGCAAGTTGACATGTCTAAGAGGGATACAATGAGATGGAAGCTCACCAAGTCAGGCAACTTTTCTGTCAAATCGTTGTATAGAGAGATAATCTTTGGAGGAGTAACAGACAAGAGGATGGTAGAATTATGGAAAACCCCAATTCCACTGAAAATCAAAATTTTTATGTGGTTGATGGTTAAAGGGAAAATTCAGGCTGCCAAGCAGCTTAAGAAGATGAACTGGCTGGGTAGTCAAGACTGTAAACTTTGCGGAGAATCAGAAGACGTTGATCATGTGATGTTTCGATGTGCCCCTGCTAGATTCATTTGGTGCTGTTTGAGAGATATCTTGGATTCGGAGTCTATCCCTCGTAACAGGGAAGAGTTGTTCAGGAAATTAAAGGATCCTGGTCTAAAAAGCAACCTAGCCATTCTGTGTCTTTTTGCTGCAGCCTGCTGGGCTATCTGGCTTACCAGAAATGATGTAGTTTTTAGAGATAAGTTTATTGTGAATGTTAATCAAATTGCTCATAAGATGCTGACCTCGTTACAACAGTGGAGGCCGCTGGGATTTTCGAAGGTGGCTTATTTGAAGTACTCGCTACTTGCCACAATCAGAAGCCTGGAAGGAGAGGAGGACGCAAGATGAAGGCGGGTTAATGGCCGAGGTGAAGCTTAGGAAGTTGGGAATCTTTTTGTTCTTTAGTGCGTGGACATGATGCTAGTCTGTTCCTGTTACGATACCCTGTTCTGCTATTTCAAGCTGGCATCCCCAGCTCTTTTATGCCTGTTGTTTTCCTTTTCTCGTCTTGTAAGAACCTTTGTTATGCTTTATTAGTAAAGCTGGGTGCTCTGCCTTTGATCTAAAACTCTGCAAGGTATCGGTGTACTCACATGTGGCAGTAGCTGCTGCATGAGACCATTTGGTTTCCCGCTAATCATCTCGAGCAGAATCACTCCGAAGCTGTAGACATCTGACTCGGGTTCTACCCTCCCCAACTGCCAGCACTCCGGAGCTGTGTAACCTCTTTAAAATCATCAACACAAACGCAAACATGGCCGAATTAAAACCGAGGTTATGAAAGAAACACTAAGTATGATTAAAATGGTGAATATATATGGGAAGTGTGTCATGTTGTACGGCCTTACAGAGAAACAACGCGTGTGTGTTCATTTGTCGAATCAGGAATGAATGACCTCGCCAGGCCAAAGTCTGATATCTTGGGTGTCCAATCCCTACCCAGCAGTATGTTGGAAGGCTTAAGATCTCTATGGATAATAGGCGTGTTTGATCCCACGTGCAGGTACCGGATACCTTCAACGATACCGTCAACAATTTTCAGCCTCAGCGGCCAGTCCAGCATTGCACGAAGCTCTGAATTCTGAGCTGAAAGATCAAAAGCAAGTGATAAATATGACGGAAGCCACTTTTTTATTATTTTAAAAAAAATACTTCCTCCGTCCTATAAAAAACCAGAAGTTGGTTTTTTAGACAGATGGAGTAGCTAATTAGCATGCATATATAGCAAACTGTTGAAAGAATATAACTGAAAACTTAGTGCTCCAGACAAGGGTACGTTTGGATAATGAGAAATGAGGGGTGGGATCGGGATTGAAAAAAAGAATGAGGGTCGTTAGGATTAAATGGAAGAGAGAATAAATTATTAAAGGATTTAAAGATGTCTTTTGGTGAGCGGAAAATTATTTCTCTAACCCATTTGCCAAACAAAGCCCGAGGCTTAGATTTATGAGATATGTGAGTCATATCTAACTGTCTGCATAGCTAGCTAGTCCCACGCCGCTAAAAGAACTACTTTTGCAGTCGCACTTTGTTTTACCAATTTCAGGCAGACTATCAAAAAATATATTTGTATTATGGTGAAAATGTCATAAATGTATAAACCACACATGTAAGAGAATCGTCTATAATAATATATAAGAGCCAATAAAGAATGGTTGATTTCTACATATGGTTTTCGTAAGAAGCCGCCTATAAAATTAAAATCGATTTTCATATGATGTTCCCACAAGGAACCACCTCTAAAAATGAAACTAACCTTATTTTAATGAAACATCTTCATATGAAGTTGGATGAGGATAAACTGTATATAAACTTTGTAGCCCTCAACAAGGTCTTCAAATTTTTGTAGAATAAGTTTTCTCATTTGAGATTGTTTATGGGCGAAAACAATCGTCACAATTACAGAAAGGAATTAATCAAAGTGGTTGGCTCGTACACTACTTCAGAAAACTACATCAGTGCCAGTATTCCGAACACAGCATGGAACTTCTGCATTGCTAGTGCCAGGGTATCAATTGGTGTCAAGAGACAACCGTTCCAATTGATAATTTCTTCCCTTCTATGTATATATATCTAGCTAGCACTTATAGTACAATTTTCAAAGCCATTACATCTCAAAGGTTTATTGTTTCACTCAGTTTTCTGGTGTCTTGCATAAATGATAAGCATCATCTCATTCATTAATTAACGTTGCTTTTAAACCTCCTTGATCCCCCCTTCTCTCTAGCTTCTTAAGTTTTAATTCTCCTAATCTCCCTCTCCTCTTGTCTTATGACTGCTATTGTAAAGACAATCTTTGTTTTCCCTCGTTTTTATTCCTTCTAATATAACCGGCAGCCCTCCTGCCCGTGTATCGTTTAAAAAAAATCGTATATGGAAGGTTATTTTTTTCAATGTACAACACTAGATTTGGAAGTGACCTAATTAAGCATAGGGGCATGCATGTATAGGAAAATCTAGCTTGTGGCCACAAATAATAAATGTACGTACCAAATATGTAGTGGTGCAGGCTGTTGTTGGGCATGTATTCATAAACTAGTGCCCTGAACTTTTCTCCTGTATGCCGATCGTCGTTGTCACTGCAGAATGCAAGGAGCCTAACAAGGTTGACATGAATCGCGTTAAACATAGCTTCCAATTCTGCTACGAAAGTGCCAGTGCCTGATGGTTGCAGCAGCTTTACGGCAACGATCTCATTTTCTTGACGCGATCCTGTTATAGTTGATTCAGCGGGTAAAATCCCCTGCATAATTAGACAAGAAATCTCACCCACATAATTATCATTTAACTGCAAGCAAACTATTATATATTACAATAGGTCCGTAAAACTAAAACGAAAAACAAAATATTACTCATCAGTTAATTTATCTATAATGACTTCAAATGTAGTACAGCTTGAGTTTGCACGGAGGGAGTCAGAAGATATACATACGAAAAAATTAACTACTGGTCCTCTCACAAGTGACAATTAAAGATTTATCGTTGGACCCACATGTTATAGACACGTAAGGGCTCATATTTCATAGACTCCGAGTGGCAAATTCTTATTTGGCACATCTTAAAAGAAGTGAGGAGACATTTGTAAGGCGAGAAAGCTAATTCGCGCGCGCACGTTAGCGGCGCGCATTCTAGGCCCATAAAGCCCATGAATAGCTGGTGCGCACACGCGAGGCTGATGCGTCCGTACTTTCTTTTTTTTTTGGAAAAGCTAATATCCACGCGTTTTTTCGTTTCCTTTTGCCATTTTTTCACGATTTTTTATTTTAGAAGTTGAATCTTTCATCAGTTGAAAGTTTTGAATTTGAGTTGAAAGTTTTTAAGATTTGAGTTGAATTTTTGAATTTTTGAGATGAAAATTTTTAAATCTGGTTTGAAAGTTTTGAATCTTGAGATGAAAGTTTTCAAATCCGAGTTGAAAGTTCTCAATCTTAAGTTGAAAGTTTTCAAATCTTGACTTGAACTTTTCCAAATCTGGAATTGAAAGTTTTAAAATCTGAATTGAATTTTTTAAAAAATTCAAATTGAGAGTATTCAAATCTTGACTTGAAAATTTTCAAATATGAGTTAATTTTTTTAAAAAAATCTTGAACTGAAAGTATTCAAATTTGAACTTGAAAATTTTCAAATATGGACTTGAAAATTTTCAAAATCCTAAATAAATGTGATTTGAAAGTTTATTTCAATGAACTGGAAAAAAGGAAGAAACACGCAGATAAGGAACTTTTATAAAAAAATAAGAAAACACCGAACACAAACAAAGAAACACGGATCTAAGCGCTAAGCGCTATTAGCGTGGAAAAATACGCACCGTCTTCGTTCCTGGTGCAGACGCGCGGATTAGGATCCCCTTTGTAAGGAACATATTCTATTAAACTTGTATACACATCATGCACACTAACTAGCAAATTTCATCAGAAAAATTCAAAAAAAAATGCATGTACTATTAAAAGAAACTATGTATTTTTCTTCAAATCTAACTATATGCACACAAATAAATCATGTTTTAATTAAGCTGACTTTGTCTTAGTTTATCACATGTCTTTCCTCGATCGATGATGCATACTCCCTCCGTTTCAGTTGATTTTCTCATAGATAACTTAAAGACTAGAATTAAAGAAAAGTTTAACAACATTTACAACACTAAGTTTCTTGCATTAAATCTAAATTGAATATATTTTAATAGTATGTTAGTTTTATGTTGAAAATATGCTATATTTTTCTATAAATTTAAACAAATATAAAAAAGTTGAAAAAAAAGTTAAATCAACCAGTAATATGAAAAGGGGGAGTATATGATAACCAAGCATATGTAATTCTGACCTACTCCATTCATCCTAAAATATAAAAAACTAAGACCAGATAGAACATTTTCATACTATGAATTTGGACGGGAAATATCGCATCCGGTGATAAGTTCTTGTATCTTGGGGCGGAAGGAGTAAATTTGTGTGCCTCGAGGCAGTGTTACACTATATGCAAGGTGGATATATATACGTACCTTATAAACTCTTCCGTAATTTCCTTCGCCAATGAGGTTTTTCTTCGCAAAATTTCCTGTGGCATTTTGTAGTGTAACACGGTCAATGGAAGTAATGCCCGGAGAGACACTTCGTCGAATTCCCCCCTCACGAGGCTTCCGCTTGACAGCCCAAACCAAAACAAAAACAACAATAATCACCAACACTACTGCAACTGTTATGACGACAGGAAACTTCCAGTGCGGCGGCCTACCTGTCAAATATTCAAGATTACTTCCAAAATTCTCGAGATAAAGAAGGACCAACAGCGTACATTATATTATTTATATTAAAATTTATATTTTATTTATATATAAGATTGTAGGTGTCTTTTGTACAGTATTTTTCCAAAAAAAAACACACAACTCTGGGAAAATCCTCCTGGCCAGGCGCCAGATGCGGGCACGTATGCATCGAGCGCCTCATGCCGCTGCCGCCCAGGCCCCACCACACGCTTCTGCACGCCGTCACATGACCCCACTACAGCGTACCCTGTTGCAACATTTGCCCGGATATAACGGAAATGTCCTATTAAGGGGGATCCGTTTTATTTTTTGTTCCACAAAAAATGTTTCACCTAGTATACTTATAATGTTTCACTATGTATGGATCAAATGTTGCAGTGAATTGAAATATTCCTTTGAAACAAATCACCCAAATATTATGGAATCCCTCTATTAAGGGACTCCGTTTTATTTTTTTGTTTCACCAAAAATATTTCACCTAGTGTACTCGTATTGTTTCACTATGTATAGATTAAATGTTGCAGTGAATTGAAACATCGTTTCACTATTTGCTGAAACATTATTTTATATATGGTAAAACAAATACCCATTTTTTCAAACCATTTGTTTCATACGTTGTAGAAAAATGTTCCATAAGTTAATTTGGTTGTGTTTCAGCTTTTTAAACGATTGAAGCATTTTTGATCTACTTAGTGAAACAATTTTGATCTACTTGGCAGAACAACGTGCAACATTTAAAAATAATTCAATAATAAGCTAAATATTTTTTCGTTGGATTATATCCATATGTGGTCTTGTGTTAAAGATTTAATTGTAACGATTTAATGGTGCCATCGGATTATGTTTTGGATAGATAATTTAAGTAAAGAAATAGTTTTAAAGTTTGCTTAGAAAGTTTTGCAATGCATGCATGATGACATATGATGGCGTGGGCCCCATATTTTTCTAAAAAAAATCTAATGCCAGATGTGCTGTCTTTCCATAACAATAAATTTAGTAATTCTAGAAACTTCGTCACACAATCTGGTATGACACTAAACAAAGCGTACCTGCGAAAATTCTGTACAGTTAACTTATGGACGAATCACATAGGCCCAATATGTTGTTTACTGCAAGATACACATGTTTTTTATTCCCTCCAACTTTTAGAATGTTTCCTACAAATTCAGGAGCATGAGAAATGTCCATATTGCCCCTCATTAAACATTCATCCACCTTCTGATTGTACTTAAACAAGCCATAATTAAACATACAGTATTGATGAGGCTCTATATAGAAACATACGGACCATACTAGAGGGGGTTGGGTATATCTCTATCTCTACTATTATAAAAATTGAAGATGTTTTTATACGTACTTTAGTACGTTATCCGTGTTTGAGTCGGTTTTTAAATTCACTCACTTTTGGAAATACAAATATGTGTTTGAGTCAGTTTTTAATTTTAAGGTCGTTCGCTTTTTTAAATACAGAAGGAGAGTCGTATAATAAATCTCTAAAAAAACTCGCATACTAATTTGAGACAATTACCGTCCATGATTTTGTAAAAATAAACAAATCGAAGCGAATTCCCACGATGAATTTCACCTTAACTAAATTGTATAATAATAATTAAAAGAAACTTCACCCGTTACAACGCACGGGCACTTTTTATAGTATATAAATACATAAAAGTCTATTTTTCGACAAACTGTAAATGCTATATAAAAGTCTAGTAACTTTAGTGCTGAGTGAGTAATTAAATTCACACATATTTATGATCCTGTATGGTTACATGCATTCGTGGGAATCGTCCAAGTTTAACATTCCAGGTAGTTTCTACCTCTAAAATTATCCATGTCTACTCGTGCAACTAAGTGCCTCAAACTAATTTAATATTATTAGTTTGCCCAGTTTACACTTCCACTTTTCCTTCGAGCTCGTGTACTGCCTCTTGCATGAGAAGCAACTCATCATCCAAATTTACATCGTGCGTTAATTAATATGTGACTAAAACTATAGGTCTTCTTTGCAACACTTTTTTTTGCAAGGAACATTACATTACTAATTTTCGCTGTATTAAATATAGGATACTGCACATACATATGCATACCTTAGCGAAAATACTGCATATATACAATGCTCTATATGGAAAGAAATCCCTAAAACATGGATAGTCTTAATTAAGTAGAGAAGGAAGGAGTCCCTGAAAAAGATATGAAACCTAGTCTAATTTTGAGCTGACAAGGAATGCTTGGACAGTGTCCTAACTTGTTGCCAAGTTGACCAACTTGCAATTTGGAAATGTGGATGGACAACCGAGGGGTATAAATTCAACACCTCTCGACAACCACGACATAGCATGCTAATTAGGGTCTTGAGGAGATAGTCGTTTAGGTCTCGACGAGAGCTTTACCTTCTTGTATCATGTACTTTATAGGCATCCATATATATATACACAACCTAAATAGGATGTAGGGTTATTACCCTAAGGTGCCCAAAGTATAGAAAAACCTTTATCTCTTTGTTTTTTCCCCTTTGCGCTTATAAGGACCAACGAATCTTAGTCTTGACTATGGTTTGCAATTTGGAAACAGGGTTTTTTTTGCCAGTGGAGGGAGGCAAAAGAACCAAAATCACCAAAATTTTGGTATTTTTCGGCCGCATATTTTTTAAAATTTGACAAATTTTGGATGAATTTGAATAAAATTTGACCAGATTCACAAAAACATAGAAAAAAAGGGGAAAATTTCAGGTGAAATATGTGCTTGCCAGTGGGGGCGAAATTACTGAAATTTCATTCTGAAATTGCAATCACTGGTCTTGAATCAAATGGCACTAGATATACATGATACATTTGGTAAAAATGTAATAAAAAGTTAACTAGCTACTCCCTCCGTTTTATAATGTAAGACTTTCTAGCATTGCCTACATTCATTTAGATGTTAATGAATCTAGGCATATGTATGTGTCTAGATTTATTAACAACTAAATGTATGTGGGCAATACTAAAATATCTTACATTGTGAAACGGAGGAAGTACATGTTACTAATGTAGCATGACATCCTTGCATAGATGCATTCGTGCATATGATACATCCTTGTGGAGCTTGGCGTGGGAGGATGACAAGCGACAACATTGATCCACCGGTGAAGCTAGTGGTCTGGTGATGGCGGAAGGGGGATGGGCCGGGGGAGGGGAATGAGGGTGGAGATGTTGGGGATGATGGGAAGGGAGGCACAGCCGGTTGGATATGTCCAGCCACAGAAAAAATGATAGATATGCGCTACGGTCTAGATCGCCCCCAAAAATTGGGGATGCGGGGTGTGATTTGAGGGCTTTCCTATAACACGGCCCTAGTAGGACGACCATTTTGGACCTTTCTTTTTCTTCAACCTAAATATTATTTGGGGTTGTATTAAGAGGTCCAGCTAGAGTTTTAGCTAATCGTATTATAACTCCCCGGACATGCATGCCAGCACGATCCATGAAATCTAGTCATGAAACTATTCCTTTTGAACAATCTATGTCTTTTGTTGCTCCAGCGCGACCTTTTATTTTTTTCTCCTATTGACATGATAATTTTTATTTTCTTTCTTTTATTGATTAATTAACATGTAACTTCTAGCCTTATCTTGTAAGTATAATACTAGTAAGGACAGGGTTTGAAATGAGAACCTCCAACGATTTAAAGAAATTCAATTTCCCTAAGGATATATAAAGCCACCACATTTATGGAACACCAACAAATCAAAATTAGGTTAAATTACCTATTTCAGATTTCGCTAGCCGCTGGTAGATGTCCTGGCCATTGTCGATGAAACGTAAATCGACGAAAGGCTTTGTCCACATAATGCACCCACCGCCGCTCAAGTCCGCCGCGGCATACGCCACGCACGAGCAGTTGGCAACGCACCTC
Source organism: Oryza meridionalis (assembly GCA_000338895.3). Taxonomy (NCBI): domain Eukaryota; kingdom Viridiplantae; phylum Streptophyta; class Magnoliopsida; order Poales; family Poaceae; genus Oryza; species Oryza meridionalis. Next base: position 8,345,842 of record CM002535.2, on the reverse strand, counting down.
GCCCTGCACTCGTCCAGCTTGACGCCCATGTCCACCGACGCGTTGCGCGTGTCAGGGAGCTTCACCCCGCGCAGCACGGCGAACCCGTCCGTGCTGCAGTCGAGCGCCACGTCCCGGCGGCACCCGCCGGAGTACTCCCTCATCGACCACTCCGCCGGCGACGCCGGGCTGAACCCCTTGACGCACCGGCAAATCGACGTCGCGCCGGCGTTGCTGTCGCACAGGCCGAACGCGCCGCACTTGGCGTATCTGTCGCAGGAGTCCCCCGGCGCCTGGAAGAACGTCTTCCACGCCCGCGTCGCGGCGTCCCACACCAGCCGCCGGACCACGCCGTCGTCGGTCACCACGACGCGGGAGAACGGCGCCCCGGCCTTGGCGACGTAGCCGTAGGTGACCTCCCCCGAGCTGACCGTGAGCTGGAAGCTGAACATGTCCGCGAACGACGCCATCTCCGGGACGCCGTTGAACCTCCTGCCGTTCCACACCCCGGTCCGGTACACCTCGGTGCCATTGCCGTCGAGCACGACGTTCTCCGGCAGCGCCTCGTCGCCGTCGGTGACGTACCTGTAGCTCCCCGGAGAAGGATCGGCGGGGGAGCGCCACGACAGCAGGTACCACTCGGCGCCGGTCCACCGGTTCTTGCCGATCTTCATGCCGGGCAGCAAGGTGTTGGTAGGGTAGTCGAACGACTGCCACAGGGCGGTGCCGGAGCCCTGCCCGTGCACCACCAAGTTGCCGGTATCGAGCAGCCGCGCCGCGGCGGAGGTAGTCACGGAAGGCGCCGCGGTGGTGGAGGAGGACCACACCACCTTGCCGGAGCCGTCGAGGAGGAGGAGGACGCTGGCGTCGGTCAGCGTCAGTGTGCCGGAGGTGTCGTTGAGAGCGTGGTCACGGTTGGCCACCCAGTGGACGGCGGCGTCCGGCGAGACGGAGAACCAAATCCCGAGATACCTCCTCCTGGTGGTGGCGCCCGCGGGGGAGAAGAAGCCGAGGGTGAAGGACCCGCCGGGGGAGACGAGCACGTCGCCGTCGCTCACGTTGCGGCCGCTCGCCAACACGTCGGAGAACTTGCCGGCGGCGGCTGGCGTTCCGGGGACGACGAGGTGGAGCAAGGGCAGAAGTAGGATGAGTTGGAGGACGAGAACATGGTGGTGCTGGTGGCTTAGGGTTGACATCTCTCTCATATGATCACTTGTCAATCTTCTCTAGTCTTTTCTTCCACAGCGCGCGACGTCGCTTAATCGACCCTTTGTAACGTTTTATATATGCACGACTGCATGTACATATGTGTTTTTCGAGGTGAACTTTTAATATTTCAATAGTTAGCTGCATCCTATGCAGGCCATGTATGCAGTCACTAATTGGTGGTTGGCTTGCCGAGGTCAACACACCTCATTTATCAGCATTAAATAACGGCTACACGAAAAGAAAAGTTAACAGCAATAAGGCCCTGTTTAGATCAGTTTTGTCATTTTGAACCATTTTTTGTTGGCAATTTGGTATTTGGCATTTGCTAGTCCATAGTAGCAAATTGTGCCAAAAAGTGCTTTGGGATCACTCTCTCTCTCTCACTTTAGTGCTAGAATGGCAAAAGTTTAGGATGCATCTAAACACCAACCAGTACTTTTGCAATAACAAAACTTTTGCCACCAAAACTTTTGCCATTTGCCATTTGCCATTCCAAATGGATCTAAACAGGCCCTGACAAAATTCTCATTGTAGCATATACCGGTATCTTCGTAAATTTGGAACCAAACTTTTGACCATGGTAGATAATTGTTACAAGAGCCAAAATAAAGACCATCCATCTTACACAACAAATCAATTGATTGTTAATATGATCCTTTTTGCATTAATATGGCAATGAACATTGTTCTGGCACTAGCACAAAAACACCCATCTAAAATCTCCAGCGTCTCCTAGAACCGACAGTGATAAGGAATGAGTGCTAGAAAAACAAATTCTACAATTATCACTACCTGTTCACCTCAAAAGCAGGCAGTGATGGTTTCTGTTGGATCTATAACGGAGGGGTAAAGTTTCCTCCTCTCTGTCTCTCTCTCTTACTGAGCACAGATCTGTTTGTGTATGTAAAATCGTTTCTTGGTGTGAGCTTGGGTTGTTGATCATGACGAAGGGTTGCATATCTTTCTATTTTTCTTGGATCATGTATGTGTGTGAATTTATTTGTTGATTTGGCCTCTTAGAATTGCTACAATTCCATATATATATATGTGTATGCAGCAGAAAATGAATGCAATAGAATTGAATTAATTCTGTTGCTTTCGCTGGAAACCAGTATCACTTCCGCTTCGTCCTACTAACCGGCAGTGATACACTGTTTAGCGTAACCAACGACTTCTGTCCAATGCAAAAGGTCCAACGTCGTATTGCACACAAGATGCGTGTTGTGTTGCTAGTGCATACTCTTCTATATTTGAGGTTCTTACTTTCAAATAGTTCCTTAGACGAGTTTTATAACACAAATTAAAAGAGAATTTTGATAGCAAAACAAACCGGTCTTGTCAAATAAAACATAAAAAAACAGTGATTTTCACCTTGGACCTCTATCCTTACCAAAGTTTCACCTTGGACCCATTTATTCTTCTTCTTTTTTTTTGGTGCCTTTTTTCTTGCCTTTTAGTTTCACATCGGACCCATTAACTATATATTTTCCTTGAGGTTATGCTCTGAATGGGACAACGATCTTCTCCATGGATATGCTTCACTTGTCTCCATCACCATGCTAACATTCCATGTTTACCTAGAAATGGAAATAATGTTAATAATATGAGGTCCAAAGTGGAAAAAAGGTAATAAAAGTAATTTAATGTGAAATCTGTCTATTATTTATTCATGATTAAGAAGAATAAATGAATATCTATTTCTCCTTAAAATATCAACAAATAATCAACAGATTTCAAGTGTATCCAACAGATCACATCATCAACTGATCATTTCATCCAAAATTTTAATCAGCAAGTTCAACAGGACCGATCAAGCAATCATCAGGTTCATACTAACCGTCAACAGAACATTTCTTCCAACACTATTCCAACAGGTGAAAAAGAATCAACAACATGAATGTCATTCAAAGCATTTACATGAATAATCACTGCTACAGGTACCCCAGCATCTCGGTCCCATGCCATGGCGGCAGATGCCCTTCCCCTTGGTAGAGTGATGATCTCAAGCTCGGACTGGCAAGATATAGCCCACCAGTGCCTCCACTCAATCGCCATCACCAGATTGAACCGGCCATATCAAAAAACCACCATTCCAAATCATGCCACTAGCGACCTACGTACCAAGCCCACACATCTCCACTGCGTTGCCGCCGCCATTGTCCACGCCAGTCGTCGCGCCCGGGGAAGATAAAGGGTGGCGGCACAAGTGGTGGTGTCAGCCTCCTCACAACATCAAGAGGCCGCGACACCACCGCCTCCGCTCCATCAGATAACTACCGCCGCTGTTCCATTGCCATGTGTTCAATTTTGTACTTAGTATTTTTTAATTATTGATATAGGAAAATCGAACATGATGATTTATATATTTAATTTAGAAGCTAGCACAGAATTATGACAGCTAGTTTTGAATTTTGGAACTATTACCAAATTTAAATTAAAATTATGAATTTTAAAACAATTAATTTACATAATGGTAAATTCATTTACATGGAAATAAATAGTACTATTCCACAAATAAAAACCATGAATGAATTCATAATCATAAAATAGCTAGAATGCTCATTTTGCTACGAATATCTTTGTAAAATAAATCAATTTCATTTTCCCCATAGTTTTTTTAATATCAATGGACCCTACAAACGCATATTTCAAGGACCAATACATTGGGACTCTGCAGCAAACATTTGATTGCATTTTTCTGATTTATTAGCTGGGATTACGTACGTTGTACAGAATGTCCACCTTTGCCTTGATTTGATGCTTAATTAGCTTGGACAACTAATTAATGTCTGTAGTAAAAAAAAAAGAAATAAGGACAGGCCACACAATTGATAGGTTTAAGCATGTACTTGAGGAAGTTCGATCCTGACCTGGCTAGGAACATCTCTCATCGTAAACTAAAATTAATATTGGCCAGTTGTTAAAAATACTAGTAGGAAACATATAGAATCCGGGTTTGACTTTCTTAGTTTATCACGTAAAAGATTGGCTGTTTCTAGCCAACATAGATCGAGATATGCCAAAATAGGTATTGGATTGCACGACGCGTTCTCTTCTCCATTTATCCGTAGAAAGAATATAATCTAGGGTAGCTAGGTACATATGTTAAGGTGAAGAAGACATTGATCGGGTCAATCTGGATTGTGACTTTGATTGGGTCATCTCAGGAACATATCTAGCTAGCTAGATACATTGAGGTTTTCCCATAATCCCTAAAACAAAATAGACTAGAGAAAATCTAAAAAATATTATCGACAAGAAATTAACCCAATTCAAAAAATCCAACTTTATAGAAATGACATCGTACAAGGGTTTTTCTTGCAGAAATGCTTTCTTCGTTAGGTTCCTGTCAACAACCCTCCTTTAAGTCCTATAAGATCATTTTCCTTTACGAGTTGTTGAACAATGATTAAAACTTTGCTTTTTAGGCCAGCCTACACTAATTTGTAGATTGCTCTCTAAACTAAATTATTATATAAAAAAATTATCATTAGATGGAATAGATATTCAGCTGGATGATTTTGTATTGTACGCTAGTCATATTCTTTTTTATTTCCATCCTAGTTCTTCCGGTTTACGGGCTGCCATTGTTGTCTCCCATGATCTTTATATCTGCCATCATGCACCCAATTAAATGAACCTTCCCGGCCCCATCATGTATATACAGTTGCCTTGAACGTAACATATTTCATCTGTATGACTACTACTGAAAACGTTGAAGAAAACAGTCACCAGATTATTTCATCAACTTGTTGACTGTAAAAAGAAAAAGTTTAAATATATAAATACGGAGCAAAACGCGTCAAGAAATCCATTTCCAGAAGTATAGCGTGAAGTCAATCACGCCTTGCCACTCAACGTACGTACGAATTTTCAAAGAGGGGTTTACACATATTCTATTACTAATTTATTATTTCCTAGTGGTTTCTCTGATTAGTGCTTCAACTCTGGATTGTTTAGATTCACAAAAATATTTTGGATTGTTGGCATCTTGTATTATATTTCTGATAGAAATGTATTGTTTGAGATGACCTGTGATGTTTGTCAATGATTAACAAAGTTGGCAGTCCTAATTAAAGTGCTACAGGAAGCTAGGGACAAGCTTTTCTCAGAATAAGATAGTACACATATTGTATCCATCTTAAGTTTGGTATATCTTCGAAAATCCCCACTTGTATAATAAGTAATTTATTCAGTCATTGTTTTCCATTTGTTGACTAATTACTTGTATGACTTTGCAAGTTCTACCATCTTCACTGGGTATAAGAACCTGGTGTTCATTTTCAGGATTTTAAATTTCGGACACGCTTTCTCCTGGAACTTTAATTCGCTAAAATATAGTTTTGCTTACCTAGTTTATTTCGAATGTCATGAAAACCATATTTCAAATATATACGATTTATCTGTAGACATTTTTTTTTCAAAATACATTAAAAATAACTCTGACTGGTAAACAGTTTTTCCAAAAAGGTCAAAACAATAACCAAATAAACAGGAGTATGAGAAATGCTCTACCAATCAAATTTAAATTAGAGAATCCTTTAGGTGATTGCATTCATATTTGTTAGGCCCATTTCCAAGCGAAATTAAACTATTTGTCACTATTAGGTTTGGCAATTATTCAAATTTCCTTCTTGGAATTGCAGTTATTTTCTTGTCACTTTTAGGAGGTAGTTTCTTATTTTCTTGCCACTCAAGGTGAAAAAGGCATGGGATCCACTGGTCATTGTCTCTCCCTCCCCTTCATCTCTCTCCATCCAGTTGGATGATGCTGATTGACCTTCTCCCTCACCGCCCCGTCTCTGTCTTTGTCGCCGTTGACATAGCCAATCCCGATACCAATAAATCCACAAATGCTTCGGTGGTGCCAAAAAATGCTTGTTGCTATTTTTTACGATCACAGATATCGATATAGCACTTCACCCATGAGTATTCTCAAGGGTATCATATTTATATTCCGCGGGAAAGGGGTAGCAAAAAGATATGAATTATACATCATTAATCAATCTATAATTAATCAACCATAGTCAAAACAGGGGTTAAGATGATATAATTAAGGTAATGGACACCACAGAAGATTCACCTCTATATTAGTGTTAAGTAGAAAAAAGCATTAGGAAGCTATGATATAACTGTACTTCTATATTAATCAAGTTTAATATATACTTAACATATACATGCTTACAATGCCTACAATATATAGTTCCAAGCACCCACGTACTACTGAAAGGCCATTCCCTGCTGGTCTACGAGCGTGATTATCGCATTTACACACTCTTACGTCATACCAGAATATGGGGAAATATAAAAGATGAACAGGGCTGTCACCACCTGCCGCCTACCTCACTTTCCGTGGGATACACCCGCATCCAATGCCAGTTATCTAAATAAGGTCACTAACTTCTCTGGGACTCCCACCCTTCAGATGGATAGGTTAGAGCTAGAGCAACCTATAAAGATTATTGGACCGTTACCGTATCATAGGTCGACTAGCTTACCATAAAGCAAATATACGAAATATATACTACTCATAGAACATATACTCAATGAAGAAGTACACCAACTATGGGCATAAAAAAATAAAGAAGATAATTCTATTAATTCACCTATAGTCTTACAAGAAGAGTAAAGTACTAAAGACATATCGAAAACTCCGAGAATATTATAGAGCGAAAAATCTTAAGCTTATTTCTACTAGAACTATAGAAAATATAATAGATAGAGAGAGTGAGCTGCAAGTGAAGAGAGTGAGCTCTATTTATAGCCACTCAATGACGGTTGTATGGCGGTTAATGGTCCGGGAAAAAGTGTGTCGGGTGTGCCAAGGTTGTGGTTCAGCCGAACCAGGTCCACCGTCATTCCCCACCGACTTTGGTGAGTGGATGACAAGTGGGGCCCTATGACGGTTCCTAGTGGTTTGGGCCCACTTTTAGTCTGTTTGAGCAGACTTGTGGACTTCTCAATCCGTGTGGTCGCACGTGATTTACTGGAAGTGTGTTTCTTTACATGCCGACTTTATTTCTCCTTCACTTTTGTGTTTATTCTCCGCATCCATGTTAATTCTCCAAGTGTAGTACAACTACATTATTTATTATTGATATACTGTAAGAAATGTTAGTTATCCCTTTATTTATTATGATAGTTGGCAGTCGATATTGGTACTTAAAGACCGTCAACACCACAGCACCCTCCTCGCCAGCCACCTCTTGCCGCTGCTACCTTCCTCGCCAGGCGTCATCACCACCGACTCCAGTGAATGGAGAAGAAGATAGAGAGGAGAGAGGGGTGAGCTGGAGGAAGTGGGACCCACCGACGTGTGGGTCCACTATATTTTTTATGTTTTTGTTTGATTGGCATATGGGCCCATATATTATATTCTAATTTTTAATTTTTTTTAATCTCGATTCTAATGCCACATCAAACTTCACGTGCGATGAGGACCAAATCAAACCATCCATGTAGGTGCCATGCCAGCTGTAACGGCCGTCTAAATCACCCAGGGACATTACCTCAGTGGTTTTACAAGTTGCAGGACGCGTTGTATCTGGTATTTTAGTTTAGGGGCAAATTTCAAACTCGACAAAGGACCCTGAAGTGAACATATTGCTATATACCGGCCCAAAAGCGGAAAACCCAAAAATAGAGATCTAAAAGGCACACATGCAAACCAGTCCAAAAAGAATATTTTAGCTGACGTTACATTTTGTTTTTTTTCAGACGTTGAACAGAATTGGCAGATGCATTGTATTTTTTCCAGTCTAGTCGGGCCTTTTATTCAGTTATATGTATCGCCTTATTAAAAAAATTAGTGTCTACAAGATCCGTCTTAAAATAACTTACTTTTTACCCATCCCATATATGCCAATAAAAATACTAGAATATTCCCTATTTTATCCATCTCAATATACCATTGTTTTCACAAACTCCAACACGATTATTGCTTAAAGATAAACTCGTTTTGAAACAAATAAAAAGAGGCAAAGATTATCTAATTTTAGGATGGACGCAGTTTTTTTTTTTTGCATGCCCAATTATTGATGTTTATAATTACTTTGTCCCGAACATACAAATATAGCCAACTAATGAATGTATATGAATCATTATTGCACTATTACAACTTACAACAGGCTTATAAAACGTATAATGTTACACACGACAAACGTCACAATAACCTGCATGTACTCAATGCAGGTAACCAATCAAGTTATAACGAATAATTTAATTAATTAACTATAGAAAACCTTAATCACGTCGTCGTCACACTTGCTTGATCCGAAGTGACGTACCAGTACAATACATTTATGCAAACAGACGAACAAATTAACTCCTTATTGACAGAGAAAGAGAGAGAGATTTTCCATAGTTTAATTAACAGCGTGGCAGATCGGCCGGTGGCGGCGGCAACGAAGTCTCCGGTGTCGGCCCGTCCAGAACCTCGAACACCATGGCCAAACCGAGCTCAATATGAGCTTCAAAGTGGCAATGCATGTACCACATCCCTGCAAACACAAACCATTTCCCCAAATTTCGTCACATTTCAGAACCAAATTCGACTTGAATTAATTTGCTAGAATAATTGCTTTTGTACCAGGGTTGTTGGCGACGAAGCGGATGACGGCCCAGCCGCCGGTGGGCACGGCGATGGTGTTGCGCTCCTGCGGGTTGACGAGGTTGAACAGCGGCGCCGCCGTGGCCTCGTCGTAGTTGCCGAACCCTTGCGCGAGGACGAAGAAGTTGAGGCCATGGATGTGCATCGGGTGGCTCTCCTTGGCGATCAGCCGCGTGTTCTGCAGCACCATCTCCACCGTCTCGTTGTACCGCAGCGTCTTCACCTTGGTCGACTTGGTCGTGAACTGCATCGTCGCGTTGTCGCTCTCGTCGCCGGTGTAATCGAACACCACCGGCGGCGTGTCCGGGAAGTCCCGGGTGTAGACGCCCGCCGACGCGTTGCTGAAGTGCGCCTCGAGGAGGGAGATGGCGGTGGGTGCCACGAAGGAGGCGTTGTTCATGCTCGACGAGAACACCGGCGGCGCGCTCCGGTTGCAGAGCAGCTGCGCCGGCTGGCAGTCGGAGACGCCGAGCCCGACGGTGACGAACATGTGGGTGTCGACGGCGAGCGGCATCGTGGGCTTCCCCGGGAGCACCAGCGCGGTGAGGTTGGACCAGAACCGGTGCGCCGTGGCCGTGTCGTTGTAGTCCGGCCGCGCCGGGAGCACCGGCGGCACGGCGTCGTCCGCCTCGCCGACGTACTCCACCACGGCCGTCGCCGTGGTCTGGCTGAAGGGCGGGCCGCTCGGGACGGCGCTGTCGTAGGGCGTCGCCGCCATGTAGAACCTCCCACCGGGCGACGCGGTGGCGTTGGCGTCGGCCACCATGAGCGCGTCCACCGTCTGCCCGGGCGCGATCACCACCACGTCGGTGGCGTACGGCGTGGTGTAGCTCGCGTCGACGGCCACCACCGTGAACCCATGCCCCGCCACCTTGACGAACAGCGGCGTGTTGAGCGCGGCGTTGATGATCCGTAGCAGGTGCGTCTCGTTGCGCCGCACCCGGAACACCTCCGTCTGGTTCGCGGCGGTGCAGTTGTACAGGTCGCCCGGCTTGCCATTGATGGTGTAGGCGTCGGCGTTCCGTGCGGGGATGCCGGTGAGGAACGCCATGCGCTCGAGGTCGACGACGTTGGTGTTCCACCACTCGCCGAGGAGGACGACGTGCTCGGCGTCGGGCTTGGCGGGGAACGGGGCGGCGGCGCGGGGGTTGAGGACGATGGCGCCGTAGACGGTGGCGCGGAGGAAGGAGATGTGGGCGTGCCACCATAGGGTGCCCTCCTGGTCGCTGACGTTGAAGCGGTAGGTGTAGTTGCCGCTGGGGCCCACGGGACACTGCGTGATCATCGATGGGCCGTCGGCCCACTGCGACCCGCGCTGGAACACGCCGTGCCTGCGTACGTCATGGCCCAAAAGAAGAATGTTATCTATACATCCAAAATAAATATCTATCCGTCCAAAAATAAATAAACTTAGTACGCATATGTTGGATTCACAAGTTCAGAAAATAAAGAGGGAAGCAATTGGAGATGAAGTTCTATAAGAATTTTGGATATTGAAAAGGTGAAATTTGAACAAATTTACAGTAGTTGTAGGTAATAGGTAGTACCAGTGAATGGTCATATTGTAGGGTGACTCATTGACGAGGTGAACCACCACCGTGTCGCCCTCGGTGACGTTGATGGTCGGGCCGGGGAGCTGCCCGTTCACCGCCGTGATGATCATCTCCGGCTGGCACAGCCGGCTTATGGATAGGTTGCCCACCTGGACGATGCAGACCGCCAGTAAAACAATTATTAGCAAAAAATCACTACTGCAGCATGCCTATTGTTCTTTGTTGCTTAAGAATTAAGATGGTGACAGGGTAAAAAAAATGGAGTAGATATGCTACTGATTGATTACTGAGCAAATTGTAGGACTTAGACACGTGAGTTAAACCGGTTTCTCAATACTCTCCTTTTCTAAAATAAATCAACTATTGTAGACAAAATCTGAACATAGGGACGGAAACATTACTAACAAGCTAGGTTCGTTAGCTCATTCCTATATGTGAAACATTAATACCCAAGTTTTGCTACGATTTTTAATACAAAAGGTTCTATTTCACTGTCATTACCTCCTCCTATAAGGAATAAGAACATTTTCAAGAGCACTTAAAAATTCTGATCTATTTTTTTACTCACTTTAATTAACCCTGCAACTACTGAAAGACCACTTATCTTATTCCGTTGATTTTTTTTATGTTTCATTTCTCCATATGCATGCTGTATTTTAAGTTTCAATTTTGTAGGGTGCTAGATCACATTATATCTTAGCTTCTCAACTCCTTATCTTCGTAGATTGGAAGCACCTAACACTAATTTAATCTACATAATTTAAAATTCATCCATACAAACAATAATGAAAATTTTTCAAAACATTTTGTGACATGGATATTTTCATGACCATTCTACAAAATTTAACTCATAACATGCTTCCTATAGGAACAAACAAGATGGGCGAAGTATAATTGGGGAATAAATTAATAAGTGTAAAGTGCTTCGATAATATATTTGAGTTAATAAATTCATACGCTTTTTTTCCTTTAAATAACTAGTATATGGGCTAAGAAAAGGAATGTATAATTTTTAATCACACGTCAAGTCCGAAACTATTTTCTTATCATCATCATCGCAAACAATCTAGTTATCAACTGAAGATCCGATCAACTAAAGGGGTGTAGTGGTACAATGACGAACTAGCTAGCACCACCACCACTAGCTTTCTTATTTACAGTAGAAGATAGAAATGAAAATCATGTATCTACTTGAGCTAAATGCCTAAATCGCAAGAAGATGATGAAACAATATATATACATGGACACTTACATTGAAAGTGTGCTCCACAACAGCGCCATGAGCAACCGAAGCGATGACCAAGACAGCAAAAGCAACCGGCAGAATCATCAGCCGGAGGAGAGAAGAACAACAAGCCATGTTGTCCTTACACAAGCTTGTGCATGTGTCGTAGTGCAGCAAACACAAGTGCATGCACAGAGACAATTTAATTAGCTCTTGTGATCATAGGAAACAGAAGATTTGTTGTAGAGAGTTATCAATGAGTCGTGGTATTTATAGCCCACGAGAGTTGCAGGACCACTGTCATTACTAATTGTAACTGGTTGACCAATCATGCTAATTAATTAATTTAGTTAATTAGAAACATAGAACAACTACACACGCAAGTAACCATCCATGTTTTGGTGTGGTGTCGCCTTGAGTTGAACCTTGCTAGTGATAGTACACGTTTTATTGTTATCTGTTCATGTTTGAAAATTTTCAAGTGGTTTCATCAAAGTTTAACTTCTTTGTCCCTCGGGAAAAAAGTCTCACTTTGCCTAGCTACATCATCCGAAGTCAATTTTGCTTCGCATTTAAGATTCGTTTTTATTAATTTTCAGATTTATTCATGGGATATGTTTGACTATATATATATATATATATATATATATATATATATATATATATATATATATATATATATATATATATATATATATATATATATATATATATATATATATATATATATATATATATCTATATATATATATATATATATATATATATATATATATATATATATATATATATATATATATATATATATATATATATGTGCTGCTATATATAGATTAGTTAATAGATGATGGCCCATATATTGCATAGAAGTATTCAACAATGTGAAGCTCGTTGTACTTTCAACAGTATGGGCAAGGAGTTAGGGAAGATAACATTTTTATGGACCATAAAATTAGATAATCATATATGGTGGCAGATTGACTGAACACTATGATGTAGTCTCTCCACTTTTAAATTATTTGTCGTCGTTATAGCTTTATCCTAAATCAAACCTATCTATCTTTCACTATCAATTTTACAAATTCGTACCTGTTAATATTATAATATTTATATTTTTAATTCAACGTAAAAAAATAATTTCATAATATATAATTCGTATATTATTAAACTATATGAATTTTTAAAAATTAATAGTAAAAATAGACATGTTTGATTTAGGATAAAACTAAAACGACAAGTAATTTGAAACAGAGGAGTACTGTAGGTCAAACATTTACACAGAGTTTTTAATCAATATCCTCATGGAACCTATGATCAGCAAGGAAGAGATTATTATTCTCTCTTTCGAATTCGCATATTCTTCACGAAGTCATGAAAAAAAAATGTACCAAGCGTGTTGAAATAAATAGCAAAACAAACATTCAGAAAAGTCTGTAATATATGATAGGCTAAACGACACAACTGAAGGTATGATTTTCTTAAGGGGCTCTTTTCATTATTGACTCGCTGTCATTTAGGCTAACAACTTTTGCCACTATTTCAAGATTGAACAGTTGACGGAAAGCAACAAATCATGTTCTCTCTTTTACCCTCTACCTAGAGATCGATGTCTGAAACAAGACTAGACTTTTTCACAAAGTTGAATGGAAATAACACAGTATAGGCACAAACACAAAAGCAAGATAAACAGAACTACTCTGGAAGCTAGCTATAATTGATGGACAGCATTTTGTTAGTCAAGGATGTGGTCGGTTTCTGCAAGCAAAACACGTAATTGCTACGTTGTGTCAGTCCCCTAACTAAACTTTACCTTTGCATAGTTGTGCAAGTTTTACCTGCCTCTCGCATACGTCTTGTTCTTCAGAGCTGTCATTCAACAGTGCAAAGACAAAGTTATAACTCAAAGTGTTGCCTGATCTGGATTTTTTTTACATTTTAACCATTTATAAAACTTATTTTAAAAAACAAACCTCTAGAAAAACTAATTTAAAAAATGAATAATTTTCTTAGCGCTGGTGACCCTGGCGTGGAGACATTAAACCTCGACGCCAGTAATTCTGGCACCAAGAAAAATGATTTACTACTGAAATATGTTTTTTGAGAGGTTTATTTATAAAATAAGTTTCAAAACAGGCTAAAATGTAAAAAAAAAAAAACAGACTGCCAGATGGTGTGTCTAAAACGGAAAGAACAAATTAAGGATTCGTTATAAAGTTGGTTCAATAGTATACATGCAGTTACAATTTACAAAAGTTATTATTACAAAGTCGATCCAGGATTCGTTACGTTCGCCACACAAGTTGGTGGCTAAAACGGAACGACCAACAAAATTATCAGGTAAAAATGTCTGTTTCTCCTCGTCTCAATAGCGAAAATACACGTTGGCCGAGATGCGTACCTGTCATATGTATCTATAGGCTCAGATCAGATAGATGCATGAAACTGAACGTATGTGTCACATTCAGAGATGAGCAGAATTTGTTGTACATGTGTATCAACTGATATACGTAGTTTTTTTTTCTTTCCTTTTGGGTTAAGATTGCCACTGATGACCACGGATTGAGATAAGCCGCCTTGGGGAAGGAATAGTAGGTAACGTTTGGTCTCAATCAGCTTAATTAATTTGCAGGCCGGGATCCTATAAGATTTTTATTTTGATATCAAACCCTAAAAGATATTGATCTTTAAAATCTTCTAATCCTATAAACCTAGTTATTTGTAATTATTGTTATTCCCTATCTTCTTTTTAAGATCAGAGTACATACATGCTTCGGGTACTATGACACTAAAAGTTTATGATTTTTGCTAGACACCTTAAAAATGTGATATGGTTGTAGTACACTCCCAAAAAACTGATAATTTGTTGAAAGATACCATGTCCATTATTTTATCTTTTTGGGCCAAATTAAATGGAGAGAGAAATATTTTGAAATGACAAATTTTCCCCTGGCCAATAGCTTGTAATGGCCATCGTTACCACCAGCTCCAATTTCTAGGTTTTGGAAAGGAGATATGGCTTGGGTATGGTTTGAGCTAGTCGCATACTCGTTACAACTTGTTGGCCCGAGGGACAAAACATTTGGCTCAAAAATGATAAACAATGGCTACAGTGTCCCTTAACAAATTATCAGTTTTGGGTTGTTCTACAATTATACCACGTGTTTTAGGTGCCCAAGAGCTAGCAAAAACCACAAACTTTAAGTGTCTTATAACAAATTTTACCAAGTAACAAATGCTGCCATGTACTGATCAAAATCAGGTTGGGCTCGGGAGCAAGTACTATAAGCATAAATGCCACAAAGATTTAGATGATGAGGTAGAGGAGAGAAGTAAAAAGAGAGAGAAGAAAGAGTAGTGTGGATTAGATGTAAGTGATTAAAATAAAGAGATTTGCTCTGGTCTAACAAAAAGTACCTCGAGGTACCTGTAACTGATGGTACCAAATCGTTTCTGATCGTTGGATCTAATAATGCTCACCTTACCCAATTAGATATAACGATTGGAAACGATTTAGTACTATGAGATACCGGTACCTTGAGATACTTTTTGATGGACTAGAGCAAATCTCTAAAATAAATAGTTACTATAATGCATTAGAGGTAATATATATATATATATATGATCTCTTAATTAATTAGTTGATGACATGGATAAAATTAGATATATCAATCATGCCTACTATAAAACTTGCTCTGAGACCGCACACAGATGTTAGACACCTAGCTTCTATCATTTAGCCCTAACGGTTGCTTGGCTGTAGGAGAAAATAAGGATTATGATAGTGCAACAACAGGCCTAGCTAGCCATATGATAATATGACCATCAGATGGAATATATGGATTATACAGCTTATCTATGTAAGGAAATAACGATAATATGTAATTTATCTCGATTTCATGTTTTGGGCTTTCTTAGACGCATGATTATAGTGTTTATGAAAACAAATGGTAAAACCTTGTCTCTTTTTGTTATAAGAAGTGCATTCTCAAAATAAATATAAGGTTATGTGAAATTTACTCTTTGTCAACGTTGCTTTACATTATTTTAAAAATTGAAGCAGTTTTAAATAGTGAAACATAACTGAACACATTGGGTACTACCCACAAATCTGATCAAATTAACTAAAATATAGCCCCTCATTTTCCAAATATCAGATGCTGTTAATTTTGTCGACTATTTATGTTATTAAAAAAAATCTATATAAATATCATTTATTTTTTATGTGACTTGTTTTATCAATAAAGGTATTTTAAGATAACGTAATTTTTATATTTGCACTAATTTTTTTAATAAGAGGAATGGTAAAATATATGTTGAAAAGTCAATAGCATCACATATTTAAAAACGAAGGGAGCAACAGAAAAGCTCATCATCGGATAATTAATTATTTTCCAAAATACATTTCCAAGCTTGATCTGAGTAATAATATACATAAACTTAATTCCATTGAGTGGTACATCCTCTGTTCGAAAATAAATAAACCTAATACGAGTTGTGAAAACATAGCACTACAAATCTCAATATAAGTTATGTCCAAATTTATAATATTAAGATGTCACATTTCGTACTAGATTGGTTTATTTTAAAATGGAGGAGTTCGAGCAGTAGCTAGCTAGACCCTTAGCTCTGCAAGGTACATATCATACATCCATGTGCAGTTAACCTTGCACGCTCATCTGTTTAACCAACTTATCTTTATGATGATCGAGTAATAATGCAAGCATATGTTGACAGCACGTTTGATGCCGGCCGGACTTGACAATATGTCAAATCTGAGTTAATTTATTTGATCGATGATCCCCGAAGGTGCATGCGGTGCTGATAACTACAATAATTTTGTTGCGTGAACCGTCCATATATGTCACACGGTTTAGAGAATAGTATTTGGTTATATTTGGAGAAGTTTAGAGTACTTTCGTTTTTTCCTCTTCTGGTTTGAGCAAAGCTAGTTTTGTCATGTCAAGAGCTTAGTTATAGCTAGGATGGTGATGCACCTGCGTCCACAGGTTTCGTTATCTCGAACCTATATTAGGGTTGGGTTAATTTGTCCGTACCTAGCAGCGTATGGACACTTCTTTCATGCTTATGGTTGGCCAAAGGAATACTTTCAGCGTATGGAAGTAACTTGGTTGCATATATGCTTCGATAACTGTTTTAGACACGGAACAGATCACTTTACAGGTTACAAACATTGCATGCATACAGATTCTCTTTCTGTTCATTGGCATGCACGTGTCAATTTTTGTACAACGAAATTGTTGCTCAAACCTCTCTCTTCTACTAAAACAAAATACACCTTTATACTCTGAAATAGGGAAAACGTTTATTTTTCTCCCTAAGCTATTTTATTGGATCACCTAATACTCTAAATTAAGCTGGTTTTAATAGTTTGGGATATAAAATAAGCCAAAAAAATGTTAAGGGTGTTCAATAATCTAATAAAATAATTCGGGCGAGTAAAATGGATTTTTTTTCTTTGGAAGAGGGACTACTGGAGAGCGCTGCAATTTCTTTTTTGTTGAAAACATCTCAGTAGAAGAACAGTTCTTGAAGAAAAAAAAAACAAGAAAGAGAGGTCATCTTCTCCCATTTCCAATTTCAGAAACGGCAACATAGAAGTCCTCAAGATAAGAGATGCATTAACGTCAACTAATTAAATACAAAAACGACGTAACAAGATGCTATTGAAGTTAGATAACTAGATCGATGCATGACAAATCGAAGTATTAGAACAAGCAATCAAGCATGGTCTAAAAATACTTTGTACATGTCCTCTAGCTTTCACCCTATCCATTTCATCATTCTACTGATTATATCTACTCTACGCGTTATTTTTCCCTATATATGCGCCCATTCCATCAGGCGACAATTAGTGGGTACCTTTTTTCCTTCAAATGACCATATGCTCTTAAATTATATGATCAGGAAATTAATTAACACCACTTGGTAACTAATATATTTGTTTTCAACTTTTCATAACAATTTTTATCCTGCTAATATATTTCCGATCGATATCATCGGAGAGGGTTCTACTTCTAACTTTTGTTATGGGACAAGGGCATTATGGTCATTTAACAATAATAAACTAAAATAATTGCCTAATGAATGTGAAAGGAGTGAAAGGAATTTTCTGAATGGTGTTTAAAAATAATAATATTATTTCATTGGCATTGGTACGTACTGTCAGAAAAGCTGAAAAGAAAATCTCGAACCTTGCGCGAAAGGGCACGAAGCCTAATGGTTACAAGAGTTTCAGTAGGACGTGAGGTTCTGGGTTCGACTCCCCATGGAAGCGAATTTTCTAGGATTTAACCTGAGGTCCTGGGTTCGACTCCCCATGGGAGCGAATTTTCTAGGATTTAACCTGAGGTCCTGGGTTCAACTCCCCATGGGAGCGAATTTTGCGAATTACCCGTGCATTGTACTGTGTAATTCTAAAAAAAAAAATCTCCAACCTTGCATGCTTTTCCCTGCGTCCATATCTTTACAACACGGGCTAAAGGAATAAGTTCACTTTGGGTCCCTCTATTTGTCGCCCAGTACGATTTTCGTCTCTTAACCGCAAAACCGGGTACGGCCCGTCCCCCAACTTAGCTTAATAAGTTCACTTTAGGTCCCTCTATTTGTCGCCCAGTCCGATTTTCATCCCTTAACCGCAAAACCGGGTACGGCCCATCCCCCAACTTAGCTTTTCCCTGCGTCCATATCTTTACAACACGGGCTAAAGGAATAAGTTCACTTTAGGTCCCTCTATTTGTCGCCCAGTCCGATTTTCGTCCCTCAACCGCAAAACTGGGTACGGCCCATCCCCCAACTTACGAAACCAGGCAAACGAGGTCCCTCGGCGGTTTTGATAGCGGTTTTGGCTGACGTGGCGGCTACGTGGCTAATTTGACTCAGTCTTAATCTAACGTGGTGCTTACGTGGCAATTTAATCCAAAAAAATAATAAAACTCGTGGGACCCATATGTCAGTTTTTCACACAAAATAATAAAAAAAAGTGGTGGGACCCACGTGGGCCCCACATGTCATCCTCTTTCACCGCTCTTATCTCTATCCTCTTCGTCCTCCAGACTCCAGTTCCGCGCGCGGATCGAGTCGGCTCGACGGCGGCACGCGGCTGCAGCGGCGCCGACAGCATCCTCATCAACGCCGGCACCGACAGCACCGAGGAGTTCGACGCTATCCACTCCGACAAGGCCAAGGCGCTCCTCCACACCTACCGCATCGGCGAGCTCATCACCACCGGCGCCGGGTACAGCTCTGACAACTCCGTCCACGGCGCGTCCAACCTCTCCCAACTCGCCCCCATCCGCGAGGCCATCAAGGCCCCGACGCCCGTCGCGCTCTCCAGCCCGCGCGACAAGGTCCCTTGCCAACTCGTCGACAAGGAGGAGCTCTCCCGCGATGTCCGCCTCTTCCGCTTCGCGCTGCCGTCCTCCGACCAGGTGCTCGGTCTCCCCGCCGGCAAGCACATTTTCGTTTGCGCCAGCATCGAAGGGAAGCTAGCAGTGCATGCGAGCGTACACCTCACCGATCGAGCTCAAGGACGAAGACAGCCCATGCATGGTAAGCTAAACAACTTCATGTTAACTCATGACGCAGTACCTGGACTTGTGCTCCCCGTGGGTGCCTACATCGACGTCAAGGGGCCACTCGGCCACGTTAAGTACACCGGCCGCGGCGAGTTCGTCATCAACAGCAAGCCGTGGAACTCGCGGGCGCCGGCCGGCGGGAGGAGAGGAGCCACGGGCGGAGCCGCGGAGGCCGAGGAGGGCGACGATGGCGGCCTCCATCTCCCCCGTCGTCATCTCCGTAGGCAGGCCGTACAGCGCCGGCGTGCCGCCCGAAGCTCCTCAGCGTCGAGGCAGCTGCGGCGGAGACGGCCTCCCGCTGCCGCCCGCCACGGCCTCCACGGTGGACACGGCCACTGAGAGGCAAGAGGGGAGCTAGTGGGCGATGGTGGAGGGCTGGAGGCGCAGGCGGCGGCGGCGGCGGAGGTGGCGAGGGTGGTGGTGAAGGCGGAGTTGGTAGCGGCAGCGGCAGCAAGGATGTGGCGATGGCGGGAGCGGCTGCGGAGTCAGTGGTGGTGGCGCTGGAGAGAGAAGAGAGAGGAAAGGGGATAGAGATGATGAGAAAGATATGGGGAGAGAGGAGGAAGAAAGGAGAGGTGAGAAGGACATGTGGGGCCCACGTGTGGGGCCCACGTGGGTCCCACCATTTTTTACTTTGTGTGAAACTGACATGTGGGTTCTATGTGTTTTATTATTTTTCCGGATTAAATTGCCACGTAAGCGCCACATCATTGCCACGTCAGATGAAGACCGAGTCAAATTAGCCACGTAGGCGCCACGTCAGCCAAAACCGCTATCAAAACCGTCGAGGGATCTCGTTTGTCCGGTTTTCGTAAGTCGGGGGACAGGTCGTACCCGGTTTTGCGGTTCAGGGATGAAAATCAGACTGGGCGACAAATAGAGGGACCTAAAGTGAACTTATTCCCGGGCTAAATAATCTCAAAATCCCTAAGGGTCCCTTGAATCGCAGGAACGAGAAAACATAGGAACAAGAAAAACGCAGGATTTTGATAGGAATGTAAGTGTAAAACAGAGGATTGCAAAACACAGGAAAAATAGAGGAATGGTCGTTTGATTGGACCGCAGGAAAAACGCAGGAATTAGAGGAGAGATAAAGACTCAAAGGAAAGTTTCCAAGAGGTTTTACCTCATGTTAGAATTCCTCCAAAACTTGTATGGCATTAGACAATCCATAGAATTTTCATAGGATTTCATAAGATCCATTCCTTTAATTCAAAGGGCTATATAGGAAAAATTTCTATAGAAATAAAATCCTCTAAAATTCTTATGAATTTTCTTTGAATCAAATGGGGCCTAAGAAGGGGGAAAAAGGCCAGAACCGAGCCCATGCTTTCCCCCCATGAGGCTTCATCCAACCTAGGCCCAGACCCATAAGGCCACAAACGATCAACCAGACGGCAGACCCCACAGTCTACTAAAGCAAATGAGAGTGACCATCTCAAGTTGAGATTCTCACCAATCAACACGCAACTAGTGCCTATCGTTCGTGTGATCATGTCAGGTTTATTACAAAATTGGTTTGGTATTACCAATTTTTCTTTTAAAATATAATACAAACACAATTACTCGTATATACGCGTGTTTGCTCACTCTACGAACGTATACGCACACACCCTATCCGTATGAGCATATCTGAGACTTCGATATATCTTTGAGATTGAAGTTGCTACAGATTGTCAACAATTATATCGTCTACCACTTAAAAAAATAATTAGCCGTAAATATAAGCACCTATTTTTTAAGTTTAAAATTTAAATCCAAGTTGGTAAGTTCCACGTCAAGGAATGTAAACATATATTGGGATATGTTTGGTGCAATACCAGATTTTACCAAATTTTGGCGTAGTTTTAAGAGGGAAACCTTCTGGATTTACAAAATCTGTTTCGTTCTGAGGTTTAAAGTATGCTTGATTTATTGATTTGTTGACTTCCTAAATTTTGGTGTGATTAAAAATGACAACCAAACTTTGTTATGTTGATGACATGATAGGCATCAGCAGAACTGTAAAACAGACATATTTTAATCAATCAATATTAAAATATAGGATGAGTTACTTAATAGTAGGAGTTTCATCGTCTTGCACGATGACACAGTGAACGCCCTTATAGTAGTAAGTTGTTTCGTCCTATTTTCATTTGGGGATTAACAGTTTGGGGATTCTGATTAGTCACAGGCCCAAAGTGCACAAGTACAACCACAGCATTCTATTTCTGCAGTACTGTACAATCTACATCCTATTTTCACAAGATGGTACAATTTACTTCCTCCATTTCCCTGCATTTTGTCACTATTATTGACTACTACTATTTAAACATTAACAGCTATAAGTATAAAATATCATAATACAGTGAATGTAAGTTAGGTAGCTGTATTTTTCGTGCAACATAATTTGATACAGCAGCATAAATGTTTTTTCAAAAATTATTTATAAGAAAAGAGTGGTCAATGTTTGAATGGGAATAAGGCAACAATTACTTTGAAGAAATAAAACCCTTTTCTCGAAGAAATATCAAGAAACGAAGGAAGCATATACAACTGCATATGAGCACATAGATGCAGGGTCAGCATGGCCAAAACTGATCTTAGATTTTTCTTCTTTGCACAAGTCATGACTCTATATAGCAAAAATAAACATGTTTGTTGGTCATTTCAGTAAAGTTGTCCAAGAGTATATGAAAATTTAATCTAAGTCTACTCATTCTTTTTATACAGCAATAATTGAGTCCATGCTTCTTGATCAGAACATTTGCAGTTATGTTTTTGCTAAACTGATGTCAATCTTCAGGTCAAAACCAACCAAAACCATTATTTTCCCCTTCTAATAAATGAATAGAACCATGTTGAAGCATGCTGAGTTTCACACTAAGACACGATTCCCATGCAAGAATGCACCTGTGCAAAACAGTAATGCAATATAAGAAATGGTGAACCATAGCTCTTTGAGCTGCCTAGGCGTCTAGCCATACCACATGTTGGGCTAACCATTGTCATCAGTTTCATCTGTGACTACCCAAACCATAAGGCCATCTCAGAAAGTTACACATTGGATAATATTTGGGAAAATTCGAGGTGATATCTCTATTTTGAAGAAAGAAATTTCAATAAATCAATAATTAGTCGCATACATCCTTTGACAGGTTACGACGAAAGAATATTGTTTTTGGACTTCCGATGTTCACAAGCATAGTTAGGTACTTAGGCTTGATCCCCAATTAACCTTATTGGATAATTTCGTTGTGGTTTACAAGAGAATATATTTTTCTTGCAAAAGAGCTCCAACAGTGATAACATAAACATTGATCATTGTAAACACAAATGGTGTCCTAAGAAATGGTTCTTAAAAATGAGTGGCGTTTTGTGTGATTAGAATCTTTCAATTGAGTATCATCAACATTGCAGAAACTGCAGTTACAAAGTACAAAAACTTAAGTGTCGAACATGAGATTGCTTTATGGGAGACTATGAAGCACTCCATAGTTCCCATGTTCATGTAAGAGAAACTAGCAATTTTTTTATGAAGAGATTTTTTTTTTCAAGAAAAGAGAGAGACAGAGGCGCCAGACAGGCTAAAGGGAATATCTAGGCACTGAAAACAGGAAACATCATTATTCTTTCCTTGACAAGATACTGTACTATTGTCTTCCATGGTTTGATGTGAATTAATGTACCTGTAGAAACTAAGGGCTTTCCAAATAAAAATAAAAATACAGAAAGTGAGTTTTAGAATTTCAGTCTTTGCAAATATTTCAAAACTGGCATATCTCTATCAGCATTTCTGATAGAGATATACCTATTGTACAGATATTGGAGAGTGTCAGTACTTAGTGCTTACAAAGAATGGTTGTACTTTTAAGGCAATGCTAAGGATGGCAATAGGTATGTCTTTAGGTGAAGAAATCTAGTAAAGAATAGGTTAGTAAATCAGTAGGCACAATAGAAGTAGTTAGTCTACTGCTGGCAATATTTCTTCACAGGTCATATGTGTATTATGTACAAGCGACAGATAATCTAACAGAATAAAAATATGGTGTACTGATTTCTTAAAAAAGTAGCTCCTTTCCTAGCACTGGAACTATGAATATTTTTCCAGCAGTATGAGGAACAGGGAAATTCGCTAAACAAGTGCATGACAAACAGATTAATGAATACAACCTTCTCTGAGACTCCACCGGCAAAACAGTAGTAAAAAAGGGTACTCTATCTCAGCCCCTTTCAACAAAAGAACATTTTCCTGCATCTCATCTCAAATGAAGTCTAGCATCACACTATTATGTATGAATTTGATCTATATCTATGTTATCCCAAATAGCACAAGAACTATTTTATTATTCAGTGCATATTGAAACAATATTGTACATATGAAAGATACGTTACCTGAACAAAATTATATATTCCAGGGCTAAGGCTGTAAAGGCCTAAGGCTAATAGAAGAGTATTTGATCCAAACGTTTGCACAATTGAAGAGACACCTATGAACAGAAGAACAGAGATGCGCACACAGTTATACATGATGTGGTCAAAACTGTTCTTTGGATTCGCAAACTCACCACAGCGGCGATAGTCAATCATGGCCACACCGTGACCACTGACACTACATGCCGATCCTTGCCCTCGTCGAACGGCAGGAAGACATACGAGTTGGCGAATTCATTGTAGATCTCCCCCGTGAGCTCCCCGTGAAGCGCGCGGCAATGCATATAGAGCACAACGTTGGTCACCATTCCATAAAGCATCAGAACCACCAGCACTGCCGTTCCGACCACCGCCTTGACTACCACCGGCGCCATGCCGGCCCACCCAGCACTGGCATCATAGGTCTCCGCGGCCACCCCACCAAATCCCCATAGCGTGACCCCTATCCCGGCGCCGAACACCAAGAACGCAGAGAGCGCGGCGAGGCGCGCGCCACTGAGCAACCGGCAGCTCTGCCGCAGCGGGGACACACCGGCGCTTGACTCGACGACGGCGGCGGCGCCGGCGAGGGACCAGAAGGGGACTAACAGGAGGAGGCCAAGAACGGCGAGGGCGGCGGTCAGCGGGAACGGGAGCGGGAGGAGCGGGAGAAGCAACAGCGGCGCGGCCGGGAGCGCCGTGAGGAGGAGGCGGAGGAGGGACGCGGGCACGGAGAGCAGCGAGGCGAGCAGCTTGACTGGGCGGCCGAAGAACCCCGCGTGCGCGCTGGCGGCGGCGGCGGCGAAGGCGGCGAGGTAGAGGAGCGCGGCGGCGGCGAGGAGCGGGAGGGGGAGCGCCTGCGGCGGCGGCGGCGTGGAGCGGAGCGAGACGGAGGGGGAGACGGGCGGGAGGAAGGGAGCCGGGAGGGAGAGGAGGAGGAGGGAGAGCGGGAGGAGGAGGAGGGACGAGAGGGCGAGGAAGTGGCGGGAGTGGGCGGCGATGAGGCGGCGCGTGGCGGCGGCCGCGCCGGCGAGGAGGTCCGGCCAGGGGAGGACGGCCGGCCAGGGATCGGGCTGCCACGTCGGGAGGGGTAGCGGGCTCGCCGGCGGGAGAGACGGCGGCGGCGCCGGTGAGTCCATGGGTGGATTAGGAGGAAGTGAAAGCGTGTACGGAAGAGAATGCGATGAGGGTGGGCTGCTTCTAGAATGTTTGTGCTTATTTGGGGCTCGGTGGTCCAGTAGTAACTTTTTTCTTTCTTTTTTTTGTTTTTTTTGTCTTTTTTCATTTTTTGATTTGAGCTGCTCATCAAACTCGAGTTTAGGTTAACCCCAATGAGAAAATTATGATTTAAAGAATCTTCGGTCTACTATCTAGTTTGTCATAGTGTGCAGAATATATATAAAAAAGTATCGCATCAGTCGCACAACACCGCTTATTTTCATTTAGCGTTCCACTACTCTCTTTTTAGATAAGGTTAATAATAATTGTTGTCGAATCGATAACTCGGCGTGCATCTCTTAACGGTGGTTGGAAATAAGAACAATTGTATTACTTAATGAATTTTTTTTATCCCCCTGTTACATGGCCTAAGGGGGCTATCTATAACTCTATTACAGGTTCTTCCTCTTAGAGTTTAGATTTTACATGGGAATTTACATGGTTAACCTTATGATAAGGACATTATTAGGGATACATAGTGTATGGGTCCCAGTTGGGCTGAATGGCTGTCACGCCTACAAATTCACGAACCAGAATTTCTAAGCTAAATGTGTATTAAACTCCTATCCAAAACCAACCAGGGTACACAAATGATAATTGTTGACAAACAGATCCACGTCTTACAAAAATATAAAAGATTACAAATGCAGCGAAAAAGATAAAAACGAGCTAAGCCTGAAGACTTACTTCTGCGGTGGGCGGCTCCATTCCACAGGCATCCTTGACGGCAGCAACGAAACCAACTTCAACGAGATAGCTCCAACTGGGAAGAACTTCAACTCTAGTGTGGGGAAGAAAGAGCAAGACTGAGTACTACCCACTGTACTCAGCAAGTCATACCGGAATAGGAGGTATGATGCAAGATATAACCAAAGGAGGCTAGAGGTTCATTTGCAATAAAGCAGGTATTTAAAAGCAGTAGTTGAAAACAGTAAAACAGTGGTAGTAATTAATCAATATTAATCCAATCACTGCTCAACACTACACCACGTTAAGACAGGCCAAAACCACCACCTGAACTAATCAGCTCCATTAGCTAACTAGGGGCGAGACTAATCACGGTGAATCTGGTCGACCGCCCATAACCGTGGGACGGCTATTCAAATAGTTTTACTCTGATCAGAGGTGTACAACTGTATCCACAAGACACAGCCCCATGACATGTTTCCGTGCGCCGACATGCCACCACGACATACTAGAAAGAGGCTGTGACAGGACCCTTCGCATAACCCCCTCTAACCAATCGCACCACACCTCAGGTTTCACCCCCACTCCTCGCAAGGCAGTGGGCAGTCCCCTCTCGTGCCACGGTGAATCCGGAAGCCGATCAACCGAACACCCCGGCCGACCCAACTCCATCACGATCACCCTTGCCTGGGTACGTCGGCTAGAGGAAAGCTACACTACAAACCCAGCCGTTGCCCACGCTGGCTTGTGGTAAGTACGATAGGTTCTTAATCGCCATGGGCACGACTAGCAAAACCATGCACCCACAGCCCACCACGTAGTGTATTTTAATTAACTAACACCATTGCGGTGGCACTAATCCAAAACTATGCCAATAACCAAAGTCTATGCATTAATGTGATTCCCCCTTTGTGTATACTAGTTGAACTAAGCATGGCTAAGCATTTCCCAATCCAACATCTAGTCATTTTGATACCCAAGTTATCAAAGGCATAAGGTAAACAATATATGGCTGAGTAATAGGACCCATCCTATATGATATTGTAAAAGAATGCGATATTTCATAGAAATGCGGGACATTTGTAAATTCGGTACAATATGATCAATTATAATGCATGACTTGCCTTGCTCTCGCATTTATGAGGTCTCAGCAATGGCTTCGAGGAATCGCGGAACGACGAAACGGCCGAGATCTATGCGACAAACAAAGCACACAAGAAAAACATGCTATAAGTCTACTGAAACAGGAAACAAAACCATTTTTAATGAATTCTTTGCATTTTTATGAATTTATTTAGACTTGAATGGACTTAAACGGAGCACGGATGAATTACTTATGAATTTCAGAAGATAATCTATGTTTATTACTATAAAAGAAAAGCCTTAATTCATTACTGCGTAATAATACCCAGGCTGACGTCATCCAGGGAGGGCGCCGATAGGCGGGCCCCGCAGGTCAGCGGCACACAGGAGGGGGAGGCGGGCGGCGACGTGAGCATGGAGCACGAGCGTGAGAGGCGAGGAAGGTGGGCGGCGTGGGGCGCCGGCGGTTGGAGCTCTGCTCCAATCGGCTGGAGGAGGAAGAAGGGGCCGACAGGTGGGCCCCACCTGTCGGTGACCCTGAGAGAGGAGGGGGGAAAAACGGGCCGACCCAGCAAGGGGAAGACAAGCGCGGGCGGGAGGAGAGTTGGGCCGGCGGCCTAACAAAGGAAAAAAGAGGAAAAAGGAAAAAGATTTTCCTGGGATACTTTATTGCGGTTTAATGATTTTAATTGGTTAAAATTATTTCCAAGGCTTTGAAAATTCCACTAAAAATCTAGTTAATGCTTAGAGCATGGGGAACTCAAGAAAAATTCCACCACGCCGAATTCGATTATTAATTGCATTTATTAATTTAAGGTTTCTCTCTTGCCTTTAAACAAATAATTTCTTGCAACAAATTATTAACTGAATTTTGGCTAGGGAGAAGAACTTTAGGGCGTGACAAAGCTACCCCCCTTAAACAAAATCTCGACCCCGAGATTCGGAAGAGCTGGCAAAGAGGTGCGGATGGGCAGCCTTCAATTCATCTTTTCTTTCCCAAGTGGCCTCTTCCTCTGAGTGGTGGCTCCACTGAACTTTGCAAAACCTAATCACCTTGTTTTTGGTCCTTCTCTCACTGGTATCAAGGATACGAATCGGCTTCTCCACATATGTCAAATCTTCCTGAATGTCGATGTGCTCTGAGCTAGTTTGTTCCTCCGGTACCCTCAAACACTTTTTCAGTTGAGATACGTGAAACACACCATGGATGCTAGCCATATTAGATGGAAGCTCAAGCTGGTATGCAACTTCACCTCTGCGTTCCAAGATTCTGTATGGTCCCACAAAGCGTGGTGCCAACTTGCCTTTCGTCTGGAAGCGGTGTACTCCCTGGAGCGGAGTTACACGAAGGTACATATAGTCCCCTGCTTCGAAAGTGATCTCCCTTCGGCGATTGTCCGCGTAGCTTTTCTGTCGAGACTGTGCAATTCTCAACCTTTCCCGGACTGTTCTGACTTTTTCCTCTGCTTCCATTAAAACTTCCGTTCCAAACAGTTGACGTTCTCCTGTCTGATCCCAGAAGAGAGGTGTGCGGCACTTCCGGCCATATAGTGCAAGCCATTTGCAAGTTGGCCTGGTAGCTGTTGTTGTAAGAGAATTCAGCATACGGTAGACTTTTGTCCCAAGCTCCGCCAAAGTCAAGTGCATAAGCTCTCAGCATATCTTCCAATATTTGATTGACTCGTTCGGTCTGACCATCAGTTTGCGAATGATAATCCGTGCTGAAATTCAAACGAGTCCCCAATTCTTCTTGCAGCTTCTGCCAGAACTTTGAAGTGAATTGACTCCCACGATTGGATACAATCTTCTTAGGTACCCCATATAAACACATGATTCTTGAAAGGTAGAGCTCTGCCAACATTTCCCTAGTATAGGTAGTGTGCACTGGAATGAAATGAGCAACTTTGGTGAGTCGATCCATGACTACCCAGATTGAATCGTGCCCTGATGGCGTCCTGGGCAGACCGGTAATGAAATCCATCCCAATCTCTTCCCATTTCCATTCCGGGATCTGAAGAGGTTGTAACAACCATGCGGGCCTTTGATGCTCTGCCTTTACCCGCTGGCAAATGTCACAGAGTGTGACGAATTCAACTATTTTTCTTCTCATGCTAGCCCACCATAATTTTTCCTTGAGATCCTGGTACATCTTGGTACTGCCGGGATGAATTGAATACTGAGTTTGATGAGCTTCTGTGAGTACTAGATCCTTCAGTTCTTTGTCCTCGGGTACGCACAATTTTTCTCCCATCCAGATTGTGCCGTGTTCATCTTCGTGGAAATCCTGTGCTTTGCCAACCCTCATATTCTTTTTAAGCTCAGCTATTTCAGGATCATTTACCTGAGCTGCTCGGACTTGATCCACAAGCATAGGCCATGCCTCTAGGGCAGCTACGCACCCGTGTTCCACAATACCCAAGTTTAGATGCTCAAGATCTTGTCGCAATTTGTCACACATGCCTTCGGTATATAGGGCATTGCAATAGCTTTTCCTGCGCAAAGCATCTGCCACCACATTTGCTTTGCCCAGATGATAGTGTATCCCCATATCATAATCTTTAATTAACTCCAACCCTTTTCGTTGTCGGAGGTTCAAGTCAGGCTGAGTGAAGATATACTTCAGACTCTTGTGATCAGTGTAGACTTCACTGCGGTTGCCAATAAGATAGTGCCGCCAGATTTTCAGAGCATGGACCACTGCTGCCAACTCTAGATCATGAGTAGGATAATTGCTCTCATGTAGACGCAACTGCCACGAAGCATATGCGACCACTCTGCCTTCTTGCATCAAAACACATCCCAGCCCTTGGCGAGATGCATCACAGTAGACCTGGAAGTCTTTCGTCTGGTCTGGCAGAATCAGAATCGGTGCGGACACTAATTTCTTCTTGAGTTCTTCAAAACTTTGGTTGCACTCGGCTAATCACTTGAATTTTTCATCTTTCTTAAGCAACTGTGTCATGGGCTTGGCAATCTTAGAGAAATTATCGATGAACCGACGATAATAGCCCGCAAGTCCAAGAAAACTCTGGATTTGAGAAACTGTCTTTGGTGGGGTCCACTTAGTAACTGACTCCACATTTGATGGATCCACTGTCATGCCTTGAGAAGAAATGACGTGACCCAGAAATTTTACCTCCGATAACCTGAAGTCACACTTGCTGAACTTGGCATATAACTGATGCTCCTTCAATTTCTCGAGTACCAGACGGAGATGTTGCTCATGTTCGTCTTCAGACTTTGAATAAATAAGTATGTCGTCAATGAACACCACGACAAACTTGTCCAAAAACTCCATAAACACTTTGTTCATCAAGTTCATGAAGAAGGCCGGTGCATTGGTGAGTCCAAATGACATAACCGTGCACTCAAACAACCCATACCGAGTGGTGAAGGCTGTCTTGGGAATATCCTCTTCCCGAATTCTCAACTGGTGATAGCCTAATCGCAGGTCTATCTTGGAAAACACTTTAGCTCCTTTTAACTTATCAAATAGGTCATCAATCCTTGGAAAAGGATACTTGTTCTTGATTGTGACTTCATTTAGTGCGCGATAATCGACACACATCCTCTTCGTCTTGTCCTTCTTTTCCACAAAAATAACCGGAGCATCCCAAGGTGAAGTACTCGGTCGGATATACCCTTTCTGCAGCTGTTCATCAACTTGCTTCTTGACCTCTGCTAGCTCATTGGCTATCATTCTATATGACCTCTTGTAAATTGGAGCAGTTCCGGGTGCCAAATCAATCCGGAACTCAATTTCTCTTTTCGGTGGCATTGTAGTGAGGTCTTCAGGAAACACTTCAAGATACTCTTATACTATAGGAATATCCTCCAACTTCTTTAGGCTTTTCTCCACTATTTCTATCTATTCCTCAATAGAAGCCTGAATTAGACTTGCTACGGACTTCTGTGGCACTGGAGACCGGAAGGTGATCTTCTCTCCTTTGTCATTGGTTAGGGTGATGGTGCGACTTGCGCAGTCAATTACTCCCTTGTGTCTGGTCAACCAATCCATCCTGAGAATGACATCTTGGTCTTTGGATTCGAGAAGGATGAGGTTGGATAGAAACGGTGATCTTTTGATCTCTATAGTCATTGAGGGATAGTAGTGCGCTGTGTTCATGTCCTTTCCAGTGGTATGAACCTGCATCGGCATTTTAAGTTCCACTATCGATAATCTATGTGTCCCAGCAAACTTCTTGGAAATGAAAGAATGCGTTGCACCCGAATCAAAAAGTACTGTTGCTAGATGTGACTTGACAGGAAACGTGCCCAGCACAACCTCTGGTGCTGCCTGTGCTTCCTCCGCAGATGCATGATTGACGCGGGCCTGGACGAACCTGGGTCTAGTGTGCTTCGGCTTTGGACGCTTGCCAGCAAAGTGGCCGTGCTTCCCACAGTTGAAGCAGGGTCCTGGCTTTCCTCCGGACTCCTTATTGGGCTGCTCTGACTGAGCTGGCATAGTTGGTGGATCTGACTGAGCTGGTGCCATTAGTGGGAATGGAGTTGAGTTGTGGTGGTGCTGCCCACTGTTGTTGTGACTGCCACTGTTGTAGTCATTGTTGAAGTTGCTCAGGTGGCAAGGACGGTGTTGTCGGACGATCATGGTGGAAGGTCCAACCTGCTGTCCCATCATTAAGTGAGGCTTCGGATTGTTCCCCTGAGGAGCCCTGAACTGAGCTGCATTTCTTTTATGGTCCATTTTGTTGCACTCCTCCTCCCGACGGATAGCCTTGTCCACAAGCTTCTCAAAGTCATCATAGACTCCAGAGATCAGCTGGTTGGTTAATTCATCATCAAGACTAAACAAAAACTTCTCCTGCCTCTCGGCATCGGTGCACATGTCCTCAGGAGTGTAGCACGAGAGGTGGTTGAACTCGTGTAAGTACTCTGTAACTGTCCTGGTTCCTTGTTGCAGTGCATAAAACTCTCTCTTCTTTTGTGCCATAATCCACTCTGGAATATGTGCCTTCTTGAAGCTTTGTCAAAACTCTGCCCAAGTAACCTCCGTTGCAGCTGGACGGGTTACCACGTAGTTGTCCCACCAGGTAGAAGCGGGACCTTACAGCTGGTGTGTAGCAAAAACAACCTTCTCTTGGTCGTTGCATTGCAGAAGGTTCAGCTTCTTCTCAATAGTACGGAGCTAGTCATTGGCCTCCATTGGGTTGGTGGTGCTTGAGAAAGTGGGTGGCTTGATATGAAGAAAATCTAACAGTTTGGACATGTGTGATGGTGGAGGACCAAACTGCTAGTTCTGCTGCACCTGCTGCAACATCTTTTGGCAATGTTGCTACATCTGTTGCATCATCATTGTCATCATCTGAGTGATTGCTGGGTTCTCAGGCGGTGGAAATGGAGTGCTGCTAGTTGCACGGTTGGCATGTGCTCCATTGATTTGCTCTTCGCTGCCACTAGCGTCGTTGGAGTCACGGGGATCATTCCTTGCCTTCACCATCTGGAGGAGGATAGGTAGAAATAAGAGAAAGAAAGAAAACAGATGGCTTAGAAACTAATCTTTCTTATAAATTTATGTGCAATTATCTTAATCTTGATTAAAACACTGAAAAGGAAGCAAACAACTCCTAATTAAGGCAGTCATACTATTGACACATGATATCAACCGCCGACTAACCTACAAGCAACAAACATAAACATAGAAACTAGCAAGCAAACAAAACTAAGAAAACGATAAGACTAAAGGGAACGACTCTGAAGCTCGGAGCGGCGCTTGCGATCGAAGAACATGTCTGACATCTAAAATAGACAAGGGATAGGAATCAATGCATGCTCAAATCCAAATTTAAACAAAACGACGAATGGCTCAAATAAATTACCGACCATGATTATTTTTATGCGTACAACCTTTTTCATGAACCCAGACAAAGCATACTAATGCAACTGACTAAATAAAAAAATTAATGCTTAAAATAGATGCATAGTTATAATGATACGCATAAAATTGCCCCATCGAACCTAGACAAGACTTAATGCATATCACCCGATAAATTCCCAACTAACTGTCGAATAAACTCCAAATAAAATTTTACTAAAACCCTAGACTGAGCTAATTTTAAAGATCCTATCCGAATGAACGACCAAGATTTTTCCTGCAAACCAAAGAGGCAAAACTCCAAAATTTCACGAAACTAATCCAAGTGCAAAAGGACATATGCAGATGAAAAGGGGTATAGAAGGCTCTTAGGTTTCCAGTTGGCTTGTCCTACGGTTAAGGTCGGCTCTGATACCAACTTGTTACGCCCAGAAATTCACGAACCAAAATTTCTAAGCTGAATGTGCATTAAACCCTTGTCCAGGACTAGCCAGGGTACACAAACGACAATTGTTGACATACAGATCCACGTCTTACGAAAGTATAAAAGATTACAAATGCAGCAGAAAAGATAAAAACGAGCTAAGCCTGAAGACTTGACTCCTGCAGCGGGCGACTCCATTCCACAGGCATCCTTGACGGCAGCGACGAAACCAACTTCAATGAGATAGCTCCAACTGGGAAGAACTTCAACTCTGGTGTGGGGAAGAGACAGCAAGACTGAGTACTACCCACTTTACTCAGCAAGTCATACCAGAAAAGGAGGTATGATGAAAGATATAACCAAAGGAGGCTAGAGGTTCATTTGCAATAAAACAGGCATTTAAAAGCAGCAGTTGAAAGTAGTAAAACACTGGTAGTAATTAATCAATATTAATGCAATCACTGCTCAACGCTACACCACGTTGAGACAGGCCCAAACCACCACCTGAACTAACCAATTCCATTAGCTAACTCGGGGTAAGACTAATCACGGTGAATCTGGTCGACCGCCCATAACCGCGGGCACGGCTATTCGAATAGTTTTACTCTGATCAAAGGTGTACAACTGCACCCACAAGACACAGCCCCACGACACGTTTCTGTGCACCGACATGCCAACACGACATATCGGAAAGAGGCCGTGATAGGACTCTTCGCATAATCCCCTCTAACCAATCGCACCACACCTCAGGTTTCACCCCCACTCCTCGCAAGGCAGCGGGCAGTCCCCTCTCGTGCCACGGTGAATCCGGAAGCCGATCAACCGAACACCTCGGCCGACCCAACTCCATCACGCCCACCCTTGCCTGGGTACATTGGCTAGAGGAAAGCTACACTACAAGCCAGCCGTTGCCCACGCTGACTTGTGGTAAGTACGATAGGTTCTTCCAGGGCATCCCGCAAACCGGTCCTTAATCGCCATGGGCACGACTAGCAAAACCATGCACCCACAGCCCACCATGTAGTGTATTTTAATTAACTAACACCATTGCGGTGGCACTAATCCAAAACTATGCCAATAACCAAAGTCTATGCATTAATATGATTCCCCCTTTGTGTATACTAGTTGAACTAAGCATGGCTAAGCATTTCTTAATCCAACATCTAGTCATTTTGATACCCAAGTTATCAATGGCATAAGGTAAACAATATATGGCTCAGTAATAGGACCCATCCCACATGATATTGTAAAAGAATGCGATATTTCATAGAAATGCAGGACATTTGTAAATTGTGTACAATATGATCAATTATAATGCATGACTTGCCTTGCTCTCGCATTGGTGAGGTCTCAGCAACGGCTTCGAGGAATCGCGGATCGATGAAACGGCCAAGATCTATGCGACAAACAAAGGACACAAGCAAAACATGCTATAAGTCTACTGAAACAGGAAACAAAACCATTTTTAATGATTTCTTTGCATTTTTATGAATTTATTTAGACTTGAATGGACTTAAACGGAGCATGGATGAATTACCTATGAATTTTAGAAGATAATATGTGTTTATTACTATAAAAGAAAAGCCTTAATTCATTATTGTGCAATAATACCTAGGCTGACGTCATCCGGGGGGGCGCCGATAGGTGGGCCCCGCATGTCAGCGGCACACAGGAGGGGGAGGCAGGCGGCGACGTGGGCACGGAGCACAGGTGAGGAGGCGGGGAAGGTGGGCGGCGTGGGGAGGTGGGGCGCCGGCGGTTGGAGCTCGGCTCCAATCGGCTGGAGGAGGAAGAAGGGGCCGACAGGTGGGCCCCAACTGTCGGTGACCCTGAGAGAGGAGGGGGGAAAAACGGGCCGGCCCAGCAAGGGGAAGGCAAGCGCGGGCGGAAGGAGAGTTGGGCTAGCGACCCAACAAAGGAAAAAAATGGAAAGAAAAGAGGAAAAAGGAAAAAGATTTTCCTGGGATACTTTGTTGCGGTTTAATGATTTTAATTGGTTAAAATTATTTCCAGGCTCTGAAAATTCCACTAAAAATCCTGTTAATGCATTAGAGCATGGGGAACTCAATAAAAATTCCACCACGCCGAATTCGATTATTA
Source organism: Oryza meridionalis (assembly GCA_000338895.3). Classification (NCBI taxonomy): domain Eukaryota; kingdom Viridiplantae; phylum Streptophyta; class Magnoliopsida; order Poales; family Poaceae; genus Oryza; species Oryza meridionalis. The sequence continues at coordinate 8,310,936 of CM002535.2, read as the reverse complement.
ATTGTATTTATTAATTTAGGGTTTCTGTCTTGCCTTTAAATAACGGCCTGCTGGGCTTCCTCTCAGTGGGGTTCGGTGCCTTAGCGAAACCCATGCCTTCAGGCCGAGGTTTTTGCCTCACCATCTCGCCTGTGTGGCCTCCTGACGGGGTCCTTGTCCGGCAATGCATGTTTACTAGTGTTTCGCCTTTGGTGATGTGCACTAGGGTTCCCGATCTTCCGAAAGGTTCTGATAAACAACGATTTGGGCGGAGTCGCGACTCAAATCGATCCGGCTTCTTGAACGCGCACGCTCTTGAGCTCCACAATCGCAGCACCACGCGTCCTCTGGTTATCACCCATGTCGAAACGCGGATGACCTCACCGAGAAGTCTAATCCTTGTTTGCCAATCGAAGAACACAAACAGGAACGAGATAGAAAACAACCAAAATTGCATATGAATGATTAAGCTCATGAGTTCGGGTCTTACAAACCGATCTAGCGGCGAAACTGTTCTCAATAGAATAATCTAAGGAAAACCCGACTCTAAACGATGACGGCTACTGAATAAAAATAATTAGGGACGTCCTAGGGTTGCCCTAGGGCGCGCACCCCCTTGGTGCTAAGCCAACGACACAATTACAAGGCCCAAAACCCAAATCAGATTTGGACTGGATGAGATACATGGCTTGTTTTGCAGATTTCCGGCAGCTCGGTAGGAGTTTTGACGTGGAACTAAAACCATCTGAAAGTAGACTCCATAAGCTTTCCAACAAGTACTATGGGCCCCGAAATTCCTTCTAGATCGGCGGCTAGGTCTGTTTAAAGTTGATGCTGTCAGGAGGCCTGAATCCGAATCCAAAACGTGTACAACTTGATCTCTTGTCTTCTATGGGCCAAAAGTGACGTGGTGAGGTAGAAGTAGACTTGGAAAAGGTCTTCGTTTGGTCCCCAATCAATTTCTTTAATCATCCATGCATTAGTTACGCTCGGTCTCTTTTCCTTCGCTCAAGCAAGTACCTCTGCAAACGAAAACACACAAAACTCATTGTGTAGCAACGTTTGTTCAAATATATAACAAGTAAATCTAATGTAGAACATATGCACCTTTATTTGATTAATACATAAGGTAGTCATGGTTATATCCGAGCTAGTTATGTCCTCATCACTTGGGGTATTCCTCTTTGGCCTTCGCTGCTTGCCTCCGGTCTGAACCTGTCGCCCAAGTTTTCAGTTTCGGCAGGCCTGACCGAAGGCCCTTCGTGGTATACCTCCAACAAGCCCCTCACGGGCAAGGGTGAGTAGGGAGCTTCGGCCGAGACTGTGCAAATCGTATGGTATACCGCGAGGCGCCCCCTTGCGGCCAATGTTCCTGCTGAAACATATGTTTGTGTGTCCGCAAAGTAAACAATTTTGCTTTGCTGTTAACAACAACAAAACAAAAACAAAAATTCATGAGGAAAATTTCCGTCCTGCGTTCTGTTGATGTTCCTTAAATCATAATATATGACCGTCAATACCTACATATAATGAAATAAAACGTGGTATCCAACTTAGTGGCAGGTATTATTACTAATCATTTCCACTAGTGCTGGTGAAATATGTGTATGCAGGTAATTTGAGGAGAAAACACATCCGTCATGTGACAAAATGTACCTCCGCGCATTCAGGACGCGCTTACACGGATTAGAGGCCCAATAAGTCAATAAAAACCATTTAGAATTGGGCCAAAACATAGCCCAGGTTATTGGGGGCCCATTAAGCAACCTCCCGGCTTACCAGGAGGACACTTTTCGAACCAGTTCTGTGGCCGTTCATCACCAGATTACACGTGTATGCTCCTGATCACCTCCCAATGGCGGTTTCGGGGCATTTTGGACATTTCGCATAGGCTATAACCGTCATACCTGCCTATAAAAGGAGGAGCTCACTCTCATTCCAACACACACAACTTTGAGCTGAATTACAAGAGGCTCTATTGTATCTTTTGTACATCAGAATAAGGTAGAGAGTGAGGGGAAGCTCTGGAGGAGTGCCCGGAAGTTTGGTGCTCATCCGACTTCTACCTCGACGAGTGTAGCTTCGTAGGAGGAATTCTGGAGGAGTACCGGAGCTGTCGGTACACTCTGCTCCGGGTTCGGAGAACTTCTTCTATAAATTAAGCATTTGTGTTCCTTTCTTATGTTATTTAATTATTTAGTCTAAGTAAGTTATATTTCCATCTTTGCGGGTTCATTGTTCAGTATTTGTACTAAGTGCTCTAGTACTAGGACTCCAGATAGAGAAGGAAGTTCCTGCGCAAGTATTAGAGTAGTAATGAATAACTTAGACGTGGTGTCTAGGTTAGAGATTACCTTTGTTTGTTGTGTATCCCACGGATTTGTTAGGGGTAGGCGGTAGGTGGTGACAGTCCTGAATCCCATCCTAGTAATCCTCCACGTTCGGATACATCATAGAGCTATAGCCGGAACCACGCTGGCAGACCAGCAGGGGTCGATGCCCAAAGCAACAGATAGGGAATTACCTTTGCTTAGCTTAGATAATTAAAATACATAGAAAGTCCTCTCTAGCTTGCCTACCTATAGTTGTTGTCCTTGGATAGTCTTAGCTTTAGGTAGATTACACACGTTCCCTGAGTTCGATATCCTTTTGGGGTCACCCTAAGGTGAAGTGCTATAGCGGTATTCCGTGCGCTTACTGATTTATCTGTGGTCGTAAGAAATACCAACAAGCATTTCTGGCGCCATTGCCGGGGAACGGTTGCAAATTTTATTTCTTTAATTTTATTTCTTCTTTTATTCTTTTCCTTGATGGAGCAACCCATAATTCAAAACCTTTCTGCTCCTCGGGCTGATCTTTGTGAGCCATCCTGTTCTTCAAAACCAATCCTATCCAATTGCTATGAAATCAGTCCTGGCTTTATAGCCATGATTCAAGAGCAAACCTTCTTTGGTGGTATTGCTGAAAATCCATACCTCCATCTTCGGGACTTTGAGCTAGTGTGTTCATGTTTCTCCATCGTAGGCATGACACATGAAACTCTTAAGTGGAAATTGTTTCCTGTTTCTCTTAGAGATAAAGCGAAGCAATGGTACACTCTGTCTGTCAAGAAATTCCATGGTGAATGGGAGGAGCTTAAGTGCAAATTATGCCTTACTTTCTTTCCATTAACCCGTGTGATTAATCTTCGACTAGACATCCTTTCTTTCAAACAAAATGAGAAGGAATCTCTCGGTGCAGCTTGGGCTAGGTTCTCACTGTTAACTCAGTTTGGCCCAGACTTCTCTTTACCCGACCATGTGTTGTTGCAACATTTTTGATACGGGTTAGACAAGGAGTCTTCCGCAATCTCGATATTTCCGCCGGAGGTTTGTTCGCACACAAGACAACCACCGAAGGAAGAGAACTCTTAGATCTGATCTTAGAGAACGATTCCTTCGGCCGAAGCGAAGCTGTCCTGGAGGTCGAGATTACCCGTGAGGAACCTCTGCATGTGGAGTTGGAACCCGACTCAACTGCCGAATCCTCATTCCAGTTGCTGGAGCCGGAGGAAGAAGAAATTCATCCACTGGAAATTCCATTCCAATTCAGGGATGATCTTTATGAAGACTATGGAAACACCCTGAATTATTCCAGCAATACAAAGGCTCATCCTAAGCATGAGCCGTTTGAGAAGGTGATGTTTGTATCTTCGTACATTTCTTCTGAACCTATTGCCCATCTTCATGAAACTGAACGACCCTCATCACTCTTGATCACGCCTAAGTCTTGTCCCTCTAGACCTCAGAACGATGTTCTTGTTTTTAATCAAGAAACAACCAGATTCTTGCACGATGTATCTCTTGAGATGGAGAACCTTCAGGCCATGCACAAGCTTGAGACATCAACTCTGGAGGCCGAGAGAAAACATTCCACATATGAGCATGAAAGTTTCTCTTTCAAAATCCCCCAGGATTCATGCTCACATAAGGAATCCCTAGAGTCCTGCTCAGTTAGTACCACTTTCCTGTGTGAGGACCACAACCACCTTCCGGTTCTCATTTCTAACATATTTAGAAGGATTGTTGTGGATGCTTATATTTATCATAAATACTTCAAATCTCGTATTTGTTTGTGGCACTAATCTTGCAGAGCGATGTCCCCATGGTCGAGCTTGTGACCATAAACAAACCACTGCCGGGAGATAGCCTAGATTACTATGGTAAGTTTTATTTCTAATACAAGCAAGAACCAATTTTTAGAATAGTATGCACCTTCAGGAATTCTTGGTTACTAACCATTTTAGGTTGAGATTAAGAACGAGGGTCATGCGATGCCTAAGAACATGGTAGCTACATCAACTGTACATTTTGGTGATCCTTGGTATTGGAACGCACTCTATAGGAGAATCCGACATCACACACTTGGTTTTGATGTCTTGCGACACAAAAGTCCAAGTGTGGGGGGGGGGGGAGGGGGGGAGGTCAACGAGCTTTTCATGATGAGTTCCATCAACCAAGGCCATCTTGATTTGAAGTTGGTGTTAGTCATAGCTTGCCAAAAAAAAGAAGAAAAAAAGAGGAAAAAGAGGGACAGAAGAAAAAGAAAAAAAATGGGAGAAGAAGAAAAGAGCAAGAGAGCTGACGAGCTACATTTGGATCAAAGACCGCATTATGTGCGTATGGCTATACACCTCGCTAGTAGCAATCTTGCTGTCTGGCTACACCTAGTCTCTCTCTCGAGCTCATGTGCCGTGTTGGTTCAGCTTTTATCCATTCCTAGCTGTGCACAACTTCTCGCTCCCGCAGCACCTATGTGCATGCAAGCAAGAGGAGTTGCCCTCTCCTTTTCTAGGCATTTGCTGCTCCACTCCAGTTGGCAGATGCACATTCGCCCAAAAAGAGAGGTATCCTACGTCTCTACAGCATTGTGCCAACGGATCACGCCTTCAAGGCACAAGGTTATTGCACCTGAGATGTGTGCATAACCAAACAGCTTGCCTGAGTTGGTATGGTCAAAGTGCCTTCCTCCGCTACAATCTACACTAAGATGGAGGAGAAATCGACAATCATATGTGAACATACCACTGCTCCAGAGATTTCGACATACACATCATGCTGGTGGTAAGTGCACTCGGGTATACGAAAGGCAGAAAAATTCACCACATCTTTTACTCATACTTATCTCTGTTTGAATGAGACTTGAGTATATATATATGGTTATGTTTCTTATGTCCATTTGCATATGCTCTGGTTTGGGTATTTTCGCGAGACATCCATAGGCTTTTTAAATTAAGCGTGGTGCTTAGGTTAAACTAGTCTACTTTAATCAAATTAGACATGGAGTCAAGTTTGATTAATGAACTCTCAGAGTTAATATGTTCATGGACATTGGATATATATCTTCTGTGGACTAACCCCTGCAGGAAAGTTTTCAAATTGACGGGTGAGTCCTCAAGTTCAATTCACACTAGAGATAAGTCAGGGCTCGGGAAACAAATCAGCAAATTGCTAACATGCAAAGGATGAACACATCACCATTCAAAATGCACGGTAAGTATACTGTTGAATGTTCTTTTGTTATGTTCGTGCAATTTTATCTTCAGCCCTGTATGAGTTGTGCTTAAACGAAAATTTGGTGAATAATAAAAATTTGGAAAAAAAAGTGTTTCCAGAATAAAAATAAAAGTGTCTCTCAAAAAATAAAATAAAATGTTGGCAAACTTGTGGGATCTACGCTTCTTATGTTTTGAATCCAATTTCATTTTAGCGTGGATGTGAACAACTAATCTCGAGGCTACCATAAAATCTTTTCATATCTTTATAGTCCCTCGGGTATTTATTGTCCACTAACCTTTTGTAGGAAATAAAAAGGCAATCAAGGAGCAGTGTACAATAGTTTCAAACACTTATATCACGCTCCTTATCTATAGAAAAAGAGATGCACAAGGAACCAAGTAAAACAAATGCAAAACTTGTTACATTCTTGCATTCGGTTCAAACCCTGGTAAGACCTGTCTGGTAAGAATCTCATACACCTTGTGCATCCTCATATCATGTCTCCATCCTGCCAGGATACCCACCTATCCATTGTTGCCATAAAAAAGGGATAAAATAATAAAATAGAATAAAATAAAGTTGGCTCCTTGGTCTTCCAACCAAGTGAGTCCTTTTTGCTTCACTCGTGTCTTTGTTTTTCTTTTTGTGATCAATAAAGAGTCCCAGGTACAAAGACAAGTGTGGGAGTGATCTTGCACATCAACACCGTAACCAAAGCAAGATCACCCCAGTAGTGATGAGCCATGACGAACCACACAAGGAAAATTGATGCAGTCAGACCTAATGAGGGGTCAGCCAAACCTCCAGTTCGGCTGAACCACCTTTACCATGAATTGTCCTCCGTTTTATACAGAGCGCAGGCTTGCACAATTTTTCCTTTGGACATCCATTTTATCTTGAGTTTAATTTGATTATCAATTCTAAAATATCAAAGATAATTAAACCGAAGCTAGGGATGATACACATAGAGTTCATGGTCTCCCTGAAAATAACATGCATGCCTATTATTCTTTGGTCATTACTTCTTGCTTGTGGTGATATATCCAATAGGGACCCCATGTTATCTAGGTAATTGATATATGTGATATAGTCTGATGATGGAAATCCTGCTCTTCATGTTGTGCACTTGGGAATTTTATAAAAAGAAAAAACTATAACGACGCTAAACTCCTCATTGATATTTTTATTCCCACTAGAGCCATAGGTTGATCATTCGTGATTGGCTTGCTACATACGCTGCTTGTCATTGCATTAAGCTTTGTCAAGTTTTGTGACCCCAGTGAAATGCTTTTCATACTTTCATGGTCAAGATCACACACATTCCACATACACGCACATATGCTTAACTTCTACACTGGAAGTTAGCATCTCCCATTTGTCATTCACTTCATCCATCAAATAAATACTCCATATCATTTATGCCTCTTCCTCCAATGTTCTTTTAAAAAAAAGAAAGAGAGAGACATGGCTATGAAAAAGAAAGGAAAAAAAAAGTGCTGATACAAGTATGGAGCATGATGATGATAAAATAAAAAGAAAAGAAAAAAAAAGATAGCCATGCACTCTCCTAAATTTCAAAAAAAAAGAATAAATGGAGGAGGAGGTATACAAAAGGAGTTATTTTCATTTTCCTTTTCCACTCACACATTTACCACTCACGTACACATGCACATTCTTGACCAGAAAGTATGTCTTGTATTTCCGTGGATCCATTATTTGACTTTGCAATATGTGTTATGCAAGTAATGCTCTACTCTTTTTCATACCCTGAGCTCCACATAAGCCTTATTAGATGGTAGGAAAAGAAAAGGCACAATCATATGCTTTTGTGAGGAATCATACACCTTGAGTGATCGAGAGAATCAATTGAGGAGCAAAGCAAAGTTATAATTTTGTGTTACTTAAAAAAAACCCAAGTTGTTCTTAATGAAAAGTTAGGGCGACTTGAGTCAAGATTGTTCCATTTCTCAACTGCTCAGGATTGCATGGTAGACACTACAAAGATCCACAAGTACAGGTATGGCTTTGAATATTTTGTTTGTATGATTATTAGTAAGGAAGTCATAACCTTGTTGTGGAGTCCATAGCCTTCACTCGCGACGAGCAAGGTTTAAGTGTGGGGGTGTGGTTAACGGTCCTTAAATCATAATATCTGACCGTCAATACATACATATAATGAAATAAAACATATATCCAACTTAGTGGTAGGTATTATTACTAATCATTTCCACTAGTGCTGGTGAAATATGTGTATGCAGGTAATTTGAGGAGAAAACACATCTGTCATGTGAGAAAATGTACCTCCGCGCATTCAGGACGCGTTTACATGGATTAAAGGCCCAATAAGTCAATAAAAACCATTTAGAATTGGGCCAAAACATAGCCTAGGTTATTGGGGGCCCATTAAGCATTCTCCCGGCCAAAGGAGAGGCCAGGAGGACACTTTTTGGGTTCGGCCGAACCAGTTCTTCGGCTGTTCATCACCAGATTACACGTGTACGCTCCTGATCACCTCCCAATGGCGGTTCGGGGCATTTTGGACATTTCGCATAGGCTGTAACCGTCATACCTGCCTATAGAAGGAGGAGCTCACTCTCATTTCAACACACACAACTTTGAGCTGAATTACAAGAGGCTCTATTGTATCTTTTGTACATCAGAATAAGGTAGAGAGTGAGGGGAAGCTCTGGAGGAGTGCCCGGAAGTTTGGTGCTCATCCGACTTCTACCTCGACGAGTGTAGCTTCGTAGGAGGAATTCTGGAGGAGTACCGGAGCAGTCGGTACACTCTGCTCCGGGTTCGGAGAACTTCTTCTATAAATTAAGCATTTATGTTCCTTTCTTATGTTATTTAATTATTTAGTCTAAGTAATTTATATTTCCATCTTTACAGGTTCATTGTTTAGTATTCGTACTAAGTGCTCTAGTACTAGGACTCCGGATAGAGAAGGAAGTTCCTGCGCAAGTATTAGAGTAGTAATGAATAACTTAGACGTGGTGTCTAGGTTAGAGATTACCTTTGTTTGTTGTGTATCCCACGGATTTGTTAGAGGTAGGCGGCAGGTGGTGACAGCCCTGAATCCTGTCCTAGTAATCCTCCACGTTCGGATACATCATAGAGCTTGTCACGCCCGGAATTTCTATCCAAAATTCCAAACGCTTATATGTGTGTTAATTCCTCGTCCAGGAATCAGCCGAGGCATACAATAACAAATTGATAATAGAGTACTAATAAACAACTAATTAATATTCGCGATATAATAAATTATTACAGAGGTAGATATTTCCTCTCAAAAAATAAAATTCTACGCAGCGGAAAAAGAAAAATAAAAAAACAAACTACGGAACAGCTATGACGACTCCACTCCACAGGCAACTTAACCCGGACCAAGCCTAGTCCTCCAGATCATCACCTTCACTGAAGTACTCCTCCTCTGATGAATGAATATTGCAACAATGAGCATATGACATACTCAACAAGCCACACAGCAAATATGCAAGTGCACAGGATAACAAAGGATGGTATAAAATAGCTCATTTGCATAAACAGCATTTAGTAAATATTTAAGAGAATAGTAAAACGATTGATTAATTGATCAGTATTAAATAAACACCATACAACACACCCGTGTTGCATAGGCCCAACCTCATCTGAACAACCAACCCCGGTTGTACAAATCAAACCTCCAAACCAGGAATATACCATTCCAAACCAGGAGTCAATTTAATTATCACATTTTATCACCAATAATGAGTAGTGTGAGACTAATCATGAAAAACATTTTTAGACCCACCCATAACCGCGGGTACGGCTATTCGAATAGTTTTACTCTGATCAGAGATGTACCACTGTACCCACAAGACACAATCCCACAACATGTCACCATGCGCCTCAGCACCACCACGGTACCTCGGAAAGGAACTGTGACAATACCCTTCGCACAACACAACTCACCACAGTGCACCGTTCCTGGATCATAATCTCCCCTCCAAAATCAGAGGCAATCGACTCCCCAACGACCCCCACGGACTTCTCGCCGCTTCTCAGTCTGGCACACCATAATGAATCATGCTATACAAAAGATAAAGCCGTTGCCCACGCTGGCTTGTGGTTGGCACGGTAAATGTTTCACAACAGTAGCTCGTGAACCGGTCCTTAATTGCCATGAGCACGACCTTAAAAACCACATGCTCACAACCCACCTTTACCAAGTTTTAATTATTAATTAATTATCATAACACGATTAACCATCGTGAGCTACCATTGAATATATAAATAATAATGTAGTATATATGATTCATCCCATTAATGAGCTTATCTTTCTAAGCATGGCTAAGCAATTATATATATATAGCATCTAGCTAAACCAATCCAATATATAAGGTTCAAGCTAATCAAATTATAACCCATAGGAAAATAAGATCAGCTTCGGCCATTAATTAATTGGGAAAGGCTCACCACCCGATGACATTCGAAAATAATGCATAAGTTGAAATAAAACAATAGCTTTAAACGGGTTCAACATGCTCAAAGGGTTGTTTGGGATCTGTGTGACTTGCCTTGAGCTTCCGCAAACGCTTCCGAACCTTCCTCAACGAAAACGCTCTCCTCCGGAACGTCGGAAACTAAAGCAAATAAACAAAATCAACAAAACAGTACAAAAACAAGCATAAACAGTACATGTAGATATTTTTAACATGTAGATCTCAATTTTAGAAAAATTTAGCAATTTGAACCACTCGAATCGGAGCTACGGTTATTTAGATATGATTTTCCGAAGATTTAATCTATTTCATCTATTAAAAAAAAACTGAAAAAGAGGGGATGATGACGTCAGCATGATGTCATCAATGGCGGCTCGGTATAGACGACGACCTCGCCGGCGCTAGGAAGGTCGGCCGGGGTTTTGGAGGACACCTACACGACGAGGACGACGAGACGAACCCAACGGTACTCACCGAAGCGACAAACGACGAACGACGACGGCCGGCGACGAGGGGCGGCGGCGGCGGCTCGGGCGGCTCGGCGGCGGCGGGCTACGGCGGCCGGCGGCGAAGGGGAAGGTGCGGCCGGGCTTCCCCACCCCTTGGCGCACCTAGCGGCGGTGGCGGCAAGCGGCGGCGACGGCGGAGATGGCGGCGCGAGGCGACCGGAGGTCGGCCGGCGGCGGCGGCGGCTAGGGCGGCGCGGCGGCGACTCTACGGGGCACGGGAGACCACGGGTGAGGGGGCAAACGAAAGAGGAAAACTAGAGGATGCTATTTATAGGCTTGGATTGAAGAGATCGGGCTCCAACCGAGAGGAATTGAACCCGAAAAAATCAAAACTCGGTTTTGGAGATAAACTCGAAAACGAGTTCGATTCGGATAAAATACTCAACGATTTGCTCCAATTTTTGGGGGATAAGATAGAGGACAACAAGGGGATAAAAACCCCTCAACCAATCGGACTAGAACGCAACCGGTTGAGGCGGATTTGGAGGAGAGAGGCGGCGGCTCGGGCTCGGCCGGCCGGCGGCTGGAGGTTGAAGAAGACCGACAGGTGGGCCCCACCTGTCGGCGGCTGGAGGAGGAGGGGGCGGGCGGCTCCGGCTGGGCCGGCTTGGGCCGGCTTGGGCCGCCAAGCGCGCGCGAGGAGAGAGGAGATGTTGGGCCGAATTCGGCCCAACGGCTTAGGGGAGGGTTTTTAAAACTTTTCCAATTAAAATAATTCGTGAAATGATGTTTCATTTATTAAAAATACTTCCCTTGCTCAAATAATTCCCAGAAAAATCTAGAAAATAGAGGAACAAGCAAAGTATTTAATAAAATTTTATCTACCTCAATTTTATGTTGAAATTTTTCCTAGATTATTAAAGTTTAACTTGTAGGCTTTTAAAATAATTTCTAAAAATGATTTAAAATATGAATTATTAATTTAGGCGATTTTCAGGGCGTGACAAACCTACCCCCCTTAAACGGAATCTCGTCCTCGAGATTCAGAAGAACTGGCAAAAAGGTGAGGATGAGCTGACTTCAATTCATCTTCTCGCTCCCAAGTGGCTTCTTCTTCTGAATGATTGCTCCACTGAACCTTACAGAACCGTATAACGTGATTCCTGGTATTCCTTTCACTCACCTCCAAAATTCTGACTGGCTTCTCAACATAGGTTAAATCTTCTTGAAGTTCTATACGCTCAGGATCCGCTACCTCCGTAGGAACGCGCAAACATTTCTTTAACTGCGACACATGGAACACGTCATGGATTCCTGCCATTAACGGAGGCAACTCTAGCTGATAAGCTACTTCACCTCTTCGACTCACGATCTTGAAAGGTCCCACAAAACGTGGTGCCAATTTCCCTTTCATCTGAAAACGATGAGCTCCTCGCAGCGGCGTAACCCGTAGGTATACAAAATCCCCTTCTTCAAAAATTAAATCCCTACGACGATTGTCTGCATAGCTCTTCTGGCGCGACTGGGCAACTCGCAACCTTTCTTGGATAATTTTCACTTTTTCTTCTGCCTCTCGCAATATGTCTGTCCCAAAAACTTGACGCTCACCGATCTGATCCCAAAGGAGCGGCGTGCGACACTTCCGGCCATACAGTGCTTCATACGGAGCCATTTGCAAGCTAGCTTGATAATTGTTGTTATATGAGAATTCTGCATATGGCAAGTTCTTATCCCAACTTCCACCAAAATCTAGAACACAGGCTCTCAACATGTCTTCTAAAATTTGATTCACTCTTTCTGTCTGACCATCGGTTTGAGGGTGATAGGCCGTACTGAAATTCAAACGAGTACCCATCTCTTCTTGTAGTTTCTGCCAAAACTTTGAAGTAAACTGACTACCTCTGTTTGACACTATTTTCTTGGGAACATCATGTAAACATACCACTCTTGCCATATATAACTCTGCAAGCTTATTTCCCGTGTAGGTTGTTTTGACAGGTATGAAATGAGCGACTTTAGTAAGCCTGTCAACTACTACCCAAATAGAGTCATGTCCTGCTGACGTTCTGGGTAGACCGGTTATAAAATCCATTCCTATTTCCTCCCATTTCCACTCTGGAATTTTCAACGGTTGCAACAGACCGGCTGGCTTCTGATGCTCCGCCTTAACTCGCTGACACACATCACATAGAGCCACATATTCTGCTATCTCTCGTCGCATGCTAGCCCACCAGAATTGTTGCTTCAGGTCTTGATACATCTTAGTGCTCCCAGGATGAATGGAATACAAAGTTTCATGAGCTTCTTTCATGATGATATTCTTCAACTCCTTATTATCGGGCACACAAATTCTTTCTCCTAACCACACAGTTCCTTGCTCATCTTCTATGTAACCAATGGCTTTTCCTCTTCTCATGTTCTTTTTAATTTCTTGGATATCGCGATCCTTCACTTAAGCTTCTCTAACTCGATCAAACAGAGTAGGTTGAGCTTCTAGAGCGGCCACGAAACCTTTGATGACTATTCCCAAGTTCAATCTTTCAAATTCCTGGCATAACTCCCAAGGTAGATGTCGTCCTTTTGACATATTACAGTAGCTTTTCCTGCTGAGAGCATCTGGTACAACATTGGCTTTACCTAGATGATAGTGAATTTCCATATCATAATCCTTGATCAACTCTAACCATCTTCGCTGACGCATGTTCAAATCCGGTTGAGTGAAAATGTACTTCAAACTTTTATGATCTGTATACATCTCCGTACGGTTACCAAAAAGGTAATGACGCCAAATCTTCAATGCATGAACCACAGCTGCCATCTCTAGATCATGCGTTGGGTAATTATTCTCATGAGGGCGTAACTGCCTAGATGCATAGGCAACCACCTTCCCATCTTGCATCAAAACACAACCCAAACCAAGTCGGGATGCATCACAGTACACTTGAAAACCTTTCCTTGGATCAGGCAAGACTAACGCAGGTGCAGTCACTAGCCTTTTCTTCAGTTCTTGGAAACTTTGCTCACACTCTTCTGTCCACTTATACTTCACATCCTTCTGAAGCAAACGAGTTATTGGTCTAGCGATCTTTGAGAAGTTCTCAATAAACCTGCGGTAATACCCCGCAAGACCAAGAAAACTACGAATCTCTGACACCGTCTTGGGTTGCTTCCAACTTAACACTGACTCCACATTGCTTGGATCTACTGCCACTCCTCCGGCTGAGATGACATGACCAAGAAACTTCACTTCTGACAACCAAAATTCACATTTACTAAACTTGGCATAGAGCTGATGCTCACGTAGCTTCTCTAAAGCAAGACGAAGATGCTCTTCATGTTCTTCCTTTGTCTTGGAGTAAATAAGAATGTCATCAATAAACACCACGACAAACTTATCCAAATATTCCATAAACACCTTGTTCATCAGATTCATGAAAAAGGCTGGGGCATTAGTGAGTACAAATGACATAACGGTACACTCGAACAAACCATATCGAGTTGTAAAGGCGGTCTTTGGTATTCCTCCTCACGGATTCGAAGTTGGTGATAACCGGAACGGAGATCTATCTTGGAGAAAATGGTAGCACCCTCCAGTTGATCAAACAAATCGTCAATCCTAGGTAGAGGATACTTATTCTTGATTGTGACCTCATTCAACGCACGATAGTCCACACACATTCTTTGAGTATGATCTTTCTTCTCCACGAAGATGACTGGTGCTCCCCATGGTGAAGTACTGGGTCTGATATATCCTTTCTGAAGCAAATCATCCACCTGCTTCTTTACCTCTGCTAACTCATTAGCTGCCATTCTGTATGGTCTCTTATGGATAGGGTTGGTCCCAGGTACTAAGTCTATCCGGAACTCTATGTCTCTCTTAGGTGGCATTCCTGGCAAATCCTCCGGGAACACGTCTGGGTAATCTTGTACTATCGAGATCTCTTGCAAAGAAACGTGATTTAATGTCAAACCATAAGATCTAGGGGATGACACAAAGAAAGACACGGTTTCCCCATTGCTACTGGTTAAAGTCACCTTACGGTTAGCACAATCTATAACTCCTCTGTGACGGGATAACCAATCCATCCCTAAGATAACATCCAGATCCTTGGATTCGAGCAAGATAAGCGAGGATGGGAAAGGAATTCCTTCTATTTCTATAGTAACGGAAGGACAGTACTGCGTTGAAGATACTTGGTTACCTGGGGTATTAACTAATAAAGGCCTCCCAAGACTAATAAGTTCCATCCCCTAATTGCTTGCAAAACTTTTAGACAAAAAGGAATGTGTAGCACCGGAATCAAAAAGCACAGTTGCGGGTATAGAGTTAACAGGAAACGTACCCAAAACCACATCAGGTGCATTCTGGGCTTCTGCAGCTGCAACATGATTAACACGAGCCTTCGGTGCTGGAGCATTGGGGTTGCTTTGGACAGGAGCATTCTTCACCCGTCGGGGCTTTGGACATTTATCAGCATAATGACCTGGATCACCACAATTGAAACACACCCCTGGCTTGCTTCCTTGTTCCTTCCTGATAGGCTGATTCTGAGTTGGAGTTGCTGCAGGACGAACGACCACATTACGATTGTCATTGCTGCGATTACCAGTGTTGTTGTTGTAGAACTGGCGTTGAGGGCGAGCAACTGAAGAGGATCCTCCCTGAAGATATGGTGCAGCTTGAGGTCCCAAAGCAATGCGCGGCCTCTGGTTACTACCCTGTTGAGCCTTGAATTGAGCAGCCCTACGCTTCTTCTGTTCCATCCTATTGTACTTGTCTTCTTGGCGAATCGCCTTGTCCACCAGCTGCTAGAAATCCCGGTAATCTGAAGACATCAATGCATAAGACAACTCATCATTCAGTCCCTCTAAAAACTTCTCCTGACGTTCTTCATCAGAGCGAACATCTTCTGGAGCATAGCGAGCTAAGCGATTAAAATCATGGAGATACTCTGTGACAGAACGGGATCCCTGGGTGAGTGCTCTGAACTATCTCTTTTTCAGGGCCACAACACCTGATGGTATATGGGTCTTCTTGAAAGCAGCAGTAAACTCCCACCCAGTGATAGGCTCTCCTTCAGCTCTGTTCTGGCGGAAATGATCCCACCACTCAGCAGCAGGACCATGCAACTGATGCGAAGCAAAAGAAACCTTTTCTTGCTCAGTGCATTGAATCAAATCCAACTTCTTCTCAACAGCATGCAGCCAATCTCCTGCCTCTACTGGGTTAGTGATGCTTGAGAAGGTAGGTGGTCTCACACGTAGAAAATCTGCCAACTTGTTCTGTGGAGGTGGTGGTTGATTGTGGTGGTTTGCCTGCTGGTTCTGCGCTTGCTGCACTAAAAGATTAATCAATTGAGTCTGCTGGGCCAAAACTTGAGCAAGCGTAGGATCTCCTTCATTGTGACTAGTTCCACTCCCACTTCCACTTCCAGTGCGAGTGTTCACCATCTGAAGAAAAACATGGGCCAACGGAAAGGACGGCTGAGATATACCCTTAGAACGGAGAACTTTAATTAATTTAAATTCTATATTGCTCTTAACTGTGTATGATTACATTTAAATTGCATTAACACTATCTCACCAACTAACTTACTCTCTGACAGGCAAAAGAACCTAGCTCATGCAGTTACATCCCAACAATGATGTAAGCAACATGCTAAAACCCACACACACACACAAGCAAACCTAAGCAAGCAAACTAACACAGCGAACTATGGCAACGGTCTAACTAGGCAACTACTCTCGCCTTGCGTCGGAACAAAGAGACGGATCTTCCTCCTCTGGAGTAGCTGGCTCTCTTTCTTCGGGGTCTTCCTCTTCTTCCTCATCACTTAAGACATGGATGACAGGTTCAACATGGTCGGGCACAACATCTCCCACCACTCTAATCTTTGAAGCTAACTGGAGACGAGGTGGTGGGCGGGTTCTCATCCTTGCAGTGAGACGAAACTTGGGTGCTGGCGGCAGTGCTTCTCTCTTAAGCTCAGCTAATTCCTTCTGTAGACGGTGCACCTTGCTCTCCAACTTGCAAATCTTGCCACGGTTCCAATTTTCCCTCTTATGAGCTGCTTTCTCTCGCTCCACACCTACTGCATCCATGGCACTAAGCATATGCACCGCATGCGTCAGAGTAGCACTTTCTTCACCATCAGGACAGGTGTAAGTTCCATATCCTTGACCATGAGGCTTGTGTGGATGATACCGGAAAGCTGAAGACTCTAACTCCTCATCAAAACGATGACGTAGCTCTCCAATGGCCACCAAAGCTGCTTCCTGACAAGCATGGCTGTATTTTCTTCCCCCAGCTTCGAACTTTATCGACGGAAGGTCTTCACGATCACTAGCCAATGTCACGCGAACACGACACTTCTCCTCGTTGGGGTCATGGGGAATCTGGCGATATTCAGGAACAACCTCATAGCCTACTTCAAATGCCATCAATCTTAGCTCCCTGACGAATCCTAGCACCTTGATCAAATTTTTCGGTGGATGGGGCAGCATCTAAAGAAACATGGAAGAAGGAATTAATGCATATTTTTAAGTTAGCTGCACAAACTAGACTTAATTGATTTGACCCAAAAAGGAAGAAAAATAAAAGAAAAGAAAACATACAGAACTTAAACAAATACATTTTTCTTTTCTTGAGTAGAAATTAAATCAACTTTGGACAGGGACAAATAATTTCCGACCAAAGAATAAAATAAAACCAAAGTACTTAAGATCTGCTATAAGCACGGTACAGTGTCACCATTAAGAGGGATGAGTAGTACTAGTGCTATCTTGATTGAATCGATACCATAATAGATGTACAGTGTCGACTAATCATTAAAATTCTGAAAACTATTTAATACCTTGAATCAGTAAAAGAAAAAGAGAGGTTTTTTTTCTAAAAGAAAACAGCTTTTCGTTTTTTTTTAAAAAAAAATAGAATTTAACATATTTTTGTGCAAGACCTTGCATGTGCTGCCAACTTAATTAGTTTGTAAGAGAATAGAGAAGAGCAGTCCTATTTTTCCAAAATATTTTGATGGCCACTTAAGGTTTACCATTTGGCTTGTCCTAAGGTCAAGGTGGCTCTGATACCAACTTGTCACGCCCGGAATTTCTATCCAAAATTCCAAACGCTTACATGTGTGTTAATTCCTCGTCCAGGAATCAGCCGAGGCACACAATAACAAATTGATAATAGAGTACTAATAAACAACTAATTAATATTCGCGATATAATAAATTATTACAGAGGTAGATAGTTCCTCTCAAAAAATAAAATTCTACGCAGCGGAAAAAGAAAAATAAAAAAACAAACTACGGAACAGCTATGACGACTCCACTCCATAGGCAACTTAACCCGGACCAAGCCTAGTCCTCCAGATCATCACCTTCACTGAAGTACTCCTCCTCTGATGAATGAATATTGCAACAATGAGCATATGACATACTCAACAAGCCACACAGCAAATATGCAAGTGCACAGGATAACAAAGGATGGCATAAAATAGCTCATTTGCATAAACAGCATTTAGTAAATATTTAAGAGAATAGTAAAACGATTGATTAATTGATCAGTATTAAATAAAGACCATACAACACACCCGTGTTGCATAGGCCCAACCTCATCTGAACAACCAACCCCGGTTGTACAAATCAAACCTCCAAACCAGGAATATACCATTCCAAACCAGGAGTCAATTTAATTATCACATTTTGTCACCAATAATGAGTAGTGTGAGACTAATCACGAAAAACATTGTTAGACCCACCCATAACCGCGGGTACGGCTATTCGAATAGTTTTACTCTGATCAGAGATGTACCACTGTACCCACAAGACACAATCCCACAACATGTCACCATGCGCCTCAGCACCACCACGATACCTCGGAAAGGAACTGTGACAATACCCTTTGCACAACACAACTCACCACAGTGCACCGTTCCTGGATCATAATCTCCCCTCCAAAATCAGAGGCAATCGACTCCCCAACGACCCCCACGGACTTCTCGCCGCTTCTCAGTCTGGCACACCATAATGAATCATGCTATACAAAAGATAAAGCCATTGTCCACGCTGGCTTGTGGTTGGCACGGTAAATGTTTCACAACAGTAGCTCGTGAACCGGTCCTTAATTGCCATGAGCACGACCTTCAAAACCACATGCTCACAACCCACCTTTACCAAGTTTTAATTATTAATTAATTATCATAACACGATTAACCATCGTGAGCTACCATTGAATATATAAATAATAATGTAGTATATATGATTCATCCCATTAATGAGCTTATCTTTCTAAGCATGGCTAAGCAATTATATATATATAGCATCTAGCTGAACCAATCCAATATATAAGGTTCAAGCTAATCAAATTACAACCCATAGGAAAATAAGATCAGCTTCGGCCATTAATTAATTGGGAAAGGCTCACCACCCGATACATTCGAAAATAATGCATAAGTTGAAATAAAACAATAGCTTTAAACGGGTTCAACATGCTCAAAGGGTTGTTTGGGATCTGTGTGACTTGCCTTGAGCTTCCGCAAACGCTTCTGAACCTTCCTCAACGAAAACGCTCTCCTCCGGAACGTCGCAAACTAAAGCAAATAAACAAAATCAACAAAACAGTACAAAAACAAGCATAAACAGTACATGTGGATATTTTTAACATGTAGATCTCAATTTTAGAAAAATTTAGCAATTTGAACCACTCGAATCGGAGCTACGGTTATTTAGATATGATTTTCCGAAGATTTAATCTATTTCATCTATTAAAAAAAACTGAAAAAGAGGGGATGATGACGTCAGCATGACGTCATCAATGGCGGCTCGGTACGGACGACGACCTCGCCGGCACTAGGAAGGTCGACCGGGGTTTTGGAGGACACCTACACGAAGAGGACGACGAGACGAACCCAACGGTACTCACCGAAGTGACAAACGACGAACGACGACGGCCGGCTACGAGGGGCGGCGGCGGCGGCTCGGGCGGCTCGGCGGCGGCGGGCTACGGCGGCCGGCGGCGAAGGGGAAGGTGCGGCCGGGCTTCCCCACCCCTTGGCGCACCTAGCGGCGGCGGCGGCAAGCGGCGGCGACGGCGGAGATGGCGGCGCGAGGCGACCGGAGGTCGGCCGGCGGCGGCGGCGGCTAGGGCGGCGCGGCGGCGACTCTACGGGGCACGGGAGACCACGGGTGAGGGGGCAAACGAAAGAGGAAAACTAGAGGATGCTATTTATAGGCTTGGATTGAAGAGATCGGGCTCCAACCGAGAGGAATCGAACCCGGAAAAATCAAAACTCGGTTTTGGAGATAAACTCGAAAACGAGTTCGATTCGGATAAAATACTCAACGATTTGCTCCAATTTTTGGGGGATAAGATAGAGGACAACAAGGGGATAAAAACCCCTCAACCAATCGGACTAGAACGCAACCGGTTGAGGCGGATTTGGAGGAGAGAGGCGGCGGCTCGGGCTCGGCCGGCCAGCGGCTGGAGGTTGAAGAAGACCGACAGGTGGGCCCCACCTGTCGGCGGCTGGAGGAGGAGGGGGCGGGCGGCTCCGGCTGGGCCGGCTTGGGCCGGCTTGGGCCGCCAAGCGCGTGCGAGGAGAGAGGAGATGTTGGGCCGAATTCGGCCCAACGGCTTAGGGGAGGGTTTTTAAAACTTTTCCAATTAAAATAATTCGTGAAATGATGTTTCATTTATTAAAAATACTTCCCTTGCTCAAATAATTCCCAGAAAAATCTAGAAAATAGAGGAACAAGCAAAGTATTTAATAAAATTTTATCTAGCTCAATTTTATGTTGAAATTTTTCCTAGATTATTAAAGTTTAACTTGTAGGCTTTTAAAATAATTTCTAAAAATGATTTAAAATATGAATTATTAATTTAGGCGATTTTCAGGGCGTGACAGAGCTATAGCCTGAACCACGCTGGCAGACCAGCAGGGGTCGATGGCCAAAGCAACAGATAGGGAATTACCTTTGCTTAGCTTAGATAATTAAAATACATAGAAAGGCCTCTCTAGCCTGTCTACCTATAGTTGTTGTCCTTGGATAGTCTTAGCTTTAGGTAGATTACTCACGTTCTTTGTGTTCGATATCCTTTTGGGGTCACCCTAAGGTGAAGTGATACAGCGGTATTCCGTGCGCTTGCGGATTTATCTATGGTCGTAAGAAATACCAACATGTTCGCCAAAGAGTGTTGAAGAGGTTTGCCTGCTCTTTATATTACTATGAATAGTAATGGGCCCCGTGGGCCTTTTCTTTCTCGCACCCGACCTTTCGCTGTTCGGCTCCGGCCTGATGGGAATTTACCGTTTCGTCTGCCCTTGGACATATGTCAGGATTTCATTGGCCGGAAGTCAAACCGTCGTGCGATGAGGTTATATAACCCCACCCTCGGGTTACCGCTTTTTCCCCCCGCTCTTCACTTTTTACCGCTGCCACGCTTTTCCTTCTCTTCCTGTGTCTTCGACTTTTCGCGATCGTTATGCTCCGCACTTGCATCCTCGACTCTTTTGTTCCCTGTCGCCTTTCGACTCTTGCTTTCGCCATGGACCCGATGGCTCCTCGCAAACCCACCAAGCCCAGGTCAACCAGCGAAGACCCCGGCAACCTCGGCAAAGGGTGGTCGTGCTACCTCAGCAAGTCCGTTGTCAAAAAGGTTGACTTGGCCGATCTCGTCTCCTCCGGCATTCTAGCAAAAGACCAGGCGACTTGTGGGGGCGAAGCCATTGTCCCTTTGCCTGGCGACGGGCGAACGGTTGTCTTCGTCGCCTTATTCGCCGCGAGGCTTCGTCTCTCGTGTGACGATTTCCTAGCGTTCGTGTTGGCGACGTACGAGGTTAGGCTTCCCTAGCTCAGTCCGTCAGCATTCTCGAAGCTGGCTGTCTTCGCTTGGATGTGCCGAACCTGCGGGTTCACTCCCATGGCCGAGCTGTTCGCCGTCCTATTTATAGCGTGTGCCACGACCAAAGACGTGCATACGCCGGCCGGACCAAGAAAAACTGTTTTCGGCTGCGTGAACTTCATGTTACTGCCGGAATATTCGGATGTCTGGCCGGTGCCTGCATCGATGGCCAAATGGGAAAGGAGCTGGATGCAGAAGTGGTTCTACATCGCCAACCCGTACCCTGCTGAAGACAACAAGGCGAACTGGCTCCACTTTCAGTGCTCCGCCGTCACCATCGTCGCGAAGCCGAATGTAGAGGTCGATGGAACTCTCGAGTCCCGGCTCATACTCCTTCGCAAGGTCGCGGCGGCTAAGTACCCGTGACCTTTGCGAGGACTTTTGCCTTCTTCGGATCTCCCCCCTCGCTCAAGTCTGGGGGGTTTCTGTCAATAAGGGCGAAGAGGTTCTCGGGCTTCCCCGCCATGTTCTCTCCACTGGGGCCGAACGTGAGTTTTCGCTTTTGCTCTGTGCTGTATACTTTCTTTACAGAAATATACTTCAGCGTAATTCATCATTTTGCTTTTCCCGTCTTTTTCAGTTCGCATCTTGGAGGACGCCGAAACGGAGGCGTCGAAGATGGTTGGCGCCCTAACCACAGCCGAATTCGGCCACCTGCTTCAGCGTCAGACCGACAGCTGGGTGAACCGAGTTCATGCTGGTGAACTGCCAGGTCGATCGATCCCCTCCAAGGCCAACGACGACGATGTCGGTACATCGAGGAATCGCAAGCGGGCGGTTGTGAAGGGCGGCCAGGTGCGAACTCGTCGTGCCGCGAAGGACACGGCCAAAAGCGATGGTGTGGAGGATGAAGGAGACGATAGGGAGGCCGGATCTGAGGACGATGGGTCCCACGGTTACACTCCTAGTCCAACTCAGGCGAAATCTGGAGCAGGCTCTCATGTTTCGCTAGTGCGCCCACAAGACATTGCTGTGGCAAATGCCCTTCTGGCGATTTCTGGTATTGTGGCGAAGCCGGGAACAGTCACCAGGAGGAAGAAGAAAAAGGGGAAGGTTGTGCAAGGTGGCCGTGGCTTTTCGGACAGTAAGGGGTCCGACGGGACGCCCACTTCGCCGATTCTGCGGCGTGCTCCTCGGGGGAGGCGCATGTCCCCGCTGCCTGCTAGTGACGCTGAAGCGGCGACGGGTGGAAGTGCCTCGGCGCTGGCCGCTGGGGCGAACGTCTCCGGGGACGAGCGGGTTGAGGCGATTCCTTCGCCAACTCATCAGCGGGAAGGAAAAGCTCCGGCGGTCAAAATGACTGTGTTGGACGTGACGCTTCGCACTTCGTTCCCACGGATTTCACCACGCGGCCGGAGATCACCCCTTTCGTGGATGAGGTGTGCCAAGTTATCGCACCATCCGACGGCCTTGGGCTTTTCACCGGGCTGAGCGATTTCGACGAAAGTTGCGCAACCGTGGACGGCTTGTTCGTGCGGGTATGAATTTTTTGTCTGCAGAATTTCCTCCTTTCGCTTATGTCACGCCGTAACTGATTTGGTTCGCCTTGTCCAGGGCCTCGCTATCACGCCCAGAAATTCACTAGTAATTTCCGAACTTATTTGTGTATAAAATCCTCGTCCAGAAATCAACCGAGGTACACAAACTGACAATTTAATATACAAATTCATCTTAATAATAACGTTACATACTTACAAAAGAAAGGAAAACAGCAGCGGAAAAACGATCTAGCGATGGCTTCAGCTCCACTCCCACAAGCAGCTCAACTGGGGTATAAGCCAAACATCTTCTTTTTCTGGATCCTTTTTCTTCAATTGAGGTTGATTGATTATTGCAAGGTGAGCATATGACATACTCAACCAGCCACACAGCAAATATGCAAGTGTACAAGGATACCAAAGGATGGCATAATATAGGCTCATTTGCAAAAGCAGCATTTAGCAAACATTTAAGATTAGTAAAACAGTAGAGTAATTTAATCATTAGTTTTAATCAACACTGAACAACACGCCCATGCTGCTCAGGCCCAACCATTCTGAACAACCATACCCGGCTGTACAGATCTAACTCCAAACCAGGAGCTAAACAAATTATTACCAGTTATAACATCAATAATTATTGTGAGAGGTGTGAGACTAATCACGAAAAACATTGCTCAACCAGCCCATAACCGCGGGCATGGCTATTCGAATAGTTTTACTCTGGCCAGAGATGTACCACTGTACCCACAAGACATAGCCTCAACATCATGTCTACCATGCGTCGCGATACTGGAAAGTACCCGAATAGAGGCTGTGACATTATCCTCTGCACAACACAACTAACCACAGTGCACCATTCCTGGATCATAATCACCCCCTCTATAAATATAACCAGAAGCATGGACTCCCCAGCGGCCCCCACGGACTTCTCGCCGCTTCTCAGTCTGGCACCCTGTAATGAACCATGCTATACAAAAGGTAAAGCCGTTGCCCACGCTGGCTTGTGGTTGGCACGGTTAATGTCTCACAACAGTAGCTCGCGAACCGGTCCTTAATTGTCATGAGCACGACCTTCAAAACCATGTGCTCATAACCCACCATTATCAAGTTTCAATTATCAATTAATTATCATAACACGATTAACCATCGTGAGCTACCATTAAGTATAATCATAAATAATAATGTAGCATGATTCATCCCATTAATGAGCTAATGTTTCTAAGCATGGCTAAGCAATTATATATATATATATATATATATAGCTTTTCGCTGAACCAAACCAATATATAAGGTTTAAGCTAATCAATTTATTACCCAAGGTATCATGGAAGAGGGTATTCAATGCAAATTGGCCATAACAAAGGAATAAGGAATAGGTTCACACCACCCGGTGACATTCCAAAATAAATACACAGTTGAAATAAATAGAGAATTTAAATATAGGATCAACATGCTCAAAGGATTGTGTTTGGAATCTGTGTGACTTGCCTTACAATAATCGGTCTTCAATTAGTCTTCTTGAACACTTCTGACGCACTCACGAACCTTCGCAACGACGGAAACGACAAGCTAACACGCAAAACGAAGAAAAAGACTAATAAAAACCAAATAAACAGCACATAAAAGTAAACAAACATGTAGATCATGATTTTAGATGAATTTAGAGACTTGAACGGCCTCATTCCGACTTCATATGAATTAGTTATGAATTTTACAAGATTAAACTGATTTTAGCCTTATACAGAAAAGGATTAACGATTTATTTTAGAAAAGAAAAGGGCTTTATGACATCATTGATGACGTCATCACCGGCGGGAGACTCGGGTTCCAACGATTGCCGGCGACTTAGGGCACGACGGCGCAAACCGAAGGCACCGGAAGAAAGAGCACGACGAGAGGAACTCACTTAGGGTGACGGCGACGACAACCGATGACGGAATACGGCTGGCGACGAGCTCCGAAGGGCGGCGAGGTACTGGTCGATGATGACAGCGGCGTTCCAGCAATCTTTGGCAGAGGAAAACCAGCGGACGGGCTTCACCTTGGTGCTGCGATGCCGAAGAAAGTGACGAAGACGTCCAGCAACCACGGAGTCGACGGCGAGGCTCGGCCGGAGGTGGAGTAGATCGGATTCACACCGACGAGGAGATTCTAGCGGGTTACGACGAAAAGGAACCGGTGGCCGGGCTTCTTCTCCTCCTTGCGAACCCAACGGCGGCGATGGCGACTGAAGGCGACGACTACAGCGGATGCTAGAGACGGCTGGAGCGGCTGTCAGCAGCGAAGAGAGAAGGCGGCTGCGTTGAGAGACGGCTAGGGCACGGGAGCTTGAGCTAAGGGTTGGAAACGAAAGAGGAGGTCTTGGGGGTTCTATTTATAGCCAATGCTGGTGGAGATCGGCTCGGACCCGAGAGGATTTGGCGACGGAGTGGTTAAGGTTTGCCGGTTTGGGCATAAAGTTTATCCGGCCGATTTGAACTCGAATCAAAGGGATAAAATCTGATTCCTTAGAAGAAACGGAAGAGGGGGATAAGGGAAACAAATCCCCTCAACTAATTCTTGAAAAGATCAAAAGGAGAGGCTGAATTTGGAGGAGAAAACGGCGCCGGATCGGGAAGAACATGGGCTCTGGAGGTAGAAGATGACACTGTTGCGACAGGGAGGCGAAGTAGACTTTTCACTGGGCTGGAAAGAAAAGAAGAGAGGGATAAGAAATAGACTTCTCCGGGAAAGAAGGAGACAGGAAGCAGAGACAGGCAAAGAGGAAGGACGGGCTGAGGATGACAGATAGACTTTTCTAATTTCAGCCCGAAAAGGAAAAGATGATTTAATTTACTTTTCCAATTAAATTAATCACTGAAAGGATCTTTGAATTGTTAAAAATACTTCCAATGCTCAAATAATTTTAAGAAAAATTCTGAAAATACTTGGACACTCAAAGTACTTAACAAGATTATAATCAAACTATTTAATGATTAATTTAATATGTGGATAATTACTGAAATATTGTTTGTATTATTAAAATTAGGAGTTGAGCTCCGAAAAATCCGAGAAAATTCCAGAGAGTATAATTAACCATGGAGAATTTAATAAAAATTAAATCCAGCCATGCTTTATATTTAGGAAATATTATTTCCCACATTTAACTTCACCTGTAAATTAATGAATATTTAATATAAATTCTAATAATAATTTATTAAATAATTTATAAATCCTAAAATGAAAATCAGGATGTGACACTCACCGCGCACTTGAGTGCAAAAAATCCGCCTTGGAGAGGCTGGACGGGTATCGTCTTCGCCTCCGGAAAACCGAGGAGGATCTTTGCCACAAGGAAGACGAAAGACGCGTTGTGGCAGATACCTTAAAAAAGGCGAATGCAGAGAACAAAGTTCTTACCGGAGAAAACAAGTCCCTCCGCGCCGACCATGAGGCGGCGAACAAGCGGGACGTCGAACGAGATCGTCAACTTGCTGCGGCCGAGGAGAAGATCAAGTCCCTTGAGGCGCGCCTTGTCTCGGCCGCAGCTGCTGCCGCGACATTGGTGCCGGCAACAGAGTCCGCCAAGCAAGCCTGTTATACTCTCAGGCTGGCTCTCAACAACCTCGGGACGCGGGCGGAAGGCGCTCCGGGTGACAACGTGATGAGGACATAACTAGCTCGAATATAACCATGACTACTTTATATATTCGTAAACCAAAGGTGCATATGTTCTACGTTAGATTTACTTATTATATATTTGAACAAACGTTGCTACACAATGAGTTTCGTGTGTTTTAGTTTGCAGAGGTACTTACTTAGGTGAAATGCATGGATGATTGAAGAAATTGATTGGGGACCAAACCAAGACCTTCTCAAAGTTTTGTTTCATATCACCACATCACTTTTGGTCCATAGAAGACAAGAGATAAATTTCTACACATTTTGGATTCGGATTCGAGCCTCCTGACAGCATCAACTTCAAACGGACCTAGCCGCTGATCTAGAAGGAATTTCTGGGCCCATGAGTACTTGATGGAAAGCTTATGGAGTCTACTTTAGATGGTTTTGGTCCCACATCAAAATTCCTACCGAGGTGCTGGGAATCTTCAAAACAAGCCACGTACCTCATCCAGTACGAATCTGATTTGGGTTTTGAGCCTTGTAATTGTGTCGTGGGCTTAACTCAAGGGGGTGTGAGCCCTAGGGCAACCCTAGGACGTCCCTAATCACATTTATTCAGTAGCCGTCATTGTTTCGAGTTGGGTTTTTGTCACGCCCGGAATTTCTATCCAAAATTCCAAACGCTTACATGTGTGTAAACCTTCGTCCAGGAATCAGCCGAGGCACACAATTACAAATTGATAATAGAGTACAATTATTACTCTAATTAATAAGCGAATAAAATGTCATTACAGAGGTAGATAGTTCCTCTCAATCAATAAAGATCTAAGCAGCGGAAAAAAAAGATAAACAGCGCAGACGACTCCACTCCACAGGCAGCTTGACCAGGGCTACACCTATTCTTCCACACCATCAGCATCACTGTAGAACTCCTCTTCTGATGAATGATTGCAAGGTGAGTATATGACATACTCAGCAAGCCACGCAGCAAATATGCAAGTGCACAGGATAACAAAGGATGGCATAATATAGGCTTCTTTGCATAAATAGCATTTAATGAATATTTCAGAATTTAATAAAACAGTAGAGTATTAATTAAACAGTATTAATCCAACACTATACAACATACCCTGTTGTATAGGCCCAACCATTCTAAACAACCAAACCCCGGCTGCACAGTTTTAACCCCAAACCAGGAATGTACCATTCCAAACCAGGAGCTAATCAAATTATTACCAATTATAGCATCTTTCATTATGGTGTGAAAGGTGAGATTAATCACGAAAGACATTGTTAGACCCGCCCATAACCGCGGGCACGGCTATTCGAATAGTTTTACTTTGGCCAGAGGTGTACCACTGTACCCACAAGACACAGCCGCACAACATGTCACCATGTGCTTTAATACCACCACGGTACCTCGGAAAGGAGCTGTGACAGTACCCCTCGCACAACATAATCCACCACAGCGCACCATTCCTGGATCATAATCACCCCCTTATAAACAAGGCATGGACTCCCCAGCGACCCCCGTGGGCTTATCTCCGCCACTTTTCAGTCTGGTGCTCCGCAATGAACCATGTTATACAAAAGGTAAAGCCATTGCCCACGCTGGCTTGTGGTTGGCACGATTAATGTTTCACAACCGAAACTCGTGAACCGGTCCTTAATTGTCATGAGCACGACCATCAAAACCATGTACTCACAACCCACCATTATTAGGTTTTAGTTGGCAAATTAATTAGTTAACCAATCACGATTGATCATCGTGAACTATCATTAAGCCATCATTAAGTAATAGTGAATCATAAGTTATCCCATTAGTGTGCTAAGGTTTCTAAGCATGGCTAAGCAATTACATCTAATATCTAGTCGAACCAACATATAAAGCTCAACTAGTCAAGTTACAATAACCCAAGGTATCAAGGAATAAGGTAATCAAGAACAAAAGGGCTATAACAAACAATAGGTTAATTCCACCCAATGACATTCGAAAATAAATGCAATAGTTGAATAGAAACAATAGCTTTAAACGGGATCAACATGCTCAAAGGATTGATTAGGATCTGTGTGACTTGCCTTGCTGGCCTTGGAACTCTTCTAAATCTTCTCCTGCGAAAACGGACTCCCCGGAAACGTCGGAATCTAAACAGAAAAGAGCAAAATCACCAAAACAGCACATAAACAGGCATGAACTGTACATGTGGATATTTTTATCATGTAGATCTCAATTTTAGAAAAATTTAGAGACTTGAACCAACTAAATCCGAGCTAAGATGAATTAGTTATGCATTTTCAAAGATTAAATCGGATTAAACCATTTATATAAATTTTAATTGAATTATGACGCAATAATGAATTATTTTTGAAAAGAAAAAGGAGATTATTGCGTCAGCGGGCTCGGGTTCACGGTGGACCGGGTGCACGGCGGCGGTCTACGGAAACGAACGGCCGAGATCAACCCTATCCAAAACGGACGGCCGAGATCGAAACGGTCTACGACCGGCTCACGGGACACGGCGACGATGACGTCAGCGGTGACGTCATCACCGGCGACGACTCGGGCGCGCAAGCTCGCCGGCGAACGACGGCGCGGCGGCGCAAACGGAAGGCACCTACGGGTTGCGGGCGACGCGGCGAACTCACCGGTGACCAAAGCGGCGGCGGATGACGACCGGACGGCGATGGCGACGAGGAAGAAGCGGCGGCACTCTTCGGCTTGACGACGACGGCGGTGCTCCGGCGATCCTCGGCGACAACGGAGGACGGGACGAGGACGGCGACGACTTGGCGACCACGGCGACGGCCTTCCCGAGCGACGACAATGAACGGAGCGACGGCGGTGCACGGCTGGACGAACGACGGCGACGGCGGCGCACGGACTCACGGCGTTAGAGCTCTACCGACGACGAGAGGCGAAGGCGAGGGCGGCGACGGGTAGCGGGGAGCTCGAGGATCCTTTTATGGGCTAAAGGCGGCGGCGAAGGCCCACGGCGACCTGGCGACGGCGAAGGAAAGCTAGGGTTCGGGAGAGAGAAAACCGAATCCGGTCTGAGCTCGAATCCGTGATTTCCAAACCGAAATAGACAACGATTCCAAAACGGAAAAGGTAGAGGAGATCCCGGAGATCATTTCCCCCCATCAATTTCACTGGATCGGGAAAGGGGCAACGAAATCGGAAGGGTGGCGGCGGCGGTGCTCGGCTAGGGTTCGGGCGCGAGGAAGACGACGACCTGACAGGTGGGCCCCACCTGTCAGTGAGCGGGAGAGAGAGAGGAGAGCGGCGGCTGCGCGCGCGCAGCTCGGCTGCGGGCCGACTAGGCCGACTTGGGCCGGGGAGGAGAGAGAAAGGGTTTTGGGCCGACTTTCGGCCCAAAGCCAAAAGGAAGATTTTTAAAACTTTTTCAATTAAAATTATTCATGAAATGCAATTTCATTTATTAAAAATACTTCCTTAGCTCAGATAAATCCCAGAAAAATCTAGGAATTATAGAATTAAGCAAAGTATTTAATACAATTTTATCTGGCCCAATTTTATATTGGAATTTATTATTTAAAATTAGATCTTTTCTTCTAGACTTTTTAAAATCATTTTCTGATAATTCCAATTAATCAACAATTTATAAATTTAAGATCTTTAGGGTGTGACAGTTTTGCTTAGATTTTTCTGTTAAGAATAGTTTCGCCGCTAGATCGGTTTGTGGAACCCCAAATTTGTGTGCTTAATCATTCTTATGCAATTTGGTTGCAATTTATCTTGTTCTTTCTTGTGTTCTTCGATTCGCATGCAGGGATTAGCCTTCTCGGCGAGGTCAACCGGGTTTTGGCACGGTTGATAACCAGAGGAGACGTGGTGCTACGATTGCGGGGCTCAGTAGTGTGTTCGTTCAGAAGCCGGATCGAGTTGTGTCGCGACTCCACCCAAATCGACTGTTTATCAATACCTATCAGAAGATCGGGACCTAACGTTCCCTCATCAGTTGGTATCTGAGCGCGGTTGCCCATTAGGTAATTTATCTTCCGATAACCATAAAATTGCCACACAAAAATATTTACTCTTTACCTAGACAATTTGAGCTGTTGCATTGTTCTATTAGATTTTGCTTCGTTGAATTTTAGATTGCATCATCGTGTTGAGTGCTGGTTTAGTTTTATATTTAATTTTTAGTTTTGAGTATTGCATCTATTCATCACCTAGGTCTAGGGTTCATCACTCAAGTGTGAGAGTTGTACGTCAGTTTTGGGTCCAGTTTTTTATCTCCTCGGTTGTTGCAGGGACCTTGAAAAATTGAATCGTCTCGTCGTCGGGTTTCCGTTTTTGTGATTTGGAGAAATTTTTATCGAGTGGTTAGAGAGTTGCTTAATTGCTAGGGTTCCTGTGTTGCTGTGTGTTCCCGAGCTACTGTGTGCCGTGAGAAAGAAATAGAAATATTGGTTGCTGTGGGCTGGTTATGTGGAGATAAAGTTTTTTTTAGTGGGGCCACTCTTATCCCGTGGAGGCTGAGGCCGAACTCCCCCAACCCCACACATCCGCAACTCCCCCTCATTGCCGACCACCTCCACCTCACGGCAATTTCTCCCGTGCCGCTTCCTCGATTATCAGATTGTTAGGTATTTTGGTAGTTGTAAATTTGAGATGTTTTTATAAAAACGGAACCTATGTGATGTAAGCATTCCATTTTTGAGGTGATCCAATTTTAGGTTTGCACTTTGCGTTTGAGTCCCTATAATATTCTTATTTATATTTGAGTCCCTATTCGATGTCAGGCCAGTTCTTGTTGAAAAAAAGTAAAAAAGAAGAATAAATAAAGAAAGAAAAGGCAGAAAGGTGCAAAGAAAAAAAATAAAGAAAAAGTCGCACCTAAAAAAAGAAAAAAAAAGGCAGAAAAGTGCTAATGAAAAAAGCTGCACCAAGAAAGAAAAAAATCAATCATCCTTTGAGTATGTATTGAGAGTGCAGAGTTGTGCATTGATTCATATCTAGTCCTTAGTGTTGTCGGGTGCTTGCTTGAGCTAGAGTTGGGTCTAGGCTAGGCCAGCACATTGACCAGTACTTTGAACTATTATTCAACTTTGCATATTCTGATTAGCACAATTGCGTTCCTTTGTTACTATATAATGTCCCTCCCAATCTCCACATATATACTTCTGGTCAGCACCACTTTGATCATTGCAATCGCCACATCATGTCCTTCAAGGTATCACGAACCAGCCACATCATGTGCTTAGTTATGAACAAGCCTAGCAATGTACCCAAGTTAGTAGTTTAATTTTTAAAATTTGCTTAACAACAAAAATATGGAAAGGTAGGCCTAGGTTGGCTTGGGACGAGCTGGGACCTAGGTCGGGTTGCCAGTTTGGTCTGAATTATCGTAGGCCTTGGGTTAAGGCAGGTTCGTGAGGGTTCACGGTCTTGATTAAAAATATTGTGTAGCTATAGAATCGTGTTTACAAAATAGCTTTGAGCAACTAAGTGTCTTTTAAATGCTGTTTACTGCAAAACTTAACTCCTATATTATTACCCCTTGTACCCCCTTGCATTAATCATGCATCTCCCGGTGAGACTTGCTGAGTACTGTGGTTATACTCATTCTTGCTCTATCTTTCCCCCCTTCAGTAAGAGAAGCTTTGGAGAAGAAGTCCTAGGTGGAGTACTGGCTGATACCCCAGTTGAGCGCCTGTGAAGATGGAGCCGTAGGCCCGCTAGTCCGCTGCTGTTTATTTTTGATTGTCAGGCCTGAATCGCCTTTGTAATAATGTAAATATTATCGATATAATAAAGATGTGTCTTTTGTATCATGTTTGTGTGGTGTACCCCGGCTTTTCCTGGGACAGGGATTAATACACTAGCGTTCTGGAAAAGGAATTTTTCCGGGCGCGACACTGAGTTATTGAGAGGCACCACTACACCGCGTAGCAGATTATTAGGGATAACCTTCACTATTTGCTGTTGTTTTCGTGTTTGCAATGACAAGTATGAGTGGCGCTCAAAATCAGCGATACCAACAAGGTAACAATAATCGCGTGCCCGATGATCCTCATGCTAAGTTTAAGTTTAAAATACCATCTTTTTGGGGTTATTATGATGCTGAGAAATACCTTGATTGGGAGATGGCAGTAGAACAAAAGTTTAGTGCCCACCTTGTACCTGACCAACATAGAGTTCGACAAGCCAGTGGTGAGTTCAAAGATTTTGCTATCATGTGGTGGGCTGGGTTAGCTGATGATGGAGTTTTACCTACTACTTGGAAAGAACTTAAGGTAGCTATGCGTGATAGATTTGTTCCTCCGTCTTATCTTACATATTTAAGCAAGAAGCTGATGCATTTAGAACAAGGGGATAAATTTGTACAGGATTACTATGGTGACCTACAAAAGGGATTGATGCGATGTAGCATAGTGGCGGGAACTGAGGATTCCATTTGTCGCTTTTATATGGGATTGAGGCACGAGATTCAGGACATAGTAGATAATAAGGAATTTAACACTGTCAACCAGTTGTTTCAGTTTGCTATGCTTGCAGAGAAGGAATTGCAGAGGCGTGATCAACAGGCTAAGATCAAGGTGAACACGTACACGCCACGCGCGACGCCATCTTCGAAACTGCCCAAGCCCATCTCTTTCTGGGCGGCCCCACCAATGAGCAAGCAACCAGTTGCCGGAGTTTATGCAGCGCCAAAACCACCTCCCCCACGACTTGCAGATTCAGGTAAAGGTTCTTCGCAGGTATCCACCAAGAGTGCCTCATCTGTCGCTTCGACGGGACGCACGCCTAGGATTCAGTGCCACCGCTGCCATGGATTTGGTCATGTGAAGAAGGTTTGCTCTAGTCAACGGGCATACGTTGCGACGGAAGATGGCTACATCAGCAACTTCGATGTTGAAGACGATGAGGAGGAAGAAAAGAAAGACGAAGAGCAAAAAGACCTATCTATAGCTCCATGCATGCTTGAGGAATGTTCAGTTGACCAAGCGCCTATAATTACTGAACATGAGAAAAAAAGTAATGATAATGGTGCTACAACTACTCAAGGTATGCATATTTATGATGTGCCAACTATGTCCACTACTTATGCTACGTTAGAGCAACCCATAGTAGAAACAATTGTTGAAATACCTTTGTCACAAAACAATTTGCTTGATGTTTCTTGTGATAAAGAAGAGTTGTGCGATGCTTCACTTATATCTATGCCACAACTAGTGAATGAACATGTTAGTTCTATAGTAGAGCCACCATGTGTTGATTTTAAACATGTTATTCACATTGCTAGCGAGAATGAAGAGCTTAAATTGCTATCTTCTTTAAATACTTGAGATTATATTCAATTTGATGATCTTTGTCCACTCAACTGTTTAGAGAAGAAATTATTTGCTAGATTTGAATTGTCATGCTCTTCTGATGTGATTTTTCATATTATTGGCAATTATGATAGTAAAGTAGAATATAATGTGCATCGAGTATATATATGTTCGAATTTGACTATACCTCCTTTTTATGATGAAATGTATTATCTAGAGGATCGCATGTGTATAAGTTATTCTCTATCTAGTTCCTCTAGTTGTTTAAATGAGTTACAGGTTAGTTTGCAAGAAGGGGAGTGTTGTGGTTTTTCGACTAAAAAGATTTTAGGATCCATCCATATGGCCATCAAGAAATGTTACCGAGGACAATTTCCAATCAAGAAGGGGAGGATGATGAGGACATAACTAGCTCGGATATAATCATGACTACTTTATATATTCATAAACCAAAGGTGCATATGTTCTATGTTAGATTTACTTATTATATATTTGAACAAACGTTGCTACACAATGAGTTTCATGTGGTTTAGTTTGCAGAGGTATTTACTTAGGTGAAAGAAAAGATACCGAGCATAAGGAATGCATGGATGATTGAAGAAATTGATTGGGGACCAAACCAAGACCTTCTCCAAGTTTTCTTTCATATCACCACATCACTTTTGGTCCATAGAAGACAAGAGATAAATTTCTACATGTTTTGGATTCGGATTCGGGCCTCCTGACAGCATCAACTTCAAATGGACCTACCGCTGATCTAGAAGGAATTTTGGGGCCCATGAGTACTTGATGGAAAGCTTATGGAGTCAACTTTCAGATGGTTTTGGTCCCACAGCAAAATTCCTACCGAGCTGCTGGGAATCTTCAAAACAAGCCACGTATCTCATCCAGTCCGAATCTGATTTGGGTTTTGGGCCTTGTAATTGTGTCGTGGGCTTAGTCTAAGGGGGTGTGCGCCCTAGGGCAACCCTAGGACGTCCCTAATCACATTTATTCAGTAGCCGTCATCGTTTCGAGTTGGGTTTTGCTTAGATTATTCTGTTAAGAACAGTTTCGCCGCTAGATCGGTTTGTGGAACCCCAAATTCGTGTGCTTAATCATTCATATGCAATTGGGTTGCAATTTATCTTGTTCTTTCTTGTGTTCTTCGATTCGTATGCAGGGATTAGCCTTCTCGGCGAGGTCAACCGGGTTTTGGCACGGTTGATAACCAGAGGAGACGTGGTGCTGCAATTGCGGGGCTCAGTAGCGTGTTCGTTCAGAAGCCGGATCGAATTGTGTCGCGACTCCGCCCAAATCGACTGTTTATCAATACCTATCGGAAGATCGGGACCTAACATTCCCTCGTCAGTTGGTATCAGAGCGCGGTTGCCCATTAGGTAATTTATCTTCCGATAACTAGAAAATTGCCACACAAAAATATTTACTCTTTACCTAGACAGAGCCGTTGCATTGTTCTATTAGATTTTGCTTTGTTGAATTTTAGATTGCATCATCGTGTTGAGTGCTGGTTTAGTTTTATATTTAGTTTTTAGTTTTGAGTATTGCATCTATTCATCACCTAGGTCTAGGGTTCATCACTCAAGTGTGAGAGTTGTACGTCAGTTTTGGGTCCAGTTTTTTATCTCCTCGGTTGTTGCAGGGACCTTGAAAAGTTGAATGGTCTCGTCGTCGGGTTTCCGTTTTTGTGATTTGGAGAAATTTTTATTGAGTGGTTAGAGAGTTGCTTAATTGCTTGGGTTCCTGCGTTGCTGTGTGTTCCCGAGCTACTGTGTGCCGTGAGAAAGAAATAGAAATATTGGTTGCTGTGGGCTGGTTATGTGGAGATAAAGTTTTTTTAGTGGGGCCACTCTTATCCCGTGGAGGCTGCCCCAACCCCACACATCCGCAACTCCCCCTCACTGCCGACCACCTCCACCTCACGGCAATTTCTCCCGTGCCGCTTCCTCGATTATCAGATTGTTAGGTATTTTGGTAGTTGTAAATTTGAGATGTTTTTATAAAAACGGAATCTATGTGATGTGAGCATTCCATTTTTGAGGTGATCCAATTTTAGGTTTGCACTTTGCGTTTGTCCCTATAATATTCATATTTACATTTAAGCCCCTATTCGATATCAGATCAGTTCTTGTTGAAAAAAAAAGTAAAAAAAAAGAATAAAGAAAGAAAGAAAAGGCAGAAAGGTGCAAAGAAAAAAAATAAAGAAAAAGTCACACCTAAAAAAAGAAAAAAAAGGCAGAAAGGTGCTTATGAAAAAAGCCGCACCAAGAAAGAAAAAAATCAATCATCCTTTGAGTATGTATTGAGAGTGCAGAGTTGTGCATTGATTCATATCTAGTCCTTAGTATTGTTGGGTGCTTGCTTGAGCTAGAGTTGGGTCTAGGCTAGGCCAGCAGATTGACCAGTACTTTGAACTATTATTCAACTTTGTATTTTCTGATTAGCACAATTGCGTTCGTTTGCTACTATATAATGTCCCTCCTAATCTCCACATATATACTTCTGGTCAGCACCACTTTGACCATTGCAATCACCACATCATGTCCTTCAAGGTATCACTAACCAGCCACCGGTTGTATCGTCCTTAGCATTGCTGGCTGGTAAGACACTTGTAAGAGCTAGATAAGGTGCTCCATTTGGCTGAGTGTCACGCCCGTGATAAATTCATCGCGAAATAAAAATCATTTTCTAATAGGAATAATAGAATTAATTAAATTTCGAAAAGAAATTGGCAAACAATAAAATACGTACAAGAAAAATTTGAATGTGGCCCGGAGAATTTTTATTAAATTCTCCTCGGTCTAAAATGGGCCTCAAATTTTACTTGAACTTTCAGAGCACTGGAAATAATTATTAAGCAACAAAAACAATTATCAGAGTTTATTAAAAAGAAAAACTAAAAATAAACCCTCCTACCTCCTTTGAGCCAAGCCCAGCCCAAAGTCCTCCCTTCCTCCATCTCTTTCTCTCCCTCTCTCTCTCGGGCCGCCCCTCCCTCCTCTCCTTCCCAGCCCACTCCCTCCTCTCCTCCCGCCTAGGCCTGCCCCGGCCCAAGCCGAGCCACAGCCCTCCCGCGCACGCGCCCCGCATGCACGCTGACCGCGCGGACCGGTGGGTCCCACCCACCCGGTCGTCGTCCTCCTCCCGCCCGGCTCCTCCCTCTCCCGTGAAACCCTATCCATTTCCTCCCTCAACTCCGCGCGAATCAATTCCCTTCTGTTACGGCTAGAACTACTACTGTGCCTGGTTCGACAATATCTGTGTCTGCGAATCCGGTTCGTCATCAGGCGCGGCCGCAACGGACCAGGCGAGCGAATGTTCGCGTGTCAGGCCCAGAATGGGTTGGCCCGACAGCTGTAACCAGTGCGTCTATATAAGCACTCATGTAATAGGAGAGAAGGCATCGAATATCTGAACAAACAAACTATCTCCCTAATACAAATCCCTCCTCCTCCCTACCAACTCTGCTCTGTCTTCTCTATTCTTCCTCTTCCCATCTCCAAACTCTGAATCCCCTTCTAGGTTCGTAACATACTGGTATCAGAGCAACCGATCCTGGAGTACTTGGAGAAACCTCGCTACCACTCGCGTGCACAACTCAAATCGCAAGAGATGGAGCAACAACTCGCTGAACTTGTGGCGGTGGTGACGAATATCCAGAAACAGAACACCTCCATCCAAGCATCTGTGGGTTCACTCGAGGAGATCTAGCCGCTGGTGTTAGATCTCAAGGGGTGGAAGCCGGCAATGGAGAAGGCGATGACGGAGCTGCAGGATGATCTGGGTGATCTGCGACAACAAGTGAGCCAAATCTCGCGCAGCCCCGTGCTCGCGGTCAAGCTCACCGAGCTTCCTCTTCTTCTTCCGACTCCGTCGAATGCGCGAGCAGCAGCGGCGCTCAAGGAGGAGGAATCTTCTCATCGGCCGTTTGGCCACGGCGCTGCAATTTCGACCCGGAGGAAGGCGATTGGGGAGGAGTCCTCCCCGTTGTCTCCTTTGGACAAGGGTACGTTTACAACCCCCAGATCTATTTCGCCTAGTTTTGAGTTTGGGGAATTTTCTGGTCGTGGTTGTGCTCATGGGTATCATGGTAGTACTCCGTGTGTGGATTGTCCTCAATTTGATGGGGAAAGTCCTAGGGCTTGGAAGTTAAAATGTGAAACCTACTTCAGAGTCAGTGGAACTAGTCCTGAATTTCGGGTGGGGGTAGCATCGTTGCAATTTGTGGGGAGTGCCATTACTTGGTTGCAATCGACTAATGCTCATGAGGAATTAGTTGGTTGGGAAGAATTCTCTGAGGCTGTGTAACATCCTGAAAATTCCCAATAATAAAAATCACTAAAATTTCAAACTTTTTAAAACTTTTGCATCATGCTGGTTGTTATGATTGCTATTGCTTGCCAAACCGTAAATAATTACAAAGAAAGCAAATCCAAACAAAGAGAAGGTTAATTACTAATTTAATTTATAGGTCAAATATTAAATATTCGAACCATGTTGATAGCTTGATGCCATGATTAGCTAAAAGAAACAGTAAAATCAAATCTAATTCATTTGAATCCAATCTCACATGAAATATAGGAACACATGAAATGATGATCACCACTATAATGATCGTGTTTATAAATAAGTAATTCACCAGAATATATAGATTGATACTTAGAACATTTCACCGAGTTCCTCATGACATGAAAATCACTCATATAAAATAATGGTCATATAAATAAATTAAGCTTTATATATAAATAAGAATATGTGAGTGTTTAATTAAACAATTAGATTAATGTTGTACCGAGTCTCAATTACTAGATCCACGTAAAATACATTATTATACAAAGAAGTTCATTCAATGTGCTATTGTAATAATAATGGCCACATTAGGATATTTTAATTAATTTTGGAACCCTCAAAGCCTCCAAAATTATCTAGGTTAATTTTGGAATTAGACCTCATTTAAATAATGCAATAGAAAAATATATATAAAAATAAAATATGGGTAATATTAAAAATTGAGTAAACTTTCATCTAAATTAACACATCTATTGGGTAAACATCAATTGTGTGAAATTTAGAATTTATGGGACAAGATTTGAATAGCAAATCAACCAAATAGGTAAAATAGAAAAAAATCACTATTTATTGCCCGCTAGGTATTCGAGTGCATTCCCTAGCCCTGCCCTGCCTGCCGCGCCGCTGCCTTGCGCTGCGCGCCACAGCGCGCTGCCGCGCGCCGTCACTTCGCCCTGCGCTCACCGCTGCCGCGCCCCCTCGCGTCCCGTCGCACCGGGCGCTGTCGCCGTCACCGTCGCCGTCGCGTCGTCACCGCGCCCCGCGCCGTTGCCGTCGCCGTTGCGTCGTCATCATCACTGCGCCACGCGCCGTCGCCACCACCGTTGCGTCGGCTCCACTGCCGCGCCGTCGCTGCCGCGCCGCTCGCCTGTCACCGTCGGCCTCGCGCCTCAAGCCGCCGCGCGCCCGTCCCATCGCCGCTGCAGCGCCGCGCGCCGTCACCACGCACCGCTCATCCGCCGCGCGTAGCCCCGCGCCGCCGCGCCGTCGTGTCGCCGTGCCGTCGCATCACCCGCCCGTCGCGTCACTCTCAAGCCCCGTGCTCCCCCTCGAGCCCCGCACGTCGCGTCTTGTCGCCGTTGCATCACGTCGCCGCGCATCGTCGTTGTGTCACCGCTCGTCTCGAGCCCCTCCCCTCCGCGTGTGCTATCACCATCGCTCCCGCGTCGTGCCCCGTGCCGCATCGCCTCGCGCCCCTGCCGCGCTGCGCGCGTCGCTGTCGCCCGTCCCGTCGCCATCGCGCCCCACGCTGCCGCGCCGCATCGCCATCATCATTAAGCACCGCCCACCCCTCCCCTCCGCCTATATAAACCCCCCCGGCCGTCCATTGCTTCCCACACCACCCTCACCACCTCCCCTCCCTTTCCCCTCTCTTTCCCGTCCCCAGCGTTGCCACCTCTTCGGAAGCCGCCGCCGCCGCCGAGCAGACGCGCCTCGCCCCGCCGCCGTGCTCCGCCATCGACCCCGCCGCCGCGTCTCTGTCGACCCCGCCGCCGGTCCGGTGAGCCTCCCTCTTCCCCATCGCTTGTCGTCGCCCCGCGCCGCCCGCAGGTTCCAGTCGAGCCGTGAGAGAGAGAGGAAGCAGAGAGGTAGCGGGGAGAGAGAGAAAAAGAGAAAGGAGAGGAGAGATTAGAGTGGGCCCCACGTAATTGGTAAATAGTAATCCCCTTCTTAATCTTTATTAGTTGTGTCTATTACATGTGGGTCCGGGTGGTTAAAAATCTAATTATAGAAGTTTTATGGTCTCGAGTCTATGACATGTGGGCCCCACTTGTCATTAGCTCTTCCTATTTCCCTTTAGAAAATTAATTCGGTGGAAAATAAAGTAAAGGTTTGACCCCACGTGTCAGCAGCTGTTAGTGTTAGAACAGACTTCGGATTAAAAATAAATCATTTATGAACAGTACCTTTTTGCAATTTCTCGGATTAATTCAAATTTGAATCTTTAAACTAGCATAACTCTCTCATT
Organism: Oryza meridionalis; assembly: GCA_000338895.3. NCBI lineage: Eukaryota > Viridiplantae > Streptophyta > Magnoliopsida > Poales > Poaceae > Oryza > Oryza meridionalis. The sequence continues at coordinate 8,270,661 of CM002535.2, read as the reverse complement.
TTTACTCGGATTTGAGTGAAACTTGAACCTAAATTTATCTAAATTCATATGCTTTCCAATGGTATATAATTCACTATTTGATAAAATACATTTATTAAATAATTAATACTAAGATAATGCAAAATAGTTAAAAATGTGCTAATAAATAAAATTGATATTGTACTGTAAAGTAGATGTCAAATAATTGTCTTTAACACGCTTTTTCACTATAAAACCTATGTAAACTAATTAGGAGCATTGTTTCAAATTAATTAAAGCATAGGAAATACTAGTGCTATTTATTAATATATGTCAATATGTAATTATACTCATGACGTCCAAATTGTATAAATAATGTTTAGCCTCATGCTTTGTGACTAAAATTTGAACACACGTAGATGAGTCTTTAACCTCTTTATGAGAGATAATAACAAAGCTAGTGTGACTAAAATCACCCGCACGAAACTAATTAACGGCATTGCCTATACAATAGTATATGTTTAGATTGGAAATCGACCCTTAAGTTGTATAGACGGTAACTCACTCATAAATCCACTTAAAATCGCATGTACTATATAGCCTATAGTAAATAGCAACTATTCAGTAAATGATTCAATATTAAGATATTGTGCACATACATATACTGTACAACCCATTATAGCTATACGCTGTAGTATTAAATTGCTTGATTGCATGTATTAAAATTTAAGAGAATATATGATCAACATGTATGGTGGATAAATACTAATTATAGACCTTGATCTAATATGATCTAAGTTCAATTGTAAATTAGGATTATTCGTTGTAAAATTATGTGATGGGATAATCTGTAATATTATTAGCCTCACAAGTGTAACATATAGAGCATGGATAATTATTAACCTTTCATAATTTATTGTGACAAATAAAATATGTTCATAATAATACAAATGATTCACTGTAATTATTTGATTGATCCTAAATCCATCCGACAACAGAACCTCTAGTATATAACCGTTCTATTTAGATAGATGCATATATAGCCATAATCCTTCCATAGCCATTAGCTAGACTAAACCCCATATTAGCCAGATGTGTATCTCATTTATACTACGATGGCTAGCTCCCAATAAACCACCGTGACAACAGAAAGATTAAGAAACTTTAGCCCTTAGCATGATTAGAATCCCCTAGCAAGCAATAATAGTATGAGCAACCCTAGGTACGACCCTAACAAGTACATTTTGTTGTGCACATTTGATTGTTGTTTGAATATTGGTTTTTCTCGCGTATTATAGACTTTGTGTATCGGTTAGTCGTGAGGCAATGTCTGCAACTTCCAGGAGGTGAATGTATCCATGCATAGTGGAAAAGGTGTGTGAATCGACAAGCAGTCTGCTGGCGGATGCCCTGTCAGGAGGGCCAGAGGCTGACTTGCAGTCTACTGGCGGATGCCCTGACAGGAGGGCCAGAGATTGACTTGTAGTTTGCTGGCGGATGCCCGTTACGGATGGCCAGAGACTGACTTGATAAGACTATGAGAAGGAACCCAAAAGAGGACAGCTGAAATGGATTGGGTTCAACTACCGGATGCAATGTTAGGAATGCATGTGTGAGTTTTCCCTCCCCGGGAGCGCCAGAACTCCTCTCACTGTTAGAAATCGTATTACGCCTAGAGTGCATGAGGATTTAAAGTTCATGGAGCGGGTACTGCCAATGCGAGGTTATCGAAAAGCTTTGCCGTGACGCGTCTCATGTGTTGGGACGAGGCTCATGTGTTGGGCAGTCGCGGAGTGCGGGTAAAGTGTACATCCACTACAGTGTGAGTAAACCAAATCTATTCGAATAGCCGTGCTCGCGGTTATTGAGCACCGGGACATGTATTACACTTGGCTAGACTCAAAGTTCTTAACTTGTGTGGGATGGGATATTGCATGATGATTTTATGCTGTTGGAGCCACTTCCTGAGAGGCGGGAAGGTGGACGTCCTCAGAAAACCATGACGATTCAATGGCGGGAAGCTATCCTTGGGATCATAATGGATGGTGGACAGAACCGTCGTTGTTTAATGTGAAAACTGGTATTAAAATTTGATCAGTCTATGCTAGGTCTTAGGCTTGTGAAAAGAATTGCAAAACTAGCTTTATGCAAAAGAACCTGAAGCCATTCCTTGAAATACCCTCTATCATATGCATTGTTGTTGTGGTGGCTTGCTGAGTACGGTTGGTACTCACCCTTGCTATTTATATATCTTTTAGGAGAGTGTTGAAGAGAAGCCCTTGTCGTACGCTTGCGTATCCAACAAGATGATCGGAGTGCGGTCTTGTTCTAGGTCTCGTTTCCCAGTCAACTGCCTGTGGCATGTTAACCGGGCCCTTATATTATTTTGTCTTCCGCTGTTGTTCTCTGATAGTTGTTGGCCTACCTGGCCCTAATGTAAGTATTTAACTCTTTAAGCCTGAATTCATTCGTCATATGTTGTGATCCAACTATGTATGTGTGTACCAACTACTTGATCCAGGGAAATGGTACTGTTTACACGATTGATTCCTGTTATAAAAACGGGGGTCTATAGAGCTGGTATTAGAGCCTATCGACTGTAGGTTGTGACCCTAGATAGAATGGCCGTTAGTTTCAGGACCCTATATTTTACAAAGATATTTTTAAATGCTAAAAAAAAAGTTGTGAAAACATTCAAATGTTGTTCCTCATCTTACCTCTCTTCAAAAATATCTGATTCCGATACGCCAAAAAGAAAAATTATTTTTATATCTTACATCTCAACCCTTCCTTTGACAAGGCGATTTTACCACTTGATTTGTGATTGAAAAATATTGGTTCTATATTCTCATCTATATTTCAAAATTGTAGAATAAGAATTGAAAGCAATTAAGACGCTATAGGAATATTATTGATTGTTGCCGAAACCTCATCCTCGAAAGTAGACGATCGCATCATGATTATATGAAAAACAAAGTAAAGAAAAAAAAGAAAAGATCAGAAATTAACTCATCAATCATGATAACTCATTATTGTTAGTACTAGTTTCCTCTAGTCACACACTCGTATAGTAGAAGTGAAGTCTCGACTAAGCCGTTAGTGACCACAGAAGCACTACCTGTGACATGGGAGTTCATAAAGAACAATAAAGAGAAAAGAAACAGACTGCGTATCCATGAGAAAGCCATGCAAGATTGCTAGGTTGTTTCCATAAACAAACAAGGATCTAAAGATTATGGATCAAGAAAGAACATAAGATGCTACGTACATATGGAAATTTAATAAAAGTAACCCTGTTTTGGATAAGAGTACATGGACGAAGGATGAAAGAGATTTGAATTTATTGGATTTTAGCTCTAGGTTGCTTCAAAGTTCCAAGGACAAGTAAAACATATATGGCTTAAATCCCCTGGAAACTTTATTCTATGAATTGTCTTTAGAAAATATTGCAAAACAAATTAATTTTCGCATTTTGAGATATAGTTTTACAAAGAAAATTGCTTCAAAAAGAAAGGAAATGTTTGTTTCAAAATGTGTAATTGCAAAATTGTCTACAAAACCGCTTTGAAATTATCTCTAAAATTTTAGGAAAGGTCAAAATTAGTTTCAAAAGAAAATTTTTCTTTGAAAAACATTTGTGAAATTTTGATTCCAAATAAATTATTATCCAAACAAAACTTCATGCAAAACCAAATTTTGAGTGCATGTCTTCGAAAACCTCCTTTCAAAAGGTTTTCCAAGTTGAATTTCAATAATTATTTGCCTAAAGCTTTGCTGAAAAAAAAAAATAAAAAAATAAAAAAATAAATGATTGCGAAACCTTTCTAGAACCTTTGTGAAAACCCGATTTCAAGTGATTAATTCCATATAAAAAAAATGTTGCAGTCTCTGAAAAAGTTCAAAAAAAAACAAACAATTTTCGCCTAATCGAAAGGAGACACGACGCCTGGACTTTGTCGGTGGAACGCGTGGCGGGTTGCGATCTGGAGCTCCTGCTGTATTTCGCCCAGGAACAAATTCTGGGTCTCGCGTGGAGGAACAACGTGCTCCCACAGTGGAAGACAATTTGGCTGCTCTACAAGCTTATCGCAGGGCAAAAGGGTTGTGCCAAACTTGTGGGGAGAAATAGAGCGGGAGCATAAATGTGGTCCGACTGTGCAGAGGAACTGTGGGACTTGCTTGAGGCAGACTTGGTGGAATCTGACATTGAACCAAAGGGCGAGCTGTCTGAACCAGTCACTGCTGTGGACAGTGAACTTTGTCAGATTTATCGAGAGGCTGTGCTTGGACTTGAATCAACTGGAACTTTATGGTTGCAAGGCTGGATACAGCAACATGAGGTGCTTATGCTTGTTGATTCGGGTAGTACACACAGCTTTATTTCTGCTGATTTGGCAATTCAGTTACAAGGTCAACGCAGGAACCTACCTGCTGTTAAAGTTCGAGTTGCCGACGGTGGTATCCTGCAATGTCTCAAGAATTGGTGCACTGTTTGTGGTTGGTGCAAGGTATTTCCTTCCAATCCAACCTGAAGATTTTACCTCTTGGTAGTTATGATGTGATACTCGGTATGGATTGGTTGGAATCTCATAGCCCGATGCAAGTGGATTGGCGTGGTAAAACTTTGCAGTTTCAGTATCATCATCACACGTTGTGCCTCAAGGGGGTGCGGTCTGATATTTCTCGTTGCTCAGAGGTCTCTGTTGTTCAAGTGCAAGGTTTGGTTCGTCGTGATTCAGTGATGCAGGCAGTTGAACTCTGTTTCATTGACTCAGTTACTTCCCAGCAGACTGTCCCTCCCACAGTTGCTCAAGTATTGCAAGATTTCGCTGCTGTCTTTGAGGAACCTTCTGGTTTGCCACCTACTCGTGTGTTTGATCATACTATTCCTCTTTTGCCTGGAGCACAACCTGTTAACCTGCACCCCTATCGTTATAATCCAGCTCAAAAAGATGAAATAGAACGTCAAGTAGCTGAGATGTTAAAACAGGGTAATATTCAGCCAAGTTCCAGTCCATTTTCATCTGCGGTCTTTCTGGTTCTCAAGAAAGACCTTACTTGGCGGTTTTGCATCGATTATCGCCATATCAATGCCATTACTGTTAAGAACAGATATTCTTTGCCGATTATTGATGAATTGCTGAACGAGCTAGCTGGTTCTTGTCTGTTCACCTCCAGCCACTTTTCAAGGATTGATGAACACAATACTAGCTCCTCTTCTGCGCAAGGGTGTGCTTGTTTTTATAGATGACATTCTCATCTACAGCACCAATTTGGATGAGCATGTAGCATTGCTTCGTCAAGTCTTTCAATTGCTTCATGATCATCAGCTAAAACTGAAGCGTTCCAAATGTTCCTTTGCTCAGGCCAGCTTGACTTATTTGGGACATGTTGTTAGTGCAGCATGTGTCTCTACTGACCCCAAGAATATTCAAGCTGTGCAGCAATGGGCAACTCCTACTAATGTGAAAGAGGTATGGTGTTTCCTTGGGTTGGCTAGTTACTATCGGAAGTTCGTGCGCAACTTTGGAATTCTTAATCGTCCTCTCACTGATCTACTCAAAAAGCATGTGGTATTCGTTTGGACCTCTGAACATCAGCTAGCATTTGATGCTCTTAAGCATGCCTTGACTTCCGCTCTGGTTTTGGCATTGCCGGATTTCTCTAAAACATTTGAGATTGAGACAGACGCTTCAGATAAGGGAGTGGGTGCTGTCCTCATGCAAGCTGGTCATCCCTTAGCCTTTTTGAGCAAAGCATTGGATCCAAAGAATCGGGGTCTATCTACTTATGAGAAGGAGTGTCTTGCCATTTTGCTTGCTGTGGATCAATGGCGATCTTATTTGCAATTTGGGGAATTTGTGATCCGTACTGATCTGCGTAGCTTGATCCATTTGGGTGATCAGCGCTTGACAACTCCTTGGCAACAACGGGCCTTCACCAAACTATTGGGTCTTCAGTACAAGTTACAATATAAGAAAGGACTTGACAATAAGGCTGCTGATGCATTATCTCATTATTCCCCTACTGATCCTCTTCAGATTTGTGCATTGTCAGCAGCAGTACCATTGTGGTTAGCAGATGTTCAGACAGGTTATCAGTCTGATCCACATACCGAGCAACTTCTTTCGCAAGTTTTGTTGTCTCCCGCTAATCATCCCAATTACTCTCTGACGGATGGTGTTTTGCGTTATAAGGGGCGTATCTGGTTAGGGGCGAATCCCCCTTTGCACCAGCATATTCTTACAGCTCTGCATGCCAGTGCCATTGGTGGCCATTCTGGTGTTCAGGTTACTTATAGCAGAATCAAACGACTGTTTGCTTGGCATGGTCTTAAAAAGGATGTGCAAGATTTTGTTGCTGCCTATGCTGTCTGTAAGCAAGCTAAAGCTGAAAGAGTTCGATACCTTGGGTTACTTCAACCTTTGCCGGTGCCTGATCATGCTTGGGAGACAGTATCCTTAGCTTTCATCGAAGGTCTGCCTAAGTCTTCTGGTTTTGATTGTATTTTGGTGGTCGTGCATAAGTTCAGTTGGTATGCTCATTTTCTTGGATTGGCTCATCCATTCACTGCCTTGGATGTGGCATTGCTTTACCTCAATAATGTCTATAAACTTCATGGGCTGCCTCAGGCTATCATTTCTGACCGTGACCGTATCTTTACTAGTGCCCTTTGGTCCGAACTATTCCGTCTTGCAGATACTCAACTTCAAATGAGTTCGGCATACCATCCGCAAACCAACGGACAGACAGAACAAGTAAACCAATGCTTGGAAACTTTCTCAAGATGTTTTGTTCATGCTTGTCCTACTCCTTGGTCGCGATGGCTAGCTTTGGCGGAATTCTGGTACAATACTGCTTATCACTCAGCCTTGGGTTCTTCTCCATTTGAGGTTCTCTACGGGCATCCTCCACGTCACTTTGGTGTTTTGGATGGCATTACTTGTGCTGTGACTGATCTGGAAGGAAAGAACAATGGTGGCGAGCCTGCTCCGTCAACATCTCCTTCGTGCTCAGCAATGGATGAAACATCAGGCTGACAAACATCGCTCCGACCGTGTGTTTCAGATTGGCGACTGGGTGTTTCTGAAAGCACAGCCCTATGCTCAGACTTCTCTAGCAGTTCGTACTAACCACAAATTAACGTTTCGCTATTTTGGTCCTTTCCAGGTTGTCGACAAGATTGGTGTGGTGGCCTACCATCTGAATTTTCCTGTGGGATGTGCTATTCATCCGGTGGTTCATGTCTCGCAACTTCGTAAAGCAGCTCAACCAGCAGCTGGAGAACCAGTTCGACAGTTACCAGTCTTGGAGCAAGAGCAGCCTGTTCCTCTGCAAATTCTTGAGCATCGCGTTGTTCGCCGTGGGGCAGCAACGGTGGAGCAAGTCAAGGTGCGCTGGTCTGGGCAAACTTCTACTGAAGCAACCTCGGAGAATACTGCTGCATTGAGGGAGCACTTCCCTGATGCCCCAGCTTGGGGTCAAGCCGGCTCTGAAGGAGGGAGGGATGTTACGGCTACAACTACTACTATGCCTGGTCCGACAATATCTGTGTCTGCGCATCCGGTTCGTCATCAGGCGCGGCTGCAACGGACCAGGCGAGCGAATGTTCGCGTGTCAGGCCCGGAATGGGTTGGCCCGACAGCTGTAACCAGTGCATCTATATAAGCACTCATGTAATAGGAGAGAAGGCATCGAATATCTGAACAAACAAACTATCTCCCTAATACAAATCCCTCCTCCTCCCTACCAACTCTGCTCTATCTTCTCTGTTCTTCCTCTTCCCATCTCCAAACTCTGAATCCCCTTCTAGGTTCGTAACACCTTCTTTCCAAATTGATTAGGGGGAATTGATCCCCTTTCCTTCCTCTTCAATTCCCCCTAATTTCCCCCTTGAATGGCACCCTCAATCGCCGGGAATGGACGTGCCAACCCCGGCCACATTCCATGGCTGCCGGCCACAAATTCCGCCGCCGTTCCTACCTCTCCCTTGCCCGGCTCCCTCCCGCGCCTATAAAATGGAATCCCCTTCCTCCGTTCTATCGTTTTAGCCTCCTCCTGAGCTCCCCCGTGGCCTCACCTCCTCTCCCCGCCACCCTCCTCTCTTTCTCCTATGCCGCCGCACGACTCCAGCCACTCCTGCCGCCTCGTCCATGCACCGTCCGGCCGAGCCGTCGCCTCCCCCAGCGTCGCAATCGCCTCCCCTTCCCTGGCCTGCCCACCGTTTCCCGCGGAGACCTCCGGAAGTGCATCCCCACCGGCAACAGTGGCGTTGCCGCCACTGTTCCGCCTCCGGCCGCCTCTGCCGTGTCTCATGTGCGCCGGCCAACGTCGCCACCACCGCTCCTGGCACCGGAACACCGTCCTCTTCCCCGACCAGGCCAACATGCAGAGATGTAGCCTAGAAGGGGGGTGAATAGGATTTCCTGAGATTTTCTCAACAAATCCAGCAGTTAAATTGACAGGGCCCGGAACCTCCTAGTGATGAACACCGGAACTTCCTAGCAGTGATGAGCAGCCCGGAACTTCCGGAGCTCTTGAGCCAAGAACTTCCGGGCAACAGAGATAAACGAAAATATGAGAAGAATAACAGGTCCTAGCTAGGGAAAATCAGGCACAGGGTTGCACAAGATGAAAAACACAAGATACCAGCCGATTCAAACACAGATCATGCACAAGAGAGACAAGGGCATCTTTTGAATGGTATGTCTTTATGCATCCATATTTCACCAATGTGCCCAACCTTTCATTCTCTTTCTTAAGAGCTTGCATAGCATCAATATTAGTAGCATAAGAGTTCAAATCAATATTGTAATACCTAGCACAACCATTGCTAGTAGAAGGGTTAGAAGAATTAGAAACCACATTTGGTTGAGAGGTGCTATTCCAAAGAGTGTCAAATTGAACTTCAAGATCTTTATGACTTTTGTCTAAACTAGCAAATTTCTCTTGAAGAGTTTCATTGACATCTCTAAGGCTAGCCAAAGAACCATTAGCCAAATTAAGTTCATTAGCTAGTTGTTCATTTTTAGCACATTCTTTAGCTAAGCTCTCCTCTAAGGCAAGGTTTCTTTTCTTCTCAAGAATAAGCAATTCTTCTTGCCTTTCGAGTGATTGTTCTTTACTATCCAAAGCTCTCATTAACTTAGCCAAATGTTGCATAGCGGGTTTGCTAAAGCTCTTAAGCACATCATCTAATTCATTATCACTTTCCTCATCACTAGAATCAACATCAAGAGAAGTGTGAGAGGGCTTTTGAGTCATCACCTTGCGGCCTTTGGCCATGAAGCAAGAGTAGTGGTAGGAGTCGTCGTCGTCATCACTCAAGTTGTTGAAGAGATGCTCCTTGCTTGAAGAAGATGACTTGAAGGCGACGGTAGCAACACCATTCTCTCCTTCAACCTTGTCTTTTGGCTTGGGCTTGGGCTTGGCCTCGGAGGCTTCTTCATCTTCAGAGTACCACACTTCCGCCATGTGTGCCTCTGCCACATGAGCACGCTCCGGCTTCTTCTTGCCTCCCTTAGCCTTAGCTTCATTTGACTTGGGACAATCGGCAATGAAGTGGCCATATTCGCCACAATTGAAGCACGCTCTCTTTGATTGCCTCTTTCCCTTGTCATCATCCTTCCTCCCTTTGCCATAGCCACTCTTGCGAAGAAAGTGCTTGAATCTCTTGACAATAAAAGCCATCTCTTCATCTTCACTTTCTTCACAACTTGACTTTTCTTCTTGTTTTGCCTTCAAAGCAACTTCTTGATTTTTGATCATGGCGGCATTCTTCACCATTTGTCTCACTTCACGAGCTTCCTCTTCTTGCATCTCATGAGACACAATTCTTCCAAGAATGTCACTTGGGGTGAGTCTCTTGAAGTCTTACCTTTCCCGTATCATTGATACAAGAGTGGGATTTCTTGGACCAAATGCACGGAGAAGTCTCTTGACCACAAAGTGATTTGTCATGTCCTCACTCCCAAGTCCTTTAATCTTGTTGACAAGAATCATCATCCTATCATACATGACAAGAATCATCATCCCAAGTCCTTTAATCTTGTGGTGTCTCCTTGTCATCCATCACAAATCTTCCAAGCCTTCCTTCCAATAATTCAATCTTGGCCTCACGAATAGCGGGTGATCCCTCATGAGCCAATTGCAAATTATCCCATATCTCCTTGGCCTCCTCTAGTCCATCAACCTTGTTGAACTCCTCCGGACTCAAGGCGGAGAGAATTGCATTGGAAGCTTGAGCATTCCGGTGGATGAGTTGTTCTTGCTCCGAAGTGAGGTCCATGTCCTCATGAGGTACATCAATACCTGTACAAACAACTTTCCAAATACTTGGATGCAAAGAGATTAGATGCAGCTTCATCTTGTGCTTCCAAGCGGCGTAATGTGTCCCATCAAATTGAGGAGCACGCCCGGAAGGCACGGAGACAAAGTTGTGAGAGGGAATGGTAAGTTTGCTGTTATCAAAAGGTATAGTGGCTCCCATGGGTGATGGAGTTCCCTTGCTGCTCGCTCCATCTTCATTACCAATTTCCACGTCCTTTCCCCCTAAGTCCGACATCGTGGATCACTCAAAGCGGTGAAACTTGAATCAAGAGCACCTTGCTCTGATACCAATTGAACGTGCAGAGATGTAGCCTAGAGGTGGGGGGTGAATAGGCTTTCCTGAAATTTTCTCAACAAACGCAGCGATTAAATTGACAGGGCCCGGAACCTCCTGGTGATGAACACCGGAACTTCCTAGCAGTGATGAGCAGCCCGGAACTTCCGGAGTTCTTGAGCCAGGAACTTCCGGGCAACAGAGATGACCGAAAATATGAGAAGAATAACAGGTCCTAGCTAGGGAAAATCAGGCACAGGGTTGCACAAGATGAAAAACACAAGATACCAGCCGATTCAAACACAGATCATGCACAAGAGAGACAAAGGCGATTTTTTTTCCGAAGTTCGGATCACACGGATTCTACTCTCCGTTGAGGTGCTCAAAGAGCCGGGTCTCGATTAACCCCTTGCCTCACTTATGCAAAGATCCCAGAAGAAGTCCACAGCCTTCAACTCAACACTTCTAGGTTGTTTTCTAGAATTGAGTGACCACCAAGATCCAACTCACAATTCCTTCTAGAAAAGACCACAAGTGCATATTGCTCTGCTTAGGACAACCTCTGAAAACTCAGCACAAGAATCTTTACTCACTTACCTCGTTTCCTTGCGGAGGTGAGGAAAACCTTCACAAACTTTCCCGGGACATCCACAAGATCTTTGGAAGCTCACGGGCGACACCTAATCGTCTAGGAGAAGATCTCAAAGAGTAATAAGCCCAAGTGACAGCCCACAAGGTATCCAAAGTGCTCAAACAAACCTAATCTTCAAGCCATCTCCAAAACACTCCTACACTCTCATCTACTCTCTCAATCTCACAAGATAGGCTCTAGATTTGAGTGGAGGAAGCAAAGGGAGCTTGGGAGTAGCTAGAAAACCATAGAATATGAAAAAGCTGAAGTGGAATGGCCAAAGGGTGACCTGGGGACGGAATCCATATATATAACGGCTAGGTGACGTCATCTAGCCGTTACTCACAAGTTTGAACTGGAAACCTGCCTGGAGGATCCGGGCAAAAGTGCCAGGAACTACCGGGCAGCACTTAGGAAAATTTTGCTTTTGAAATTGCGCCCGGAAGTTCCGGCCAGAACCTCCGGGTAGCCCTCTCTGTCCCGGGGAGAAAAACAATTTTCAAAAAAGATTCCAAAAAATATTTTGACTCAAGGATATGACTAAGAGCACTTTGTATACCCTAGAACCACACTTGAAACCCCTCTTAATAGTACGATTTTTCCTAAACTCAAATTCGAAAGTGAAAAACCTAGTCTAATCACCTTCGGTGTTTTTCGCACTTAGGAACATTCAAATTGGGGGGTCTCCATGCATTCTTAGCCATCACAACTTGCTTTAGGACTAAACTCCTGTGAATAAACTTGATAAACACGTTAGTCCCCTTTAACCACCTTGTCATTAATCACCAAAACCCACTAGGAGGTTTAAGTGCACCTTCAACGGCGTCGCCCGAATTTCACCGGAACACCGTCGTCCGCGCTGCCCCTCCCTCGGTCTCGTCGGCACCTAATCCGGCAGCCCCTTCCGCCGTGCTAGTGTGCCGGCCGACGTCGTCGTCTCCTCCTCCGGCATCGCAGAGGTAAGGTCATCCTCGGCCTCGCCTCCCCTCCACCCGAACCCCGCCGGTGTTCGTCGTCGTCGTCTCCGTCCGACGTCGCCATCCCCTCCTCCGATTGGCCGTTCCTCCTCGCCGGCTCATCATCTCGCTGTGCCACCACCATCGTCGGCATCGCCGCGGCGTGTTCCACGCCGTCCCCTCCTCCATGCAGCTGCTGCCGGTTGCCGTCGTCGCCTCCCTGCTGGTGTTCATCGTCGTCGTTGTCCTCTCGTCATTCCCGGTCGTCGTGGCATTCGTCCCTCCGTCAAGCCGATCGCATTCGTTGTCCGCGTCCGTCAAGTGAGCCGCTGCAGCCCCGTCGTCGTCTTCGTCCTCGGCTCCTCGTCGTCAAGCGTTGCGCCGGCCGCGTCTCGCCTTCGTCCAAGGATCGCCGCCGAAGTCGTTCCCTCGTCGTTCGCCTCCGTTGTCCCCTCGCCGTTCGTCTCTGTTGTCCCCGAGCCATCTCCGCCGCCCGTTCGCCGTCGTCGTTCCCACGCCTCATCGCGTGGTGGTAAGGGTCCCTCCTCTCGCTGCCCCGTCCTCACCCTTTTGGTGTCGCCCCGTGCCCGTTGTCCAGTTGTCGACCCCGGTACCAGTGTCCCGGTGTCGGTAGTCATTCTTGTGTGCGTGTGGTGACCGTGTTTGTGTGCCCGCTCGGTAGCTGCGTGATTTCCACATGTGCAGCCCGCGTGGTGTCTAGTGGAGTCCGTTTGTCGGCCACTCGCCTTGGTTGACACACGGGATCCGCTTCCGTCGACCCGTGGACCGTCTCTGTGAACCCAGTCTACCGTGGTTCCTTAGGTTGACATGTGTGGTCCGCATGTCAACAGCGCAGCCTTCCTGTCTTTTCCAGGCTAGCGCTTACACATGTTTTTGTCGTAGGCTCTCCGGACCTTCCATTATATTTAAGGGATGAAGTGAATAAATCAAGTCATCAAACAAACATAATGAAATATCCGACGCCTTGAGAGAAGAATGTTGGAGACATTGCTGGGCCTTTAGCCTGCCATTCAACTTCAGCCTAAGATGTGCCTGTCAAACCACTCAAAGGCGGCGATCGGATGTGTTATACTTTCAGGAGACTTGACAAAAATGGCTAAAGATCTACAACATCTCAAATATTCTTAACTCATACTCATGTGAATCTAGTTCCCAGGATGTGCACTAGATTCACACTTTCATCTTAAGCATGGACATACATAGCAAACACATTTAAGATGAAAGGGACTTAAAGACTTACATCAACTTAATAGTTACATAGGTCGACCGGCCAAATTAATAATAGAACAACGGAAACTTGTCTACCCAATCCACAACCACACCGACTAGGGGTTTACCCCCATTAAGTTCAAGTCCTAGAAGAAGCAGTCGATTACCCGCATCACTCAAAGACTAAATCTAAAACCTGCAAGCAAAAAGTTAATTCAACAGCAAGAGAGTTAGTACATTATTAGAAATAATGTACTGGCAAGCACCAAGACAAGCCTAACACCCTACTTGCAAGGCATATAATCAAGGAAGGCATAATATGGTTCTTTTTAGCATAAAGCAAGTTTTATTTGCATAAAACATTTCCAAATCAGGTTTACTTTCAAATAAATTTCAGCAAGCTAGTACTTGACATATTGGGCATCAAAGCAGGCATTAATCATGTATAAATATGCACCTCATTGCCTTCCATGGCAGCAAGGAGATCATTCTCAAATCTCATCACAATTTGATGGTAAATTTCAGCATTTAGAAGAATAAACACAAGTCTATACTCAATATATATCCACACGCCGCTCATGACCGCGAGCACGGCTAATCGATTAGTTTTTACTCTGTAGAGTTTGTACACTTTACCCACATGATGCGAGATAATAATCATGCAAGAGCATGGCACGCGATACATAAGTACCCGATTTATTACTCACAACAAAGCTTTTCCAAAATTCATGATTTAGCCTTACACCAGCACGATACGTGTTACTCCATCTTAAGCCATACACGTTATGTGACCTAGAACCGTTAAGTGGTGGGCCCACGCCTTAAACTTAACGCCGTGGTGGCGGACACAATGGGAACCCACCCACGTGGCACAATACTATTGTATTGGACAGACTTAGTCACCTAAACTACCACGTCGGGGTAAATAGGAAGTTCCTCTAAGTTATCCGAACTCGTACACACCGGCCTACCAGAATGTAAGGCTAAACCATAAATAATTTATTAAGCTTGGGCTATCCCATACTAGCACATGTGGTTGCACTGTATACGAAATGAATTGACATTGAGTGAAGTCCTTAGGTCGGTTTGGGCGCACTCTCCCCCTATCGGTACACAACTAATCACCATATGTGCACCACTTGAGGCCCAAACCTAAAATCCATGTTTTCCATCATTTTATTTATCAAAATCACAAGTATTAAAGTTCTGTCTAGATTATTGCAAAATCAATTTTTCATATTTGTAATGAGCCCATAATGACAAGGAAGACCATTCTAAGCATGGCTAAGCATTATAGTAACCTAGTGACTCCAAAATTGATATATAAAGTGGTATAGTCATATTGTTCCTAAGGTTAGGAATGATGGATATGGATATATGTGGGGTTAAGGTGATAATGCAAATAATAGGAGTTTGTCTAACAAATTTAACACAATTTTAATTTGTTAGTGTACAATCGACATACAGGATTTGCAAACATTTTCAATAACCTCCAAAACATAGGTTCAAAGTGATCAAAGAGAGGGAGGTGGGACTTGCCTTGCAACTGGAAAATGTCAGCACCTAAATCACTTCTTCACCGATTAAGCAATCATCTATACAAAGTACACGTTATGCAATTAAACAACGAATTATGCAAAAAATCCAAAATGCTCTAAAATGGATGATTTGTGCACAGTGAATAGGTACTGGTATAATATGAATTTAGGTGAAAGAATTTCTATTTTATCTCTTTTTATTTGGGAGTTATGAATTTTAGAAGTTTGCTCAGTATAAGGCAGTATCACCTAGGTAGTGTTATAAAATATTTTTATAAAGTGATGTTTATTAATTTTGACTTCACAGAGGTGTAGAGGAGTGTTTTCTAAGACTAATACATTTGGTTTCACAATTTTTGGAGTTAATATGAACTCTTTATGTGTTTTGCAAGTTATAACGTGTCATTAGTGTATAGTGTTCTATAGGTTCATGGCTTTAGAGGTTTAGGTCCAGAACTTGCCTCATCTAGTTAGTGACGTATAAGATGAGTATTTTAGTTAATTAATATAACCTTAGTTCATAACTTATGGTCTTTATTATCATGGTTCATATTTTTATAAACTAGGGGAGCTCTAGTCTATGCTAGCAATTTATTATATCAACCTAGAAATTATTATATGAGCTAAGTGCCTTAAGTTTTGGTGGATGGGGATGGAACTATGGCCTCTCTGGTCTAACAAGTTTTATTTTGGTTTATTCATAGCTAGAATGCATTTTTTTAACTACCTCACACAAATATTTTGCTTAACCATTACTAGGTGATTAACTCCTAGGTTATCTATTTAAAGATTAGAGCTATAACCTGTTCAAAAGGTGCAATATTTTATTTTACTATATTGAAGCTCACTATTTGCTGGTTCTATGGAAATTTGGTTCATTTCATTTGGACTAAAGATGAATTTTCTACAAATTTTACAAAGTAAAGGTTGCTCTATCTTGGTTATTACTTACATAAATATTAAAAGGCTTTTATTACACAGTAGGTGTCGTCGGGTGATACCCGTAGACCGGATATAGAGAGTATTGGGGTACGCTGGTACAAGGGTCTACGTAGTATGACATCAAGCAAACAGAAGACGAAGATTATACTGGTTCAGGCCCCTTGATAGGTGATAGCCCTAATCTAGTTGGTATGGGATTATATGATAGAAATCACAGGTTACAAAGGGAACAAAGGAACTCGATGGAACCAACAAGACCATAATCGAGTTAATTCGACTAGACCTCTCGGTGATCTGGCTTCTGCAGGCTCCGACTTCGTATGCTGTGGTAGTGGTGTTGGCGGTCAGATATTCGATCCCTTAAGTCCTCCCAGGGGGTCCTTTTTATACCGCAGGTGAAGCATTCTCCAAGCAGGACTCGGAGACGTCGAACCGCACACGGTATGTTAACAACCTAATCTTGTCCGAGTAGGTCTCTTTACATCTGCCAATTCCGCGAAGGATTTCCTTAACTCATACAGAGAATGTCCATGTATGCACGGGCATGCCATATCGATATGTGACATATATCGAAGGGTAAGGGGTATCCCTAACCCGTAACCCTGACAGTCGCCCCCGACTTCTGCTTAAATGAACTCATGTGACCCATCGCGACTTCTGATGTCGAAGCTGTTGTCGTTCTCGGTGTGCGAACCGTAGAGATAAGACGCAATCGACAACACTATGTGAAGCCCAACGGTCATGAGTGAATTTAAACTGAAGTCTGAAAAACTGCCGCGCATAACGGACCTAGAAATTTCCGGCGGTAATCTCTCTCTCCTTTCCTTGAAATTCGCACCGTCGGTAATGCGTCTATTTAAGAGGATTTTGAGGATCCATTTTGAAGTCCGCCCGTTGTGAAAAAAGCTCTCCAGCCTCCAGGCGTTCCTCGTCTCCTCCGCTCCTGCAAAGCCCTAGCTTGCTCATCTCGGCCCCTTCTCCGGCGATCTCCGGTGGCGATGGATCTTGGCAAGTCTACCTCCACCAACGCGTCACTTAAGAAGCTACAGGAGGATGGCGCCCTCCTCGACCGCGGAGCCATGGAGAGGGAACCAGGAGGTACTGAATCTGAACCTGTCGTGGGCCGTATGGTTGCAATCGAGGACTATATTCTCTGTGGCTTTCTTCCTCCGCCTTCTGAATTTCTTCTCTTGGTCTTGAATTTCTACGGCCTTTCTCTGCTCCATTTGAACCCCAACTCCATTGCCTTCCTCAGCATCTTTTCATATCTTTGTGAGGCCTACATTGGGGTAGAGCCATTTCTCGACCTCTTTTGCTTCTACTACGAGTTGCGTTGGACGGAATCTACCAGGGTATCTGGATGTGTGGGTTTCCGACTTCGAGATGGCCTGAAGTCGCGATATATCCCCTTCCAGCGCCCTTCTTCTCGTAGCAAGTGGCGGGCGAGGTGGTTCTATCTTCAGATAGAGGATTCAGATCCGATCTTTGTCATTCCTGAGGAACAACCAGACAAAATCCCATCTTGGACCGCGAAACCCACCTTGTCCCCTACTCTTAGTCGTTCATCGATGCCATCGATGACCTCCGAGCGCGAGGTTTGTCGGGGTATGAAGTCGCTGCCGACTTCATTAGTAGGCGGATCCAGCCACTCCAGGCTCGTGCCCACCCAGTCTCTGACTACTCTGGGCCGGAGGACGCGGCCCGGGTTTCTCCTCGGGGTATTTTTCTTGTGTTTAATTTGATCCCCTTCTGCGCATGTTCTCCCTGATTTATCGAGTTCTGTTCTCGATCTACAGGCTTGAGTGACGCCACCGTAGAGCGCCGCGTCGGCCAATTGATGATCAGTGGCCCGACAACGGCAAGCGACGTCCCCGTGCCCCTTTGTGATAAGGAGGCGACCGAGCGCAAAGCCGCAATCAATGTGGGTGTACTCGGTAACCTCGCTATTTTTGCTTCCCGCGTCGGAAAATGATTTCATGTGGTGTAGGATCTCGCTCTGACTGACGTCATTGGACCGCTCACGGATCACTAGGCTGCGGCCTCATTGAAAGAGAGCGTCGCTCGGGGGGCGCTCGATGTGACCGTCGCCGCTGCTGCCACGACTAGTGGCAGCCGTGTCCCGAAATCGGGAAGGACATTCACCTCCGTGCTCGGCAGCCGCCGGAGAGCATCCTCCCCACCGATAAGTCCCTTGGTTCGTTGATTTCCTATTCAAGAGATGTCACCCTCAACTCGCGCTTGATTTACCCAGGCCGTGGACGCATCTTCGCCACCTCCGCGGCGGAGGAAGCTAGTGACGCTAGGCGAGAAGTAAGTAAGCGGAGGTCGAGGTCCTCTCCTCGTTTATCTTCTGGCAGCTTGATTTGAGGATCTTCTGCAGATCGGTGCAGGCAAGGGCGGCGCAGGCGAGAGCAGCGCAGGACAAGTCCGAAGGGCCCTCCGGAGCGTCTCCTGTAGCAACCTCAACCGATGCCGTTGTCGCGCCGAAGAGCCGTGAAGCGATGCCAAGCGGTCCGTCCAGTGCCCTCGGACCCACTCGCGGGCCATCTGCCAATGTCCTCACCTGGGGGGAGCTCCACGCGGAGATGCAACGCATCCTCGAGGCTGGCGCTCGTGGCGTACGTCGCGAGATCGAGGATGCGAAGGCAGCAGCAGCATCATCGGCGAACGAGCATGCCGACAAGCTGGAGCGTGACCTGGCGGAGGTTCGTGAAGACCTCCAGAAGATGAGGGAGCTGGTGGCCGGTAATGAGCGGCAACGGCGGGGACTCGAGGACCGGATGTCGGAACTCGAGAACAACCTGTCGGAGATCCGTGGGTCGCTACGGGTCACCTACACCGGTCTCCATCAGCTCGCCGGGGAGTGTGGCGTCACGACAACCATCATAGCGAACCCCGATGAGTTCTCGCTGACGTCCTCACTTGCGGAACTAGCTACGGCGATGGAAGCGATACCCTCCAAGCATGCGGCCAGGATCGTGGAGGAGGCATCAAACAGGATTTACATCGAGGCCTGTCACGTCCTAGCGTGTGTTCGAACGGCGCACCGCGAGCTTGATCTTCGGCAGATCTTGGATCGGGGGGACCGCCAATGATGCTCGTAAGGGCGTGATGGAGGAGGTTGGCGAACTGGGAGAGTCTGTTCTCCCGCTTTTTGAAGAGTAGGGCCTCAGACCATTTGTACACGACTACACTTTGTATAACAATTGTCGGCTACAACTGCCTTTATTCGTGCAATCGCTGCCTTGATCTCTGTTAGCACTCTGGTCCTGAGTACTTTTGGTTGTCGTTTGTAGGGATGTCGATGTCGAGGATGTTCAGCAGCGTGGGCAACCTGAGTTACCGGTGGTCGCCCCGGCGATTACCCTCCAAACGCCTGTGTCGCAGGACGATATGGGACGAAACTCATTCGTGGAAACAGGTGTGGCGATGACCTCCTTAGGTTGGTTGTCACGACCGAAAATAACCCAACGGGCGTTCCTTACGTGCGTGTATTATTCCTTGTCCCAGGAGGCAAGGTACACCAAAAGTTGATACATTTCAGAGTTTAACAAGCGGAAGCGTACATAAATAATTTATTACATGGGCGGCGAAGGCCCAGCACACACAAAGCCAAACGGGAAACAGCGGAAGACTAGGGCGACGACCACAGGCGCTTGACGGCAGGCACGAGCTAGACACCAAAGCCTTCATCTTCCAGGAGCTCCTCTTCTGGGTTTGGGAAAAATTGAGCAAGACTGAGTACAACCACCGTACTCAACAAGACACACCCACAAGTGCAGAATAAATGCAAGGGAGTACAAGGGAGCCATAATATAGGGAGTTAGGGTTTGCAGTAAACAGCATTAAAAGTCACTTAGTTGCTCAAAGCTGTTTTGTAAACACGATTCTAGAGCTATATAATATTATTAATCAAGGCCGTGAACCCACACGAACCTGCCTTAACCCAAGGCCTACGATGATTCAGACCGAACTGGCAACCCGACCCTGGGTCCCCGCTCGTCCCAAGCCAACCCAGGCCAACCATTCCACATTTTAGTTGTTAAGCAGGTTTTAAGAATTAAAACACTAACTTGGGTACATTGCTCGGCTTGCCCATGACCGAGGGCGCGGCTATTCGAATAGGTTATACTCTTATCAGAGGTGTACATCTTTACCCACAAGACACATCTTCCTCACGTGTAACCACGTGCCACATACCACCACGGTATATGGACGGAAGACGTGACATAGTTTCCAACCCATCCTAGCCATAGACAAGAGTACCGACCCAACCCCACCTACGGCCGGAACCTCCGGGACAGGTAGGCAGGACTGAGCCCCTAGCAGCAGGACACCGGCCCTGTGCCGTGACATCTCGACTACCGGCCGCAGCTCGTGTAGCCTTCATTTGCCCTGGAGATGTCCATCGACCCCCGACTTCGTCCATCTCCCTCCGTGTACTTTTGTTTATAACCAGACTGAGCCACAAACTAAGCCTTACCCACTAGACATGTGGAAGTACGGTAGTGCTTTGCAACAGAGGCCCGAAGACCGGTCCTTATATGGCCGAGGTGCTACTATCAAAACCGTGCACCCCGAGCCCAGCCTAAAACCATTTTGAGGGTTTTGAATAGAGGGGGAGGTGTGAATCCAGTTCCACAATAATCCAATCATTCCATAATGTCCAGGTGATGAGAATATTCCCAAAGTCTAGAGTTGTAAAACCACCTAATGTTGCCTAATTAATCAGCGAAGCAACTACCTAAATCCATACTAGTGGTACCATGAGTAGAGTGTCCACTAGTTGGGGTTTTGTTTAATCTAGGGTGAACAAGGTAATAATATCAATAACAATAATAATAAGGTCATAACAAAGGTAAATAGACATGGCTAAATAAAACAGTGAATACGCGGGAATTTAAATAAAGCGATAATGCAATAATTTAAATCAAAATAATTTTATAAACTGGGATCCAATATGTTCAAGGATGATGTGACTTGCCTTGCTCGCTTTCCCAAACGTCGGCTTCAACCTCCACGAAGAGCGGATCTTCCGAAGCTGCAGCGTCTACACGACCAACGGAAAAAGAAAAGGCTTTTACTCTAATAAACTCCATAAAACAAGCAGGAACAAAGCACAAAAGGGTTCTTGACTTCTTAAGGAAAAATTAGAGACTTGAACGGTCCAATTCCGAGTTCAAATGGCCAAGTTATGGCCATTTGAAGTTTATATGCTCTTTAAATGAATATTTGCGAATTTCTTCATTTAAATTTTAATTTAAAAATTGATTTATTGCGTTAGCCGAGGGGGAGGGGCGCGCGGACCGAGTCCACGGGAGTGGGGCCGACGCGGCAGCCTCACAGTCCACGGTGGACCGGGTGCACCCGGGCTCACACCGGCCGGCGCCGTGGGCCCCACGTGTCAGCCGTACCCGAGGGCGCGGGCGGCTGACGGCCAGGCCCCACGCGGCGGCCACTCGGCGCACCCGAGGGCGGTCACGTCGGCGCGGCCGGCGGGAGGCGGCGCCCGCGCCCCTATGGTCGCCGGCGGCGGCCATAGGCGCGGCGGAGCAGCGGCCGAGAGAGGGGAAGGGAAGGGGGAAAGGAGCGGCGGTCCACGGCTCACCCCGGGGCGACGGCGGCGACGGAGGAGGCGGTCGGAGCGGAGGGAGGCGGTGGTGCGGCTCGGGTCGACGGGGACGGCGGCGTTCCGGCGGTCGGCGACCGAAACGGAGGGGTGGACGCGGTCGACGGCGGTGCGGCGAAGCCGGAGGACGCGACGCCGGGGCGGGAGATGGTCCGGGGCGACGACGGCGGCGGACCAGAGCTCGGCGGCGACGGCGGAGAGAGAGAGAGCGACGGCGCGGGCTCGATTCTGGCGAGGAGGAAGGGCGGGGAGTGGCGGAAACGGACGGAGGAGGCGCGGGGAGGGTTTAAATAGGGTTGGAAGGGGGAGAGAGCGGCCGGGGAGGGAGGAAACCGGCGCGGGAGGTCCGGCCGCCATCAATGGCGCCGGCGAGATTTGCGGGGGCAAATCCGCCCGTTTGAACGCGAGAGAGAGAGGGAAAGATGGGGGGAAAGGGAGAGGGGATCTCGGGGAGTGATTCCCCCCTATTGATTTCACGCGGGGACGACGGGAGGCGGCGGGATTCGTGGTGGTGGCGGCGCTAGGGCGCGGGGGAGGCGGCGGGAGCGGCGGGAGGAAGAGGATGATGGGTGGGCCCCACCCGTCAGCGAGGATGGCGGGCGGGCCCGCCCGTCAGCGGCGCGCGCGCGAGGAGAGGCCGGGTGGGCCGCGGGGGAGAGGAGACAGAGAGAGAGGGGGGGGAGAAGAGATGGGCCAGGCCGGCCCAAGGGAGGGGAGGGGGACTTTTAGGGTTTTCTTTTTTTTATAAAACCTTTTTAACTTTGTTTATTTCTTAATAATTATTATTTGTGCTCTGTAAATTCCACTAAAATTTATTTACACATTTTAGGCTTTTAGGAAATATACAAAAAACCTCCAAGCCTTATTTGACTTTTACTTTGCACATTTTAATTTTTGGAGGCTTTCTCACGGATTTTAATTATTCTAGGCATAATTTAAAGGATATATTTTAGAGTCGTTTTGGGACGCGACAAACCTACCCCCTTAAACGGAATCTCGACCCCGAGATTCGGAAGAACTGGCGAAGAGATCGGGATGGGCTGCCTTCAGCTCGTCTTCACACTCCCAAGTAGCTTCTTCCTCAGCGTGGTTGCTCCATTGGACCTTGCAAAAACGGATTACCCGGTTCCTGGTCCTGCACTCCATGGTGTCCAGGATTTTCACTGGCCTCTCCACGTAGGTCAAGTCTTCGCGAACTTCAATTTGCTCTGAATTGGCCTGCTTGGATGGCACTCGAAGACATTTCTTGAGCTGCGACACATGGAACACATCATGCACATTGCCCAAGGATGCGGGCAGCTCCAACTGGTAAGCGACTTCTCCGCGTCGAGCAATGATACGGAAAGGACCCACGAACCGAGTTGCGAGCTTCCCTTTCGTCTGGAACCTGTGTACACCTCGCAATGGTGTGACCCTAAGGTACACAAAGTCATCCATTGCAAACTCCAGGTTACGGCGTCGGTTATCCGCATAGCTCTTCTGCCGGGACTGTGCCACCTTTAGATTATCCCGAATGGTTCTGACTTTAGCTTCAGCTTCTCTCAAGATATCGGTCCCGAACACTTGGCTTTCCCCAACTTGGTCCCACAATAGCGGTGTCCAGCATTTGCGGCCATACAACGCTTCATGGGGTGCCATTTGTATGCTGGCTTGGTAGCTGTTATTGTAGGAGAACTCGGCATAGGGGAGACTCTTATCCCAGGTCTTCCCGAAATCTAGAACACAGGCACGGAGCATATCTTCTAGGATCTGATTCAGACGCTCGGTCTGTCCATCTGTCTGCGGGTGATACGCGGTGCTGAAATTTCATCGGGTACCCAACTCTTCTTGGAGCTTCTTCCAAAAGTGAGTGGTGAATTGGCTTCCCCTATCAGATACAATTTTCTTAGGAACGCCATGGAGACTCACGATCCTAGCGAAGTAGAGTTCAGCTAATTTGTTCCCTCCATAGGTGGTCTTCACAGGAATAAACCGAGCTACCTTGGTTAGTCGGTCCACGACTACCCATATAGAATCATATCCGCCTTGGGTTTTTGGAAGTCCGGTAATGAAATCCATCCCAATTTCATCCCATTTCCACTCTGGTACTTGGAGAGGTTGGAGAAGTCCGGCCGGTCGTTGGTGCTCTGCCTTGACACGCTGGCACACATCACAAAGGGCCACGAACTCTGCAATTTCCCGCTTCATACTAACCCACCAATATTTTTCTTTCAAATCTAAATACATCTTCGTACTGCCAGGGTGGATGGAATAAGGACTTTCGTGAGCTTCCTGAAGTATCAACTGTTTAAGTTTCCTGTCGTCTGGAACGCATACCCGATTTCCGTTCCATAGGGTTCCGTGTTCATCCTCTGTGAAACCAGCGGCTTTACCATGTTTCATGTTCTTGAGGATCCCATGCATATCTGGATCATTCTTCTGAGCCTCGCGGATTTGATCGAGCAAGGTAGGCTTGGCTTCCAGCGTAGCCAAAAACCCACGACCAACTATGCTTAGGTTCAGGGCTTCCATCTGTTGATTAAGTTCCGGTGAAATGTCACGGACGCCAAGAGTGTTGCAACGGCTTTTTCGACTTGGAGCGTAGGCGACCACGTTGGCCTTACCAGGATGATAGTGAATTCCCACATCATAATCCTTGAGTTCTAACCATCTCCTCTACCGAAGATTCAGATCCGACTGAGTGAAGATGTATTTCAAACTCTTATGATCCGTATATATTTCACAACGATTCCCAATGAGATAGTGCCGCCAGATCTTTAGAGCATGAACCACAGCGGCTAACTCCAAATCATGGGTAGGGTAGTTGCCTTCATGAGGCCGTAGCTGGCGTGAGGCATAGGCTACCACATGACCTTCCTGCATAAGCACGCACCCCAACCCTTGGCGCGAAGCGTCACAGTACACCAGGAAGTCCTTGCAAGTATCTGGTAAGATTAAAACTGGCGAGGAAACCAGCTTTTCTTTGAGAGTTTGGAACGCCTTCTCGCATTGCGGGCTCCACACAAATTTTTCTTCCTTCTTCAGCAACTGCGTCATAGGTCTGGCAATTTTGGAGAAATTCTCGATGAATCTTCGGTAGTACTCGGCCAAACCCAAAAAGCTGCGGACTTGAGTGACTGTCTTGGGTTGCTTCCAATCAGTGACGGCTGTCACCGTGTCGGGATCCACGGCAACTCCTTTAGCAGATATCACGTGCCCTAAGAACTTGACTTCGGACAACCAGAACTCACACTTGCTGAGCTTGGCATACAATTGGTGTTCCCGCAACTTTCCCAACACCAGACGGAGATGCTGCTGATGGTCTTCCTCTGATTGTGAGTATACCAGGATGTCGTCAATGAAAACCACAACAAACTTATCCAAGTATTCCATGAATACTTTGTTCATTAAGTTCATGAAGAAGGCGGGAGCATTGGTCAGGCCGAACGACATCACCGTGAATTCATACAGTCCGTAACGCGTGGTGAATGCGGTCTTCGGGATATCTTCTTCACGAATCCGCAATTGGTGATATCCGGAACGAAGATCGATTTTAGAAAAGACAGTGGCACCCTTAAGCTGATCGAACAGATCATCAATCCAGGGAAGAGGGTACTTGTTTTTGATAGTAACTTCATTGAGAGCTCTGTAGTCAACGCACATCCTCTTTGTCTTGTCCTTCTTTTCCACAAAAATCACGGGAGCACCCCAGGGGGAAGTGCTCGGCCGTATATACCCCTTTTCTTTCAACTCTTCCAACTGTTTCTTGACTTCGGCCAGTTCATTTGCTGCCATACGGTAGGGTCGCTTGTACAGAGGAGTGGTTCCTGGAGCAAGATCTATCCGGAACTCAATCTCTCGCTTGGGTGGCATACCGGGTAGTTCTTCCGGAAACACATCTCCGAACTCTCTGACGATGGGGATTTCCGACAGTCCTATCTGATGAAGTTCTGAACTGCTGACAGAGGTTGAGGGTGCAAAGAAAACAACCGGTTGTTCCGGCCCTCGGTACATAGTGACAGTGCGTCTTGCACAATCAACTACTCCTTGGAATTGAGCCAACCAATTCATCCCAAGGATCACATCCAAGTTCTTGGTGTCCAGAAGAATCAGATCCGAGGGAAAAGGAATTCCCTGGATTTCTATAGGAACGGCAGGGCTATAATACTTTGCTGTCATAACCCCTCCAGGGGTGGTGATGAGCAGAGGGTTCCTAAGCCTTTCTACCCCCAACTGATTTCTCCCCACGAATGGCACAGATATAAATGAGTGGGAAGCTCCAGAGTCGAACAAAATGGTAGCAGGAATGGAATGAATGAGGAACGTACCAACGATGACGTCTGGAGTTGTCAGCACATCCTCGGCAGTCACGTGGTTCACACGACCCCGAGTGACATCCTTACCACCGTTGTTGGGGCGGGGAGGCGCTTGGCCTTGCTGGCGCCTCGGCTTTGGGCATTTATCCGCAAAGTGCCCGGGCTCGAAGCAGTTGAAGCACAGACGCTGTTGACCTTGAACGTCTCTGCGGCCTTGACCAGGCTGCACAACGGGCGCAGGAGGACGGGGCGCACGGGTCCCTTGCTGACTCTGCTGTTGCTGCGGCTGTGGGACGCGCACCACGAATTGAGGTCGGGGCGCGGAGCGTGGTTGCTGCTGCTGCTGCTGCTGCGAGGAGGATCCCCCTGGATAGGGATTGGTGTAGCGGATCCTTTGGTTAGCCCCCTGTTGATTGCGGAAATTCGCCAAGCGACGCTTGTGCGACTCCAGTTCCTTGTGCTTGGCTTCCAAGCGGATGCTCTTGTCCACCAGACGCTGGAAATCCGGATAATCCCCGGAAACTAGACGCACCGACAGCTCAGGGTCCATTCTTGCCAAGAACTTCTCTTCTCCTCATCTTCACGAACATCCTCCGGGGCGTACCGGGCCAAGTTGTTAAACTCATGCAAATACTCCATCACGGAGCGGTCGCCTTGCTTCAACTCCTGGAATTCCCTTTTCTTAAGGGCCATGACTCCGGCGGGCACATGGGTCCTCCGGAAGGCGGCGGTGAAGCGGGCCCAAGTAATAGGCTGCCCCTCTGGCTGCGTAGCCTGGATGTGGTCCCACCATAGAGATGCGGGCCCCTGCAGTTGATGGGCGGCGAAGATGACTTTCTCCTCATCGTTGCACTGCACAGTATCTAACTTTTTCCCCACGGCATGCAACCAATCCAAAGCATCCACGGGGTTATTGGAGCTAGAGAAGGTAGGCGGACGGATGCGGAGGAACTCGGCGAGTTTAGAGTGCTGCGGGGGTGGTGGTGGAGGTGGGGCATTATGCTGTGGCGGATTTTGGATGTGATGGAGGAAAGCAGCCATCATGTTGGCCTGCTGGGCGAGGATTTGGGTGAGGATGGAGTTGGTGTCTGGTGGTGGTGGTGGAGGCGGGGGAGGAGGTGGAGATGAGCTGCCATGGATGTTGGGGTTGCTGCCTTCGGGTTGGTTGCCATCACCGGTAGCAGTACTTCTCCTGGTTGTCACCATCTGAAAAACCAACACAGAACCAGCAAAGAGAGAGAGCTGACTATTAAAACTAACCACCCACGACTACAATAATTCTTGAATTTATTACTGCTATTAAATTGGTTCATCAAGGTTCAAGTTGCTTAAGCAAATAAAATAAAGACAGGCTCCAACACAGTTATACCACACACCGGTATAACCATGCCCCACACGACACTAGCAGGGAAACAAACGAAAAGAACACACGCGCGAGCCTACTAACTGCTCGTCTACTTCTGCGACGGGCCAGGGCGGAAGGTGAGCAGCAGCGCATCCTCCGTGCTACCAACGCCAGAGGCTCCCTCCTCCTGAGGAAACACGGGCGCGGGCTTGGCACGAGGGGTCTCGACGAAGCAGGTCCATGCCAAGGACTGACGAACAAGCTCGGGCCTGGAGGTACTCTTGTGGGCGGTGATCTTCAGGTTGCGGCAGACGCGGCGGCGCTTGGGGCGACAGACCTCACCCTGGGCGATCTTGAGCTGACACAGCTGCGCCTCCACTGCGTCTAGGTCCTTCTTCAACTGCAGATTCTCCTGACGCAGCTCCAGGATCTTCATGTTGCTCTCGACCAACCCACGGCGCACCATATGATGGAAGTCAATACGGGCCGCGTCGTACGCCTCCACCATGCGCGCCAGGTGCATGATAGTAGCGTCATCCTCCGAGCTAGCATCCCTGAAGGTGGCGTAGTCACGGGCTCCTCCGTGACGAGGGTGATAGCAGTAGGGCGAGTGCCGCAACTCGTCCGGGTAGCGCTGGTGAAGAGTGCCGATGGCGAGGAGCGCAGCGTTCTGGCAGGCGGTGGAGAAAGAATCTCCACCTGCGGTGACTGCCAACGAAGTCCTCTCGGGAGAGCCAGTGAGAATCACTGCAGTGACCTCCCAAGCAGCGTGGGGCTCTGCATCATCACCCTCCTGCTCCGGGAGGTGCTTGCCCTGGTAGTCCACTCCATGCGGATACCCCATGACAACGCACATGCCCCGCAGCTCCAAAACAAAGCCAGTCAGGTCCAGGCCACGACGGTTGATGCTGCCGGCCATCTACAAACAAAAACAAAAGAGAAAAGCAACATTTTAAGGATCAGATTTTGACGATAAATGAAGCAGCAGGACAGAGAGAGACTAAAGGATTTTCACAAATAAGAGAGGATTTTTATTTGGAAAATATTGCTAAGGCTTGGGATCTAAAGCTCGTCCTAGGGTCAAGGGGGCTCCGATACCAACTTGTCATGACCGGAAATAACCCAACGGGCGTTCCTTACGTGCGTGTATTATTCCTTGTCCCAGGAGGCAAGGTACACCAAAAGTTGATACATTTCAGAGTTTAACAAGCGGAAGCGTACATAAATAATTTATTACATGAGCGGCGAAGGCCCAGCACACACAAAGCCAAACGAGAAACAGCGGAAGACTAGGGTGACGACCACAGGCGCTTGACGGCAGGCACGAGCTAGACACCAAAGCCTTCATCTTCCAGGAGCTCCTCTTCTGGGTTTGGGAAAAATTGAGCAAGACTGAGTACAACCACCGTACTCAACAAGACACACCCACAAGTGCAGAATAAATGCAAGGGAGTACAAGGGAGCCATAATATAGGGGGTTAGGGTTTGTAGTAAACAGCATTAAAAGTCACTTAGTTGCTCAAAACTGTTTTGTAAACACGATTCTAGAGCTATATAATATTATTAATCAAGGCCGTGAACCCACACGAACCTGCCTTAACCCAAGGCCTACGATGATTCAGACCGAACTGGCAACCCGACCCTGGGTCCCAGCTCGTCCCAAGCCAATCCAGGCCAACCATTCCACATTTTAGTTGTTAAGCAGGTTCTAAGAATTAAAACACTAACTTGGGTACATTGCTCGGCTTGCCCATGACCGAGGGCGCGGCTATTCGAATAGGTTATGCTCTGATCAGAGGTGTACATCTTTACCCACAAGACACATCTTCCTCACGTGTAACCATGTGCCACATACCACCACGGTATACGGACGGAAGACGTGACATAGTTTCCAACCCATCCTAGCCATAGACAAGAGTACCGACCCAACCCCACCTACGGCCGGAACCTCCGAGACAGGTAGGCAGGACTGAGCCCCTAGCAGCAGGACACCGGCCCTGTGCCGTGACATCTCGACTACCGGCCGCAGCTCGTGTAGCCTTCATTTGCCCTGGAGATGTCCATCGACCCCCGACTTCGTCCATCTCCCTCCGTGTACTTTTGTTTATAACCAGACTGAGCCACAAACTAAGCCTTACCCACTAGACATGTGGAAGTACGGTAGTGCTTTGCAACAGAGGCCCGAAGACCGGTCCTTATATGGCCGAAGTGCTACTATCAAAACCGTGCACCCCGAGCCCAGCCTAAAACCATTTTGAGGGTTTTGAATAGAGGGGGAGGTGTGAATCCAGTTCCACAATAATCCAATCATTCCATAATGTCCAGGTGATGAGAATATTCCCAAAGTCTAGAGTTGTAAAACCACCTAATGTTGCCTAATTAATCAGCGAAGCATCTACCTAAATCCATACTGGTGGTACCATGAGTAGAGTGTCCACTAGTTGGGGTTTTGTTTAATCTAGGGTGAACAAGGTAATAATATCAATAACAATAATAATAAGGTCATAACAAAGGTAAATAGACATGGCTAAATAAAACAGTGAATACGCGGGAATTTAAATAAAGCGATAATGCAATAATTTAAATCAAAATAATTTAATAAACTGGGATCCAATATGTTCAAGGATGATGTGACTTGCCTTGCTCGCTTTCCCAAACGTCGGCTTCAACCTCCACGAAGAGCGGATCTTCCGAAGCTGCAGCGTCTACACGACCAACGGAAAAAGAAAAGGCTTTTACTCTAATAAACTCCATAAAACAAGCAAGAACAAAGCACAAAAATGGGTTCTTGACTTCTTAAGGAAAAATTAGAGACTTGAACGGTCCAATTCCGAGTTCAAATGGCCAAGTTATGGCCATTTGAAGTTTATATGCTCTTTAAATG
Organism: Oryza meridionalis; assembly: GCA_000338895.3. Lineage (NCBI taxonomy): Eukaryota > Viridiplantae > Streptophyta > Magnoliopsida > Poales > Poaceae > Oryza > Oryza meridionalis. Next base: position 8,240,650 of record CM002535.2, on the reverse strand, counting down.
AATATTTGCGAATTTCTTCATTTCAATTTTAATTTAAAAATTGATTTATTGCGTCAGCCGAGGGGGAGGGGCGCGCGGACCGGGTCCACGGGAGTGGGGCCCACGCGGCAGCCTCACGGTCCACGGTGGACCGGGTGCACCCAGGCTCACACCGGCCGGCGCCGTGGGCCCCACGCGTCAGCCGTACCCGAGTGCGCGGGCGGCTGACTGCCGGGCCCCACGCGGCGGCCACTCAGCGCGCCCGAGGGCGGTCACGTCGGCGCGGCCGGCGGGAGGCGGCGCCCGCGCCCCTATGGTCGCCGGCGGCGGCCATAGGCGCGGCGGAGCAGCGGCCGAGAGATGGGAAGGGAAGGGGGAAAGGAGCGGCGGTCCATGGCTCACCCCGGGGCGACGGCGGCGACGGAGGAGGCGGCCGGAGCGGAGGGAGGCGGTGGTGCGGCTCGGGTCGACGGGGACGGCGGCATTCCGGCGGTCGGCGACCGAAACAAAGGGGTGGACGCGGTCGACGGCGGTGCGGCGAAGCCGGAGGAGGCGACGCCGGGGCGGGAGATGGTCCGGGGCGACGGCGGCGGCGGACCGGAGCTCGGCGGCGACGGCGGAGAGAGAGAGCGACGGCGCGGGCTCGATTCCGGCGAGGAGGAAGGGCGGGGAGTGGCGGAAACGGACGGAGGAGGCGCAGGGTGGGTTTAAATAGGGTTGGAAGGGGGAGATAGCGGCCGGGGAGGGAGGAAACCGGCGCGGGAGGTCCGGCCGCCATCAATGGCGCCGGTGAGATTTGCGGGGGCAAATCCGCCCGTTTGAACGCGAGAGAGAGAGGGAAAGATAGGGGGAAAGGGCGAGGGGATCACGGGGAGTGATTTCCTCCTATTGATTTCACGCAGGGACGACGGGAGGCGGCGGGATTCGCGGCGGCGGTGGCGCTAGGGCACGGGGGAGGCGGCGGGAGCGGCGGGAGGAAGGGGATGACGGGTGGGCCCCACCCGTCAGCGAGGGTGGCGGGCGGGCCCGCCCGTCAGCGGCGCGCGCGCGGGGAGAGGCCGGGTGGGCCGCGGGGGAGAGGAGAGAGAGAGAGGGGGGAGAAGAGATGGGCCGGGCCGGTCCAAGGGAGGGGAGGGGGACTTTTAGGGTTTTCTTTTTTTATAAAACCTTTTTAACTTTGTTTATTTCTTAATAATTATTATTTGTGCTCTATAAATTCCACTAAAATTTATTTACACATTTTAGGCTTTTAGGAAATATACAAAAATCCTCCAACCCTTATTTGACTTTTACTTTGCACATTTTATTTTTTGGAGGCTTTCACACGGATTTTAATTATTCTAGGCATAATTTAAAGGATATATTTTAGAGTCGTTTTGGGACGCGACATTGGTGATCTTCGTTTTCGTCTCCTTCATTCCTCTTCGCGGAGTAACTTGATTTTTTGTGTTCTCGAGATGGAAAAGCAGACCTCGAGAGTAGACTTGCTGACCAAGACCGTCGCATCCAATATTGGAAGACGAAGTGTGAAGTCGCGGAACTCGAGAGGGCGATGGTGGAGGTGAAAAAAAACCAGGCCGTGGGGGCACTCAGGGGTCGGGAGGTATGGTTCAACTTTTATCTGAAGAGTTGCTGCATGTCCATGGCCCATGTTTGTAGGGAGCTCCGGGTGCCCCGTGGAGATCCCGAGGAATCGGCGGCTGGCTACATCTCGTGGCTGAATGGGGCATGTACTCAGCTTGAAGGCATCGGCAAGCGCATTGACAAAGCCGATATGCCGGAGGGCATGTGTTGGCTTGCATACGAGACCATCGTCCGCAGTTGCACCTCGAGTTTCTCCATGAAGGGTTTGCCCGTTCTCGGAGGACTTCGGCGGAGATAAACCACCTGGCGAAGTCGATGGCGCCGCTGGCGGAGAAAGTTTTCCAGTCGATGGACTGCCGTTGGCCTTCCTGGTAGCCTTTGTACCCTGCGATAGACATCTTAGGGAAAAGTGTAATATGATTTTGGACTTGTGTAAAATTGTAAGAAGTATCTTATGAAATAGAAAAGAAATCTATCTTAATGAGTCCTTCTTACTCTAGATGTAGTGTGTAAGAGTGCCTCCTCAGTTTCCGACTTTGGCCAGTCGTTTGAGTTGTACACTCTCCCTAGCCCCCAGCCTTGTCATCGGAGAATGGTTCTCGGAGGACAAGGCTCTTGGACCTTTGACCTGCCTCGGTTGAACAAGCACTGATCCTATCCCCCAGCCGTGAAGTTGGAAAGTTCATTTCCGATTACGCGGCTTGGTTAATACGCACGGGGAGAACTCTTACACGACCAGGTCTAACATGGTCTTTCGTCTCTGCAGAATCCGACAAGGCCTTATCGGCTCTGGGCGTCCCCAGCCGAAGATCCCTTAGGTTCCTCGGAGGCCTTGTCAGCATGGCGTAAAGGGACATGAGGACAGGTGTCAACGCTAGGTGTCGTCTGGGTGAGGGTTCATCAGGTAGGAACACTGTGATAAATGACATTCGAAAATAAATGCGATAGTTGAATAGAAACAACAGCTTTAAACGGGATCAACATGCTCAAAGGATTGATTAGGATCTGTGTGACCTGCCTTGCTGGCCTTGGAATTCTTCTAAATCTTCTCCTGCGAAAACGGACTCTCCGGAAACGTCGGATTCTAAACAGAAAAGAGCAAAAACACCAAAACAGCACATAAGCAAGCATGAACAGTACATGTGGATATTTTTAAATGTAGATCTCAATTTTAGAAAAATTTAGAGACTTGAACCAACTAAATCCGAGCTAAGATGAATTAGTTATGAATTTTTAAAGATTTAATCGGATTAAATCATTTGTATGAATTTTAATTGAATTATGACGCAATAATGAATTATTTTTGAAAAGGAAAAAGGAATTATTGCGTCAGCGAGGCTTGGGTTCACGGTGGACCGGGGTCCACGGCGGCGGTCTACGGAAACGAACGGCCGAGATCGATCCGACCGAAACGAACGGCCGAGATCGATCGGCCCACGGCCGGCTCACGGGAGACGACGACGATGACGTCGGCGATGACGTCACCACCGGCAGCGGCTCGGGCACGCATGCTCGCCGGCGAACGACGGCACGGCGGCGCGAATGGAGGGCACCAACGGGTAGCGGACGGCACGGCGAACTCACCGGTGACCGAAACGACGGCGGAAGTTGACCGGACGGCGACGACGCCGAGGAAAAGGCGGCGGCGACCTTCGGCTTGACGACGGCGACGGTGCTCCGGTGGTCTACAGCGACGGCGAAGAGGCGGACGAGGACGGCGACGCGACAGCGACCACGACGACGGCCTTCCCGAGCAACGGCGACGGCTGGAGCGACGGCGGCGTCGGCTGGAGCGACAGCGGCGACGGTGGCGCTAGGCTACACGGTGCTAGGGCGCTTCGGGCAACGAGAGGCGAAAGCGAAGGCGGCGACGGGTAGAGGGGAGCTCGGGGATCCTTTTATAGGGGTCGGAAGGCGGCGACGAAGCCCACGGCGGCCCGGCGACGGCGAAGGAAACCTAGGGTTCGGAGAGAGAAAACCGACTCCGATCTGAGCTCGAATCCGCGATTTCCAAACCGATTTAGCCGACGATTCCATAAGAGAAAAGATAGAGGGGATCCCGGGGATCATTTCCCCTCAACTGATTTCACCGGAAACGGAAAGGGGCGGCCGGATTTGGAAGGAGATGGCGACGGCGCGGCGCTAGGGTTCGGGCGCGGGCGGCGGCGCGAGGAAGACGAAGACTGACAGGTGGGCCCCACCTGTCAGCGGGCGGACGCGCGCGCGTTGGCTCGGCTTGGGCCGACTGGGCCGAGAAGAGAGAGAGGAGGTTTTGGGCCGACTTTCGGCCCAAAGCCAAAAGAGAATTTTAAAAACCTTTTCAATTTAAATTATTCATTAAATGCAATTCCATTTATTAAAAATACTTCCTTAGCTCAAATAAATCCCAGAAAAATCTAGGAATTATAGAATTAATCAAAGTATTTAATAAAATTTTATCTGGCCCAATTTTATATTGGAATTTATTATTTACAATTAGATCTTTTCTTCTAAGTTTTTAAAAAACCATTTCTGATAATTCCATTTAAACAATAATTTATAACTTTAAGATTTTTAGTATGTGACAAACCTACCCCCCTTAAACAGAATCTCGTCCTCGAGATTCGGAAGAACTGGCGAAAAGATGCGGATGAGCGGACTTTACTTCATCTTCTCGCTCCCAAGTAGCTTCTTCTTCTAAGTGATTACTCCATTGAACCTTACAGAAACGGATTACTCGATTCCTGGTTCTTCTCTCATTTGTCTCCAAAATACGAATTGGTCTCTCGACATATGTCAGATCCTCTTGGATTTCTATCTGTTCAAGATTAGCTTCCTCAGTAGGTACCCTTAAACACTTCTTCAGCTGTGACACATGGAACAAATCATGGACTCCTGCCAACGATTGAGGTAACTCCAACTGATAAGCAACCTCACCTCTTCGACTAACGATCTTATAAGGTCCCACAAAACGCGGAGCCAATTTTCCTTTGGTATGAAAACGATGAACCCCTCGGAGAGGCGTGACACGAAGGTACACATGATCTCCTTCTACAAAACTCAAATCTCTGCGGCGATTGTCGGCATAACTCTTATGACGAGACTGAGCTACACGCAATCTTTCTTGAATGACCTTCACTTTTTCTTCTGCTTCCCTTAGGATATCAGTTCCGAAAACCTGACGTTCCCCCGTTTGATCCCACAAAAGCGGAGTACGACACTTACGACCATACAGTGCTTCGTAAGGGGCCATTTGAAGACTACATTGATAACTGTTGTTGTACGAAAATTCTGCGTAAGGCAAATTCTTATCCCAACTTCCACCGAAGTCTAAAGCACAAGCTCTCAGCATGTCTTCCAAAATCTGATTCACCCTTTCGGTTTGTCCGTCTGTCTGCGGATGGTAAGCAGTACTGAAGTTCAGCTTAGAACCCATCTCTTCCTGAAGCTTCTTCCAAAACTTTGAAGTAAACTGACTACCTCGATCAGACACTATTTTCTTAGGGACACCATGCAAACACACAATCCTTGCCATATACAATTCCGCCAAACGACTTCCAGAATATGTTGTCTTTACTGGAATGAAATGAGCCACTTTGGTAAGTCTGTCGACTATCATCCAAATAGAGTCGTGGCCCAATGATGTTCTGGGTAAACCAGTAATAAAATCCATACCGATCTCTTCCCACTTCCATTCTGGTATCTTCAAAGGTTGCAACAAACCTGCGGGTTTCTGATGTTCTGCCTTAACTCGCTGACAAACATCACACATAGCTACAAACTCTGCTATTTCACGCTTCATACTTGTCCACCAAAATCTTTCTTTGAGATCTTGATACATCTTGGTACTACCAGGGTGAATGGAGTACAAAGTGTCATGAGCTTCTTTCAGAATCGTATCTTTCAACTCTTTGTTCTCTGGAACACAAATTCTTTCGCCCAACCATACGGTCCCTTGCTCATCTTCCAAGAAACCGATAGCTTTTCCTCTTCTCATATTCTTCTTGATCTCATGAATATCAGGGTCATTAATCTGGGCTTCTCTAACCTGATCAATAAGAGTAGGCTTTGCTTCTAGGGTTGCAACAAAACCTTTAGTGACAATTCCCAAATTTAATCTTTCAAATTCCTTGCATAACTCCAATGGCAACTGTCGTCCTTCCGTAGCATTGCAATAGCCTTTCCTGCTAAGAGCATCTGCTACAACATTAGCCTTTCCCGGGTGATAATGAATTCCCAGGTCATAATCCTTGATTAATTCCAACCATCTCCGTTGTCTCATGTTCAGATCCGGTTGAGTAAAGATGTACTTTAAACTCTTGTGATCGGTGTACACCTCTGTACGGGTACCGAAAAGATAGTGACGCCAAATCTTCAATGCATGAACTACTGAAGCTAACTCGAGATCATGAGTAGGGTAGTTCTTCTCATGCGGACGTAACTGACGAGATGCATAGGCAACCACCTTCCCATCTTGCATCAAAACACATCCTAACCCAAGCTTAGATGCATCGCAATACACTTGGAAACCCTTCTTTGGATCAGGCAAAATCAAAATGGGCGCCGATATTAAGCGACTTTTCAATTCTTGAAAACTCTGCTCACATTCTTCTGACCACTTGTACTTCACATCTTTCTGAAGCAGTCGTGTCATGGGCTTAGCAATCTTGGAGAAATTCTCTATAAACCTCCGGTAATATCCTGCAAGAACCAGGAAACTTCGAATCTCTGAAACTGTCTTTGGTTGTTTCCAGCCGGTTACCGATTCTACATTACTAGGATCAACGACAACTCCTCCGGCTGAGATGACGTGACCAAGAAACTTCACTTCAGACAACCAGAATTCACACTTGCTAAACTTGGCATACAACTGATGTTCTTGTAGCTTCTCCAATGCAAGGCGAAGATGTTCTTCATGCTCTTCCTTGGTTCGAGAGTAGATAAGAATGTCATCAATAAAGACGACCACGAACTTGTCTAAGTATTCCATAAACACCTTATTCATCAAATTCATGAAGAAAGCAGGGGCATTGGTAAGTCCGAAAGACATAACAGTACACTCAAACAACCCATACCGGGTAGTGAAAGCCGTCTTAGGTATGTCTTCCTCTTTAATCCTTAACTGGTGATACCCTGATCGGAGATCGATCTTGGAGAAAACAGTGGCACCTTTAAGCTGATCAAACAGATCATCAATTCTGGGTAGCGGATACTTATTCTTGATAGTCACATCATTTAGGGCACGATAATCTACACACATCCTCTGGGTATGATCTTTCTTTTCAACAAAAATAACTGGAGCACCCCATGGAGACAAACTTGGTCTAATGTATCCTTTCTGAAGCAAATCATCTACTTGTCTCTTGACTTCTGCTAACTCATTGGCTGCAATTCTATAAGGTCTCTTATGGATTGGAGCTGTACCGGGTACCAGATCTATTCTGAACTCTATATCTCTTTTAGGCGGCATACCAGGTAAATCATCCGGGAACACATCTGGGTATTCTCGTACTATAGGAATCTCTTCCAAAGCTATTTGGTTCAGACTTGACCTTAAAAGCTCTGAAGGCAATGCGTGAACAGTTACAACTTGGCCATAATTACTGGTGAGAGTTACTTTTCTATTAGCACAGTCTATCATACCTTTATATCTTGCTAACCAGTCCATCCCTAGGATGACATCAAGGTCTTTGGATTCTAACAGAATAAGATTGGCTAGAAATGGCACTCCTTGAATCTCTATTCTGACAGAGGGGCTACGTTGCACTGAGAGTGCTTGATTACTCGGGGTACTAACCATCAAAGGACGTCTAAGATCTTCTATTTCCATCCCATGATTTCCCGCAAAACTCATAGATAAAAATGAATGCGTAGCACCAGAGTCGAAAAGTACTGTTGCAGGAACTGAGTTAACAGGGAACGTACCCAAAATCACATCTGGAGCATCTTGAGCTTCTGCAGCAGCAACGTGGTTGACACGAGCCTTTGTCGCTGGTGCAGTAGAGTTGTTCTGTGCAGGGACAACCTTCACGCGTCGGGGCTTCGGACACTTGTCAGAGTAATGACCTGGTTCACCACAGTTGAAACATACCCCGGGCTTGTTTCCTTGTTCCCTCTTGACAGGTTGATGCGGTGTCGGAGCTGTCACATGACGTGGAGCTTGGTTGCGATTGTTGTTGCCAGCATTGTTGTTGAAAAACTGCCGCTGTGGACGAACAACAGACGAAGAACCTCCCTGTGGCATTGACTGAGATCCCAAAGCAAGACGTGACCTCTGACTATTCCTTTACTGAGCTTTGATGTGAGCAATCCTGCGTTTCTTCTGCTCCATGCGGTTGTACTTATCCTCCTGGCGAATAGCCTTATCCACTAATTTCTGGAAATCATGATAATCTCCAGTCATTAATGGGTAAGAAAGCTCATCATTCAGTCCTTCCAGGAACTTGTCTTGACGCTCTTCATCAGTGCGCACTTCTTCCGGAGCATAACGAGCTAGGCGATTAAACTCATGCAAATATTCCGTAACAGAGCGAGATCCCTGAGTGAGCGCTCTGAATTCCCTCTTCTTGAGAGACACCACTCCCGATGGTATGTGCGTCTTGCGAAAAGCAGCAGTGAATTCTAGCCAAGTGATAGGTTCTGCCGTGGTCCTGTTGAGACGGAAGTGATCCCGCCACTCAGAAGCAGGGCCTTGCAGCTGATGTGAAGCAAAAGAAACCTTCTCCTGATCAGTACACTGAAGCAGATCCAACTTCTTTTCTATGGCGTGCAGCCAATCACCAGCCTCTACTGGATTAGTAGTGCTAGAAAATGTAGGTGGCCTCACGCGAAGAAATTCTGCTAACTTGCTCTGGGGAGGTGCATGGTTATTTCCTTGGTTCTGCTGGTTCTGGAGTTGCTGCATCATCATATGCATAAGCTGTGTCTGTTGAGCCAAAACTTGGGCAAGCGTGGGATTCTCTCCATTGTTGTTGTTGCTGTTGTTGGGACCATTTCCAACACTGCGAGTGAGCACCATCTGGCATGGACAGGAGCACAAGAAGAGAAACCGGGGAAAACTACTTAGGACAGAGAATTAATTTTTCTACTAACTTGACTTTTATTGATCTTAACTGAGTTTCATTATTACATAGATTTGAAGACTCTCACACTACTAAACTCACCACTACCTAACACTCGAAAGCAAACAAACGCATGCACTTACATCTCACCACTGATGTAAACCACATGCGAGACCCACACACACAACCAAACTTAAACAAGCAAGCTAACACAACAATCTAAGGCAACAGCTTAACAAGGCGTTCTAGGTCTTCCGAGCATCGGAGTTGATTGAAGGCTCGTTCGGCTCGTCTTCATCATCATCTTGAGTTGCTCCCCACTCGACCTTTGAATGGGTGCGCTTCGATTCTTCCTCTTCATCATCACTTATGTTGATGACCTGGGGATTTGCAGGGGTAACTTCTTTTTCCACCACACAAACCTTTGGCGCCAACTGGTAGCGAGGAACAAAAAGGGCTCTCTTTCTTGCAGTAAGACGAACTCTGGCTTTTCGTGGTGGTGCTTCTCCCTTCAACGCAGCTAGCTCCTTCTCCAAACGATCCACCTTGTCTTCCAGCTTGCAAATCTTAGCACGATTCCAGTCTTCCCAATCATGAGCTGCTATCACAATCTCAGCACAGGTCTCATCCATAGCCCATAGCATCTCGACCAAATGTCTTGTGGTAGCATCATTCTCGATTCCGGCAGGTTCAAGGTAGCTGCCACGATCACTTCCCTGGGGTTGGCGAGGATGGTAGCGATACTCCGTATTGGCCAACTGATTACTGTAGCGGTCGCGGAGCTCTCCGATGGCGATTCTTGCCCCCTCCTGACATGCATGCATATAGCTTCCCCCTCCAGCTTCGAACATCACTGATGGGATATCTTCACGATTACTATTCAAGGTGACTTTGACACGGCACTTCTCTTCATCGCGATCATGAGAAATCTGGGCATACAACGGGGCAGTCCCAAATCCTATGGCAAAGGACATCGTACGCAACTCCTGGACAAATCCTTTAGTACCAAACAAGTACTCAGGCTTGTAACGCGTCATCTAAAGACAAGTGAAAGGAGGGAGTTAAGACATTTATCCAATTAATAGCACAAGTTTTCGGGTTACTTTAAATAAAATTAGAAATTCAAAATGAAAGGTAAATGAATAAAATAAACCAATCTTGCAAGATAAGTTGAAACGGTTAAAAACAGGATCACTGGTTTTGCACTTTTGAATAACAGGTTTCAAAAGAAAAGAATCAAAAGAGGGTTATAAAATCAGCATGTTAAGTTTATTATATTGCAGCAAGATTAAATAAAACAATGTTGTAAAACTTTTGCTAATAAATGGGCCATTAGTACAGTAATAGATGTACAGTACTAACAACACAGAAAAACAAAAAGTAAATTTTATAAGGAACAATTTGAGAGAGTACAAACTGCATGTGCCATTAGCTTGGTTTAATTAAAAGAGAACGAGAGGAGAACAGTTCTAATTTTCCAATATTTTTAGAGGGCTCTTATAGGTAACTGTTTGGCATATCCTACGGTCAAGGACGCTCTGATACCAACTAGTCACGCCCGGAATTTCTATCCAAAATTCCAAACGCTTACATGTGTATAAACCCTCGTCCAGGAATCAGCCGAGGCACACAATAACAAATTGATAATAGAGTACAATTATTACTCTAATTAATAGGCGAATAAAATGTCATTACAGAGGTAGATAGTTCCTCTCAATCAATAAAGATCTAAGCAGCGGAAAATAAAGATAAACAGCGCAGACGACTCCACTCCACAGGCAGCTTGACAAGGACTACGCCAAATCCTCGACTCCATCAGCATCACTGTAGAACTCCTCCTCTGATGAATGATTGCAAGGTGAGTATATGACATACTCAGCAAGCCACGTAGCAAATATGCAAGTGCACAGGATAACCCAAGGATGGCATAATATAGGCTTCTTTGCATAAATAGCATTTAATGAATATTTCAGAATTTGCTAAAACAGTAAAGTATTAATTAAACAATATTAATCCAACACTATACATCATACCCTGTTGTATAGGCCCAACCATTCTGTACAACCAACCCCGGCTGCACAGTTCTAACTCCAAACCAGGAATATACCATTCCAAACTAGGAGATAATCAATTATTACCAATTATAGCATCTTTCATTATGGTGTGAAGGGTGAGACTAATCACGAAAGACATTGTTAGACCCGCCCAAAACCGTGGGCATGGCTATTCGAATAGTTTTACTCTGATCAGAGGTGTACCACTGTACCCACAAGACACAGCCCCACAACATGTCACCATGTGCCTTGATACCACCACGGTACCTCGGAAAGGAGCTGTGACATTACCCCTCGCACAACACAATCCACTACAGTGCACCATTCCTGGATCATAATCACCCCCTTATAAACAAGGCATGGACTCCCCAGCGACCCCCGTGGGCTTATCTCCGCCACTTCTCAGTCTGGTGCTCCGCAATGAACTATGCTATACAAAAGATAAAGCCGTTGCCCATGCTGGCTTGTGGTTGGCACGGTTAATGTTTCACAAACGAAACTTGTGAACCGGTCCTTAATTGTCATGAGCACGACCATCAAAACCATGTACTCACAACCCACCATTATCAGGTTTTAGTTGTCAAATTAATTAATCAACCAATCACGATTGACCATCGTGAACTATCATTAAGCCATCATTAAATAATAGTGAATCTTAAGTTATCCCATTAGTGTGCTAAAGTTTCTAAGCATGGCTAAGCAATTACACCTAATATCTAGTTGAACCAATATATAAAGCTCAACTAGTCAAGTTACAATAACCCAAGGTATCAAGGAATAAGATAATCAAGAACAAAAGGGCCATAACAAACAATAGGCTAATTCCACCCAATGACATTCGAAAATAAATGCAATAGTTGAATAGAAACAACAGCTTTAAACGGGATCAACATGCTCAAAGGATTGATTAGGATCTGTGTGACTTGCCTTGCTGGCCTTGGAATTCTTCTAAATCTTCTCCTGCGAAAACGGACTCTCCAGAAACGTCGGATTCTAAACAGAAAAGAGCAAAAACACCAAAACAACACATAAGCAAGCATGAACACATGTGGATATTTTTAACATGTAGATCTCAATTTTAGAAAAATTTAGAGATTTGAACCAACTAAATCCGAGCTAAGATGAATTAGTTATGAATTTTTAAAGATTTAATCGGATTAAATCATTTATATGAATTTTAATTGAATTATGATGCAATAATGAATTATTTTTGAAAAGGAAAAAGGAATTATTGCGTCAGTGAGGCTCGGGTTCACGGTGGACCGGGTCCACGGCGGCGGTCTACGGAAACGAACGGCCGAGATCGATCCGACCGAAACGAACGGCCGAGATCGATCGGCCCACGGCCGGCTCACGGGAGACGACGACGATGACGTCGGCGATGACGTCACCACCGGCGGCGGCTCGGGCACGCATGCTCGCCGGCGAACGACGGCACGGCGGCGCGAACGAAGGGCACCAACGGGTAGCGGACGGCACGGCGAACTCACCGGTGACCGAAACGACGGCGGAAGATGACCGGACGGCGACGGCGCCGAGGAAAAGGCGGCGGCGACCTTCGGCTTGACGACGGCGACGGTGCTCCGGCGGTCTACAGCGACGGCGAAGGGGCGGACGAGGACGGCGACGCGACGGCGACCACGACGACGGCCTTCCCGTGCAACGGCGACGGCTGGAGCGACGGCGGCGCACGGCTGGAGCGACGGCGGCGACGGTGGCGCTAGGCTACACGGTGCTAGGGCGCTTCGGGCGACGAGAGGCGAAAGCGAAGGCGGCGACGGGTAGAGGGGAGCTCGGGGATCCTTTTATAGGGGTCCGAAGGCGGCGACGAAGCCCACGGCGGCCCGGCGACGGCGAAGGAAACCTAGGGTTCGGAGAGAGAAAACCGACTCCGATCCGAGCTCGAATCCGCGATTTCCAAACCGATTTAGCCGACGGTTCCATAAGAGAAAAGATAGAGGGGATCCCGGGGATCATTTCCCCTCAACTGATTTCACCGGAAACGGAAAGGGGCGGCTGGATTTGGAAGGAGATGGCGACGGCGCGGCGCTAGGGTTCGGGCGCGGGCGGCGGCGCGAGGAAGACGAAGACTGACAGGTGGGCCCCACCTGTCAGCGGGCAGACGCGCGCGCGGCGGCTCGGCTTGGGCCGACTGGGCCGAGAAGAGAGAGAGGAGGTTTTGGGCCGACTTTCGGCCCAAAGCCAAAAGAGAATTTTAAAAACCTTTTCAATTTAAAGTATTCATTAAATGCAATTCCATTTATTAAAAATACTTCCTTAGCTCAAATAAATCCTAGAAAAATCTAGGAATTATAGAATTAAGCAAAGTATTTAATAAATTTTATCTGGCCCAATTTTATATTGGAATTTATTATTTACAATTAGATCTTTTCTTCTAGGTTTTTAAAAAACCATTTCTGATAATTCCATTTAAACAATAATTTATAACTTTAAGATTTTTAGGATGTGACATCTGATGTCGTAGCTCGCTGGGGAGCATGGCCTCGGAGCCGTACACGAGGAAGAAGGGTGTTTCCTTGTTAGACGTTGTCGGTGTGGTGCGTGTGGCCCATAGTACTGATGGGAGTTCTTCAACCCATTTCCTGTCATGTGACATGAGCCTGTCGTTGACACGGGTCTTGATCCCTTGTAGTACTATGCCGTTTGCCCTCTCGACTTGTCCATTGGTTTGAGTGTGGGAAACCGAAGCGAAGCATATTTTGACTCCCAGCTCGATGCAGTAATCCTGGAAATCGGCGCTGATGAACTGGGAGCCGTTGTCGGTAATGATGCGATGCGGTAGTCCGTATCTGCAAAATATCCCCTTGATGAACTTGATGGCGTTGTCGGCCTTGATTTCCCCCGTGGGTACCGCTTCGATCCATTTAGTGAATTTGTCGATTGCCACGAATAGGAACCTGTAGCCGCCCTGTCCTCGTTGGAATGGCCCGAGTATATCTAGCCCCCAGCATGAGAACGGCCAAGTAAGAGGGATAGTCTGGAGCGCTTGTGCAGGTAGCTTTGTGTGCTTGCTGTGGAATTGACAGGCTTCACACCGCTGGACCATGTCACATGCGTCTTTGAGGGCGGTTGGCCAGAAAAACCCTTGACGAAAGGCTTTCCCGACCAACGTGCGACCGGCGGCATGTGACCCACAGATGCCTTCATGTATATCGAGGAGGAGGTGTCTGCCATCGTCGGACGAGACGCATTTGAGAAGTACCCCGTTTGGCGATTTCTTGTATAGATCATTGCCGATCGTGCAGTAGATTTTTGCTTTACGGGTTATTTTCTCGACCTCTGCGTCGTCCTCAGGCAACTCTTCGCTGTTGATGAATTTGATCAGTGGGGTGCGCCAGTCGTCTGTGGTCTCGATATCTGCGATGGCGCGTTCCGCCTCTGTGGCCTCCGAGCTAATGTTGAGGGCGGCTGTGTTGATCTCGCCGATTGCCTCTTTCACTGATGGCTTTGTCAGGATGTCCAGAAAAGTGCCGGGCTCGAGTGGTTCTCGCCTGGACGCACATCGTGCTAGGTCGTCTGGCTCGATGTTGTCCTTGTGGTATACGTGTGGGACCTCGATCCCATCGAACCTTTTCTCCAGCTTCCTGACTTCTGCGAGGTACCTGGATAACTCGGGGTTAGAGCATTTATAATCTTTGTGTACCTGGTTTGCGACTAGCTCGGAGTCCCCTTTCACGATCAGTCGTTTGACCCCAAGTGCGGCTACTGCTCCTATCCCAGCGAGTAGTCCTTCGTACTCGGCTATGTTATTGGTCGCCCTGAAGTTGAGGTGGATTGCATGCTTGAATTGATCTCCGGAAGGAGATGTCAAGATGAATCCTGCCCCTGCTCCTTGGCTGTTGAGTGCACCGTTGAACGCCATTGTCCACGTTTCGTTGTCAATCTGGTTGTCTGATTGATTATCAAGCATGGTCCAGTCAGCTACAAAATCGGCGAGTACTTGGGACTTGATGGCTGTTCGTGGTACAAAGTGGACATCAAACTGACCCAGCTCGACTACCCATTTCACAATGCGGCCGACCACGTCTCTGTTTCTCACGACTTCACCGAGAGGGAAGGAGGAGACAACTGTGACTCTGTGGGCTTGGAAGTAGTGTCGTAGCTTTCTTAATGTCATGATTACTGCATAGAGCAGTTTTTGGATCTGTGGATATCTGGTCTTTGCGTCATGGAGAGCTTCGCTGACATAGTATACTGGTCATTGGACTTTCTCTCTCTCGACGACAATTACAGTGCTGACGGCGTATGGCGTGGCGGCAATATAAAGGAATAATTCTTCATTAGGTTGGGGAGCAATGAGTACAGGGGGATTTGATAGGTAGCGCTTGAGTGCAATAAATGCCTCTTCAGCTTCCTGTGTCCATACAAATTTATCTTGTTTCTTCAGCAGAGCGAAGAAGGGTTGTCCTCGTTCTCCCATCCTAGCGACGAATCTGCTTAGTGCTGCCATGCATCCGGTTAGCTTCTGTACTTCCTTGAATCTTGTGGGCGACTTCATGTTCTTGATTGCCTTGATCTTCTTGGGATTCGCTTCTATTCCTCTGCCAGAGACGAGGAAGCCGAGCAGCTTGCCCGACGGTACTCCGAAGGTGCACTTCTCTGGATTGAGCATAAGGCGATATTGTCGGAGGTTGTCGAACGTTTCCCGTAGGTCGTCAATCAATGAGTCGCTTTTCTTGGTCTTGACAATAATGTCGTCGACGTATGCCTCGACGTTGTTGCCGAGCTGGTCGCTAAGTGCGCCTTGGACCGTGCGCTGGAAAGTGTTCCCAGAAGTTATGAGTCCGAATGGCATCTTAACGTAGCAAAATACCCCGAACGGCGTGATGAATGCTGTCTTCTCTTCGTCCTCTCTCGCCATGCTGATTTGGTGGTAGCCGGAATAAACGTCGAGGAAGCTCAATAGCTCATAGCCGGCTGTTGAGTCCACCAGTTGGTCTATTCGAGGAAGAGGGAAGTGATCCTTGGGGCATGCCTTGTTGAGGTCGGTGAAGTCGACACACATTCTCCATTTCCCGTTGGCCTTCCGCACCATGACTGGGTTGGCTAGCCACTCTGAATGAAGAACTTCTCTGATAAAGCCATCTTTGAGAAGTTTGTCGAGCTCTTCTCGTATGGCTTGTCTTCGGTCTAGTGCAAATCTCCGCAGTCTTTGCTTTACTGGCTTGGCATCGGGTCGCACCATGAGTTTGTGCTCGATCACCTCCCTGGGGACCCCCGGCATGTCGGACGGCTGCCAAGCAAACACGTCGGCAGTGTCGCAGAGGAAGGTGATGAGCGCGAGTTCCTATTTCTCGTTTAGTGATGCCCCGATCTTGATGGTCTTGTCGGGGTTGGCACCAGAGATAGGAACGGTCTTGATTGCGCCGTCCGGTTTCGGCGTCTTGTTTGTCTTGCTTATTTTCCTGGGTGGCTCGGTTGTGGCGGGTGGACCTAGCGTTTGCTCGGCCATGTCGAGGCTCCGTTTGTCGCATTGTACCGCCAACTTTGCGTTACCTTGGATGGTGATTGTTCCCTTCGGCCCTGGCATCTTGAGTACTTGATACGCGTAGTGAGATGCGGCCATGAACTTCGCATGTGCAATTCTCCCGGTGATGGCGTTATATGCTATATCGAATTCAGCGACATCAAAGGTGATCTGCTCTGTTCGGAAGTTGTTTGCTTGGCCGAAAGTCACAGGCAGCGTGATTTTGCCCATTGGTTTGGACGAAGACTGGGGAGTAATTCCATGGAAGGGTTGATCGGTGGGTGTCACCTCGCTTCGTGGGATCCCCATGGCGTCCAGTGTGCTGGCGAAGAGGAGGTTGATTGAGCTGCCACCGTCGATGAGAACCCGCGGACCTTGATGTTCCGAATAGCGGGTTCGACCACGATCGGATAGCGTCCTGGGATAACGGCAGTTTTGAGATGGTCTTCTTCCGAAAATTGTATCTTCTGTTCAGAGCACTTCATCTTTGGTGCAGACCCCTGCCACGTCGAGCAGACTTCTCGCTCCACTTTCTTGTACTCTCGCTTGGAGGAGTACGCTGTAGAGCCTCCGAAAATGTGTGAGACATGGAGGTCAGAGTCTGGATATGCTGGGTCCGATTCCTGAGCAGTCATCTCCGCATCCTTCTCGACCATGCGTACTCGCTTGCCTTGTTCTGATGTCATGTGCTTCTCGAGCGATTTTTTGAAAACAAGGCAGTCTTCCAAAGAATGTCTGTTCGACTTGTGTATGGGACACCATGCTTTCCTTGCGTCACTACCTTGTGGGTCTGGGCACTTGGGAGGGTTAGCATATTCTGCTGCGAGTACTTCTGCTTGAGCTTTCGTTTTCGCGTTCTTGCGATTTTTCTTTTTGCTTGACTTAGGTGTGTCCGTGGCTGGTTTTTTCTCGCCCCCTGTCTTCCGCTTGTCGTTCTTGCGTCTAAGCGCATCGTCGACGTGGGCGCATCGCTTAACAATCTCGAATAGTCTCCGAGTAGTTGTGATGCGTCTCGTTGCTAACTCCTGGGTAGTGTAGCGATCTTTGACACCGGACTTGAAGGCGCGAATTACAGAAGCATCGGTGATTTCGGGGATTGTATTTCTGCACTCATTAAAGCGCCGAACATATTCCCTCAAGGATTCACCCGAGTTCTGTGTCAATGCGTGTAAGTCGTCTTCGATCGCGTGGCGCTTGTAGGTTCCCTGGAAGTTGGCGACGAATTGCTGCCACAGGTCTGCCCACGAAGAAATCGAGTAGGGCGGAAGGTGCATCAACCATGAACGTGCGGAGCCTTTTAACGCAGTTGGCAAATAATTCGCCAACGCGTTGTCGTCCGCTCCGGCAGCATAGAGTACTGTGGAGTAGACTTGAAGAAATTCTTCTGGGTCAGTGCTCCCATCGTACTTCTCTATCGCTCCCGGTCAGAACCTCTCAGGCCATCGGACATCGCGTAACGCACGACCAAAAGCCCTACACCTAGCACTGGGGGCAGTGGGTTGTCGGCGATCGTATGTCCTTCGTGGATGTCTGTCTGACGATGAGGAGGAGGAAGAGGATGAGGACGACGATGGGTCGCTTCGTTCTAGTGTAGGATTACGAGAACGCCGGCCGGGTTTTCGAGAGTCCAGTCGTCGCCCTCCATTGTTGTCCCGGCACCGTTCTCTGTTGTCTTCATCATGATGACGGCGTCCTCGACTGGTATCGCCCGGCGTCCATCGCTCACGATCGTCGCGAATATGATGGTTGTGGCGGTGATCACGGTCTTGGTCTTGGTCCGAGCGGCCTCCTCGTTCTTCATTGTCGTGATGTCGTGAAGAGACGTGATGCCGGGAACAGTTTTCGTTTTCCAGTGTGCGACGAGCTTCTCGGCGGCTGTTTAAGTGGTCACGGAGATCGCTGGTGCCGCGAGGTGGAGGGCTGGCTCGATGGGGTGATTCCCGCTATTCGGGGTTTTCGCCGTTGACATCAGCAATTGGTTGCTGTTCCGGGTGGGTTGCTGCGGCGGCCTCTTCGAACGCGTTGCTGAGGTTGGTCACTGACTCCCGTAACCGTTCCATCCATTGTGCGAGGTCATCATGTAGAACGGGGTCATAAGGGGTTTCCCTCAGTATAGCGTTGAGGGTCCTAATGTGCTGAGTCGGTGTAGATGTTTGATTTTCCGCCCCGGCATTAGCGCATGCTGATGTGCCTGTCTCGTCGATAGCCAATACCTCACGCGGCGTACTTGTTGACGAGGAGTCGTAGTCCTCGAGTAGATGTAGGACCGATGGTTCAGAAGAACCGATGTCGATAACACCGACGAAACGATCTGGGGTCAGCGTCGTTCCTCGTTCTTTGTCTTCGTCTCTAAGGGTCTTGCCTGGCTGCTGGACCATGGGAGATGACATCTTTGTGACGCTGAGAAAAACTTTACAGCTTGAGAGGTCGTGATTCTTTGTCTTGTGAATAGGACAATAGACACCACGAGTTGGAGAAGCACGCTGAATTCCACGCTCCTTGCAGGCGCGGATCTCGGCGCGGGCGTTAAGGAAAACCGAGCAGGCTTGCAAAGTATGTTTCCTGGTTTTGTGGATAGGGCACCAGGACCCTGTCGCCTCGGAAGTTATTCTCGTCGGCTTGCGTTTCTTGTCGGAACGACAAGGTTTGGCCGCATTAGAATTCTTCTCGAGCTCGGATGTCGTCGATGTTCCGTTCTCCGCTTCGGCGGGAGGATCCTTCGACGTGGAGTCGTCTTGGGTTACAGCCACTGCGTTCTCGTTTCTGGTCCTCGACGGCCCAGCTGAGATCGGCGTCGTGGTGTAAACCGGAAAGACAATTTCGCCGACTTGAGTCCACGCAAGCGTCGTTGAGGCAGGAAGCCCGTAGTCGAGGTTGGTGTTGACGCTGTTGTCGACGAGGCTGGATGACATAGTAGTAGAACCTTGAGCACCAAGTCCCCCTACCTGGCGTGCCACTGTCGTCGGGTGATACCCGTAAACCGGATATAGAGAGTATTGGGGTACGCTGGTACAAGGGTCTATGTAGTACGACATCAAGCAAACAGAAGACGAAGATTATACTGGTCCAGGCCCCTTGATAGGTAATAGCCCTAATCCAGTTGGTATGGGATTATATGATGGAAATCACAGGTTACAAAGGGAACAAAGGAACTCGATGGAACGAACAAGATCGTAATCGAGTTAATTCGACTAGACCTCTCGACGATTTGGCTTTCGCGGGCTCCGACTTCGTAGGCTGTGGTAGTGGTGTTGGCGGTTAGAGATTCGATCCCTTAGGTCCTCCCAGGGGGTCCTTTTTATACCGCAGGTCAAGCAGTCTCCAAGCAGGACTCGGAGACGTTGAACCGCACACGGTATGTTGACAACCTAATCTTGTCCGAGTAGGTCTCTTTACATCTGCCAATTCCGCGAAGGATTTCCTTAACTCATACAGAGAATGTCCATGTATGCACGGGCATGCCATATCGATATGTGACATATATCGAAGGGTAAGGGTATCCCTAACCCGTAACCCTGACAGTAGGTGTATAATTTTATTTTATAACATGTAATTATATATTTTTTTGATTCTACAGAACTTGGGTTTACTCAAAAAGGATCTAAGATGAATTTTATGTGAATTTCTAAAGTTCAGCTTACCTAAAACTAGTCATTTTAAAGATAATAGTTTCAGAGGCATTTGATCTAAAGTATGTATACTATTTCATTTTACTTTATAGGAAAACATAAGTTGATGGATCTATGGAAACTGAGTTTGCTCTAAAATGAGTTGAGATGAATTTCATATGCATTTAATAAATTTGTGTATGCTTTATGTATGATTTATCTTAGACCAATTTTAGATACAAAGTTTGAACAGTGAATGTCTAGTTTTATGCAATAACTCTAAAGTTCATGATTTGGTGAGTTCACAGAAATTTGATTTACTCTGAAATGAGTTGTTTTCAATATGTTATGGATTTTATAAGTTTACATGTTTTCCTGTTGAAAATATAAAGCTTTTAGTATTATCTTTTTACATTTTCAGATTTTAAACTCATGGGTCCACCTGTCGGTATCAGGCCAATATGCAAAAAGGCCCCTAGGGTTTTAGCAAATCAACCCGCAGTCCTAGGTCCATATATCATTGATTGGGAACATTACGTAATGAGCCTTATAGTTGTTTAAATTCTCAAAATGAAGGCCCTGACTCCTTATTCACACGCACAGAGGCAGAGCAGCCATGGCTGAGCTCGATCCCGGGTTCACCGGCGGTGATTGGTGGCTCGGTTGGAGTTGCGGTTAAAATATAAAATGAAGAGAATGTTCTTGCGATTCCATTCCTCTAGTTTTCTTGGTTAGGGGACATCGGAGTAGCGCCAGCGGCGAGTCCGAGTAGAGGATGTTTTCGGGTGGTGGTGCATGTGCTTCTACAATCATGTATTGGTTAATTGGGTGCATGCATGTATGTTCTATAGGCTGCTGGGTGCTCACCGAGATGCTAGACAAGGCTGGGGATGTCTGTAGAGTCACAGCGACGGCGAAGCTCCATGGCGGCATGGAACAACTCCAGGGATGACGTCGGCTGCTCGATCTGTAAGGGGAGTCACCAATAGGGTGCATGCAAGAGGTCAAAGGCTATCTAGAGAGGCCATGCATGCATGGAATTTGACTGACGCTCACCAGAGAGAATGGAATCGATGATGGAAGCGGTTGAACGGAGTTGGAAAAGACGATGTCGACCTCCAAGATCGCTGCGCCATTGGATGGGTTTCTTGAGGGTAAACGGAGAGGAGGTTGAGGTGAAGCTGGTGGCGTGGTGGCTCGCTCCGGCTTGATCTAGATTGATGGCAACGGCGACGATGTCGCTGCAGCGGTGTGCAGAGCGCGCTCCAGAGCTCCGGTGTGCACGGCAGCGTTCCCGTCGATTGGCTGGACCAGAGAGGATGAAATCAAAAGGAGAAATATTCGGCATGGTTAGGAGAGTATGGAACGTAAGAGAAGAGGAAACGACCGCGGCTCATCAACGATTCCGGCCATCGTCTTCTTCGTGGCCGGCGATGGAGAAACAGTGGAGAAGGGCAGCGAGGATGCTCTCCCTCGGATGGATCGGCACTGGAATGGTGGGTGAAGAGTGGCGACGAGTCTGGGAGAGGCAGAGATGGAGCTCGGCGTTTTTAGGACATCGACACGTCGTGGCCACGCGTCGCGCAACGTCCAGAGCCGGTCGGCGCTCAATCTCTCCCTCTCAGTGTTTCTCGGTTGGCTAGGGAAGTTGCACAGAGGAAGGGCAAGCCGGAGGGATTGACAAGGGGGCCCAGGTCGAAGTAAACTAGGTGGAAGAGAGATGTGTGGGCAGAAACATGGGTGAGCTTGGTTTTTGGACGAATTTCCGGAATTATTTTCTCCTCTAATTTTGTAGCTTCAATACTTAATGTGTTGACCAGATTAACTAGTGTTGATTTTACTGGAGGTAGGTATATGTATCTTGTTTCCATTTTCTTTAGTTGCACTTAAAAATTATGAATGGATTACTCACAGAAATTAGGAGAAGATGGGCTCTTTGGAAACTAGTTTAAATTTTAGGAGACCTAAACAGAGAGGATAAATTCTGGAAAAATTATATTTATTCCTGATAATTAACCTAGTATTTGAACAAATTATTTTCCTTATACACTTCCATGCAGTTAAATGCACTTTTAAAAAATTGTTTGGTTTTAGCCGATTGAGAATCATAATCAGTCTATTATTTGACTGGTTTGACTTATTTATTTGAGGTATCAGATTTATTTATTAATTGTACCAAAATTACTGTGTGTTGTATATGTTAAGTAGAGCCTACATGAATTTTCCCATAATTTTATCTTGCACGAATTATTTTAGATAATTCGCAAGACTTATCTTTATATATGTGTTTTCCTCCTCATAAATGCATCTAGTAAATTTATAAAAATTATATTTGGACTCTCCTTAACCTGAGGTGACGTTGATATGAGGTGATGTTGATATGTTAGAATTACATATTACCTTACACATGTCATAAGCTTCTTGCCTATTATTTATGTATAAGTTTACTTTAGTATTAAATTAAGCGAATGCTTATAGAGATGATTAATATAGAATATACCCTACATGAGTTAATTTATTTGTTCACTTCTGTTCCTGACTTGTCTTCAGATGGATGACCAAATTAGTTTTGTGGGGCTTAACATTGGCCTTGTTGATATATTTTAAGGTGTATTATGGTTCCTATATATTATTTCCAATAGTTAGCACTAGGCCCTAATGGCTTATTTGTTTGTCTAGATTTTATTATTATTATTCATGAGACCTATCATGAAATGCAAATCGAAAATCCAAATGCACATGAAGGACTCAAGTCAAAACACGTCCTATGAGAGTATGCATCCCTACACATAAGTTTACATCTTTGTCCTAGGTTATAAATGAAAAGGTTTTAATTTGCTCTCAAATTTTATTTAGTTACATGAGTTAGGTCAACTTCCCCTAGGTTTTAAAACGGAAATTTTTGGTTCACAAAATTGAAGAACTTTCCTTTCAATTAATTTTGACGAAAATTTCTTCATCCTGAAATTCGGGTATGTTACAGTTTTATAGTTGCAAAACCTAATTATAATAATCCACAAATCTCCATATAACAGCATTAAGCTTCGGATGACCATGCCTTGGTCATACGAACTCCGAATCGACCAGTTCAAGTCTCCTAATGTTTGTTATAACCTAAAGAACCATGTGCTTTCTTTTTATGTATTGTTATCGCTTCTTTTTAGGCTTGTAGCTTTGCTTGTGTGCTTCGCATAGCTTTCGTCGTTCCGAAGGTTCCCGAAGCGTGGTTCGTGGTCGTCGCCGAAGGTTAGGAAGGCCGTTCTCTCTGAGAAAGGCAAGTCACATCATCCTTGAGCATATTGAATCCCAGTTTATAAAATTATTTTGGTTTAAATTATTCCATTACCGCTTTATTTAAATTCCCGCGTTATCACTGTTTTATTTAGCACTTCCTATTAATCCTTGTTATAGCCTTATCATTGCTATTGTTTATATCACCTTGTTCACCCTAGGAAAATAAAACCCCAACTAGTGGGTACTCTATTAATGGTTCCACTAGTATGAATTTAGGTAGATACTTCGCTAATTAATTAGGCAACATTAGGTGGTTTTATAACTTTAGACTTTGGGAATTCTCTTATCACTTGGACACTATGGAATAGTTGGCTTATGGTGCAATTGGACATACCCCTCTCTTCCACTTTCAAAACCCCTAAAACCTGTTTTCCAGTGGGGTTTGGGTGCATGCCAGTTGTGGGAAGTAGCACCCCGGCCAATATAAGGATTAAGCTCGGGCCTCTGTTGCAAAGCACTACCGTACTAACCACATGTCTAACGGGTAAGGCTTAATTCGGTACTCAGTCTAGTCCTGAACAAAAGGACACGGATAGAGATGGATGAAGTCGTTGCGACGATGGATATCTCTGAGGCAAATGAAGGCTACGCGTGCTACGGCTCGGTAATCGAGATGTCTAGGCAAATGAAGGCTACACGGGCCGGTGTCCGTTAGTCGAGATGCAGGTGGTCTCACCCCTATGTGTGTGGCGCACCCGGTCTAGATCCTGTTGCTAGGGGCTCAATCCTGGCCTGCCTGTCCGGGATACCAACCGTAGGCAGGGTTGGGTCGGTACTTTTGTTCACGGCTAGGATGGGTGAAGGGTTATGTCACATGTTTACGACGGGTTCCAAGGCCATGGAATGCGGAGTAAAGATGTGTCTTGTGGGTAAAGATGTACACCTCTGATCTGTCGCGTCCCAAAACGACTCTAAAATATATCCTTTAAATTATGCCTAGAATAATTAAAATCCGTGTGAAAGCCTCCAAAAATTAAAATGTGCAAAATAAAAGTCAAATAAGGCTTGGAGGATTTTTGTATATTTCCTAAAAGCCTAAAATGTGTAAATAAATTTTAGTGGAATTTACAGAGCACAAATAATAATTATTAAGAAAAAAACAAAGTTAAAAAGGTTTTATAAAAAAAAAGAAAACCCTAAAAGTCCCCCTCCCCTCCCTTGGGCCAGTCCGGCCCATCTCTTCTCCCCCCTCTCTCTCTCTCCTCTCCCCCGCGGCCCACCCGGCCTCTCCCCACGCGCGCGCCGCTGACAGGCGGGCCCGCCCGCCACCCTCGCTGACGGGTGGGGCCCACCCGTCATCCCCTTCCTCCCGCCGCTCCCGCCGCCTCCCCCGTGCCCTAGCGCCGCCGCCGCCGCGAATCCCGCCGCCTCCCGTCGTCCCCGCGTGAAATCAATAGGGGGGAATCACTCCCCGTGATCCCCTCTCCCTTTCCCCCCATCTTTCCATCTCTCTCTCGCGTTCAAACGGGCGGATTTGCCCCCGCAAATCTCGCCGGCGCCATTGATGGCGGCCGGACCTCCCGCGCCGGTTTCCTCCCTCCTCGGCCGCTCTCTCCCCCTTCCAACCCTATTTAAACCCTCCCCGCGCCTCCTCCGTCCGTTTCCGCCACTCCCCGCCCTTCCTCCTCGCCGGAATCGAGCCCGCGCCGTCGGTCTCTCTCTCCGCCGTCGCCGCCGAGCTCCGGTCCGCCGCCGTCGTCGCCTCGGACCATCTCCCGCCCCGGCGTCGCCTCCTCCGGCTTCGCCGCACCGCCGTCGACCTCGTCCACCCCTCCGTTTCGGTCGCCGACCGCCGAAACGCCGCCGTCCCCGTCGACCCGAGCCGCACCACCGCCTCCCTCCGCTCCGGCCGCCTCCTCCGTCGCCGCCGTCGCCCCAGGGTGAGCCGTGGACCGCCTCTCCTTTCCCCCTTCCCTTCCCCTCTCTCGGCCGCTGCTCCGCCGCGCCTATGGCCGCCGCCGGCGACCATAGGGGCGCGGGCGCCGCCTCCCGCCGGCCGCGCCGACGTGGCCTCCCTCGAGCGCGCCGAGTGGCCGCCGCGTGGGGCCCGGCCGTCAGCCGCCCGCGCCCTCGGGTACGGCTGACGCGTGGGGCCCACGGCGCCGGCCGGTGTGAGCCCGGGTGCACCCGGTCCACCGTGGACCGTGAGGCTGCTGCGTGGGCCCCACTCCCGTGGACCCGGTCCGCGCGCCCCTCACCCTCGGCTGACGCAATAAATCATTTTTTTAAATTAAAATTTAAATGAAGAAATTTGCAAATATTCATTTAAAGAGCATATAAACTTCAAATGGCTATAACTTGGCCATTTGAACTCGGAATTGGACCGTTCAAGTCTCTAATTTTTCCTTAAGAAGTCAAGAACCCATTTTTGTGCTTTGTTCCTACTTGTTTTATGGAGTTTATTAGAGTAAAAGCCTTTTCTTTTCCGTTGGTCGTGTAGACGCTGCAGCTTCGGAAGATCCGCTCTTCGTGGAGGTTGAAGCCGACGTTTGGGAAAGCGAGCAAGGCAAGTCACATCATCCTTGAACATATTGGATCCCAGTTTATAAAATTATTTTGATTTAAATTATTGCATTATCGCTTTATTTAAATTCCCGCGTATTCACTGTTTTATTTAGCCATGCCTATTTACCTTTGTTATGACCTTAGTATTATTGTTATTGATATTATTACCTTGTTCACCCTAGATTAAACAAAACCCCAACTAGTGGACACTCTACTCATGGTACCACTAGTATGGATTTAGGTAGTTGCTTCGCTGATTAATTAGGCAACATTAGGTGGTTTTACAATTCTAGACTTTGGGAATATTCTCATCACCTGGACATTATGGAATGATTGGATTATTGTGGAACTGGATTCGCACCTCCCCCTCTATTCAAAACCCTCAAAATGGTTTTAGGCTGGGATTGGGATGCACGGTTTTGATAGTAGCACCTCGGCCATATAAGGACCGGTCTTCGGGCCTCTGTTGCAAAGCACTACCGTACTTCCACATGTCTAGTGGGTAAGGCTTAGTTTGTGGCTCAGTCTGGTTATAAACAAAAGTACACGGATGGAGATGGACGAAGTAGGGGGTCGATGGACATCTCCAGGGCAAATGAAGGCTACACGAGCTGCGGCCGGTAGTCGAGATGTCACGGCACAGGGCCGGTGTCCTGCTGCTAGCGGCTCAGTCCTGCCTACCTGTCCCGGAGGTTCCGGCCGTAGGTGGGGTTGGGTCGGTACTCTTGTCTATGGCTAGGATGGGTTGGAAACTATGTCACGTCTTCCGTCCGTATACCGTGGTGGTATGTGGCACGTGGTTACACGTGAGGAAGATGTGTCTTGTGGGTAAAGATGTACACCTCTGATCAGAGTATAACCTATTCGAATAGCCGCGCCCTCGGTCATGGGCAGGCCGAGCAATGTACCCAAGTTAGTGTTTTAATTCTTAAAACTTGCTTAACAACTAAAATGTAGAATGGTTGGCCTGGGTTGGCTTGGGACGAGCTGGGACCCAGGGTCGGGTTGCCAGTTCGGTCTGAATCATCGTAGGCCTTGGGTCATGTGGGTTCACGGCCTTGATTAATAATATTATATAGCTCTAGAATCGTGTTTACAAAACAGCTTTGAGCAACTAAGTGACTTTTAATGCTGTTTACTGCAAACCCTAACCCCCTATATTATGGCTCCCTTGTACTCCCTTGCATTTATTCTGCACTTGTGGGTGTGTCTTGTTGAGTACGGTGGTTGTACTCAGTCTTGCTCAATTTTTCCCAAACCCAAAAGAGGAGCTCCTGGAAGATGAAGGCTTTGGTGTCTAGCTCGTGCCTGCCGTCAAGCGCCTGTGGTCGTCGCCCTAGTCTTCCGCTGTTTCCCGTTTGGCTTTGTGTGTGCTGGGCCTTCGCCGCCCATGTAATAAATTATTTATTTACGCTTCCGCTTGTTAAACTCTGAAATGTCTCAACTTTTGGTGTACCTTGCCTCCTGGGACAAGGAATAATACACGCACGTAAGGAACGCCCGTTGGGTTATTTCCGGTCGTGACAAGGTGTAACATCCCGGCCTAGGGCTTAATAGGATTAATAGAATACTCATATCAACAAGTTGCAACTTCTTTTCCGGAAGCCAATCTCCAAAGAACTCCAGGGTTAAGCGTGCTTGGCCTGGAGCAATTTGGGATGGGTGACCGACCGGAAATTCTTCCCGGGTGCACACGAGTGAGGACAAAGTGTGCAGAAAAGACATGTGTTGGTCTGTGAGGGTAGTCTATGACCTATGAAAGCTATCAGATGTAAGTGGGCCCGGCCTGGGGGAAGGCGGGACGTTACAAAGTGGTATCAGAGCCCGACTCTCGCGGTTTCACGGGCGCGTGTGTCGCAGTTGCGCAGGCATGGTGCGCATGGCTGGTGTAGACCGGGAGTGGTTACACACCATGGCACATGCGCTGGCACTGGACATATGGACGTGGCCAAGAGAGGACGTTCCTGGCCTAGGGTTGATCGACGGGGGCGTCGATCTCTTTTATGGGGGTGAGGGTGTAACATCCCGGCCTAAGGCTTAATAGGATTAATAGAATACTCATATCAACAAGTTGCAACTTCTTTTCCGGAAGCCAATCTCCAAAGAACTCCAGGGTTAAGCGTGCTTGGCCTGGAGCAATTTGGGATGGGTGACCGACCGGAAAATTCTTCCCGGGTGCACACGAGTGAGGATAAAGTGTGCAGAAAAGACATGTGATGGTCTGTGAGGCCAGTTTATGACCTATGAAAGCTATCAAATGTAAGTGGGCCCGGCCTAGGGGAAGCCTCTATGAAAGCTATCAGATGTAAGTGGGCCCGGCCTGGGGGAAGGCGGGACGTTACATGTGTGCATAACGAAGATTGATGCAACACCCCTTGATTTATAAAGATAGCAGTAGAACTTGAAATTGTAGCTGTTGCAGATGCTTCACTTGAAGGAAGGTAGAAGCCGTTGTCCAACTCGTTGAACCTGAGTTAATTGGTTCATAACTCCAACCTCCCGAATATGTAGATTAAATCTCAAACTTGATACTTAAAAAATTTGGAGTAGATTGTGGCGGCGTGAAGAAGCCAAAATTGCTGGTGTAAAAATTGAAGTTGCTGAAATTAAATGTCGGCTCTGAAGCGAAGATGAATAATAATAACTCCCCGAGTTGACTCGTTGATTGATTGATTACTTCATCTTGACAAAAAACTTGTCGAATTTTGAGTCTTGTATTTGTGTAGCCCCCGACTCTTTAGTTAGTTGAGAAACAACTGAACATAGAGTCGAGAACTGTAACTTCTTGTCATCGAGTAGTCATTGCTTGAGTTGAAGGTGATGGCGCCTATTTGTGGTGGCGGCGATGTGGCCAGCCGTGAAGACGATAGCACCAATTGGCGTCATACGAAGCGGCCGGTCGGTGAAGGTGTAGACGTCCAACAACGGTGGTGTGACCAGCCAACTGTATAGGCAGAAACACCAGTCGGCGGCGGCGGAGGCAAGCTGGTCGGTGAAGACGTAGACGCCCAACAACGACGGCATAATAGGCCAGCCGTGCTGGCGGAGACACCAGTCGGCGGCGGCGAAGGCAAGCCAGTCGGTGAAGACGTAGATGCCCAACAACGGCGGCCTAGTAGGCCAGCTGTGGTGGCGGAGACACTAGTCGGCTCACTAGTCAACATCTATAGCCCCCGACTCACATGGAAGCAGCTGACGCGGCCGGCGGTGAAAATGTAGACGCCCAACAACGGCGGCATAATAGGTCAGCCGTATAGGCGGAGACACCAGTCGGCGGCGGCGAAGGCCAGCCGGTCGGTGAAGACGTGGACGGCCATGAACGTTGGTGTGACCAACTGACCGTATAGGCGAGGACACCAGTCGGTGGTGACGGAGGCAGGCCGGCGGTGAAGTCGGAGATGCCGAACAACGACAGCCTAGTAGGCCAGCCGTGCAGGCGGAGACACCAGTCGGCGGCGGCGAAGTCAAGCCGGTCGGTGAAGACGTAGATGCCCAACAATGGCGGCATAATAGGCCAGCCGTGCTGGCGGAGACACCAGTCGGCGGCGGCGAAGGCAAGCCGGTGGTGATGTTCTGACTGATCCATTCCTGGGGCGTAAGAAATAAGCTTAAAGCCATGAATCTCTTTTATGCATATCTGGATCTGGATCCTACAGAATAAACATATAGGATGACTAGTATCTGATATAAATTCAATACTCGAGAAAAATTCAAGTATTTTAAAATATTTATAAATATGTATTTCTCCTCTTGTCAATTTTGATTTCCCTGAGCAGATGACTCCTTACGTTTAAACACTCTGCCCGACTAGTCATAGCCCCCAAGCACTGGGAGTCGGCCTAGGCACTTCCCAAACATGCATACGAGTGACATGAGTTCGTCATTAATGGAACAAAGTTTCACGGATCAGAGTTTACTTCTTGGGTACTTTCGCAATTGTTAAGAGCAGAAAATAAATTATATTATCTCTATGCTTTTGATTTCTTCCGATTAATACTTAGCACCCTGTGTTATTCGGTCCATCCAACGAGCCCCCAGGTGCTAGGGATTAGCCCAAAGGCAACTATCCATTGGCAAACCAAACGGAAAGCATAGGAAGATGGAACTCCATAACTCGATCGGCACTTTTGTACTCAGATTATGTCGCGAGCAATAAAGATAAATATTATGAAAATTGTTGAAAAATATGATATAACATCTGTAGCCCCCGACTCACTAGTCAACAGCGAACCAGTTGATGTAGTGAGGCAGAGGAAAAGGAAAAATATCATATAAAGAAAATTAATGATGACTTAGCTTTGTGTTATTCCCCTTGGTGATGGCAGAGGTGGTCAATGAGGGAACAAAGTCGTCCATCAATAATAATGAAGACACCAACCATGGAAGCAACTAATGCGGCCGGCGGTGAAAATATAGACGCCCAACAACGGCGGCATAATAGGTCAGCCGTGTAGGCGGAGACACCAGTCGGCGGCGGCGAAGGACAGCCGGTCGGTGAAGACGTGGACGGCCATGAACGGTGGTGTGACCAACCGACCGTATAGGCGAGGACGCCAGTCGACGGCGATGGAGGCAGGCCGGCGGTGAAATCGTAAACGCCCAACAACGGCGGCATAATAGGCCAGCCGTGCAGGCGGAAACACCAGTCGGCGGCGGCGAAGGCCAGCCGGCGGTGAAGTCGTTGACGCCCAACAACGGCGGCATAATAGGCCAGTCGTGCAGGCGGAAACACCAGTCGGCGGCGGCGAAGGCCAGCCGGTCGGTGAAGATGTGGACGCCCATGAACGGTGGTGTGACCAACCAACCGTATAGGCGAGGACACCAGTCGGCAGCGGCGGAGGTATGCTGGCGATGAAGACGTAGACGCCACGTGCCCTAAGCGTGCGTGCCTTGGGCGTACTCAGGCCGTGTCAGCTTCGCAAATGCAGCGAAAACCCCGGACGTGCGTGCCCCGTGCGTACAATCGGCAAGGCGACGCGACGTCAGTCATTATCATCGGACCTCATCGGCCGGTGCAATCATGCAAGCAAGGCCACCAACAGATTAGGATTAATAATATAATATCCAAAATCAAACTAATCAGCAACAGGAAGATTAGATGCATTTATTATGTTTCCTTGCTCCCTGCTTGTCCTGCAGACAGATCGATCTGCTCGCTGATGCACATGCGTGCGATCGTGTGCCTGGGTGCAGTTGGCTGTCTGCCTCTTGTCGTGTGTGAACTCGTCCGAGACAGCGGATAGCCCCCGCGCGCGCGGCTTACGCGATTGGCGGAACGGCCGAAGCCCACCGTTCGGCTCGATCAATGATCACCATCCATACATGCAGTGGTGGATGGCTTGACGTATAGAAGTTATAGATAGTTAGAGGTCTTATGTGTAGAATAGTTAGTGATCCTACTCCTCTCTAACTTCTATGTGTGATTACCTCTTCTTTTGTGGTTTTGGTTTTCTTTGGTTTGTTTTTTTTAGCATACACCATGTACAACCTTGTTCATAAATAAAATCTATGTTTAATTATGGATGTTGACTCCCCTTTGTGAAGATATCAATTACCCCATTTTCTAGATGAATCCGGGCAATGGCAGTACGGGTGAAGGAGATACAGGAGAAATACCTTCACCAAATCCTACTACCTTGGCAGAAGTAATGGCAAGACAAACTCAATTATTACAAGCCATAGCACAAAATCAAGGAAATAAAGGTTACAGCGGACATGCAGAATTTATAAGAATTAAACCACCGGTCTTCTCTAAATCTGAAGAACCTATGGATGCCGAAGACTGGCTAAGGGCTATTGAAAAGAAACTAACCTTGGTCAGAACAAACGAACAAGAAAAGGTAACCTTTGCAACCCATCAATTAGAAGGACCAGCCAATGAATGGTGGGAACCATATCAAGCTTCTATAGAAGATCCTACACATATTATTACATGGATGGAATTTACTATAGCATTTAGAGATGCTTTTATACCTACAGCTGTGATTAGGATGAAAAGGAATGAATTTCGTACATTGAGGCAAGGTTTTATGACAGTACAAGAATATTTGAATAAATTTACACAACTTGCTCGATATGCTGCCTTGGACATTCAAGATGAAAAAGAAAAGATTGAAAGATTTATAGAAGGACTACGTGATGAACTTTGAGGACCAATGATTAGTCAAGATCATGAAAATTTTCAAAGCCTAGTCAATAAAGTGGTTAGGCTAGAAAATGATCGTAGAATGGTGGAAGGACTCCGTAAGAGAAGAATGAATTTACAACGACAATCACCAATTAGAAGTTCACTACAAGTTCGGAGGCCTTATCCATTTAAGCCATCTCTACCCAATGTAAAGCCAGGCATGCCACCAATACTACCAAAACCTGGATTAAAAATGGAAGACTCTCCATGTTATGTCTGTGGGAAAATTGGGCATTTTGCAAGACTATGCCCTAATCATCAAAATTTGGGTGGCCAAACTTCTTATCAGAAACCATCTACTACAGGTTTTATAAAGAAAAATCCTCCAATAATTAAAAGTGGACCTAATCTTGGACGTGGTCAAGTACATCATATTAAAGCAGAAGAAGCTCAACAAGATCCTAATATATTGATGGGTATGTTTACCATAAACTCTAAACCAGTTACTGTTCTATTTGATTCTGGTGCCTCTCATTCCTTTTTATCTGCAAAAGCCAATTGGAATCAGTCTTTACCTAAAGATAATTTAGATAAGGCTATGCTAATACATTCACTCGGAGGAACTCTATTAGTATCATTTATTTGTAGAAATGTTCCGGTTAAATTAGGAGGTCAAATATTTTTAATTGACTTGGTGGTACTACCTACCCAAACTATAGATATCATTTTGGGCATGGATTGGTTAGCCAAAAATAATGGACTAATCAACTGTGCAACAAGAGAGGTTATCCTTACTGATGAACAAGGAATAAATACAAGGATAATAGTTACACCCAATCTATCTATAGAACATTATATGACAGACATCTGTATGCTTACACCAAAAGAAGAAGTTCCAGTGGTGCAAGAATATTTGGATGTATTTCCTGAAGAACTAAGTTCATTACCTCCAGATCAGGAAATAGAATTTATTATAGAATTACTTCCTAGAACAACACCTATATCAAAAAGACCCTATAGGATGCCAATTAATGAATTAGAAGAATTGAAGAAACAGATAGCTGAGCTACAAGAAAAAGGCTTTATTCGACCAAGTTCTTCACCTTGGGGAGCTCCTGTATTATTTATAAAGAAG
Source organism: Oryza meridionalis (assembly GCA_000338895.3). Taxonomy (NCBI): domain Eukaryota; kingdom Viridiplantae; phylum Streptophyta; class Magnoliopsida; order Poales; family Poaceae; genus Oryza; species Oryza meridionalis. Next base: position 8,207,836 of record CM002535.2, on the reverse strand, counting down.
AAAGATGGAAGTTTAAGAATGTGTGTAGACTACCGGGCATCAATTAAAAGGTGCAAGTGTATTTTCTAAAATAGATCTTCAATCAGGATATCATCAGTTGAAAATTAGGCAAGAAGATATACCAAAGACTGCTTTTGTGACCAGGTATGGATTATATGAGTTTATAGTAATAGCATTTGGATTGACCAATGCCCCTGCCTATTTCATGAATCTTATGAACAAAATATTTATGGAATATCTGGATCAATTTGTGGTTGTATTTATTGATGACATTCTGATATATTCCAAGAATAAGGAAGAACATAAACAACACCTACGATTGGTATTGGAGAAATTGAGGCAACATCAGTTATATGCCAAATTCAATAAATGTGAATTTTGGCTAGATCAAGTTGCATTTCTAGGACATATAATAACTAAGGAAGGAGTTGCCGTAGATCGAAAAAGATTAAAGCAGTAATGGAATGGAGAACACCAACTTCAGTACCTGAGATAAGAAGTTTCTTAGGACTTGCTGGATATTATCAGAGATTTATTAAAGATTTCTCCGCTATTGAAAAACCTATGACCAGATTACTTAAAAAGGACAGGAAATTTGAATGGACACCAATGTCAAAGTAGTTTCCAAAGATTGAAACATAAGCTTACTACTACGCCAATATTAATCTTGCCAGACATCCAAAAATATTTTGAGATTTATTGCGATGCCTCTCGACAAGGATTAGGGTGTGTTCTTATGCAAGAAGGTAAAGTAGTAGCTTATGCGTCAAGACAACTCAGACCTCATGAAGATAATTACCCAACTCATGATTTGGAGTTAGTAGCAGTCGTACATGCGTTGAAGATTTGGTGACACTACTTAATTGGGAATTATTGCAAGATCTATACCGATCATAAGAGTTTGAAATAAATTTTTACCCAGACGGATCTTAATCTTCGGCAAAGAAGATGGTTAGAATTAATTAAGGATTACAATTTGGAAATTCTATACCATCCTGAAAAAGCCAACGTAGTTGCTGATGCCTTAAGCCGAAAAACTTATTGCAATCTACAACAAGAAACAATATCAGAACAATTGCAAGCAGAAATGCTTAAACTAAATCTGGGTATTATTGAGTTTGGAGAATTAAACACTTTGGAGTTAAAACCTACCTTAATGGATCAAATAAAAGAACATCAGAAGGAAGATTCTGAAATACAAACTTTTAAGGAACGGAAGGTGTAAGGAAAGGCTGCAGATATTACCGAAGACCTGAAAGGAATATTATGGTATGGAAATAGAATTATCGTACCACAATCAGGAAACTTGAGGAAGGTAATATTAAAGGAAGCACATGATTCAGCCTACTCTTTACACCAAGGTAGTACAAAAATGTACCATGATTTGAAAGACTTATACTGGTGGCCAAATATGAAACGACATATCGCAGAATATGTTGCACTATGTCATGTTTGTCAACAAGTTAAAACAGAACACTAAAAGCCTACAGGATTATTACAACCCTTACAAATACCTGAATGGAAATGAGATGAAATAGGAATGGATTTTATTACTGGATTACCTAAAACTTCTACTGGATATGACTCTATATGGTTAATCATTGATAGACTTACAAAGACTGCTCGATTCATTCCTGTAAAAACAACTTATACTGGAGCACAACTTGCTGAACTTTATGTGACAAGGATAGTATGCTTACATGGAGTGCCAAAAAGAATTATTTCCGATCGTGGTACCCAATTTACTTCACATTTTTGGCAGAAATTACATTATGAATTAGGAAGTTATCTGGATTTTAGTACAGCATTTCATCCGCAAACCGGAGGACAGACCGAAAGACTGAATCAGACATTAGAAGAGCCTGTGCTCTAGATTTTGCTACTAGTTGGGACAAATGTTTACCTTATGCAGAATTTTCATATAACAATAGTTATCAAGCTAGTTTAAAAATGTCACAACATGAAGCCTTATATGGAAGAAAATGTCGAACACCATTGATATGGACAGAAACCGGAGAAAGAAGTAGCAGGAGCCGGGCGACGAGGAAGTAGCCGAGTCAGGCCCGCCAGTGTGGTCAGCAGGAGCCGATGGCGAGCCGGCCAGGGGCGAGCCGACCGGGCCGATGGCGAGCTGACCGAAGGCGGGGATGAGCCGGCTCGTGGGCCATGCTGGGCGGACCGTGGCGATCCAAGAGCAGGAGAACCGGCTGGGGAGGCCGGCTGTGCTGGGCCAGCCGTCTACTGTGGCGTGGAGAGAGTCGCCCGATTGACGCTGGTGCTGTAGCATCAAAATCCTCAAGAAAATCCAGATCGGTAGCATTGATATGTGTAGACAAGTCAACATATAGAAAAGAGTGCTCATCAAAAACCACATGATGTGAAATATAGACCCGTTTAGACACGGGATCGTAACACTGGTACCCCTTATGGTTGTGTGGATATCCTAAGAAAATGCACATGACGGAGCGTGGCGCAAGTTTATGTGGGGTGGTGGTGGAAAGATTAGGATAGCACTTACAACCAAACACTCGGAGATGTGAGTAGGAGGGGTGGGCACCATAAAGTGCGAAGAATGGTGTGTGGTGTTGGAGGGTTTTAGTGGGGTGGCGGTTGTCGAGGTGTGTGGCGGTATGGAGAGCCTCAACCCAAAAAGATCCTGGAAGGCTGGCCTGAAAGAGCAAGGAGTGCACAATGTTGTTTAGGGAACGAAGCATGCGCTCAGCCTTACCATTCTGTGGGGAGGTGTGTGGGCAGGACATTCGCAAGGAAACATCGTTGGTGAGAAAGAACGTGCGTGCGGAGAAGTTGTCAAACTCCCTACCGTTGTCACATTGAATGCTCCGGATGCTGCAAGAGAACTAAGTCTTCACAAAAGCAAAGAAATATGACAGGGTAGTGAATGTATCGGATTTAAAACGAAGGGAAAGGTCCACACATAATGAGAATAATCGTCCAAAATGACTAAATAATATTTAAAACCCGACACATTCGGAACAGGGGATGTCCACAAGTCACAATGAATAAGATTAAAACTAGCCGAGGCCCTAGAGATACTGCTGGTGAACGGAAGACGAACGTGACGACCGAGCTGACAAGCATGACATAGAGAGGCGCCCGTTGGGAGGTGGTATAGCAGAAGCCTGTGCCAAGCGAGTGAGGGTGTCCTGGCCAAGATGACCGAGCCGCCGATGCCAAAGTGCGGTGGAGGATGGAGAGGCCAAAAACGCTTGTGCCGAGGTTGCCGAGGGTAGGACATCCGCTGAGAAGGGGTAGAGGTCGCTGGATCTATTGCAGCTGGCGATCTCGATCCTGGTGTGGTAATCCTTCACAGAGAGGCCAAAAGGGTCAAGACTGGCAGAGCACCAGTTATCACGAGCAAAACGACGAGCAGAAATAAGATCTTTGATAATGTGTGGAGCAACTAAAACATCATTAAGTAAAAAGGAACGCTGCGGGTGATGTAAATAGGTGGAACCAACACATGAGATAGGAATGCGAGAACCGTCACCAACAACAATATGAGTGGGAGTGTGAGGGGATGGGCGAGAGAGACTAAGGGTACCGGCATTCGAGGTCATGTGGGACGAAGCACCTGAATCCATATACCACTCATTGGACGTCGGAGTAGCCAGCGTGGTGGTGTTGAAGGATGACGCTAGGGCTTGTGGGTCCCACTGAGAGGGGCCGAACCACTGTGGTGGTGGCGGCGGCACGGCTGTTGGTGAAGGCGGCACCACGGAGGGAGGAGCACCGTATATTGCTGGTCCTGGGCCGGCCTGGGAGCCCATGTAGCCAGACAGCCCAGCCACGGCAGCACCTGCAAAAGGAGAGCGAGCCAGGCCGGGAGCTGGGCCGAGCAGGCCGGGAGCGTGGCCGGCCAGGTGGATGGTGCCGGCCCACGGGTGAAGCGGAGTCGGCCATGGGACAAGCGCACGCTGGGCCGCGCCGGCACCCCCGGCTGCTTGCGGTGCGGTGCCGCCGGAGCAGGAGCCGCTGTTGCCACCGGAGCCGCCATTGCTGCTGGAGCTGCCGCCAGTGTTCCCCTTGCCCTTGCCGCGACTGCGACGGTTGTTGCCGTTGCCGCCAGAGTCACCGTTGTTGCCGGAGGTCTTGCCGGTGGTGTTGGCGACGAAGGCGGACGCAGTGCCAGTGCCAGAGGAGGAGCCGCCCTTGGTGATCTCTGCGAGGAGAAGTTGAGAGCGTGCCTCCATGAACGTCGGGAACGGACGCTGGAGAGGGATGATGGTCTGCAAGTTGTGGTACTTCTCGTTCAACCCGCGCACGAAGTTGAGGACGAGCGTGCGGTCGGTGATGGGCTCGCCGAGGTCGGCCATCTCGTCGGCCATGTCACCTTGGCAGAAGCCGTAGAACTTGGCGGAGAGGTTGATGGCGCGGAGCTCACAGTTGCCGAGAAACTGGTGCTCGAGGTTGCGCCAGATGATGCGTGCCGTCGACGAGGGGGACATGACTTCCTGGAGAAGATCGTTGGAGATGGTGCCGTAGAGCCACGCGATGACGACGCATTCCAATTGCGACCAATCCGGTTGGTCGAGAGGGACGTCGTCGGAGAGCACGTGGTCGGTGAGCGCGTACTTGCCGAGCACGACGAGGAACATGCCGCGCCAACGGACGTAGTTGGTGGAGGTGACGTCGAGGACGACGGGAACAAGCGCCTTGATGTTGCCGACGGCGAGGGCTTGTGCGTGGAGGCGTCCGGAACAGGAGGCGTGGGGACGACCGGTGGTGGCGTGGGTGTCCGTCCTGGAGTCGTGGAGAGGGCGGCGAGTTGCGCCGCGATGGCCGCCAGATCGGAAGAAGACAGGACGACGGGCATGGGCATGGAGCCGGACGTGGGAGTGGTGACGACGCTGGCGGCCGGCGGTAGCGACGTGTTGTCGACGAGAGTGGACGACGCATCCTGATCGGCCGCCTAAAGAAGAGGTCGGAGGTGGGTGGCGAGGGCGTCGTGAGCCACCGTCTCGGCTCGAGTGGCCGCGGCGTCGGCGACAGAGCGGATGACGGCCGGGTCGACGGAGAGGCCTGCTGGAACGTGGTAGCTGGCGCGGATGGAGTCGGCGATGGCCTGGACGATCCGGGTGAAGACGGCATCGTGCGCGGCGGGAGGAGGAGGCGACGACATGGCGTCGGCCGGCACAAGACGCTACGTCGAGTAGGGTTAGAAAGCGGAAGCGGGAAGAAAATCTGATACCATGTGAGAGTATTGGACTCAACGCATAATTGATTCATTGCATTAGCGGAGTACATATAGGCAGAATACCTTCCGTATCAGCTCAATCAATTCATAAAAACAATATCGAGAGTGATATCCGAAGGATCGGCCAAGGAAAGGAAACAAGGCAATCATGCCATACATTCTATACATGAGAACATGCTAACAATCCAAGCTTTGGCGATTTCTTCCTACAGCTTGGTGAGCCTCCTGGACCTCTTAGGAAACACATGCATGGATGCATCTAGCAAAATCAAAGCCCCTAGGCAACATGCAGTAACAGCTCATGTATACCTTCCGCTCACCCTCACCATCGGCGCTACTCCGATGTCTCCTAGCCAAGAAAACTAGAGGAATGGAATCGCGAGAGCATTCTCTTCATTTTATCTTTTGACCTCATTCCCAATCGAGCCACCAATCGTCGCCAACGAGCTCGCCAAAGCCATGGTCAAGCTCCCAGTCCATCGGGCTGCTGGAGGTTGAAGATGAGGACTTTGTCCTGTAAATGATCAAAAACATAGGGTACAAACTATAAAACTTCAGCCGTTTACATGTGAACCCATGGACCTAAATGCAATTCATATAAAGCCCAGGGACCTTTTTGTATATTGGTTCAGCCACCGATCAGTGGACCCATGTGTATAAAAATCTGAAAATGCAAAGGAAAAATAACTAAAACATTAAATGTTTAACAGGAAAACACCCAAACTTGAAAAATCCATATAAAATCAAATGTAACTCATTTTGAGATTATTCCAGTTGCTATAGATTCTTAAAGATATGAACTCTATTTTAGAAATATAAAACTTGACACTCACTGTACAAATAATGTCTCTAAAATTTATCTAAGATAGGTCATACATAAAACATGTACAAACTTATAAAATACATAGAAAATTCATCTCAACTCATTTTAAAACAAAATCAAATTCTACAGATTCATCATCATGCACTCTCTGATTAGGTGAAATAAAAGTAATTACTTACTTTGCATCAAATGCCTGTAAAACTATTATCTCTAGAATGATTAGTTTAGATAAGCTAAAGTTTAGAAATTCATGTAGAACCCAATTTTGCTTCAATTTGAGTAAACTTAAGTTCTGTAGGATCACCAAAACATTTATTTCCATGTTATGAAATAAGATTATATACTTACTGTGTAGTAAAAGTCTCTAAATATTCATATAAGGATTTACTAACATAGAGCAGCCATTAATTTGTAAAACTTGTAGAAAATTCATTTTTAGTCCAAATGAAATGAACAAAGTTTCTATAGAACCAGCAAATAGTTAGCTTCAACATAGTAAAATAAAATTTGGCACCTTTTGTAGAGAACATAGATCAAAACCTTAACTTAGTGAAATAAGAATTTAAACACATAGTGTTGTTTAAGTAATACATAAACATGTATAAGTATATATACACTTTAGGTCTAATTAAACCTAAATAAAAACTTGATTGACCATTGAAGCCATAGTTCCATCCTCATCCACTAAAACTTAGAAGAACTTAGCTCATATAACAATTTCTAGGTTAATATAATATATTGCTAGTTTTGATTAGAGCATCTCTAAGTTTATAAAATATGAACCATATCTCTAGTTTAGATTAGAGCATCTCTAGTTTATAAAATGTTTTAGTTAACCAAATTATTCGTTTTATTCAACTTAAACAGGAAGTAGCATGTTCTGAATCTACAACTTGAGAGTCATGCACATATAAAACACTATATGCCAAAAACACTTTGTAACTTGTAAAATCTATAAGAAAATCATTATAACTCCAAAAATTGTGAAACAAAATGTGTTAGTCATAGAAAACACATCTCCACACCCCTGTGAAGTCTAATATAATAAAAATCACTTTACAAAAGTATTTTATAACACTACCTAAGACTATACTACTATAAACCGATAAAACTTCTAAAATTCATAACTCCCTAATGGAATAAGATAAAAAAAAATTCTTTCACCTAAATTCATTTTAGACCAGTACCTAATCACTGTGCATAAATCATGCATTTTAGAGAGTTTTAGATTTTCAGCTCTTTCGGTGTTTAATTGCATAACATGTCCTTTATCTAGATAATTGCATAATCGGTGAAGGAGTGGATTAGGTGCTAATATTTCTTTAATCAAGGCAAGTTTTCTCCTCCCATCCTTTGAACACATTGAATCCTATGATTTGAGGAATGAAAATATTTGTTTGCAAAGTTGCATGTGAACTTAGACTATATCGGTATTTGAAATTGGGTTAAGGTAGTTATGACCTATTTGCTGCATACCCCACTTTGAATAATTGATCCTCTTGCTGTTTGAACCCCTAGAAATGGTTAGAGTACACTCTTTGTGCTCAAATGGGTTTATATATGCTCTATGTGCAACTACTTGCTTAGCCGTGCTTAGAACTATGCAAATGCTCATTCCATCTATAATTAAAATATGATTTTGATACATGAACCTTTGTTGGAATAAAATGAATATGATGGGTATTTGCAAACTAAAATGTGTAAAATGTGATTTTATACTTGGGCGGCAAGTGGTGTGCATATGGTGTTAGTTGCATATCGATAGGGAGAGTGTTTGCCCAAGTCCATAAGGACCGAACTTGTGTCACCCATTTAAAGTTATCCGTACATTCACATGTGCTAGTATGGGATTGCCTAAGCTGATTAATCTAATTAGGACTAGCCTTGCATTCTGGTAGGCCGGTGTGTATGAGTTAGTCGATAATTCTGAGGAATTAGTCGATGATTTAGAGGAACTTCCTATTTGCCCCAACGTGGTAGTTTAGGTGACTAAGTCTGTCCAATACAACGGTATTGTGCCACGTGGGTGGGTTCCCGTCGTGTCCACCACCACGGCGTTAAGTTTAAGGCGTGGGCCCGCCACTTAACTGTTCTAGGCATATTCCAAGTATGCCTAGGATGGAGGAACACGTATCGTGCTGGTGCAAGGCTAGGCTCTTAAGTAGTGTAAAGGCTTCGTTATGACCTCTAGATCACATTCAATATGAAGAGTGTGGTGGAGTTTTGCAAACTCAAAACAAGCTAGAGAGTTCATATCATGTGGGTAAAGCTGTACAAACTCTGCAGAGTTCTTTAAACTAATCGATTAGCCGTGCTCACGGTCATGAGCGCTTTGATGATGTGTCATGAGTATAGACTTTATGTTTTAAAATGTGATCATGTGACATTGGTTTGAAATTGATAAATGCGTTGAGTTGTGTGTGTGAGGTGATATATTACGACTTGTTGTCAAAGCATGACAAGAAGAGATTGATTATGATGGAATTATGATGAACTTAATATTGAAACTTAAAATTTGTTTTGTTAATTGAGGCATCAACTCCTTTACAAAAGAATTGCGAAACAAAACATGCTTTATGCTGAAATTGAACTACATATTGCCCTGCTTTGAATATATGCTTTACGTGTAGTATGGTAGGATTGACTTGTACTTGCCAGTACATTAACTTGTTTAATGTACTGACTCTTGCTATTGATATTACCTTTTGTTTGCAGGTTTAGACTTAGCCTTTGAGTGATGCGGGTTTCGATTGCTTCTTCTAGGATGAGAACTTAATGGGGTAAACCCCTAGTCGGTGTGCTTGTGATTGGGTAGTCAAGGTTCCGCTGTTCTCTAATAAGTCTATTTGGCCGGTCGGCCTATGTATTTATTAAGTTGTTGTAAGTTTTAAGTTTCTTTCATCTTAGTTGTGTTTGCTATGTATAATCATGCTTAAGATGAAAGTGTGGATCTAGTGCACATCCTGGGAACTAGATTCACATGAGTATGAGTTAGGAATATTTGAGAGGTTGTAGATCTTTAGCCATTTTTGTCAAGTCTCCTGAATGTGTAACACATTTGGTCGCCGCCTTCAAGTAGTTTGACGGGCACATCTCAGGCTGAAGTTGACTGGCAGGCTAAGGGCCCAGCAATGTCTCCAATATTCCTCTCTCGAGGCGTCGGATGTTTCATTATGCTTGTTTGTTGACTTGAATTATTCACTTCATCTCTCAAATATAATGGAAGGTCCGAAGAGCCTACGACAATTGCAAAAGTACCCGAGTAGAAAATTTTGATCCGTGAAACTTTGTTCTATTAATGATGAACTCATGTCACTCATATGCATGTTTGGGAAGTGCCTAGGCTGACTCCCGGTGCTTGGGGGCTATGACTAGTCGGGCAGAGTGTTTAAACGTAAGGAGTCATCTGCTCAGGGAAATCAAAAATGACAAGAGGAGAAATATATATTTATAAACTTTTCAAAATACTTGAATTTTCATCGAGTATTGTATTTAGATCAGATACTACTCATCCTATATGTTTGTTCTGTACGATCCAGATCCAGATATGCATAAATGGGATTCATGGCTTTAAGCTTATCTCCTACGCTCTAGGAATGGATCATTCAGAACATCGCCACCGGCTTGCCGTCGTCGCCGCCGACTGGTGTCCTCGCCTATATAGTTGGGTTGTCACACCGCCGTTGTTGGGCGTCGTTGTCTTCACTGACCGGCTTGCCTTCGCCGCCGCCGACTAGTGTCTCCGCCTGCACGGCTGGCCTATTATGCCGCCGTTGTTGGGCGTCTACGTCTTCACCGACCGGCTCGCATCGTCTGCCGCCGACTGGTGTCTCCGCCTGCACGGCTGGCCTATTATGCCGCTGTTGTTAGCCGTCTACGTCTTCACTGGCCGGCTTGCCTTCGCCGCCGCCGACTGGTGTCTTCGCCTATATGGTTGGTTGGTCACACCACTGTTATTGGGTGTCTACATCTTCACCGCCGGCTCACCTCTGTCACCACCGACTGGTGTTTCCGCCTACATGGTTGGTTGGTCACACCACCGTTGTTGGGCGTCTACGTCTTCACCGACCGGTCGCCTCGCCCGTTGCCGCTGACTGGTGTCTTCGCCTTCACGGTTGGATGGTCACAACACCATTGATGGGCGTCTACGTCTTCATTGTCTGCTGTCGACTGGTTTCTTCACGTTCCATGGCTGTATGATTCAGCAACTGTTGATTGGCCTTATTGTCTTCACCACCGGTCGTCTCGTCTGCTGCTGACTAGTGCCCTCATTTCTACGGTTGGTTTATGCCGCTACCACTACTGATGGACGTCATCGTCTTCATTGCTGGCCGCCTTGTCTGACGCCGACTGGTTTGTTCACCTCCACGGCTACACATCTTCATCTTCACTGACTGTCGTCATCATCATCACCGCCGACTGGAGTATCTATCTTCACAACTACACGTCTTCGCCACCGGTTTTCTTCTGTTGCCACCGACTCGTGTTCACGTCATCATGGCTATGCAACTTTGTCACCATGGTGGAGCGACTTCACCTTCATTATCTTCAGCATTGGCAAACTATATTGCCTCTACTTTGCAAGATTTGCTACTTCACCAACCATGATGTCTACAAGAGCTTCGACATCTCGGCATGCGTCACCAAATATGATGCCGTGTTATTCTACAATGAGTGGTGTTCCAATCTTCCATATTTCTACTCAGACATTTGCAACATGTATCTTCACTCAAGCAATGACTACTCGATGAGAAGAAGCTACAGTTCTCATCTCTATGTTCAGTGGCTTTCCAACTAACCAAAGAGTCGGGAGCTACACAAATACAAGACTCAAATTCGACAAGTTTTTTGTCAAGATGAAGCAATTAATCAATCAGCAGGTCAACTCTGGGAGTTATTATCTTCGTCTTCGCTTCAGAGCCGACATTTTACTTCAGCGACTCCAATTGTTTCACCGACAGTTTTGGCTTCTGGATGCTGGCATAATCTACTCCAAATTTCTCAAGTATCAAGTTCAAGATTTAATCTACATGTCTCGGAGTTTGGAGTCATTAACCAATCAACTCAGATTCAATGAGTTGAACAACATCATCTATTGTCCTTCAAGTGAAGCATCTTCTACAGCTACAACACCAAGTTCTATTGTCATCTTCATAAATCAAGAGGCTCTTCGTTATGCACACGCTCGCATCAAGGAAACTCTTCGAGCTTCAATATCTTCTCAACAGTTTGATGGATTATTGTCACTGACAACATCATCAGCACCTCTACTTCATCAGCCCTGACGTCTCCGCCGTTGCTCATGGGTGACTACGACTTCACCTTCGGTTGTTTCCGTCATTGCCGACTTGTTATTTTGCCCTTCACGGTTGACCTACTATGCAAACGCTCATGAGTGTCTTCCTCATTATCATCGGCTGCTATACCGCTATTGACTGGATCAACGACATCATCGTCTTCATCAACATCCTGTCAAGCCTCTTCAACATAGCCCACTCTACTGCTGTTGATAGGCAACTTCGTCATCATAGTCGACCATCTCTGCTGCTACCAGTCATCATTACTGCTGGTTGCGATTACCGTTGCGGATTGTTTTCTTCATCTCAATGATTGGTGGATTTCGCCATTATCGTTGGTGGGCGTTTACTTCTTCATCATTGGCTTGCCTTCGTCACCATCGACTGATATTCTCGTCTTCATGATTGGCTAATTGTGCTACTGTTAATGAGCTTCTTCATCTTCTTCACCGGCCGCCTCATCTGTCGCCGACTGATTATTTCGCCTCCATGGCTACACAACTCTGTCGCTATTGCTGGGCGCCTTCATCTTCACTGCTGGCTGATTTGTTTGTTGCCGACTGGTTTCTTCGCCTCCATGGTTATGTGACTTCATCACCTTTGATTGGTGTCATTGTCTTTATCACCACCAACATCTTTGTCAGCTTTGATGGGTGATATCATCTTCATGTTGGTCATTTCGTCTCCATGCCGACTACGTCAGCTACCATCAATTGACAAATGTGATTACAACAAAAGTATAAGCTACATGCTTAGGGGCTTACTAGCTCTAGCATACAAGGATCATAATTTCAAATTGGACTTATTCCGTATCATGCAACATGAATTTATGGTCATGAGTCGATTTCCTATGCTCAACGATTGGACTATTCATTATTCCCCGCGAGGGCCATCAGCTGAGTGCTTGCGCCATTCGGGATTCAATTATCACGTCTACTTTGGTATTCTCCATGAGGGATAATTACGCTTGATCTATATCACCCATGATATTTATCACTTGGGATCATATTAATTGGCGTGTTCTCTACGTCATATTTTAAGGGTATCGGTAAACATATTTTAGGTCTAGGCCTAATATGTCTGCAGCCCATATTTTTAGGTGTGGCCTATCACGTTCTTTTAGGGACATAGGCATCTTTTTGCTTAGGCAAAAGTGCGCGTGATTATGTGCCCAATACCTTAAAATCCTTTTATACCACAGTTACTCAACTTTTTAGGAGTTGGTACAATGCATTTTAAAAGGTGCCCAACAGTGAAGTTTTTCATAGCTGCCCCGCTGACTTTTTTATATAGTCAAGGCGCTATTTGGATTTATAAAGCAATTGATTGGATACAATATTGTTGCTTTTTTGCCACGTAAGTGTGCATTTTTATGACCAATATTATGGCTTAGGCTGATTATATATTGTGGTCATTTTCCAGGCGGTTGGTAAATCCTTTATGAGTTTATTTACTCGGATTTTACACCACATATGCCATATATTTCTAGATGTGGTGAAACCATGTGTCTTTTAGGGACTTAAGCACATTTGTTAAAGCAGTGTGCGCATGGTGTGTACCCAATACTTTGGAAATTTCTTTATTCACAACATAGCTGTTTTGTTATGTGAATTTTCAATGATATAGTCAACTTTAGGTTGCACGCATCATATTTTACAAAGCAGTCGGTATATCACTTGGATTATGTTATTCGGGGATTCACACAGCAGATGCTATTAATATTAAGTCACTTGGTTGACTACAATTATCAAAACCACTAGGTTGGGATTATTTACTCCTTAACTATATGTTTAGTTTGTTCAACTAATCACATAGTCGGGGGCTACATCTATTAGGTGCATCTAGTCGATGCACCTAAGTCTACATTCAATTATTGTTCAGCCCTCCACAGTCTTCAGATTTGGTAAAAGTACTCAGGGGATGATGGCGAAGATGATTGAAGCACTCGGCTTTGGAGTAATCTAGTTCGAGAGAAGATTATCTTTTCGACTGCGAAGGTCTCAGGGGCTATTGTGGAGATTATGGGTACCCTATACCCACACGGCATGGTTATCCGACTAGCTATAGGGGATAACTCATATCTATGAAATATGTAACAGATCGTAACTTGGGTATTACGTTTCCATGTATATTATAGAACGGTCTAAAGTCCTGGTTTGGTAATATTGTAAAGTAGATTTAGGAACCCGATACCGTATTAGTTAAGGTTTCTATCTTGTAATCCTGCCCCCCATCCTATATAAGGTGGGCGGGAGGCCCTCTAGGGGGCATGAGTACATATGATCGTCAGATCTATACTACACCCAGCGGATTCAAATCCCCAAACAGGAGTAGGGTATTACCTCTCATTGAGAGGGCCTGAACCTGTCTAAATCCTTGTCTCCATATCCATCTACTTTTAGGTCTCGTGCGCTACCCCTTTTATTATTGCCGAATTCTTGTTTTGACATGGTGTAAGTCCATGTTTATAAAGGTATAAGCTAGGTAATATTTTTATATGAGCAGTGCCTTCTGAATATAGTAGGTGCATTTTCATATAGATTACTGTAAACTAAATGCAAATGCACAAATTGGTTTTGTTGCTAATAACAAAATTAAAGAACCAAAATGGTTTGGCACAAGTGTAAAACTACATCCTAAATATTTAAAATAAGGTCCTATGCACTTATACAATTGTTGATGCGAAAAACACACACTGGCCTAGAAGATCTGCTTAACTTCAGTGCAGGTCCAAAATCTTGCTTTTAGGTTCATTAGCGTGCCAGTTGATTTGATCCTGTAATCAACAAGAAAGAAAGACAAGAAAACCGCTGTTAAATCCATAAACGATAGCCAATCGGCTGGTTGCCGATGATATATCATTTATCTTTGAGCCAATGTCATCTTAGAATCGATCGGCAGTTATGAATAAATAAGACAAAACTAAATCTACTCGATCGGCTGTAGATATTAACGACATATAATCGTTCCTTCGATGTATATTTAAACTAAGTGATTGGGATAGATCGGTTGCCATGCCAAGACAGTATAAATCACTTAAGTCGAAGTATACATTAAAGTACTGATTATATAGACGTTTATAACATAGCCGATCAGATAGATCTAGCATGTATCGGCTAATACTTCGATACCACTCTACATTAAGATACTAAAACAAGCAGAATATATCAAACAAAAAGCCTAATATACCTTAATGTAATAAGATCTTAATATAAAGGGCGGATCTAGCATATCAATCAAGCATATGAGATATAAAGTAGCTAAATCAGGTAAGATCGGCTGAAACCCCGATACTATATATCTCCCTCGATGATCACAAAACAAGCCAGATATCATAATTATAGATATTATTTAATAGATCGAACTCAGCTGATGTAGCATTAAGCATAAAGACAAGTATAAGATCTAGGCAAGATGATGAAAACCTCTAAGAGATGGTAGATGCACGGTATAATCTATATTAATAACGAAACATAACTTTATCGTGTCGGAAGCACTCCGAACCCCTTAGTATATTTGAAGGATGAATAGCTAATCACAATTCTTCCATCAAACATATTAAGACATTCGACGCTCCGAGAGAAAGATATGTGAGACATTGCTGGGCCTTTAGCCTGCCAGTCAACTTCAGCCTGAGATGTGCCCGTCAAACCACTCAAAGGTGGCGACCAGATGTGTTACACAATTAGGAGACTTGACAAAAATGGCTAAAGATCCACAACATCTCAAATATCTTTAACTCAAACTCATGTTTAATATGTCCCTAACAAAAGGAACACACTAAACACTTTCATCCAAGCACATGATATCTCAACATAGGGAGTTCTATGTTCTAAGTTTTAGTTAAGTTCTTACAACTTATAACTTAGATACACATGGCCCGATTGGCCGAATAGTTAGGTTCGCGAAAGCATCTTCTACCAAAAAGATCTTTCATGCAACCGACTAGGGTAAACCCTAGTAAGAACCATCCTGGAAGAAAGAAATTTCCCCATCGAAATCATCCTCCTCAGGAGTGATCTCACCTGCAACCAATTCTAAACATGCAACAATATAACAATACAAGCAAGAGTCAGTATAAATAAATTGTACTGGCAAGCACCAAGCAAGCCTAGTACTCTACATGCATGGCATATTCAAAGTAAAGCTAACATGGGACAATTTTAGCATAAAGCAAATTTAGTTTGCAAAGAGCATTTCAAATTTCAGATTTATTTTCAATTAAATTTCAGCAAGCATACGCTTAGCAACTGGGCATTAAAATAGATGTTAGACATATATAACATAGCTCCTTAATGCCTTCCATGGCAGCAATGATATAATCCACTAATCACGTCACATTTTGAAGTTTAAATTCAACTTTAGAAGATTAAAACACATGTCTATACTCATGACATATTCACACGCCACTCTTGACCGTGAGCACGGCTAATCGATTAGTTTTAACTCTGCAGAATACATACACTTTACCCACATGATGTGAAATAATAATCATGCAAAAGCATGGCACGCGATACATAAGTACCCGATTTATTACTCACAACAAAGCCCTTCCACGATTCATGATTTAGCCTTACACCAGCACGATACGTGTTACTCCATCCTAAGCCATACTCCATATATGACTTAGAACCGTTAAGTGGCGGGCCCACACCGTGGTGGCGGACACAACGGGAACCCACCCACGTGGCACAATACCGTTGTATTGGACAGACTTAGTCACCTATACTACCACGTCGAGGTAAATAGGAAGTTCCTCTGAATCAACGACTAATTCCTCAGAATTATCGACTAACTCATACACACCAGCCTAACAGAATGTAAGGCTAAACCATAAATAATTTACTAAGCTTGGGCTATCCCATACTAGCACATGTGGTTGTACTGTATATGAAATGAACTGACGCTGAGTGAAGTCCTTAGGTCGGTTTGGGCACACTCTTCCCCCATCGGCACACAACTAAACACCATATGTGTACCACATGAGGCCCAAACCTAAAATCCACATTTTTCCAACATTTTATTTAACAAATATCACTTTTTATCATTTTAATCCAGATCATAAAATAAATCATTTTATATATGTAATTGAGCCCAAATGGTAAGTAAACTCATCACTAAGCATGGCTAAGCATTTTTATAGACTTGTGACCTCAAACATCATTCTTAATATGACACAATGGATTGTTCCTAAGGTTTAGAATAATGGTTAAGGTCCTTTGTGGAGTTCAGGTGATAATGCAAGTTAAGGAGTTGATCTAACAAATTTTACAAGATTTTAATGGATTAGTGTACAATAGACATGCATATTTTGCAAATTTTTCGAAAACCTCCAAATCATAGGTTCAATGTGATCAAAGTGGGGAGGTGGGCTTGCCTTGCTCTTCCACTCCTTGCTCAGCTACAAAGTAGGCCTCCTCGAGACTCGGCTGCGAATCGTCTTATCATACATATGCAAAAATCAAAATTAAACATACATAAAAAAAAATCCAACATGCTCTAAAATGAATACTTTTTATGGAGTTGGTGTGCTCTGTGTTAATTTGATTTTCAGTGAAAGAAACTTCAATCTAACAGTTTACATTCAAAGTTACAGATTTTTAAAGTGTTTATTGAGACATAAATCTTTATGATTCTGTTAAGTTAAACATTTTTATGATGCAGAGCATGAAAATATGATTCAAACAATATTTATTTTGCAATGTTTAGAGTTAGGATGAATTTTCTACAAATTTCTAAAGTTCTGTCATTTTTCAGTTGATAAGAAACTAGTTTTGCATTTTCTCAAATTTTCATACATCATTTTCCTTCCTCGGGTTCACCAGACAGTGACTAACGTTTTGCGAAAAAGCCCCTGGGTTCTCGGGAAATAGATCCCGCAGCCCCTAGCACGTGTTCCAGGATTTTCTTCAAAATGGGACTTGAGTTCTATGTTATTTACAGATTAAAACGACCAGATATGTAGGTGACTGCTCGAGTTGCTAATACATCCCTGGGAGTCTTTAAATTTCAAAAGCCATGCCCTTGCTCTGGACAGAGCAGAGCAGCAGCACAGCCGCGAGCTTCACAGTATCACCAGCGGCGAACAGCGGTCATTCAGCTCAAGCTACCAAAACAAAAAGTATAGAGAACAACCGTGCGAACCTATTGGTGCAAGCTTTGGTGCAATGGTGCTCTATCGCGGCTTTTAGGATGTTAGAGGCGGTGGCTAAGCTCGGCTTGCACATGCATGTGAGTTTTGAGGCTCGATCTAATCGTGCATGCGTATGGTAAGGACTCTAGGGACTACTAGGAGGCTCACCAAGAAGCAAACGCAGCTCAGCGAAGTCTTGGCGAAGGTGCACTGGTTCGGCGACGGCGCAGCTGCTACGGTCGTCGTCGACGGTGTACCCCCAGGCTTCTACTGCATAGAGAGGATGCATGCTTCGGTTTAGATCAGCACAAGGTAGCTCTAGGCGAAAAAGATTGCGTCGAAGCTCACCAGAGGAGAAAGAAGGAAATGGCGTCGGCGGCCGGAGTTGGGGAAGAAGAGGATCTCCCACTATGGTCCACCTCGCGTCGATTACTTCGGGATTCTTAATCTACAGGGGTTGATGAAGCTCATGGCGAAGTGGCTCAGCTTGTCACGAACTGTGGAAGCCGGGCGACGAGCAAAGGCGAAGCAGCGGCGTCCAGAGCGCGACGGTGTTCCGAGTTGACGCGGTCGCGTTCCCGAAGATTGTGTTGAGTTGTGATCCAAATTCATTTGCACTTAATAAAGACCAGCTTCTGCCGTAGTAGAACGGAGGCCCGTCGCCGGTAGGCTTGGTACGGATCATCATCCCTTTTAGGGTTCCACCATATATACCTCTTGTAAGCCGCCGTGCGGCGATGTAACCTCACCTCAGATATAGTGAAGATATTTTGCTGGCTGGCGCCCGTGGTTTTTTCTCTCCTGTTTTGGGAGGGTTATCCACGTTAAATCTCGTGTCTTCTGTGATTGATCTATTATTCTTTATCGTTTGTTCGCCTATCGTTTCCTAACAACTGGTATCAGAGCTTGTTATCAGATTAGGGTTTCACGATGGCGTCGATGATGTATGATCTACCGCTGCTAGACTACAAGACGAGATTCTCGCTGTGGCAAGTCAAGATGCAAGCTGTTCTGGCGCAAACTTCGGATCTTGATGAGGCGCTGGAAAGCTTCGGGAAGAAGAAAACGACTGACTGGCCCGCTGAGGAGAAGCGGAAAGATCGTAAGGCTCTGTCGCTGATCCAACTTCATCTATCTAATGATATTTTGCAAGAAGTGTTGCAGGAAAAGACTGTTGCAGAACTTTGGCTCAAACTGGAATCGATCTGCATGTCTAAAGATCTAACCAGTAAGGTGCATATCAATATGAAGTTGTTCTCGCACAAGTTGCAGGAGAGCGGTTCTGTGTTGAACCACATATCGGTCTTCAAGGAGATCGTTGCCGACCTAGTGTCGATGGAGGTACAGTTTGATGATGAAGATTTAGGTCTTTTACTGTTGTGCTCACTGCCTAGTTCATATGAAAATTTTCATGACACCATACTTTTAAGCCGTGATGAACTAACCCTAGCGGAAGTTTATGAGGCGCTCCAAAACAGGGAGAAGATGAAAGGTATGGTTCAGTCTGATGCGTCGTCCTCTAAGGGCGAAGCATTGCAGGTCAGAGACAGATCTGAGCAGAGAACCTATAATGACAGCAATGATCGTGACAAGAGTCAGAGTAGAGGCCGTTCTAAGTCCAGAGGTAAAAAGTTCTGTAAGTATTGCAAAAAGAAAAATCACTTCATTGAAGAATGTTGGAAGCTGCAGAATAAGGAGAAAAGGAAATCTGATGGTAAGGCCTCTGTTGTTACCAGTGCTCAAAACTCTGATTCAGGAGATTGTCTTGTCGTTTTTGCTGGTTGTGTTGCTAGTCATGATGAATGAATACTTGATACTGCATGTTCGTTTCATATCTGCATTAACAGAGATTGGTTTAGTTCTTACAAGCCTGTGCAGAATGGAGATGTTGTGCGCATGGGAGATGATAACCCACGTGAGATCGTGGGCATTGGCTCCGTTCAGATCAAGACTCATGATGGCAGGACACGCACGCTGAAAGATGTGAGACACATACCAGGGATGGCGAGAAATCTCATCTCTCTCAGCACACTTGATGCAGAAGGATACAAATACTCCGGTTCAGGTGGAGTTGTAAAGGTATCGAAAGGCTCTCTTGTTTATATGATTGGTGATATGAATTCTGCAAACTTATATGTCCTTAGAGGAAGTACATTACATGGTTCTGTTACCGCTGCTACTGTTTTTAAAGATGAACCTAGTAAGACTAACCTGTGGCACATGCGTCTTGGACATATGAGTGAACTTGGCATGGCAGAATTGATGAAGAGGAACCTGCTGGATGGCTGCACTCAGGGTAACATGAAGTTCTATGAGCACTGTGTTTTTGGTAAGCCCAAGAGGGTAAAATTCAATACCTCAGTTCATCGCACCAAAGGTATACTTGATTATATACATGCTGATTTGTGGGGGCCTTCTCGTAAGCCCTCTCTTGGTGGTGCTCGTTATATGCTTACCATTATTGATGATTACTCTAGAAAAGTGTGGCCTTATTTCCTGAAACATAAAGATGATACATTTGTTGCTTTTAAGGAGTGGAAAGTTATGATAGAAAGGCAAACTAAAAAGGAGGTAAAAGTACATCGCATTGACAATGGTGGTGAATTTTGTTCGGATGCTTTTGATGATTACTGCAGGAAGGAAGGCATCGTTAGGCATCACACCATCCCGCACACTCCACAGCAGAATGGTGTAGCTGAGCGCATGAACAGAACCATCATCTCTAAGGCTCGTTGCATGCTGTCCAACGCTCGCATGAACAAGCGTTTTTGGGCAGGGGCTGCTAACACCGCCTGCTACTTGATCAACAGGTCGCCTTCTATCCCACTTAATAAGAAAACTCCAACTAAGCTATGGTCTGGTATGCCTGCTGATTATTCACAGTTGAGAGTTTTTGGATGCACTGCTTATGCTCATGTTGATAATGGAAAATTAGAGCCTAGAGCTATTAAGTGTCTATTTCTTGGTTATGGTTCAGGAGTAAAAGGATATAAGTTATGGAATCCTGAAACTAACAAGACCTTCATGAGCAGGAGTGTTGTTTCCAATGAATCTGTTATGTTTAATGACAGCTTGCCCACAGATGTCATACCAGGTGGTTCAGATGAGGAGCAGCAATATGTTAGCGTGCAGGTGGAGCACATGGATGATAAGGAAACTGAAATTGTTGGTAATGATGTTAATGATATTGTTCAGCACTCACCTCCTGATTTGCAGCCACAAGAAGAACCTATTGCCCATCGCAGAACAAAGAGGAGTTGTGGAGCTCTAGTCCACCTTATTGAGGAATGTGATATGGTTTATTATGCTTTTAGTTGTGCTGAACAGGTGGAGAATACTCTTGAGCCAGCCACATACACTGAAGCTGTTGTTTCTAGAGATCGTGAGAGGTGGATCTCAGCTATGCAGGAGGAGATGCAGTCTCTTGAGAAGAATGGCACATGGGAGCTTGTGCACTTGCCAAAACAGAAGAAGTCTGTTCGTTGTAAATGGATCTTCAAGAAAAAAGAGGGTTTATCTCCTAGCGAGCCTCCGAGGTTTAAGGCAAGTTTAGTAGCAAAAGGTTTCAGTCAAATTGCTGGTGTTGATTATAATGATGTGTTCTCTCCAGTTGTAAAGTATAGTTCAATTCGCACATTCTTCTGTATTGTTGCTATGCATGATCTTGAGCTTGAGCAGTTAGATGTGAAGACAATATTTGTACATGGAGAGCTTGAGGAGGAGATATACATGGACCAGCCAGAAAGGTTCATAGTACCTGGTAAGGAGGATTATGTTTGCAAGTTGAAAAGATCTTTGTATGGTTTGAAACAGTCTCCTCGTCAATGGTATAAAAGGTTTGATTCATTTATGTTGTCACATGGCTTTAAGAGGTCTGAATTTGATAGCTGTGTGTATATTAAATTTGTTAATGGATCACCTATATACTTGCTGTTATATGTTGATGATATGCTGATTGCTGCCAAGAGCAAGGAACAAATCACTACATTGAAAAAACAGTTGAGTAGTGAGTTTGATATGAAGGATCTTGGTGCTGCTAAGAAAATTCTAGGTATGGAAATCACTAGAGACAGAAATTCTGGTTTGTTATTTCTTAGTCAGCAAAGCTACATTAAGAAGGTTCTTCAGCGTTTTAACATGCATGATGCAAAGCCTGTTAGTACTCCTATTGCACCTCATTTTAAATTATCAGCTTTACAATGTGCTAGTACTGATGAGGATGTAGAATACATGTCTAGAGTTCCATATTCTAGTGCTGTTGGTTCTTTGATGTATGCCATGGTTTGCTCCCGTCCAGATTTATCACATGCTATGAGTTTGGTTAGTAGATACATGGCTAATCCTAGTAAAGAACACTGGAAAGCTGTTCAGTGGATTTTCAGGTACCTCAGAGGCACAGCTGATGCTTGCTTGAAGTTTCGAAGGACTTGTAAGGGGCTTGTTGGATATGTGGATTCTGATTTTGCTGCAGATTTGGATAAGAGAAGATCACTCACAGGTTATGTGTTTACCATTGGCAGTTGTGCTATGAGTTGGAAGGCAACATTGCAGCCTGTTGTTGCCCAGTCTACCACTGAAGCAGAATACATGGCTATTACTGAAGCATGTAAAGAGTCAATTTGGCTAAAAGGATTAATTGCTGAGCTTTGTGGAGTTGATTCTTGCATTAACTTATTTTGTGACAGTCAAAGTGCTATATGCCTCACCAAAGATCAGATGTTTCATAAGAGGACAAAGCACATTGATATCAAGTACCATCATGTTCGCGATGTAGTCGCGCAAGGTAAGCTAAAGGTATGCAAGATAAGTACTCATGATAATCTTGCTGATATGATGACAAAGCCTGTTCCTGTTGCTAAGTTTGAGCTTTGCTCAAGCTTAGCTGGTATAGTGGTTTAGCCCAAGAGGCTATTTGACGCCGAAAGTGTTTTTGTCTTTGTTGTGTTCAGGGTGAAGGATTGTTTCATGCTACAAGAAGGAATTTGTCTCAAGGTGGAGTTTGTTGAGTTGTGATCCAAATTCATTTGCACTTAATAAAGGCCAGCTTCTGCCGTAGTGGAGCGGAGGCCCGTCGCCGGTAGGCTTGGGCCGGAGCGTAGCGGAACCCCCGCGGTACGGATCATCATCCCTTTTAGGGTTCCACCATATATATACCTCTTATAAGCCGCCGTGCGGCGATGTAACCTCACCTCAGATATAGTGAAGATATTTTGCTGGCTGGCGCTCATGGTTTTTTCTCTCCTGTTTTGGGAGGGTTTTCCACGTTAAATCTCGTGTCTTCTGTGATTGATCTATTATTCTTTATCGTTTGTTCGCCTATCATTTCCTAACAGATTGGCTGCACCAAATGAGGTGTTCTTGGCGGTGTTAGAGACGGCATTGAGAGGGGATTATAGAGCGCATATTGAACGAAAATGGGGCTCACCCGATTGCGACGGAGTCGAGGATTTCTCTCGTTGGTGCCGGAGATGGTGCCTTCGTTCCCGGCGAATCCGAGGCGGGGTACCTCGGTTCTTCCGCGAAACGAGACAAGGGCGAGAAGGAGAGAAAGTTGGTCGGCCGGTCGGGTTAAGTACGGTCGCCGGCGGAGATGGACAGGAGGAGCTCGCCCTCTCCCGTGCTCGACGCGTGCTCACACGCGTGGCGCGCGAGTTCTAGCAGTGGGCCCATATGGAGAGGAATGTGAGGCTGACAATGGGGTCCCGCCATGCAGCCCTGGCCCACATGGCAGCGACTAGTGAGAGAGAAGGAGAGGAGATCTAGGTTTTCGCCAGGTCTGGAACAGAGGTGGAATTCGAACTTTGGGTTCAGTTTAAAAATTAGCTCCAGGCAGAGTTAGAGCTAGTGACCAATGGCAAAGTTGTAAAGCAACGTTTATACTAGAGTTTGGATCAAGTTTTACAGCCTAGGAGTTCAAGATCGAATTTTGGCAGAGTGTCAAAGAGTGCTCCAGAGAACCTGTCAAAATCCTGTGCTTAAGTGTTTAGAGAGTTGTTTGGTTCATCTAATGAGTTGATAAGCTAAATTAAAATCCACATTTAGTTTCTAAGGTCAGCAAGAAGTTACCACAAATTCTTCCCAGATTTTTGAGTTGTTCCAAGAATTTTTCTTTGATCCATTGGTTTTAGTTAAGTATGAATATGATCCTATAATGCATCTGCATACACCACAAAATGCACAAACAAGCAAGCATAAAGGTTTTAGACAAAAGTTTTATTTATTTTACTTCTTCCACCATTTCCATGTTTTCCATACACACAAAGTCATGGTATGTGACATATCGGTTGCTTTCTAACAGTAAGAACCAGTCGATAACAAGTTATATAGCGCAATTAACAGTGATTACAACATGTATATGATAGCTCGACGAATTACATAAACAAGATTAGAGTGTCATAAAGATGTAAGCACTAATCCCGAGAACGTAAGCCGTCATGACAAGTTTATCTCTAGTTGAAGATCGAAACCGATGCAGCTCAACCCGAAAGTAAGAACTCGTCGAAATAGAATGAAAATAAAAAGGGTGGCGATGCGCCGAAAGTGTTATTGAACTGTTGTTATTGATTACATTTGGCTCGGGTCATATTTATACCCGAGATACAAAATATGTCCTTGCCGGACACGACTCTTATCTCTAACAAACTCTAAGATACCATAAGTCTTTGCGGCATAGTTTTGCCCAAACATATCTATAACACCCAAAAAAATGTTGTTTTTGGTTTGTTGATTGAGGTAGCAATAATTATTTAAATAAAGTTCCCTTGTAAGTGGGCTAGCTCGGCTTGGGTCTAGGCCCATGAGCCCAGCCCACTTCCTTGCCCCTATCTAAAACCCTATAGGAGGAGAGACCGGATTCCCCCCTTCTCATCCCCCACCCCACGACGCCGAGACTGCCGCCCCCTCCCTCCTGTGTACGGTGTTAAGTGTTCTCTCCCCTTCACGAGATTTCCTCTTCCATAGATCTCTTGCACCGTATGATGAATCAAGAAACAAATTGCAAAAACGGAACGAGAAGGAAGAGATGAAATTTGTTTGTGAGCCTCTTTTTTTGATAGTCGATTGCAAAAATCATAATAGGGGGTTGGACTTGAGTGTTCCAAGGGGGACGTGAAGGATAGATGAAACCATATAGTTCTTTAGAATGCTTGCTTGATGCTTTGAGAACGAGTGTACAAGTCTGATGATTGGCATAATCATGCTATACTAGTTGTTTGATTTTTTTTCTTTGTGGGTTGACATGATTTAATGTTTTGTTTTGTAGAATGTTTGTTTTGAGTGGCCACAAAGGTATCTTTGCTCCTGATTGGTTATGTGTTAGCCTAGTTGATTGTTTGATGGGCATCTCTGAGGTTAGGGTTAACCTATTATGTGAAGGTTGTTGGTGTGTTAATTGTACTCTTCTCTATGTTTGTTTGCCAATATGTCATCCTGGATTTGTTATATTGCTTTGAAAAGTTGTTGTTTCCCAACTTACTTCTTGGCTGTATTATTAGTCAATGATGCCTTAAGGCTGTGGATAGTGGTCATGAGATGATATGTCGGTGTATGCCTGTTTATGTTTGGTATTGATGTTATAGGGCTGGTTCTTCGATCAGAACTAATATGAATGACAGTCTAAGATGTTTTATCATAATAGCTAAAGGTGTTTGCCATAAGAAGTTTCCTACATGGGAAGAGTTTTCCTGATAAGTTGGGATAGGTCAGTTGTTTAGTGATGCTTTTGACTTGAAATCTAGTTATTATTGCCAAGCGAAGTGTTAAGGTGTCGCTCTAGTGCCACCATGAGGGGTTATATGAATAGTTTGTGCGTGAGATTGTTGCAGTGTGCAAAGGAGAGTATCACCTTTTGGCTTGTTTTACCCCATTAGTGTCATAGGTTCTTTATTTTCTATCTCTTTTGCAAGTGTGAAGTAGGGCGGGTGGCCTAGTCATCCTCAAGATCTTGGATGGTACCATCAACAAATGACATTTCAACCATTAGTGCTGTGTTTATGAGCCCGCTTTGATAGGTGAGCTTGAGCGTTATGCATATATGTGTTGTAGGGAAGTTTGAACTTTCTAAAGTAGAATTGGTTGCTGAAGTGAGTAAGACCTGCGCTTAGAGTTTCCTGACTCCTTTTGAAGTCCTTGAGACCCAGTGCTTAGGATTGAGCTTTGACAATTTAGGGCTGTTTTGAAGAGTGTCTTTTGTAGACTGTTTTTGCGATGTTTTTTCTTATTTATATGGGTAACATTGGTTCAATGCGAAAGTATCGTTTGTTCCTTGTGGGATTCCTTTTGTCACCTCAATGTAAGTCAAGTATCATTTGGATATTCTACGTTAGCTATGTCCATTTTGGTTATGTTTGTTTTGAAGGAAGAATTCGGGGACGAATTCCTAAAAGGTGGGAAGAATATAACACCCAAAAAAATGTTGTTTTTGGTTTATTGATTGAGGTAGCAATAATTATTTAAATAAAGTTCCCTTGTAAGTGGGCCAGCTCGGCTTGGGTCTAGGCCCATGAGCCCAGCCCACTTCCTTGCCCCTATCTAAAACCCTATAGGAGGAAAGACCAGATTCCCCCCTTCTCATCCCCCACCCCACGACGCCGAGACCGCCGCCCCCTCCCTCCTGTGTACGGTGTTAAGTGTTCTCTCCCCTTCACGAGATTTCCTCTTCCATAGATCTCTTGCACCGTATGACGAATCAAGAAACAAATTGCAAAAACGGAATGAGAAGGAAGAGAGGAACAAGAGGAGTGGTGAATTGGCGTTTCCCGTCATTTTTAGTCTTGTTCTTCATAAAACCCTAGGTGAGACTTTCCATTGTTTTAATGTTGTTTTTAGGTGTTTTGAGAGCTTTAATTCGTGGGTAATTAGGGTTTAGGTAAGGAGGTTTTGTTGTTATGGTTCGGATTGGTAATTCTGCTCGCGGGCAGATTTATAGGGGTTTGGTATTTCATCACTTAGGGTATCAAAACGGCCTTTTCTGCGAAAACATATATTAAGAAAGTTGTAGATAACATTGTAATGTATCTCCCATCCAACCTTGGTGTGATTTTATTGGATGGTTAAGGATAAATCTAAGTTTCAAACAACGTATATAGTTCCTAACGAAATCTAGACAGCAGTAGATTGAACTGTTTTTAGAGGGACTAAACAGATGAATTAGCTTTTGTGGCTATAAAAAAAGTTGTAGGTATTATTTTAATCTTTCCATATTGGTAAAGTACACTTTGATTGGGCAAGTAGAACTCCAGTTATGGTTGTTTTAGTGTGGATAGTCTGAATTCTTGGGCAGATTCTGAAGCCTGCTTTCAAGCGCAAATTGGAGAATAAAAATATTCTTTCTACATAAAAGTTGTAGGTCTTGATCTGTATATTTCCAAAATGTATTTATTTGCATTCATATCATTTTTTTATTTCAAGATATAAAGGTTTGAAGGAACAGTACTGTTTATAGTCCAACTGGCGTTCCTTGTTATTGCGTTTTGAGGTGTTGAGGCCGTAGGTGCTTGTTATTTGTTGTTTTATATATACATGTTTGAGTGTATATGCTGAGGTTGACTTATGAATAGATGGTGGTGCTTCGGATCATGCTTGGTATCGTCTCCTTGTTGTTAGAGGCAAGTAAACGTAGCGGTGGTTGGCTACAGCTTTAGCTTAATATTTTATTCCACCTTTACTTTTAAATTATATATCATCAACCAAGATATTGTTATTTGTTACGCAAAGGATTTACCTATCTGAATCATACTTATTGATTTTACACTGTATATGGATATACTCTATGCTCTTGGTTATAATACCCTTATACTGTATCTCCATCAAAGGAATATGATTCCGATGTTATACTCTGGAATTCATACTGCATTCCATCACACTTGCATTGCACTTGAAGCTATGTCGTGAACCTATGGTTGTGACCGTACCGGTACAACATCGTATATTGTCGTAATACGATGCAGCTTCACAAGAGTACATATAATTTCATTGCATATGCACATATTCACCTTGTTGGGTGTGAAGGCAGGAGTACATATCATTGCATTGCATATGCACATATTCACCTTGTTGGGTGTGAAGGCAGGAGTACATATCATTGCATATGCACATATTGCAGAATGTGATGAAGATTATCGATCGAAGATGTCTTTGAGAAGTGTTTTCTTCTCTGGGATTTGTGAGTATATGTATTTGGTTGGTGACGTTATGATGTTTTGGTCCTTGGATATTCGACTTGTCTTTATGTGAATCATAACTTGGCATTTACTTAGCTATATAATCAACCTATGGTTTAAATAGCTTGTTAAAGCTGTTTGCTTGCTGAGATTTATTCTCACCCCCTTATAGTCTTTTCATGTACTTGCTGTGACATGTTTGCGTGAAGGGATGGGATTAGCTACACTGTTGCACGACATGATCTCACTTAGCCATGATTATTGTAATATATTGATAAGATTACTTGTGTTTAGACATAATAGGTTAATTAATTACTAGAGTTGTTGACCTTTGATTAACTACATTTTTTCAAGGCTATCCCTACATGTCAGTCAGTTGTTGTATCATAACCTTAATCTATATATTGATGCTTCCACTATATTTATATTTTTTAAAAAAGTGGTGCTGCCGAAATTTCTTTGTTTTGGCACTTTAAAAGGGTTCTTTAGTGGCATCCCAGGCTTGTGTAGATTTCTGGGGTGTTACAATATCTTTAAGGAAATTATACAAAATATCCTAATTAATAGATACAATTGACTTTCCGAGAGCTTTATCTCCATTGTGGAAATCCTTGTGAAGCACGTTGATTGATTCTAGAAACAGCCTTGAAGCCATCACCATCGGAATCGGCTGCATCATCTCTATCGGCTGTATCGGCTGTCTTCTGTCTGATCCATCTCAGCCGATGCAGACTCCAGCCGATGCCTTCGTAGCCGATACATACTCTGTTCTTCGAATCCATCTGTTCGCCGAATCCGCTTTGATTCCAATGTCGAACCTGGTTCATATCTTACCAAATTTGGTCGTTAAAACATGCCCCCCAAGTCTGCTATATTTGTAATGTTGCGGATTTGCTCAATTTCCCTCTCCGAGCCGAACTAGGGTTTCTAAAACCGATTCCGTTTTGGCCGTTACCGCGCTCCCTTTTAAATAGTGAGAATTTAGACTATTTACCATCAAATTCGCGTGCCTTAACTTTGTTACCACCCAATACGCATGCCCTCTATAATATGTCATTAGGACTTCTAATTAGTCTATTCGGTACCACTATGTATGTTTTTCATGTATTTCTCATTTTATAATCCCATTTGTATTTTTTTCCAAGCTTTGTGGACTGTTTTGCCCCTGGGCCCACTGTCATATTGAAGAAGAGATTTCCTCTTCTCTGGATCGATCGATTTGTTCCGTCACAAGGCGTCGCTTGGCACGGCCGTCAGCGCCACCACCTCAGCGCCGTCACCGCCAGCCCTGCCGCCGGGCGCCACCACCAAGCCACCGAGCACCGCCCCACCGCCCCGCTGCCGCCAGGGTGCGCAAGCTCGCCGCCCCGACCGCCGAGCGCTGCCGCTACCGCAGCTGACTCGACGCCACACCGCCCCCACCGCCGAGCGCCACCACCCCGCCGAGCGCCGGCGGCGCCACTGTGCGCCCCCGCTGCCCCAACTCGACAGCCCCACCGCACAATCTGTGGCGCTGTGGCTACACAAACACCACTGTGTTAGTAGCAGTAGATGAACAATGGAAGCTAGGAGGGTGTTGCTACCAGCTACCTAACACATGATTCACTGGAAGAGTTGCTGACCAAAGTCCCAAACGAATTAAGGTTTCTTTCTACAGCAATATATCTTGATATCTTAACACATTATGTGTGTTAATTATCTATATGCTTCGTTTTACCCAAAAAGGATAGCTTCATTTTACTCTCTATATATTGCAAACACTGTACATTGTCTGAAAACATTTATTGCGAAGCAGGCAGAGGATTACATGTCAGTTCTGTACATTGGTCAAAATGACGTTGGTCACTCTGATCGTATATGCACTGGATTGCGATCCGTGTTTAATGTTGATGTCGTTTGGGCCCCCCTACTCACACGAAATATGAACTAATTATCTGATGATTGTCCGATCGAGTTTTTTCTGGAGCAGTGATAGCTAGAAAAAGAAATATAGGTTAACAAAATGGGATTATATATGCCGGCCAAAAGATCAAGGTGGACTGGGTGTCATAAATCTTGATATCATGAATAGATGTTTGTTGAGCAAATGGTTATTCAAGCTTCTTAATGGTGATGGCCTATAGCAAAACCTTTTGCGCAACAAGCACTTAAAAGGTAAACCCCTCTCCCACATGTCACACAAACCAGGAACATCCCAATTTTGGGCTGGCTTAATGAAAGTAAAAGATCAATTTTTTCAGTATGGATCTTTTAAACCTGGTAATGGGATGGAAATAAGATTTTGGGAAGACACATGGTTGGGCTTGCAACCACTCAAATATCAATATTCTTCTCTGTACAATGTGGTTCGAAAGAGACATTCTACTTTGGCAGAGATTATGAGCACAACACCGTTGAATGTTTCATTCCGACGATCAATTGTAGGACCAAAGTTAGTTGAGTGGAATGATTTGATTTCTCGACTAGCTAACATAACCCTGTCAAATGAAAAGGATTGCTTTATTTGGTCGCTACATAAAAATGGCCATTTTTCAGTCAAATCCATGTATAATGCGATCATCAATTCCAATGTAAGAATCCACAAGAGGATCTTATGGGAGGTAAAGGTACCACTTAAAATCAAAGTATTTATGTGGTTTCTTCACAAAAAAAGTAATCTTGACGACAGATAACCTCATAAAGAGAAAATGGAGGGAAACAAGCAATGTTGTTTTTGTAATACACAAGAGACCATCCAACATCTTTTCTTTGACTGTCATGTTGCACGTTTTGCTTGGCGATGTGTCTTCTTTGCCTTCAATATTCCCCCTCCCCACAATGCAAAAGATATTTTTGGTAACTGGCTAAGGGGAGTGCCTAGATCCACAAAAAAAATGATTTTATTTGGAGCTAGTGCTCTATGTTGGTTAATTTGGCGTTGCCGTAATGATGTAGTTATTAACCATAAAAAAATGCCTAACATCATGCAGGTTATCTTCATGTGTTCCAATTGGCTCCACTTTTGGTGTATGATGCTTTCACAGGAACAACAGGATACTTTGCGCAATGGTGCTACATGCTTGGAACTGGTAGCCAAGGAATTTTTACTCCAGTTTGGATGGCATAGTACCTACAGAATTTTATGATAGAATCTACGTGATTTTAAAAAACATGATTTTAGGTGATCATATTATCGGCAGAAGTTGGGGGTTTGTCCCATCTCGCCTTTTTTAAGCTCTTTTCTATTCACTTCTGAACTTTTTGGCTGTGTGCCTACGGGCAGAGGCCGGAGATGTAACCCATTTCCATTATCTAAAAAAAATTATCTGATGATTGTGACATTGCGAATCTGATGTCTTTTTTGGGAATACGATGATATGTTGTTGCATCCGAGTTCAATCCAGTTGGCAGATTAAAACTTGTTGAATGCCTGAAAACCACACAAAGGCGCTCGGCCTGGGCGGCGGCAAGGTTGGCGGTGATCTCGGTGTTGGGGCGGCGGGGAGTTGGTGGCGGCGCCCGGCGGCGGGGCTGGAGGCGAACGACGCCGAGGTGGTGGCGCTGACGGCCGTACCGACTGCCGAGCGACGCCTGAAGAAGAGGAAATCTCTTCCTCGATATGACAGTGGGCCTAGGGGATTATAAAATACAAATGGGATTATAAAATGAGAAATACATGAAAAACATACATAGTGGTACCAAATAGACTAATTAGCAGTCCTAATGACATATTATAGAGGACATTGTTGGTATTTGATACGGTTACAGATAGAATCTACAAGTGCACGGATATACCGATGTAGCACTTCCCCTACGGAGTATTCCAAGGGTATCGAATCCAAGGGAACGTGTGTTGATTATAGTGAACAATAATCCCGTATGCTAATTAGGAACAATCCTCCCTTTTCTCGTTCTTTTTGCCAAGAAATTTTTCAGGAGAAGAAAGCATAGTCCAATGTAGGAGTTTATTTGAATGGATATTTTTGTGGAAAGCCAACTTTCAGTGTAGAACCTTAGCTTAATTTTATATGTGGAAATGGAAAGTGGAAATGAAAATGACCCCTTGATCATGAGAGTATGAAAGATATCTAACACAAGTCACACAACTTTGACAAAGCTCAATATAATGTCAAGCAGTCATATGCATGATAAGGTTGATCATTAATGTACTTGCATATGATCTTGGTAGGTATAAGATAAAGCCAATTGGAGGATGGAGCTTTTAAAACAGTTTTATTTTTGAAAACAAATTCCCAAGAGTCATAACAAAGTTACAAGGATTCCTTTCATCTTAATCATCTCACATGAAGCAATTACCTAGATGTATAAAGTTCCCTAAGAATGGATGGTTGTTCACAAGCACAAGTTCAGCTGAGAATAATGAATATACCAGATCAATCACATGAAGAATTTCATTAGTTGGAAATTTTATCTTTCACTTATGGTTGAACCAATTGTTCCTGAATTTTCAGCTCTAGTACTATACCATGGTGGAGATATACAGATAAACGACGTGCTCACCTGCTTACCTGTAAAAACTGAGAGGGACTGGAGCCAGCACTGGTTCGGCCGAACCTGGTGGCTCGGCCGAACCACTCTGGTGCCCAATTCCTCTGCAATTTTTTGCAGAGTTGAGTGCTTCCAGGTGTTTAGATATTTCAACAATTTTCAGAGCATATGCACGTCAGAAGCTAGGATATCTCTCCCACACTTATTCAAAACCTGAATTTTATTAAACATAAAACAAAAACAAACTTTGGCAAACATTGGGGTTAACACCTGTCACAGCCTGACTTTTGTTTTAGGATTTATAAATTATTTAATAAATTATTAATAGAATTTATAATTTACAAGTGAAGTTAAATGTGGGAAATAAAATTTCCTAAATATAAAGCATGGCTGGATTTAATTTTTATTAAATTCTCCATGATTAAGTATACTCTCTGAAATTTTCTCGGATTTCTCAGAGCTCAATTCTTAAATGATACAAAGAATATTTCAGTAATTAGTTAATCAATGAATTAATCAATTAATGATCTAATTATAATTATGTTAAATGTTTTGCTTGCTTAAAAATCCTTAAGTTATAAATTGTTGTTTAAAAGGAATTATTAGAAATAATCTTAAAAACCTAAAAGAGAAGATCTATTTTTAATTTGTTAAATCTCAATATAAAAGTGGGTTAGATAAAATTTTGTTAAATACTTCTCTTGATTCTATAGTTCCTAGATTTTTCTGGGATTTATTTGATCCAAGGAAGTATTTTTAATCAATGGAATATCATTTCATGAAAAATTTAAATAGAAAAAGATTTTAAATCTCTCTTTTTGGCTTTGGGCCGAAAGTCGGCCCAAGTCTCTCTCTCTCCCTCTCCTCGGCCTGCTTGTGCCCGGCCCAAGCTGGCCCAGTTCGCCGCACCCTCCCTCCTCTCTCTCAGCCGCTGACAGGTGGGGCCCACCTGTCAGGCCCGTTGTCTACCTCGCGCCGTTGCCTGGCCGAACCCTAGCCGAGCCGCGCCACCGCCGCCCTTCCAATTCCGTCGCCTCTTTCCTTCTCCGGCTGAATTGATTAATGGGAAATAATCTCCGGGATCCCCTCTATCTTTTCTCTTTTGGAATCATTGGCTAAAATTGCTTGGAATCATCGGCTAAAATCCCCTCTCTCCCGAACCCTAATCTTTCCTTCTCGCCGCCGGTCGCCGTGGGCCTCCGTCGCCGCCTCCTAGCCCCTTTAAAAGGACCCCTAGGACCTCCTCTACCCGCCGCCACCCTCGCCTTAGCTCGCCGCCGCCTGTAGCGCCGTCTCCGCGTTCACTCGTGCGCCGCCGTAGACCGTTTAGATCTCGGCCGTAGATTAGATCTCGGCCGTTCGTTTCCGTAGACCACCGCCATGCACCCGGTCCACCGTGAACCTTAGCCGCTGACGCAATAATTCTCTTTTCCTTTTAAAAAATAATTCTTTATTGCGTCATAATTCAATTAAAATCCATATAAATGCTTTAATCCGGTTTAATCTTTAAAAATTCATAACTAATTCTGTGTAACTCAGTTTAATGTGGTTCAAGTTGCAAAAGTTGTATAAAATAAAGATCTACATATTAAAATTATCCATAAATTGAATTAAATTTATTTAATCCTTTTTAAATGGGCTTTAATTAGATTAAATCTTGTAAAATTCGTAACTAATTCATATGAAGTCAGAATGAGGCCGTTCAAGTCTCATAATTCATCTAAAATCATGATCTACATGTTTGTTTAATTTTTATGTATTGTTTATTTGGTTTTTATTAGTCTTTTTCCTCGTTTTGCGTGTTAGCTTGTCATTTCCGTCGTTTCGAAGTTTCGCGAGTGCGCCGGAAGTGTTCAAGAAGATTAATTGAAGACACGTTATTGCAAGGCAAGTCACACAGATCCCAAGCACAATTCCTTTGAGCATGTTGATCCTATACTTGAATTCTCTATTTATTTCAACTGTGCATTTATTTTTGAATGTCACCGGGTGGTGTGAACCTGTTCCTTTGTTATGGCCAATCTGCATTGATTACCCTATTTCTTGATTACCTCGGGTTATAATTTGACTAGTTGGATTTATATATTGGTTCAACTAGATATATTAGATGTAATTGCTTAGCCATGCTTAGAAACATTAGTACACTATTGGGATAATTAACTAATGTTTCACTATTACTTAATGATGGATATTTAATTGTAGCTCACGATGGTTAATCGTGATTGGTTAATTAATTTGACAACTAAAACTTGATAATGGTGGGTTGTGAGCACATGGTTTTGATGGTCGTGCTCATGACAATTAAGGACCAGTTCACGAGTTTCGGTTGTGAAACATTAACCGTGCCAACCACAAGCCAGAATGGGCAACAGCTGGACACTTTGTATAGCAAGGCTCATTGTGGAGCACCAGACTGAGAAGTGGCGGAGATAAGCCCACGGGGGTCACTGGAGAGTCCATGCCTCTGGTTTTTGAGGGGGTGACTACGATCCAGGAACGGTGCACTGCTTTGAGTTGAGTTATGCGAGGGGTCTTGTCACAATCACTCGCCATGGTGACGTGTTTACGTGGACACGGTGACATGACGGTGGGTTGTGTCTTGTGGGTACAGTGGTACACCTCTGGCCAGAGTAAAACTATTCGAATAGCCGTGCCCGCGGTTATGGGCGGGTCTAACAATGTCTTTCGTGATTAGTCCCACACTACTCATTAATAATAATGTGGTAATTGATGGTAATTAATTTAGCTCCTGGTTTGGAATGGTATATTCCTGGTTTAGAGATAGATCTGTACAGCCGGGTATGGTTGTTCAGGATGGTTGGGCCTGTGCAGCATGGGTGTGCTGTTCAGTGTTGATTAATATTGATGATTAATCACTCTACTATTTTACAATTCTTAAATATTTGCTAAATGCTGCTTTTGCAAATGAGCCTATATTATGCCATTCTTTGGTATCCTTGTGCACTTGCATATTTGCTGTGTGGCTTGCGGAGTATTCCATGTACTCACCTTGCAATAATCAATCAAACCTGAGTTGAAGACAAGTTGCGAAGGACAAGACGTTTGGCTTATACCCCAGTTGAGTTGCTTGTGGGAGTGGAGCCGGAGCTTCGCTAGACCGTAATTCCGCTGCTGTTTTCTTTTCTTTTGTAAGTATGTAACGTTATTATTATGATGAATCTGTATATTAAATTGTCAGTTTGTGTACCTCGGCTGATTTCTGGACGAGGATTTTATGCACAAATTAGTTCGGAAATTACTAGTGAATTTCTGGGCGTGATAACACCAATGAGCCACATTATTTATAGCAAGTGCTTACATGATTGGAAAAATAAAACCAAGCACTTACTACTATTATATTCATGGGAAAGAAAACATCTAATTAGCATAATACTTATTTTCCTTTCTCATCTCTATGAATGCACGCTTGATCTTAGCGCACAAACCACGACTAAGGGTATCGAAATTATTTCTAATTTCAGCGAGTTCTACCCCTAGCTCCGCATTGCGATCCCTAAGCTCTATGTTCTCCTTGCGGAGTTTCTTCACTTGAGCGGCGAGCTTGTGGATCGAGGGCTCCGGCAATTTCACCTCATCTTCTTGGAATTGGCCGGGAGCCCTCACAATTGGAGGGGGCGTCAAATGACGCTTCACCTTCATAGGTGGAGGGCTACGGTACTCCGCTGCCCCCTCCTTCTCCGATGCCGTTAAAGGCTGAAGTAAACCCTTACCATACCCACCGCCGGGAGTTCGCACTCCCTGAAAGCGGAAACGCTCCCCTTTTGGGGTGGATGGAGTAGTGGTGGGTGTGGTATACATGTGGAGCACCTCATCCCCTACCTTGGTGAAGAAGGTGCCCACATAGTGCTCGGCGGGAGGCGGTGCAGCCTTCCCGTCATCTTGGAGAAGGCATCGTGCCTTTAACAAGCCGAGCTCTCCCGTAGTTGGCCGTCGTGCAGGCGAATCCCCCCGGATTTTTGTTCTTGTAACATGGCGAGGGGAGAGGGATCGCGCTGCCGAACGGGGGTCCGATTGGGGGCGAGAAGGGTTTGGCCGAACCCCTGGTTCGGCCGAACCAGGGAGCTCGCCGATCGGCTCCAAATTTGTAGGGGAGCCTGGCACAGCTGCAAGGGGGTGAGCCCATTGTTGGTATTTCTTAACGACATTACTAGAAATATAATTCCAAGCAATGGCACAGAAATACTTCTGGTATATTATGGTTACAGAGTTCATCCGCAAGCGCACGGATATACCATTGTAGCATTTCACCCGAGAGTATTCCAAGGGTATCGTATTTATTTTATCCCGTGGGAAGATCATGTAGAGAGAACTCAACTAATAATTTATAAATTACTTGTGATAATCATATTCTAAGCAGGGGTTATGATAATCCAAGGGTAGAGTGACATACAAACATTACTACTCATCCTCATAATAAATAATCTAAGCTAGGTGGAAAGAAAAGAGAAAGAGAATCTATTCCTATACTTCTAATATACATAGTATTCATACATTCTAGTTAACTGTTATATTAGCTAATACCCTCTATCCGATGCCCTTCTGGTACTTCGAGAAGCCACCCCTGACTGCCGAGTCCCATACGATAGGCCGTCATGACCATTCAACCGGGGCTAAATACGGAGGAATACCCTCCCTAGGAAATTAACTTAGGATTATATATAAGCGCGGAGGAATACCCGTACTGAGCTGTCACCATCAGCGGCCCACCTCTCATCCGCAATATATAACCCCAAATAATGATATCCCGTAATCTAGACGCCACGTCTAAACTACCAGATACTACTCTAATATCATCGTCATGACATAGAGTAATTGCATATGCAAACAGTATACCCATACCAAAGCATCTCCCAGATAAGCTAGCAGTATATTCAGTATAACATGAACATAATATAAAGTAGGTACTCATATACTCGGAAAGTATTTCAATACCATAAATGTATATAGAAGAGTATTCTAATAAAAGTACAAAGCTAACAAAAGAGGAAAGGAAAGCTACTAGAGCCATACCCGAACACTTCCGAAGACTTCTGGACTCCTGATTCCTATTCTAATTCTATTTTACCAGTTAGATACTACTAAACTAAACTTGAGAGGAATGAGAGAGTTCTTGCTTGAGTTGTGTGTTGAAGTGAAGAGAGTGAGCTCCTTATATAGAGGTAGGTATGACGGTTGTGTTAGGGGAATTGTCCGAAGTGCCCTCCAACCATCGTTGGGATGCAATCCTGGATGTCCACGCCAAAACCTGGATCCAACGGCGCCAGGATTGGTTCGGCCGAACCACTAGGTTCGGCCGAACCTGGGGCTAGCCCAATCCAGCCCACTTTCGGCTGGAGGCCCCCTCTATTGCTCCACTCCGCAGACTTGTGAATTTTGGCCCAATTTATCGTGTCAATTCTGAGTTCTTGGCCCATTCATACATAAGTCTATCTCTCGACATCGTCCGATTGATTTATCGTTGGTGTTGATGTCGATTCTTCTTCACTTTATTGTCATTCTCTGCAAAAGGTTAGTAGACCTAATACTAGTGGAATATTATTATTCTAACATATTTATGTATTGCAAGCATTACTAGTTCTCTCCTGTTTTAGTAATATTGACGGTCGAAACTGATCGATAACGACCGTCAACACCCATACAACGTTTACCCCTTCCATGGTGTAGTGTTCCACCGGGATCAATTGATTCGCCGGTGTCAGCTCTCCGGTGAGGTCGTAAGTGGAATTGGATGAAGAGCCAATGAATGGAATCAAGGATTTGCTAGCCATTGAAGAGTTGAAGATGATGGACCGAGGGAATTGGATTAAGATGGAGAGAAAGGTTGCAAAAATGTGAGAGAGAGGAGGAAGATCAGGGGCTCTGGTCCAGGTACGACTGATCTACCTCCGAACTCGCATCTAAACAGACTCAGGACGAGCGGGGGAGACTACCTTTCAAAATTGGGGCTGATCGGATGCTGCGCTGGTTCGGCCGAACCCTGGTGGGTCCAGCAGGCCACCAAATTTTTCACAGGCCCACTAAAACCTATTCTAAGCTCAAAAACGACAACTATACAGGGTTTTAAGCATGCACTAGATGAGATCATCATGGTTCATAATCGATTAATTCAATAACATCCACTTCTTCATCTAAAGTTTCATTTGGCTCAAGGAAAATGTTTAGGCGTTGACCGTTTACCTTAAATATCTTACCTGATTCGTCGCGGAGTGTGATTGCCCCGTGCGAAGAGGTGTCGATGACGTCAAACGATCTTTCCCATTTGCTGCGCAGTTTTCTGTGGCCGAAAAGCTTAACCCTGGAGTTGAACATTAGTACTTTGTCTCCTGGCTTGAATTTCTTGATCTTTATCCGTTTGTCATGCCAGCGCTTCGTCCTTTCTTTGTATATCTTTGCGTTGTGATAAGCCTTTTCTCTCCATTCCTCAAGTTCAGCAATCTGCATTTTTCTCCATTCTCCAGCTCCCTCAAAATCCATGTTCCAATTCCTGATGGCCCAGTATGCTCTGTGCTCAATTTCTACGGGGAGTCGACATGGCTTCCCGTAAACTATCTGATATAGGGACATTCCAATGGGTGTCTTACATGCTGTCCGGTATGCGCACAGTGCGTCCGGCAATCTATCCTTCCATCCTGTTCCCATTTTGTTGACCGTCTTTTGCAGAATATTCTTGATTTGTTTATGTGATGTTTCTGCTTGACCACTGGTCTGTGGATTGTAAGGAGTGGCCACATTGTGTTTGGCTCCCATTTCTCGTAGGAGGTCTCGGAAGGTTTTGTCAATGAAATGAGAACCTCCGTCACTTATGACTATTCTGGGGGTACCAAATCTAGGGAAGATGATTTCTGTGAACATCTTCTTAGCATGCCTCGCATCTGCAGCGCTGCACGGCATAGCCTCAACCCACTTGGAGACATAGTCGACTGCCACCAGAATGTACTCGCGGTTGCGAGACTTAGGGAAAGGTCCCATGAAGTCTATACCCCAAACATCGAATATCTCCACTTGTAAATTGTATGTAAGGGGCATTGCATCACGAGCAATGATTCCTCCTTGCCTCTGGCAGCTAGTGCATCTTCTGACGAATTCTCTTGAATCTTCGTACATTATTGGCCAGAAGAAACCACTTTGCCAAATCTTGTATGGGATTCCAAAATTAATTAGAGGGAATTAATCCCCATTGATTCCTCTCTCTATCCCCCTAATTTCCCCCTTGATTCGTGATCTCAATCGCCTGGAACAGCCGCGTCTTCCCTGGCCGCTTTCCATGGCCGTCGGCCTACTTTTCTGCCACCGTTCCCACCTCTCCCATGCCCGGCTCCCTCCCCCATCCTATAAAATGGACCCTCCTCCTTCCGTTCTCTCCGTTTAGCCCATTCCGGAGCTTCCCCACGGCCACACCACCTCTCCCTGCCTCCTCCTTCTCTTTCCCCGGCGCCGGCCACCTCCAGCCGCCTGTGCCGCCTCGCCTGTGCACCGGCCGACGTCGCCACCACCTCCCTCGGCTCCACGACGCCGTCCTCATCTCCGGCCTCACCTCCTCCTCGCCTGAAGCTAACGAGAGTAGCCACCTCGTCAGCGTCCAAAAGCTCCCCTCCTCCGGGCGGCTACTGTTCCTCGCCGGTGAGCCAACCGACGTCGCCGTCTCCTCCCCCGACGTCGCAGCATCGACCTCCACCCTGGCCTGCCCTCGGTTTCGTCCGGAGACCGCCGTGCTGCGCCAGCCTCTCCTTCCTCCTCGTCGACGTCTCCTCTGGCAGCCCATTCCGCCGTGCCCGTGCGCTGGCCGATGTCACCGTCTCCTCCTTCGGCATCGCAGCGGCAAGGTCGTCCTCGGCCTCGCCTCCCCTTCAGCCGAACCCCGCCGGCGTTCATCGTTCTCGGTCGTGCTTGTCGTCGGCTCTCCCTTCGTCAAGCCGTGCTCGTTCGTCGCCTGTGTTTCTTCAAGTGTGCCGCTGCAGCCCTGTCGTTGTCTTCATCCTCGGCTCCGTGTCATCAAGCCTTGTGCCGGCCGCGTCTCGCCTTCATCCAAGGATCGCCGCTGAAGCTGTCTCTGCCGCGCCCATTCGTCATCGTCGTTCCGCCTCGTCGCGAGGTGGTAAGGACCCCTCTTCTCGCTGCCCTGTCCTAGTCCTTTCGGTGTCTCCATGTGCCGTTGTGCGGTTGTCGACCCCGGTACCTGTGTACTGGTGTCGGTAGTCGATCGCTTGTGCGTGTGGTGACCGTGTTAGTGTGCTCGCTCGGTAGCCGCGTGTTTTTCACGTGTGCAGCCCGCGTGGTGTCTAGTGGAGTCCGTTTATCAGCCACTCGCGTCGGTTGACACACGGGGTCCGATTCTGTCGACCCGTGGACCGTCTGTATGTACTCGGTCTACCGTGGTCCATTAGGTTGACATGTGGGGTCTGCATGTCAAAAGCGCAGCCTTCCTATCTTTTCCAGGCTAGTGCTTACACATGTTTTATAGTTGTAAAACCTAATTATAATAATCCGCAAATCTCCATACAACAACATTAAACTTTGGATGATCATATCTTGGTCATACGAACTCCGAATCGACCTGTCCAAGTCTCTTAATGTTTGTTATAACCTAAAGAACCTTGTGCTTTCTTTTTATGTATTGTTAGTGCTTCTTTTTAGGCTTGTAGCTTTGCTTGTGTGCTTCGTGTAGCTTTCGTCGTTC
This sequence comes from Oryza meridionalis, assembly GCA_000338895.3. Taxonomy (NCBI): domain Eukaryota; kingdom Viridiplantae; phylum Streptophyta; class Magnoliopsida; order Poales; family Poaceae; genus Oryza; species Oryza meridionalis. The sequence continues at coordinate 8,167,022 of CM002535.2, read as the reverse complement.
CGGAGGTTTCCCAAGCATGGTTCGCAGTCGTCACCGACGGTTCGGAAGGCCGTTCTCTCTGAGCAAGGCAAGTCACATCATTCTTGAGCATATTGAATTCCAGTTTATAAAATTATTTTGGTTTAAATTATTGCATTATCGCTTTATTTAAATTCCTGCGTTATCACTGTTTTATTTAGCCATGCCTATTTACCTTTGTTATGACCTTATTATTATTGCTATTGTTATTATTACCTTGTTCACCCTAGGATAAACAAAACCCCAACTAGTGGGTACTCTATTCATGGTTCCACAAGTATGAATTTAGTTAGATGCTTCGCTGATTAATGAGGCAACATTAGGTGGTTTTATAACTTTAGACTTTGGAAATTCTCATATCATTTGGACACTATGGAATGGTTGGCTTATGGTGGAATTGGACATACACCTCTCATCCTCTTTCAAAACCCCGAAAACCATTTTTCCAGTGGGGTTTGGGTGCATGCCAGTTGTGGGAAGTTAGCACCGCGACCAATATAAGGATTAAGCTCGGGCCTCTGTTTTAAAGCACTACCGTACTTCCACATGTCTTGTGGGTAAGGCGTAGTTTGTGGCTCAGTCCGGTCATAAACTGTTGTCGAAACGACAACCGCATATGTCGAAAGACGTGGTTACAAAACAGTGGTTGGAAAGAAGTAAAGTGTATTAACTTGAGAATTTTTCTTGGGATCCCCCATTACATGGCCCTATGGGGCTATTTATAGCCCCATTACAGGTTCTCTCTACTAGGGCTTTGGTTATACATGGGAATTTACATGGTTGCCCTTATGAATGGGACATTTACATGGGTACATAGTGTAATTGTGGTCCATGGGCCCTTAACGGGCCGTCAGGCGATTGCCGACCCAATTAGCTCTTAGGCTTAATGAGCCAGGATGGCTTCTTCGGTCCTCCCGGGGTCGAACTTGCTACGGCGAAGTCATCCCCCTTCGGCGTATACTCTTTGCCCTGCATCCTTCGTCCAGGAAGCCTCTGGCTTGGCGAAGTACCCACGCGATTCCCTGCCTCTCGCCGTCCTCGCTTTCTAGTCTTCGCCATGGAAGGGCTTCACCCTGACTAACCTTGACGTTTTGGGCTTGAATCCTTGCTGGTTTCGGCAGGTTTTGTCGAAGGGCCTCATGCCATATCGCCAACAAGCCCCTCACGGGGAAGGGTGAGATAGGAGCTTCGGCTGAGACCGTGCAAACCATGTGGTATGGTATGTGGCGCCCCCTTTTCGACCGGTGCTCCTGCCGAAACCTATATTGTACCTGCAAGTAAAGCTTGTTTCGTTTTTATGCTTAGAAAAATTTCTTGAGAAAATATCCTCTTCGCATCCGCTGCAAAGCATCGAAGGGGGTTATTTTAGTCTCTTTTATTACTGTGAATAGTAATGGGCCCCGTGGGCTTTTCCTTCTCCATAATCGGGCTTTTTACTGTTCAGCTCCGTCCCGATGGGAATTTACCGTTTCGTCTGCCCTTGGGCACGTGTCAAGGCTCGATTGGTTGGGAGGCGAACGGTCTCGCGACGGGGTTATATATGCCCCCCGATCCCGCCTGCTATTTTTCACTACCCCACGTTCTCCCTTTTTTTACTGCTTGACACACTCCGTGCTCTCTTCATTCTCCTGCTTTTTAGCTTTTTGCCATCATCGTGCCCCTAGCCTTTTGGCCCTCTCCCTTTCCTTCCTGTGCTACAAGCCTGATGGCTCCTCGCAAGCCTACCAAGGCCGGGCCAACTGGCGAAGATCCTGGTAGTCTTGGCGAAGGATGGTCGTGCTTCCTTGGCAAATCACTTGTCAAAGAGGCCGACTTGGGCGAACTGGTATCATCCGGTTTTCTCACGGAGGACCAAGGATCGTGCGGGGGTGAAGCCGTTGTTCCCTCACCTGGGGATGGGCGAACGGTTGTCTTCGCCGCTGGGCTTCTTTTCCCATGTGACAACTTCTTGCCTTCGGTGCTCTCGACGTATGAGGTTAGGCTTCCCCAGCTTAGCCCGTCGGCGTTCCCGAAGCTAGCGGTTTTCGCTTGGATGTGCCGGACCTGCGGGTTCGCCCCTACTACCGAGCTTTTCGCCGCTCTGTTTACTGCATGCGCCTCGACCAAAGACGTGTAGATGCCGGCGGGTCCGAGGAAAACCGTTTTTGGTTGTGTGAACTTCATGCTTCGGCCGGAGCGTTCAGATGCTTGGCCAGTGCTTGCATCGATGGTGAAATGGGACAGGAACTGGATACATAAATGGTTCTACATCAGCAACCCCTACTCCACCGAAGATGCTCAGGCGAACTGGCTGCTTTTTGAGCGTTCCGCCGTCTCCATTAACGCGAAGCCCAACGTGGAGATCGACGGGACTCTCGAGTTCCGGCTCATTCTCCTTCGCAAGGTTGCCCGGCTGCTGAGCACCTGGGATCTTTGTGAGGAGTTTTATCTCCTTCGGATTTCCCCTCTCGCCCGTGTGTGGGACGTTTCCGTGAACGAGGGCGAAGAAGTTCTTGGGCTTCTCCGCCTAGTTCTCCCTGCCGGGGCCGAAAGTAAGGTTTTTGTTTTTGACTTAAGCCGCATACTTCCTTTGTGAAAGCGCTTTTTAGACTAAACGGTTGTGTTTTTCTCTTTCCGCAGTGTGGACTTTGGAAGACGCTAAAATCGAGGCGTCGAAGATGATCGGGGCTCTGACCAGAGCCGAGTTCGCCCGCTTGCTTCAGCGCCAAGCCGACGGCCGAGTGAATCATGTCTATGCTGGCGAATTGCCGAGCTGATCGAACCCCTCTCGGCCCTGCGATGACGAGGCTGGCACTTCGAGAAAGCGCAAGCGTGCAATCGCGAAAGGCAGCCAAGTCTGAACTCGCCGTAGCGCGCAGGCCGCCGTCGAAAGTGATGGGGAGGAGGAAGATGAGGAGGATGCTGATGCCGGTTCTAAGGAGGATGGCTCTCGTGGTTATACCCCTAGCCCTACCCCTGCGAAATCCGGGGCAGGCTCCCATGTTTCGCCTACGCGACCACAAGATATCATCGTGGCGAACACCCTTTTGGCGATCTCCAGCACAGCCGCGAAACCGGTGACGACTGTTAGAAGGAAAAAGAAGAAAGGAAAGGTTGTGCAGGTCGGCCATGGCTTTTCGGACAGCGAGGGGTCCGACGGGACCCCTACTTCGCCAATGTTGCGACGCGCAGCTTCCCGTGGCAGGCGCATGTCTCCACTACCCGCTACCGATGCCGAAGCGGCGACGGTGTTGACAAAAAACACGTGGCCTGGGAGATCTGCTTAACTCCAGTGCAGGTCCAAAGCTCGCCTTCGGATGTATTAGCATGCCAGTTGATTTGATCCTATAATCAACAAGAAATAGAAGCAAAGAAACCGTGGTTAAATCTATAAATGATAGCCGATCGGCTAGATGCCGATGACATATCATTTATCTTTGGGCCGATGTCATCTGTGTATCGATCGGCAATCATGAATGAGTAAAGAAGAACTAAATCTACTCGATCGGCTATAAATATTAACGATATATACTCCTTGTATCGATGTATATTTAAATCACGTGATTGGGATAGATCGGTCATCATGCCGAGATAGTATAAATCACGTAGATCGAAATATATATCAATAACAGGACTATATATGTTTATAGCATAGCCGATCATATAGATCTAGCGTGTATCGGCTAATACTCCGATACCACTCTATATCAGGATATTAAAGCAAGAGTAATATATCAAACAAAAGCCTAACATATTTAGATACAGCAATATCTTGATATAAAGGGCAGATTTAGCATATCAATGAGACATATAGAATAAATATGGCTAAATCGTATATGATCGGCTGAAACTCCGATACTATTCTAATCGGCAACTAGAAGGCACGCTAGAGATCGATATTCTAAACACGACTTAATAGATCAAACTCAACTGATGCAGCATTAAGTATGAAAAGAAGAACGATATCTAGACAATCAAGCTGCTAGAAGTTCCATAGAATGGTAGATATCTTATATAATCTAGATCAACGTCAAGATCTAACCTAATCGGCTGCCTTCTGCATACAGATATTGGCTGATAGTTGATTAGATGGCGATATTGCTAGAGATTATGTAAGATATATGATAACTTGACGAATTACATAAACCAGATTAGAGTGTCATGAAGATGGAAGCACTAATCCTAAGAACGCAATCCATCGTAACGAATTTTACCTCTTGTTGAAGATCGAAATCGATGCAGCTCAACCCGAAAGCAAGAACCCGTCGAAACAAAACTAAAGCAAAAAGGGTGGCGATGCGCCGAGATTGTATTGAACGTGTGTGTTAAAAAATTACATAGGGCTCGGGGTCTATTTATACCCGAGAATAACAAGATATGCCCATACTGGACACGACCATTATCTCTAACAAACTCTAAGATACTATAAGTCTTTGCAGCAGACTTTTGCCCACATTTATCTATAAGGAATTTACATAAGATATCCTAATTAATATATACAATTGCCTTCCCATGACTCTATCCGTGTGTGGCAATCACCTTGAAATACATTAACTTGAACCCGATGTCACGTACAAGTTGTATTGTCGGAATCGGCTATGGCTTATTTAGCCCGACTTAGATCCAGCCGATCCTAACCGTAGCCGATCTGGATTCTAGCCAATTCCTGCTCTGCTTCCGAACTCGATCTCCGCCTCCGACTCCACTTTGATCAGATCCTCTTTCCTGACACAGATGTTACCAAATTTGGTTGTTAACAGACGGGCGGGAGTGCCTCAGCCCCGGCCGCTAAGGCGAACGTTGCTGAAGACGAACGGGTCGATGTGGTCCCTTCACCTATTCGTCAACGAGAGGGGAAGGCCCCGGCGGTTGAAGCGAGCGTTTCGGACGTGACGCTTACCGCCCCACATTTCGTCCCCGCCGACTTCGCCACGCGGCCGGAGATTACTCCGTTCGTGGACGGGGTGTGCCAGGTCATAGCACCGACCGAAGGCCTTGGGCTCTTCATTGAACTGAACGAGTTTGGCGAAAGCTGTGCGGCTGTGGAGAGTCTATTTGTGCGGGTATGACTTATTTTTGCATGCTGAATTTTGCTCTTTCGTTAGCTCTCTGACGTAATGTACGTTTTTTGTCAAGGTCTTGCTGCGCATCTAAGTGCCAAGAAGTTTGCCTTAGAGCGACTAGATGGGTACCGCCTTCACCTTCGCAAGTCCAAAGAAGATCTTCGGCACAAGGAAGATGAAAGGCGTGTGGTAACGGAGACTTTGAAGAAGGCGAATGCCGAGAACAGGTCTCTCCGCTTTGACCTTGAAGCAGCACGCAAGCGGGACGCCGAATGAGACCGACAACTTGCTTCGGCCGAGGAGAGGATTAAATCCCTCGAAGCCCGTCTTGCGTCGGCCGAAGCTACTGCCGCGACTCTAGTACCGGCCATCGAGTCCGCCAAGGAAGCCTATTACAATCTCCAGCTGGCCCTTAATGACCTTGGGGCGCGGGCGGAAGATGCTCCGGGCGAAGGTGGGACTGCACTCGATTTCTCCGAATGGACATAGGAGGCGGCCAGCTCGGATGTCGAAGTGGCAGGTGCCTACGGGGACTGTTGCGCTCGTGTTTTGGTGGGATTTGTTCTCAGCCTCTTGCACACGCAGGGCTGCGACCACATCGGGAATTTTCCCGATTTCATGAAGGAGGAATGGCCTAGCAACACGCAGTACTCCGGGGCTGCGTTAAGGGCCTTTCAGAAGGGGTTTTGGGAGGATGGCGGCCGAGATTGCGCAAAGGTTCGACTCCACGAGAACCTTGAGAGGATCACAACGAATGAGGAGGCCGCTGCCGCCAACTCCGAAAAGGATCCCGAGCCGTCGGAACGGTCACCTGGGCATGAGGGCGAAGGCGACGGAGGCCAAGACCACCCTGAGGTGTGAGGCCCTTCGCCCTCATGTCTTTTTATTATTTTTTATTTTTCCTTTGATCCTTTCAATCCTTCCTGTAGCCTAAGCTTTTGTACATAGACTTTTGGTCTGTTCGGCTTTAAGCCGCATTCGCCTTGTACTTAATATAATTTCTATTCTACTAGCAAAGTATAACCCTTTCGCCCATTTAATTGTTTCCGTTTGAAATCGGGGCTGATCTTCGTCTATATTCCCCTCCGTTTTTTGTATTTCTTTTTTTATGGCGCTTTGCCAGCAGGTGTGCGGCCGAAAGGTTTGTGTTCGACCTCCCGCTAAAAATAGGCGAAACAGCAACGAGAAGTTCGTGGTGTTGAAGGGTTTGCTGAAGGTGCGATGTCCGTTTTGGCATGTTCATCACGAAATGGTGATAAATGGCCGCGGCAATAAAGTGTCCAAGGTCGCCGGATGGATGCGGGCGCAACCCGGTCGGACCTTAGAAGACTACGACCTCGTTCGTACAAGACGGCAGGAGGATATGGTTCGCTTTTGGCGAAACCGTCAGAAGACTGATCGTCAGGAGTTAATCTTCCAGCGTCGTTACAGTCTAGTCTGTATTTCGCCTCCTTCTCCTCTTAGGGTCGTGTATGATATTAGTAGTGATGACGAGCCTAGTTCGCCTGATCATTCCTTAGAGAGAGAGAGAGAGTGATCTCGGGGCCGAAGATGTAATTTATCTGTAAGCTGGGCTGTAATGCCATTGCTCTTTTCTTTTCACTTGTACCATTGTGATGGGTTTGTATTCTTCGATACATTTTTATTTAAAATCAATAAAGGTGCGTTTTATTTCCTTTTCGCTATTTTTGCATTGTCACTTCGCGTGCTTTTCGTTGGGTCGGAACGTGTCGGCCCCGTTGAGTATATTAGCGAAATAGGTTTTGACTTTTCAGCTTTCGGCTTTCGTTTTCGATTAGTTTCGTTCTGCGTTGTATGGAGCACTTTGCGCTTTCCTTTTGATCGAGTGTAATGGTGTTCGGTTAGTTGTTCCTCGAAACAAGCTATTGCGGTTTCAACGTTCGGCGAGCGATGCTTCGGCCGATTCGTTTCGCCTGTCACGTCCTGATAAATTCATCCCGAAATAAAAATCATTCTCTAAAAGGAATAATAGAATTAATTAAAATTCGAAAAGAATTTGGCAAACGTTAAAATGTGTACAAGAAAAATTCGAATGTGGCCCGGAGAATTTTTGTTAAATTCTCCTTGGTCTAAAAGGAGCCCTCAAATTTTACGTGAATTTTCAGAGCACCGAAAATAATTACTAAGCAACAACAACAACTATCAAAGTTTATTAAAAAGAAAAACTAAAAATAATCCCCCTCCTCCCTTTGGGCCAAGTCTGGCCCAAAGTCCTCCCTCTCTCTCCCTCGGCCTAGCCCAAAGTCCTCCCTTCCTCGCTCTTTTTCTCTCCCTCTCCTCTCCCTCCTTCTCTTGGGCCTCCCCTCCCCCTCCCGGCCCACTCCCTTTTCCTCCCCTCCCGCCTGGGCCGCCTCCCGGCCCAAGCCGCCACACCCAGCCGCCCCAGCCTCCCGACCCCCCCATCCCCCCTCACGCGCGCTGCACACGCGTCTCAAGCGGGTCCCGCCTGTCGGACCCGTCAATCTCCTTCCGCTCGGCCTCCTTCCTCTCTCTCCCGTGCAAACCCTAGCGCCAATCCTCCCCAAAATCCACGCGATTCAAACCGGGGTTTCCGAAATTGATTAGGGGGTTTTAATCCCCATTGATTCCTCATCAATTCCCCCTAATTTTCTGTCACGCCCAGAAATTCACTAGTAATTTCCGAACTTATTTGTGCATAAAATCCTCGTCCAGGAATCAGCCGAGGTACACAAACTGACAATTTAATATACAAATCCATCATAATAATAACGTTACACACTTACAAAAGAAAAAAAAAAACAGCAGCGGAATAACGGTCTAGCGATGGCTTCAACTCCACTCCCACAGACAGCTCAACTGGGGTATAAGCCAAACGTCTTCTTCTTCTGGATCCTTTTTCTTCAACTGAGGTTGATTGATTATTGCAAGAATGAGCATATGACATACTCAACAAGCCACACAGCAAATATGCAAGTGCACAAGGATACCAAAGGATGGCATAATATAGGCTCATTTGCGAAAATAGCATTTAGCAAAACATTTAAGAGAAATAAAACAGTGGAGTAATTAATCAGAAATTTTAATCAACACTGAACAACACACCCATCTGCACAGGCCCAACCATCCTGAACAACCATACCCGGCTGTACAGATCTAACTCCAAACCAGGAGCTAAGCAAATTATTACCAGGTATAACATCAATAATTATTGTGAGAGGTGTGAGACTAATCACGAAAAACATTGCTCAACTCGCCCATAACCGCAGGCACGGCTATTCGAATAGTTTTACTCTGGCCAGAGGTGTACCACTGTACCCACAAGACACGATTCCACACATGTTGCCATGCCCTGAAGTACCACCACGACACTGCAAAGGGGGAAATCGTGACAATACCCTTCGCACAACACAACTCACCACAGTGCACCGTTCCTGGATCATAATCTCCCCCTCAAAACCAGAGGCAATAGACTCCCCAACGACCCCCATGGACTTCTCGCCGCTTCTCAGTCTGGCACACCATAATGAATCATGCTATACAAAAGATAAAGCCGTTGCCCACGCTGGCTTGTGGTTGGCACGGTAAATGTTTCACAACAGTAGCTCGCGAACCGGTCCTTAATTGCCATGAGCACGACCTTCAAAACCATGTGCTCACAACCCACCATTAATCATATTTTAATTACCAATTAATTATCATAACACGATTAACCATCGTGAGCTACCATTAAATATACCCATAAATAATAATGTAGTATATATGATTCATCCCATTAGTGAGCTAATGTTTCTAAGCATGGCTAAGCAATTATATCTAACATCTAGTTGAACCAATATATATAAAGCTCAACTAGTCAAATTATAATATCCCAAGGTATCAAGGAATAGAGTAATCAATGCAAACAGGCCATAACAAAGGAATAAGTTCACACCACACGGTGACATTCGAAAATAAATGCACAGTTGAAATAAATAGAGAATTTAAATATAGGACCAACATGCTCAAAGGATTGTGTTTAGGATCTGTGTGACTTGCCTTGCAATAACCGGTCTTCAATTAATCTTCTTGAACACTCCCGACGCACTCACGAACCTTCGCAACGACGGAAACGACAAGCTAACACGCAAAACAAAGAAAAAGACTAATAAAAACCAAATAAACAGTACAAAAACAAGCATAAACAGTACATGTGGATATTTTTAACATGTAGATCTCAATTTTAGAAAAATTTAGCAACTTGAACCACTAGAAACGGAGCTATGGTTATTTAGTTATGATTTTCCGAAGATTTAATCTATTAGAAAAACGGGAAAAAGAAAAACCGACGATAACGTCATGATGACATCATCAATGGCCGGCCCGGGTTGGCGACCTCACCGGAGATTGGATGGTCGGCTGCGAATTTGGAAGACATGCACATGTAGAGGACGACGAGACGAACCCAACGGTACTCACCCCAACGTCTACCGACGGCCGGCGACGAGGTGGCGGCGGTGACGAACTTGGCGGCGGCGGCGACGAGGCTACGGGGCACAGGAGACCACGGGAGAGGGGGCAAACAAAAGAGGGGGACTAGGGGGTCCTATTTATAGCCTTGGATCGAAGAGATCGGACTCCTCCCACAAGAAATCGATCCGGGAAATCAAAACTCGGTTTTGGAGATAAACTCGAAAACGAGTTCGATTCGGATAAATACTCAACGATTTGCTCCGATTTTTGGGGGTAAAGATAGAGGAGAATGAGAGGATCAAAACCCCTCAAACAATCGGAAGAAACGGGGCCGAATTGGAGACGGATTTGAAGGGAGAAGGGGCGGCGGCACTGTGCACGGCACGGCTGGCTCGAGCTCTGCCTGAGCTGGAAGATGAACAGTAGCGCAGGGAGGTAAATCAGACTTTTTTTCCGGGCTTTTCTTTTCTCAGCCTGATTAGAAGAGGGAGCAAAACCGGACTTTGGCTGAGAGAAGAAGAGAGGATGCAGGCTCGGGTTGGGCCGCGTGGGCTGCACAGCACGCGCGCGAGGAGGGAGAGAATGTTGGGCCGAAATTGGCCCAACGGCTTAGGGGAGGATTTTTAAAACTTTTCCAATTAAAATAATCACTTAAATGATATTTGAATTGTTAAAAATACTTCCAATGCTCAAATAATTTCAAGAAAAATCCTGAAAATACTTGGATACTCAAAGTACTTAACAAAATTATAATTAGACCATTTAATGATTAATTTAATATGTGGGTAATTACTGAAATGCTCTTTGTATGATTAAAATTAAGAATTGAGCTCCGAAAAATCCGAGAAAATTCCAGAGAGTATAATTAACCATAGAGAATTTAATAAAAATTAAATCCATCCATGTTTTATATTTAGGAAATTCTATTTCCCACATTTAACTTCACTTGTAAATTGATGAACATTTAATATAAATTCTAATAATAATTTATTAAATAATTTATAAATCCTGAAACAAAAATCAGGATGTGACATTTTCCCCTTGATTCGTGCCCTCTAACGCCCGGAACGGCCGCGCCATTCCCGGTCGCCTTCCATGGCCGCCGGCCGTGTTTCGCGTCGCCGTTCCGCCCTCTCCCATGCCAGGCTCCCTCTCCTCAACTATAAAATGGAACTCCCTCGCTCCGTTCTATCGTTTTAGCCCCTTCCTGAGCTCCCCCGTGGCTGCACCTCCTCTCCCCGCCTTCTCCTTCTCTTTCCTCGGTGCCAGCCACCCTCCAGCCGGCGCCTCACCCGTGCGGCGGCTGACGTCGCCATCGCCTTCCCCGGCACTGCGACGCCATCCTCCTCCCCGGCCTCCCCGTATCCTTGCTGGAAACTCGCCGGATCGGTGTCCTCGTCGATGTCCGGTGGCATTGCCGCCACTGTACCGCCCCAGCCGCCTGTGCCGCCTCGCCAGTGCGTCGGCTGTCGTCGTCGCCTCCTCTCCCGGCACAACAGCGCCGTCCTCTTCCCCGGCCAGGCCACCGCGTCGCCCGAATTTCGCCGGAACACCGCCGTGCCGTACCGGCCTTTCCGTCCGCCTCGCCAGAATTTCCCCGGTCGGCCCTTACTCCACCTGTGCGCCGTCAGCCGCGCCACCACCACCTCCGGCATCGCAGCGGCGAGCCGGTGACGTCGTCCTTGGCTTCACCTCCCCTTCAGCTGAACCCGCCGGTGTATGTCGTCGCCTCCTCACCAGTTCCCATCGTCGTCCTCCGGTCGTTCCCAGTAGTCGTGGTGTTCGTCCCTCCGTCAAGCCATGCTGTTCGTTGCCCGCCTTTCGTCAAGGTTGCTGCAGCCCAGTAGTCGTCTTCGTCCTCGGCTCCGTGTCATCAAGCGTTGTGCCAGCCGCGTCTCGCCTTCGTCCAAGGATCACAGCCGAAGTCGTTCCCTCGCCGTTCGCCTCCGTCGTCCCCAAGCCGTCTCCGCCGCGGCCATTCATCGTCGTTGTTCCCACGCCTCGTTGCATGGTGGTAAGGGTCTCTTTTCTCGCTGCCCCATCCTCGTCCTTTTGGTGTCGCCCCGTGCCCGTTGTGCGGTTGTCGACCCTGGTACCCGTGTACCGGTGTCGGTAGTCGATCGTGTGTGTGTGGTGACCTGTTAGTGTGCCCGCTCGTGGTTTCCACATGTGCAGCCCGCGTGGTGTCTAGTGGAGTCCGTTTATCGGCCACTTGCCTCGGTTGACACACGGGGTCCGCTTCCGTCGACCTGTGGACCGTCTCTATGTACTCGGTCTACCGTGGTCCTTTAGGTTGACATGTGGGGTCTGCATGTCAACAGCGCAGCCTTCCTGTCTTTTCCAGGCTAGCGCTTACACATGTTTTATAGTTGCAAAGCCTAATTACAATAATTCGTAAATCTCCATGTAACAGCATTAAACTTCGGATGACCATATCTTGGTCATACGAACTCCGAATCGACCCGTTCAAGTCTCTTAATGTTTGTTATAACCTAAAGAACCGTGTGCTTTCTTTTTATGTATTGTTATTGCTTCTTTTTAGGCTTGTAGTTTTGCTTGGGTGCTTCGCGTAGCTTCTGTCGTTCCGGAGGTTCCCGAAGTGTGGTTCGCGGTCATCGTCGAAGGTTCGGAAGGCCGTTCTCTCTGAGCAAGGCAAGTCGCATCCCCCTTGAGCATATTGAATCCCAGTTTATAAAATTATTTTGATTTAAATTATTGCATTACCGCTTTTCTTAAATTCCCGCGTTATCACTGTTTTATTTAGCCATGCCTATTTACCTTTGTTACGACCTTATTATTATTGCTATTGTTATTATTACCTTGTTCACCCTAGGATAAACAAAATCCCAACTAGTGGTTACTCTATTCATGGTTCCACTAGTATGAATTTAGGTAGATGCTTCGCTGATTAATTAGGCAACACTAGGTGGTTTTATAACTTTAGACTTTGGAAGTTCTCATATCATTTGGACATTGTGGAATGGTTGGCTTGTGATGGAATTGAACACACACCTCCCCCCCCCCCCGCCTCCTCTATTCAAAACTCCCAAAATGGTTTTAGGCAGGGCTCGAGGTGCATGGTTCTGCTAGTAGCACCTCGGCCACTATAAGGACCGGTCTTCGGGCCTCTGTTGCAAAGCACTACCGTACTAACCACATGTCTAATGGGTAAGGCTTAACTCGGTGCTCAGTCTAGTCCTGGCAAGAGTACACGGATGGAGATGGATGAAGTCGGGGCTCGATGGACATCTCTAGGGCAAATGAAGGCTACACGGGCTGCGGCTCGGTAGTCGAGATGTCATGGCACAGGGCCGGTGTCCTGCTGCTAGGGGCTCAATCTTACCTACCTGTCTCGGGATTCCGGCTGTTGGCGAGGTTGGGTCGGTGCTTTTGTCACGGCTAGGATGGGTAAAGGGGTTATGTCACATCCTTTACGACGGGTTCCACCGCCGTGGAATGCAGAGTAAAGATGTGTCTTGTGGGTAAAGATGCACACCTCTAATCAGAGTAAATATATTCGAATAGCCGCGCCCTCGGATATGGGCAAGCCTAGCAATGTACCCAAGTAAGTGACTTTTAAATGCTGTTTACTGCAAAACCTAACCCCTATTATTAGCCCCTTGTACCTCATTGCATTAATCATGCATCTCCTGGTGTGGCTTGCTGAGTACTGTGGTTATACTCATTTTTGCTCTATCTTCCCCCCTTCAGGCCTGAAGTGCCTTTGTAATAATGTAAATATTATCGATAAAATAAAGATGTGTCTTTTATATCATGTTTGTGTGGTGTAACCCGGCTTTTCCTGGGACGGGGATTAATACACTAGCGTTCAGGAAAATGCAAATTTTCTCGGTCGCGACAAGCTGGTATCAGAGCCATCTCGACTGTAGGATAAGCCAAGTGGATAAAACTTAAGGACATATTTTATAAATGAAACTATTTGCGAAAGTTCCTTTTTCCTCCTTTCCCTAATGCTATTTGCAAAGTGTTTATTCTCTTCTTCCTTCTTCGGATTTTCAACTAGTGCTAGATGGTTAGCTTTGCAAAGAAGAAGATGTCGTCAATTGTCTGCCGAAGCTCCGAAAGACTGCAGGATCCGCTAGCGAAGTGAAGGGAGCAGTGGAGCCAGCTTTGAAGCAAGAGTGAAGATCTTGGAGAACCCGTCGCAGAACCTAAGCCACCCTCTAGGGTAGATTCGTTAGTCATGTGTTTCCTTGCTTGTGTGTGTAGCGCGTGGTTTGCATCAGTGGGGTGTGATGTAACCATGCTAGGTTGTTTGGTTAATCAACTTGCAGAATAAGCCTAACATACATCATAACAGAAAAAAAATAGATCTGTTAAGGTCCTATCCTTAGTTTCTAATCTGTCTCTCCCCTTTTGTTTTCCCTCTCTCCCTCTCCAAACCTGGTAACAGATGGCTGACAAGGAAAAAGGCAATAAGGTTAGAAATCAGGACATGGGTACCTCAAGCTCCCGAGTGAATGAAGCACCAGACACCAGTTGTGTGGCAGTGGTCCAACACCTGATTAACCAGAACAAATTGCTTATAGAGATACTACAGCAGCATCAGACGCCAATTCTGAACCCGAGTCAGATGCAACCTCAAGTGCAGTTGGAGGCAGCCCAAGCACTCACACCACAAGTCAGCGCACCGCCAACATCCCAACCGGCCCATCGTGCTGTGCCACACGTGGACTCAAAAGAAGCAAGAATCATTTGTTTTATATGTGATGAACAAGGGCACTATCCTCAGCAGAAAAGAAAAGCACCAATAAGAACCGAAGATGAAGTCTGTAAGATGATCATTACCAGCACAGAATGGCCTCCACCAGGAATGACAAAACGTCAGAGAGGAAATTTCTTCTGCGGTGCACAGCAGTTGACAAAACATCTTTTAGCTAATGGAGGTAGAGTATCTGATAGTGAAGATTCAGATCATGTCTCCTCAGATGATGATGATGAGAAGTCTCCTCAAGGTTTCAACTAGAATAAAATGGAACATAAGGCATGCTCCCGTTGTGGAGAAATCGGTCATGTTGCCAGCTCATGTGTCACTACCTGCGTTTGTGAGGAAGACCATCCACCCGGCGAGTGTCCAACGAGCAAGATCACTTGTTTCTTGTGTGAAGGAATTGGTCATGTACCAAAAGAATGTCAATTCAGTTTTCTGCTGACGAAGAAGATGGCAAACCAACCTGCTAGTTCCAACGGAGAGAAGCATCAAGGCAATACAAATCCTCGACAAGACTACAGTTTCGGCCCAACTCCAGTGCCAGAACAGAGGAATCAAAATGGGAAAAGAAAATGTCGAGTCCGGAAAGTTATTTGTTGCCTCAATTGTCAAGAAGTGGGTCATTTTGCCGACAAGTGCCCGAAACCGAGAAACATAGCTGCTAGCACGTCAATCCACAAAACTCCCCGCAATCAGAAGCTTGCTCCTCAGCGAATTGCCATCCATGCATCCCGAAGCAGTCCTATAGCCCGCGTTGCAAGAGCTCCAACTCCAATGAGTGCACTACCTCAAGGTGTCAATGCTCAATTTCAGTCCCAGCCACTAGTTGACAAGACAGAGGCTAGTATCTGCGTTGTACCTTTGGATGTTCCAGTACAGCAGCCGAGAAATCAAGTACCTGATGAAGAACCTGATCGTAAGAAAGTTATTGTTTGTTACAACTGCAGTGAAGAAGGACATTACTCGAGGGACTGTCCCCAACCAAGGCAAAATCGGCCTCCACATTTTCGCCAATTTACAGGAAGCAGACATGCCAATCGCCAAGTGGTCACTGGAGCAAATGTAGTACCTGTTAAGCCTAGTGCTAGTCAGAAGCAACCATAATACTCTTATATCGATGTTCAAGTACTTTTGTTTTATAGTTGTTCTCTGCCAACCGTGTAATAAGGAAGAAACAGGAAATAATGAATGAGTTTGGCAAATTTATGAAGGATCCATATTAAGATTGCAAGTGTTATGTGTTGTGTACATTTTGTTGATGATTAAGGAGACCTAGGGTCTCCTTTCCGTAAGCTCACAATCTTTTATTAACCAAATAACCTAGTGTTGATAGAAAAGAAAATCAAGTGATCAACCAAAGAGACATTTGTTTGGACTAAGTTTCAGATGTGCCTATTTCGGATCAAAGGCAATGGCAGTCAGTATAGCTTTTGACGAACTACTTCAAGGTTTCTCTGAAAGGCAGTAGGCCCAAGGACCTCATTGCCCCAGAAGCACCCACAACACCCGGAGTGAAGAGTACCTGGTTGAGAAAGGTCAAAAGGTGATTGATGGAAGAGATCGGAAAAGATGTTTGGTTACTGGGAAAAGAAGTAGGTCAAAAGGTGATTGGTAAAGGATAACGAGAAACATGATTTGTGTCACTCGAGGAAGACTCCCAATAGCAATCGATCCTACAACAGTCACCCTGTCATTAAGGCAGAAGAATTCGCACGTAAGTGAGATGACCACAGGTAGAAGTACCTCTATGAGGACAAGGATGAAAACTTTTGTGACATGACCAAGAAGTCAAGAAGTAAACCTGAACAGTTGGAATCTAAAGCTCGGTTCAACCTTGGGCTCTGTATCAGATGCTAACTAGAATAAAGGCACTAGCAATAGTATCGTTCAACGCACTTTCCTAGTAATCGATCCGTCAGGAAAGAACACATCAAGGTTGAAGGTGTAGAGGAATACATTGAATGCTAAATGATGACAACATGAAGAGAATAGTGGGAATTAAACTGAATGTAAAGAAAGTGAATCCGAGTTGTCTGTTCGTGGGAGCTATTCCCAGTTATGAACCAAGTGATATGTTCGAAGATAGTCTACAGAGGTCAGATTAAAATCACATCTAACAACGAAGCTTCAGATTTGGCAGGATAACGATCAGACAATAACAAGTCCAGCAGTAAAGCCATTTGGGAAGACGCCAAAGCATGTCAAGTGGGATAGGTTGGTTCTGTTGAGAAACATAATTCAAAGGCAAAGTTATCGACCCTTGTATCAAATAGAAGAAGTAGCTAGCACCCGGAGACCAGGAAAGCTAATATGAGGCAGTTGGTGGCAAGTTAGAAGTAAATGACAAGCATGATATTCTCATGATGAGAAGCATGGTATCCTAGTAATGACAAGCTGATATCGACGCATAACGTGAAGTGGGTAACTTGCATGAGATTGACACCAAGGGTATGAATCATGAGAAGTTCTGGAACGGAAGCCTCATTAAACTACCGCAACCCAGTCGAAGTCAGCAAAAGGTGCAACCATGGACAAGTCAGGTGAAGAGAAGATTCCATTTGCAATAGGAGATCAAGCCAACCAGTTCCGAGTGGGGAAGTTTTGCTAGACATGTTTGTTATAGAACACGCAATGGAAGAAATCAGACAAGAAGAGAAGACCGCCCAACCTATCTTCTTGCTAGCCTCCTCGAATCTCGGGGACGAGATTCCTGTAAAGGGGGTGGATTTGTCACGTTCTGATAAATTCATCCCGAAATAAAAATCATTCTCTAAAAGGAATAATAGAATTAATTAAAATTCGAAAAGAATTTGGCAAACATTAAAATGTGTACAAGAAAAATTCGAATGTGGCCCAGAGAATTTTTGTTAAATTCTCCTTGGTCTAAAAGGAGCCCTCAAATTTTACGTGAATTTTCAGAGCACCGGAAATAATTACTAAGCAACAACAACAACTATCAAAGTTTATTAAAAAGAAAAACTAAAAATAATCCCCCCTCCTCCCTTTGGGCCATGTCTGGCCCAAAGTCCTCCCTCTCTCTCCCTCGGCCCAGCCCAAAGTCATCCCTTCCTCGCTCTTTTTCTCTCCCTCTCCATCTCTCCCTCCTTCTCGTGGGCCTCCCCTCCCCCTCCTGGCCCACTCCCTTTTCCTCCCCTCCCGCCTGGGCCGCCTCCCGGCCCAAGCCGCCCCACCCAGCCGCCCCAGCCTCCCGAGCCCCCCAATCCCCCTCACGCGCGCCGCACGCGCGTCTCCAGCGAGTCCCGCTTGTCGGACCCGTCATCCTCCTCCCGCTCGGACTCCTTCCTCTCTCTCTCTCCTGTGCAAACCCTAGCGCCAATCCTCCCCAAAATCCACGCGATTCAAACCGGGGTTTCCGAAATTGATTAGGGGGTTTTAATCCCCATTGATTCCTCATCAATTCCCCCTAATTTCCCCCTTGAGTCGTGCCCTCTAACGCCCGGAACGGCCGCGCCATTCCCGGCCGCTTTCCATGGCCGCCGGCCGTGTTTCCCGTCACCGTTCCGCCCTCTCCCATGCCAGGCTCCCTCTCCTCAGCTATAAAATGGAAGCCCCTCGCTCCCGTCGCCTCCTCTCCCGGCACAACAACGCCGTCCTCTTCCCTGCACAGGCCACCGCGTCGCCCGAATTTCGCCGGAACAACGCCGTGCCGCGCCAGCCTCTCCATCCGCCTCGCCAGAATTTCCCCGGTCGGCCCTTCCTCCCGTCGTTGCCAGTAGTCGTGGTCTTCATCCAAGGATCGCCGCCAAAGTCGTTCCCTCGCTGTTCGCCTCCGTCGTCCCCAAGCCGTCTCTGCCGCGCCCGTTTGTCGTCGTTGTTCCCACGCCTCGTTGCGTGGTGGTAAGGGTCTCTCTTCTCGCTGCCCCATCCTCGTCCTTTCAGTGTCGCCCCGTGCCCGTTGTGCGGTTGTCGACCCCGGTACCCATTTGCCGGTGTCGGTTGTCGATCGTGTGTGCGTGTGGTGACCTGTTAGTGTGCCCGCTCGGTAGCTACGTGGTTTCCACGTGTGCAGCCCGCGTGGTGTCTAGTGGAGTCCGTTTGTCGGCCACTTGCCTCGGTTGACACACGGCGTCCGCTTCCGTCGACCCGTGGACCGTCTCTGTGTACTCGGTCTACCGCGGTCCTTTAGGTTGACAAGTGGGGTCTGCATGTCAACAGCACAGCCTTCCTGTCTTTTCCAGGCTAGCGCTTACACATGTTTTATAGTTGCAAAGCCTAATTACAATAATTCATAAATCTCCATGTAACAGCATTAAACTTCGGATGACCATATCTTGGTCATACGAACTCCGAGTCGACCCGTTCAAGTCTCTTAATGTTTGTTATAATGTAAAGAACCGTGTGCTTTCTTTTTATGTATTGTTATTGCTTCTTTTTAGGCTTGTAGCTTTGCTTGGGTGCTTCGCGTAGCTTTTGTCGTTCCGGAGGTTCCCGAAGCGTGGTTCGCGGTCGTTGTCGATGGTTCGGAAGGCCGTTCTCTCTGAGCAAGGCAAGTCGCATCACCATTGAGCATATTGAATCCCAGTTTATAAAATTATTTTGATTTAAATTATTGCATTACCGCTTTACTTAAATTACCGCGTTATCACTATTTTATTTAGCCATGCCTATTTACCTTTGTTATGACCTTATTATTATTGCTATTGTTATTATTACCTTGTTCACCCTAGGATAAACAAAACCCCAACTAGTGGGTACTCTATTAACGGTTCCACTAGTATGAATTTAGGTAGATGCTTCGCTGATTATTTAGGCAACACTAGGTGGTTTTATAACTTTAGACTTTGGGAGTTCTCATATCATTTGGACACTGTGGAATGGTTGGCTTGTGATGGAATTGAACACACACCTCCCCCCCCCCCTATTCAAAACTCCCAAAATGGTTTTAGGCTGGGCTCGAGGTGCATGGTTCTGCTAGTAGCACCTCGGCCACTGTAAGGACCGGTCTTTGGGCCTCTGTTGCAAAGCACTACCGTACTAACCACATGTCTAATGGGTAAGTCTTAACTCGGTGCTCAGTCTAGTCCCGGCAAGAGTACACGGATGGAGATGGACAAAGTCGGGGCTCAATGGACATCTCTAAGGCAAATAAAGGCTACACGGGCTGCGGCTCAGTAGTCGAGATGTCATGGCACAGGGCCGGTGTCCTGCTGCTAGGGGCTCAATGTTACCTACCTGTCTCGGGATTCCGGCTGTAGGCGAGGTTGGGTCAGCTGCTGCAAAAGAAGGGCAGACCTCGTTCAGCTGCCTTTGAGAGGAATCGACTGAGTGCCGCAATTCGGCCCATGAGCTTTTGTACTTCACGTACGCTCGACGGAGGCTTCATTTGCTGAATGGCATCGATTTTCTCCGGATTCGCCTCGATGCCTCTTTCAGAAACAAGGAAGCCCAACAACTTGCCTGCGCGAACACCGAAAACGCACTTCTCAGGATTCAGTTTTATACCTGCTGCGCACAAGTTGTCGAAGGTCTCCTGCAGGTCTGACGCTTGGTCGAAAGCCTTGAGGCTTTTTACGATGATATCGTCGACATAAGCCTCCACGTTTCGCCCCAACTGCTTGTACAGGACCTTGTACACCAGCTTGGCGAAGGTTGCTCCGGCATTCCTCAGGCCAAAAGGCATCCTGAGGTGGCAAAAGGTGCCAAATGGTGTGATGAAGGCTGTCTTGGGGATGTCGACCGGGTTCATGCGGATCTGGTGACAGCCGGAATATGCATCCCGGAAGCTCATGAGTTCACAGCCAGCTATTGAATCCACGAGCTGGTCGATCCGTGGTAAGGGGAAATCATCCTTCGGACATGCTTTGTTCAGGTCTGTGAAATCGACACACATGCGCCATTTGCCGTTTGACTCTGGACCAACACTGGATTCGCCAGCCACTCAGGATGGTCGATTTCTTGGATGACCCCAGCCTTGAGCAATTTTTGGACTTCTGCTTTTGCTGCTTCTTGACGATCAGCAGACATTTTGCGCAGCTTCTGCTTCCTTGGCTTGGCATCCGGCTTAACTGCCAAGTGATGCATGATGAGATCTGTCGAAACACCTCCCACCTGATCGGGGCCTCAGGCGAAGATATCACTGTTTTTCTTGAGTACTTCTAGGATGCTTGCCGCCATTTCTTCGCACATGTCGCCCCCAGCGATACGAGCTTTGCAGGGTCGGCGTCATCAATCTACATCTTGATTATCTTGCCGTGAGGGGCAGGCTTTGGCGCGTGTTTCGCGCGGTCATGCAGTTCGGCCTCAACATTATATACTGTCCTGTTTATTATAGCCAGATCACCTTTTGAAGCAGCCGAAGGCTGAAGCCCCTTGACCACGATCACTCCTATCGGGCCGGGCATCTTGAGCTTGAGATATTTGTGGTGGGAAATGGCTTCGAACTTGTTACGGGATGTCGACAACGTCGAACAATACTTGCTCTTCGCGTCTGTTTTCTCCCGTGTCGAAGGCCACCATCAACTGTGCTTGGCCGAGAACTTGAACTGCTTCTCCGCCGAAGCCTCGGAGCGATACTGGTGCTGGGGTAAGGGCTTGGGTAGTCAACCCCATCTTGGCATATGCTTCGGCGAAGATGACATTAGCCGAACTCCCTCCGTCCACCAGGATTCGCCGGACTTCGAAACCAGCTATCTCGGATGAGATCACTAGAGGATCTTGGTGCGGGAACATTACTCCTTCGGCATCTTCTGACCCGAAAGAGATTTGCTGGTTCAGATACTGCGGAGCCCCCTCGCTTGTCGAAGCGATGTTGTGGATCGTTCGCAGCTGCATCTTCTTTTGTCGCTTCGACAGGTGGATTGGCGGGTCGGCCCTTGTAATCACTTGGATTACCCTGCGCTGTGCATCTTGGCGCTGTTCGGTCGGGGGTGCTTGTTCTTGAGCTACTTCGCGAGGTGCTTCGGCCGCTGCTCCCTGCTGCGGCCTTGAATCTTGCGCGTTACCACGTTGCCGAATGTTTCGGCACTGCTCCGTCGTGTGCGAAGATCGCCCGTGGAAGGCGCAGTAGAGGTCTTTTCGGACCTTCTTGCGGACAGGCTGCTGATGGTTGCTTGCTTGCTGGGCGTCGAACTCCTTGCGGAGGGCTTTCACCTCTTCGACAGCCATCATAGCCTTGCCCGCACGATCGGTACTGAACTTCCTCCATGTCATGGGGGCTTGACCTTGCCTTGGTGGTTATCCTTGGATCGCCGGCTGAGGCTGGCGAACAGTGACAGGAGGTGGTTCGGCAACTTGAACTTGTGCTTGGGCTTGAGCAGCAGTGATGGAAGCCTTATCATACTCAGCTTGTATAGCTTGCCGTCGCTTGGAATCCTCTTCACCCCTTGCGAACCTGTCAATGATACGAAGTAGGTGCTCTAGTGTCTGTGGCTCCTTGTTGGCGATTTTTCTTGTGAGTTCGCCCTCGAGCAGACCAGCCGAAGCGGCGTTTATGACAAACGCCTCGGTTATGTCTTGGACTTGGCACCGGGCTTGCGAGAAGCGACGCATGTGCTCCCTTATCGACTCCCCCGGCCTCTAGCGAATGCCGAGCAGATGCTGTTGCGTCTTCGGCTCCTCATAGGTACCTTTGCCTTGGTATTTTCATCACCATGAGCCGCTTCGATCGCAGACTCATAAATGGAAAGGAATTCCTTTGGGTCAGTTTCGCCTGAGTAGTGTGGGACGGGTGGGAACTTGAACTGAGGTTGGATTGGACGGGTCTTGATTCCCCCACTTAGCGGTAGCCCCTTTTCGCCCCCGCCCTGTTCACGGCACCTTGCTGCGGGTACGGCGTGGCGAAGGGCGAAATCACGGCTTGCGCATGAGGTTGGGACATGGCGTTCGGCTGCCCGGCTCTGATTGGTGATGCTTGCTGAGCCGCCATGGACGGGTCGAAAGTTGGCTATGACCACATCATGGTGACCTGGTTTGGTGCTTGGTTTGCTCCGAAGCCTGACGTTGGTGCTTACGGTCAAACGGTTGGTGCCTGAGCAGCATTGAAGAAGTCAAACTGCGGTCCTTGACTCCACGGCGAAGCCCTCAGACCTGGCTGATTCGACGGCAACCAACTAGGCGCACCTTGACTTGGATTCCCCTCCTGGTGAGCCGAAGGGGCTGTACTTGAAATGTTGTGGGGTTGGCTGAGTTGCTAAAGGAAAGCTTGGAGTTGCGCCTGCAGAGCCGAAGCCCCTTCTGCCATTGTTTGTGGCACTTGGCCAGGTGGTTGAGGATGTACTTAGGCCGCGACCGATTGAACTTGCAGTTGCACGTGAGGGGCCGGATGCCCTGCTACGGTCGATGGCTGCCCGGCGAAGTACATCGGTGCTTGCGCGACTTGTGGCGGAGAGGGCTGGGTCGTCACTTGTGGATAGACTTGGGGTGGGACATAGCCTGCCGAATACTAGAGGATTGGGGCCGAAGTGACCTTGGTCCGCCTCGTCGCCTCGTATGCTTGCTGTTATTCTTGCATTTGTCGAAGCATGTCTTGGAGTCGTGTCATATTTTGTCGCATGGCTTCCATGTCGGCTTCGGTTTGTGTTTCGGAGTCAGGGTTGACTTGGGCTTGCACAGCAGCAAGTGCAGTTGGGGCCGCTGCCGGCTGCGACGGAGCGGCTTGGGGCACCAGCAGTTGGCTTGCCGAAAGGATCTCCGCCCTGGTCTGGAGTGCCGTTGCCGCCGCAGCCGCCTACGCCATGTCGGCCGCGTTCGGCACCTGCACAGAGGTGGCAGGGGCCGAAGGCGGTAGTGATGGCGTAGGTGTGGAAGCAGATGGCGCTCCTCCATCTTCGGCAACGGGTACCGAAAGCTCTGCTCCCTCTTCGGCGGCCATGTCCGCCCCGGCGTCGCTTTCCTTTCGACTTGCAACCTTCTCCTTCACGACCTTCTTCGGTGGCATTCGCTCTCAGTGGTTTCGCTCGGAGGTCCCCACGGTCGGCGCCAGCTGTTGTCGAAACGACAACCGCATATGTCGAAAGACTTGGTTACTCAACAGTGGTTGGAAAGAAGTAAAGTGTATTAGCTTGAGAATTTTTCTTGGGATCCCCCCATTATATGGCCCTATGTGGCTATTTATAGCCCCATTACAGGTTCTCTCTACTAGGGCTTTGGTTATACAGGGGAATTTACATGGTTGCCCTTATAAAAGGGACATTTACATGGGTAAATAGTGTAATTGTGGTCCATAGGCCCTTAACGGGCCGTCAGGCGATTGCTGACCCAATTAGCTCTTAGGCTTGATGAGCCAGGATGGCTTCTTCGGTCCTCCCGGGGTCGAGCTTGCTACGGCGAAGTCATCCCCCTTCGGCATATACTCTTCGCCCTGCATCCTTCGTCCAGGAAGCCTCTGGCTTGGCGAAGTACCAGTGCGATTCCCTGCCTCTCGCCGTCCTCGCTTTCTAGTCTTCGCCATGGAAGGGCTTCGCCTTGACTAACCTTGACGTTTCGGGCTTGAATCCTGGCTGGTTTCGGCAGGTTTGATCGAAGGGCCTCATGCCATATCGCCAACATAAACAAAGGTACACGGATGGAGATGGATGAAGTCGGGGCTCGATGGACATCTCTAGGACAAATGAAGGATACACGAGCTGCGGCTCGGTAGTCGAGATGTCATGGCACAGGGCCGGTGTCCTGCTGCTAGGGGCTCAACCTTGGTTGCCTGTCTCGGGATTCCGGCTGTAGCCAGGGTTGGGTTGGTACTCTTGTCTATGGCTAGGATGGGTTGGGAAGTATGTCACGTCTTCCGTCTGTATGCCGTGGTGGTATGTGGCGCGTGGTTACACGTGAGGAAGACGTGTCTTGTGGGTAAAGATGTACACCTCTGATCAGAGTATAATCTATTCGAATAGCCACACCCTCGGTTATGGGCAAGCCTAGCAATGTACCCAAGTTAGTGGTTTACTTCTTAAAACTTGCTTAACAACTAAAATGTGGAATGGTTGGCCTGGGTTGGCTTGGGACGAGCTGGGACCTAGGTCGGGTTGCTAGTTCGGTCTGAATCATCGTAGGCCTTGGGTTAAGGCAGGTTCCTGTGGGTTCACGGCCTTGATTAATAACACTGTATAGCTCTAGGATCGTGTTTATAAAATAGCTTTGGGCAACTAAGTGACTTTTAAATGCTGTTTACTGCAAAACTTAACCCCTATATTATTATCCCTTGTACTCCCTTGCATTAATCATGCATCTCCCGGTGTGACTTGCTGAGTACTATGGTTGTACTCATTCTTGCTCAATCTTTCCCCCTTCAGTAAGAGAAGCTTTGGAGAAGAAGTCCTAGGTGAAGTCCTAGCTTATACCCCAGTTGAGCGCCTATGAAGATGGAGCCGTAGGCCTGCTAATCCGCTACTGTTTATTTTTGATTGTTAGGCCTGAAGTGCCTTTGTAATAATGTAAATATTACCGATATAATAAAGATGTGTCTTTTGTATAATGTTTGTGTGGTGTACCCTAGCTTTTCCTAGGATGGGGATTAATACACTAGCGTTCTGGAAAAAGGCAACTTTTCCGAGCACGACAAGCTGGTATCAGAGCCATCTCGACTGTAGGATAAGCCAAGTGGATAAAACCTAAGGACAAATTGTATAAATGAAACTATTTGCGAAAGTTCATTTTTCCTCCTTTCCGTAATGCTATTTGCAAAATGTTTATTCTCTTCTTCCTCCTTCGGATTTTCAACTAGTACTAGATGGTCAGTTTTGCAAAGAACAAGAGGTCATCAATTGTCTGCCGAAGCTCCAGAAGACTGCAGGATCCGCTAGCGAAGCGAAGGAAGCAGTGAAGCCAGATGTGAAGCAGGAGTGAAGATCTTGGAGAACCCGTCGCAGTACCTAAGCCACCCTCTAGGGTAGTGTTGTTAGTCGTGTGTTCCTTTGCTTGTGTGTGTAGCGCGTGGTTTGCATCGGTGGGTTGTGATGTAACCTTGCTAGGTTGTTTGCTTAATCAACTTGCAGAATAAGTGAAACAAACAACACATCAACAAAAAGAGTTATTTCCTTTAAGGTCCTGTCTCTAGTTCTGGTCTATTCTTTCCTTGTATGCTTCCTCTCTCAACCTCTACCATGTGATAGATGGATAACACAGGTCACAAAGGCTATGGGAATTATGGATCCGATGACTCAAGAACCCAAGCCAATGGAAATGAGAAAAGCATCAATGAAACCTCACCAGAGCTAATCCAAATTGTGGCTAACCAAATCAACATGTTGGCAACAACATTTCAACTATTACAGAATCGGAACAACCCAGTAGGGGCAACCAACGTTCAAGTACCTACAGTCCAACAACAGTGCAAGTTATCAGAATTCCTCAAACTGATCCTCCAACCTTTGCCATTGCCATTGATCCTATGGAAGCCAGTGATTGGTTGCGCACGGTCGAGAAGAAGCTGGGGTTGATTCAATGCACAGACCAGGAGCGGGTCGTATTCGCAACTCATCAGTTGGTTGGACCAGCTTCAGAATGGTAGGATAGCTATGAAGCGTCACGGCCAGAAGGACATACCATAAGCTGGGACGAGTTTTCAGCTGTATTAAAGAGATCACATGTTCCCGCAGGAATGATCGCACTAAGAAAACAAGAGTTTCGCTACCTGAAGCAAGAAGATTTGACCGTCACAGAGTACCTACACAAGTTCCATCGTTTGGCTCACTATGCACCAGAAGATGTGGAAACTGATGAAGACAAACAAGAGAAGTTTCGCCAGGGGTTGAAAGATGAGCTTGCAGTGCAACTACTCCTGGAGGATTATGATGATTTTGAGAAACTTGTGGACAAAGCCTTGCAACTTGAAAGTGAGCATAATCAGATGAAGAACTGCAAGAGAAGGATTGTCAGCATCCTAGTATTTCCATGTGGTAACCAAAGATAGCGCACTGAGCCACTTCAGATCACCGGATCTTCTGTTGTGCATCAAGAGTTCCTGCCCCAAGAAGATGGACACAATGCAGACAACAACATTAGCAATACTAATGATGATGATACCACCAACAACCATGGTTCTTGCCCCCATTAGTGACCACTCGAATCAAGCGTGCAATGTCAATAGCATTCACCAAGATGTCGATGATAGTATTAATGAAGGCACCCAGAATGACAACCCTAGCAATTCTGACTCTGAGAAAGACTCCAATGGTGATAGCTACTATGGTACCACTAATGCCAATGTTAGCAAGGATTTCCAACCACCAATTCCAACTCCAAGTCAGAATGATTGTCCCCAGACGAACAGCTCAGTAAAGAAGACGTTGATTTGCTACAACTGCAAAGAACCAGGGCATTACTCGTGGGACTGTCTACAACCAAGGCAAAGTCGGCCTCCACATTACCGCCAATTTACATGAAGCAGACATCCCAATCGTATTGTGGTCACTAGAGCAAACGCCGTACCCGTGAGGCCTCGTGTTAATCAGAACCCATAGTAGAAATAATGTACCATGTTAAGCACCTTCCCTTTTTTTAAAGGCAGTGCTTAGTATTCATGTAATAAGGGAGAAATGTGTAATACAGACAAATTCTATGAGGATTCTTTTGGAAGATGCAGATATGTGATTATGTGTATAATTGTTTACTGATAAAGGAGACCTAGGGTCTCATTTCAGAGGAATCATATTCTAATCTCGAGTTAATAACCAACCTGTTGATGGAAAAGAAAACCAACTAAACTGTGTTGGATTAAAAAGCCAATGAGGCAGTAGTTGGGGATAAGAGTTTGGATACGCCTTTTACGGATCAAGATAAGGATTGTTGGATGAATCCCATAAGGGTATCTACCATGCCTCTACATTGATAAGTTTGGATATACCTGCAAACAGTTAAGAAGATCTAGGAGACACCAATATTTGAGAACATAGTAGTCGATGGTTGGTAATTAGTCTATCATGTATCTGAAAAGGTTCAAAGGTGATATGGTAGAACAACGATTTGGATGCTCCCTATCTCGAGAAAGCACTAAAGATGATTGATAAAAGAGATTGGCAAAGAGGTTCTCTAGCAGGAAGGAAGTAGGCTGAAAGCTGATTGATAAAGGATAATCAGAAACATGCTCTGCATCGCTCAAGGAAGACCCCTGATAGTAATCGCCCTGCAACAGTCACCTTGTCATTGAGGTAGAAAAAAAATTTCGTGAGTAAGCAAGATGACCTAGGTAAAAGTGTTTCTATGAAGGCAAGGAGTGAAATCTTCAACTCGGTATTAGATGCTACACGGAGTGAAAAGTGCAGGCACCGGTTAACAGGCAAGGCCATGTCTTGGGAGATGATCCAAGGGGAAGGAACTCATCAAGGTCAAAGGTGTAAAGGAATACGTTGAATGCTAAATGATGACAACATGAAGAGAATAGTGGGAAGTAAACTGAATGTAAAGAAAGTGAATCCGAGTTGCTTGTTCGTGAGAGCTATTCCCAGTTATGAACCAAGTGATATGTTCGAAGATAATCTACAGAGTTCAGATTAAAATCACGTCTAACAACGAAGCTTCAGATTTGGCAGGATATCGATCAGACAATAACAAGTCCAGCAGTAAAGCCATTTGGGAAGACGTCAAAGCATGTCAAGTGGGATAAGTTGGTTCTGTTGAGAAACATAATTCAAAGGCAAAGTTATCGACCCTCGCATCGAATAGCAAAAGTATCTAGCACCCAGAGACCA
Organism: Oryza meridionalis; assembly: GCA_000338895.3. NCBI lineage: Eukaryota > Viridiplantae > Streptophyta > Magnoliopsida > Poales > Poaceae > Oryza > Oryza meridionalis. Next base: position 8,139,159 of record CM002535.2, on the reverse strand, counting down.
GAAAAGCTAATATGAGGCAGTTAGGGGCAAGTTGTCAAGCATGGTATCCTGGATAAGCGTGATATCATAGTCTAAAGCATTTAGTGGTAAGTTAGAAGTAAATGACAAGCATGATATTCTCATGATGACAAGCATGGTATCCTAGTAATGACATGCTGATATCGACGCATAACGTGAAGTGGGTAACTTGTATGACGTTGACGCCAAAGATATGAACTATGGGAAGTTCTGGAACTGAAGCCCCATCTTCAAGTGCCGCAACCCAGTCGAAGTCAGCTAGAGGTGCAACCAGGGACAAGCCAGGTGAAGAGAAGATTCCATCTGCAACAGGAGATCAAGCCAAGCAGTTCCGAGTGGGGAAGTTTTGCTGGACAAGTTTGTTATAGAAGATGCAACGGAAGAAGTTAGACAAGAAGAGAAGACCGCCCAACCTACCTTCTTCCTAGCCTTCTCGAATCTTGGAGGCGAGATTCCTGTAAGGGGGGTGGATTTGTCACGTCCTGATAAATTCATCCCGAAATAAAAATCATTCTCTAAAAGGAATAATAGAATTTATTAAAATTCGAAAAGAAATTGGCAAACATTAAAATGCGTACAAGAAAAATTCGATTGTGGCCCGGAGAATTTTAGTTAAATTCGCCATGGTCTAAAAGGCGCTCTCAAATTTTACTTGAATTTTCAGAGCACCGAAAATAATTATTAAGCAACAAAAACAATTATCAAAGTTTATTAAAAGGAAAACCTAAAAATAATCCTCCTTCCTCCTTTGGGCCCAGTCCGGCCCAAAGTCTCTCTTCCCTCCCTCTCCTTTTCCTCCCCTCTCTACCTCGGGCCGCCTCTCCTCTCCCTCCTTCCCTCTCGGCCCAAGCCGCGGCCGTAAGTTCAAGTGTCTTAATTTGGTTTTGGTGATTAATGACAAACCTAACTATATGAGACTAACATTTTTATGAGCCTTTCTTTGACTTGTCTCATTTGGATATGAAAATAAAAATGATGAGAGGTATGTATTAAACTTCACATATTCTAACTTGGTCTCTCTTGTGGATCCAAAATATAGTGTGAGCTCCCTCATTGATCTTGATTGATTATGTGCATATGTGTTCCTTTATATCCATATGTATGTACACTTGAGGGGGAGCTTATTCTATATTTTGTTTATTATAAGATTTCTATCTTGATTTGAAATCATCTTTCATCTCATCTCTCTATATTGTTTATATCAGGTTATTATCCATCACCAAAGAGAGAAAAGATTGAATGAGGCCCGGCGCCGTTTGTGAGTAGTTTGGAGTTCACCACCTTCGGAGTGAAGGAAGAACTACCCCGAGTGATCGAGGCTTGGGTAGTCCTCTCCGTGGGCCGGCTCCCGCCTTGCCTACCCCTTGACGAAGGGGGCGTGCGGTGGCTTCGTGGTTGAGCGGTGGAGTTGGGCTCGCCTCAATAGGGATTAGGAAACCGGCGAGTTTCCGAACCTCGGTGAAAAATTCCTTGTCTCTTATCTCATTTATTTGTTGCATTTACATTTGTGCTATTTACATTCATAGAGACATATTTGAGCCCATATCACCTAGGTTTGCAAAACTTAACTTAGTTGCTTAGTTAACCTTGCACCTTACCTTACCTAGCAACTTAGGTTAGTTTTGTTTAAGTGCCATTAAGTTTTAAAACCGCCTATTCACCCCCCTCTAGTCGGCCTCCTTGATCCTACAAGTGGTATCAGAGCTTGGTCTCTCATTTTGTGGACTTAACCGTTCTGAGAGAAAAGGATGGCTTCTAGAGATATAGTACACACGGGTGGTGACCCTCCTATGTTTGATGGCACAAATTATACATAATGGAAAATCCACATGATTTCTTATTTTACGGCCATGAGCCCAAAAATATGGTGGATTGTAGATGTGGGCTTTTCTCACTCTTTGGATGACCATGCTCCAACAAGTGGGCAAGAGAAATGCCTACATCTCGATGCTCAAGCTACTAATGCTTTATTTTGTGCTTTGAGTGATGACATGTTTAATGAAGTATGCAATCTCAAGAGTGCACATGCTATGTGGGTAAAGCTTGTTGAGAATGGTTGCACACAAGAATGGATGTCGGGTGAAGATTCCACCTCCTCAAGTCATGATGAGGAGCTCCCAACACCATCCACATCACCTCATTGCTTAATGACAAATGGTAAGAATGAGGTAAAGAATGATTCTCTCGATAGTATTATTGAAAATACTTGTGTTGTTGATGATGATGGTGATGATGATGAACCTTCATATGATGATCTTTTTGACATGCTTAGGGAGGCTAGTTAATACATTGCCAAGGAGAAGAAGAAAAATCAAATTTTGGAGAAAACTCTTCTCTCTTTGAAAGACTCAAATGTGGAGCTAATAAATTCTTATAAGGAACTTTGTGATTCTTATACGAAGATAAAAGAAGCTTATGAGTCTCTTCTCATTGGCAATGCATTTATTAAGCCATGTGTAGCTAGCTCATGTAGTACATCTAAGGCTAGTGTGTCCACCTCTTGTGATGACTTGTTAGATGTACCTTGTAGCTCAAACATAGATGAAAATTCTTGTTCTTCCTCCTCTACATATGTTGTTGCTAACCTTGTAGAGGAAAACAAGCAATTACAAGCCCAAGTCAAAGATTTAAAAGAAGACTTGGATAGAAGCTACAAAGGGAAGAACACACTTGACGAAATCCTAAGCAAGCAAAAGAGCTCAAATGACAAGTGTGGACTTGGCTTTCATCGCAAGGAGAATGCTTAGAAGACAAGACACATGCCTAGATATGCAAGGAAGCATGCATACTTAAGAAATGATGGAAAGAAAAATGTGAGTAAGAACCATCCTTACATTACATGTTTTGGTTGTCATGAGAAGGGACACTTTGCCTCCGTGTGTGCAAACATGAAGGATGAGAAGTGCAACATCAAATTGAGGCAAACGGGCAAGAAGCAAGACAAAACGACAAGTCATAGAGGCCAAAACCTAACTTGCTACAATTGCCGCAAAAAGGGACATATTGGTAAAAATTGTCCCATAGGTAATACTCCTAAGCCTAATATTATTTTTGATGATTATGTGCTTAGGAAAAATAGGCAAGGCAATGTGTTTGCTAGATATGTTGGTTTATCTAGACTTGCACCTAGAAGGAGGACCATTTGGGTGCCTCGTATTTTGGTAACTAACATTGATGGACCCAATTTTGTTGGGGACCAAAATGTGCCAAAATGAAAATATAGGTACATGAGAGGCATTGGAGTTTTGGCCTATGCGAGAAAATGTGATTCTCACCAAGTTCAAGAATTGGAGCCAATAATGAGGATGGAGAATTCACATCAAGGACCAATGCCATCTCGGTAACATGCTTTTGGTTTGTAATTTTTTTATATAGCCTTGTGTATGTTGCATTGCATTTTTATAGTTCCAAAATTAAATTTCCTCTTCTTATGAACATCATCATAAATGCATGTTGAGCATAATGAGTAGTGGCATATGAAGCTATAGGCTTGATCATATTAATGCAACATATTTATCGTCTTGTGCTTATTGTCAATCTTATTTGATCTTTATTGGATCTTGTGTTTATTTGCTTATCTTTGTTGGGTTGAAGGGAATATCACATTAAGGGAAAGTATTGCATTTCTTATATATGCACTACAACCCTTAGAATGTGAACAAAGTAATCCAAGTGGTAGAAATGTTTTCAAAAGGCCCATTTTGACCAAAAGTCAATTTTTTGAGAAAAACTATAATTCTTGAAAACTATTACTTGGAAAATGTTTCAAAAGGCCTCTAATATGTTTTCCAAACTTTAGTTTGCAAGAAAAAGTATTTGTAAAGTAAAAATGCATTTTTGACTAAAATTCTAGTTTCTAGGATCTTGTTTTGGAGCAAAATTATTTTTCGCTCTACAAGGGTATCTAAAGAGAATTTGAAATGGAGCACAAAACAAGTTAGATAGAGTTGGTCATTTCAAATGTTTTTGGTTTTTGAACCTTATCCAAAAGACCAACATATTAAAAGAAATTTGATGTCAAAACTCACCAAAAATTTTAACTAGACCATATATGGTCACTTTCTATCACTTTGGTGAGTTTATCTCTTAAATCTGAATAATTGTATCTTTTTGGCTCAAAATAATATTTGAACTTCATGCATATTAGTTTCTCTCAAATATCATCTCATTTGCTTCTTTTTGCACTTTTGGAGGAATGTATTTGAAAAGTGAGCTTGTGTAGCCTTTTTCTCAAACTTGGCCTTTAGTATCAAATCTTGAATTCATGAAGCAAAAAAGGAGAGTTGCATCAAGGGGGAGCAATCTGAATCAAAGCCATATTCCCTTTGCTCCCAAACATGAATTTTCCGAAAGGTTGCATCCATACCCTTTCAAAAGAGCCTATTTTAGACAAAAGTGAAAAATCTTATTTAAATGGCCCATATTTGTGAAAATCCTTTCAAATGTATCCCAATTTGTATTTCAAATGTTTTTCAAGGCTTTTGGAGTCAAAATTTCCATTTGTCAAACAAAATAGCAAAATTGGTCTCAATAGGATCTTGTTTTGGTTGAAAATGTTTTATTTCTCTAAATCAAAATCTATTGAGTTTTTGGAATAGCTTTCTATACAAAACTTTTAGAGTTGGTCATTTCAAACATTTCTCTAGTTCAAAGTTTTTCCAAAATACCAACCATTCAAACTCTACAACCATTTGAATTTCAGCAAAAATCTTGACTTGACCATTTTCGGCCTAAACTTGCTTATGGTGTGTTAAGCCTTTAGAGTCAAAGTTCTTTGTGAATCTTGGCTTGGAAGTGTATCTATAACCCTCCTAAGGCTTTACAAATATCAAACTCCATCGATTTCAAATTTGAATGTGATTTGAGCTCTCAACTCAAATTTACTCACCCTAAAGGCCTACAATGCTCTTTTTGTCTTATCTTTTGCTAGAAAAATGATTTTTAAGAAATTCTTTTAGGAGAAGTTCCTCACAAGTATAAAGATCAAATCTGCAAGGTTTCAACTCATTTCGATTTGATTTGCAAAGATTTTGACTTTTTCTCGTTTTGCTCAGCTTGCTGAAATTTTCAGAACAACCATGTTTTTGGGCTGATTTGTGATTTTTGTATCTCCAAATGGGTTGCAAATTTGAAGAAGATCACAATATGGCTTTTGATCCTCAGTACTCAGAATTTTAGCTGGTCATTTGGATGCCTTTTCAACCTCATTTTCAGTCTCTAAAAATCTGAAAAAGTCTGAAATTTTCAGTTGGCTGAAAGCTTGTGAGATTTGTTTCTTCAATTCGGTTGAGATCTGGGAAAGGACCCCAAAATGAAATTTTTGTATTTTTACATGAACTATCTTCAGGATTTATGGCATATTTTTCCGAGCTTAGTTCCACAGGTTTCTATTGCTAAAAGACGTCGCCATTGGTATGTGCTTTTTCAGCTAAACATGGATTTCAAAGTTCATGTCACTTCTTGTTGATTATTTGAGCATGGTGGTGAAATATAAGATGTTTCAAATAATAAGATCTTTGTTATTTTGAAAACTTCATGAATCCTTGAGCTCTTTTGGATATGTTCCTTATTTGAACTCTTTTGGTTTTTTAAATGCCCATGATACATGAAACCACCTAAACTCAAAAGTTTTTTTTTTTGACTTCTCAAAACCAAGCCTTCATGGATAGACTCCAAATTCCAATCTTTGCCACCAAATACAAGTTGATCCTTGCTACCAAAGCCAACTACCATTCCTTGATCCCAAATTCGAATTCCTATACACAAGTGGTCTCTCAACAAATGGTAGTTTCCCTTGATCATCTTGAACCCAACACTAGCTCATCATTTTCATTACTTGCCGATATCATGCACTTGAGTAAAATTCTTCCAAATAGCCTTGACCAAGCTCTTCTCAATTTTTGACATTCTTGAAAAAAACCTTTGATGAGAATATCTTAAGTGAAAGTTCAAGTGCTCAAACTCACCCCTTCTACATATGAAACATATTCCAAATTCTCTATCCAAAGAAAAGACTCTATGAGTAAGGGGGAGTTTTTCTAAATGGGCTATTTCTAAATATGTAGCTTTGTGCTTCCACAAAAATATTTTTTTTGGCCTCATGAGTCTTTATTCCTTTTTGGGATTTTGTAATTGCCTATTTTCTAGCCCTTTTTCATTTTTTGGTGATTAATGCCAAAAGGGGGAGAATATTTGAGGATCCCACATTTGATCTTAAAGGGAGAGAATATCTGTGATCTATTTGTGATCTCCTTATGATCATAGTTATAAAAGGGGGAAATATTCTAGGATCCCACATCATAGCATTACATATGCATCATATGCATAAGCATGTCATTGGCATATCAATATAATGTTGATTTATATCCTTCATATCCAAATGTGGTTATTATCAATGGATTTGTCATCAATCACCAAAAAGGGGGAGATTGTAAGTTCAAGTGCCTTAATTTGGTTTTGGTGATTAATGACAAATCTAACTATATGAGACTAACGTTTTTATGAGCCTTTCTTTGACTTGTCTCATTTGGATATGAAAATAAAAATGATGAGAGGTATGTATTAAACTTCACATATTCTAACTTGGTCTCTCTTGTGGATTCAAAATATAGTGTGAGCTCCCTCATTGATCTTGATTGATTATGTGCATATGTGTTCCTTTATATCCATATGTATGTACACTTGAGGGAGAGCTTATTCTATATTTTGTTTATTATAAGATTTCTATCTTGATTTGAAATCATCTTTCATCTCATCTCTCTATATTGTTTATATCGGGTTATTATCCATCACCAAAGAGAGAAAAGATTGAAAGATCTTGAATTAAAAAATTTGTGTAATTGTTACTTTGGTGATAGATGATAAACCGATGTTTATGGGATTAACCTCTCTTTTGCATAAGTTGTCTACTAGGTTATTTCCCGATAATGAGATGTGGAAGACTTGCATTCTTTTGTGATGGACCTTAATCATGACAAGGATGAAATGCATGGATATAAAATGATATGTACCACTTCTTATCTCCTACTTTTTGATAGGTTCATATATATGATTTCCATGTTATTGATATATAAGTGTGAGACTAATGTTTACTTGAGTCTTATCTTATTTAGTCTCATTTACATTGAGAACATGGAGATCATGAAGGTATATGTTTTATGTTGGTCTACATCATTACTACATATGCCTTCTCTATGTGTATAGGATAAACCCCCATTGGTCATTCTGTAATTATGCATACGTCTGCATCTCTTGTATATTTATTTGTATGCATATATTTAGGGGGAGCAAATCCTATATATTTATTGTGCATGTTCTAGATCCATGTTGTTCACCTATTATTTATATCGGATCTTTGCACTTGAGCTTGCATACAAGTATATGACACTTGTGATGTTAATGAAAACTCAACAAACATATCCATATCTTTCATATGCAATCGGTTGGTCATCAAGTGAAGGATGACAACCGATTTGTTGAGACTAATGTTCTCCTTTGAAATGTGAAAAGGAATAGGTCCCACTATGATGAGGCTAATGGATGACACTATGGGTTAATGGTCACCAAGCCAAGGACATCGCCATATTGGCAAGAATGAAATCAAGCATGTGATGAGAAGAAAGTCTTGACAAATGATGGTAAATACCTTGGTATAAACATGGTTGAATCAAATGGTCACAAGTGTTGATCTCGACTCAAGCTTGACCCCAAGTTGGATGCGCGAGGCAAAGGTATAATGGAGCTAAGAATGTTTTCTTAGAATTTTCCCGGTCTTGGTGTTTGGTGTAGACCGGATTTGCTAGATAGGCGCCGTACTATCAAGAGGGGTCTATGAAGCGAGCTTGTGGATGATCTTGTGCCATATTAGTTCATATGCATGTAGGTGTATTTGGTGGGCTTGTCTAGCCAAGTGTGGTGAGTTTTTTCAAGTCCTAAACAAAGAGAGATGTGGGCAAATCCTATAGGTTTGGGTAGCCTCATGTGGTTATGTCCGGTGGAGTATCCTTTGGAGTGTGAGCCCTTTCTCCCTGAGAAAAGTTGTGTTTCTTGGATGGATTGTCCATGGGTTGGATAGCCCTTTGAATAAGCTTTCCATAGAGTCCAAGAACGCCAATTTCTGAGACCCGAGTCAAGAGATATCGCCGTTTTACTAACGGTCGGTTGAGCTGAAAAGTGACCTGCGGTCTAACCGTGGGCCTTAGGCCGGTCTGACCGAGCCTGTTAGCCGGTCTGACCGGCGTGGTAAGGCCGGTCTGACCGGCCCGCTGGTCTGTTGCACTAGTCTGGTTTTTGGTGGCGATACAGAGCCGCCAGAGCCGCAACCGGTCAGACCGAGCCGACAGCGGTCTGACCGAGCCATGGACGGTCTGACCAGCCACTACACTGCGGTCAGACCGACCAGGTTGAGTGGGCTCAATGATTGTCCTGTAACGGCTAGTTTTCTAGCCGTTACAAAGTAGTCCGGTCTGACCGGCCTCACAACGGCGGTCTTGGTGGGGATTTCGGTTCCAATGGCTAGTTTTGGTAGTTGGAGGTATATATACCCACTCCCCAGCAGTAAGGGTAAGGTTTTGGCACTCCATTGCATTATTTTGAACCCTTGCAAAAGCTCTCACACCCTTGTGCACTTAGTTTATCTAGTGAGGTGTTAGAGAGTGAGTTAAGCCAATCCAAGTGCATTGCTTCATTGTTATAGCTAGTGTGGCACTTGATCATCCTCGGCAAGCATCCTAGACTTGTTACTCTTGGAGGTTGCCGCCTCCTAGACGGCTTGTGTAGCTGTTGCCCGGTGACCTCTCCGAGGAGATTGTGGAGGAGGCCCGGCGCCGTTTGTGAGTGGTTTGGAGTTCACCACCTTCGGAGTGAAGGAAGAACTACCCCGAGTGATCGAGGCTTGGGTAGTCCTCTCCGTGGGCCGGCTCCCGCCTTGCCCACCCCTTGACGAAGGGGGCGTGCGGTGGCTTCGTGGTTGAGCGGTGGAGTTGGGCTCGCCTCAACAGGGATTAGGAAACCGGCGAGTTTCCGAACCTCGATGAAAAATTCCTTGTCTCTTGTCTCATTTATTTGTTGCATTTACATTTGTGCTATTTACATTCATAGAGACATATTTGAGCCCATATCACCTAGGTTTGCAAAACTTAACTTAGTTGCTTAGTTAACCTTGCACCTTACCTTGCCTAGCAAATTAGGTTAGTTTTGTTTAAGTGCCATTAAGTTTTAAAACCGCCTATTCACCCCCCCTCTAGTCGACCTCCTTGATCCTACAGCGGCGCCCTCCTACTTTGCTTGTGTGCTTCGCGTAGCTTTCGTCGTTCCGGAGGTTCCCGAAGCGTGTTTCGCAGTCATCGCCAAAGGTTCGGAAGGCCGTTCTCTCTAAGCAAGGCAAGTCACATCATGCATGAGCATATTGAATCCCAGTTTATAAAATTATTTTGGTTTAAATTGTTGCATTATCGCTTTATTTAAATTCCCGCGTTATCAGTGTTTTATTTAGCCATGCCTTTTTACCTTTGTTATGACCTTATTATTATTGCTATTGTTATTATTACCTTGTTCACCCTAGGATAAACAAAACCCCAACTTGTGGGTACTCTATTCATGGTTCCACTAGTATGAATTTAGGTAGATGCTTCGCTGATTAATTAGGCAACATTAGGTGGTTTTATAACTTTAGACTTTGGGAATTCTCATATCATTTGGGCACTATGGAATGGTTGGCTTATGGTGGAATTGGACAAACACCTCTCTTCCTCTTTCAAAACCCCGAAAACCTGTTTTCCGGTGGGGTTTGGGTGCATGCCAGATGTGGGAAGTTAGCACCCTGGCCAATATAAGAATTAAGCTCGGGCCTCTGTTGCAAAGCACTACCGTACTTCCACATGTCTAGTGGGTAAGGCGTAGTTTGTGGCTCAGTCCGGTCATAAACAAAGGTACACGGGTGGAGATGGACATCTTTAGGACAAATGAAGGCTACACGAGCTGTGGCCCGGTAGTCGAGATGTCATGGCACAGGGCCGGTGTCCTGCTACTAGGGGCTCAACCTTGGTTGCCTGTCTCGGGATTCCGGCCGTAGCTAGGGTTGGGTCGGTACTCTTGTCTATGGCTAGGATGGGTTGGGAACTATGTCATGTCTTCCATCCGTATGCCGTGGTGGTATGTGGCGCGTGGTTACACGTGAGGAAGACGTGTCTTGTGGGTAAAGATGTACACCGCAGATCAGAGTATAATCTATTCGAATAGCCGCGCCCTCGGTCAAGGTGATCCTTGCCCGCGAGAATGGAATAGAGAATTCATTCTCTCCCAGTGTTATTTTGAGGCTACCTAATCGGGGTGTGTTAATGAGAAGCTGCTCAATGGGCAGCCCGATTAGGATAACAAAGTCTTGGATTTCAAAGACGTGGAAATCCAAGATCGCCTCCCTATCTTCAAAGCAGACATGCACATCTTGCACAATCCCAAATCCTTCGATCATATTGCTGTTCGGATGCTTGAAGAATTTGTTTGTCGGGGTCACTGCCTTAACGCTTAAATAAGCGAATGCAAAAGACTCAGAAACGAGGTTGGCCCCGACAGTTGGATTGTAGAGAATACCGACATCGTTCCCTTCCAGGTGGCAAGGAATGATTCGGGGGGTGGTAATCCGAATTATTTCGGATGAAAGCTCTGCCTCCCATAGCCATTCGTTGCTCATTATGGATGTCAACTCCCGGACAGTTTCTCGCAGGAACCCAAGTTCCATAGGATCGGGAGGTGACAAAGGAATGGGTGGTTTCCTCTTGCTAAAATAGTTTAGGGTATTGCCGTAGTCTTCGTCAAAACCTTCCCTGAACATAATTGCGGCACAATCCGGAGTCTAAATTTCTTCATTCTCGACGGACGGCTGCTCAGGAACCTTCTCATCAATCAAGCTAGCAGAAGTGGATGGTTCAGCAAGCGGCTCGATCATTAGAGATTCCTCTATCTTGGACACAGATGCCTCTGGCTGGGGTTCATTGGACTGCGTCATGAAGGAAGTATTTTCTAGAATGCGATCCAAGATCGTTTTTCCTTCTAACGGTGTTTTGTGCATGAACGATCGTCCAGCGGTTATGTCTAGATAGAATGCAGACTCTTTATCCAAACCCATACTGAAATGTTGGAGAAGCACATACTTGGGTAAGGACAAGGTTGTTCCGGATTGCACTAAATTAGTGAATCTGGACCAAGCTGCACCGATTGATTCGTTTTCAATCTGCTTGAAACTGAGAATTTCTACTCGAAGGGCAGTAATACGAGTAACTGGGAAGAAGGCAAGACAGAATCTGTCCCGCAGCTTTTCACAGCTACCGTTTACACATCCAACGATAGAGGTGTACCATTGCTTTGCTCTCTCTTGAAGAGAGACCGGAAACAATTTCCACCGCACAGTTTCTTGTCTCATGCTACGAATCTTAAGGCACGAGCAAACTTGTTCAAAGTCTCACAGATGATGGTAGGGATTTTCTAGATCAAAGCCAGAAAAAGAATTTTCCCTAACCATACTAATTAGTTCGGGATGAATTTCATAGCCAGTTGTATAAATGGGCTCCAATGAAGGAGGTGGCTCATAGAATTCGTCCCGAGGAGCAGACAGCTCAAAAAGAGGTTGCTCCATGGTCGAGAAGAGTTGACAGAAATGCTTCTCTAAGATAGCAGGGGTGAAGGTACAATAAAATAAATGAAAAAAGGATACGAGGATGAACAGGGTTCAGAAATGATCAGCAACCGTTCCCTAGCAACAGCGCCAGAAATGCTTGTTGGTATTTCTTAATGATATTACTAGAAATATAATCCCCGGCAACGGCGCCAGAAATGCTTGTTGGTATTTGATACGGTTACAGATAGAATCCGCAAGCGCACGGATATATCGATGTAGCACTTCCCCTATGGAGTATTCCAAGGGTATCGAATCCAAGGGAACGTGTGTGATCAGAGCTTCTTCCGGTTCATCCAAGGACACCAAGCAAATGATAGGCCAGGATAGAGAGGATTTAATTGTGAGAAACAGTGTCTAGGGAAAGCTTAATTTTAATCCTAATGCAACACTTCATGCACTGGCAACCCGCTGTTCCCAGATGTCACTCTACTACGTACCCGGACAGTGAGGACTTCAGTGATCTCGAGGGCTGTCACCACCTCTACACCCACCTCAACATACTGTGGGATGCGCAGCAATTACTGGATAATAATTACCTAAACACCACGTCTAAGCAATTTATAACTCACCAAAGTAATCACTATATTTTAGTTGATTATAGTGAACAATAATCCTGTATGCTAATTAGGAACTAACCAAGAGATAATTCTCACAAGATAAATCTAAATTACTCAAGAAAAATATTATATTGAATTCAGAGTAATAAACAGAATAAAAGAAATAGGAGAATCTTCTATTTTGCAGACAACAGAATCTTCTTCTCCACACCAGAGCAATAGTGGCAGGGATATTGAATATGCCCCGGGACTAATTCCAAATGGAGGTGGACCATCTCCTCCTATCATCGGCTATAATGCTCTTAAGACTTCAACTCTTCTTCAAGGAATCATCAGAGAACCAGCCGATGGTGGAAAAAAGAGGAAAACCAGATCATCGGCTGTAGACCCACGGCTCAGGCTCCAAAGAAGAAAACCAAGTCAAAGAAAACTAAGCCAACCGATGATCTGCCTGCCCTAGATCCATCCATTGAACAAGCTCTGGATGAAGAAGAGATTGGAGAAGACGTTGATCAAGCTGCAGCTGAAGTAAGCGACACAGAGAAAACACCATTGGCTTCACCCAAGCAAACCCCTCCAACTCCCACTGCTCCAGCTCACTTTTCAGGACTAAACAGCTTTCTTTGATCTCTTTGGTAATCATTTTACTTTATAGCCGATTACTCACAGATTTTGTAGTTGCAGAAAAAGAAGACAGCTGTGAAGAAGAAATCGGCTGCAACAACATCTAAACCACCTCCACCAGTAAGATATTCTTATTTTTATTAGTTGATCTCAGCCGATTTTGTCTAACACTTGTTTCTTTTATAGCCTCCTCCTCCTTCTTCTCCTGTACAACAATCATCGAGAGACCAGATTCCATCGGCTGTAGGGAGTCACCCTGTGGAACAAGAAGTTCAACCAACTGCTCCTGCTATTCCAGTAAGCTTTTCTTTGACTCAAAATACTCTGATCGACCCTATCTATTTGACCTCTAACTCTCTTTAAACCATTATTGCAGGTCTTAGCCGATCTGTTCTCTTTTGATATCGAAGACTATCTTGATGAAGAGACAGAAACTAACACCACTAGCAAAGCTCTAGCTCGTTTGTCCGATGATGTGAAGAAGACTCTTGAAGACATCTCTCATCGGCTAGAGGCATCATCGCTAGATAGCCTAGTAGTCGACTGTGGGTCAATTAGGACTCGGCTTCACGAGGTCCAAGCTCACATCCCAGATGAGTTAGCCGATGTCCTTACTCCAGCCGTCTATCCTGAGCAACATCAATTCAAGCAGGAGAAGGTCAAGCTGAGACTAGCTGAGCGTCGGGAGCGCAAAGACATCGAGGCCACAATCCAGGCCAATCGGCAGTTTGTTCATGAAGAGAAGGCCAAGCTTGATCAGTTATCTGAAGGCCCAATCAAATCCAATATTGATCGGCTTGAAGCTCGCAAGATTGAACTCTTGGCACAACTTCAAGAATGCAATGCTGAACTGGATCTAGAACACAAGAAGTTAGCCGATCTCCCACAATCTATTGAAGAACAAAAGGCAAGGCTAAAATCGGCTATCAAGAATGTCGCTGATATGACCAAGTCTTTAAAAGTCATCCCTGGAACCGATGCTCAAGATGCCCAAGCCATAGAGGAAGTAGAACAAATTAACAGCATCGGAGTAGTCATCGGCTTAGAATCAGTATCGGCTTCGAAGTCCTGAGATTAGCCGATAAGAGTTGTCAAGTCATCAGTTGTCGGATTCTTGCTATATTCGGTTAAGGAAATTGATCTACTAAAGGAAGCTTATCCAGAAGAGACCGAGTTCAAAAGGAATGCATGGCAAGTTATCTATTAATTAGGAATAGTTTTTTAGTTTCCTTTTATCTTTAGGAAAGTGTGTTTAGTGTCCTATAAGGACTTTATCTTTTCCTTTTATCTTTAGGAAAGTTTCTACAAGGACTAGTATCTACCTATGGGTATAAATATGTACACCCGGGGTCTATGTAATCTATCACTACGATCAATACAATTCGGTGCATCGCCACCCTTTTTACTTCTACTTTTGTTTTTACGTTCCGGCGGAACTTGGCACCCGACGCGGGGCTGCATCATATTCGATCTCCAGCGAAGGGATAAGTCCAATGTTCCACCGGTCCAGGCAATTGTATCGTCTACGTCGGCGTCGTTCAAGGCTGCATCAGTACATTCGACCTCTTGGATTACTCTGGTTTGGATAATATATTTTCCTGGCTATTTATCATATGTCCATGTTAATCTAGTCCTAGAATCTCAATTTAGCTCTATCGGCTGTCTCTCGCTTTAGGGTTTCTGCCGATATCGGCTAAATCGCCTTGCTAGATTAGATTAGATTAGGCATCTACCACCCTGAAAATCAGTCAACGGCTTGATTGTATAGATATTGTTTTTATTTTCATACTTAGTGCTGCATCAGTTAAGTTTGATCTACTAAGTCGTGCTTAGAACCATAATCTCTATCCTGCTTTTTGACTGCCAGTAAGGGTTTCATCGGGGTTTCAACCGATAAGTTATCTAGACGTTGCATCGGCTTATAAGGATTTCATATATATATATATATATATATATATATATATATATATATATATATATATATATATATATATATATATATATATATATATATATATATATAAGTTGGATTTAGCCGATGACAACAAAGGTTTCACTATTTAATCTAATCTGTGGATTTTATGACATCGGACCTCCAGCCGATGTATGCCTTAACCTTCGGATCAATGCTTATTCTATCATATCATTGCTAGCCGATTGGTTTATATTGGATTATGTTATTGTTATATTATATTATTATCAGCCGATTGCATTTATATCATCATCTACATTGGACATATAGCCGATTGCTTAAACCCTATCGCTATCAGCTGGTATCGGCATCGGCTATTATCGGCATCGGCTGGAACTACTCCATCGGCTTGTCAGCCGATCGGCTGTTTTATCTGCTGTTTACATATCTTGTCAGTTACAGGATCAAACTGACTAGCACGCCCTCATCTCATCATTCTTTGGACCTGCATAGGAGTTAAGCAGATCTCCCAGGCCGGTGTGTTCGATTTTTTCGTCAACAATTACCGACAACTCCGGAATTCTTCCTACTCCTTCTACTCTACTCTCTTCCTATTCTAGTATTCAATATAGTACAATAGAGCCTCTTATAATTCAGCTCAAGCTTGGAAGTGTGTGTGTGAAGTGAGGGAGTGATGTCTTTATATAGGGGTAGGTATGACGGCTGGCGAAGGGGAAATGTCCGAAGTGCCCTCCAACCGCCATCAGGGATGCATCTGGGACGTCCACGCCAAACCCCACATCCAACGGTGGAGATGGTGGTTCGGCCGAACCTGGGCTGGGTCCATCTGGCTGGCCTCTGGCCCAAGTCCTCCCCTGGTCCTCCTCTGTCCATTTCTTGGTATTTTGGGCTGATTTACTTATGTTTCGATGAAGTTCACAACCCATCCTTGTATGGATACAGAATTCTCCTCACTTTATTCTAGATTTCCTCCCAACTTCAGGATTTATCATCTACATACAAATATATACCAACACTTGTGGAATATGTGAGATTAAGCACCTATCACTATGTTGGATGTTTTATTATCTGATCTTTATGCAGATGTTGGTGGTATAGAATCGGCATTTAACAGCCGCCAACATACATGCG
Source organism: Oryza meridionalis (assembly GCA_000338895.3). Lineage (NCBI taxonomy): Eukaryota > Viridiplantae > Streptophyta > Magnoliopsida > Poales > Poaceae > Oryza > Oryza meridionalis. The sequence goes on along the minus strand of CM002535.2, from coordinate 8,123,222 downwards.
TATTGGGTGGTAAAAAAGTTGAGGCACGCGAATTTAATGGTAATAGTCTAAATTCTCTTAAATAGTAACCACCACTCTTCTCGTTTCACGGCGTCACATCCATTTTAACCGCTCTAGCCAAAACTTTCACGAATCCCCCGCCTCGAGCTCTCCGACGACACCTTCAAGATTTCCGGCGATCCAAAGGCGATCCTCCGTGACACCAACCCTCACCGTCGGCAATGTCGACTTCTACTAGTCCACTGAGCGCATCATCTGCTAAATACGTCGAGGTAAGTGCCCATCGGCTAAACTACCTTCTTATTGTGCAAGATTGGTTCTTCTCCAGCTCAATCCTCGATTGCTCTTCTTCTGTAGCATAACCGATAAGTTTCAGTTTTTTCTTGGCCCAATCGGCGACTTAGATCCCACAAAGTTCATCAATGGAGAAACCAACCGAATCCCTTTCAGATTTGCCAGCCCAGATCTTAGTCTTTGGAAAAACACCTTCAAATCATGGCCATCGGCCAAAAAGAGCTGGCCTGCTTGGTACAAGAGGATGTCGGCTAGCGAATCAACCCACTGGGAAGAAATCGGCATATCCCAAGCCTTGGCCTTAACTGCAGCACATATGGCGAGAGATGAACCTATGATGGCAGCCGCCACTTACTTCTAGTCCACAGCCATGAATACCTTCCTTTTTTCTCAAGGACCGATGACCCCAACTCTCTTAGATGTCACAATGATCACCGGCCTAGATGTCACTTCATCGACTAATATTTCTAGCTTGTATACCCAACTCACCCATGAGTTCAAAACTAGGAATAGGTGGTAGGACAGGCTATGTTATGAAGAACATGGGGACTGGGCCGATTTCTCCAAGGGAACATGCAGCTTTCCTTATGATGTGGCTCGAAAAATTCTTGTTCTATGGTCCAAGCTATGGTCCTAACTTAAGCTGGAAGCGTGCAGCCAAAAATTTGGTAGAAAGGAAGCATTTCCCCCGTGGAAAGTATCTGCTAGGCAACCTATATGTTGACGGTCGTTATCGACCAGTTTCGACCGTCAATATTACCCAATTAATGAAGACTAGCTAGGCTAGCAATGCATTGTTCCATAAATAAAATATTCTATTCCACTATATGCTTGGAAAACTAATTATGCAGGAGAAGCTATCAAAATGGAGGAGAATCGTCAGTACAACAATCGATCAATCAAACAGAGGCTGTCGAGATCCAGACTTATGGATAATTGGGCCCAGAACACAGAATTGACACGATCCAATAGGCCCAAAATTCACTTTTCTGAATAAGGAAGGAGCTAAGGGGGCCACCTGCTGAAAATGGGCCATAATGGCCCAGCTCGTGGTTCGGCCGAACCCATAGGTTTGGCCGAACCCCACTAAGCGCCGATGGATCCAGGGTTTCTTGTGGACGGTGGAGATTCACTCCCTATGACGGTTGGAGGGTGTTTCCGACCTTTCCAACCATCATAAGCTGCCTATTTAAGGAGCTCCCCTCACTCCCTCCAACACACACCTCAAGAAGAAGATCAAGAGCTCTCTCAAGTATTGTTTAGTAGTTCTAGTGCAAGTGGAGTAGGAAATAGAATAGTCTTCATAGTCCTCGAGTCCTCAGGAGATTCCAGGTATGGCTTTAATAGCTTTCATTTCTTCTTTTGTAAGACTTAATGAATTAATAGAATATTCTTCTTTATACACTTCTTTATACAAGTTCGGTATTTTATTCCATTCATATTACTTGAGTACCGACTTTACTTTATATTTGAATCAATATAGTCGCGTAACTAGCTTTCCAGATAGGTGTATTGGTGTGGATTTAGTGTCCGATTATTCGGTTGCCCTATGTCGGTTGCAAGGATGTAGAGTAGTATTTAGTAATTTAAGCGCGGTGCTTAGATTATTAGATACCATTAATTGGGGTTATATATTACGGATGAGAGGTGGGCCGCTGATGGTGACAGCTCAGTACGGGTATTCCTCCGCGCCGGTATATAATCCTAAGTTAATTCCCTAGGGAGGGTATTCCTCCGTATTTAGCCCCGGTTGTATGGTCATGACGGGCTGTCGTAAGGAACTCGGGAGTCAAGGGTGGCTTCACGAAACACCAGGAGGACACTGGGTACGGGGTATTGGTTGCACGACTGTATATTAGCAAGTATAGACTAAAGATGTATGTATACTAGAAGTACAAGAATGATACTTTTCTTATTCTTTCTCCACTTAGCTTAGACTATATTTTAGTGAGAGTAGTTATTAGTTCTTTCTTCTGTGTGTCACCCAACCCTTTGAACTGAACTAACCCCTGCATAGACTTTGACGTTTATAAGTAATATATAAACTATTAGCATAGTTCTCTCTTATCATATCTTCCCTTGGGATAAAATAAATACGATACCTTGGAATACTTCTGGGTGAAATGCTATAATGGTATATCCGTGCGCTTGCGGATCACATCTGTAACCATAATATACCAGGATTATTTCTAGTGCCATTGCTGGGAATTATATTTCTAGTAGTGTTGCTAAGAAATACCAACAAGCATTTCTGGCGCCGTTGCCGGGGAAGATAAATGATTAAGAGTTTATTACTTGCTAATAATTTTGTATTTACCTCTGTATAAGTCACTGTCCTTTGTAGGCAAACCATGTTTGTTTTCTCCTTTATGTGAAAACAGGGTAGTACAGGACTGGTTCTGATCTGCCGACCAATTTCATATCTGGAGTCACCGGTGAAGTAAAGCCGACCCCGTGTCATTCATCCTCAAGGTTACTCTATCGGCAACCAGACCAGCCAATTCCGCGCCACCAGAATTGAATGATATGGCTGAGAAGTCCCTTCACAAGCTCGCTGCTCCCTCCGCTGACAACGTGCCCGTTGGATCCTGAGTCGTCATGGGAGATGGTGACTTTAATCAAGATGGCGCACGCTAGCCCGTTCTGTGGCAAGCCTAAGGAGGATGCAAGTGCTCAATTGCAGCAATTCCAGGAAAGCTAAAGCACGTGTACCGCCAAAGTAGTCAGCCCAAATGAGACTCCAACTGTTCTTGTTCTCCCTCCTCGGGAGAGCCAAACGGTGGTTCTACATCAACCGTGCAACGGTGAATACCTGGAATAAGCGCTCAATGGCGTTCCTCTCAAAAGTCTTCCCGATGGGCTAGACCAACGCTCTTTGTGGAAGAATATCTGGCTTTCAACAGATGAGGGATGAAACCATTCTTGAAGCTTGGGAAAGGCTGCACGAATACGTGACCGCCCATCTTCATCATGGGATAGACGAGTGGATCATCCTGCAAAATTTCTTCAATGGATTAACCCCCTCGTCCCGGGATCATCTAGATGCTGTTGCCGGAGGGACATTCTTCTCAAGAACAGTTAGATGCTAATAGACCTGATTGAGAAGAAGGTCTCAAAAATGGGTTGGAGCGAGGAACGACTCCAAACCCGTCAAACGCGGTATGCACACCATCAATGAGACGGAAATGCTCGCCGCCCAGTTGGATCTCCTTATGAACAGACTGGACAACAATGAGAAGGACACCAAGCAGGGTACCGTTAAGGCCCTGGACTTTGACACGACATGCGAGGTCTAATGTGTTAGCATAACCTTATCTAGATTATCTTTAGGTAAACACTAATTCCAACTGGCTTTTGCCGATAAAAAGGAATGAGAGGCACCGGAATCAAATAGAACAGTAACTGGTTTTGAGTTTATGGTAAACATACCCATTAATATATTAGGATCTTGTTGAGCTTCTTCTGCTTTAATATGATGTACTTGTCCACGTCCAAGATTAGGTCCACTCTTAATAATTGGAGGATTTTTCTTTAGAAAACCTGAAGTAGATGGTTTCTGATAAGAAGTCTGACCACCCGTATTTTGACGATTAGGTCATAGCCTTACAAAATGTCCAACTTTCCCACAAACATAGCATGGAGAGTCTTCCATTCTTAATCCTGGTCTTGGTATTATTGGTGGCATGCCCGGCCTTACATTGGGTAGATATGGTTTAAATGGATAAGGCCTCCGGACTTGCAGTGAATTTCTAGTTGGCGATTGTCGTTGTAAATTCATTCTTCTCTTACGAAGTCCTTCCACCATTCTACGATCATTTTCTAGCCTAACCACTTTATTGACTAGGCTTTGAAAACTCTCATGATCTTGACTAGTCATTGGTCCTCTAAGTTCATCACGTAATCCTTCTATAAACCTTTCAATCTTTTCTTTCTCGTCTTGAATGTCTGAGGCAGCATATCGAGCAAGTTGTGTAAATTTATTTAAGTACTCTTGTACTGTCATAAAACCTTGTCTCAATCTTCGAAATTCATTCTTTTTCATCCTGATCACAGCTGTAGATATAAAAGCATTTCTGAAAGCTATAGTAAATTCCATCCGTGTAATGATATGAGTAGGGTCTTCTATAGAAGCTTGATATGCTTCCCACCATTCATTGGCTGGTCCTTCTAGTTGATGGGATGCAAAAGTTACCTTATCTTGCTCATTTGTTCTAACTAAGGTTAATTTATTTTCGATAGCCCTTAGCCAGTCTTCGGCGTCCATAGGTTCATCAGATTTAGAAAAGACTGGTGGTTTAATTCTCATAAATTCTGCGTGTGCACTATAACCTTTATTTCCTTGATTTTGTGCTATAGCTTGTAATAGTTGGGTTTGTCGTGCCATTACTTCTGCTAAGGTGGTAGGATTTTGTTGAGGAGTGACCCTCTCTAGCGGGAGATCGTGAGAACCCCCTTTTGTGAGTTCGGCTGGGAGAAAAGGCTCGCTTAGGGAGATCGTGTATCCGCCGTGAATGCTACTGAAGTGGACACGGGCACCAAGATTATACAGGTTCGGGCCTCTATGGAGCGTAATACCCTACTCCTGTGTGTGGAATTTATCGAGGAGTGTTACAAGGATCCCTCAACTCCGGAGAACTCACCCCCTTTCTCCTCCTAGAGTTTAGGTCTATTGAGTATCGTCCCTTTACTCGGTGGGCAAGGTCCTCCTTTTCTAGTTCAAGGGGATCCCACATGCACCGCCTCTACCTATTTTTCTATGGGAGGGGGGCCCATTCCACCTTGACCAGACACGATCTGTGCCTTCGGCCGGAAGCTAAGCCGCGGTTGGCCCTTCAGTGGGACCCAGCGCCGCTCCCCACCTGACACGGGGGACAGCGCTGTCATTCGCTCTTAAATGGGCGAAGACTGGTGACTGTCCATCTCACGTGAAGGGACTCCGGATGACGCCCCAATGTGATGGGACATACCTACCTCCACTCCACCGGAGATAGAGGCGACGTGGGGGCACGGCCGCACGTCGATCAGACGTGACCGGCGAAAGGCCAGTGGCGCGGTATCGCGTGTCCGCCCTTACCACATTAAACGCGGTGAGGGACGGTTGGGGCGCCGCGCATTGATGGTTGCTCAGCCTGGCCTCCCTCCCCTCACGCTCCCCCCGCCACATGGCAGCTAGGCGAGGGCCTCGGGCCATGGCAGCGCGAGGGCCCGAGGGGCCTAACGTGGCACCCTGAGGTCCCCCGGCCGCGTCTGTGGCTCGCGGGGTGCGGGGGTAGGGCCAGGCTGTTGAGCCACAATGAGGAAGTGAAGGGAACTCCCTCTCACTTTGCATACCCCCGGGCCCATATCTCCGACAGATTTGGAGGAGCAATATCTCATGTATCCCCTTCACCCATACTGCTATTGCCCATATTCATCTAGAAAAAGGGTAATTGGTATCTTCTCAAAGGGGAGTCAACATCCATAATTAAATATAGATTTTATTTATGAACAACATTGTACATGGTGCACACTACAAAAGAACAAACCAAGGAAAACCACAACCACAAAAGAAGAGGTAATGTCACATAGAAGTTAGAGAGAAGTAGGATTACTAGCTATTCTACATTTAAGACCTCTAACTATCTATAACTTTTATTCATTGAGCCATCCACCACTGTCTTCCGCGGGATTAGCAAATAACGATGCAAGTGCGAAGTGTGAAAATTCATGTGGGGATGCAGACGTTGATGTAGTAATATTGGGGGCAGAGCATGAGTAAGGGTCTTCATTATTTTCTTGATCATCAGCATGTATAGAAAGATGTTTTTGTGTCTAAAGCTCTCGTTCTTCTGGATCTTCCTCTTCCTCTGAAGATTCAGTCCAAATTGGGGCAGTATTTAAGTCATTGATATGAAATACCCGATTTGTCCTTATTGTTTCAGGTTCTTGGCTAGGTTCACTAATATCCATAGCTGAGTCCATTTCTTCTGCTTCATCATCAGAATGAATAGGATAGAACGGTGGTGGTGATGGTGGTAAGTCTTGTAAAACTCCTTCACCATTATCCTGAGGATCTGTCTCGTGTGGTTCATCTTCGCGTACTGGTGAAAGATGTCCTTCCATACCATTATCATCGTCATCGTCATCACTACCCATATTTGGGATTTGATGAAGACAGAAGGCTGCTCCTGCAACACAAATATTAAGGATAGAATTTTGTTTTTCTCTCTCCTCATATAATTCATAAAGTATACGATATTTGTGTCTAAGAACAACTTCTCTGCGTTCAGCTTCCTCCAAACGTTTACGTTGTATGTCCATGTGTTCTAAGGCTTCTTCATACATGTCATCTGCGGCTTCCATCTAGATAGACATAGTTGCTTTCACTGGTTGTTCATGATAGTCCACATCCTGAAGGATACAATAATCTTCGCCCGGCCCTCGCATAGGATGATAAGAATAGCGAGAGTGTTACAGCTTGTCTTGATAGATATGATTAAGGCGTAGAAAAGCCTCCCTAGACACATCATATATTGCAGCTCGTACGGTATCCCGCCTATGACGTGTTCGAAAGTAATACATATCACGTTCGCCTCGTGGGGGATTGATCTTCACAGTCATATCATACTCCCAACGATCTCCCCATTGATAAGCATGTGAATAGAATTCCGGCTTCTCATTTATCTTCAGCTTAGTCATCAAGCTGATTAACTGATCAGTGCAGTCATTGTCATGGATAGTAATCGCAGTTTCTATAAGTCCTTGCTCATGCCCTTCTATCATTGTCCTGAAATACACAAATGGCATTATAATGTATGCTCGTGAATTAAATCTACCCCCCTTAAAATAGTAAGTTTGAAATAAATTCAAACTTAACTTAGTTAGTAGTCCTTAAGGTTCATCCTATAGTGAAAACATATGCTCTGATACCAGTCCTGTCGGGACCCAAAACTAAATACTTGGATCCGACTAAGATTAATGTATCAATCCCTAGATCAGTAAATATTGATACATACAATATATTTGGTTCTTCATTGCATACGTTAAAGTTTTACAATACTAAGAGTTTTACAATAATAGGTACTCACCTAATTAATCATAAGTATAACTAATACACAGTGGAAGTTTCTATACATTCTGACTAGGGAGGTATAACCTCTAGGGATTTTTTAAGTTATCGGGGTTATCGTAGTAATAGTCAGAGGGGTCCTTTTCTTGACCCAAATCTGAAAAGGGGTTATCAGAGCAAGGATGAGTATTCACAATACTCAGCAAGTTATCATTGGAATATGTTATGCATTGGCATATAGTAGGGTTCTTTGCAAAAAAGCAGTAATAACCAATCTGGAAGAATTATAGCAAGAATTTATAAATATGTAGACTTTAAATTTCCATGAGTACGGCTATTCGAATAGTTTCAAAGATATTCTACTGCAGCAGATGTACGCTTTACCCGCAGTCCACGACTTGCTGATAATCATCGGCTTTAGTCATGGCCCAGTATTAGGTTATTAACAATTGTGGCACCTATTCCATGAACATATATCCTCATATGCTCTGAACGTAATGTTAACAGCAGCAAGAGGAGTTCTGGCGTTCCCGACGTATTTAAGGGGAACTGATCGTACAACACCACGTCATCTCGATCAGGGTTTAGAAATATACCATATAATTTATACTCGAGTATCACAAACCATTTACCTGTACATGGTAATGGTTAAATTTGCCCTTCGCGGCTATAGTTGCCACCTGCACGAGGACTTAAAAATAAGAACCTCTATACAGAGGTACCACATTGCTAACTAACATAATAACTAGGTCTGTCCCCATTCTAGAAACTGCGGTCGTACCCGTTCGTTCAGCATAAGTACCTCGTAATAACTATATCGATCGAGACAGTACTAGCCACCCGGAAATCATCCAATTCTAACGTACTGTCCCAAACTAAGTATAAGATATTTTAACCAGATTGTGAGCGAAGTAAGCAATACTAAATTATCTGGGTTTCTATGATTGAATTATGCATAATAAAATAGAATATTGAATGGAGAGGCTATAAATAAATAGTTTGTAAAATATAGGCTTAAATGATCGAAAGGTGTATAGTAACTTGCCTTGCTCGATGTACTGAGATTGACTGATATTATCTAGTATGTCAGAAGAATCCTCAAGACCTAGGGTTAGACACATAAAATTCAAATTCAAAAGGAATTCAAATAAAATCCAAAAATAAGAAAAATAGAGAAAATAGAATAAAATAGAAAGATAGAGAATGATTTTAGGAAAATATTGGTCCAAGTTTCACTGGAATTGGATCTATATTTTAAAAGATATGGGCTTCTAAAGTTTGAAAATCAATTAAATGTGAAATGGCACTATGTGCGGGTCCCCACCTGTCTCTCTCTTCTCTTCTTCAACCTCCAGCCATTCCCCATTTACGGCTGGCAGCGCTAGGGTTGACGATTGCGGTTGCGATGGAGGAGAGAAGGGGTTGCGGCCGAGGAGGGGAGGGAGCTAGGGTTCTCCGGCGACGACGAGCAGCGGCGGAGGGGTTAATTTGGTATGTGGACGGGCTAGTGGCTAGGGCGGCGGTGACATGGTTAGGCCGTGAATGCAATCAAGGTGATACGAGTTAGGCATGGCTCGGGGAGGGCTCCTAGAGCATATACAAAATTCCTAGAGGGATTTAGGTAGCTTGCCGACCTTCGGCAAGGTGCGGAAAATACTTGCCGACGAGCCCCTCCATTGGCGGCTGCCGTGCTCACGTCGGCAGCCCAGAGGGTGGCATGGCAGTGCAAACTAATTGCTAAAATGGAATCTAGGGAGTATATAGATGGTTAAAGCGGAAGAACTCACCGAGATAAGTTGAGATGAAGGATTGCGGCCGGAAAAACTTCTCGGCGGTGAAGAACAGAGCAGAGCGGGGGCGACGGTGCTCAGCTCGGTGCGGCGAGGTAAAACTCGACGCAGAGCTTTGGTTAGGACTTAGTATGCTAGAACATGGTAGGATATAGGCGTCCTAAAGGGTATTTAGGGTGGAGGAATGGATGGAGGGGCGTGAAGTCGATCGCGCACAAGGTGTTCGACCGACGGGCGAGAGTAGTTGAGGGAATGGATTGGGGAAGCAGAGCTTCGGAGTTGTGGGGCTATGGTTGTTGATGATCGATGATGGACAAGGAACGGATTGGGGTGCTATTTATAGGGCTAGGAGTAATGGATGAGCTCGGACGCCATCATCGCCATGGATGCTTAAGAATTGGATATGGCAAAGGTGGCAGAGGGCTGTGAGAGAGCAGGCAAGGTTAATTTGAGTGGCGGGAGGCCACGTTCGAATACTTACCGGCGAAGGATATGCTTGACCGTGGGTAGAAACGGCTGGCGACGTGTTGGCACCAATCCAGGCGCGACGCACAGCGGCGGCGAGGGTTAAAACGACCAGCTTGGCTGCGACTGGTTTGAATTGTGAGAGGGGAAACCACCGTCTATCTTCAATTCCACCATGCGGCAAGTCTTGGCATGATTCACCTGGGGTAGAATCAAAATCGGACTCGGCGGCGGCTTTGGATGGGAGCGCACGGCGTCAGGTGGCGATTTGTTGTGGCGGAGGTCGTCCCGACTTTGTCATCGTCAAGATTGGTCCGGTGGCGGCGGTCTGAGGGCGTCGTGCGGCTGGTGGCGCGCCAAGGCGGTCGGGCACGCACAAGCGACCCTGAGACCGACGCGCGGCGGCTCGGCGTGCGGCAAGGTTGGACACCAGGGCGGTTCGCGCAAGGGGAGGAGAAGGCCAACTAAATCACGGTTTTGAGTGGGTTGTGGTCCCCAAGGACCATATCTAAACTTTGTGCAAGATTGGATGGGAGTTGGGCTGCTCTAGCTGGGCTGGGCATTTCATCGAGCACTTGGAGTGCAATGAATAATGTTTTTCAGAATTTTTGAATATTTCCCTAGAAAAGAATGAATTTAATCTATGAATTTGAAATGGTTTCACTAGGGTTTGAAATATAGCAAATCCTCACTAATAATAGAGTAAACTTAAGGGAATAATCTATACTTTAAAATTTGAGAGAATTTGCTCAAATTCACTAAAGTTTGGCATAAAGGAATAATTAGGGTAAGTTAATAGGGGTTCTAAAGAAGTAACACTTGAACCAATTAAGAATCAAATAAAATTTTAAATAACCCTAATCTAGTCAAAAGCCAGCATGATGCAATCAAATTTTAGTTTAAAAATTGAGGATGTTACACAATTCAAAACCTTTCTGCTCCTCGGGCTGATCTTTGTGAGCCATCGTGTTCTTCAAGACCAATCCTTTCAAATGGCTATGAAATCAGTCTTGGCTTTATAGCCATGGTTCGAGAGAAAACCTTCTCTGGTAGTATCGGTGAAAACCCATACATCCATCTTCGGGACTTTGAGCTAGTGTGTTCATGCCTATCCATCATAGGCATGACACATGAAACTCTAAAGTGGAAGTTGTTTCCTTTTTCTCTTAGAGATGAAGCCAAACAATGGTACACTTTGTCTGTCAAGAAATTCCACGGTGAATGGGAGGAAGTTAAGTGCAATTTTTGCCTTACTCTCTTTCCATTAACCCGTGTAATCAATCTTCGATTAGACATCCTTTCTTACCGACAGAATGAGAAGGAATCTCTCGGTGCAGCCTGGGCCAGGTTCTCACTGTTAACTCAGTCTGGCCCAGACTTGTCTTTACTCGACCATGTGTTGTTACAACATTTTCGATACGGGTTAGACAAGGAGTCTGCGAAAATCTTGATATTTCCGCCGGAGGTTCGTTCGCACACAAGACAACTGCCAAAGGAAGAGAACTCTTAGATCTGATCTTAGAGAATGATTCTTTTGGCCGAAGCGAAGCCGTCCCGGAGGTCGAGATTACTCATGAGGAACCTCTGCACATTGAGTCGGAACCCGACTCAACTGCTGAATCCTCATCCCAATCGCAGGAGCCGGAGGAAGAAGAAATTCATCCTCCGGAAATTCCATTCCAATTCGAGGAAGATCTTTTCGAAGATTACGGGAACACCTCGAATTATTCCTGCGAGAAGAGACCACCGACCAAGGTCAATTCTATTGATCCTCTCGATAAAGCTATGCTTAAAGAGACGGTAAAGAACTTGACCACCATCATGAGTAACGAATGGTTGAGGGAAGGAGAGCTCTCATCTGAATCAATTCAGATTCGATGCCCCTCCTCAATAGTTACGTGTCTCATTGGAGGTAATTTGGTCCGTGCTTTGTATAATCCCTCTGTTAGTGCCAATATTATGTCCGCAGCCTTTGCATTTGATTGCTTAGGGGACAGACCGTTGCAACCAACTGTCAAAACCTTCTGAATTTCCACAAACTCTACTACCGCAGGTTTAGGGATTATCTCTGGAGTGTCCACACGACACAACAATGTTGAGGTCATCTTAGGTTTCCATGTGTTCGATATCTCTGATTTCAACATACTCATAGGCCATCCCATAGAGAAACTCTTGGATGTGCCCGAAACTGGTGTCCTCAACCTGAAAATAGGAAGTATTAACACCTCCGTCCCTGTGTTTCAAGCAACCAATTCTTTGACGGAGCCTCTTCCTATTCCTGAGCCAATTGAGGCAGTGATGGCTATTTCTCCATTCGAGGCCCCAGAGTCTTTTTTCGATGAATCCATCGAAGAATTCAATGAAGGGGAGGATGAATCTGGAGAAACAATTGATCTACCAAAAACGGATCTACCGTCACGAGCCCCAATTGAGCCAAAGCCCTTACCTTCAGGCCTACGCTATGCCTTTTTGAACGGCGATGTAGAGTCTCCGATCATTATAAGTGACAAACTCTCTGAGAGGGAGACAACCCGACTTATCGCCGTTTTAGAAAAGCATCGTGCTGTTTTTGGCTATTCCCTCCAAGACTTAAAAGGCATCAATCCGACCCTTTGCACTCATCGCATTCCCTTAGACCCATCTTGCACACCATCTAGGGAACCTCAGAGGAGGTTGAGTAATGCGATGAGGGAGGTCATCAAAAAGGAAGTCTTGAAACTCCTACATGCAAGGATTATCTATCCCGTGCCATATAGCGAGTGTGTTAGCCCTGTCCAAGTAGTGCCTAAGAAGGGAGGCATGAGGGTCGTTGAAAACTCGAACAACGAGTTAATCCCACAACGAACCGTCACGGGATGGTGGATGTGTATTGACTATAGGAAACTCAACAAGGCTACGAAGAAGGATCACTTTCCGCTGCCTTTCATTGATGAAATGCTTGAGCGGTTGGCGAACCATTCCTTCTTTTGTTTCCTTGATGGGTATTCTGGTTATCATCAAATCCCCATCCATCCCGATGACCAAAGTAAGACCAAGTTCATGTGCCCATATGGAACGTATGCATATCGAAGAATGTCGTTCGGATTGTGCAATACACCCTTGTCATTTCAAAGATGCATGATGTCTATTTTCTCTGACATGATCGAGGATATCATGGAAGTCTTCATGGACGATTTTTCAGTCTATGGTAAAACTTTCGATCAGTGTCTGGAGAATTTAGAGAGGGTCTTACAAAGATGTCAAGAAAAGGACTTGGTACTCAATTGAGAAAAGTGCCACTTCATGGTTTGTGAAAGAATAGTCCTGAGACATCAAATCTCCGAAAGGGGAGTTGAGGTGGACAGAGCAAAAATCGAAGTAATTTGACAACTTCCACCTCCTGTCAATGTCAAGGGAGTCTGTAGCTTCTTGGGTCATGCGGGGTTCTACAGGCGCTTCATAAAGGATTTCTCCAAAATCGCTAGACCCCTAACTGCCTTGCTAGCTAAGGATGTTCTGTTTGACTTTGATGATGAGTGTATGAAGTCCTTTAGAATTCTTAAGGAATCACTCATCTCAGCACCAATCATCCAACCTCCTGATTGGTCGCTGCCGTTTGAAGTCATGTGCGATGCTAGTGATTTTGTTGTGGGAGTTGTCCTTGGGCAAACTAAGAATAGAAAACACCATGCTATTGCATTTGCTAGTAAAACGTTGGCTGGAGCTCAGCTTAACTATGCCACAACTGAAAAAGAGCTCATAGCCGTAGTGTTTGCCATTGATAAATTCAGGTCATATTTAGTGGGAACTAAGGTAATTGTTTACACAGATCATGTTGCACTAAAATACCTGCTCACTAAAAAAGATGCAAAACCTTAGCTAATTAGGTGGATTCTTCTACTCCAAGAATTTGACATTGAAATTAAGGATAAAAATGGAGTAGAGAATTCTGTTGCAGATCATTTGTCGCATATGCAAATCACTAACATGCAGGAGCTACCGATAAATGATTATCTGCGAGACGACATGCTGTTGAAAGTCACAGACTCTGACTCGTGGTATGCAACCATCGTCAACTTCATGGTCGCCGGGCATGTACCACCGGGTGAAAATAAGAAGAGGTTGATCTACGAGAGCCGCAGGCATTTGTGGGATGCACCTTACCTCTACAGAGTTTGTTCAGACGGTCTACTACGAAGATGCGTTCCGGTAGATGAGGGCATGAAGATCATTGAGAAGTGTCATGCTGCCCCATATGGAGGCCACTATGGAGCATTCAGGACACACGCAAAGATCTGGCAGAGTGGATTCTTTTGGCCAACAATGTATGATGACACAAAGGAATTCGTTCGAAGATGCACAAGTTGCCAGAAGCATGGAGGGATCACTGCTTGCGATGCGATGCCACTAACATACAACCTTCAAGTTGAGCTATTTGATGTATGGGGCATCGACTTCATGGGACCTTTTCCAAAGTCCTATGATTGCGAGTATATCCTAGTGGCCGTTGACTATGTGTCGAAGTGGGTAGAGGCAATGCCATGTAGGGCCGCAAACGTCAAGCACGCCCGCCGGATGTTCCATGTGATTATCTTCCCTCGTTTTGGAAATCCACGGATGGTGATAAGTGACGGAGGGTCTCATTTCATCAATAAGACCTTCCGAAACTTTTTCTATGAACTTGGGGCTCAACACAACATTGCCACTCCATACCATCCCTAGACAAGTGGACAAGCAGAAACAAGCAATAAACAAATCAAGAACATTCTGCATAAGATTGTCAATGAGATGGGGAAGGCATGGAAGAACAAGCTATCTGATGCACTTTGGACATATAGGACTGCTTATAAGACGCCCATCGGCATGTCACCATACCAACTTGTCTACGGAAAGACTTGTCACCTTCTGGTAGAGTTGGAACACAGGGCACACTGGGCTATCCGGACTTGGAACATGGACTTGAAGGGAGCCGGACAGCATAGGAAGATGCAACTCTCTGAGCTGGAAGAATGGAGGACAAGGCCTACCACAATGCCAAGATTTATAAGGATAGAACAAAAAGATGGCATGATAAATGAATCAAGCACAAGGAGTTCAATGCAGGGGACAAGGTGCTGCTATTGAACTGACGGGTGAAACTTTTCGGACATGGAAAACTTCGAAGCAAATGGATGGGTCCATATACCGTCGTTGATGCTTCATCACATGGAGCCGTCACGCTGCGCGACAATGAAGATAACATTTTCAGGGTAAATGGCCATCGTTTAAAAGTTTTCCTTGATCCATTAGAAGTGATCGTGACTTAGATGTTGTGAATCTAGTCTATTTTAGCTTCTACCCGAAGTCTCTAGGTCCCCCTTGATCCGTTAGTTTTCAATGCCACTAGTCCTTAGGCCTTCCTCTAGTTATCTTAGGTCTAGCTTTCATGGATAAAATAAAATAAAATAAAATAAAGTTGGCTCCTTGGTCTTCCAACCAAGTGAGTCATTTTTGCTTCACTTTTGTCTTTGTTTTTCTTTTTAGTGTCCAATAAAGAGCCCCATGTACAAAGACAAGTGTGGGGGTGATCTTGCACATCAACGCTATAACCAAAGCAGCATCACCCCAGAAGTGATGAGCCATGACAAACCACACAAGGAAAATTGATGCAGTAAGAACCAATGAGGGGTTAGCGAAACCTCCAGTTCGGCTGAACCACGTCTACCATGAATCGTCCTCTGTTTATACAGAGCGCAGGTTTGCACAATTTTTCCTTTGGACATCCATTCTATCTTGTGTTCAATTTGATTATCAATTCTAAAATATGGAAGATAATTGAACTCAAGCTAGGGATGGTACAATTAGAGTTCATGGTCTTCCTGAAAATAACATGCATGCCTATTATTCTTAGCTCATTACTTGTTGCTTGTGGTGACATATTCAATAGGGACCCCATGCTATCTAAGTAATTGATGAATGAGATATTGTTTGATGATAGAAATTCTGCTCTTCGTATTGCACACTTGGGAATTTTATAAAAAGAAAACAAAATAACGATGCTAAACTCCTCGTTGATAATTTTATTCCCACTGGAGCCGTAGGTTGATCATTCAAGATTAGCTTGCTACATACGTTGCCTGTCATTACATTAAGCGTTGTCAAGTTTTGTCACCCTATTGAAATGCTTTTCATACTTTCATGGTCAAGATCACACACATTCCACTTACACCCACTAATGCTTAACTTCTACGCTAGAAATTAGCATTCCTCATTTTTCATTCATTTTGTCCATATTGCACAAAATAAATACTCCATGTCATTTATGCCTCTTCCTCCAAAGTTCTTTCAAAAAAAAAAGAGAGAGAGGCATGGCCATGAAAAAGAAAAAAAAGTGCTCATACAAGTATGGAGCATGATGATGAAAAAAAAGAAAATAAATGGAGGAGGAGGTATACAAAAGGAGTCATTTTCATTTTTCATTTTCCACCCACAAATTCACCATACACATACACATGCACATTCTTGACCAGAAAGTATGTCTTGTATTTCCCTGGATCCATTATTTGACTTTGCAATATATATAATGCAAGTAATGCTCTACTCTTTTCCATACCCTGAGCTCCACATAAGCCTTATTACATGGTAGGAAAAGAAAAGGCACAATCATATGTCTTGTGAGGAATCATACACCTTGAGTGATCGAGAGAATCAATTGAGGAGCAAAGCAAAGTTATAATTTTGTGTTACCTGAAAAAAAACCCCCAAGTTGTTATTCATGAAAAGTTAGGGCGACTTGAGTCAAGATTGTTCCATTTCTCAATTGCTGAAGATCGCATGGTAGACACTACAAAGACCCACAAGTACAGGTATGGCTTTGAATAATTTGTTTGCATGATTATTAGTAAGGAAGTCATAACTCTATTGTAGAGTCCATAGGAAGTCACTCGGGACGAGCAAAGGTTAAGTGTCACATCCTGATTTTCGTTTTAGGATTTATAAATTATTTAATAAATTATTAATAGAATTTATATTAAAATGTTCATTAATTTACAAGTGAAGTTAAATGTGCGAAATAAAATTTCCTAAATATAAAGCATGGCTGGATTTAATTTTTATTAAATTCTCCATGATTAATTATACTCTCTAAAATTTTCTCGTATTTTTCAGAGCTCAATTCCTAATTTTAATAATACAAAGAATATTCCAATAATTACTCACATATTAAATTAATCATTAAATGAGCTGGTTTCAATTTTGTTAAATACTTAGAGTGTCCAAGTATGATTAAGAATTTTCTTGGAATTATTTGAGCATTGGAAGTATTTTTAACAATTGAAACATCCTTTCAGTGATTAATTTAGTTTGGAAAAGTAATTAAAATCCCTTTTTCCTTTTCGGGCCGAAACAGGAAAAGTTCACCTTTAGTCCTCGGCCCATTCTTCCTTCTATTCGGTCGGCCTTATCCCTTCCCTAAGTCTAGTTTGCGTCCCTCCTTCTATCGGGCTGTGCAATAGAAGCCAAGCCAAAAGTCTGTTTTGCATCCCCTCGCTACAGTGCATCTTCAACCTCCAGCCAGAGCCGAGCTCCTGTGCCCGTGTCCTGTTGGCGCCGCCTCCTCTTTCCAAATCCGACCTCCCCGTTTCTCCTCTTTCCAAAGTAGTTGCGGGAAGGGAATCCTCTCAATCTCCTCTACAATTTCCACAAGAAATCCCAAAATGTTTCTATGGAAATCCTTTCCAATTTCGCGGATCAATCTTTCCTTTGCCAGCGAGAACCCTAGAGTTTCCAGGAGTTTTCCTGGCGATTTAGGCCCGGACCCGAGCTCCCGTGCCTATATAAAGGACACCCTCATCGTCCTCTACCTAACCCCTCAAGTCCCGTCCGCCGCTGTCGCCGGTAAAGCTGCCTCCGTGCTAGCCCGTGAGCCGCCGACGCCGCCGTCTCTCCAGCTGCCCCACGCCGTCGCTGTGGTCATCGCCTTCGGTCGCCGCTGCTGCCGTTGGGTTCGCGAGGAGGAGAAGAAGATCGTCCTCCACTTCCTTGAAGCCGAAATCCAACGGAGCTCCATCGTCGCCGTCAACCCGAAGTTCGCCGTCGTGTTTTGATCTCCGGCGAGGCCCTACTGCTCCTTCCGTCATCACCAAGCTTCACCGCCACCTCCGTTGGATTTGCAGCTGCAAGCAGAAGACCGCCCACCACCTCTTCTCCACCAAAGATCACCGGGAAGTCATCGCCACCGTCGCCACTCCAACCTCGCTGCCGTCGTCATCTGTCGTCATTTGCTGTCGTTCAAGTCATCGGTGAGCTCCCCTCCTCATGCTCTTTCCTCTGGTTCAGATCAATCTAAGGCATCTAATCTTGGTCGACTCGGTTCACATTAATCTGAGCCATTCAAAATCAATATAAATCCGTTCTCTCTCTTCAGTGGCATATTATTTCTTTATAATATATGCCATCTACCAAATATAATTTAATCTTTTTCTAGAGGTTGTTTTAATCTATTGTCTTAATTATAAATTTTTGTAAATGGTTTAATTAATTTGGAATAGTCTTTTCTTTAATGGGTTTAATTAGAATTAAATCTTGTAAAATTTGTAACTAATTCATATGAAATCGGAATGAGGCCGTTCAAGTCTCTAAATTCATCTAAAGTTATGATCTACATGTTTGTTTACTTTATATGTATTGTTTATTTGGTTTGTATTAGTCTTTTTCCTCGTTTAGCGTGTTAGCTTGTCGTTTCGATGGTTCGCAAGTGCGCCGGGAGAATTCAAGAAGATTAATTGAAGATCCATTATTGCAAGGCAAGTCACACAAATCCCAAACACAATTCTTTTGAGCATGTTGATCCTATATTTAAATTCTCTATTTATTTCAACTGTGCATTTATTTTCTAATGTCACCGGGTGGTGTGAACCTGTTCCTTTGTTATGGCCAATTTGCATTGATCACTCTATTTCTTGATTACCTCGGGTTATAATTTGACTAGTTGGATTTATATATTGGTTCAAATAGATATATTAGATATAATTGTTTAGCCATGCTTAGAAACATTAGCACACGATTGGGATAACTAATGTTTCACTATTACATAATGATGGATATTTAATCATAGCTCACAATGGCTAATCGTGATTGGTTAATTAATTAATTTGCCAACTAAAACTTGATAATGGTGGGTTGTGAGCAAATGGTTTTGATTGTCGTGCTCATGACAATTAAGGACCGGTTCGCGATATTCGGTTGGGAAACATTAACCGTGCCAACCACAAGCCAGAATGGGCAACGGCTGGACACTTTATATAGCAAGGCTCAATGTGGTGTGCCAGACTGAGAAGTGGCGGAGATAAGCCCACAGGGGGTCGCTGGGGACTTCATGCCTCTAGTTTTTTTAGGGGGTGACTACGATCCAGGAAAGGTGTACTGCTTTGAGTTGAGTTATGCGAGGGGTCTTCTCACAACTACACAAATGGTGACATGTTCAGCATGGGCACATGATGATATGGTGACATATTGTGGTGACATATTGCGGTTATGGGCGGGTCTAACAATGTCTTTTGTGATTAGTCCCACACTACTCATTAATAATAATGTGGTAATTGATGGTAATTAATTTAGCTCCTGGTTTGGAATGGTACATTCCTAGTTTGGAGATAGAACTGTACAACCGGGTATGGTTGTTCAGGATGGTTGGGCCTGTGCTGCATGGGTGTGCTGTTCAGTGTTGATTAATATTGATGATTAATTACTCCACTGTTTTACAATTCTCAAATGTTTGCTCAATGCTGCTTTTGCAAATGAGTCATGTATTATGCCATTCTTTGGTATCCTTGTGCACTTGCATATTTGATGTGTGGCTTGCTGAGTACTCCATGTACTCACCTTGCAATAATCAATCAAACCTCAGTTGAAGACAAGTTGCAGAAGGAGAAGACGTTTGGCTTATACCCTAGTTAAGCTGCCTGTGGGAGTGGAGCCGAAGCTTCGCTAGACCGTAATTCCGCTGTTGTTTTCTCTTTTCTTTTGTAAGTTTGTAACATTATTAGTATGATGAATCTGCATATTAAATTGTCACTTTGTGTACCTCTGCTGATTCCTGGACGAGGATTTTATGCACAAATTAGTTCGGAAATTACTAGTGAATTTCTGGGCGTGACATTAAGTGTGGGGGTGTTGTTGACGGTCCTTAAATCATAATATTTGACCGTCAATGCCTTCATATAATGGAATAAAATGTGGAAACCAACTTAGTGGTAGGGATTATTTCTAATCAATTCCACTAGTGTTGGTGAAATATGTGCATGCAGGGATTTTAAGGTGAAAACACACCCGACATGCAAAGAAACACACCTCTGGCCAATCAGGCGCAAGTACATAGATTGAAGGGCCCACAAGTCAGGTGAAACCGCCATGGAACGGGTCATAACCGCCATAACCGCCATCAGGCCCCACCAGTCAGTGTCCCTGCCAAAGGTGAGGCCAGGATGTGGGGCCCAGGGTTCGGCCGAACCACCACAAGCTCCTTTCATCCCGGCCTTCCACGTGGACGTTTCTGATGCATTCCCAATGACGGTTCAGGGCGTTTTGGTCGTTTTCCATACCTGTAACCGTCATATGGAGGCTATAAATAGAGCTCCTCTCCCTCACTTCATCCACACACAACTTTGAGCTAAATTACAAGAGGCTCTACTGTATCTTTTGTACATTAGAATAAGGTAGAGAGTGAGGGGAAGCTCTGGAGGAGTGCCCGGAAGTTTGGTGCTCATCCGACTTCTACATCGACGAGTGTAGCTTCCTAGGAGGAATTCTAGAGGAATACCGGAGCTGTCGGTACACTTCTACCTCAAACCTTCTTCTATAAAGTAAGCATTCATGTTCCTTTCTTATGTTATTTAATTACTTTGTTTAAGTAAGATATATTTCCATCTTTGCGGGTTCATTGTTTAGTATTCATACTAAGTGCTCTAGTACTAGGACTCTGAATAAAGAAGAAAGTTCCTGTACAAGTATAGTAATTAATAACTTAGACGTGGTGTCTAGGTTAGAGGTTACCTCTGTTGTGTATCCCACGGATTTGTCAGAGGTAGGCGGCAGGTGGTGACAGCCCTGAATCCCGTCCTAGTAATCCTCCACATTCGGGTACATCATAGAGCTATAGCCGATCATTAAATAATAGCGAATCATAAGTTATCCCATTAGTGTGCTAATGTTTCTAAGCATGGCTAAGCAATTACACCTAATATCTAGTCGAACCAATATAAAGCTCAACTAGTCATGTTATAATAACCCAAGGTATCAAGGAATAAGGTAATCAAGAACAAAAGGGCCATAACAAACAATAGGCTAATTCCACCCAATGACATTCGAAAATAAATGCAATAGTTGAATAGAAACAATAGCTTTAAACGGGATCAACATGCTCAAAGGATTGATTAGGATCAGTGTGACTTGCCTTGCTGGCCTTGGAATTCTTCTAAATCTTCTCCTGCGAAAACGGACTCTCCGGAAACGTCGGAATCTAAACAGAAAAGAGCAAAAACACCAAAACAGCACATAAGCAAGCATGAACAGTACATGTGGATATTTTTAACATGTAGATCTCAATTTAGAAAAATTTAGAGACTTGAACCAACTAAATCCGAGCTAAGATGAATTAGTTATGAATTTTTAAAGATTAAATCGGATTAAATCATTTATATAATTTTAATTGAATTATGACGCAATAATGAATTATTTTTGAAAAGGAAAAAGGGTTTATTGCGTCAGCGGGGCTCGGCTCACGGTGGACCGGGTCCACGGCGGCGGCTCACGGAAACGAACGGCCGAGATCAATCCGACCGAAACGAACGGCCAAGATCGATCGGCCCACGGCCGGCTCACGAGAGACGATGACGATGACGTCGGTGGTGATGTCACCACCGGCGGCGGCTCGAGCGCGCACGCTCGCCGGCGAACGACGGCACGGCGGTGCGAACGGAGGGCACCTAAACGACGCGGGCGGCACGGCGAACTCACCGGTGACCAAAGGAACGGCGGAGGATGACCAGACGGCGACGGCGACGAGAAAAAGGCGGTGGCGACCTTCGGCTTGACGACGGCGACGGTGCTCCGGCGATCTACAGCGACGGCGATGGGGCGGACGAGGACGGCGACGCGACGGCGACCACGACGACGGTCTTCCCAAGCGACGGCGACGGCTGGAGCGACGGCGGCGCACGGCTGGAGCGGCGGCGGCGACGACGGCGCACGGCTGCACGGGGCTAGGGCGCTACGGGCGACGAGAGGCTAAGGCGAAGGCGGCGACGGGTAGAGGGGAGCTCGGGGATCCTTTTATAGGGGTCGGAAGGCGGCGGCGAAGCCCACGGCGGCCCGGCGACGGCGATGGAAACCTAGGGTTCGGAGAGAGAGAGAGGAATCCGATTCGAGATCGAATCCGCGGACTTCCAAACCGAGATAGACGACGATTCCAAAACGAAAAAGGTAGAGGAGATCCCGAGGATCCTTTCCCCTCAAACAATTTCACCGGAGAAGGAAAGACGCGGCCGAATCGAAAGGGCGGCGGCGGCGCTAGGGTTTCGGGCGCGGGCGGACGGAGGAAGACGACGACTCCGACAGGCGGGCCCCACCTGTCAGCGAGCGGGAGAGAGAGAGGGGAGCGGCGGCTGCGCGCGCGGCTCGGCTTGGGCCGACTGGGCCGACTTGGGCCGGGGAGGAGAGAGAAAGGGTTTTGGGCCGACTTTCGGCCCAAAGCCAAAAGAGGAATTTTAAAACCTTTTTCAATTTAAATTATTCATTAAATGCAATTCCATTTTTAAAAATACTTCCTTAGCTCAAATAAATCCCAGAAAAATCTAGGAATTATAGAATTAAGCAAAGTATTTAATAAAATTTTATCTGGCCCAATTTTATATTGGAATTTATTATTTACAATTAGATCTTTTCTTCTAGGCTTTTAAAAATCATTTCTGATAATTCCATTTAAACAATAATTTATAACTTTAAGATTTTTAGGGTGTGACAATTGTTTAGTATTCATACTAAGTGCTCTAGTACTAGGACTCTAGATAAAGAAGGAAGTTCTTGCACAAGTATTAAGGTAGTAATTAATAACTTAGACGTGATGTCTAGGTTAGAGGTTACCTTTGTTTGTTGTGTATCCCACGGATTTGTCAGAGGTAGGCGGCAGGTGGTGACAGCCCTGAATCCCGCCCTAGTAATCCTCCACGTTCGGATACATCATAGAGCTATAGCCGGAACCACGCTGGCAGACCAGCAGGGGTCGGTGCCCAAAGCAACAGATAGGGAATTACCTTGCTTAGCGTAGATAATTAAAACACATAGAAAGTCCTCTCTAGCCTAGCCTACTTATCATCAGTTGTTGTCCTTGGATAGTTTTAGCCTTAGGTAAATTACACATGTTCCCTGAGTTCGATATCCTTTTGGGGTCACCCGAAGGTAGAGTGCTACAGCCGTATTCCGTGCGCTTGCGGATTTATCTGTGGTCGTAAGAAATACCAACAAGCATTTCTAGCGCCGTTGCCGGGGAACGGTTGCTAATTTATCCGAGTCTAGGTCATCCTCGTATCTTTATTTTTATTTCTTCTTCTTTTATTCTTTTCCTTGATGGAGCAACCCACAATTCAAAACCTTTCTGCTCCTCGGGCTGATCTTTGTGAGCCATCCTGTTCTTCAAAACCAATTCTATCCGATGGCTACGAAATCGGTTCTGGCTTTATAGCCATGATTCGAGAGCAAATCTTCTTTGGTGGTATTGGTGAAAATCCATACCTCCATCTTCGGGACTTTGAGCTAGTGTGTTCATGTTTGTCCATCATAGGCATGACACATGAAACTCTAAAGTGGAAGTTGTTTCCTTTTTCTCTTAGGGATGAAGCGAAGCAATGGTACACTCTATCTATCAAGAAATTCCACGGTGAATGGGAGGAGCTTAAGTGCAAATTTTGCCTTTCTTTCTTTCCATTAACCCGTATAATTAATCTTCGATTAGACATCCTCTCTTTCCGACAGAATGAGAAGGAATCTCTCGCTGCAGCTTGGGCCAGGTTCTCACTGTTAACTCAGTCTCCCCAGACTTGTCTTTACCCGACCATGTGTTGTTACAACATTTTCGGTACGGGTTAGACAAGGAGTCTGCAGCAAATCTCGGTATTTCCGCTGGAGGATCGTTCGCACACAAGACAACCGCTGAAGGAAGAGAACTCTTAGATATGATCTTAGAGAATGATTCTTTCGGCCAAAGCGAAGCCGTCCTGGAGGTCGAGATTATCCATGAGGATCCTCTGCACGTGGAGTCGGAACCCGACTCAACTGCCGAATCCTCATTCCAGTTGCTGGAGCCAGAAAAAGAAGAAATTCATCCTCCGGAAATTCCATTCCATTTCAGGGATGATCTTTATGAAGATTATGGAAACACCCTGAATTATTCCAGCAATACAAAGGCTCATACCAAGCATGAGCCGTTTGAGGAGGTGATGTTTGTATCTATGTTCGTTTCTTCTGAACCTATTCATGAAACTGAACGACCCTCATCACCCTCGATCAAACCTAAGCCTTGTCCCTCTAGTCCTCATAACGCTATTCTTGTTTATGATCTAGAAACAACCCGATTCTTGCGCAATGTATCTCTTGAGATGGAGAACCTTCAGGATACGGACAAGCTTGAGACATCAACTCTGAAGGACGAGAGAAAACATTCCACATTTGAGCATGAAAGTGTTTATTTCGAAATTCCCCTAAATTCATGCTTGCTTAAGGAATCCCCAGAGTCCCGTTTGATTAGTACCACTTCCCTGTGTGAGGAGCACAACCACCTTTCGGTCCTCATTTCTAACATGTTTAGAAGGATGGTTGTGGATGCTTTTATTTATCATAAATACTGCAAATCTCATAATTGTTTGTGGCACTAATCTTGTAGAGCGATGTCCCCATGGTCGAGCTTGTGACCATAAACAAAGCACTATCCGGGAGATACCCCGGATTATCTTGGTGAGTTTTTCTTCTTCCCAATAAAAGCAAGAACCAGTTCTTAGGATAATATGTACCTTCAGGTATTCCTGGTCGCTAACTATTTCAGGTTGAGATTATGAACAAGGGTCATGCGATGCCTAAGAACACGTCAACTGTACACTTTGGTGAACCTTGGTATTGGAACACACTCTATAGGAGAATCCGAGTGTGGGGGGAAGGTCGGCAAGCTTTTCACAACGAGTTCGATCAACCAAGGCCATCTTGGTTTGAAGTTGGTGTTAGTCCTAGCTTGCTAAAAAAAGAATAAAAGGGAAGATAAAAAAAAGAGGAGAAAAGAGAGATAGAAGAAAAGAAGAAAAAAAATGGGAGAAGAAGAAAAGAGCAAGAGAGCTGACGAGCTGCATTTGGATCAAAGACCGCATTATGTGCGTGTCTTTGAAATATGGCTATACACTTCGCTAGTAGCAATCATGCTGCCTGGCTACAACTAGTCCCTCTCTTGAGCTGATGTGCCGCCTTGGCTCAGCCTTTATCCACTCCTAGCTGTAAACTACTTCTCACTCCCGCAGCTCCTACGCGCATACAAGCAAGAGGAGTTGCCCTCTTCTTTTCTAGGTGTTTGCTGCTCCACTCCAGTTGGCACTTGCATATTTGCCCAGAGATAGATGCATCCTATGTCTCTATGCCAACGGAACACACCTTCAAGGCATAAGGTTCACCTTCAAGGCATAAGGTTCTTGCACCTGAAGTGTGTACAAGACCAAACCACTTGCCTGAGTTGTCATGGTCAAAGTGCCTTCCTCCACTACAATTTGCATCGAGATGGAGGAGAAATCTACAATCATAAGTGACCATGCTATTGTCCCAGAGATTCCAATATATCCATCATGCTAATGGTAAGTACACTCAGGTATGCGAAAAAAAAGAGGTTCACCATTTCTTTTACTCATACTTATCACTATGTGAATATGGCTTGATCATATATGTTATGCTTCTTATATCCATTTTTTGTGTGACATGGTTTGGGTATATTATCGATGTATATCCATAGGCTTTTTAAATTAAGCATGGTGCTTAGGTTAAAATAGTCTGCTTTAATAAAATTAGACATAGTGTCAAATTCGATTAATGAACCATTAGAGCTAGAAATTTAATGGATATTGGATGTATATCTTCTATATACTAACCCCTGCAAGAAAGTTTTCAAACTGACGGGTGAGTCCTCAAATTCAATTCACGCTGGAGATAAGTCAGGGCTCGGGAAACATATCAGTAAATTGCTAACATGCAAAGGATGAATAGATCACCATTCAAAGTGCATAGTAAGTGTACTGTCGAATGTTCCTTTGTTATGTTTGTGCACTTTTATCTTAAGCCTTGTATGAGTTGTGCTTAAACGGAAATTTGGTGAATAATAAAAATTTGAAAAAAATGTTTCAGAATAAAAAAATGAGTATCTCTCGAAAAATAAAATAAAATGTTGGCAAACTTGTGAGATCCACGCTTCTTCAGTTTTGAATCCAATTTCATTTTAGCGTGGATGTGAACAACTAATTTCGAGGCTACGATAAAATCTTTTCAAATCTTTGTAGCGCTTCGAGTATTTGTTGTCCACTAACCTTTTGCAGGAAATAAAAAGGCAATCAAGGAGCAGTATACAATAACTTCAAACACTTATATCACTCTCCTTGGTTCATGACAAAGAGATGCACAAGGAACCAAGCAGAAGAGATGCAAAATCTTGTTACATTCGATTCAGTTCTAAGCCTGGTAAGATCTATCTGGTAAGAATCTTCAACACTTTGTGCATCCTCATCCTATGTTTTCATCCTGCCAGGATACCCACCATATCCATTGTTGCCAAAATAAAAAGAGATAAAATAAAATAAAATAGAATAAAATAAAGTTGGCTCCTTGGTCTTGCAACCAACTGAGTCCTTTTTGCTTCACTCGTGTCTTTGTTTTTCCTTTTGTGTCCAATAAAGAGCCCCAGATACAAAGACAAGTGTGGGGATGATCTTGCACATCAACGCCATAACCAAAGCAAGATCACCCCAGAAGTGATGAGCCACGATGAACCACACAAGGAGAATTGATGCAGTAAGAACCAATGAGGGGTCAGCCAAACCTCCAGTTCGGCTGAAACACCTCTACCATGAATCGTCATATGTTTTATACAGAGCGCAGGTTTGCACAAATTTTCCTTTGGATACCCATTCTATCTTGAGTTTAATTTGATCATCAATTCTAAAATATCGAAGATAATTAAACTCAAGCTACGGATGGTACAATTAGAGTTCATGATCTCCCTGAAAATGGCATGCATGCTTATTATTCTTAGCTCATTATTCGTTGCTTGTGGTGACATAACCAATAGGGACCTCATGCTATCTAGATAATTGATGAATGAGATATAGTCTGATGATAGAAATCCCACTCTTCATGTTGCACACTTGGGAATTTTATAAAAAGAAAAAATAATAACAATGCTAAACTCCTCATTGATATTTTTATTCCCACTAGAGCCATAGGTTGATCATTCATGATTAGCTTGCTACATACGCTGCTTGTCACTACATTGAGCGTTGTCAAGTTTTGTGACCCTAGTGAAATGCTTTTCATACTTTCATGGTCAAGAACACACATACACTCCACATACACCCACCTATGCTTGACTTTTACACTGGAAGTTAGCATCTCCCATTTGTCATTCATTTCATCTATCAAATAAATACTCCATGTCATTTATGCCTCTTCCTCCAAAGTTCTTTAAAAAAAGAGTGAGAGATGCATGGCTATGCAAAAAGAAAGAAACAAAAAAGAAATGTGCTCATACAAGTATGGAGCATGATGATGAGAAAAAAAAGAAAGAAAAAAAAGGGAAAAAAAGATAGCCATGTACTCTCCGAAATTTTCAAAAAAATAAATAAATGGAGAGGAGGTATACAAAAGGAGTTATTCTTATTTTCCTTTTTCCACTCACAAATTCACCATATACATGCACATGCACATTCTTGACCAGAAAGTGTGTCTTGTATTTCTGTGGATCCATTATTTGACTTTGCAATATATGTGATGCAAGTAATGCTCTACTCTTTTCCATACCCTGAGTTCCACATAAGCCTTATTAGATGGTAGGAAAAGAAAAGGCACAATCATATGTCTTTGTGAGGAATCATACACTTTGAGTGATCGAGAGAATCAATGGAGGAGTAAAGCAAAGTTATAATTTTGTGTTACGTGAAAAACCCCAAGTTGTTCTTCATGAAAAGTTAGGGTGACTTGAGTCAAGATTGTTCCATTTCTCAATTGTTCAGGATCGCATGGTAGACACTTTAAAGATCCACAAGTGCAGGTATGGCTTTGAATAATTTGTTTGCATGATTATTAGTAAGGAAGTCATAACTCTATTGTAGAGTCCATAGCCTTCACTCGGGACGAGCAAAGGTTAAGTGTGGGGGTGTTGTTGACGGTCCTTAAATCATAATATTTCACCGTCAATACCCGTGTATAATAAAATAAAACATGGTATCTAACTTAGTGGTAGGGATTATTACTAATCATTTCCACTAGTGTTGGTGAAATATGTGCATGCAGGTATTTTAAGGAGAAAATACACCTGACATGCAAGGAAACACACCTTCGGCCAATCAGATGCAAGTACACAGATTGAAGGGCCCACAAGTCAGGTGAAACCGCCATGGAATGGGTCATAACTATTCAGGGCCCACCAATCAGTGACCTTGCCAAAGGAGAGGACAGGAGGTGGGGCCCAGAGTTCAGCCGAACCAGGGGCTTCGGCCGAACCACCACAAGCCCCTCGGATCCTAGCCTTCCACCTGTACGCTGTTGATGCATTCCCAATGATGGTTGAGGGCGTGTTGGTCGTTTTCCATAGCTGTAACCGTCATATGGAGGCTATAAATAGAGCTCCTCTCCCTCACTTCAAAAACACACAACTTTGAGCTGAATTACAGGAGGCTCTATTGTATCTTTTATACATTAGAATAAGGTAGAGAGTGAGGGGAAGCTCTGGAGGAGTGCCCGGAAGTTTGGCGCTCATCCGACTTCTACCTCGACGAGTGTAGCTTCCTAGGAGGAATTCTGGAGGAGTACCGGAGCTGTCGGTACACTCTGCTCCGGGTTCGGAGAACCTTCTTCTATTAAGTAAGCATTCGTGTTCCTTTCTTATGTTACTTAATTACTTTGTTTAAGTAAGATATATTTCCATCTTTGCGGGTTCATTGTTTAGTATTCATACTAAGTGCTCTAGTACTAGGACTCTGGATAAAGAAGGAAGTTCCTGTACAAGTATTTGAGTAGTAATTAATAACTTAGACGTGGTGTCTAGGTTAGAGGTTACCTTTGTTTGTTGTGTATCCCACGGATTTGTCAGAGGTAGGTGGCAGGTGGTGACAGCCCTGAATCCCGTCCCAGTAATCCTCCACGTTCGTAGACATCATAGAGCTATAGCCGGAACCACGCTAGCAGACTAGCAGGGGTCTGTGCCCGAAGCAACAGATAGGGAATTATCTTGCTTAGCATAGATAATTAATACACATAGGAAGACCTCTCTAGCCTAGCCTGCCTACCATTAGATGTTGTCATTGGATAGCCTTAGCCTTAGATAGATTACACACGTTCCCTGTGTTCGATATCCTTTTGAGGTCATCCAAAGGTGAAGTGCTACAGCGGTATTCCGTGCGCTTGCGGATTTATCTGTGGGTTGTAAGAAATACCAACAAGAACTAACCAAGAGATAATTCTCACAAGATAAATCTAAATTACTCAAGAAGAATATTATATTGAATTCAGAGTAATAAACAGAATAAAAGAAATAGGAGAAGATTACCGACAACTCCGGAATTCTTCCGACTTCTTCTACTCTACTCTCTTCCTATTCTAGTATACAATATAGTATAATAGAGCCTCTTATAAAATTCAGCTCTAAGCTTGGAAGCGTGTGTGTGAAGTGAGGGAGTGATGTCCTTTTATAGGGCAGTTATGACGGTTGTGAGAAGGGAAAATTTCCGAACTGCCCTGCAACTGTCATTGGGAGAGCATCTGGAGCGTCCACGCCAAACCCCAGGATCGACGGCGATCAGGGGGGTTCAGCCGAACCAGGGGGTTTTGGGTTGATTCACTGATGTTTTGATGAAGTTCACAACCCCTCCTTGTATGGATACATAATTCTCCTCACTTTAGTCTAGATTTCGTCCCAACATCATGGTTTATCATCTGTATCCAAATATGCACCAACACTTGTGGAATATGTGAGATTAAGCACCTATCACTATGTTGGATGTTTTATTATCCGAACTTTATGCAGATGTTGGCGGTATAGAATTGACATTTAACAGCCGCCAACAACGGCTTCCTCTGAGCTAGCTGCTCTAGCTTCTTGGCCGGTATGGTTGGTTTTACCGGCGTCCTCCGATAACGGTTCATGGACATCGTTGTTTCCTTCTCCAGGAAATTCTGCATGAACTTTACCAGGCTGTCCGTCTTGGGTGGTTCCTTTTCGACCACTTGAATATCCTGACCATGGAGCATTGTTCCGTCCTCGGTTGAAACTCAAACTTCTCTTCCTTCCCGTTGATGTGGAAATGGATACTCCCCGTCCCCACGTCAATGTTGGCTCCTGCGGTGCTATGGAACGGACACCCCAGGATGAGCGGCGTCTCCTTTCCTATGTCCATATCCAGCACCACGAAGTCAACCGGGATGAAGAAATCCCGTATATTGACTGGCACATCCTCCACTACCCCTTACTGGGTAACGGACTGACGAATCAGCCAGTTGAAGGTGCATCGGTTTTGGTGCCAACATCGTGATGTTGAGCTTGTCGAAGATGTCTTTTGGCATGACTCTGACATTGGCTCCAAGGTCGCACAAGGCCTGGTCGAACTGTTGTGCCCCAATCGAGCAGTTGATTGTAGGACACCCCGGATCTTTCTTCTTCTCCAGGAGCTTGTAGAGTATCTCGTTGCTGCATTGTTCTGTCAACTTGACCACCTCCGTTGTTGGGAGCGGTCTCTTGCTGTTGAATATATCCTTGAGACAACGGGCATATGTTGGCACTTGCATAGCGTCCAATAGCGGCACGTTGATGTGGATTTTCTGGATTACTTCAACAAAACGAGGGAATTGCTCGTCCACTAACGGTTTCCTACTCCGTTGAGGAAACGACAGCAACCGTGTGTCGCAGTACTCCTGCAGCACGGTCTTTTCTGGCTGAACCTCCTTGTCAGCTGAGTCACTAGATGGCGCTTCTTTTGTAATCCCGTTAGTTCTTGCAGGGTCAGGATACGACGGATCACGAGTGGACTTACCTCCCCTCGTTGTGATCGCCTTAACATTTTCAACGGAGGAGTCGGGTTGCCCCGGAATCCTCCCAGTTTCATTTGTAGGGACTAAGGATGCTAACTGAGCTAGCTGGGTTTCTATCATTTTATTAAAGCTCAGCTGGTTTTGAAAAGCAGAAGGAAAGCCATCTAACTTGACGTTGATGTTCTCTAGGATCTTGTCATTGGCAGCAAGCTTTTTGCTTAGCGTATCAGTGGCCTTAGCTTGCGCAAAAACTAGACCCTTCAAGGAGGGCTAGTTAGAAAAGTTATTGTTGTTGTTACCTCCTTGATAATACGGGCGTGGTTGGTTCCACCCCTGACCTCCTTATGGACTGTACCCGTTGTTGCTATTGCCCATGTACATCGCCTCCTCACAGGTTTCCGAGCAGTCATTCCCAGAATGACCCGTGTTGCCGCAGACTTCACACGTAACGTGTGAGTCTGAGGCCTTGACGGTGCCTTGTGGCCTTTTGTGGTGGTCGTCCAATCGCTTCATGAGGAGGTCCAGCTTGGCAGCAAGCAGTTCCGTCTCTGTGACGGTATGCATGCCTCGCTGACGGGTCTGGAGTCGTTCCTTGCTCCAACCCATATTGGAGACCATCTTCTCTATTAGATAAATGGCTTCTTCAACCGTTTTAGAGAAGAAAGCTCCTCCAGCTGCCGCGTCCAGGTGATCGCGGGACATAGGGGTGAGTCTATTGTAAAAGTTCTGCAGGATTATCCAGTCGTCCGTCCCATGATGAGGACAGGCGGCCACATACTCCTGTAGACGTTCCCATGCTTCAGGAATAGACTCGTCCCTCGTCTGCTGGAAACTGGAAATCCTCCCACGAAGGGCATTGGTTTTGCCCATCGGAAAGAATTTCGAGAGAAATGCCGTAGAGCATTTGTCTGTCACGTCCCAAAACGACCCTAAAAATATATCCTTAAAATTATGCCTAGAATAATTAAAATCCAAGTGAAAGCCTCCCAAAATTAAAATGTGGAAAGTTAAAAGTCAAATAAGGCTTGGAGGATTTTTTATATTTCCTAAAAGCCTAAAATATGTAAATAAATTTTAGTGGAATTTTCAGAGCACAAATAATAATTATCAAGAAATAAACAAAGTTGAAAAGGTTTTATAAAAAGAAAACCCTAAAAATCCCCTCCCTCTCTCTCTCTGGGCCAAATTTGGCCAATCTCCCTCACCCTCTCTCTCTCTTCCCCAACGGCACACTCGGCCTCCTCCCCGCGAGAGCGCCGCTGACGGGCGGGCTCGCCCGCCACCCTCGCTGACAGGTGGGGCCCACCCGTCATCCCCTCCTATCACCACTCCCGCCGCTCTCTCCACCCGCACCTAGCGCCGCCGCCGCCAAATCCGCCGCCCCCGACCGTTCCCACGTGCAATTAATAGGAGGGAAATGTTCCCTGTGATTCCCTCTCCCTTTCCCCCATTTTTCCCTCCCCCTCCCGCATTCAAACGGGCGGATTTGCTCCCGCAAATCTCGCCGGCGCCATTGATGCCGACCGGGACGCCCGCGCCGGTTTCCTTCCCCTCCGGCCGGGCCTCTCACTCCCAACCCTATATAAACCCTCCCTGTACCTCCCTCGTCCGTTTCCGCCGTTTGCCGCCCCTCCTCCCTGTCGGATTCACGCCCGCACCGTCGTCCTCTCTCACCGCCGTCCACGTCAACCCGAGCCGCGCCACCATCTCCCTCCGCTCCGACCGCCCCCTCCATTGTCGTCGTCACCTGGGGTGAGCCGTGGACCGCCGCCTCCTTTCCCCCTTCCCTTCCCCTCTCTCGGCCGCCGCTCCGCCGCGCCGATGGCCGCCACCAGCGACCATAGGGGCGCGGGCGCCGCCTCCCGCCAGCCGCGCCGACATGGCCGCCTCCAGGCGCGCCGTGTGGACGCCGCGTGGGGCCCGGCCGTCAACCGCCCGTGCCCTCGGGTGCGGCTGACGCATGGGGCCCACGGCGCCAGCTAGTGAGCCCGAGGGTGCACCCGGTCCACCGTGGACCGAGGGGCTGCCGCGTGGGGCCACCACTCCTGTGGACCCGGCCCGCGCGCCCCTCCCCTCGGCTCACGCAATAAATCGTTTTAACTAAAAATTTAAATGAAGAAATTCGCAAGTATTCACTTAAAGAGCAAATAAACTTCAAGTGGCCATAGAAATTCCAGGCGTGACAAGTTGGTATCAGAGCCTCCTTGACCCTAGGTTATGCCAAATGGTTACCTATAGAAGCCCTCTAAAAATATTGAAAAAGTAGAACTGTTCTCCTCTCCTTCTCTTTTAATTAAATCAAGCTAATAGCACATGTAGTTTATAGTCCCTTTAATTGTTCTCATTCAAAAATTTATTGATTATTCCTGTGTTGTTAGTACTGTACATCTATTACTGTACTAATGGCCCATTTACCAGCAAAAGTTTTTAACATTATCTTATGAAAATCATGTTGCAACATAACTTAGCATGTTGATTTTATAACTCTCTTTTATTTTATTTCTTTTGAAACCTGCTATTCAAAAGTGCAAAATTTATGATCCGGTTTTCAATTGTTTTAACTCATCATGTAAGATTGGTTTACTCTATTTATTTACCTTTTACTTTGTTTTTTTAACTTTTTTCAAATTAATCCAAAAACTTGTGCTATTAATTGGATAAATGTCTTAACTCCCTCCTCTCCCTTGTCTTTAGATGCCGCGCTTCAAGCCTGAGTACTTGTTCGGTACCGAGGGATTTGTCCAGGAGTTGCGTACGATGTTCTTCGCCATAGGATTTGGCATTGCCCCTTTGTATGCTTAGATTCCTCATGATCGTGATGAAGAGAAGTGCCGTGTCAAAGTCACCTTAAACAGTAATCGTGAAGATATCCCATCGGTGATGTTCGAGGCTGGAGGGGGAAACTATCTTCATGCTTGTCAGGAGGTGGCAAGAATCGCCATAGGAGAGCTCCGCGAACGCTACAATGATCAGTTGGCCGACACTGAGTATCGCTACCATCCTCACCAACCCCAGGGAACTGACCGTGGCAGCTACTTTGAACCTGCAGGGATTGAGAATGATGCTACCACCAGGCATTTGGTTGAGATGTTGTGGGCCATGGATGAGACTCGCGCTGAGATTGTGTTAGCAGCTCAAGATCGCGAAGACCGGAATCGTGGTAAGATTTGCAAGCTGGAGGACAAGGTGGATCGTTTGGTGAAGGAACTAGCAGCATTGAAGGGAGAAGCACCACCACAAAAGGCCAGGGTTCGTCTTACCGCAAGGAAGAGAGCTCTATTTGTCCCTCGCTACCAGTTAGCGCCTAAGGTTCGTGTGGTGGAAAAAGAAGCTACCTCAGCCCAAGTGGATCCTCCGGTCCATACCCGGCTTCACACCATCCTGAACAACCAAACCCGGCTGCACAGATCTATCTCTAAACCAGGAGCTAAATTAATTACCATCAATTACCACATTATTATTAATGAGTAGTGTGGGACTAATCACGAAAGACATTGTTCGACCCACCCATAACTGCGGGCACGGCTATTCGAATAGTTTTACTCTGGCCAGAGATGTACCACTGTACCCACAAGACAACCCACCATCATGTCACCGTGTCCGCGTAGACACGTCACCATGGCGAGTGATTGTGACAAGACCCCTCGTATAACTCAACCCAAAGCAGTGCACCGTTCCTGGATCATAGTCACCCCGTCAAAAACCAGAGGCATGGACTCCCCAGCGACCCCCGTGGGCTTATCTCCGCCACTTCTCAGTCTGGCACTCCACAATGAGCCTTGCTATACAAAGTATCCAGCCATTGCCCATTCTGGCTTGTGGTTGGCACGGTTAATGTTTCACAACCGAAACTCGTGAACCGGTCCTTAATTGTCATGAGCACTACCATCAAAACCATGTGCTCACAACCCACCATTAACAAGTTTTAGTTGGCAAAATTAACCAATCACGATTGACCATCGTGAGCTATCTTTACCATATACATCATTAAGTAATAGTGAAACATTAGTTATCCCAATGGTGTGCTAATGTTTCTAAGCATGGCTAAGCAATTATATCTAGTATATCTAGTTGAACCAATATATAAATCCAACTAGTCAAATTATAATCCGAGGTAATCAAGAAATAAGGTAATCAATGCAAATTGGCCATAACAAAGGAATAAGTTCACACCACCCGGTGACATTCGAAAATAAATGCACAATTGAAATAAATAGAGAATTTAAATATAGGATCAACATGCTCAAAGGAATAGTGTTTGGGATCTGTGTGACTTGCCTTGCAATAATCGGTCTTCAATTAGTCTTCTTGAACACTTCCGGCGCACTCGCGAACCTTCGAAACGATGGAAACGACAAGCTAAAATGCAAAACAAGGAAAAAGACTAAGAAACTCCAAATAAACAATACATAAAAAGTAAACAAACATGTAGATCATGATTTTAGATAAATTATGAGACTTGAACGGCCTCATTCTGACTTCATATGAATTAATTACGAATTTTACAAGATTTAATCTAATTAAAGCCCATTTAAAAAGGATTAAATAAATTTAATTCAATTTATGGATAATTTTAATATATAGATCTTTATTTTATACAACTTTTGCAACTTGAACCACATTAAACCGAGTTACAATGAATTAGATATGAATTTTTAAAGATTAAACCGGATTAAAGCATTTATATGGATTTTAATTGAATTATGACGCAATAAATAATTATTTTTGAAAAGGAAAAGAGATTTATTGTGTCATCAAGGACGGTCCACGGTAGACCGGGTGCACAGAGGCGGTCTACGAAACCAACGGCCGAGATCTAATCTGAACAAAACGGACGGCCGAGATCGATCTAATCCACCACGGGTCTACAGCTGACGTGGCGCTGACGTCGACGATGACGTCATCACCGGCGGCGGCTCGGCACCTCGTGCTCACCGGTGAATGATGGCACGGCGGTGCAAACGGAGGGCACCAACGGGTAGAGGGCGACGCGGCGAACTCACCGAACACTTGGACGATGGCAAACGACGACGGATGACGACGGCGGCGAGGTCAAGGCAGCGGCGGTTTTTGGGTCGGTGGTGACGGCGTGCTCCAGCGTGCTACGGCGGCAACGAAGGGGTGGACGAGGTGCTGCTCCTCCTCGCGATCCCGATGGTGGCGACGGCGACCGAAGGCGGCGGCTGCAATGGTGGCGCAGCACGGCTGGACCGACGATGGCGGGCTAAGGCGAAGGTGGCGGCGGATAGAGCGGGTCCCGGGGATCATGGCCGGCGGCAAGGAGATGGAAGGTCTTGGGTTAGGGAATCTGAATCAAAATCGAATCCACCGATTTCCAAACAAAATTAGCTCGGGATTCCTAAAGAGAAAAGGAAGAGGAGATCGAGGAGATTAGTTCCCCTCAATTGATTTGGCCAGAGAAGGAAGGAGGCGGCGGCTTGCAGCGCGGCTAGGAGCGGCCGAAGGTTGAAGACGACTAACATGTGGGTCCCACCTGTCAGCGGCTGAGAGAGAGAGGAGGGAGGGCGCGGCGGATTGTAGGATCAAGGAGGCCGACTAGAGGGGGGGTGAATATGCGGTTTTAAAACTTAATGGCACTTAAACAAAACTAAGCTAAGTTGCTAGGCAAGGTGAGGTGCAAGGTTAACTAAGCAACTAAGTTAAGTTTTGCAAACCTAAGTGATATGGGCTCAAATATGTCTCTATGAATGTAAATAGCACAAATGTAAATGCAACAAATAAATGAGACAAGAGATAAGGAATTTTTCACCGAGGTTCGGAAACTCGCCGGTTTCCTAATCCCCGTTGAGGCGAGCCCAACTCCACCGCTCAACCACGAAGCCACCGCACGCCCCCTTCGTCAAGGGGTGGGCAAGGCGGGAGCCGGCCCACGGGGAGGACTACCCAAGCCTCGATCACTCGGGGTAGTTCTTCCTTCACTCCGAATGTGGTGAACTCCAAACCACTCACAAACGGTGCCGGGCCTCCTCCACAATCTCCTCGGAGAGGTCATCGGGCAACACCTCCACAAGTCGTCTAGGAGGCGGCAACCTCCAAGAGTAACAAGTCTAGGATGCTTGCCGAGGATGATCAAGTGCCACAATAGCTATAACAATGAAGCAATGCACTTGGATTGGCTTAACTCACTCTTTAACACCTCACTAGATAAACTAAGTGCACAAGGGTGTGAGAGCTCTTGCAAGGGTTCAAGATAATGCAATGGAGTGCCAAAACCTTGCCCTTGCTGCTGGGGAGTGGGTATATATACCCCCAACCACCAAAACTAGCCGTTGGAGTCGAAATCCCCAACTCTGTGCTCTGCTGGTCAGACCGCCATAGAGTGGCCGGTCAGACCGGACTACTTTGTAACGAATAGAAAACTAGCCGTTACAGGGCAATCATTGAGCCCACTCAACCTGGCCGGTCTGACCGCAGTGTAGCAGCCGGTCAAACCGTCCACGGCTCGGTCAGACCGCCATCGGCTCGGTCTGACCGGTTGCGGCTCTGGCGGCTCTGTATCGCCACCAAAAACCAGACCAGTGCAACAGACCAGTGGGGCCGGTCAGACCGGCCTTATCACGCCGGTCAGACCGGCTAACAGGCCCGGTCAGACCGGCCTAAGGCCCACGGTCAGACCGCGGGTCACTTCTCAGTTTAACCGACCGTTAGTAAAAGGGCGATATCTCTTGACTCGGGTCTCGGAATTTGGCGTTCTTGGACTCTATGGAAAGCTTATTCAGAGGGCTATCCAACCCATGAACAATCCATCCAAGAAACACAACTTTTCTTAGGGAGAAAGGGCTCACACTCCAAAGAATACTCCACCGGACATAACCACATGAGGCTACCCAAACCTATAGGATTTGCCCACTTCTCTCTTTGTTTAGGACTTGAGAAAACTCATCACACTTGGCTAGACAAGCCCACCAAATGCACCTACATGCATATGAACTAACATGGCACAAGATCATCCACATGCTCGCTTCATAGACCCCTCTTGATAGTACGGCGCCTATCTAGCAAATCCGGTCTACACCAAACACCAAGACCGGGAAAAGACTAAGAAAACATTATTAGTTCTATTATACCTTTGCCTTGTGCCATCCAACTTGGGGTCAATGCTTGAGCCAAAATCAACACTCGTGACCATTTGCTTGAACCATGTTTATCCCGAGGTCTTGACCATCCTTTGTCAAGACTTTCTTCTCATCACAATCTTGACTTCACTATTGTCAACATGGCGATGTCCTTGTCTTGGTGACCATCAACCCATGTTGTCATCCATTAGCCTCATTACGGTGGAACCTATTCCTTTTCACATCTCAAAGGAGAACATTAGTCTCAACAAATCGGTTGTCATCCTTCACTTGATGACCAAGCGGTTGCATATGAAACATATGGATATGTTTGTCGAGTATTCATTAACATCACAAGTGTCATATACTCGTATGCAAACTCAAGTGCAAAGATCCGATATAAATAATAGGTGAACAACATAGATTTAGAACATGCACAATAAATGTATATGATTTGCTCCCCCTAAATATATGCATACAAATAAATATACAAGAGATACAAGTGTATGCATAATTAGAGAATGACCAATGGGGGTTTATCCTATACATATAGAGAAGGCATATGTAGTAATGATGTAGACCAACATAAAACATATACCTTCATGATCTCTATGTTCTCAATGTAAATGAGACTAAATAAGATAAGACTCGAGTAAACCTTAGTCTCACACTTATATATCAATAACATAGAAATCATATATATGAACCTATCAAAAAGTAGGAGATAAGAAGTGGTACATATCGTTTTATCTCCATGTATTTCATCCTTGTCATGATTAAGGTCCATCACAAAAGAATGCATGTCTTCCACATCTCATTATCGGGAAATAACCTAGTAGACAACTTATGCAAAAGAGAGGTTAATCCCATAAACATCGGTTTATCATCTATCACCAAAGTAACAATTACACAAATTGTTTAATCCAACATCTTTCAATCTTTTCTCTCTTTGGTGATGGATAATAACCCGATATAAACAATATAGAGAGATGAGATGAAAAATGATTTCAAATCAAGATAGAAATCTTATAATAAACAAAATATAGAATAAGCTCCCCATCAAGATGTGCATACATATGGATATGAAGGAACGCATATGCACATAATCAATAAAGATCAAATAGGAAGCTCACACTATATTTTGGATCCACAAGAGAGACCAAATTAGAATATGTGAAGTTTAATACATACCTCTCATCGTTTTTACTTTCATATCTAAATGAGACTAGTCTAAGAAAGGCTCATAAAAATGATTAGTCTCATATAGTTAGATTTGTCATTAATCACCAAAACCAAATTAAGACACTTGAACTTACACAGATTGGGCCGACTTTCGGCTCAAAGCCAAAAGGGAGATTTTAAAACCTTTTTCTATTTAAATTATTCATGAAATGATATTTCATTGATTAAAAATACTTCCTTGGCTCAAATAAATCCCACAAAAATCTAGGAACTATAGAATCAAGAGAAGTATTTAACAAAATTTTATCTAGCCCACTTTTATATTGAGATTTAACAAATTAAAACTAGATCTTCTCTTTTAGGCTTTTAAGATCATTTCTACTAATTCCTTTTAAACAACAATTTATAATTTAAGGATTTTTAAACAAGTAAAGCATTTAACATGAGATCATTAATGATTATTGATTAACTAATTGCTGAACTATTCTTTGTATTATTAAAATTAGTAATTGTGCTCTGAAAAATTCGAGAAAATTCCAGAGAGTATAATTAATCATGGAGAATTTAATAAAAATTAAATCCAGCCATGCTTTATATTTAGGAAATTTTATTTCCCACATTTAACTTCACTTGTAAATTAATGAACATTTAATATAAATTCTATTAATAATTTATAAATCCTGAAACCGAAAATCAGGCTGTGACAGTGGTGGGAGGAGTTAGTAGGCGGGTTTGACCGGCGGGAGGAGCCTTTGACCGAGGTGGGAGGTGGGTTTTGGGCCTTGGTAAAGGAGGGGGAGGTGGGTGTGACCCTTGGAAAGGAGGGGGGCTATTCTATACCCCGGGTGTAGAATAGTTTTGCTAATTTACTAAATTTGTTTCTCAAAATTTATGTTAAATTTTCTATGTACTGATTGTTTTGTCTAAGTAAACACATGCTTATAATGTCCTCATGAACAGTTCAACATGTATCAAGGTTTGGCTCCTCCATTCACAAGGGTGTAATGGACATTTTGAAGCAAACCAACCAGCCACCTGAAGGAAACCTAATGGTAGGGGTATGAAAGAGATCCAAGCAAAAACACAGGGGTACAGAGGGAGTAAAACACAAGTACATGTAAGGGATTAGATCAGTTTTGAGGGGGCACAACAGGAATTTTCACAAAAAATCAGAACCCAGACGAGAGGGTTAACGGGCCAAAACGGAAAAGGAATAGTAAAGCCCGTTACCGAAAATGTTCCGAGCAAACCGCCACATCGCCTCCAGATTGGCCTGGTGTCGAGGAATCGATCTGAAACTCCACCCACCAAATTCGAAGTAAATTCACCACCATGTCGTAGCAGCCTCGTGTTTGGATCGATCTGAAACTCCACCCACCAAGTTCACCA
This sequence comes from Oryza meridionalis, assembly GCA_000338895.3. Taxonomy (NCBI): domain Eukaryota; kingdom Viridiplantae; phylum Streptophyta; class Magnoliopsida; order Poales; family Poaceae; genus Oryza; species Oryza meridionalis. Next base: position 8,082,702 of record CM002535.2, on the reverse strand, counting down.
CCGCTGCCCCCAGATCTGGCCACCATGTCGAGAAGTCCATCCCCAGATCCATACAAGAACAAATCCGAAGAAGAAGAAGAAGAATCGCCACCAAGTCGTAGCGGCGGCCTCATGTTACGAACCCTTCCCGGTTGGGGCAAGGGGATATTATCCTGTTTCCACGAGAAGATGCGGCCTCCCATCGATGAAGCCGGTTTCCGTGGCCAGGGTTACATGAACGCCGCGGAAGACATCGAGAAGTACTATGTAGCGGCGTCGGAGCGGCTGCCCCTCGAGGAGATCCCGGATCTCGTCGGGTGCATCAACGCGGGCGGCCTCTGCGTTGGCCTCGCCGACCCCGTTACCAACATCATCCTCAACGCCATCGCCCTGCTGCAGCAGCCGACATATCTGTTCTGACCTTAGACCATCGTGAATCAATTTGTTGGGATTATATTTATGTACCAGGAAATACAATATAAAATTATAAAGTAATCCAGTATCACTTGTCATCTTGCTATACTATTATTCTGTAGCACTTTAATTCTAGGGTTTTTATCTTTTCACTACATCTGCTTTATTAGCTGTGTTCATTCACCAGCTTATGACGCCATGTTGCCTGTGCTTGCTTTTTTCTGGAACAAAGTTCACCATTACAGGAGAGCACAGCGTGGTGACTCAGTCTAGGTTTTGGTTGAGATGAATTGCCTTAGTAGTTTCCTGTTGTATTGTTTGTTAATATCTCTGCTGGTACTCATCAGTCACCAGAATACATAATGTTTCCCTACAGCAGAAAGCACTGTGCAATATAATATAAATTTAGAGAAAATGTGGTAAAAAGCAATAGCATTTGTGTTTCCTAAAAGGGCATCATATACTTAGAAAATTCTTTAGAAACTTGGATAAAGCAGGAAAAACTGCAGAAGCAATAGTACTACTAATTATGTGATCGAATTTCTGGGTATAGCTTAAAATGTAGTGACTGTCCAATGTCATATAGAAACAGTGACCTATGCTTGTTGATCATTACTCAAACTAAGTTTCTTTTTTTTTCTTAAAAAAATAATTCGATGCTGCTATTGTGTTGGCAGTGAGACAGTGAGTTTCTACCTGTAGAGGTCCAATTGAAACCCTTCATAAAAACAATTCTCCAATTCCAATTGTAAATTTGGTGGTAGAATAATAGATGGTAGTACGCTGTATGACTCTGAATGCACTAATTGCCTTGGATGCCAAATGTGTTATCTAATTTCTTTTGGGTGTATGATCTTAATTTTTTCGGAATAATGGATGGTTGTACAGTCTTAATTTTGGCTGAATATTCACTTCCTACATGATTAGGGGTCAATCATTTATTTGAAGCAGAGGAAACTTCAAAGTCTATTGCAAAGCATCTGCTTGAACCCTCTCATGTCAACTACGATACATTGATATATATTTTCCTATAGAAAGTCACTTGCTTTTGATTTGATTATACACATTAACTTCTAATGGTATATCTAGCTTAATTTTCGGGGTCAGTTGTCCTGTTCGGAAGATAGGATTTACAGACTTACCTTGAAATCATGATTACATTTTCTCAATTGCCTAACCAAAAATATCTCTATGACAGCAAGTGTTGTTTCATAGTTTTAGCACGCTTATAGTCATCTGTTAAACACGTCTATATATAGCTATTTTATCTTTTCCCTCCTTTTCAGAATGTAAGGTGTTTTGGTTTTGTCCTAAGTCAAAATTCTTTATAGAAAAACATAGTAATTACTGTTAAGTTTTCAGTTATTAATGGTGAACATTCAGTGAACGATCTAGAGGCCTTCTGGAGCTTTCTTGCATTCCTTAAATCATTTTCTTGAGAGACATAGCAGCCTTTTCTAACGTGAAAGAGAGAGTAATAATTACTTGGTAAATTTTCTTATTATTATTAAAATTTTGTATTCTTGATTCTCATATGTATTTGTTTTTTGGTGGGGGATTTGAGAACAGGTCGTTGCTGTATTTGTGAGAGTGAAGTAAGCATGATTATTCATCCACCATGTGGAGGGCACTCGGGGGATATTGAGGGCACGATTGACATATACCCTGGTGCTGCAGAAAGTGTGTTGACGTTAAGTTCCGCAGATTTGTTGGGGTCAGACATGTATTATGATCCTGACACATATTTCCCGCCTCCCATTGGCAATGATAATCCTGTAATAGCATCGACTCCGACAGCCCAACCATCGACTCCAATGGCCCAACCATCTTTTGGAAAGAAACGGCAGCGAGGCAACAAGGTTGAGTAGCTCCAAGAACTTCCTGAAGAACTCTGATATAATATTAGCTGAGCATTTCTACATGAACTATCACTTAAGTTTAGTTTCTATATATGGGGATATTGTCATCGCAAATAGTGATCTCGGTGTCTTTTCTGAATGTTTCTATATCGGGGGATATTGTCATCGCAAATTTGTGATCTCGGTGTCTTATTTACTAACTGTGTAAGTTGTACACTTCTTTACTAACTACTGGGTGTAAGTTGTACACTTCTTTACTAACTACTGGGTGTAAGTTATATACTTGTTATCCATCAATGTCTATCGGGAAGAACTGGATTATTCTTGAATCTTTTCATTCTGTTTACCTGAGGTTACAAAAGGCCAATCCCAATATAATGTGTAATACTCCGTTGCCGTCAGTGGGGTGGGACGTGAGTACTACGGCTCTGACTAGATGAGACTTGCGAAGCATGAAGAACATCTATTGATATCTATCAATAAGTTCTCAAAAAGTTTTTCTATCAATATGTGTATATCTATCAGTTACTCCTTCCGTCCAAGTTACTCCTTCCGTCCAATTTTAAGTGCAGCCATAGTTTTCTTTGTCCAACTTTAACCATCTACCTTAATTGAAATTTTTTTAAAAAACTTTAAAAACATAAGTCACGAGTAAATTACTTTTCATGTTTTATCATCTCATACCAACAAAAAATATTACTTATAAAAAGAAATTCAAATAAGACGGACGATTAAAATTGGGCGTGGAAACTTATGGTTCCACTTAAAATGGGACAGATGGAGTACTATCTTTGGTTCAAAATATAGGTTCACCTAGAATCAGATGGAATATGTCTGTTTAGATCTAGTATGTGCCTCTTCTAATTTTATGTTGCCATATTTTGAAATGGGGGGATTAATCTAAATAAGTGCTGACAGCTTGTGTGCGAGACATCTATCTATATTTCTATTTTCTCTACTACTTAAAAAATTCGTAGTGGTGATGGTGAAGTCAATGTAGACGTGCGATCCAACATTAAAAACGTACATCGACACGGTTCAGAACGAGTGAGCGACATGCTTCCGCACCACCCACGCGCGATTCCTACGGATCACGATCCGCAATCAGCAAGAAAAGTGCCCCACATCGCCGCCACACGGCCCACCGTCCCCGCTTCCCACACCTCCTCCTAGATCGCCCTCCCCACCCACTGAAGCATCTAGGCCCCATTGTTAATTTTGGTAATTAATGGCAAGCACTAATTGTGGACTAACCGTTGTCTTTGAGATATTTATTTTAAATTAGGTTCACTTATTCTGTGCGCATGGATGATTATCGAAGGATTAAAATTAACGGCGCAAAGCGAAGGGAAAGAAGATGATAAACTAGTGCTTTAATTTTAAAATTGATCGAGGTGTAGGGCGATTTGCTAGTATATTTTTAGCTTCGCTGTACTATTAAGAGGGGTAATAACATAGCAAAAAGATGATTGTGATTGCCACATTAGGTCATTTGCATTTACACTTTGCTAAAATTTCCATTCATGAGTTTCACTGAGTTCGGCCTGGCCAGGGCCGGTCTTACCGCGCGCCTGCCGCCGGTCTGACCGCAGGTGACTAGTCGGTCTGACCGGCCACCTAGTAGCGGTCTGACCGGCCTGAATGGCGGTCTGACCGGCCTGAATGACGGTCTGACCGGCCTGAATGACGGTCTGACTGGCCCCCTGGTGGCCGGGATGGTGTGCTTTGGGATGCCTGATACAGAGCCGTCGGAGCCGTATTCGGTCAGACCGAGCTGAGGACGGTCTGACCGAGCCAAGGCCGGTCTGACTGGCCACTCAACTGCGGTCTGACCGGCCGGGCCGATGGGGCCCTCTGACAGTGCTACAACGGCTATAAAACTAGCCGTTGTAGAGTAGCACGGTCTGACCGGCCACATACCTCCGGTCAGACCGGTAGTACACAGAGTTGGGGATTTCGTTCCCAACGGCTAGTTTTGGTTGGAGCAAGGGGACTCTCTTGGCACCCATTTCAATTGCATACACCCCTTGCACCTCTCTCACACTCATTTGAGCTTAGTGTTCATCCATTGTAGTGGTTGAGGGTTGATTTAGCCAAGAGTCAAGTGCATTGCTTCATTGTAGAGCTAGTGTGGCACTTGATCATCTCCGAGCCGCGTCATTACTTATTACTCTTGGAGGTTGCCACCTTCTAGATGGCTTGTAGAGGAGTTGCCCGCTGAACTCTCCGAGAAGATTGTGGAGGAGGCCCGGTGCCGGTTGTGAGTGGTTTAGAGTTCACCACCTTCGAGTGAAGGAAGAACTACCGCGAGTGATCGAGGCTTGGGTAGTCCTCTCCATGGGCCGGCTCCCGCCTTGCCCACCCCTTGACGAAGGGGGCGTGCGGTGGCTTCGTGGTTGAGCGGTGGAATTGGGCTCACCTCAACGGGGAGTAGGAAACCAACGAGTTTCCGAACCTCGGTGAAAAATCTCTTGTCTCCTTGTCTCATTTATTTGTCGCATTTACATTTGTGCAATTTACATTACTAGAGAAATACTTGAGATCATATCACCCTAGGATTGCTAAACATTGACTTAGGAGTGTGATTTACTTTACTAGAGATATAATTGAGCCACTATCACTCTAGTTTTGCAAAACATAACTTAGTTGCTTTGTTAGACTTGACCCGCACCGAGCCTAGCAACTTAGGTTAGTTTTGATTAGGTGTCATTTAGTTTTTAAATCGCCTATATTCACTCCCCCTCTAGTCGACATCTCGATCCTACAAGTGGTATCAGAGCTTAGTCTCTCTTGATTGGGCTTCACCGCCTAGAGAGAAGATGTCGAACGAGGTGAACCATGTAGGGAAGGCTCCTATGTTCAATGGCACAAACTACTCCACTTGTAAAATTAAAATGTCTACTCACCTCAAAGTTATGAGCTTCCATATTTGGAGTATTGTGGATGTAGGCTTTGCTATCACCGGCATGCCCTTGACGGAGATTGCCACGTCATGCCCCTCGGGCCCTCACGCCACTTTGCCCCGAGGCCCTCGCCCAGCTGCCATCTGGCGGGGGGATCAAGCGGGGAGGGGGCCCAGGCTGAACCACCTTTAATGCGCGCAGCGCCTCAACTGCCCCCTGCCGCAGTCAATGCAGTAGGGGCAGACGTGCGGCGTGCCCGACTGGCATGCGTCGGTCAGGAATGACCGATCTGTGACCGTCCTGTTGCCCGTCACATCTGACTGGACGGACGGCCGTGCCCCCACGTCGCATCTGCCTCCGGCGGAGTGGAGGTAGGTATGACCCGTCCCATCGGAGGGTCATTCGGAGTTCTCCCCACGAGAAGGCGGCCACCACAAGTCTTCGCCCATTAATGAGGGAATGACAGGGCTGTCCCCCGTGTCAGGCGAGGGATGGCGCTGGGCCCCACTCAAGGACAAGCTGTGGCTTAGATTCCAGGCGAAGGCACGGGTCGAGATCCGGTCAAGGTAGGGTGGGTCCTCATCCGATAGGAGAGTAGGTAGAGGCGGTGCATGTGGTATTCCCTTGAGGTATAAAAGGAGGACCTTGCCCACTGAGAAAGGGGACGACTCTCAGAAAACCTGAGCTCTAGGAGAAGGGAAGCAAGAGCGCTCTCCGGAGTTTAGTAACCTTTGTAACTCTCAGTCTAAATCCCATACACAGGAGTAGGGTATTACGCTTCATAGCGGCCCGAACCTGTATAATCTTGTGGTGTACACGCTAGCTAGCAGCCTTGGGGGCGGATACATGATTTCCAGAGGCGGGCCTTTTCCCCCGGCCGAACTCACGAAAGGGGGATCCCACAATCTCCTGCTTGAGAGGACCACTCCTCGATAGCTGGCGCGCCAGGTAGGGGGATTTCGCGTGCTACGAAGGGAAGTCGTTTCCTTCCGCCCCAAGTTTTCCTCCGGCCCCAACGATCATGGTCAGGGTTTTGGAGGAAGAGGTGGAGGTGCTCACCCCCACTCCTTCGGGGAGTAAGGATGCCAGCGGGAGTCACGACCCGTGTCACCACTGACACAACTCTCGGACTACACCCCTCCACGAACCCCACGGAGGAAGGATCCCGCCCGATCGGGTGGCTCAGCACTCTCCCCGCCTCCGGACAGGGGGAGGCCACGACACGTCAGAGCGCGCCGCCGCCTGACCACCGCCTGACCTATCGCGACGGCAGCTCGCCCCAGGGCGCGCTTCAGGCGACGGGAGCCCTCCTGCGGCACCCTCCGGTGAACACGGAGCCAGAGGCCCCCGTCCAACGATGGTTGGACGACGTCGCCAACTTGGTCACCACTGCCCAGCGGCAGCTAACCGCGAGTGGCCGTTCCACCGCCATAGGTACGTTACATACCTCCACCGCCCTCTCCTCATCAGCAAGGAGGAGGGCCTGTCAGATAGCCACAGCCTCGAGGCGATCCACGGCCCCGACGTCGTCAGGGGCCTCGGGAAGTCGGAGGCATCACGATGGCCTCTACAGGGAGCAGGATGCTCGAGTCAACATCGAGCGTCGCCGAGATGGGCGCCCCGCTGCCCGCATGGGAGAAGGCGCCTCCTCGTCTGGAGTGCCGCGTTCCTGCTCGCGCGGCGGCCCGCCCCTCATGTCCACTCCGGGGGAACTGGTTGCTGGGCCTTCGTGGCGAGTCTCCGGAACGTCCGGTGGCCCCTGAAGTTTCGCCCCAACCTCACGGAGAAATATGATGGCAGCATCAATCCCTCCGAGTTCCTCCAGATTTACACCACGATCATCATGGCGGCGGGAGGGGATGACCGGGTCATGACGAATTATTTCCCCATGGCTCTTAAGGGTCAGGCGCGCGGCTGGCTCATGACCCAGCCCCCCAACTCCATCCACTCTTGGGAGGACCTGTGCCAGCAGTTCATCACGAACTTCCAGGGCACATACCCCCGTCCAAGGGAGGAGGCGGACCTGCATGCTATGCAGCAGAAGGACGACGAGTCCCTCCGCTCATACATACAACGCTTCTGCCAGGTCCGCAACACAATTCTGTGCATCCCGGCCCACGCGGTCATTTATGCATTTCGGAACGGCGTGCGGCACAACCGCATGCTAGAGAAGGTCGCCTCCAAGGAGCCTAAGACCACCGCCAAGCTCTTCGAGCTAGCGGACATGGTGGCTCGGAAGGAGGAGGCGTGGGCTTGGAACTCCCCCAGCACCGATGTGGCGGCTGCGGCTGCCCCTGAGTCTGCTCCCCGCTCCAAGCGGCGGGACAGGAGGGGCAAGCGGAAGCCGGCCCGCTTTGATGATAAGGGCCACGTCCTTGCGGCTGATGGGCCCTCGCGGGCCCCACGCAAGGAAAAGGTCACCGGCGGCAAGCCGTGCTCTACCGCCCCCTCCAGTGAGGGTCGATCGGCGGACAAGTGGTGCTCGGTGCACAACACTTATCGGCATAGTCTCGCCGACTGCCGCTCGGTCAAGAACTTGGCCGAGCGGTTTCGGAAAGCTGATGAGGAGAAGCGGCAGAGTCGACGGAAGGGCAAAGCCCCCGCGACCCCTGCCGATGATCGGCGAGAGGAGACCAAGAAGAAGGCCCCAGCCGATGATGGCGATGATAGCGAGGATCTGGAATTCTAGATACCTCAGGGAACTGTCGACACTCTCTTCGGGGGGGCTTGCGCTCACACCTCCTGTTGTGGATTCAAGGCGAGGCGTGAGCTCCTGGCCGTCGTCCCGACTCACAAGGCGGCATGCAAGGCGCATTGGTCGGAGGTGAAGCTCACCTTCGATCAGAGCGACCATACGACGGTGCTCACTCGGGGTGGGAAGTTGGCTCTCGTGGTCTCTCCGACCATCCACAACGTCAAGATGAAGCGAGTGTTGGTCGGCCGGGGGGGGGGGGCAGCCTGAGCATTATTTCCCCGGCCGCCATCGACGCACTCAAGGCCCCGGGGATGAAGCTCCAGCCATCGCTGCCGATCATCGGCGTGACACCGGGACACACGTGGCCTCTCGGCCACGTTGAGCTCCCGGTAACCTTCGGCGACTCCACCAACTTCCGCACCGAGCGGATCAACTTCGACGTGGCGGACCTCAATCTGCCCTACAACGCGGTCCTGGGCAGGCCTGCGTTGGTGAAGTTCATGGCCGCCACCCACTACGCCTACCTCCAGATGAAGATGACGGGCCCTAGTGGCCCCATCACCGTCTATGGCGATGTCAAGGTCGCCCTCGCCTGCGCGGAGCAGCGCGCCGACAACCTGGCGGTAGCCACGGAGCCACAGGCCCCAAAGGCCTTTGCGTCCCGCGCCTCCAAGAAGCACCTCATCTCGGCTGGCGAGGTGCCCGTCAAGGAGATCCCCCTTGGCGATGATCCGTCCAAGACCACCAAAATTGGCGGGACCCTGGACGCCAAATAGGAAAGCGCGCTCGTCTCCTTCCTGCGGGCAAACTCCGACCCCGACCCCCCTCGTCACGTCACCTGGATGACGGACATCCGGGCGTATCTCGACAATAATACTCTTCCTGAGGATCGCGCAGAAGCTGAGAAGTTTGCGTGTATCTCCAAGCGGTACGTGCTCGTACGGGCCGCCAACGGGATACTCTTGAAGTGTATTTCTCGGGAACAGGGCGTCGAGCTCATTGCCGACGCTCATGAGGGTGAGTGTGGGGCACATTCGGCCTCACGCACACTAGTCGGTAAAGCCTTCCGACAAGGTTTTTACTGGCCGACCGCGTTGCAAGACGCCCAGGAATGGGTCCGGCGATGCAACGCGTGCCAGTTCCACGCCAAGCAAACCCACCAGCCGGCCCAAGCCTTACCGGTCATCCCGCTCTCTTGGCCTTTCGCAGTCTGGGGGCTAGACATCCTTGGACCGTTCAAAGCGGCTCGAGGCGGGTATCAGCACCTGTATGTCGCCATCGACAAGTTCACCAAGTGGCCCGAGGCTTACCCGGTCGTCAAAATCGACAAGCATTCTGCCCTCAAGTTCATCAGGGCATCACGTCCCGGTTCGGGGTGCCCAACCGTATCATTACGGATAATGGCACCCAGTTCACCAGTGAGCTGTTCGGTGACTATTGCGATGACATGGGCATCAAGCTATGCTTCGCCTCGCCCGCCCACCCCAAGAGCAATGGGCAAGTCGAGCGAGCCAACACAAAAATCCTCAAGGGCCTCAAGACTAAGACATACAACGTCCTGAAGAAGCATGGGGATTCGTGGCTTGAAGAGCTGCCCGCTGTGTTGTGGGCAAACCGGACCACTCCAAGTCACGCCACAGGAGAAACCCCCTTTTTCCTGATGTATGGCGCCGAGGCGGTCCTACCTTCGGAGCTTTCCCTTGGTTCGCCTCATGTCGCGTAGTACAATGACGCCACCCAGGATGATCTCTGCCGCGACGATCTTGACTACTTGGAAGAGCGGAGGAGGCGTGCGGCCTTGCGGGCAGCGCGCTATCAACAAAGCCTGCGGCGCTATCATCAGCGCCACGTCCGGGCCCGATCACTACAAGTTGGCGACCTCGTCCTACGTCGCGTGCAGTCGCGCTTGGGGCTAAGCAAGCTCTCACCAATGTGGTAAGGGCCATACAAAGTGATCGGCGTTCCCCGGCCAGGCTCTGTTCGGCTAACCGCGGAGGACGGCACGGAGTTGCCTAACCCCTGGAATATCGAACACCTATACCGCTTCTATCCATAGCGTCGTGATTTTTTGCTTTCCAGGAGCACGGGCCAACCCCCGCACAACCCCTCGGCTTGTGTGGGCTTGGCCGGGGGCTACCACTGTGAATTACTTTGTATCCTTTTCCCTTTCCAAGCAATAAATTTTTCCGCCTAAAGTGGAGGCCGTTACACACCTTTTTTCTTACTCTTTCCTCTGGCTCGTCCTGGTTCAAAGGACGACTCGCGTTTACTCCGAACCCTAAGTGGCGTTGGGCAACCTGAAAACTGCCGAAAGGGAGCCTAAACACGGGCCGCGCCCCGGGCTGCGGCGAACCCCGGGGGCTCGGAAGGGCCTACGCACGGCCATCCCTGACCCCCGGTCGTCGTAGCCTCGGTCTGGCCAGACCCACTGGGCGGCTCCCTCGGGGCGGCGGTCTTGCCCCTCACCACTTAGGTACTGCGGACCGAGCGCGGATTTACCTTTTCACAGGAACGAGCCCAAGGGGGGGGATGGGGTAAAACCGGCAATTCGGTCACAGGGAAGTTAATTGAATATTTTTGCTCTTTTTTTTCTTCTTTCCTTGCCTCAGGCATTCAATGGAGAAAGCAAAGGGGTAGAAAGTGCGAAGGGGAAGCTTCATTTACAAACAAGATGGCACGATGGCCTAAAGATAAGAAGTGTCCACTGCAGGCACATAACAAAAGGAAATTAAAAAGCGGGGATAATCACGGAGTGCTCGGGCCCTCGAGGCCGGCGCCGCTAACCACGTCGTCCTAGTCCTCGCCGGCGACGTCGTCACCACCGTCTCCGCTCCCGCTCTCCTCGTCCGAGGCAAGCCTGAAGGTGAACCGAGAGGCCGACCCCTCGAAATTAGAGACGATCGCGTCGGCCGCCTCCCGGACTTGCTCCCGAGCCCTTGCCTCGGTCCCCGGGGGAGAGTCCTCAAGAGCGTGCCATGGGACGAAGTCGGGGTCACGGGCTTGGTGGCTTGCGAGGACCAATTCCACCGCAGCCCGCGCCAAGGAAGCCGACAACGATTTCACGGTCTCGCCGACCTCCTCCTCCAGCCTCTACAGATCCGCCGCCAGCTCGTCCTGCCGGAGCGCGAGTGCCGGCTGTGTGGGCGGGAGCTTCCTATCCTGGCGTACGGAGATGCCCACTCGGCACCCTTTGCGCTCCTGCCGATCGACGGCATCGGAGAGTTGCCCGGGTCCGATCTCGTTGGTAAGGCAGAGGGCCGCGATCTCCCCAGCCTAGTCTTGTACCAGGCGCCTTAGGTCGGCAAGAGTGCTCTGAGCCGCGGTAAGCTGGCTCACCAACTTCGCGCCGCCGGGCTGCCCGCCCACCACCAGGTCCTTCTCCCGAGCCTCCAGCTCAGAAGTCCTCGCCGCCATCGCCACGCGCTCGGCACGAGTGCTCTCAAGATGCCGAGCCTCGCGCCCGGCGACGGCCTACTCGCGTTTCGTGAGTTACTCGGCCAGCCGGCGCGCCGCCACCTCACGGCGGTTCACCTCGGCCTCGCGCTCGGCGAGCGCAGCGTCCCGTTCCTAGCATGCCTCTTCTCGGAGCCGTAGCTCCTCCGCGCGATGGGCCGCCGAAGCCTTCGCAGCGAGGGTAGTCCGGTCACACTGGGCTGCGGCCTCCTTGCGAAGACGAAAGGAGGCCTGCGCCTCCGCCGCCGTTCTCTCGTGGGCGGACAAGGTGGACTCCCGCTGGTCTAGCAAACGCGCTCGCTCCTCCAGCGCCTAAGCCCGCCCCTCCAGCTCCTGGGCTCGCTGCACCTGCTCTCGGCTGCGTGCGTCCTATTCGCGCTGGTTCCGGTCGAGGTCCTCGATTCGCGAATGAATCGTGGCCTCAAACTCCTGCGCGGAGCGGGCGCGCTCGTCCAAGGCCTTGCGTTCGGCCTCGAGCGCCGCCATCCGAGCCCGCAGCGAGGCGTCAGCCTCCGATGCCCGCCGCTCTTGGGCGGCAGCCGCGTCAAGGACACCGTGAGCGTTTTCGACCCTCTTCGCCAGGTCCTCGGCATGGGCTTCGTACTGCAAGCGGATGTAGCCCAGCGCCTCATCCAGGACGCTCGAGGCGATCAGTGCCGCCTGCCACTCTTCCTCCATCTCCTGCATGACAGGGTCCAGCGTCTCCTCGCGCACCTGGATCTCTGCCAGTTGGGCTTGGCGCATTTTGCGCCCCACCTCCACCATGTCGTCCACGGCGCGACGCCCCTCGTCAACCCGCATGCGGTCCGCCGCGTGCTGTGCCCACTCTGCCTCCAGGGCCGCCCGCTCCTCCGCCAGGGCTTGAACTTGGGCGTTGAGCCCCGCCCGGACGGTGGAATCGGTAGCGGCGAGCTCCTGCAGGAGCGGCTCCATACTTGCCGGAGTCGGAGAAGAAAATGTTGTGGTCCGCCCCCGGGACGATGGAGTGCTGCTGGATCCCCCGCGAGATTGGGGGCTGCTCTCAACCCCCCGCCCGCGCGGCTACCCCGAGGGCGCCCCAACTGCAAGAGGGAGCGGCTGTCCCTCTCATCCCCCGTTTCAAGCCCTCGGGCAGACTCGGCCTCAGCCTCGGGCTCGGGCTCACCCCCAGTTTCGGCCTCAACCTCGGGCTCAGGGTCGCCCCCAACCTCGGCTTCCGGGCCATGACCCCCCTCGGTCCCCGCTCCCGGATGGCACTCCACGCGGGTCTGAGCCTCGGAGTCGCCCCAGGGAGGGACGTCGCCGCCACTGTCACTCGCGGCTGGTCGTCCCAGCTATGGTGGACTCGGGCCTAGACCCGGTATGCGGCCCGTGGGCTCCGCCGGAAGGCTGTGAAGGCCCCGCGTTGGATCGGCCGAGCCCGGGCCGCTCCGGTCGCTCGGACTTTGACCCCTGCAAAGGGTCGGACGCCGAGACCCCCTGGGAAGGAATCTTGGTATAGAAGAACCCTGATCGCGTTAACAAAGAAAAAGAAGAGGAAGGAACAAGAGGCCGAGATGAGTCGTACCTGCGGGGAGGGCGGTTGAAGGTCCACTTCGGGGGCTCGATGAAGCTCCCCCACCACGGCTCCGTCTGACCTATCTTCTGGAGCCGCTTCTTCTTCCATCCAACTTCAGACATTTTTCGTTTCCCTTTCGGGTCGCTGGTCGAATCTCTCCCGGGCCCGCGGCTCGGGCCGGGTGCCCTGGAGCTGCCACCCCTGCCGGAGCCGCTGGTCCGGCTCCCGCCTGCGGTCGCGCCGTTGCTACCCGCGCCGACGGCGCCGCCACCGGCGCCGACGGCCGACATCATAGCCAGGATACTCTCCCAGTCGCGATCGCTGCAAAGGGGAAGGATCACGTCTGGAATCAGTGTTTGCTCGGCGGTGTCCAGACCCAGCACCCGCCGAATCACCGTCTTCGTGTCCTCCTCGCCCCAGTCAAAGCGCTCGCCCACATGGGTGCGCATGGGATCATTGGGTCCAATGTACTCCCACGCGCCGCGGGTACGCTCTTGGAGAGGTGCGATGTGGCGGCGGAAGTAATCGCCGAAGACCATCGCCCCCGTGAGGCCCTTGCTTTGCAGGCCCCTGAGGCGGTCCCACACTGCGTCGTACTCCTCGCCCAGTTCCGAAACCACCAGCCATGCGGCGGATAGTTCGGGGGTGCCGGCGGGGAGCCGAAATCGTGGGTGGTCCGGCAGCACGGTGTAGAACCTGTCCTTCTTCCAATCCTCCCAATTCTTGCGGAGATGACTCTCGATGTATTGCCCTGCCGTGCCTGGCCGGGGCTGGAAGTAGCATACCCCCACCACCGCACCTTGCAGCAGCTGCGGGACGAAGAAGGACTAGAACAGCCACATCATCGGCCGCACCCCGACGGACATCTCGCAGAGATACACGAAGATGGCCAGCGTCATCATGGTGTTGGGTGCGAGATGCAAGGCATGGATCTCGTAGAAATCCAAAACCTTGTGGAAGAACCTGGAGAATGGCGGGATCAACCCCGCCATGGCGAAGGACAGGAGGTGCACAGATCGCTCCAGGTACCGCGGCCGCGGCCGTGACTCCCCCGCCCTCACGGCGGCGCCTTCCGGCATGATCTTGCGGGGCAGACTAAGGTGCCTATCTGCCGTGATGCACGATGCCGGAAGCACCGTGTCGCCAGCATCTTGGGCCATGATGACCGGCGGTGAAACGACGAGGGGCTTGGTGAGCGGAGTAGCGTGGACTGGCGAGAGTGTTAGGGCTTAGGGAGCAAGTGTGCGGTGAGCAATCGACGAAAGGAAGGAGGCAAAGTCCCCGCCTCCGTATCCTTTTATCCCTGCCTTGCCCGCGCTCGCCTCCTCGTTTCACGCCCTCACGGTTGCCCCCACGATTCTTGCGCTTGCAGTTGCCTCATCGTTTCCCGTGACCACTCATCACGTCACCCACTGAATCCGCGCCCCGCATTTAGTGCGCCTGTCAGCGGCACACTCGGCGTAGGGCGTGCGACGTTCACGGGCGCAATCTAGGCGGGCCGCCATCAGTACCGCCGCATGCGTGGCGGGCGAGGGAGTCGAATTGTGGTCCAATCGACCCGCTGATTTTCGTGCCTTAATCGCCCGCATCATCAGCGCGGTTAGCAACGGTCAAATCACCATTATTGTTAATACGCCAACCTGGCCACTCGGTGGCATCCGTTTAGATTCCCCGCCGGGCCCACAACCCCATCTTGGGAAGTCGTGAGGCGCCATGTCAGATCGACCTCAGGAGGCCAACGTCCGAGGTGGTGCCGGGGGCTACTGTCGGAGATATGGGCCCGGGGGTATGCAACATGAGGGAAATTTACCTTCCCATCCTATCGCGTGACCCTACAACCTGGCCCTACCCAGCACCCCGTGAATCGCAGGAGCAGCCGGGGGGCTCGGGGTGCCACGTCATGCTCCTCGGGCCCTCGTGCCACTTTGCCCCGAGGCCCTCGCCCAGCTGCCATCTGGCGGGGGGAGCAAGCTAGGAGGGGGCCCAGGCTGAACCACCTTTAATCCACGCAGCGCCCCAACTGCCCCCTGCCGCATTCAATGCAGCAGGGGCAGACGTGCGGCGTGCCCGACTGGCGCGCGTTGGTCAGGAATGACCGATCTGTGACCGGCCTGTCACCGGTCACACCTGACTGGACGGACAGCCGTGCCCCCACGTCGCATCTGCCTCCGGCGGAGTGGAGGTAGGTATGACCCGTCCCATCGGAGGGTCATTCGGAGTTCTCCCCACGAGAGGGCGGCCACCACAAGTCTTCGCCCATTAATGAGGGAATGACAGGGCTGTCCCCCGTGTCAAGCGAGGGACGGCGCTGGGCCCCACTCAAGGACAAGCTGTGGCTTAGCTTCTAGGCGAAGGCACGGGTCGAGATCCGTTCAAGGTAGGGTGGGTCCCCACCCGATAGGAGAGTAGGTAGAGGCGGTGCATATGGTATCCCCTTGAGGAATAAAAGGAGGACCTTGCCTACTGAGAAAGGGGACGACTCTCAGAAAACCTGAGCTCTAGGAGAAGGGAAGCAAGAGCGCTCTTCGGAGTTTAGGAACCTTTGTATCTCTCAGTCTAAATCCCATACACAGGAGTAGGGTATTACGCTTCATACCGGCCCGAACCTGTATAATCTTGTGGTGTACACGGTAGCTAGCAGCCTTGGGGGTGGATACGTGATTTCCAGAGGCGGGCCTTTTCCCCCGGCCGAACTCATGAAAGGGGGATCCCACGATCTCCTGCTAGAGAGGATCAATCCTCGACAACCGCCTTGCCCGCGCGATCATTTCTGAATTTTCTCCACGTCGAGTGAGCTTGACTTGGCCTTGGCGGTTGTCCCTGGCTCGCCGGCTGAGGTTGGCGAATGGTGAGAGGAGCAGGTTCGGCGATCTGCGCTTGCACTTGGGCTTGGGCAGCGAGGATGGAGGCTTTGTCGTATTCAGCTTGGATTGCTTGCCATCGCTTGGAATCCTCTTCGCCTCTTGCGTACCCGTCGATGATGCGAAGCAGGTGCTCGAGTGTCTGCAGTTCTTTGTTGGCGATTTTCCTTGTGAGTTCGCCTTCGAGCAGCACGGCCGAAGCGGCATTGATGACAAACGCTTCAGTTATATCTTGAAATTGGCATCGGGCTTGTGAGAAACGACGCATGTACTCCCGTATTGATTCGCCCGGCCTTTGGCGAATGTCGAGCAGATGTTGCTGCGTCTTCGGCTCCTCGTAGGTGACTCGAAAGTTAAGAACAAAGACATCGCGCAATTGCTCCCATGAGTAAATGCTATTGGCTGGTAAATTGAAGTACCAAGAATGGGCGATGCCATCTAGAGCGAGATGGATTACCTTTGCCTTTGTGTTTTCGTCGCCGTGAGCGGCTTCGATCGCGGACTCGTAGATGGACAGAAACTCTTTTGGGTCCGTTTCGCCCGAGTATCGCGTAACGAGTAGGAACTTGAACTGGGGTGGTATTGGACGGTTCTTCATACCCCCACTCAGCGGTAGCCTCTTTTTGCCCCCCGCTTTGATCGCGGCACCCTGCTGCGGATATGGCGTGGCGAAGGGCGAAGTCATGGCTTGCACGTGAGGTTGGGCCACAGTACTCGGCTGCCCAGCTCCGAATGTTGATGCTTGGAACGCCGCCATGGATGGGTCGAACGGGGGCTGAGACCAAGCCATGGCGACCTGGTTCGGCGCCTGATTTGCTCCGAAGCCTGGTGTCGGTGCCTGTAGTTGAATGATTGGTGCTTGAGCAGCGTTGCTGAAGTCGAGCTGCGGTCCTTGACTCCAAGGCGAAACCCCTGGACCAGGCTGGTTCGACGGCAGCCAACTAGGTGCACCTTGACTTGTATTCCCCTCCGGTTGGGCCGAAGGGGCTGTATTTGGAACGTTGTGGGGTTGGCTGAGTTGCTGAAGGAAAGCTTGAAACTACGCCTGCAAAGCCGAAGCCCCTTTCGCCATTGCTTGTGACATTCGGCCAGGTGGTGTGGGGTGTACTTGGGTAGTAACCGGCCTAGCCTGATGTTGTACATGAGGGGCCGGGTGTACTGTTGTGGCCGAAGTCTGCCCGGCGAAGTACACTGGCGCTTGCATGGCTTGCGGGGGAAGGGGCTGAATCGATGCTTGTGGCTAGACTTGAGGTGGAATGTAGCCTGCCGAATACTGGAGTATTGGGGGCGAAGTGACCTTGGCCTGTCGCGCTGCCTCGTACGCCTGTTGCTGCTCTTGCAATTGGCGAAGCATGTCTTGGAGTCGAGTCATGTTCTGGCGCATGGCCTCCATATCGGCTTCGGCTTCTGCTTCGGGGTTGGGGTTGACTTGTGCAGCGACAAGCGCGGTCGAAGTCGTTGCCAGCTATGACGAAGCGGCTTGGGGCACCAGCAGACGGCTTGTCGAAAGGATCTTCGCCCTGGTCTGGAGCACCCTTGCCGCCACAGTCGCCTTCGCCGCGTCGACCGTGTTCGGCACTTGCCCCGACGAAACAGCAGGAGCCGAAGGTGGCGGTTGTGGCGCAGGTGCCGAAGCTGATGGTGTTCCCCTAGCTTCGGCGATGGGCGCTGAAGGCTTTGCTCCCTCTTCGGCAACCATCTCCTCTCTTGCTGCGCTCTCCTTTCGCTTTGCATCCTTCTCCTTCACGACCCTCTTCGGTGGCATTCGCTCTCAGTGGTTTCGCTCGGAGGTCCCCACGGCCGGCGCCAGCTATTGTCGAAACGACAACTGCTTACATCGAAAGACATGGTTAATCAACTGTGTTGGAAAGCAGTAAACTATATTAACTCTGAGAATTTTTCTTGGGATCCCCACTTTACATGGCCCTAGGGGTCTATTTATAACCCTATTACAGGTCCTCCTATTAGGGTTTAGGTTTTTACAAGGGAATTAACAATTTTACATGGTTGCCCTTATGAAAGGGACATTAACATGGGTACACAATGTCATTTGCATGCATGGGCTCCTAATTGGCCAATAGATTGGCCACGGCCTATGACGAATGGGCCCGTCAGGCCGAAGCAGCCTGTGAGGCTGCTTGCATGCCGAACCCGTCCTGATGGAGGCCTTGCGGCTTCGCCATGCACCCTTCGCTATATGCCGTTTGCCAACATGCTTTTGCTTCGCATGGACCCGACGCGGCTTGTCAGCCTGCGGCATCTTCGCCCATGGCCCTCGCCATAGGGCTTCGCCCAATCGGCTCTGATGTCTTTGGCTTGAATCCTCGCTGGTCCTTGGGTTTCGGCAGGCCCGGCCGAAGGGCCTCATGGCATACCGCCAACAGGCCTCTCACGGGCAAGGGTGAGTAAGGAGCTTCGGCCGAGACCGTGCAAACCATGTGCTTTGGTATGAGGCGCCCCCTTTCGGCCGACGTTCCTGCCGAAACCTCTTCTCCGAGTCCTGCAGGAAAATTTGAACACTTGGTGTTTTCATGGTTTGGTTAGTAAACTGTAGCATTCGCTCTTTTGGAAAGGGCGAAACTGCATTGCTTTGATTTTTGGCCCGAAGTGTGACAGTAAGGGGCCCTTTGTGGGCCGGTATGTTCCTCTTGGACTTCGGCCTGTACTGTGTGGCCCAGGCCGATGGGAATTTACCGTTTCGTCTGCCCCTGGACACGTGTCACGCCCTGATTGGGCGGAAGTCAAAACGTCGTGGGATGGGATTATATAACCCCGCCCCGGGTTACCGCTTTTCTCCCCTCACCTTTTACTTTCGCCGCTGTTACGTGCTCGCACCCTTAGGGTTCGATACCTTCGCTTTTGTGCGCTCTTGTGCCTTTCGACCACTCCCTTCCTTTCGCCGCGGACTCGATGGCTCCTCGCAAGCCTACGAAAGCTGGGTCGATTGGCGAAGACCCTGGCAGCCTTGGCGAAGGGTGGTCGTGCTTCCTTGGCAAATCACTTGTCAAGGAGGCCGCCTTGGGCGAGCTTGTCCTTTCATAAGAAGTTTTTCCAAGTTTTGATTTCAAGAAAACTCGATTTGACATATAACATGCAGTGTTTATCGCCTCAGCCCAAAATTTGAAGTTTTATATTCATCCAACATCGTTCTAGCCATCTCAACTGAAACACGGTTTTTCCTTTCAACAACATCATTTTGTTGAGGAACACGAGGAGAAGAAAATTCATGTTCAAGACCTCTTTCGTTGCAAAATTGTTCAAAAGAAGCATTTTTAAACTTACCACCATTATCACTTCGAATTCTTTTCAAAGAACCAGGAAATTCAAGATCCAATCGAAGAAACAAACCACGAAAGTGTTGAAAAGCTTCGTCCTTAGTTGCCATAAAGAAAACCCAAGAATATCGAGAAAAATCGTCGACAATAACTAACACATACCACTTTCCTCCAACAGATTGCACTCTAGCTGGACCAACAGTGTCCATGTGTAATAGCTGCCCCGGTGCATCCGTCATCACAGAAACAATAGGAGCATGTGAAGAAGCAACCATCTTAGCATGATGACACGGTGTACAAACCAAATCAAGATCTTTCTTAAGTTTAGGCAAACCACGAACAAGATCCAAACCACTAAACCTAGTGAGATGATCAAAACCAACATGTCCAAGTCTACGATGCCAAAACATCACATCTTTATCAAACTTAGCAACCAAACATATTATCACAGGTGAAACAGGATTATCAAAATCAGCTTTAAACACTCTTCCATAGCGAGAAATATTCAACACAGAATCACCACAAGAATCAAAAACTTTACTTCCAGTTTTCTTAAAGTGAACATCAAAATCTTCATCAACAATTTGTGAAACCGAAAGCAAATTGTACATTAAATCCTCAACCAAAGCTACATTCTTCAATTCAAATTTTTCATTTACCTTAACCAAACCTGTAGCGAGAATGACACTTGTAGAAGCATCATCAAAGATAATCGATTCAGTCTTGGATGCTTTTTTGAGAGAGGAGAACCAATTTTTATCACCGGTCATGTGCCGCGAACAACTGGAATCCACGATCCACACGTTCTCCTTCCTTGCCACCAAAGCCTACACACACGCAGAAGTCGAAGCCTCAGTACTGGGGTTAGAGGATTATAAAAATTTAGGAATCCAGAACTGAGACACACGACCAGAAGATCCAATAGGCATATATCCACGTGCAAAAAGAGTTTGAGAATTTTCAGAAAAATTCCTCCGAGACCGGTCTGACCAAGGGTGTGCAGCCGGTCTGACCGGGGGCCGGTCCGACCATGGGACCCACTACGGTCTGACTGGTTTCCTCGAGGGAAAACCCGATTTTTGCCACTTTGATTTTGCAAAAGCAATCTCTCTCTCCTTTTTCTGTTTATGAGCTAATCTGAAACAAAAACCAACAATATGTCTATCCTTGCCATAAAAAGAACAAGTATATTTTTCACGATGATTAGACGCATTGGTAGAATTAGAAGACTTAGCAACACAAGAAACAACAGGAGGTTTTGCATGCACAACATTGGATTTTGAAGAAGATGCACTCAAGGTAGACATGATACCAGCAGATTTAAACACAGTTTTGTTAGTATCAGGTTTAACCAAAATCTCACCACTCCTAGCACCAACACCTAACACAACGGAAGGATGTCTAGAATTATGAGCATAAGGATTAAAACCTAAACCACGGTTATGTGTGCTAACTTTTGATTGATCCAAAATCATGTTGAGGTACTTTTTACCATCAGAAAATATTTGCAAAGAATTTTCAAATAAGAAACCTCTTTTTCCAAATCAGCACAATTTTCACAATCTACCATGACAGCTTTGCTTTTCACAACATCTTCCATGTACTCAACACGACCTAAAGCATCTTTTAGTTTCATCTTATTCAAATTACATGTTGAGCAATCCAAAACATCATGAGGTTGTTTTAACTTTTTAGCAGAAATCATGTTAAATATCAAACTAGCATGAAAAGCAATTTGATATTTTTGCAATAACTTTTTAGGCAAAAACAACTCATCCAAAGTGCGTGAGTGCAAAGCAAAACTACAAGCAAGAGAAGATTTGTTTTTCAAATCATGTGCAACATTAACATCTCTAATTTTTGAAATCTCATTCATTAAAACCTCACAACTTTTGCAATCATCATCATTAGGAATAAGAGATTTTAATCTAGCAATTTCAGAATTAAGAGATTAAATAATAAACTCCTGTTTTCTATACATCTTTTCACACCTAAAATATTAATTGCTTCCTCGAAAGCATTTACCTCATTGTTTTCACACTCTGAATCCGATTCACCATGTGCCATGAAGCAAACACCAGAGATGTTCTTTCCCTTAGCTTCATCTCCACTATCACCATCTACATCGCTTAGTGGCTCAAATGCGGCGCGGACTTGATCAAAAGCCTTCTTGAGATTCTCCTTGATCTTCCTTCCTTTGAATGTACCCTTCGGCTTGTTGTCGTTGGTCTTCTCACCATCTTTGTCTTCTCTTTTGCCTCTCCCAAGCTTAGGACAATGCGAACGAAGATGATCAATTGAACCACATTCAAAGCAACGATTTGGACCACCTCTTTTCCTGTTCCTGGCATTATTCATAGCTCGAGCAATTCTGTTAGCAACCAAAGCCAAATCCTCCTCCTCGATCTGTTCGAGTTGATCATCGGATGTGGCATTAAAAATAGCAAGAAAAGAAGGCTTAGATGAAGAAGCATCAACATCCAAAGAAGAAGAAGAGGAAACCAAAGCATTCGATTTAGAATCAACTTTACGAGAAAGAACGTTCATCTGATGTGGTTTCAATTTTGTGTAAAGTGAATCCAAAGTCAAAGTAGACATGTTAACAGACTCCTGAATAGATGTAACTTTCATCTCCCAAATCGACATGTCAAGACCATTCAAAAAGTGGCAAGAAATCTCAGATTGTGGATAATTAGCATCATAAGAAGAATCAACAGATATAAGATCACTCAAAATTTTATTAAACCTAGAAAGATAGTAATCCAAAGCTTCTCTAGGTTTCATCTCACATTTAATGTACTCCTTTTTGAAAATATCATGACAAAGTTCTTTAATGTTATTTGTTCCTTGATGAAAGTTACTCAAAGCAATCCAAATCTCATGAGCAGTTTGAAAATGCGCAACACGATCATAATCCAAACGAGAAATCCCACTCAAAAAAATATTGCGAGCTTTGCAATTTTGTTCAAACTCAGTTTTTGCAGCAGTAGTATTAATAACTTCAGGAATCACATAATGATGAGAAACTTCTCTCCAAATATCATAATCTTCAGCCATAATATAAGACTGCATCCTACTACACCAATGAGAAAAATCCGTTCCATCAAAAACATGAGGTTTAGCTGAAAACCTAACAGGAGTAGCCATGGCAAAAACTCTAGATCGATAAAAACTAACTTGAGTAGGATCGAATCACAATAACTAAGCCAACCAGAGGGGGGTGAATGGTTGGTATGCCCAAAAACCGAAAACTTTTAGCGGAAATAAAAGTTACCCTCGAAATCGATGGAAGTCGGTCTGACCGAGATTGATCTGCCGGTCTGACCGTGTGGATGCCGCCGGTCTGACCGGTATAGATCAACCGGTCTGACCGCCGAAGTCACCTGCTGCGCCTGCTACCGCCGCCGGTGTGACCGCCTCGCTCCTGCCGGTCTGATTGTCGCCTTGCCACCGGTCTGACCGCCGGTGAGTCGTCGATTAGACCGCCGAAACCCGGTGAAACACAAATCGAAGAACTCTTAAAGTAGATGACAACTTTATTGCTTCTCTCTGTGTTTACAAAGTGCACCAACAGCACTCCTTACAAAAATTTTGACTAAATTCGAAACCCTAACTCAAAACTCAACTCAATTGCTCTCAAAAGCGATACCGGGAAGCCTCACGCTCCTCCTCTATTGATACCCGAGGTAGGCAGCCTAAAGCCACGAACCAAACTTATACTAAGAGTTCTAAACACCTTAGCAAACCCTCTAGTACAAGAAACAAACTTTACATAACCTAATCATACCAAATTTGGACTCCTTCCAAATTCGACTCCGCATCCCATACGCACACAATACCTCCATCGTATGCCATATAGAATCTCCATCAACCACGTGCATCAACTCTTGCCTATGTATCCCGTATGATCTCTGACCACCACGGACGTCGTCTTATCCCCAAGCCGACTCCCGGTCCATCACCGCAAATACTCTCCCGAGGCATCGAGTCACCTACACATGAAATAAACAAAGAAACCATATTCCGAGACCAAGCTATCTCCAACTTAACTCATTAGTAGCAAACAATAGAATTACATACGTATAGTATCCATCTAGAAGCCATAATGTCGCGTCCCAAATCGACTCTAAAATACATCCTCTAAATTATGCCTAGAATAATTAAAATGCATGTGAAAGCCCCCAACAATTAAAATGTGCAAAGTTAAAAGTCAAATAAGGCTTGGAGGATTTTTGTATATTTCCTAAAAGCCTAAAATGCGTAAATAAATTTTAGTGGAATTTTCAGAGCACAAATAATAATTATTAAGAAATAAACAAAGTTAAAATGATTTTATAAAAAGAAAAACCCTAAAAATCACCTCTCCCCTCTAATGGGCCGAATTCGGCCCATCCTCCCTCCCCCTCTCTCCTCCTCCCCGCGGCCCACTCGGCCTCCTCCCCGCGCGCACGCCGCTGACGGGCGGGCCCGCCCGCCACCCTCGCTGACGGGTGGGGCCCACCCGTCATCTCCTTCCTCCCGCCGCTCCCGCCGCCCCGCCCGCGCCAAGCGCCGCCGCCGCCGCCGATTCCGCCGCATCCCGTCGTCCCCGCGCGCAATAAAGAGGGGGGAATTATTCCCCGGGATCCCCTCCCTCTTTCCCCCCATTTTTTCCCTCCCTCTCTCCCTCGGATTCATTTGGAAACCTCTCCCCTAACCTCGCCGGCGCCATTAATGGCGGCCGGGTCTTCCGCGCCCATTTCCCCCTCCTCCGGCCGCCCTCTCTCACTCCCAACCCTATATAAACCCTCCCCGAGCTCCCCACCTCCGTTTCCGCCACTCACGGCCCTCTCTCCTCGCCGGAATCGAGCTCGCGCCGTCGCTCTCTCTCTCCACCGTCGCCGCCGAGCTCCGGTCCGCCGCCGTCGTCGCCCCGGACCACCCCCCACCTCGGCGCCGCCTCCTTCGGCTTCGCCGCAACCTCGCCGACCTCGTCCACCTCTCCGTTTCGGTCGCCAACCGTCGGAGCGCCGTCGACCCCGTCGACCCGAGCCGCGCCGCCGCCTCCCTTCGCTCCGGCCGCCTCCTCCATCGCCGTCGTCGCCTCGGGGTGAGCCGTGGACCGCCGCCTCCTTTCCCCCTTCCCCCCCCTCTCTCGGCCGCTGCTCCGCCGTGCCGGTGGTCGCCGGCGGCGACCATCGGGGCGCGGGCGCCGCCTCCCGCCGGCCGCGCCGACGTGGCCGCCTCCGGGCGCGCCTAGCGGCTGCCGCGTGGGGCCCGGCCGTCAGCCGCCCGTGCCCTCGGGTGCGGCTGACGCGTGGGGCCCACGGCGCCGGCCGGTGTGAGCCGGGTGCACCCGGTCCACCGTGGACCGTGAGACTGCCGCGTGGGTCCCACTCCCGTGGACCCGGTCCGCGCGACCTCTCTCCCGGCTGACGCAATAAATATGTTTTTAAATTAAAATTTAAATGAAGAAATTCGTAAATATTCATCTAAAGAGCATATAAACTTCAAATGGCCATAACTTGGCCATTTGAACTCGGAATTGGACCGTTCAAGTCTCTAATTTTTCCTTAAGAAGTCAAGAACCCATTTTTGCGCTTTGTTCCTGCTTGTTATATGGAGTTTATTAGAGTATAAGCCTTTTCTTTTCCGTGGGTCGTGTAGACGCTGCAGCTTCGGAAGATCCGCTCTTCGTGGAGGTTGAAGCCGACGTTTGGGAAAGCGAGCAAGGCAAGTCACATCATCCTTGAACATATTGAATCCCAGTTTATAAAATTATGTTGATTTAAATTATTGCATTATCGCTTTATTTAAATTCCCGCGTTATCACTGTTTTATCTAGCCATGCCTATTTACCTTGTTATGACCTTATTATTGTTATTGTTATTATTTCCTTGTTCACCCTAGAATAAACAAAACCCCAACTAGTGTACACGCTACTCATGGTACCACTAGTATGATTTTAGGTAGATGCTTCGCCGCTTAATTAGGCAACATTAGGTGGTTTTATAACTCTAGACTTTGGGAACATTCTTATCACCTGGACACTTTGGAATGGTTGGATTATTGTGGAATTTGATTCACACCTCCCCCTCTATTCAAAACTCTCAAAATGGTTTTAGGCTGGGCTTGGGGTGCATGGTTTTGATAGTAGCACCTCGGCCACATAAGGACCGGTCTTCGGGCCTCTGTTGCAAAGCACCACCGTACTTCCACATGTCTAGTGGGTAAGGCTTAGTTTGTGGCTCAGTCTGGTTATAAACAAAAGTACACGGATGGAGATGGACGAAGTCGGGGGTCGATGGACATCTCCAGGACAAATGAAGGCTACACGAGCTGCGGCCCGGTAGTCGAGATGTCATGGCACAGGGCTGGTGTCCTGCTGCTAGGGGCTCAATTCTGCCTGCCTATCCGGGGGTTCCGGCCGTAGGTGGGTTGGGTCGGTACTCTTGTCTATGGCTAGGATGGGTTGGAAACTATGTCATGTCTTCCGTCCATATGCCGTGGTGGTATGTGGCACGTGGTTGCACGTGAGGAAGACGTGTCTTGTGGGTAAAGATGTACACCTCTGATCAGAGTAAAACCTATTCGAATAGCCGCGCCCTCGGTTATGGGCAAGCCGAGCAATGTACCCAAGTTAGTGTTTTAAATTCTTAAAACCTGCTTAACAACTAAAATGTGGAATGGTTGGCCTGGGTTGGCTTGGGACGAGCTGGGATCCAGGGTCGGGTTGCCAATTCGGTCTGAATCATCATAGGCCTTGGGTTAAGGCAGGTTCGTGTGGGTTCACGGCCTTGTTTAATAATATTAAATAGTTCTAGGATCGTGTTTTAAATTTAGCTTTGAGCAACTAAGGGTCTTTTCAATGCTGTTTATTGCAAAACCTAACCCCTATATTATAACTCCATTGTACTCCTTTGCATTTATGCTGCACTTGTGGGTGTGTCTTGTTGAGTACGGTGGTTGTACTCAGTCTTGCTCAATTTTTCCCAAACCCAGAAGAGGAGCCCCTGGAAGATGAAGGCTTTGGTGTCTAGCTCGTGCCTGCCGTCAAGCGCCTGTGGTCGTCGCCCTAGTCTTCCGCTGTTTCTCGTTTGTCTTTGTGTGTGCTGGGCCATCGCTGCCCATGTAATAATTATTTATTTACGCTTCCGCTTGATAAACTCCGAAATGTATCAACTTTTGGTGTACCTTGCCTCCTGGGACAAGGAATAATACACGCACGTAAGGAACGCCCGTTGGGTTAATTCCGGTCGTGACACATAATCATGAAACAATCACGGATATTCAAACAAACAACCCGAAACCGAAACCGACACAGCGTCGGCCGGTTGGTCTGACCGGCAGCACATGCCCGGTCTGACCAGTCACATAAAATAACAGTACCTGTGATTCACATGTAAATCTAATCATCTCTAAAACCACTTCGTGAATAAATTCCAAATATCAAAACCAATAATCTCCAATGCCAATTGTTCATCACAGAATAATAATCAAAAACACCTTTGATTTTACAACAAATAATGTTATGCTCCTTTCCAATAGATGTTCTTCTGCTCCTTTTTAATTTTCTGCCTTTTTTAACATTTTCTGCTTAGTGACGATTTTGTTGAAGGAGCAGAAGATGTTGTGCTTCTGTTCAAATTATTTTTCTGCTCGCTTTCTAACCGATGTTCTGCTCCTTTCCTGGGTCACATACTCACATACTGCCTCCTTTCCTGTTTCTGCTGATTTTCAAGTCTAGTAATCTTCATATAGACGATGAGACTCAATTTAACAGGCAGAAGGTATTCGGCACTTTGTACTCCTTGTTCTATGCGTTACGTGTTACGTTCTTACAAATTTTAAATGACCTTAATGTACAAAACAGAAGTCACAAATTATGGGCTGGGGAGCAAAAGATGTTCTGCAATTGTTTCTGCCGAGTCCTATGTCTAATAGTTAATGGAATCGGTTTATGAAAGAGCAGAAGATATTCTGCTATCCTTTCCATTGATTCAGGAGCGGGATTGTAGCTTTCTGCTGCACAAATTCTGTTCTGCCGTTGTGATTAAATTCTGTGCAAAAGAGTTTCATCCCTTAACTCGGCTGTGCTGTACATCCATACCAACAGAAACTATCCCGAGCAAAATATGAAATACCTATTTAAGTACGTAAACATAAACTGCAATTAGTAATCAATAGGCAGAATATGAACTGCCGTTACATAGAGAAAATTTTGGTATTTGTTCTGCCAACTATTTGTTTTTTCGATGATGTTCTGCCACCTTTTTTCAATTGGCCAGCTATATATCTTCTGCCGGTCAGAGCATATTCTCCCAAGGCGAGCACTTAGGAAGAAACTCCAACCGAATGTTGATTGCATGTAGCCGATGATTTAGCATTTATTTGAACTAATAAACTATTTAGTTAATTACTCAATTAACTAAACTCGGTCTACAGATGTTTAATAGATTCGGGTTATTCCGCTAAACCGATACGTTAAGGGAAGGGAGTAACTACTCCCAGTAGTAGAAACTAGGCATACATACATACATATATATATACACGTATATATATACACGTGTGTATATATATATATATATATATATATATATATATATATATATATATATATATATATATATATATATATGGGGATATACTATACTATATACTACACATGGGTGTGTTGTATTAAAACACAACCCAACCCCCAACCCCCTACCCCCCGCAGCACACCCCCCTCCCCCCCACCCCACACACACCATCACCCACCTATCTCCCTTAGTGCTCCGCACTATTAAGACGGCATGGCTTATGAAGACGGCATGGCTAGTAGTAAACAGATTACTATTTGTTGTATTTGTTGTAATGACATGTTTTTACTAATATAGTTATCGCATGATGACCCAGTATATATAGAACTTTTATCCTCTGGAAATAGTTATTCCTGAAATTTTTTCTACCGATCTTATCCGATTTTTTTTTTGATCTGGCAACGGGTTGGCAGTTTGGTGACGGCGGCGATTTTTCGAGGAGGACCGGCAGGCGATGGGCAGATCCTCACCGGCGCAGCGCCCAATCACATCCTCGTAGGCGCGAGTGAAGGAGCGCGTCCTTCATCGCCGCACGGTGCAGGCGAAAGCGGAAGGCGGTGGGCTCATCCGGCGTGCGGCGGCTCTAGAGGATGGGCGACGATGTGGATTGTGGCCGTGGATGGGGAGCCCTTCTTCGACTCGACGTCGGGGAGGAACGACGGTCGAGGAGGATGGCTTCGCCGTTGTTGTTGTCCATGTCGATCTGCTCCTCATCCCCTTCGTCCCAGTAATATGTGGATCGAGGGTGGTGGGGCATCCCGTCCGGCGGTGACGGCGGCGTCACCGGCGAATCGTGGTGGCCTTCCGCAGCATTGTCTGATGAGGGGTGGTAGCGGATTTGGAGGTCCCATACCGTCCTCCCGCCGCCGCGATGCAGAGCCTCCTCGTCCCCACCGCCGTGGCCCCGGCCGGCAACCCGATGGGGGGGGGCGTCTCGTTCTCCGTCCGCGCGTCCGACGTGGTGGCGCCGGCGGCTGGGTCTGACGCCGCGGGGGATGGAGGCAGCCGCCATGCCGGAGGAGCTGCGTTGCAAGCGCTCCGACGGTGGCTATGCTTTCCCATCTCCTGCAAACTCTTGTTCTCAACTACTCTGATCCCCTCCGGATTGGAGCCTCCCTCATCCACCAGCGAGACGGCGGGGCGACGGGCAACATTGGTCGTCGACGTCACTGCCTGGTACCTTGACTTCTTTGCCGCCGCTTAGGGATCCACATCATCAACTATCTGTGTGAGCTCCTCTGCCTTTACTTGTTGCTGTTTGTTGTGCATGTACTGCATCATCTAAGCAATTTCGAACTTATTTGCATCCAGAATTTTGTCAATGTGTGGAAGAACCAAGAAAGGATGAGGCTTCTGCTTCTAATTGCAGCGATTCTTGATTTGTTGCAGTATACAATTTGTGATTTTCTCTATGGAAACTCAACTTATCAATTGAGCAGGCCAGCTACTAGAGGGTCTCCGTGCTGACGTTATAGGCGTTGCCACGATGGGGGAGGCGGCACTTGAACTGGTTGCTTATTGTTTTCTTGTTGCTATTCTAATTCGTGTTCTCTGGTCATGCTAATGCTAACACTATGGAGGTTCTTCTTTACTATGGCCACAAGCTGCACGCAACTGCAGGGATCCCGTTGTCATGGAGATGTCGTTGCCATAGGATGGTGCCGCTGGTAGAGTACAGAGTTTGGCTGCAAGGCTCTAGCAAGAGCAACGAAGAATTGCAGCAGAAGCCGGGCAAGGTAAAAAATCCCAATTTTACATCCTGTACTCTACAACCCTAAATATTTTCTGCTTGATCGATGCATTGTTGTTGTTTATAGGATTAAAGCTTTAATATGTTGGTTAGCAAACATATAGAAGGACTAGGGAGCTTTTGTTTTTTCATTTTTCAGCTACGACAGTGGTAATGGAGTGCTATCTACTTGATAAGAGAGTGATCTCTGCATGTTAGACTAATTTTTATTCTACTGGTTTAAAAAATGTCTCATTTTCATATCTGAATGTAAAATAAAAGATTTGTCATTACAAATTTTATATATAGATACATATTGTAGATATCATGCTTGGAAACCATGGCAGTTTTTCAGTTTGTTGGCTGATTGCTAATGCTTGAATCTTTGAAATGGAAGAAGGCACTTGCCGATGTTGCTGTTGTTTGAAAGGTGGTTAGATTGTAACCATGGCTGTTGGCAGAGCTAATGTTGCTTTTTGTCATCTCGCTGCCGCTGGGCCAGACCCCCGTCGGATATTGGAAATCTGCACATCGCTATCACTCTTTCGCACTGTCATAAATGTGTACTTAGACATAATCTTATTTGTTTATATTGATCATATGTGATATTTAGATGCAATCTTATTTATATCCAAGTGGCTCTGGATGCCTCTCCAGACTGCCGTGGTTGATAAATATTTCCCTGCAGGGAGGACTTAAGGCAATTTGCAGTGCTTCATGGTCTTGATGCCGTTTGTGACGCTGGCGTCGTCCTGCATGCCAAATTCGTGTGAATGCATCAATAAGCATGCTTATCGTTGGCTGTGATCTGCATCACCATACTAGTCATGGCATCATTCTGATTTTTTATTAGTTCTCTGTATTCTACGGATGTATCGCATTGAGTGTATGATTAGATTATGGATGTAATACTAAAACCGATAGAAAATATGCTATGTCGAGAATCATCGGTGTAATTTAGTTACTAAGAGAAAATATTGAGAACCATCAATGTAACAATAACTTGTTTATTACGAGAAATTTTGTGGCAAGATCAATATGTTATGTTGAGAACCATCAGTGTAATAGGAATTTATTTACTAAGAGAAATCTCGTGGCGATACCAAATTCTAAGTAATTTATTTACTACGAGAAAATGTATGAACCAATTGGGAGTACTACTATCCTAAGTAATTTATTTACTAAGAAGAGCTGAGAACGACCTAAAAGTAATTTATTTACTGAGAGGATGATCCACATTGAGAATGACTGAAAATAACCTGGTAGTAATCCATTTACTGAGAGAAGGAATCAATTTTGGTAGTGCGAGAGTGTTAGTAACTCATTTACTCATGGGCTGATAGACTCAGTAAACTTGTTACTAATTGGCCAATCACGAAAGAAGTGCGGGAGGAATGAAAAAAAGGTGTGAGCTAATTATGCGGGGAACCTTTGGACAGTAACTCGTTTACTTATTGAACTAAAACCATTAATAGTAACTGATTTACTTAACGAAATAATTTTTTTTGGAGAGAGGAATGGGGGAGTTTGTGCGGGATGGATGTTGGGGGGTGGGTGTGGGGGGGAGGGGGTGCTGTGAGGGGAGTAGTTTAGTTATAACGTACCCTGTGTGCGGTTTAGCGCATCCCTATATATATACATATATATATAATATATAAAAACTACTCTACTCACATCACCCCCTTCCCTCCCCCTAACCCCCAACCCACCCCCCCACCCCGACCCCAACAGTTTCTAGCCCAGCCGCACTTTCCACCCCGCATCTTTTCAAAATAAACGTCCAGTAAAATGTTTACTAAGCCATTATATGTAACATAATACACCGTAAGTAAACTAATTACTATGCATACGAATTGGATGGTGTACCTATCCCGCACCTTTTCAAAATAAACGTTCAGTAAATTGATTACTAAGCCATTTTATGAGACATAGAACACTCTAAGTAATAAAATTACTATTCGGGGAGGAGGGGTTAATATGCTCATCCCCGCACCTTTTCTAAATAAAGATCCAGTAAAATAGTTACTAAGCCTTTATATGTGACAAAGTACACAATAAATAAAAAGATTACTCATAGGTTGTTTTCAACTCTTCTCAATTGTTTTCTACTCTTAGTAAATGGATTACTCTCATGTTGTTCTCCGCCCTCCTTTTAGTAAACATGTTACTTAGCATATATAGTACTACTCCCAATTGGTTCTCGTACCTTCTCGCAGTAAATAAATTACTTTAATATTAACATATTGATATCGCCACAAGATTTCTATTAGTAAATAAATTACTATTATCACGTTCTCAACATAACATACTGATCTTGCCAAAAAAATTATAATCATCGTAATATAATCATTAATCAATATCAAGGTGATATCATGAAAAATTGTATATGATAACAAGAAAACAAATAAGAATTGAGCATGTTAGCTAGCTAGCTTAGACAAAAAGATTCAGCAGCTCGGGCTCCCTCTTGCTGCCGCCGCACATCGTGACGGATCCATCGGAGTTCATCGACGGCGTGCCGCCCCCGCCGGGGAGCCACAGGCCGAGGTCGAACGACAGTTCCGTCTGGGGCGCTGCCGGCGGCGCCATACACACCGGGGATCTTGGTCGTCATCAAACGCTTCGCCATCGAGAACGTGGAGCACCCGCCCACGGCGTGCCTCGCCGTGGACGCAAACACGTCGTGGCCACCGGCGCCGGTGGCTTCGTCTCCCGCCGCGTAGCCGGCATCGGTCTGATCTTGCATGCATAGGTGCAGTGTTTGTTGGAGAAACTTGTATGCTTAAATTGACAAAACCGAAACAAACTTTTCTTGCACAAAAAGGCCGTTGGAAACGTATATGTCAGTGCTGTACCTAGCAAGAAACAATAACTGACGTGCTGCTCTCAACACATGACTAAATGAGTTGACTGGATTATATACATGATGAAAATGATGCAACAAAAGTTAAGATGTAATTAAGAAGGGTGTTGATCATATATATCTACAAAAATTATGATTCATGAATGATCATCATCTTGATTAAGTTGAGATTGGGAGCAAGACTACAAGAATTAATGTCATATATGTATATCAACAAATGCTTTATGACAAAGTCATGTATGTATATCAACAAATGCTTTATGACACATGGAAAAGAAATTTGACATAACTATTTTGAGATGTCTAAACTATATAGGTTTTGTCATATCATCCAGCTTAGCATTGCATTTCTTGCCTGAAAGGATGATCTCTGGAACGTTCTAAATCAAGAACACATGGAATTGAACATCAAAAAGGAAAGAAAAACGCATTGAATTTAAGCATGGTAAATTAAGAAACTAATTTAATTAGGGGTGAGAGGATAAATGAGCTTAGCAGTCCCACTGCAGCTGCTCCATGGCATTGCCGGCGGCCGCAGAACATCCAGCACGACTCGCCATCAGGTCCAGATCGAACGCTGGCGCCGTCGTACACCACCGACGAGACGTCCACCATCTCCACGCTCGTCTTATTGGAGAATACTTTAGTAAGACGGTACACGAACCATAGAAAGTTTGGGTTCTTGAGATGTGCTCACCATGCGTACGCAACTATGATGCAGCAATCAGATGTGTCTCGATGTTAGATCCTGAAATGCCATGAAGAAAGGGATGGGGGGAGACGATAGATGGATAGCCAGTAGTGGGGGAGAGCCTACATGGGCGGCTGAGCACTTTACTCCTCCTCTTCCCCCTTGCCGCGCCTGCATGCTGATGCCGCCGGCGTCTAGTCCCTGGTCGTCGCCCACCAGACGAGATTGGTGCCGTGCCGCTCCACCGATGAAGACTCTTCTTTCTCCCTGGCCACCGTGTGGGGCTGCGACGAGCCGACGACTGGGTGAGGGGGCGCTACAGCTGCTCGTCACCGCGCTCCTTTCCGGCTGGGATATTGAGTAGTTGAGAACGAGTTTGCAGCAGATGGGAAAGCATCGCCCCTTCTTGCCGTCGGAGCGCTTGCAGCGCAGCTCCTCCGGCACGGTGGCCGCCTCCATCCCCGTCCCCCATCCATCGCAGCGTACGTCACACCCAGCCGTCGGTGCCACCGCGGCGGACGCGCGGAAGGAGAACGAGACGCGCCCCCGCCTCGGGGTGACGGCTGGGGCCACGGCGGTGGGGACGAGGAGGCTCTACATCGCGGTGACGGCGGCGGTGGCCGGAGGACGGGGAGGCGATGACGCTGCCGCCTTGGACAACTGGGATACGCCGCCTCATGCCTCTGTAGATCCAAAAATATCGGGAAAATTGATCAAACGATGTGGAACAACAACATATATGTATACAATAATTTGTAGGCAAAATTTGCTACATGGCACTCAAAGATTGTGGTCTTTGCTATGAGACACCCGAAGAATGTGAATCTTTTCGTGGACACTGTAAAAATATGGTAATTAGCTGCTAGATACTTCTCCCATTATTTTATTATTTTCGGCCGAAACGGAGAGAGAAACATTTGTAAAAGGCAACTTTGCCCTTGGGTCAATACTAACCCGTTGTAGTTCGTTCGAACCAGACCCACATTCCCTGTTCAGTCTGATGATCCCCTCTCCTCCAAACCCTAGGGTTAGGCGCGGCGGCGATCTGCGGTGACGGCGGTGAGCTCCGGTGACTGCGGCGGCAGATTGAGGTGGCCGGCGAGCTGGGCCGCTAGCAGATTCGAGCAAAGTACGACGGAGGGGAGCAGCGGTGGAATCGAGCGCTTGATTTGAGCAGCAGGGGAAGAATCAAGTAGTGAGATGGATCAATCGTTGTATACGGGCTCGGCGTCAACGCGTAACCCAGTCACAGGCGAGGCCGTGGAGGCAGATGCAGCAACACGCGGATGGGCAGCGGCGGTGGAGGCCGCGGGCTGTGCCTGTTAGCAATGTTTCATGCATGGCATGTCTGTCAATATGTTTCCTTGTATTACCGATCCTCCTGATTCCTCTCGGTGCTGTTCCATAAACTGATTGAGCAATCTTAGGAAGGTTTTCGTGTATATGTACTCAGCATCTCAATCAATGGATTTGTGCGTTGAGTCAATCACTCTACGCAGCCTACTGGGTTTGTTGATTCCTCCAAACCAGACATGGTCTGTCGCCTCAACAGATCTCTCTACGGCTTAAAGCAGGCTCCGCGTGCATGGTACAGTCGGTTTGCCAGCTTCTTGCTCTTCCTAGGATTCACTGAAGCTAAGTCCGACACATCTCTGTTCGTCTTCCATCGCGGCACCGACCTAGTTTATCTCCTGTTGTATGTGGATGATATTGTTCTTACGACCTCCTCTGACGTTCTCCTTCGATGGACCATCACTGCTCTACAGTCGGAGTTCTCCATGAAGGACCTTGGCAGCTTGCATCACTTCTTGGGCATCAGTGTCAGTCGCCATGCTTCTGGTCTTCTCCTCAGCCAGCGACCGTATTGTATTGAGATCCTCGAGCGCGCCGGCATGTCTGACTGTAAGCACTGCTCAACCCCAGTTGACACCAGCGCCAAGCTCTCGGCCACTGATG
Source organism: Oryza meridionalis (assembly GCA_000338895.3). NCBI lineage: Eukaryota > Viridiplantae > Streptophyta > Magnoliopsida > Poales > Poaceae > Oryza > Oryza meridionalis. Next base: position 8,047,926 of record CM002535.2, on the reverse strand, counting down.
GTTCTCCTGTTGCGGATCCCACTGACTATCGCAGTCTTGCTGGCCGGATATCTCCTATGCTGTCCAGCAGGTCTGTCTTCATATGCATGATCCTCGGGAGCCGCATCTTGTCGCTCTCAAACGGATTTTGCGGTACATTCGTGGCACCATCGACCACGGACTTCGCATTCAGCGCTCTGCACCTGTTGAGCTTATCGCCTACTCTGATGCTGATTGGGCAGGTTGTCCGGATACACGTCGGTCCACCTCGGGCTACGCTGTGTTCCTAGGTGACAACCTCGTTTCTTGGTCTTCCAAGCGTCAGGTGGCTGTGTCCCGCTCCAGTGCCCAGGCCGAGTACCGTGCCATGGCCAATGCTGTCGCCGAGACATGTTGGCTTCATCAACTCCTTCATGAGCTGCATCAACCTCCCCGTCGAGCTACACTTGTTTACTGTGATAATGTCAGCGCAGTCTATCTCTCTACCAACCCGGTTCAACATCAACGGACCAAGCATGTAGAGATTGGTCTCCACTTTGTTCGCGACCGGGTTGCTGCAGGTGCGGTTCGTGTTCTTCACATTCCCACGTCATCCCAATATGCTGATATCTTCACCAAGGGACTTCCCACGTCCGTGTTCTCGGATTTTCGTTCCAGTCTCGACGTTCGGCCGGCCGACGTTGTGACTGCTGGGGTGTGTTAGCAATGTTTCATGCATGGCATGTCTGTCAATATGTTTCCTTGTATTACCGATCCTCCTGATTCCTCTCGGTGCTGTTCCATAAACTGATTGAGCAATCTTAGGAAGGTTTTCGTGTATATGTACTCAGCATCTCAATCAATGGATTTGTGCGTTGAGTCAATCACTCTACGCAGCCTACTGGGTTTGTTGATTCCTCCAAACCAGACATGGTCTGTCGCCTCAACAGATCTCTCTACGGCTTAAAGCAGGCTCCGCGTGCATGGTACAGTCGGTTTGCCAGCTTCTTGCTCTTCCTAGGATTCACTGAAGCTAAGTCCGACACATCTCTGTTCGTCTTCCATCGCGGCACCGACCTAGTTTATCTCCTGTTGTATGTGGATGATATTGTTCTTACGACCTCCTCTGACGTTCTCCTTCGATGGACCATCACTGCTCTACAGTCGGAGTTCTCCATGAAGGACCTTGGCAGCTTGCATCACTTCTTGGGCATCAGTGTCAGTCGCCATGCTTCTGGTCTTCTCCTCAGCCAGCGACCGTATTGTATTGAGATCCTCGAGCGCGCCGGCATGTCTGACTGTAAGCACTGCTCAACCCCAGTTGACACCAGCGCCAAGCTCTCGGCCACTGATGGTTCTCCTGTTGCGGATCCCACTGACTATCGCAGTCTTGCTGGCCGGATATCTCCTATGCTGTCCAGCAGGTCTGTCTTCATATGCATGATCCTCGGGAGCCGCATCTTGTCGCTCTCAAACGGATTTTGCGGTACATTCGTGGCACCATCGACCACGGACTTCGCATTCAGCGCTCTGCACCTGTTGAGCTTATCGCCTACTCTGATGCTGATTGGGCAGGTTGTCCGGATACACGTCGGTCCACCTCGGGCTACGCTGTGTTCCTAGGTGACAACCTCGTTTCTTGGTCTTCCAAGCGTCAGGTGGCTGTGTCCCGCTCCAGTGCCCAGGCCGAGTACCGTGCCATGGCCAATGCTGTCGCCGAGACATGTTGGCTTCATCAACTCCTTCATGAGCTGCATCAACCTCCCCGTCGAGCTACACTTGTTTACTGTGATAATGTCAGCGCAGTCTATCTCTCTACCAACCCGGTTCAACATCAACGGACCAAGCATGTAGAGATTGGTCTCCACTTTGTTCGCGACCGGGTTGCTGCAGGTGCGGTTCGTGTTCTTCACATTCCCACGTCATCCCAATATGCTGATATCTTCACCAAGGGACTTCCCACGTCCGTGTTCTCGGATTTTCGTTCCAGTCTCGACGTTCGGCCGGCCGACGTTGTGACTGCTGGGGTGTGTTAGCAATGTTTCATGCATGGCATGTCTGTCAATATGTTTCCTTGTATTACCGATCCTCCTGATTCCTCTCGGTGCTGTTCCATAAACCGATTGAGAAATCTTAGGAAGGTTTTCGTGTATATGTACTCAGCATCTCAATTAATGGATTTGTGCGTTGAGTCAATCACTCTAACAGTGCCTACGTCGGTTCAGGCTCCGGTGGCTCCGCCACGCCGTGTGGCGGCTCGCGGAGCTCTGCGTCGGGGCGCTGTCTGGCCCGCTCGTGGCCACGGCGGCGCCCGACACGCCAGCGCCGTGGAGGGGCGGCGCCGTCGTCGTCGACCCCTACGCCTTCGCCGCGCCGTTCGTCCTGGCCGTGCTGCTGAAGCGCATGGGAAAAGGCTACTAATTACACAACGCGTAAGTAGATATACGTGACAGTTTATTAACACCAATTATATGAAAGCTATGAACGCTACAAATTCTGACCAACTATGTACTTCTGTGTGTATACTAGCCAACCGATTGTTCATCCATCATTGAACCGATTTGGTGCCTGAAAGTTGTGACGTTTAATCATGTCGACCAGCGTTTATAAGCAAAACGACGCAGGGGCATTTTGGTACTTTCACCACTCTTTCTCTCTCCGTTTTAGCTGGGAATAATAAAATAATGGGAGGAGTGTCTAGCGGCTAAGTACCACATTTTTACAATGTCCACGAAAAGATTCATGTTCTTCGGGTGTCTCACAGCTAATGCCACAATCTTTGAGTATCCTATAGTAAATTTTGCCTAATTTATATACTGCTATCAGTAAAATAATTACTTACTGTAGAATTCGATAGTGCCATTAGTAAAACAATTACTGGAATTGAGGGGGGGGGGGGCAGGGGTGTGTGCATTAGTAAAACAATTACTGGAATTGAGGGGGGGAGGGGGGGCAGGGGTGTGTGCATTAGTAAAACAATTACTGGAATTGAGAGGGGGCAGCGGTGTGTGCATTAGTAAAACAAAGGGGGGGTAGGGGTGTGTGCATTAGTAAAACAATTACTGGAGTTGAGGGGGGCAGCGGTGTGTGCATTAGTAAAACAATTACTGGAATTGAGGGGGGCAGGGGTGTGTGCATGGTGGGGGGTGGGTTGCGCTATAGCTATACTACACCCTAACAATCCGGCCCAGGTGGGGTTAGCTGAGGCCCAACAAATTAAGGTTGCCCGGACCCCAACAGTTCTTATGCACACCCCCACTCAGGAAAAGGCCCAATCTCCCTAAAAGAATAGTCCGATAGGGGAAGGGTGGCTCTCCCTTTTAAGGTGGCTTCCTCCTCCCAAGCTAAGCAAGGTGGGATTATTCAGAGGCTCACATGGTCGCCGCCCGACTTTTGCCTCTTTGCCAGCGGATAATAGTGGAGGATGTCCTCATCATTCCCACCCCCTTAAACAAGGGCCCAACTCTTATACCAAATGATAACGCTCTCTCTCATGGCCCGATCTTCTGGTGAGTGGATAACTCTCGCTTTGATCAAGTGCGACGTTTGCGACGTGGCTACCAACCAGAACAAATCCAGGAAGCCGTGCAATCGCTACACCACAAACGATGTCGTACCAACCGTGATAAGCGGTTGATGATCCCTGCAATGCAAACGAGAGAACACTGCAAGAACAAGATAAGATACAATCTAAATATTGCGAATAGGTGATTAAGCACAAAGAAATAGTTGCGATTGAAGTGATAGATCTAATCGACCCGACAAATCAACACACCAACTATTGGAGGCTCTGAATCAATAGTCGCCGACTAATCGAACGAGGACTAGAGACAAGGTGAATGGCACTTGGCAAAATTTAACTAAAAAAAACCGATTGTTTTTGAGGATGTACAAAGCTATTTATAGAAAGCTATTTATAGAGGAAAATAAAGTTAGGGTTAAGTGCTATTTCGTGGAGGTGGAGGGAGACACTTCCGAGATGGGCCTAGTCTATTACAAGGCCCAAGACCTAAGTTCGGTTTCAGCAACAACACTGTCTTGTTTTGGCGATTCCTGTTGACTCGAGATGAATTTGGATGTGAGACTGGATGCGTTTGAAAGGTAGTGAGATAAGCTTTCCAGAAGTCCAAGATCACCCAAATCGGAGTTGGCATGAAGGCGCTGGGTCCGTTTGAAGTTAGTGCTGTCTCCGAAGGCCGAATTGGATTCCAAAACTCATTGGACTTTAATATCTTGTAGATCCTCCATTCATCCATTGTATTCTTTGGCAATGTTTTATATTTCTCATGCTTGGTTATATGCATATACTTGATGGTCACATCATCCTCCCCTTCTTGTCTGGAAACCGTCCTCGGTTTCTTCTTGCAATTATCATCGTAGGAGAGATCACATGAAGAAATAGCAAACAAGAAATCATTGTGTAGCATCATTTGTTCCTCATAAATACAATTTACATAAAGAGAAAACCAACTCACCTCACTTAATGAACATTTCTTAAAATGATAGCGTGACTTGACCATAGAATCTATTGGTGCACAGCACTCCCCTTCTTGAATATTTTCATCGATCTTCAAAACAGGGTTAGGTAAATTTATCCGAATAGCATCAACGTTGTACGATCCATTTAGTTTCTCACATGTTTTCCATGTTTAAAGGAGTATTCACATCTAAGCATATATAAACACGATGCACCATATAATCTCCTCTATTATTATATTTACCAATGACATGATAATTGTTCCAAGAATAACATGGAAAATCATAAATTTTATTCTCTAAGGTATTTAGATCACAAAGAACATCAAATTCGGTATAACCCAAAGTACATAAAGAAGACAATAATTTTAGCTCTTCTTGGTCATCAGCAATAATAAAGACACGTTTATTTTGAGTGGAAACCAAACATTTAGAAATAGAAGTAATATGTTCTTTCACTAGTTGTGGCATGTATATAAGTGAAGCATTGCACAACTCTTCTTCACTACAAGCATTATCAATATCAACATAATCTGAATTTTTAGCTTGTGAAAAAGGCAAATTAGAAATCTGTTCCACTAGAGGTTGCTCTAACATAGCATAATTAGTGGACAATTATAGCATATCACAATCTTTCTTACCTTGATCCAGTTGACCATCAGTTAAATTATCTGAAACACTCTCTTCACCTAATTTAGGTTCTTCATTCTTATTTTCTTCAAAATTGTTTTTACCTTCCTACACGATGTTAGATACAATAGAAGGCACAAGAATATTCTCATGTATCATAGGCATTTTTGTTTCTTTCTCAATCTGACTTTCAATATCGCAAGCAAGCAAAAGTAACTGAAAAATATGGCTATGTGTTTTATTCTCAAGCCTATGCTGAATTTTTAAATAAGCCCATGTAAAAATCTTGTAATTGTATCTTCTCTAGACTCCCCTATACCACCATACAATATACAAATTTTAAACTCCCGGTGGTACTCTCTCACGGTTCTATTCCCTTGTTTCAAATTTTGCATTTTCTTTTGTAAATCACGAATATAATAATCGGGTACAAATCTAGCTCTCATCATTGTTTTTAAGTCATTCCAAGAACCCGGTTTATTACTGACGAGACAAATATCACTCCACCAAAAAGATGCAAAAGAAGTAAAAGAACTTATGGCTGCCTTAATCTTTTGTTCCTCAGACAATTCATAATATTCAAGTTCATCTTCCACTTCTAACTCCCAATCAATATAGTCCCTAGGATTAAACTTACTAACAAATGAAGGCAACGGTATCTTATTTTCATAAACCTCATCATGCACCTCTTCTTGATGTAAAAGCCAATGTTTTATATGTTCAATCCCGTTCTCTTTGTACACTCCTATCATTGTTAGTAAGCAAAAGAAACTCACAAGAAAGTGTTAGTTCCTAACAATCTATAGATATATGGAGCTTTTGAAGGCACTCAACACTCAAGCATATACCAAATTTTTATAATGTTCTAAAAAAGGCAAAAACAGGTCAATCACCGTGGCTGGTTCGTGGCACAATGGCACGCTTGATGAGTGGAGCGATTGCAAAGCCGGACCTGTAAAGGTTAGTAGTATGTGGATCTTGGTAGGCATAACTATATCACAAGGAATAGTAAACATCAAACAGATTTGTGAAATTGAATAATAGTCCAAAGTACTAGTCAAAGTTGCTGGCCTAGCCTAAACTCAATTCTAGCTTAAGCAAGCAAATGATCATACTTGGACAAAACACAACTCGCTATATCAAACAACTCTCTCCAAGATTCCAAAAAAATTCCACACTTTCTTTTCCTTATTTTTTTTCTTTTTCTGATTTTTTTTTGGTGCGGCACTTTTTTTTTTTTTTTTTTTTGCACCTTCTGCCTTTTCTCTACTTCTTTTTCTCTTCTTTTTTTAAAGTAATTAACTCAAGCACATATACACGACTGTGTTGCATGCATGCCTCGGTCAGAGGAGAAAAGGATGGATACCTCCTATTTTTGTGGCTCAAGGAATATGGGAACCGATAATTTATATGCTTTCTATTTGTGCGTGGCAGCTCAAAAGTAAGAAATACTGGGAATTGCTATTTTTTTGGCACATGCACTTCGGATATAGACACTAGAACTAACTACGAGATAACCAAGATTAGGTCCCTGATTTGACGTGTTTTTTACTTGGTAACATACGAGAATTCCACGGCATGCATGCACTAACACAGGATGATACAAAATGATCAGATCTAATGTTTTCTTCTCCTTCAACCGAACGCACAGGCAATGCACAACCAAGATGCAAAACTCAAACCAAGACGAAACTAGAACTAAAACCAGCACTTAGACACGACAGTGGACCAAAACTCAATAAAGCAGAACTGAATGAAAATTGAATGCTCAAAACTAAGGTTCGGAGATGGGAAAAATAAAAGTGGTGCGGCTGTAGATGAATTAAAATCCTCACCAGGTAACCGACTAAGGTTCGGAGATGGGAAAAATAAAAGTGGTGCGGCTGTAGATGAATTAAAATCCTCACCAGGTAACCGACGCTCTGATACCAACTAATGACAATCCGGCCCAGGTGGGGTTGGCCGAGGCCCAACAAATTAAGGTTGTCCGGACCCCAGCAGTTCTTATGCACACCCACTCAGGGAAAGGCCCAATCTCTCTAAAAGACTAGTCCGATAGGGGAAGGATGGTTCTCCCTTTTAAGGTGGTTTCCTCCTCCCAAGCTAAGCAATGTGGGATTATTCAGAGGCTCACACGCGCCGCCCGACTTTTTGCATCTTTGCCAGCGGGTAATAGTGGAGGATGTCCTCATCATTATATAGGGATGTGCTAAACCGCACCCAGGGTGCGCTATAACTAAACTACTCTCCTCACATCACCCCCTTCCCTCCCCCTAACTCCCAACCCAACCCCCCTCCCCCACCCCCACCCCAACAATTTCAAGCCCAGCCGCACTTCCCACCCAGCAACTTTTCAAAATAAACGTCCAGTAAAATGATTACTAAGCCTTTATATGTGACATAATATGGAAAATCCCTTAAGGTGATATGTAGCACAAAAAATCTTAGTACTTTATTATAATAATGAAGCTAAATTATACCTGCTCAACAGATGACGCACTTTCTTGTGTGTGATTCTCATGGCTCGTGCCATGTCCATCATGATGTGCAGCTACCTGTATTCATCATAAAAAACAAAGTAATATAAATATCTCTTTATGGCAGTGAGCTACCTAGTTGGGCAGTAAGTTCCTACGATTCATAAGTGAGGAACTGAGGATTAGTACAGCATAGTAGCATACGTTACCACAGTGATGATCATTTTTATGTTCTTTATGACTAACCGTTCCCGGTAAATTGTGGTAAAAAAATTATAAATAGAATTGATGGAACATCCAGTCGCTACGGTACATGGGGACTATCCGTTCTTGATGTATGTATGTATGTATGCATATGGTATCTCTGATAAGAAGGCAGTTAAGGGTTCAGATCGTCTAAGCCCAAAACCTAAAATGAAGCCAACAAATTTGAGGCTTTAAGTGCCACCAAGAAACTTAAGGCTCTGCACAATTATGACATAAATCTTGTACTTTTCGATAAACCATTGTTACGAAACTCTGTAGAACATTGATTTATCCTCTTATGTGAATCATTCTGTGATAAAAATGCATTGAAACCATTGGAAGGATGGTAATTGTCTCCCAAAGCATAGTAATTTCATGAACACATAGCTGCACCCTATTAGACGTGTCAACATATGCTAACGCCAACTCAACTCAATTTAAGATATTAAAGGTGAGGATGATGAGTTCATCAGACAAAGGTATATATGGAAATCTAACAGATACTATATAGAAAGAATGATAACCTTGCTCTCATCTTCTTGCACAGTTTCATGATTTTCCTGAGAATCTACCTCCTGGGACGCATCTGACGCTTTCTATACATGCCACAAAATGATGTGGATGAAGACTCGCGGCGTGAACGTTGACTGACCTTCTCACAGTTGGGGGATCAGGCAGAGTGCCGGGGGGAGACAGACGTGACAGTGCAGGAGTACCTTGAGGGTTACCTGGGTATCTAAAACTGCCATAACAAGTTTTTGTCACAGAGAACAGGGAAAACTGCCATAGCAATTTTTTGTCACAGAGAACAAACGGAGAAAGCTTCAATTCTATTATCATTACCCTCTATTCTGGAAGCAGAAACTGATGGAGAAACTTTTATTAGTCCCGGTTCGTAACCCCGGACTACCAATTCGGAACTAAACATCGCTATCTTTAGTCCCGGGTGAAATAACCGGGACTAAAAAGATGGATCATATGACACTCATATGGGGCACCATGGTATGAAATACATAAATTCGTCCAAAATTTTCAAATTGTGAGTATATACCTAGTTATAAGTGTTCCATTCATACCTATACCTAGCAACAAAACAACTCAAATTTAACTTTATTTCACAATCCAATATTACATACCTAACTAATTATATGTTTGGATGCTATATACCTAGAATCAAAATCTAACAAAAACATGTTTAAATTCAGTACAAACTTGTTTTAAACTAGTTAGTAAAGTAGTTAATGTTAATACCTAAACATTTTAAAAAAAATTCATACTCATTTGAATTGAGTATATACTCAATTTGAATCATGGAGCCCGGGCACCATGGAGTACCAAACAAATTTAATATATAACATATATATATATATATATATATATATATATATATATATATAGACACACACACATATATATACACACACGTGTATACATATATACATATACATATATATACGTATATATATATATATATATGTATATGTATATATATGTATGTATATGTATATATAGGGTAAGACTATTCTACACCCCTCTCTCTCTCACTTCCCCTCCCCCTCCCGCCTTCTCTCTCGCTCCCCCTCCCTCCTCCCAATCTCTCTCTTTTTTTCCATTTTTTTTTTCTGTTTTTTCTCCCTGAAACATTTTTTCTCTTTTCTAGAAAAATAAAAAACAAATTGCCAAATTGAACCCATGACCTTATAGTTCAAAGCACATTTTTCTAACCAATTCATCTAATGATGCTATTTGTTTCAACAATTTTGTGAGAAAGTAATATGATTATCAATTCTAATCTTTCACTACCGAAACTCATAATATGTTACTATGCTCCAGTAGTAACATTGTTGTAAAAATACAGAAATAGGTGACGTTACTGTAGAACACATAGGATGTTACTGCACTTTTGTAGAACACATAGGACGTTACTGCACTTTTGGCAGTAATGTCGTAGTAAAATTGTAGTAGACTAGTAACCGAAACAAAAATATATGGGTTAAAGACTCACATGCTAACCATATACTTGTTATTGCACAAAAATAGAAGTGTTACATTGTCAGGTTATGCAAAAAAAAAAATTCAGAGATACATATGCTCAGGTTTTGATTAATTAACTGCTGGTAGACATTCTCAGATTTTGGCAAAAAAAATACAAGATAAACCACATGACCCTTATCATTTTCCTTATCATGACTATTGCTAGAATGGTAATTGGAGTATAACAGGCAGCAATTTTGTCCTCTGCTTTTGGTTTTTGGGACCTAGTATATCTGTGAATCGGTGGGTAGGAATAATTACAATAGGAACATAACAACAGTGGATTTTGATGTTTATTCTCTTTGTTTCAAATGTTGTGGTTGTTGACGGTCGTTATCGATCAGTTTCGACCATCAATATTACTAAAATAGAGGAGAACTAGTAATGCTTGCAGTGCATATATCTGTTAGAATAAGAATATTCCACTAGCATTAGGTATACTAACCTTTTTGCAGAGAATGACGCTACAGTGGAGGAGAATCGACATCAACACAGACGATAAATCAATCGGACGGTGTCGAGAACCAGACTTATGTATGAATGGGCCAGGAACTCAAATATGACACGACACATTGGGCCAAAATTCACAAGTCTACGGAGGAGGACAACAAAGGAGGCCGCCAGCCGAAGATGGGCTGGTTTGGGCCTGTCCATGGTTCGGCCAAACCATAGGGTTCGGCCGAACCTCCCGTAGCGCCGATAGATGCAGGGTTTTGATGGACGGCTAGGATTGATCCCTAATGACGGTTGGAGGATATTACCGACTATTCCAACCATCACAACCGTCATTACTTGCCTATAAAAGGAGCTCCTCTTCTCACTTCACTCACACACCTCAAGCAATAGCTCTCTCATTTCTCTCAAGTTTAGTTTAGTAGTATCTAGCTGGTGCAATAGGAATAGAGTAGAAATCAGGAGTCCGAAAGCCTTCGGAAGAGTTCGGGTATGGCTCTAGTAGCTTTCCTTTCCACTTTTGTAAGCTTTGTACTTTTATGAGAATACTCTTCCGAATATATTTATGATATTGAAATACTTTCCGAGTATATGAGTACCTACTTTACATTATGTTCATGTTATACTGAATATACGGTTAGCTTATCTGGGAGATGCTTTGGTGCGGGTATAGTGTTTGCTTATGCAATTACTCTATGTCATGACGATGATATTAGAGTAGTATCTGGTAGTTTAGGCGTGGTGTCTAGATTACGGGATATCATTATTTAGGGTTATATATTGCGGATGAGAGGTGGGCCACTGATGGTGACAGCTCAGTACGGGTATTCCTCCGCGCCGATATATAATCCTAAGTTAATTCCCAGGGGAGGGTATTCCTCTGTATTTAGCCCCGGTTGTATGGTCATGACGGGCTGCCACAAGGAACTCGATAGTCAGGGGTGGCTTCTCGAAGTACCAGGAGGGCATCGCATAGAAGGTATTAGCTAGTATATTAGTTAACTAGAATGTATGTATACTATGTATATTAGAAGTATAGGAATAGATTTTCTCTCTCTTTTATTTCCACTTAGCTTAGAATATTTATCATGAGAATGAGTAATAATGCTTGTGTGTTACTCTACCCTTGGATTATCTTAACCCCTATTTAGAATATGATTATCACAAGTAATATGAGCGACCGGGAGTATGCTCACACGCGAGAATACTCTCCGGAGCTGCCAAAAAAGATAGGTATGGATGTTGAATTTCGCTCTATTTGGAAAGCTGTTGGTTGGCAGAAATTTGCTGTGGTAGATGAGCCTGGTTCTCATCTGCTTACTTTGTAATTCCTATGCACTTTGAAAGAAATAGAAGATGGTATTTCTTTTCGCTTTTTCCGTAAGGAGTACACACTCACATGGAAAGGCTTAAGTACACTTCTTGCTTTTCACGATTCCTGTAAAATCGATCTCCAGAAAGGAATTTCTGGGTTCGAGCAAAATAGCTTTTAGGAAGACATTTCTGGTACTCCAATTTGCAAGAAACCTAGAACGAATGATATCCATAATCCTACACTTAGGCTCATGCACAAATGGATTGCTATGATTTTGTTTCCTAGAGGTGATCTGAGACCCATTAGGGGAGATGAATTAATTATCATGTTTGCCATGGTTAGAAAGATCAAAATTGCTCGTGTGAAATGTATGATAGGGCAATGGTTAGAAAGTATAAAATTCTCTGCTCCTGTTGAGTGCACTTCTCTGATTACTCGGATAGCAAAAGGGTTAGAGGTCGTTAGCGACCAAATTGCTTTTATCTCAGCCGCTCGTCCTTGTATTAATGAGACTTATCTAGTGCAAGGGCATATTTTGAAACATAGAGTAGATGGATCTTTGATTTACTTTTTCCCCGGTTGTACAAATGAAATCCCGTTGCCAAATGTGGGGTATCATTTGTACAACTGCCGTGAACTAACCATTCCCCTGCAGACCATAGAAGAATCTCGTGCAGGAGGAGCGTACAGGGAGACGTGCAACATAACAAGAAATGAACGAGAAAATTCATCATCCTCAATACCCGTACAGATGTATGAGGCAGGTTGGACACCAACTGGGGATGCACCCGGATGGACCCAAGCTCCACGCCATAGCATCGGGGTCTCAACCTGGTCAAGCGCCAGTGAGGACCAGTGGCATGCGCCTCATGACATCCAATGGGGGGGCAACCAACCTTCCAGATCAAGTGGTGTGCCTCCATCTCCAAGTGAATGGCGCTCGAGTTCCTCTAGTTGGGACTTGGGTGAAATCACTAGGAGAATGGACACCCTTGATATGCAGACGGGGGAGGTCCAGTACAACCTCACGGAACACATGGCTCAAACGCAAGAATGGCAACAATCTGCTGATGCTCAGTTTACCAACATCAACAATATGATGCGGCAATAGCACGATGACCTTCAGGCGTACTTTCGTTTTCAGGGGTTCAATCCTTATCAAGGACCCTGAGCGAAAGTCAAGCTTGGGGGGGGGGACATCTCTCCCCCCACTGAGGTAACTTGTATCACATTGCATATTTCCCTTTCCAATTGCATATTTGCCTTCCAATTGCATATTATAAACTTGAAAACAACATAAAAATTTGCAAAATGGAAAATACCAAAAAGATAGGATAGGTTTGAGTCATGCTAGGTAAGATAAGCTAGTTCTCTTTGTTGAAATGATGAATATTTGCTCTGTTTTATATCTCTTATATATAGGTTCTTGGTAAATACCCTCTCAAAGGTTAAATATAAGTAGCCAACAATTATCCGGGAACCTGAGGTAAATGGGCTGCACTTGCGGATCTAAGTCTAAGTTGTTGCGAGATATAAGATAGTAAATATGAGTTACTATGATCTTGATACTAGTTTGACTTAAATTCCAGATGTTTTTTTTTTCAAAATGATAAATTGAAAGTTCCTCATTTGATATAAATTCCTACTAGAGCCAAAAATGTGCTACCTTGATTAAACCATATACATTTTGGTTATTTGTCATTCCATTGAACTTTGTCAAACTCTTGTGACTTGTGTAGATACTTTTCATGCTCTATGATCAAGATCATACACCCACATATATGCACATGCTAAACTTCTGCACTAGGAGCTAAGCAATATTCCATTCCATTTACATATTACCACCACAATAAATTCTCCATGTTTTCATGTGCTTTCTTCTCCTAAAAAAAGATAAAAATCCTTTTGAAAAAAAAAGAGAAGGAGGGAAAGGCATGGTTATGAAAAAAATATATATATGCTCCATCAAGTATGAGTGTAATAGCCCTACATTCATAACCAGGTATTTAAAAGTGCATTTGTTGTCCTTTAGATTGCATATTTCCTATATTGCAAATTGATCATATGCGATAACAAAATTAACTCTAATCAGTAAAACTGAAACCACTTCTATTTGAACAATAACTTGAACAGAAGTATACATGTTTAATAATTTATTCAAATACTAGGTTATTTATCACCAACAAATATAAATTTTGTGAAATTTTAGCTCTCCATTTTGACCTCCTTAAAATTCAATTTAGTTCTGAGCATACCACTTTTTACCTTTTTCCTAGAATTAAAATATTTTGAATTTTTTAGTGTAACTTTGAAAAATGGAAACTAGGTAACTCAATCTATCTCCACACCTGAACACACATTTTTTGACACTCGTGTAGCTAGGTTGGGATTACATGGGATGCCTTATTCATTAATGCTTAGCCATGCTTAGTGCTAATAGAACTATAGGGATGGACAGTGCTATTAATTGTGGTATATAGATAACTTGCATTATTGGGTATAAAACTTGAGCACTTACACTAAATAATGGTTGATGAAATATTTTGGACTTGGGCGGGTGATAGGGCGATGATGGGAGGTTGGTTTCCCTTGATGCAAGTAGCCCCGTCTATGTCGTTAAGGACCGAACATTTTGACATCTAATCAAGCACCCTACGTACTTACCACATGCCTTATTTGGGACCGGCTTGTTCTTACTAGTTCTACTGTGATCATTTATACCACATTAGAGAGTCGTGAGGCAGGTAGCCTTTGGAGGGCCTCGGGTGCCTAGGTTTGGCCGGGGGTGCCTCCCGCGTGGCGCGCCCGCCTTGGTCACATCACGCACGCACGTGACTGAGTCGTCGGGAACCCCAGCGTGGTATAGGTGGTTGGGGTGGGGCTAAGAAAGGGCATGTAATGAGCTTGAATCACTTGTGTACCGCACTCGATGGGGTGTGTAGCATTTGATCTTTGTTCATTTCGTGTAGGTCTAGTTGTACACCTTTGATCAGAGTATAATCTATTCGAATAGCCGCGTCCTCGGTTATGGACAATGCTTGATGTGTTAGTCAGTTATGTTAGCATCAAATGTGGATTATTATAGATGGGATTATGTTTGATGGTGGTGTTGGCATGTTGTGCCATGTTGGTATGGACTTTGGTAGTCCATGGTTGATGATGAGAGCGCCGTTTGGGCTCATTTACTTATACATTTCAGAATTATATACTTGCTGTCCATAAATTAAAATGATGCTAGATTTACTTGTCCTTGCTTATTTTACTCATTAATTACTCAATAAAATTAGCTTTATGCAAATGTTGAACCTAGAGACCCACTATAGGCTAGAAAGCTTGCATACTTCTCTCTCCCTTATGTATATATAATTTTGGGTAAGACTTGTGAGTACAATCTTGTACTTAACCCGGTGTCTGCAATTTCAGGAGAGGATTCCGGTTATGAGTTATGCTTCTCGTATGGTCATTGCTCTGCCGAGGGCGGCGAGGGCAATGAGTGATCTCTTGCAGCTTGGCTCTTTCCCGGTTGGTTTGCCCTAGTGGGGTTGAGGCACCAGCGGTTTTATCTTTTTCTTATGAACTCTAATTGAGACTTCCGCTGCTATATTTATGTGTTGAATGTTGGGACCTCGGACCCTATTATGTGTCATGTACCTCGCTGCACTTTAACCCTATTATGGTACTTACTATGTTTATTAGGTGCTTGCTATGAAAGTGTGAGGCTAGTCGCATTCCTGGGGACTAGCTAAGTATGAGTAACGGGTTTTGATCGCTTGAGATAATCGGGGATAGCGCTTTGGATCGAGTCACTGCAGTATGCTTTTGGTCGCCACCTTCGAGTGGTTGACGGGCATATGACAGAGTGGACTGGCAAGCTATCTTACGGTTATGTCTTGCGCTCACTACTCGACATTCCGGTTATTATAACAGAAGGTTGTCAACCGCGATCATGGACACATTGAGCATGAGTGGCTATTTATGTGTGTATGGATCCCACTTCTCCAATAGTATGAGGTGGTCGCGTTGGACACTGGATGGTATAATACTCGGGGTGTCCACAGCGGTTGGTATCAGAGCAATGTCGACTGTAGGCTAGAGCTAAGTTGGCAATTTGAAAATGATTTGCAAAATATTCAACTTGAGTCGATTGTGAAAATCTTAGGATGTGTGAATCCTTTTTACTCCTCATATCATTCTATAATTCTTTCTCACCTTATTCTCAGATTTTCCACTCATCTTGGTCTAATTCGGTTGACAAAATAAATCTATTACTTCTCCCATTCAAATATTTGACCGATATTGTAACCGGTAAGTTGAGGGAATTGAACTTCATTCTCAGTTTGTAAGTACACTTAAAATGTGCAACAATCACTCTAAAATGGTGACTTGCTGTTCCTCATGTCGTTCTTAGCCTCCCAAAATTTTTGACAAATTATGAACATGTTTTAAACCTCCAAAATGTCAAATAGCCAAATCTGGAATTTCTGGAACAGTCTGTAATCAAATAATTCTCCAGGAAAAACTGCTCACTATTTTTCTGTCAAAATTTTTCTGGAGCTGGGCAACTACTCAAAGAACAACCACGAAAATGTTCACAATTTTATCACTTCTGTAGCCCTCTCTAAAAATTCGTAAATTGGCTGCTGTTCGGCAACCTGAGAAATTTTAGAACCTTGTTTCGGAAGAAGTAAAATATACCAACTTAAAAATTCGACCAAATAGATTGCAAAAATGTACTCCTAGCTGAGAGACGCTCGATAGAAATGTGTCATATAGCTGTAGTGGCCAAGTTGTAGTGTTGGTTTATTTGAATTTTCATGTTCCGGCGATTGATACGCTTTTGGCCCGCTATGTTGATCGCAATTGGAAAACTATGTTGGTTTATTGCTTCTTGTTCGAGCTCTAGTGTACGATGAGCTCGATTGATTGTCAATCGTTCTTATTTGGTTGCATCATATCATGCTAACATAACTTGTCGCATTTGTATATAATTGAATTGTGCAATGAAATTAATTATGCAAACATAGACTTAGCTTCGCATGCATTTGTATTGTGCATTCATATTATGTCTGCAATCTAGACTTAGTTTACTTTGCTCGGTGCGTGCGAGTTTTAGATTGTTATCATTCAGTAGTTTTCTCATCACTAACAGCCTTTAACCTCTATGTGTCCATAGGATGACTCGTCCCAGCACTCGCTCTCAATCCCATGATGCTCCGGAGGGTTCCCGTAGCCGTGGTGATGAACCGCCACCTCCTCCTACCATGGCTGAGGTTCTTATGGCCGTGGAGCGCAACCGTGAGGCTCATAACGCCGTCCTTCAGCAAATCGCAGCAAGTGCAGCTGCTACCGCTGCCCACATTGCCCAAGGTGTGGGCGGTGGTGGACACCATGCCGCCGGGGGACTCGCTGAATTTCAGCGTACTCAACCTCCGGTGTTCACTCGCTCCGATGATCCACTTGATGCTGATGATTGGCTTTGCACCATCGAGTGGAAGCTCACTCTCATTCGCTGCCCCGACGCCAAGAAGACCAATCTAGCAGACGAGCAACTCCAAGGCGCAACCGGTGATTGGTGGGAGAACTTTCTCGCCATGCAACCCGCCGGCCGTGTAGTCACTTGGGCTCAATCTCGGGATGCTTTTCGTGCTGCCCATGTGCCGAAGGGTATTATGGACCTCAAATAACGTGAGTTCTTATCTCTCACTCAAGGCAACAAGTCCGTCATGGAGTATCTCCGCGAGTTCAACCACTTAGCTCGCTATGCTCCGGACGATGTCAATACCGACACCTGCAAGCAAAATCGGTTTATGAACGGGTTGTCGGCGGAGATGCAACTCGAGCTCGCTGCACACTCTTTTCTGGACTTTCAGGACCTCGTCAACAGGTCTGTGGTCGTGGAAAGCAAGATGAAGAACCTCGAGGCCGAGCGCAGGCGCAAGAGGGCTGCACAGATTTCAGCCACGGGTGGTTCGCAAAAACCCCGTGGTCGGCAGCCGCCCCCTCCGCGTTTTCAAGCACCACCACCTCCTCGTCCGCAAGGATTCGTGCCACGCCCTCAGCAGCGTGTCGCGCCTCCCGTGGGTGGAAATCAGCAAGCTATTCGCCCGCCCATTCGCTCCAACAACTGCTTCAATTGCGGGCAAGCGGGCCACTACATCAACCAATGCCCGCACCCTCGTCGTGCACAACTCCATGGACCAAGACCAGCAGCACCACGTCCTAATCCACCTCTCAGGTCAGCACCTCATGGTCAGCAAACTCAGAAGAGGGGTAGAGTGAACCATGTCACAGCCGAGGAGGCGAACGATGCACCGGATGTTCTTGTCGATACGCTACTTGTCCATTCATACCCAGCTAGTGTGTTGTTTGATTCTGGAGCTACACATTCTTTTGTCACCAAAGGTTTTGCATCAGACCATAAACTCCCAATTAGTAGGTTGCACCCACCTTTAATTGTTACATCACCCGGTTCGGAAATGAGAGCTGAATTTATTAGTCGGGACACAAAGATAGCTATTCAAGGGGTAGAATTTACCGCTGACCTTATCATCCTCCATACAAAGGGTTTAGATGTCATCCTAGGCATGGATTGGCTGGACAAAAATCATGGGGTTATCGATTGTGGCCGTCGTCTCATTACACTCAAAAATAATACTGGCGAACCGATCTTTCTTGCACTTGATGATCATTCCTCACAACTCCATGTTCTTTCGGGCGCCAAAACCCTTGATATAGCTGCTGTACCAGTGGTGTGTGATTACCCCAATGTCTTCCCAGAGGAATTACCAGGAATGCTGCCGGATCGGGAAGTTGAGTTTGTTATAGACTTGCTGCCCGGAACGGCTCCCATCTCAAATAGACCATACCGTATGCCTCCAAATGGGTTAGAAGAATTGAAAAAGCAGCTCACAGAGCTGCAAGCAAAAAGTTTCATTAGGCCGAGCTCCTCACCTTGGGGATGTCCGGCTCTCTTTGTAAAGAAGAAGGACCTTAGCTTGCGGATGTGTGTTGATTATCGTCCGTTGAATGAAGTCACCGTCAAGAACAAATATCCACTGCCCAGAATTGATGATCTCTTTGACCAATTAACCGGCGCTCATGTGTTCTCCAAAATTGACTTGAGATTGGGCTTCCATCAAATAAAAATCAGACTAGAAGATATACCAAAAACCGCCTTCTCTACCCGTTATGGTCTATACGAGTACACCGTCATGTCCTTTGGTTTGACCAATGCACCGGCATACTTCATGAGCTTGATGAATTCGGTTTTCATGGAGTATCTTGATCAGTTTGTGGTCATTTTTATTGATGACATCCTCATCTACTCCAAATCCGAAGAAGAACATGAAAAGCACCTCCGTCTTGTGTTGGAAAAATTACGCGAACACCGTTTGTATGCCAAGTTTAGCAAATGTGAGTTTTGGTTAAAAAAAGTTGGATTTATTGGCCATGTATTATCCGAAGGTGGAGTTACTGTAGATCCAAGTAATGTTCAAAAGGTGTTAGATTGGGGACAACCCAAAAATCCATCTGACATCCGGAGTTTTCTTGGTCTAGCCGGCTACTACCGTCGATTTATCGAGAATTTCTCTAAAATTGCTAAGCCTATGACCCAATTATTGAAGAAGAATGAGAAGTATGTGTGGCCAGCTGAGTGTGAACAAAGTTTTCAAACTTTGAAAGAAAAGTTAACCACCACTCCCGTTCTTGTCCTACCCGATATACACAAAAGCTTCGATATCTATTGCGATGCCTCCCGTCAAGGACTCAGTTGTGTTCTTATGCAAGAAGGCCGAGTTGTGGCATATGCATCTCGTCAATTGAGACCTCATGAAGTGAACTATCCAACCCATGACCTTGAATTAGCCGCTGTTGTTCATGCACTAAAAATATGGCGGCACTATCTTATCGGTAACCGTTGTGAAATCTACACCGACCACAAGAGTTTGAAATATATATTCTCCCAATCAGATCTGAACCGAAGGCAAAGAAGGTGGTTAGAACTCATCAAGGATTATGACATGGGTCTACGTTATCACCCGGGGAAGGCCAATGTTGTTGCCGACGCGTTGAGCCGAAAACCGCAATGCAATTGCTTGTCGGTAAAACCCCGATCGGAGACCTTATGTTCGGAAATTCATAAACTTGGTTTAGAAATGGTACCACATGGTTCCTTTGCTGCCCTAGAAGTGAAACCTACTCTCTATGACCAGATCAAAGAGGCCCAAAGAGATGACAAATGTATGGCTCGAATCCGAGCTAAAATGGCCGATGGCAAGGCTCAATGTTTTACCCAAGATTCGGATGGTGTTTTATGGTTCGGGAAGCGCCTTGTTGTGCCTAACCATCACAAACTGAAACAACTAATCCTTAGTGAAGCCCACAACTCTCCTTTCTCAATCCATCTGGGTAGTACCAAGATGTACCAAGACCTAAAGCAAAAATTATGGTGGACCCGTATGAAGCGGGAAGTTGCACGGTATGTTGCCGAGTGCGACACTTGCCGAAGGGTGAAAGCCGAACATCTAAGACTAGCGGGCACTATCCAACCACTCCCTATTCCCATATGGAAGTGGGAAGAAATTGGAATGGATTCTATCACTAGTCTACCCACCTCCCAGAAAGGCAACGACTGCATTTGGGTAATTGTCGATCGACTCACAAAATTGGCTCATTTTCTACCCGTTCATTCCACATCAAAAGTTAGTAATTTGGCGGAGTTGTATCTCGCTTGTATTGTATGCCTTCATGGAGCGCCAACAAAAATTATATCGGACCGTGGACCACAATTCACCTCTCATTTTTGGAAGTGTCTCCAAAAAGCTATGGGAACCAAACTCTCTTTTAGCACCGCATACCACCCACAAACCGGAGGCCAAACTGAAAGAGTAAATAAAATATTGGAAGATATGCTGAGGGCTTGTGTCCTCGATTATGGAATAAAGAGGGAAAAATGCCTCCCGTACGCCGAATTCTCCTACAACAATAGCTACCAAGCTAGCCTTCAAATGTCTCCTTTTGAAGCCTTGTATGGAAGAAGATGTAGGACACCTCTCAACTGGTCCGAGTCCGGGGAGAGACCATTCTTTGGTCCGGACTTAGTCAAGGAAGCCGAGGAACAAGTACGGTTAATTCGGGAGCGCTTGCCAACCTCTCAATCTAGGCAAAAGAGCTATGACGACCGTCGTCGACGTGAGCTTACCTTCGATGTTGGTGACCATGTGTACCTCAAAGTCACTCCATTCAAGTCCACACACCGGTTTGGAGTGAAAGGAAAATTGGCACCTTGTTATATCAGTCCTTTTCTCATTCTTGCTAAGCGAGGGGCTGTTGCTTTGGACCTTCCACCATTACTCTCAGCTTTTCACAATGTTTTCCATGTCTCACAACTGAAGCAATGCCTCTGGGTTCCAACCGAAGAAACAAAGGTTGAAAATCTCGACATACAACCCGATTTTTCTTATAGCGAGTATCCAATTCGCATCCTCGACCAAATGGAGCGTGTCACTCGCAATCGCTCTATTCCATTCCTCAAAGTTCAGTGGAGTAACCACACCGAGGATGAAGCCACTTGGGAACGTGAGGATCATCTCCGAAATAACTATCCTTCCTTCTTCACCGATGCGTCGTAATCTCGAGGACGAGATTGTTTTTAAGAGGGGGAGAGCTATAACAGCCCTACATTGATAACCAGGTATTTAGAATTGCATTTGTTGTCCTTTAGATTGCATATTTTCTTTATTGCAAATTGATCATATGTGATAACAAAATTAACTCTAATCAGTAAAATTGAAACCACTTCTATTTGAACAATAACTTGAACAGAAGTATACATGTTTAATAATTTATTCAAATACTAGGTTATTTATCACCAACAAATATAAATTTTGTGGAATTTTAGCTCTCCGTTTTGACCTCCTTAAAATTAGATTTAGTTCTCAGCATACCACTTTTTACCTTTTTGCTAGAATTAAAATATTTTGAATTTTTGAGTGTAACTTTGAAAAATGGAAACTAGGTAGCTCAATCTATCTCCACACTTGAACACACATTTTTTGACACTCGTGTAGCTAGGTCAAACTAATTACCCATGAATGAGAGAGTGAAAATTCCTGAAAATTCACTATTTTCAATGTGTACCTATGTTTCTAACTTTTCTTTAACTGCCCCATGGGTCCAGCTCGACTTGGCCCCACTTGTCACTGACTTGGGCTCTCCAACAAGCCCCATCCCACCTCCAGGTCGTGCACCCACCTCAGCTCTATATGGCAAGCAGCTATGGGAAACCCTTTCATCTTCTTCCCCTTTCTTTCTCCCTTGTCTGTTCTTTTCTTTCTTGCAAGCTGAGATCCCAGCTTACTTCTTCCCATCAAATCTCCTCCAAACACTTGGGATCCATCCCTGCATATCACACCACTAAACCCCCATCACTCTAAGCTCCCCATCCATCCGAAAATCTCCCACATGCATGGATTCGTGAGAGAGATCAAGAAGGAATAACAAGCAACTTGCAGCCTATGAGGTTACAGCAGCAAGGAGAACTTATTTCCATTGATTTATGAGTTTCCCTCTCCATTCATGGCTCCCCTATGCGGTTCTCCATTGTGTTGATCATCTCTAGTGCATTCCATAGGTCATCGATTCAAGATTTGGAGGCAAGTGGTAGCTGCAACTCGTCCCTCTCCATTGCAGCAACGACAACCCTGAGATCCTTCGGTTTACTCTCTTGGTATGGCCTTTTCTTTTGTGTGTCACATTCTGTAGGAATGTGTTAACTCATATCTTGTAGGTTTAGAGTGCTCTCATGCATGTCTATCCACTGCACCCATTGGACCTCTATTAGATTGTGAAGTGAACCGAGCTCGTCTTTGGGTTTTGTGGTTCCCACACTAACTAGAACCTTTTTTTTTTTGCTACAAACAAGCTTTTGCTGAACCATCTAGCATGTTGCTAATTTCATATCCACATGTAATAGTTCAACCTACAGGTCCTGTAAAAGAATGCCACCACGAAAAGCCATCTCAAATGTTGGAAAAGCTAGCAATATTTGCTGCTGCCCTAACCAAATTTTTCGTAGAAAATTCATTTGAACTCCGTTTGAGCTGAACCATATTTCTGTGGATTAATAAAAATGTGATCTACAATGTTGTAAAATAAAAATGGCTAACTTTTGTACTGGTTTTCCCAGTAAAAATATAAATAGCTATATGTCTCCCTTGTGTGGTCTAGTTCTTAATAATTTCGTAAGAAATTATTGGTAAAAGCTAAAATTGTGAACCAATTTTGTTGAGCTTATATTTTAGTACTCTTTGCTGTTGTGAAGTTGTTTTTTGGCAAAACTACCTCTTAAATCTTGTTTAGGAGTTTATTTAGCATTCCCATGATTTTAAGTTGTAAAACCCATATATAAATAATGACAACACATATAGCTGTGAAATAATTTCTCTTAGGACCTGTGAGTGATGTACTTTACTCTAAAAATAATCATTATTACGAAATCTTGGTTTAAAATGCATGTTTCTTGTAATGTACTAAAGGAAACATTAATATTTAAAGGAAACATTAATATTTACAGAACTGTCATTTTCAGCACTAGAGAGCTTGTCATTTTCATATCTCCCAAACCATAAACGATAATCTGGTGATTCTTTCACCTAATTCAAGTTAAAATATGATCTACCCACTGTATTTATTTCATAATTTATTGATCATTTTACATGTGCATGTTTATTTGGCTCTTATTCGCATATTGCTTCTTTTCGATAGATTCAGAGATTTCGGAGAGTAACGAGCCATATCCAGAGGAGGATAGTGACTACCCTCAGCAGCAAGGCAAGCACCTAAGCATATAGAACCTATGTGTTCTCTAAAAATAATTTGGTTGCAATCTATACGTATATATATACATGCATTACCTAGATATTAATATTGTTGGTTTATGGTGTATGAGTAGAACCTATTTATGCATTTAGTTCTAGCGATATTGCTGTCCTTATACCCTATTACCACTGGATGGGATTACATGGGATGTCTTATTCATTAATGCTTAGCCATGCTTAGTGCTGATAGAACTATAGGGATGGACAGTGATATTAATTGTGGTATATGGACAACTTGCATTATTGGGCATAAAACTTGAGCACTTACACTAAATAATGGTTGATGAAATATTTTGGACTTGGGCGGGTGATAGGGCGATGATGGGAGGTTGGTTTCCCCTGATGCAAGTAGCCCCGTCTATGTCGTTAAGGACCGAACATTTTGACATCTAATCAAGCACCCTACGTACTTACCACATGCCTTATTTGGGACCGGCTTGTTCTTACTAGTTCTACTGTGATCATTTATACCACGTTGGAGAGTCGTGAGGCAGGTAGCCTTTGGAGGGCCTCGGGTGCCTAGGTTTGGCCGGGGGTGCCTCCCGCGTGGTGCGCCCGCCTTGGTCACATCACGCACGCACGTGACTGAGTCGTCGGGAACCCCAGCGTGGTATAGGTGGTCAGGGTGGGGCTAAGAAAGGGCATGTAATGAGCTCGAATCACTTGTGTACCACACTCGATGAGGTGTGTAGCATTTGATCTTTGTTCATTTCGTGTGGATCCAGTTGTACACCTCTGATCAGAGTATAATCTATTCGAATAGCCACGTCCTCGGTTATGGACAATGCTTGATGTGTTAGTCAGTTATGTTAGCATCAAATGTGGATTATTATAGATGGGATTATGTTTGATGGTGGTGTTGGCATGTTGTGCCATGTTGGTATGGGCTTTGGTAGTCCATGGTTGATGATGAGAACGCCGTTTGGGCTCATTTACTTATACATTTCAGAATTTTATACTTGATGTCCATAAATTAAAATGATGCTAGATTTACTTGTCCTTGTTTATTTTACTCATTAATTGCTCAATAAAATTAGCTTTATGCAAATGTTGAACCTAGAGACCCATTATAGGCTAGAAAGCTTGCATACTTCTCTCTCCCTTATGTATATATAATTTTGGGTAAGACTTGCGAGTACAATCTTGTACTTAACCCGATGTCTGCAATTTCAGGAGAGGATTCCGGTTGTGAGTTATGCTTCTTGTGTGGTCATTGCTCTGCCGAGGGCGGCGAGGGCAATGAGTGATCTCTTGCAGCTTGGCTCTTGCCCGGTTGGTTTGCCCTAGTGGGGTTGAGGCACCACCGGTTTTATCTTTTGCTTATGAACTCTAATTGAGACTTCCGCTGCTATATTTATGTGTTGAATGTTGGGACCTCAGACCCTATTATGTGTCATGTACCTCGCTGCACTTTAACCCTATTATGGTACTTACTATGTTTATTAGTTTCTTGCGATGAAAGTGTGAGGCTAGTCACATTCGTGGGGACTAGCTAAGCATGAGTAACGGGTTTTGATCGCTTGAGATAATCGGGGATAGCGCTTTGGATCGAGTCACTGCGGTATGCTTTTGGTCGCCACCTTCGAGTGGTTGACGGGCATATGACGGAGTGGACTGGCAAGCTATCTTACGATTATGTCTTGCGCTCACTACTCGACATTCCGGTTATTATAACAGAAGGTTGTCAACCGCGATCATGGACACATTGAGGACGAGTGGCTATTTATACGTGTATGGATCCCACTTCTCCAATAGTATGTGTTGGTCGCGTTGGACACTGGATGGTGTAGTACTGGGGTGTCCACAATGAGCATGATATTGAAAAAAATGTGTAATCATGCCCTATCCTAAGCAATAAAAAAGGGATTTTTGGGAGAAGAAAGTAAGCACAAAGGAGAAACGTTTTCTTTATTTTTCTCATATATCATTTCCGCCATATACCACACACACTGTTTGCACGATCTTGATCTTGAGTATGTTTAGTTATCTGCTTTAGTCTAAGTTTTTGACTTAGTAATAAATGTGAATGCAAGTATTGCATGTTTGATCCCTACCGAGCTCCACATATCAAAACCTTCGAGTAGGAATAAAAACGCAATAATATGGTGAGGAATTTAAATTGATACACTTGGATAGACTGAGTGAATCATTTGAGGAACTTGGTTTTCTTTTGCAAAATCATTTTGAAAACTTCCGGAATAAGAGTTGAATGAAGATTGGGTGATTGGTACTCTAATTGTTGTTCTGACTTTCAATCGCCCAAGACAAGGAGAAGCAGTGTCTCGTGGGAATCAGGGGTAAGGGTAAGCCACTGTGCCAAAGATTATTTAATCTGTGAGAGAGTACATATACCTTGCACCTGTATCTTTGAGATATGCAGCATAGTAGCAACTCCTGATCAACAACCAAGTCTTTGTTTCCTTTCGTTCTTCACTCGGGACGAGCAAAGGTTCAAGCTTGGGGGGTTTTGTTGACGGTCGTTATTAATCCGTTTCGATCGTCAATATTACTAAAATAGAGGAGAACTAGTAATGCTTGCAATGCATATATCTGTTAGAATAATAATATTCCACTAGCATTAGGTATACTAACCTTTTTTGCACAGAATGACACTAAAGTGGAGGAGAATCGACATCAACACAGACGATAAATCAATCGAACGGTGTCGAGAACCAGACTTATGTATGAATGGGCCAAGAACTCAAATATGACATGACACATTTGGCCAAAATTCACAAGTCTACGGAGGAGGACAACAAAGGAGGCCGCCAACCGAAGATGGGCTGGTTTGGGCCAGCCCATGGTTCGGCCGAACCTCCCGTGGCACCGATGGATGCAAGGTTTTGATGGACGGCTGGGATTGATCCCCAATGACGGTTGGAAGGTATTACTGACCATTCCAACCATTACAACCGTCATTACCTGCTTATAAAATGAGCTCCTCTTCTCACTTCATTCACACACCTCAAGCAATAGCTCTCTCATTTCTCTCAAGTTTAGTTTAGTAGTATCTAGCTGGTGCAATAGGAATAGAGTAGAAATCAGGAGTCCGGAAGCCTTCGAAAGAGTTCGGATATGGCTCTAGTAGCTTTCCTTTCCTCTTTTGTAAGCTTTGTACTTTTATTAGAATACTCTTCGAATACATTTATGGTATTGAAATACTTTCCGAGTATATGAGTACATACTTTACATTATGTTCATGTTATACTGAATATACGGCTAGCTTATCTGGGAGATGCTTTGGTGCGGCTATAGTGTTTGCTTATGCAATTATTCTATGTCATGACGATGATATTAGAGTAGTATCTAGTAGTTTAGGCGTGGTGTCTAAATTACGGGATATCATTATTTAGGGTTATATATTGCGGATGAGAGGTGGGCCGCTGATGGTGACAGCTCAGTTTGGGTATTCCTTCGCACCGGTATATAATCCTAAGTTAATTCCCTGGGAGGGTATTCCTCCGTATTTAGCCCCGGTTGTATGGTCATGACGGGCTGTCGCAAGGAACTCGACAGTAAAGGGTGGCTTCTCGAAGTACCAGGAGGGCATCGGATAGAGAGTATTAGCTAGTATATTAATTAACTAGAATGTATGTATACTATGTATATTAGAAGTATAGGAGTAGATTTTCTTTTTCTTTTCTTTCCACTTAGCTTAGAATATTTATCATGAGAATGAGTAGTAATGCTTGTGTGTTACTCTACCCTTGGATTATCTTAACCCCTGCTTAGAATATGATTATCACAAGTAATATATAAATTATTAGTTAAGTTCTCTCTACATGATCTTCCCACGGGATAAAATAATTATGATACCCTTGGAATACTCTTGGGTAAAATGCTACAATGGTATATCCGTGCGCTTGGGGATGAACTCTGTAACCATAATATACCAGAAGTATTTCTGTTTCTTTGCTGGGAATTATATGTCGTTAAGAAATACCAACAGTGGTCAGTTTACGTTCATCCTTTTGTTTTCTTGTTGTAGATATCCAAACTTTGATGAATTGCCGGAGGAATGTAAATAATATGTTGTGAGCACCTTCTGGTACATCTAGCAAGATATATGAGAGGCATCAAAGCCAGCCACAAAAGGTTCATCTCCCAGAATTGCACCAAAAAAGAAGCCATTTCCTATCCCAACTGAAAGGATGTTGCAAGATTAAAAAAAAAGACTGTTTCTTTACTCCCATGAAGACAATATGTTTTTTTTCTTTTATTGGTTGTCGTCTGTAATTTTGCAAATTCATGGAGCAATTTGTATGATTGGATGCTGTTATACATAGAAAAATGATTATTATCTGGAAGTAAAAGTATTACTATCGGCACATGTGATGCTTCAGAGCTTAGTAATTGTTTTACTACTATCATGTGATGAGTAATTCATTTACTTATGAGTCAACTTGTGCCAGTAATTCATTTACTTATAGGCCAACTTGTGCCAGTAATTCTTTTACTCATGGGCTCTTCTCGTGTTAGTAATTGTTTTACTCGTAGGCTCACAATTTTAAAACATGAGTCTACTAGCCTAACTTGTTCGGAAGGAAAAAAGACAAAAAAAAAAGAACGGGAACATAGGGAGTGTGAACTACTATTATGTGAGTACTTTATTTACTCATGGGTCAACTTGTGCGAGAAATTCTTTTACTTATGGGTTTTTCTTGTGTTAGTAATTGTTTTACTGTCGGGCTCACAATTTAACACATGAGGCTACCAGCCCAACTTGTGCGGAAGGAAACAAACAAAAAAAAGGAACAGAGAGAGTGCGGACGGAAAAAGAAAAGAAAATTGAGACGGGTGGGGGGTGTTGGGGTGGGGTGGGGATGCTGTGAGGGCAGCATTTTAGTTATTACACACCCCGGGTGTAGTTTAGCGTATACATATATATATATATGGAAAAAGTCCACTTTGAGTCCCTTAAATGTACAACGAATCTAATTCGTACCCCTCAACCAGAAAACCGGTTAGAACGACTCCCCCAATTACTAAAACCGGTACAAATTGACTCCCTCCGCAGTTTTGGAGGGCGGTTTTGCTGACGTGGCAGTGTTGACTTGGTCTTCGTCCCACGTGGCGCTGATGTAAGATTAGATTTAAAAATATGTATGTGGGACCCATTTATTATTCACACACAAAAATTATAATAGGATCCACTGACATGTGGGGTCCACATGTCATCCTCTTTCCAACCTTTCTTCCTCCCCCTCTCTCTCTCCCTTATCTCTCTCTTTCTCTTCTCGTCGGCGAGCAGCGCGGAGAGCTTGCCGAGGCAACGGATGGCGGAGCGGACGGCGGCAAGGGAGTGCGCGAAGCCGTGGGTGGCGGTGGGTGGAGAAGGCCGGCGCGAAAGCAGCGCGGAACGGCGCTGCGGCGGCATCGAGAGCTGCCAGTCACCGCGGTCGCTGCTGTCGTGCATCCTACAGCGAGGCGACGGCGGCGGTGGGAAGTTCGGGTGCCGGGTGCGACTGCCGCGGCAGTACAGCTCCACCTCCGCCGCGGGCGCTGGAGCTTCCGGAGAGAAGGAGAAGATGTCGAACGCGTTCAGGCTCGACCGCCACTGTGAGCTCCCGCCTAGCCCGAATCTCCCTTCCAGCAACGACGGCGCCGCCATCGTCCCTGTGCACTCCGCCGCCGACATCGCCGTCACCGACACCCTCTGGAAGGCCACCACCACGGTCAGGGCTCCCCTCGTGCGAGTTGCTCAGGCTAACATGGACATGTGCTGCTACTGCTGCGCCGCCATGGCGGCATGGCGCCATCCACTCACCGGAGTAGTAATTAGCTAGCTAGCTAGCTAGGCAACATGACGATAACACTAGCTTAATTAGCTTGTGTTTAGTTGGTTAATTTAGTGTTCTTGGTTGCTCGGCGACGTCATTAGCTAAGCTAGCGATATAGTAGTAGCAGCTTGTGGGAGTATTAACTATCACTCAAGGCGACGAAACCGACGCCCAGAAGGGGTGGGCAGGGGCCGCGGCCATGCCGCCCAGATCTGTCGCCACTCCACCCGGCGGCCGTCGCCACCGATGCGTCCGAAGAGGGATGAGAAAAGGGGGAGAGAAAAGAGAGAGGAGGGAGGGAGGAGGAAGAAGGGAAGGAGAAAGGATGATATGTGGGCCTCATAATGTCAGTGGGTCCCACGATATATTTTATATGTGAATGATAGATGGGTCCCACAGATATTTTTTAATTTTAATGCCACGTAGGCGCCACGTGGAATGATCCACTCCAAGAAATATGACCTTCTGTGACGAATTCCTCGTGACATCGGAGCTATTCGTCATTAGCACATTCCATTTTATGACGATTAATATGAGATGGGGTGGCTTAGTGATGAAAAAAAGGTGTTCGTCGTTAATACCAACTAGAAATCATCACAAAGTATTTCAATGGGATATTGTGACGAATATTAATTTGTCATAAAAGGCAAAAAGCAAATGTCATAGATTTATATAATGCATTTCTAGAAAAATATATTAAAAGGTGAAGCAATTTAATCAAGTGTATTAATGAGGAAACTAAAATTTTCCTTTAATATTCTACATGTTCTACATGTTCTAAATTATTCTCTGTAATTTTTCGTGAATTTTCGGAGCACAATAACTAATTTAAATACCACGAAATTCATTTAACCTATTAAAATAAATGGAAAACCAATTAAAATCCCTCTCTCTTCTTGGGCCTTTTTTGGCCAAGTGTTACTTTCTCCCTCCTCAGCCCACAACCTCTCTCTCCCTCCTCGGGCCAGCTTCCCCTTCCCCTCCTCCCTCTTTGGGCCGCCGGCCCAACCCTTTTGCTCCTCCCTCGCCAAGAAGTCCTTTTTACGTCCCTCCTCTCAATTCAAATAAATTTTCGGGTAGTAAATAATTTCAAATGAAAAAATTCTCATCAACAAAGTTGTATAACTTATCAAGATCTACAACTTTCGTTTTGGTCATTTTGCTATATGACTCTATTTCAATAATTTGAATTTGAATTTCAAATTATGACAACTTCAAACAATATTTTCAAATACTAAATGATTTCAACTGAAAAATTCATCAACAACAAAGTTGTATAACTCATCAATATCTATAACTTTTATTTTGGTCATTTATTCATCCGACAAAGTGATTTGTAACATTGTTTATAAAATTTACATATATCTCTTATAGGTTATAAAACCATACAAGAGAAATGTAAATTTTGTGAATAATGTTAGTATTATTTTGTTGGATGAAGCAATGACCTGAATAAAAGTTGTATATATTGATGAGTTATACAAATTTGATATTGATAAACTTTTCAGTTAAAATCATTTAGTATTTGAAAATATCGTTTGAAGTTGTCATAATTTGAAATTCAAATTCAAATTATTGAAACATAGTCATATAGCAAAATGACAAAAACGAAAGTTGTAGATCTTGATAAGTTATATAACTTTGTTGTTGAGAATTTTTTCATTTGAAATTATTTACTACACAAAAATTTATTTGATATGAGAAGAAGGAGGTAATATGGACTTCTCGGCGAGAGAGGAGCAAAACGGTTGGGCCGGCGGCCCAAAGGAGCTGGGCCGGCGGGCTGAGGGAGGAGGAGAGAGGAAGGACTGGGCTGGATTCAGCCCAGACTGAGGAAGAGAATTTAATTAACTTTTTAATTTAAATAATTGCTGAAATGATCTTTCATTATTAAAAATACTTCCAATGCTCAAATAATTCTAGGAAAAATCCAGAAAATACTTAGGCATACAAAGTATTTAATAAAATTTTATCTAGCCCAAGTTTAAGTTCAAATTTTTCATAGATTTTATTCACACACTTTCTTTAATTATTAAATAATTTCTAAAAAATTCCTTTTTCACAACGATTTATAATTTAGCGATTTTCAGGGTGTGACAAATCCACCCCCCTTACAGAAATCTCGTCCCGAGATTTGGAATGGCTAGCAAGAAATCTGGGTCGGGTAATCCTTCACTGACCACTCTGTCAAACTGACATACCATTATGTGGCATTCTCTTCTGTGCTTCTTCCTTTAGAACATAACGCCTAACCTGATCTTCTCGCAGATATTGACAGGTCAATTTTACTGAAAACATTATCCTCTCGACCTTTAGAATATTGACTGTAAGATCTCAAAGCACAAAAACTTGTGTGAATACGACAGTGTTTGCTCTTTCTCCTTCTCTGAGCACCCTTGACTCTATCAAGTCCATAGAAGCCTCACTTATCACCGGAGTTGAATTAGTTCCCATGATTTCACTTTTCTGAAAAAAAATAACATTTAACATTTGACCGAATCCAACCTTCCATAATAAAATGATTTCCTCTTATCTTATGGAAACAAGTCTCTTATCCATAAAGTATATTAACGAAAAATCTGAGCCTTCTCAATCCGGGCTTACAAATACTTTAATTGGCAGCTGATCCTGAAGTATCTTCTTTGATCCGCCGTTCATCTTTGCAGTGAAAACGATTATTGTCTGTATCTCAAATATTGTAAAATTGTTTCATGTAACGGTGACCCCTTAACCTTTCTTATTCAAGTTTCCAATGTAACTTCTTGAATAGCTTGACCATCAACCATCTGGACGGACTATCAAGACTTTACTTCCAACATTGGTGTAAACCACTTTGCAACCGTATTTTTGACTTCTGCAGTTCCAAAATACCTTGAATTAGAGAACTCCACACTTAATCTGACTGTCCTAGTGATTGTTGTTCCATTTCAATTGACTCTTTATTTATCACCTTTCTATGTATCCTTCTCCTTATTATCATCTCCATACTTCAGATTGACGTAGTGGTGACATCCATTATCATTTTCATACTTTAGATTAATATAGTAATGATGTCCACACTCATATTTATCCCATTGGTGTATGTGTAACTGGTAGAACGACCCATACGCTATCTTACAGAAACTTTGTAGTGATTCGTCAAGTCTCATACAAGTGATGTGTCGACAATCAAACCATTCCTGACCTTGCACCATATTAGTAGAGTATAAACCATCTTTAGTACTTTCAAGCAGCCTCTGGTGCAGGAAACTCCCATTACGACTTTGTATATCCTTAATTGATTATCACTTTGTCTTTATTCTTGTTTTCCTGAGTTGCCATAAACATCTGTTTGACATGAGTATACCTCTGACCATCGATAAATATTAAGGTTCATGCATCAACTATATTATTCCAATACAACACTGTAGAATCCATAGTCTCACTTTCTTTGATTACATACTTATTCAACACAGTGATGATTCTATTTAACTGAATCCATAACCTTTAGACAGACTGGCATTCCTTAAAACAACTTTGAATCTCATATATCTTTGACAAACTGGAATACATGAATAAATTGATTGCTTGGTTCCACATCTTATCCTCTGTCTAATTATTATTGCACCTGCCGGAGCCATATTTTTTTTTACCCATGAAAACACGAACCATTTAACTCGCTTGAACTATTATAGATTCTTTGCAATATAGACATTGGCCGGCCTTTCATTCATTTGGGTAATAGTAACGTAGTTAACTCGTCCTTTTAGTTATAATCTGACCAAGATGCAATAGAGAATATTGTTGTGACTGACATCTTGCATCAATTATTATTACACTTCAAACTTTCTCCAGTTCTCATGGCATTTACTGCAACCATCCAGGGTAGAATCATAAGTGCAACCATCTATTGATAATATCCATCTTACTTGATTGACTATTAATGCTAGAACTTCAACTATCGACCTTTAGAAATTGTCTCACATTGAATAGACCGTCATGAACACATTTTCCATATATATCTCTCTAGAACTGTTGATTCTTAGCTGCGATTAGCATAGTCTCTACAAAAATATCTTGACTCAAACAAGTAACACATACCAATCCCTCAACATGCAAGGGGGCATTCCTTTTCATTCGCTACCTTCTTACTTAAACCAAAACATATACAAACTTGAACCTTTGTTGATGATACTTTTGCTGATCACATCTGACGATATTATTTGGTTACTATTAACAGAAATAACGTCATGATTACCGCCATTCTTCATGATCCTGACTATCACTGAATTGAGCTCGCAATCATTTTCCCCTAATCCATTCCTTCAATCGAGAGGCCAATCTTTTATGATCAGAGACTTCACTTGCTATTCCTTTCGCATAGTAATACGAAAAATGGATCCAGTTAATGTGTTTTGCTTTTCCAAAACAATGCAGGCTTCAACTTCCATTGACTTCTCCTTGAAGGCATTAATATTGCAATCCTCCTGCCATTTTTTCTTCTAAATCAACATCTCTTTATATTTCTCATTGTTGAGTGTCTTGATCTTGCTGACACTATTTTCTTGACTTAAAAATAGTACAAAAAAAATTGTCCTTTTAGACACCTTGATATAATCGTCCCTTCTTTAAACCACATTGTAGTGATAATAATCATCTTGATGACATTGATGTAAGCTTTTATCTTTCTTATTCCTTAATGACTCTTGCTCACATCAAACTTGAAACCTTAAACCGAATGAGACCAAATGTAAAGAATTCTCTTGATTTTTTTTCAATGGTATCCCTTGAGCTTCTGACTTTTTACTTTCCTTGGATGACAGACTGTGTTGTCCACATCAGCTTTAGGATGAATTTTATTTGGAGATCCAGACACATTGTTCCTTAGCAGTTAACTTGTTGTTAAAACCACTGGCACTGATGAGCACAAAACTTCCTTTCCTTAAATCCATTCTCTTAGGTAGGAGATAAGAGAGAGATAGAAAGGGAAGAGAAAGTAGACAGGAGACTCAGAATAGAATAGACTTTTTACTAAGCTTTATATTTTTATTGATGTGAAGTAGGTTGTTTTTTTAACACTGAACTGAACTCTAGAACTAGTATGGTTATATCACAACCCTTGATATATCCCATACGCTAAAACCCACACACACACAAACAAAACTTAAGCAAGCAAGCTAACACAACGATCTAACTAAACAAAAGACCACTACTCTTGAGGGTAAAGCTTAGGTTCTGCCATAGGTGCTTAAAACTTCTCCATTCTACCTTTGAACTTCGGGCTTCTCAACCGACTCATCTTCACGGGAATCGACCTTCCATGAGAAAAATAATTCGAGTGCAGAGACGCTTGACACATGAATAGGCTTCACATCTTCATAATCATCTTTCATCCGATGAAGGTTCTACGTTCAACTTCCACGGTTCATCTTCTAATTCGAAGATCCTCTTCTTGTGAAGAACGAGCTTACGATTGGTGTCTTTGCGATACTAGGCAAAACGAGCTTCTGTATATTTCAACATCTTGGCGGTGTCACAATCTTCAGGTTGAGACATGCCTTCCATTTGTTCAACCATCTTCTATAGCTTGGCAATTTTCTCCTGTTGGGCATGCTTATGATTTATGGCTTGAGTCTTGTAATTAGTGTGGAGGTCATCAATAGCATCCAACATTGTAGTCATATGCACAATCGTTTGGTTATCTTCTCCTTGGGTACGCGTACAACCGTTCAACCAAAAATCATCACCATGTTTCGGATGGTAGTGATATGTAGTATTCTCTAGACGCTACTTGAAATGATGACAGAGACGACACGAAGCTTCATAAGCGACTCCTTCACGAGCATAGAAGAAACAACTTGCGAAGCGTCACCTTCACGAGCATACAAGAAACAATTAGCCTTGCCATTGGATGATAGCTGGGGAAGATCTTCCTTGTGGAAAACAAGAGTAACAGTTGCCTTGCAACACAATTGGTCTCCAACATGAGTAGATACTTTAGTGTACTTTGGTGGAACCTCATATCCAAGATCATATGTCATACGACAAAGCTCACTTGTAAAACCATAGTTCCCATATTTCTCAACTTCCTTTAGAATAATGCCTTGCTTTCCAAAGCTTCTCTTCTCTCATTAATCTGATCAATCTTTTTGGGCAGACCACCCCAAATTTCATCAAAGCGTGCCATCATCTTTTCCAACCTCTCCTTGTAGGGATTCATCTAAAGCAAGTTGAAAGACGGGGAAGGGAGGATGAGAAAAGCTTTTGCCAGGAGCAATGGGATAAGGAGGAAAACAGACTTTTGCAAATAGATTTTTGTTTTAGCAAAGACACGTCCTTATGGGTTTAACCGTTTGGCTTGACCTACAGTCAAGATGGCTCTGATACCAACTTGTCACGCCCAGAAATTCACGAGTAATTTCCGAACTAATTTGTGCATTAAAACCCTCGTCCAGGAATCAGCCGAGGTACACAAACTGACAATTTAATATACAGATTCATCAAAATAAATAAAACAATAAATACTTATATAAGAGGCACTTAGTCCTCACCATGAAGAAAACTGCAGCGGAAAATAAAATCTAGCGAAGCTTCAGCTCCACCCCCACAGGCAGCTCAACTGGGATCTAAGCCAAAGGTCTTCTCCTTCTGGATCCTTTTTCTTCAACTGAGGTTTGATGGTTATTGCAAGGTGAGTACATGGAATACTCCGCAAGCCACACAACAAGTATGCAAGTGCACAAGGATACCAAAGGATGGCATAATATAGAGTTCATTTGCGTAAGCAGCATTTAGCAAAGAGTTGAGAATTTGTAAAACAGTAGAGTAATTAATCATCAATATTAATCAACACCGAACAGCACACCCGTGCTGCACAGGCCCAACCAAACCTGAACAACCAACCCCGGTCGTACAGATCAAACCTCCAAACCAGGAATTATGCATTCCAAACTAGGAGTCAAATTAATTATCACATTATTATCATTAATGAGTAGTGTGGGACTAATCACGAAAAACATTGTTAGACCCGCCCATAACCGCGGGCACGGCTATTCGAATAGTTTTACTCTGGCCAGAGATGTACCACTGTACCCACAAGACACGATTCCACACATGTTGCCATGCCCCGAAGTACCACCACGGCACTGCAAAGGGGGAAATCATGACAATACCCTTCGCACAACACAACTCACCACAGTGCACCATTCCTGGATCATAATCACCCTTTCAATAGCCAGAGGCATGGACTCCCCAACGACCCCCACGGACTTCTCGCCGCTTCTCAGTCTGGCACCCCGTAATGAACCATTCTATACAAAAGGTAAAGCCGTTGCCCACGCTGGCTTGTAGTTGGCACGGTTAATGTTTCACAACAGTAGCTCGCGAACCGGTCCTTAATCGTCATGAGCACGACCTTCAAAACCATGTGCTCACAACCCACCATTAATCATATTTTAATTATCAATTAATTATCATAACACGATTGACCATCGTGAGCTACCATTAAATATAACCATAAGTAATAGTGAAGCATAATTTATCCCATTAATGAGCTAATGTTTCTAAGCACGGCTAAGCAAATGTAAATAACATCTAGCTGAACCAATCCAATATATAAGGTCCGTGCTAGTCAAATTATAACCCATAGGAAAATAAAGTCATCTTCGGCCATAATTAAATGGGAAAGGCTCACCACCCGATGACATTCTAAAATAATGCATAAGTTGAAATAAAACATTAGCTTTAAACGGGTTCAACATGCTCAAAGGGTTGTTTGGGATCTGTGTGACTTGCCTTATAAAAAAGCGTCTTTAATTCGTCTTCAGGAACTCCTCCACCGAACAAATGCTCCTCCGAAACAACAGAAAACTCACTAATAAAAACCAAATAAACAGTACAATTAAACTTCATAAATGGGTAGAGCTTGAATTTAGATGAATTATGAGACTTGAACGACCTCATTCCGAGTTCGTACGAATTATTTATGAATTTTACAAGATTTAATTCCAATTAAACCTATTAAAGAAAAGACTATTCCAAATTGATTAAACAATTTACAAATGATTTATAACTGACACAAAAGATTAAAACATCCTCCAGAAATAGATTAGATCATACTTGGTAGATGACATATATTAAAAAGGAATAATATGTCACTGAAAAGAGATGACAAATTTATATTAATTTTGGATGGCCAAGATGGCGCTGATGTCAGTGATGACATGGCTGCCACGCAGGATCGACGTCGGCGAGCCCGGGAACGGCGGTTACTAGCGAACCACGGTACAATGATGCAAACAGAGGGCACCGGGAGAGAGAGGAGATCAAGGCGACCCTTACCACCACTTACGCGACGACAGATGGCGAGGGAGATGGCCGACGACCTTGGGTTGACGATGGCGACGGCTTTCCAGCGACGAGCGGTGGCAATGGAGGGGTGGACGGGCTTCGACTTGGCGTTGCGATGCCACCGGAGGAAACGGCGAGGTTCGGCGACCACGGGAGAAGCGGCAAAGCTTCGCCGGAGATCAAAACATGGCGATGGCTCGGCCTTCACGGTGACGGCGAATTCTGGCGGGGTTTGGCGCAAAGGAACGGGTGTCCGAGGTGGAGCTCGGCTTTGCGGAGCTAAGGGTAGCAGCAAAACAGGGCCGCGTCGACCGAGGCGCCGGCGAGGGGCGGCTGGAGCGATGGCTAGCGGCGGAGAGAGAAGCTGAACGAGGGGAGGCGGCTAGGGCTAGGTAAAAACTCGGGAAAAAGAGGGAAACGGAAGAGGAGGTCTTGGGACTGCTATTTATAGCCAGAAGAGGGAGAGATCGGCTCGGGAACGGATGAAATCGGCGACGGATTAGTTAGGGTTCGCTGGAAAATAGGAACTCAAAACCGCGTCGAATCCACGCGATATACCACGGGATTCAAGGGGTTTCTTGGGGGTAAGGTAGAGGAGATCGAGGGGAATCCGTTTTTGCATCCAATTTTGGAAACGGAGCATGGGATGCACCGGATCGAGTGGAGGATGCGGCGTCGGCTTCACACGGCACGGGAGGAGCTGCCGGCTGGAGGAGGAAGGCGAGTCCGACAGGTGGGCCCGGCTCGGGACAGAGAAAGGAGGCGAAGTGGACCTCGCGGGGAGGAGAGAGGAAGGAGTGGGCTGGATTCAGCCCAGACTGAGGAAGAGAATTTAATTAACTTTTTAATTTAAATAATTGCTGAAATGATCTTTCATTTATTAAAAATACTTCCAATGCTCAAATAATTATGGGAAAAATCCAGAAAATACTTGGGCATACAAAGTATTTAATAAAATTTTATCTAGCTCAAGTTTAAGTTCAAATTTTTTATAGATTTTATTCACACACTTTCTTTAATTATTAAATAATTTCTAAAAAATTCCTTTTTCACAACGATTTATAATTTAGCGATTTTCAGGGTGTGACATGGTATTAGCGTTATCTATGTGTTTTTATTTGTGCCATCTTCTCTTTTGCGTGGTTTCTTGTAGATTTACGTTGTGATCGAGTTAAGTCGTTTACCAGCACTAAGATCAATCAAATATTGTCTCCTGTTCAAATGCTCGACTATGCCAAAATCTTCTTCCCAGACCATGCCTCCTCGTGGCTGCACCCATTCAAAGTCTAGAACAACAAAATAGGAGGAGATCTTGTTTTAGTCCCTTATGCATGGAATTTATGAACTACATAAATAATAACTAGTCAAATGCATAAATAATCAAAGGGCAACTTATGAATACGCTTTTCTAGCCATTGATCGGCCAATCCTGTCTCCTCAACCCTCAACCATACCGGAGCTTCTCCCTCTGTCACCCTCCGGTGAACAGGTTCAAACCCTAGGACAAAAACGAAGCAAAGGGAGAGAAGAAAGGAGACGCAAATGTTATGTTCTAATCAATCACTAAATCAACGGAGTAGCCTGATTTACCTTTTTATCAACAACGATACCGAGATCTACGATGATATAGCGATCAATGGTTGGAAGTATTCAATTCACATAAAAAAATGTTATATTTTACTAGTTAATTACTCAACTGCCATCATATTACAATAATTTTATTCCTTACCTTGCAATTCTCTTGATTAACGGTGGAGATTATTCCACCTCCAAGTACCTCTAAGAACCTCGCAAACACCGTAAATACAATGAGGTACCAATTTAATCTAGCCATTGATTTGGCAGGGGCATGATCGGAAAAGGATTTAGATAGAGAAGGGTAATCTCTCATTATTTTTCCCAATGGAAGGGACAACAGTGCAAGGATTTCTGTTTCTTTTTGTTTCTTTTTGTCTCTTGTTTTCACCGTCACCGTGCAGATTGGAGGCATGCAGAGGCCAAAGACCCCAAGCTTGAGGACTTCGAGTTCACGAGCGTCAGCTACAACAACAAAAGCAGCAGCAACCTATACAGCTAATTCTATCTGCACGAAAGTTACAGTGCCCTAGCCGACCACAATGCAACAGGCGCCGCTGACCACCCCAAAATCATGCCTTCCCTAGCCCCATCCCACATGCAGCCGAATAAAGGACAGAAGGAAAGCGGAAGAGGAGAGAAGGAAAGAGATGGAGATGCAGACCGAAGAAGCGGAAGAGACGAGCCCCTTCTCGCTGGTGCGTGCGTTGCTGGGACCACGCGAAAATACAATTCTACCTTCCCACCCATGATACCGCTCAAATCAGCGCATGCGGTACCACGTGGTACATACTAATCTCAGCCATCCAATTTTACCGGATCAACGGTCAGGATTTCGTAGCGCCCACCCTCAAAAACAGTAAAAAATCTCTCAATTGACGGAAGGCAGGAAGCAGCACATCTGCACATGGCTGAATCCACACAGGCAAAGGGATGAGCACATGTGGAGTTTGTTTCGACTTGCAAGTAATTATGATTTTTCAGTTAGCTCAGAATAAGAGTTGTTAGTGGTTAATGATTCCCTTCAATTGGCAGATTAGATTGATTTGTAAGCCCATATATAGACAATTCATTAAATGAATAAAGCAGGCCAAGAATTACAGCCTGTTTGGTTGGAGGGAGTTTTTAGGAGGGATTGGGTGTTTAGAGGAATGAGACTATTAAGTGTTTTGTTTGGTTGAGAGACATAGGAATTTTAGTGGGATGGGGATGGGGAATTGAGGAAGGAACTCCCTCCTTTTCAATACCTAGGTAAGGGCAGGTAATTGGGAGGGAATTTCTCCTTTACTTTCTCGAAGCAAATCTCAGCCATCCGTTTTTATTAATGACCTTATCTCCAACTAAACTCCCTACCAATTTCCATCACCTCTACCAAACAAGATATTGGGATTAAAAATCAAATTCCCATCTTAATCTCATCATCAATTCTCTCGTGTAAACTCCCAATCCCCTTCCCTCAAGTTACCAAACAAGCCGTAAAAGCCTAGTTCGTTCCACCATCACGGCTCCGGGGCGGCAAGGCGATCGAGCAGCCTCATCCTCCCATCGAACATCTTCGTAGTTTAGGTCTACCTCCTGCTCCTAACATCTGCTTCGTTACCAATTTCTTCATTTGTATATCGGTCCGTTGGTTTGCTCCCTACATCCATTCCCATATCCTTCCCCAAGGCCATGCAACAGCTTGTTCGCACTTTTGCCATGACGGAAATCACTTACTAATTAGGAGCGAGCTAGGCTTAATATATAGTAATAGCCAACCACACTAACTACTTATATATGCATCACAAAGTTCGTTTCTAGCCCAAATAATGAAACACATAACCCATAATTCCATTTTGTCAGCTATTTTGATGGGAATGCGAAGCACCAGGAACGCTTTCAGAGCAGGATGTCCTCAAGTTTTTATCCCCAGATCGATGATGACATTGTCATCTATTGCATTTGGCCCCACAAATTCCATAAGAAATTCTTGGCGAGAATCACAGGCGTCACTGCCAACCAGCCATGCCTGATAGGAAACTTTGGCGCAGTCAGTGCTATGACAGTCTTCTTGAAGCTGAATACTTCCGTGTACAAGTTGGTGAATTTTCCACCTTAGGTCTTGTACAGTTAATCCCTTCAGAAGGAGATTAGCAGGCAATTTTTCCGCCTTAGATCTTGTTCGGTTAATCCCTCCTGAAGAAGATTAAGACTTGCTCGGTTAATTCTCCCAAAGGGGATTGATAGGATTTGCAGGGGATTTATTCGCCACAATCCACTCGAATCCTTCCTATTTGGGGATTGACCAAACAAGATCTTATAGGTTAGGAGAAACGTATCCGAGCTATGCCTAA
This sequence comes from Oryza meridionalis, assembly GCA_000338895.3. NCBI lineage: Eukaryota > Viridiplantae > Streptophyta > Magnoliopsida > Poales > Poaceae > Oryza > Oryza meridionalis. The sequence goes on along the minus strand of CM002535.2, from coordinate 8,006,442 downwards.
CAAATCTCTTCTAGTCCTCCACCAGTCCAACAGTATACCTACAAGCATGCTTGGTGCTTCTGATTAGGTATATACTCCCCCCGTTCCAAAATAATCATCATGTAATTTTTTTGAGGTTATTTCTAAATGATCATCTATTTGTAGTTCACCTGACTGTTTGCCTATTGGGTTCGGTACCTCTTAACTATTGACTTTAGTATTTCTCACCTACCAATCTCTCTGAGCAGAGCTATTACAGATAAAAAGTTGATTTGTGTTTTCCTATATGTGTATGGGTTCTTGTGTAATTACAAAGCACCTAGCAATCGTCTGTGTGTATATATACTTGCAGATTGGTCTGAAGTGAAGAGAAGCGCCATTCATGACGATTTCACCTAGATATATACAGACTCTCTCAGGTGAATCAATGAATGTTCAGTTCTTATTGACCGGTAGGTTTAGCTGCAGATTATATGTACATTCTTGATTTGTTAGCTAGCTCTGGGCGTTTTCCACCATCATATCACTTGAATACAAAGTTCTACTCGGAATGAGTGGCATGGGGAAGAGAGACATTGCCAAATCTTCATTCTGCACCAGCCAAATCCGTGCACAGATTGTGCTGCTATTAGTCGACTGATTAATGAGATAGACGTGGATGGCTCAGAGCTTCCCTGTCTTATCAAATAAGCAAAGTTGCTTCGTTCAGGCGAAAGGAGTATCCAGACCGTGAAGACAGTGAAGACTCACCGGGACCAAATCGGGATTAGTCATGAATTAGCTACGACAGCTAGAAGTCAAGATTTATTTGGCTTCTGGCATGGCTTTGTTTTTAATTTTGTGTCATGTTTAATTCAGACAACCCAGAACGATTGTAATTTGTCATGTGTCGAGTAATGAAATTTCTTTCCCACCGCAAAAAAGAAAAAAAAATCGGAGCACGGACCACTACATTCTGAAGCTCACTCCTGACCACACACATCCATACCATGTTCCTGAGATGAAACAAGACGGAAATGTGTCTGGCTGATCAGTGTAACCGTACGTGATGACCACCACCCGTCTTGATCAGTAGCATCCATCTCAGGTTCAGTTGTCATAAGTTTATTTCTCGCTTTTGCAGATAACAGGGGAGATATATTGGGTTTGCACAAACCCATGTTTCTCGACCATTTTTCTTTTTTTTTTAGTTACTCGGAGTAGTTTTCATGTATTGTGAAAGTAAGTGAATAATCATGCCTGGTTAATTCTTAGTTTGAATTCACACAACCTTTTATGATTAAAATTGTCTTGAAATGCATCCAGTTTAAATTAATGCAGTTCCTTGGAGAATCCTCTGCAATCAAAGATATAGAGATGTCCTGCTTGGTTTTTTTTTTTACTTTAAGCTACTCACAATGGATATTTACTTTAATTTTGGGTCACAATGGATTTACTTCATGTAACTCACCATGGATATCAATACACTGAACCATTGACCTTAGTAAACCCTTTTCCATATCATCCTAATTACAATGATATTACTACAAGAGGCAAGTTCTATATCGTGGTAATCAAAACGTTGAAATTTGAACATATTTTGGTTCAATCTGAAGAAAAATACTTGATCCAAAAATAATTTCATGTTGTGACGGAAATAATTTCCAATCCGGGCTCTTTAGCTTAGACTGTGTCAAGTACCATACTACTTTTGTGTACCCTATACTACTGATGCTCTGTAATTAAATATCCCACCACTCATTTTTCCTCATATAATCTTTTGTCTGTTCTAACATGCATCTGCTTTTCCTCCCTATTTTGAACTGTTAACTTGCTAGGAATGAGTGGAATCAGGGAGTGGTTTCGGATGAATAGATGGATTGCTTCTAGTGCCTTAAGAAGAACATGTAAGCCTAGAAAATATAGACCAGCTACTGTATTTGTTAGCTTGTCATCCGTAGCAAAAAAATTAAACTTAGAAACATCATTTCTGTGTTGATTTTAGCAGGTTTTCTATGTAGTCGTTTTTCTACCATGGCGTTTAAACCTCAAAAATACAGAATAAAATCTTTACCAATAATTTTCTTTTTGTTCATTTATTTTTTGCTTATCAGCCGTAGCTCAAATGATTAGAGCGATTTGTGAAAATGGTGTTGGTAGATTTGCCATGCCAAAAATACTACTATTAATATATTTTTCATCTTTTATGCACATTAACGGGAGTATCTAACAGTACTTTCCATGAGGGGGTATTAAAGAGCTAGTATTCTTTTCTATGATAATAAGAAAGACCACATTTTCATTCGGTGTCATTGCATATCCATCTTTGTGGCACATGCTTACTGTTTTTTTTTTCTCAAAAACATGCTTACCTCCCGAGTCCTGAGTGCCGCGCTAGAGTTTCAAGAAATTCAGCTCCAAATGAAAATTGTTGCACATAAATGCACACATTTGTATGCTGCAATCCTTGTAGCACTCTACTCATTTCGGCCGTATTAATTATACACCTGTTCGATCATGCATTCAACTATTATAAGTTGAACACAGGAGACACCTATTCTCTCGTTATTCCACTTCGTCTTTCTCATCTAACATATATATCAATAAAAAAATTTACTATGCATAGCTTTCTAGCTAGATAGATTACCGCTATATTATTTCTTAACAAGCCAATTAATCTTTTAGTCATGCTTTTGAGATTCCCCAAGATCACTTGCGTAAACTTGTTCAGAATGAGTGACATCAGGAAGAAAGAAGTTCGTGTGAAGTTTTCCCTCTGGCATCCTATACTGCTTAACCTACCTGCAAGGTTCTCTTTGTTGTTCAATTTCAAGTCCCCAGCAACAACGCTGCACCTAGCCATTAGATGCCAGAATCACCATCCAGGTAGAACCACCAGTACGTAGCAGGGCCAACAAATTGGAGCAAAATACAGCGTATATTTCATTCTCTTCCTCCCTGCAAACTTCTCCATCTCCTCTTCAAGCCATACTTCCAGTGGTGGATTCTGTTCTCTTTTTTTTCCTGTGAGCTCTGCAATATTGACCATGAAGAAATCCAAGAACAAATGTAATGAATTAGATCAGCTTGGTTTGATAGAAGATCATTCTTAATTAGCAATCTCTGTTTCTATGACTCTTCCAAATTGCCCTCATGAGACTGACTAAACACCCACAGTGCAATCATTTTCTGTGATTTTTTTTGCCTATTTTGTTACATTGATTTTCTGGAATCCAGCAGTTTGTCTGTTATGGATGCCATGTTCCAATCTAGAATGGAATAAGCTGATTATCCAAGATGACCAGGGTTCCCTGATGTTGTCCGGTAGGGAAATTGTTGGCAAGGCTGCGAAAGCATAAGAGATTGAAAGAGAGGCTATAAAATTAAGATGGACTCAATCAGAGGGGTGAATGATCACCTAATTTTTTAAAACAATGAAAGCAAACATGTAGTGCAAATAATAACAAATAATTGAATTACTCGAAGTTTTCGTGGATTCTGAATTAGTAAATGTAATTAGGATATTTCTTAGTTCGATTAATTTGTACGATCTTTCTTCATTAAGAATTTCATATTTACATAAGAATATACTTCATAGTGGATTGCTACGGTCCAGCAGGTTGTATCGGGCGGTACTGGTACCGTCTGGTACCCAAACAAATCTAACCGTTGAATCGGGATGGGTAGGATCGGGAGAGAAAAGATGAGCAAGGGTAGATGCGGCGTTCAGTCGTCGTTCCCGGCAGAGGCGGCGGCCAAGTCGTTGTCGTTCCCGGCGGCGGCGGCGTCAAGTCGTTGCCTTTCCCAGCGGCGGCAGCGTCGAAGTTGTCGTTCCCAGCGGGAGGGTCCAGGAGGCGGCGGTGGTTGATCCCGGCAATGGTGGAGTTGACGTCCAGGCGGCAGCGGCGTTGATGGCGTCGATCCAGGCGGCGGTGACCCAGATCGAAGTCGCGGTGCCGGAGGAGAAAGACGGCGGCGACGGGGCGGAAGCACGGCGGCGGCGGGGTGGAAGCACAACGGCGGTGACAGGGGTGAGAGGCACGGAAGAGGAAGACGGCGGCGGTGGGGCGGAAGAGAAAAAGGATACAAATTCAGGGTTCCCATCACGAAGTTACATTTTTGCCCTCCCACCAGGTCGGTACTGTACAGGAATAGAATTGATACCTCGCGGTACCAAATTCTACTTGCCATTGGATCGGCCAGGAATTTGGTACCGCCCAGTACCGGTACCGGCCGCTGGACGGTAAAAAGACTCTACTTCATATATTATAGAGGAAATAAACATATCCACTTGCTATCAATTAAGTTCCTATGAGAATCCTCTCTTGTCAATGGGCAATCAGGTGCGTGCCATGGATGGCTGTACTTAAAAATGCCAGGGCAGCCCTGCCTTTTTATGGAAAGCAATATGTTGCATGCATAGTTTTTGCTGGGGAAACCAGCTATCAGTCCACTGTGCCTTTTCGGAGAACCCAATTCAAACCACAATAGAAAGACAAAGCAAACTAGTGAGGGGAAAAAGAGCATGTAGACACTACAATACTGCATACACTAGAACTACTAGAGGAGTAAATTGCATTAGCGTTACATGGACTTGCCATTTAACTGCAATGTAGTGCTTGAACTTATAAAACACTGGCTTTGGTGCATAAATTTATCCGATATGCGTGAAGCATGACCAAAAAGGACATGACACAGCTAATATTGGAATGTTGCATAAACACGAATATGCGAAGCATACCGCATACAGATACACATGTTAATTAGAAGATATAATAAAGCATAATGATTGTAGAGAGAAAGACATGAAAAACAAAGTTATGACACAAGCGTCAACTTTATAAAATTAGCCTTTAACCTTGGTTCGTAAATACCGGATAAGTTCTTGCACCAAAATGATCGAGCATTAATTCTACACATCAATGTTCTAAATTGCACCTTCTTTGACAAGTTTGTATATCACAAATGCAATTTACTCTGACTTCAATGTATCAAATGTTGCTGAACTTTCAGCTCAGTTAACCCTTTTGTATTTTTTGAGTTAACCCTTTTCCATAAAATCTAAATCCTTCTTTTAAATCACTTGACGTAAATCAAGGCTTACAGCTCTCAGCAAAAAGGGACGACCTTTCCAAATGGAGATTGAGATTGACATTGAAGTAAGTTGATCCAAATACATAAGTTACAGAATATTTGTGGCTTCCCCAATATATATATGCTGATCATCCCCAATAGGCCCATCTTACTTCTAGGCTAGCTGCAGATTTCATTCCTCGTGTATACTCCTATATCTGTGTGTTATATATACAATTGCTAAATTTGTGTTTCTTTTGTTGTGCTGGTTTCCCATTTCCTCCAGAACATGCTACAGCTTGTGTTCAATTCATGGTTTCTAGCCTAATTAATAGAACACATAACCCCTAACTAATTCCAATTAAGCGTAATGAATAGGACACTCCCAGCGCTGCTAGGCCAAGTATTCATCGCCGATCGAACTACTGTTGGGTTCCTTGCCTTTTAACTCTTGAATTTAGTATTCTTCACCTACTACGGCTTAAATTCCAGTCTGTCTGAGCTGGGCTATTATAAATAAAAATTAACTTATTTTCTCTTATATCATTGCTACAGAAACCATGTTCGGTGTTGGCTGAGAACCCCATGTAGGTGTAATAAGGAGCACTGATAAGAGGGTTCATCAATAATGTGCATGATTTGAAAAAAGAAAAACTGATCGGCTTGATACATGAGTCAGAGCCCAAAATATTTTCAAATAGTTTTTCAACATCAAAATCAGAGAGAACCACAAATTTTGTCACAAATGATCATCTACTATCCAATTACTAGCTATCCATTGCAGCAAGCAAGCAACCACAACAGAATAGCCCAATGGAGACGCTTTATTAACTTGTTAGAGACGTTTTAGATCATCTCTAAAGGGACGTGGAGTCAGTTTTCTCAAAGCGTCTCGTTTGGGACCGTATCAAATTTGCTGAGGCTCTTTGCTAAAGCATCTCTAGAAAATATTAGGTGCTAAAACATCGTCTCATCACATATAAAAAGACGTATATACATTGGATCTCCAATTATTATGTCTTTACAACCTTGAATGCATCTTCGGTGTCTCCTCTCAACAACCGAGACTTCCACTTCGATAATATTCACATGTGAACAACATCGTAGTATTGTTATATACCAAAAGACACCAAGCAGTATGACTCTACAATTAAAGAAAATAATTACATTGAGTGTAAGTGTGTACCTGTAGTTTACAAACTCAGCCACAGATAGACAAAAGGAGATCAATATATCTCTTAAAAGAAGTGATCTTTCTGCAAACAGATACTACTTGATATATTCTTGGATGAACCTAATTATTCACATGTTGACCTCCAATGCAACAGAAACACCGGAGGAAATTAAAACATAAGATAGTCATACCTTCAGCCTTCAGTAATGTATATGTCTCTTTTTCAAAATCCACCTTAAACAAGATACCAATTCTCTTTTTCTAATGAAAAGTGTTAAGAATCTCATCCAAAACAACCACTCCTTCCATAATGTATATGTCTTTCAGGAAAGTAGTTTGGTTTTTTGAAACGATATATGCTATGATGTCATTTATCCTATTCATCAACACTTTTCTTAAAATTTTGAAACTAACATTTTAAAGAAATATTTGTCTGAACTTTTGAATTTGGCTAGCATCTTTTGTTTTTGGAATCAAGGTTATAATGCCATAGTTCAGTCTATCATTGTTGAGCAAGCCCTTATGAAAGTCATTGATGATGTCAAGTAAATCTTGTTTTATCAGATCCCAGAACTTCATGTAAAACTCCCCAGGCATGCCATCTAGGCCAGGTGCTTTATATTGTTTTAGGTCAAAAACTACCATCTTCACTTCCACCAACTCAAAAGGTCTGGTTAGCATTTCTCTGTCATTGTCTGATACTATTGTCACCCCCTCCACGTTTAGCACTATAGTGTTTTCTTTTGAATACCCAAAAAATTATTTGTAAAAGTATGTTATATAGCTTAACAGGTTACTTTGTCCTTCTATTTCCTCTTCCTCTTGTGTTAGGTAGTGACTTTGCCCCCTTCCTTTTCCTCCCATTTGCCTTGGCATGAAAATATTTGGTGTTACTTCTTTGAAACCATTTAAGTTGTTGGCATGAAAATATTTAGTGCTACAATCTCCCTCAGGTGCTCCTTTTCTTTACTTCTTTGAAACCATTTAAATTTTTCTTCTCTGATTACAAATTTCAGCCTGTTTTCTAGCTCTCTTGTACCTTCTCTATTTTTGCTGTCCATACCCATTGTTTCAGCTTTGATGTCAATTGCATCAGTTTTCTCAAGAATTATTGTTTTCTCTCTTTTGTAAGCTCTTTCCCAATTTTTATTCCATCCATTTAGTTTTTTCCTAAGAGCTCTTACCCTTCTTTCCATTTATCAAAGTTTGAGCCAGTGTATTGATTATTCCTTTAAAAACCAACTTAATTCAAATTTAAACATGTAGTTTTTGACCACTATCTCTCATGTGTCCAACAACATAGGATTGAGGTCAGACATGGTTCTTTTTAGACATCTTACAAAGGAAAAATGATATTCATCCTCACACTCATTATTGATGAAAACTCTATCCAGCTTTTCTAGGTTGGGTTGTTCTTGGTAGTTACACCAAGTGAATTGTCTCCCCCCAAATTTATTCTCTTAAGTTGGCTTGTTCTATGATGGCATTAAAAATAAAACTTCACTTATTATAGCCACCTGCCATGTTTTTTACACCTTCCTTTCTAATGATGATGAAATCCCCTCCCATCAACAGAGAGTACTTTTGTTTCTGTAACTGAGTGGCCATTTCAGCTAAGAATTCCTCTTTAAATTCATTTTGTGCAGCCTCATAGAGCACTAGCAGATCCCATTTTAATTTGTTCCCAACATTTTGCACTTCCAGTTTCACATGAATCATGCCCATTGAGACTTTCAAAATGTTCATCTTTTCATTGTTTATTCCTACCAGGATTCCCCTAGACCTGGCAGAAGGAGGTAGCCAATTCCAGCTCACGTTTTTGTGGCCACACATCCCCTTCAGCATTCCATCAAACAAATCATGTTTTATGGTTTTTATAATTCCAATAAAATCTATATTGTTTTCTCTGATCAAGTCTTGTAGATGTCCCATTTTTCGGGGTTCATCATTCCCCTTATATTCCAGAACAGACCTTTCATTTCATTTTTACTTGTAGAGGAATTATTATTTCCTAGATTTAGGAGTGACCTTGAAAATCTCAAGGTTTCTTCTTTTTCTTTTCTTTTTGATGCTAGAAAAAATGTATATTTTCCAGTATCAAGTCAATTTCATCCCTGCCAGAATTATTATCATCTAATGAAAAAAATTCAGTCAATAGACTTATTTCAGGGAAATCATCAACTAATTTGTTCCCACAGTGTTTACTTGCAATTGAATCTTGTTCTTTCAAAAATAAATTGATTCTAGCATTCTTCAAATCCTTAATGAGTTGTAAATTTGATTCAACATCGTCCAGAGCACAACCTAAATTTACTCCTAACACACCAGCTATGTTAACTAGAGTAACAGTAGAATCTGCACTATGGAAGGGATTTGGTCTTGACCATTATTTATGAAAAGCATTATGAGCTACTTTCCTCTCCATTGCCACCTCCTGCGAATTCCTGTCTTCTTTGTCTCGCAGCGTTTTGCTTCTCCTTTTTTTCTTCTTCCTGACTTTCAATGTGTTCATCAAGCATCACCACACCCTCCTGCCAATGTGAGGATTCATCTGGGGTTAAACTTGCTCACGGCCAGGATTAACCTGGGGTTGGACTTGACCAACACGAATACTGGGTATTTGGTCAGCTTGGGATTTTTCAGGACCTTGAGCGCTAGGCACGGTTGATGTAGATGCAATGTTCAGCTGCAATGGCCTATATTGCTGTGTCACCACTCCACCTCCAAGAGCCATGGATGAGACTTGGCTCCCCCTCTCCCCCTTCAGGCTTGTGTTGATTGCCACCTTCCACTTGGTCATGGCACTTCTCTTAAGATGACGCCGGAGGTCTCCACCCATTACCATGGTTGCGGAACCCCGTCGGCCTTCGCTGGAATCGCTCCCGCCATCCTCCACTTGATATGCCATGACATGATTCTGGCTGTGCACTCGCCATAGATCGTACCTCCCGCTGGGATCCGGCAACCAGCCACAACCATTCCTCCCCCTCCTTCACCTCTATGCGCCTTAGTTCCCTATGCCTCCAATCTCCCCGAAACCCTAGCTCCCCTGGATCCCTCCCCCACAAGTGCTGTAGGTGGCTATCGAGGTGTGCTAATTGGCTCAATCGGGCAGTGGACTCGGCACTATAGGAATGGGCTTGGAGGACGAGGCCCAAACCCTTACCGCCATTGATGACCTTGGGCTTAATTTTTGGCCCCAACCTCTATGCCCCCTCCCCGGCAGGCTCATCTATCTCGCCGCCAATGATGGCGTTGTCCCATGGCGGCGCCGCTAACAGTTGCGCCACTGAATGCCCTAGAATCACCTCTCTGTGTCCTCTACTTTCTGACATCATCCTCCTCGTCGACAACGTCAATCTTATTACAAGCTACATAGTCTTAAATTCAGAGACGTTTTCATAAGCGTCGAGAAAGTAGTGTCTTTATGAGGACATTTTGTTGTAATCGCGCATGAAAAGGAAAAAACCATATCAACACGGGAGATTTGGGGGGGAAAACAAACAAATCAGAAAGGAATCAATAGATAATCCTCTCAGCGATGGGGAGGGAGTCGCTGCGAGCTGGTAGTGGTCGCCTCAGTCATGGCGGTCCCCAAGTTACGCGTGGATTTGGCTGTCAGTGCCTTCAACGTCGTTGCATAGTCCCCAAGACACCGTGTGGATCTCATCGCCGCCAGTTCGTGGCGGGCGAATCCGGCCAAGAGCTCGCGGTGACCCAAGTCCCAAGGCGAGATGGAGGCCGAGGGAGTGACAGAGGTGCGGAAATCAATAGGGACGTTGAGGAGGTGTGGAGAGGACCACCCTCGAGCTTGGTGGCCAGATCGGGCTGCTCCCGAGCTCGTGACAAAGAATCCGCTGGCCTGGAGGGGGAGGCGCTGCATGCGACGGTGGTGGAGACGGGGAGGGGCGCTGGCTGCAGCAGAAAAGAGGCATCGTCAAGGCATTGGCAATAGAGAGAGATTGATGAAGCCGGCGCTAAGGTGTTGATGACTTCGACAAAGAAGAGCGAGATAGAATGAGGTGAAGGTAGAGAGATTGAGGTGTCGGTTTGCCGGCTGCGAGTCCGCGAGGAATAAAAAGCCCATGCCAGGCTCGGTTCATTGGTTCAACTCCCTTTGATGTGCCGGTTAATGTATAAACCAACACCAATATCCGACATATGAGTGCTAGTTTTTCTAATAAAACGGCACCTATAAGGGATTATGGGTGCCGATTTTTAATCCTAAACCAATACGAGAGATCCGAACGATGGCAAAAGCCTCAAATGTGCTAGTTTTAGTTATACCAACACATATAAGGGCATTCCCTATTAGGGTTTTTTTTGTAGTGTACAGTTATATGTGTAGGTGTTGGTGTGTAAATGCAAAACACCCACTACTACAGAAACTGTTTTTGCATACGGGTAAAACAGATTTTTGCATGCGGTTAGTGCAAATTTTTCGCATGCGGGTAGCGCAACCGCATGCGATTTTCACATGTGGTCTCTTATACCATCCGCGTGCGAAAATAAATTCGGTGAAAGAAATGAAAACAAAAAAAACCCCAAACCCTAGCCCGCCGCCGAAGCTCCGTACCCCGCCGCTCGAGCTCACCGCCTGCCGTCGGAGCGCCGGATCCGCCGCCCCCACTGCCCGCCAACGTCGCCAGGGCCAGATCCGTCGTCCCCACCGCCCGTAGTTATCACCAGCGTCAGATTGGCTGCCACCACTGCCAACAGTTGTTGCCAGTCGTCGCTGGGGCCGGATCCACCGCCCACAGTTGTCGTCGGTGCCGCCCCCACCGTCCGTCATCGTCGCCAACGCCGGATCCGTGCGAGGGAGGGCCCCTGACGCTGGATCCGTGCAGGGCAGCACCGCCCAGGGCGGCCGAGCCGTACGACTGTTACCCACCCGCCGCTACTGCCAGCTCCCGCTCGGAGGAGGAGAGGAGTATAGAGAATAGAGTGAGGAGAGGAGAGGATAGAAAGAGAGGGGAGAGGAAGAGAGAGGTGAAAATATAGAGAGGGGAGAGAGAAAGGAGAGGACATGAAAAAAATTGAAGCGGTAAGGAGGGGAAAACCGTGAAAAAGAGAGATATTTTTGCATGCGGCCCCTTAGGAGAACCGCATGCAAAAATAAACACATGTGAAAATAGAAGGCAATTTTTGCATACGCGATTAGTTACGGTCCACCTATAACCTACTGGGGGCCCTCGTATAGAAAAATCGTTTTTTATAGTGACCTAGAAATCGTGTGTTTATATATAGGAAAAAGTACGAATTACCCCCCGAACTATCACGGTCGTCCGAATTACCCCCCCCCCCGAACCACAAAACCGGACATTCTTCACCCCCAACTATGCAAACCGGACAAATTACCCCCCGACCCAATCCACGGTGGTTTTGGTACACGTGGCGTACGCGTGGCAGTCCAGTCAGCACTATTTATAAAAAAATGTGGGACCCACATGTCATCTCCTCATCCTCTCTTCCTCTCTCTTCTCTCTCTCACTCTTTCTCTCTCTGTCAAACGCGCCGTGCGGGGGAGGACGCGGCGGCGGCGTGCGGGCGGTGGCGGAGTGCCGGGGAGGACGCGGCGGCGGCGAGCGGGCGGTGGCGGAGCGCCGGGGAGGACGCCGGCGGGCGGGCGCGGAGGCAGCGGCGGGCTAAGGGTGAGCAAGGAGCGGACGCCAACGAGCAGCCGGCGGCGGGGATGGCTGCGGGCGTTGCGGGGGCGGAAGCCAGAGGCAGGCAAGCGAGGACCGAGGAGCCGACGCCGGCAGGCGGACGCGGAGGCGGCGGCGCGCTGCGGGCGGGCGAGGAGCGGACGCCGACGGGCGGCCGGCGGCGGGGATGGCTACGGGCGTTGCGGGGGCGGAGGCCGGAGGCAGGCGGGCGCAGAGGCCGAGGCCTCGACGCCAGCCGTCCCACCGCCCTTGTCCTCCCTGTGCGCACGCCGCCGAGAGGCGCCGCCGCCGTGCGCTCCATCCTTGTTGTCGTCCTTCTCATCCCCCCACGAGCTGGCTAGCGGTGGAGGTGGGGGCGCCGTCGGAGCGGCGTGGCGGAGGGGGCCTCGACGCCGGCCGTCCCGCCGCCCTCGTCCTCCCCGTGCACACGCCGCCAAGAGGCGCCGCCGCCGTGCGCTCCATCCTCGTCGTCGTCCTCCTCATCCCCCCTCGTTGGCGCCGCCCGCCGCCGCCGCCCGCAAGCCGCTGCCGCGTCCTCCCCCGCACGACGCGTTCGAGAGAGAGAGGAAGAGTGAGAGAGAGAAGAGAGAGGAAGAGAGGATGAGGATATGACAGGTGGGTCCCACATTTTTTTATAAATAGAGTGCTGACTGGACTGCCACGCATACGCCACGTGGACCAAAACCACTGCGGATTGGGTCGAGGGGGTAATTTGTCCAGTTTGCATAGTTGGGGGTGAAGAATACCCGGTTTTGTGGTTCGGGGGGTAATTCAGACGACCGCGATAGTTCGGGGGGTAATTCGTACTTTTTCCTTATATATTTTTCTAAATAATGGAATGAAATAGCATCTCGGCCTTTACTCAAAAGGGCTACAGCCAATTATTATAAACTAGCAATCCGTAAGAGTGAAGTCTAAATAGAAGCAAATACACCAACCAAACTAGGCAAAATAACATACACAACGATTTCCTTATATATAACTGGCAGATTGGTCTGAAGTGAGCACTAGTTCCATTCACAACGATTTCACGTAGATATATTATACATACAGACATCAGTCGCTATCATCCGGTCGGTTTAGCTGTAGATTATATATACATTCTCGACTAGCTAGCCAATCTTGTTCCATGCTAGCTCTTGGTGTTGTCCACCAACATCATACGAGTTGCATATAATGTTCTACTCGGAATAAGAGGCATGGGGAAGAGAGAAGTTGTGATACAATCATTCTGTACTAGCGATATCAGAGTTCTCGACACTGCACTCAGAGCGAGTACAATAGTCGAGAGTGAACTGGCGACAAGAAGGACGCGTCGGCTACAGTGATGCGCTAGAGGAGAGAGGGGAGGAAAGAGAATGCGAGCCGGCGACAGTTTTATCGCCGAGCTGTAGCACATGTTTCGAGAAAAACGTATTGATGAGGATGGAAAAACGTATTGATGAGGATGGAAAGAGACAGAGAGCTCGCATGCCATATGCGGGAGTATTGATATCTTATAGCAAGTTTAATAGTATAGTCAACTACTAGTTGCAAATCATCTATAACCAATATAATAGTCAATTTATACAATAGTTGCTTACTATACTATTAATACCTGGTCCTACCTGTCATATACACATTACATTTTGGAGTCCGTTCTACAGCTGGCTACAGACCTATAGCCCGCTGCTCTTCTCTCTCTTTCTTTATCTCTTTTAAATAAGTTTATAGCTGGCTTATAGCTTACTATTGTACCTGCTCTTAATGCTTCGTGAAATAGGTGGGCCCCAGTAGTGTAGCTAGTTATTGTATACATGAGCTACAGCAAGTGCTCTAGGCCATGTTTAGTTCACCCCCAACTACCCCCAACTTCCAACTTTCTATTACATTCAAAACTTTTCTACATATATAGGGTGTGTTTAGTTCACGCCACAATTAGAAGTTTGGTTGAAATTAGAACGATGTGATGGAAAAGTTGAAAGTTTATATGTGTAGGAAAGTTTTGATGTGATGGAAAAGTTGGAAGTTCGAAGAAAATGTTTGGAACTAAACAAAGCCATAAAATTCTAACTTTTTTTCCAAACTTTCAACTTTCCCCGAACTTTAAACTTTTTTCAGGAACTAAGCCGTATATGAGTTAGGAAAAAATTTGGATATTAATCCTGCTCTCAGCAGCAGCTCACTTCTTACCACATATCCATGCCATGTTCCCGAGATGAAACAAGACGTGAATCTCTCACAGTTGGTCCGCGTCCGTGATGACCCCTACCAACTCACCAAGTCTCAGTGGCCTATCCGCCACGGCTTGTGCAGCTACGGAGCAAATTTGCTGGGTTTGCACGACCCATGCTTCTCAACCAAATTTACTTTTTAGTTACCCGAAGTAGTTTTCGTGTTTTACCAAAGTAAAATAATCATGATAGGTTACTTCGTAGTTTGAATTTACACGACCTTTTATGATTAAAACTTTATTGAAAAGCATCCAGTAGTCTAAATTAATGGGAGTTCCTTTGAGAATCCTCTGCAGCCAGATATACTTGAATGGTTATTTACTTGAACCACACGACACAGACTTTCATAAACACTACTTCCTTCGTCCCCTGTATAACCTCCGTCCTCTAATATAAAAGATTTTGACATTTTGCTTGCACTATTTGATTACTCGTCTTATTTAAAAAAATTGTGCAAATATAAAAAACGAAAAGTTATGCTTAAAATACTTTGAATAATAAAGTAAGTCACAAATAAAATAAATAATAATTTTAATTTTTTTAATAAAATAAATAGTCAAACAGTGCCAATAAAATATTAAAATTTCTTATATTAGAAGACGGAGGGAGTAATAAAAGAAAAAAACAAATCCTGATCGCCATTGATTATAGCAGCAGAACTGCAGGACGCCAGCGCCGCCGAGCACGCACGTGAAGCAGAGCTCCTTGTCTTGGCATATCGGGGCACTGGTACGACGGCCACATCCGCACCACGGCTACCCTGCTTGCCTTGCTTCTTCCAAAGGTCGTGGGGGAGCTCGATCGCCATTTGTTGCATGAAGTTGTGCAGTCTGAAGGAGCTAGCTAGCCTTCTTATTGGAGCTTAGCCCGGTGTGTGCTATTAGGCTATTAGGTCGAGGGGTCTTCGGAGGAGATGGTGCCATGGTGGAGTCGGATCCAACGACAACAGCATGACGTGGAGGGGAATGGCCGGTGTTGAGGAAGAAGAAGGGGCTGTTTAGATTGCAACTAAAATAATCTTATTAAATTTTGGCAATACCAAAATTTTAGTATGATTTCTCATGTATTTATCAAAGATTAGAAAAAAAAATAAATGGATGCACATATTTGACAACTCTATCCAAAAATAGTGTGGTTTTAAATGGTATTAATCTGAAAAAGCCCGAAGATCCAAAAGGCAATATTGTCCTTTGATGACATTCTAGCAAGTCATTCTATCGAAACTAGTTTTTTGCGATGGCATATACGCAAATTTCTCGTGGCAAAGAGAGTTTTCTCGTGTGGTTTGTTATTGTTAAGAAAGTAATGAGTTCGTGTTGACGAGGATTACGGCATCCAGACAGATAAGTTATCTTGTCCGCGGGGCCGGCTCTGAACCTAGACCGATTGTGCGACCCCCAGGGCCAAAGCGGAGGGGGCCAGGCCCACTCCCACCCGTCCTACAGGCCTCAGGCCCAGTGGAAGCTGAGCCTCACGCAAGCACGCGGGCCTTGAGAAAGGCCAGAAGGCGATGCGGTGATTCAATTCAGGGCCACAACGCGTTTTCTCCTCGGAAAAAGTGCACCGAAGGCCCCTCAACTTGTCATCGAGATAAAAAACGTTCTCCAACCGCAAAACCAGATATACGGGGTCCCTCAACTATACAAAACCGATCATCCAAGATCCCTAGGTAGTTTTCAACCCGGTTTTATCCGACGTGGCGGCTGAGTCAGCGTGGGACCCACATGGGCCCCACAAGTCAGCTAGCCATGTCATCACCCTCTCTCCTCCTCTCCCTTTCTCCTCTCTCTCTCACACTCTTCTCGTTTGGTGCTCTGGGCAGACCGGCGCCGCTGGCCGACGGGGTGATGTGGGAGAGGAGGTCCGGCGGCCGGCGACATCGCGGCGGTGGCGGCGATGGCGACAACGAGCAAGGCGGCGGCGGTGGCGATGACGGCGTGGGAGCAGGGGAGCTCTCGCCGTCGTCACCGAGGGCCCAACCACGATCTTGTAGCAGCGTCGGTGCGGCAACGAAGGGGAACCCGCCGAGGAGTGCTAGGACCACGTCGGCGCCTGGCTCGCTCAGATTGCCGGAAGTCGCCCAGCGGGTCGTCGGACTGCTTCACCACCGCCACGCTGCCGTCAAGCCCCACACCGACGCCGTCGTCGCCGTCACGGCAGTCTCCTAGTTTGTCCGTGGCATCGCCGTTGCCGCCGTTCTTCTCCTTCCTGTCCTCCTGTGACGGCGACGACGACGACGACGAGTGCTTCTTGTCGTGGTTCTTGTGGTGGCTCTTCCGGCCCCACGACGCGACGCTCTGCTCCAGCTCGCTGAGCTCGCGCAGAAGGCCGGAGAAGCTCTCCGGCCCGCAGTCGCCGCCGTGGTCGAACTCCACCACGGAGCGCTCCCACAGGAAGGACAACGACGCGGACGTCATGGTAAGAGTGTCGGTTGTCGTCGACCTCGACGGGTTCATCCCAGCGCTCCTGCGCCGCGTCGCCGTTGTCGACGGCGTCCCCGCTGCCGGCGCCGAGACAGACACACTCTTCGCGTCCTTGCAGCCGCAGCCGAGCGTGCACCCCGCGCCGGCGTGGCGCTTCTTGGCCGAAACGCCAGGACTCATCATACCCTGTGATCTCGTCACTCACTAGCTAAGCTGCGTGTGCAAACTGTGCGTGCGTTGCAAGCTCAAAAGAGACTTCCGGTTTCTCTCGTTGGCTCGCGCGCTGCAAGCATATAAAGCAACGGGGATGGCATCATTGCCATTTGCCATGGCAAGCGTGCACCGCAAGTGCGTGGTCCACGTCGCCGCCGCCACCGCCGGCTTCTCCTCCTCCCACTGCCTCGCTGCCGCCGCGCGGCGAGTTCTTCCTCGTCGTTCTGCTGCTCCCTCCGCGGCCACTCCGCCGCGGTCTTCCGCCGCCCGCTCCGCGCGCGACCAGGCGCACGTCACCACCCGCCTCGCCGTCCTCCGCCACTGCCACCACGCTGCCATCGCGCGCCTCCTCGGCGTCTCTGCGTCGCCCGAGACGGCTCGCTCTTCCTCGCCTACGAGCTCCTCCCCGACGTGTCACCGCTCTCTGCTCTCCACCGCAACCCAAACAACCCGTCCTTCACCCCGCTCGCGTTGTGGCAGTCTCGCCTCAACGTCGCCGCCGACGTCACCGACGCGCTCCACTACGTCCACCTCCAGGCCGACACCGTCCACCTCCACAACCGCCTCCGGTGCATGGCCAAGGACGCGGCGGCGCACGCCAGAGATGTCATGGGTCGCCGACAAGTTCCTCATCCCCACCGACATCTCCATCTCCATCTCCATCTCCATCGCTCCATCGCTCCATCGATTTGGGTTTCCGCCGCCTTGGGCAGAGTGAAGAGGACAAGGCGAGCACGGCGGCCTCAGCCCAAAGCGAAGAGGGCGGGGGGAGAGGAGGCCGCCGCCGCCGCCTTGCTCCCCTGCTCCCGCCGCCGCTGCCGCCTTGCTTCTCTGCCCAGAGAGCCACAGAGACAAGAGTGAGTGTGAGAGAGAGAGGAGGAAGGGAGAGAAGAGGAGGAGAGGGATGAGGCTGACGTGGCCAGCTGACATGTGGGGCCCATGTGGGTCCCATGCTGACTCAGCCGCCACATCGGACAAAACCGGGTTGAAAACCACCAAGGGACCTCGGATGACCGGTTTTGTATAGTTGAGGGACCCCACATATCTGGTTTTGCGGTTGGAGGATGTTTTTTATCTCGATGACAAGTTGAGGGACCTTCGGTGCACTTTTTCCTTTCTCCTCTCGTCTCCGCTCACTGACCGCCACGCGACGACGCCTACGAGGCCTGCCGCTGGCGATCGACTGATCCCATCTCATAGCAAGCAGCAGTGCAGCATATCACTGGTGGAGAAAGTCTTTTTACTCCCGGTTGGTAACCCCCCTATAGTCCTGGTTTTCCAACCGGGAGTACGAATCCGGGACTAAACATAACGATCTTTAATCCTGGTTGGTGTTACCAACCGGGAAAAAAGAGAGGAATCTTTAGTCCCGGTTGATAACACCAACCGGGACTAAAGAGAGAGTAGCGCTTTTTTTTCTTTTGCCAGATTTAATCTCTATATTTTCTCCCGAATCTAGTGCCATGTATATCCCTAAATCAATCCCCAAATCCCCAATTCAAAGTAACATCCCAAATCTTTAAGTTACTTATAAACATAAATCAAATACATCACAAATCCTAAAAAATACACTCAAATCAAATACATCACAAATCCTAAAAATACACACAAATCAAATACATCATAGATTATACATCTCATATGCATGCAATGAATCACAACATTACACATCTCAATCAATCACAAATTGTCAAAAAAAAAAAGAAAAAAAGAAAAAGTCCAGCCGGCAGTCGAGAGGGCACGGCCGCCGCCGGACGCGCCCCCGCCAGCCGCCGCCGCGCGCGGCTCCTCCGGCCGCCCGCCATGGGCGCCGCCGCGCGCGGCGCCGCCGCTCGCCTGCCAGGCGCCACCCGCCATGGTTGCCGCCCCGCGCGGCACCGCCGCCGCCCGCCACGGCCGCCGCCCCGCGCGGCACCGCCGCCACCGCCGGCCACCGGATGGGAAGTGAGGAGGGGGAGGAGAGGGGAGAAGGAAGGGGAGGAGGGGAAGGAGGAGTTAGATCTGTGAAGAGGAAGGGGAACGGATTTGTGAAGAGGAAGGGGAACGGATCTGTGAAGTGTAGGAGATGATATGGGATAGGGATTATATACTACGTATTAAATTTTAGTCTCGGTTGGTAATACTAACTGGGACTAAAGATCAATATAATTTTTAGTCCCGGTTAGTATTATCAACCAGGACTATAAAGATGATCTTTACTCCCGGTTGGTGTCACCAACCGGGACTAAAGATTCTCGGCCCCCTGACAGACTACAGACACGGGATGAACCAGGAGTAAAGATGATTTTTAGTCCCGGTTGATAACTATAGATAATAAAATAGCTGTGGTGTTTTTAACTGGGACTAAAGATCATTTTTAGTCCCGGTTTTTATTGCAACCGGGACTATTGTGGATTTTGGCCGACCGACAATAGATGGTTTCTCCACCAGTGTATGCACAGCCAGCGGCACGACACAACAGTTAGCTTCCGTACTTCTTTCTTGATTGGTTCTAAGAAAATTAGATTAGGAATTTAGGATTTTTCTTATTTACATGATTTTCTTTCTTCTTGCTCTTTAGTTTACTTCGCAATTTCATTATTTTAGGTGTTACCATGTTGCCAGAAAAGCATTTGTCAGGTGCTAAAAAAGAAAAAAGAAATTTGTAAGAAAATTTCATTGGTTGTAAGAAAATTTGTGCACCTTATTCATACTAGTTTGTTCTACGGTGTTTCTTTAATTCTCACTTATACTGTTGATATTATTTATCAGTAATAAATTACTACTCTATCCATTTTATAATGTAAGACTTTCTAGCATTGCCCATATACATATAGATGTTAATGAATTTAAACACATACATATGTCTTCATTAACATCTAAATGAATGTGGGCAATGCTAGAAAGTCTTACATTATGAAACGGAGGAAATATATTACAATTTGCAACTGCTTGATTTGTATTAACCATGTTAAAAATATTTATTTGTGTCACTTTATAGGACATGTGCTTTATAAAATATTAATAAGTAAAAATAATTTAGTCTTTAAGGGCCTATAATGCCGAGTTCGCCTAAGATCCTCGAAACTATTGAGCCCAGCCCTGATCAGTCCCCTGTCCAAGTTAATCCAAGTGCTAATCCAAGCACTAGTCTTTGTGTTAATCTAACTCGCAACATGGATAGTTAGATGAGAGCATCGAACAGTTAGCAAATTTATGGGTACACTTTTTTTAGGTGGATGTAGAAAAGAAATAATGTACCTTTTACATTAGTACAGATGTGAATCCAGATAATCGAGATAGATTACTAAATAACACTGTGATCCATAATTTTCTCAAGAATGGTCTCATATATACGATGGTCAAAATAGAGCTGAACTACGATATCTTATCTTCTAAGAGGAACTGATCTGGCAATAGACGTTGAACCGATAATGGGAAATAATTTTACACATTTTGAATTTATATTACGATATAATGAAATAACAATTTAGTTTTATTTGATTAATTACCAAGGCAATGCTTACAATACTTATATTTTTATCAATGAAATGAGCTTTAATTTATCAGTATATGTCGACGTGTATAAGCAATGAATGTATTTTTCTTCAATTGGCACCCCATCAGTACGGTGTACCTCATAGATACCGCATCGGTACCATCTTAATCTTCAATAGTGCCACATCTTTTGTTGAAGGTTTGTACACGACAACGATATTAGTATGAGGATCGTGGTATCAGGGTATATTCGAGATTAAAGTAAAAAGCGACAGGAGATGTGGATTTTTATATAAGTTCAAGCCTCCCACTTACGGGTAATAGTTTTACAAGTCTACTCGGATCGTATCCATACTTACCTCTCTACTTCTATTTAGACAAAGGATATCTGAGGGTATAAATACAAGATCCCTTGGAAGAAGAACAAGGTGATCATGTTCTAGGAAGTTGTCGACAACCTAATCGAGCTTTATGCCGCTGCACTGATAGAAACTAGATTAGGTTTTCTTATCTATTGTACTATGTGAGGTTGATATATAAAGATAACATCGGCTCTGGCCAGCTGTCTTTCAGCCCAACTTACTCCTATTCGGACATGTTAAGCCAAAAGCACCAACTCGGGTTGATGGGACCAGATCAACACCCATGACCAGCATACTCGGGTTAAGGAGGAAGCTTGTATTACCTCCTTGCCGAGGAGCTTGGTGAAGAAGCGATCAGTTTGGAGCGCGGAGACGTCGCCGCAGTAGTCATGCCAGACAAGGACGTGGCACTTGACACAGCCTCCGTCGCCATTGCCTCGCCTCGCTTGGCAGTGGGAGGTCAGCAACAGTGATGTCAGGGAGGCGGTGCAGCGCGAGTTTGCCCGCGGGAAGGGAAGTAGCGACGGCTGCAGTCGGTGAGCCCTGCATGAGGTCGAGCTCGGGGAGTGCGCTCGTGCGAAAGGAGGCTCACCCCAAGTCACATCGCCACCGCTAAAGGGCGCCTGGAGCCCTGGAAGCGAGCGCCTTGAGAGGATCACGCGCCGCTCCACCGCTCTGACCTCCTGCCCCAGGGCCATCTCCTCGAAGGAGAACTCATTCAGGATGCCCGCCGCCGGAGACGACGCCGCCGCATCTTCAACAAGGGTGTTTGGCACGGAGGTGATTGGCGGATTCGGGGATTTCTGGATCAGGACGAGGTAGGAGAAGGGGATTTGTGCCTTGTTGTTCTACTGTCCAGATTGATGTTTTGTGCTCAAATTACAATGAACAATAATGATTCGGGTTTAAAATTGCTACGTCCGATACTCCTGTTGAAATTAATGGATGGGCCTTAGCCCATTCAAAGATTAATTCTTTGGAAAATCATAAAAGCCCACCTCATGGGATAGTATGTATGTGAAGTTTACTATCACCTTACTTATTCTAGGAGAGGAGGACCTCCTTAGAAGGGAGGATGCCCTCCTAGCCACTTGAAGCATGTGTGGTGGAGAGAAGAGGGGAAACACACGCGCGCGCTGGCTCGCCTCGCCGGGCAGGTGGCGCGCGTGCACGACGTACGCGTCGAATGGTCCGCAAAATTGGCTCCTCACCCTTGCACAGATGTAGCCTCCTTTTACAGTTTTGTTTTGCTGCGGGATTCGGATTTGTTTTATTTTGGAAACATTCCGAAAAATCCGGTGCGTGAAAACGGCATGGAGTCCGGATAGGTTACACGTAACGTATCCGGTTCGGTTTACGCGGGCGCCCTGATTAGGCGATCTATCTCTATATAAACCGAGCCGCCGCCTTCACGCAACACACGCAAAATCAATCTAGGGTTTGCCTCCTACTCTGTACTGCGCCGTCGCTCGTAGACTCCTCCATCCCGCTCGCTGGCGTGCACCGGCGATCGGGAGAGCAGGTCTCCGGAACCTCTGCCTTCGACGTCTTGCACCGGGAGAAGGCGGCAATAAGGTTTTTGGGAAGCGCTTCGCGCGACTGCTCCATGTTCGTCCGCGACGGTTCGCCTTCCTCTCCGCTCGTGTGCTTCGCGACTTCGTCGACGCTCGCAACCGCGAGTAGTTCCTGCCGAGCAACCGGTCTTTCCGCTACCTCGGTACGTGTTCGACATGTTGCGCATATTTGATCTGTTCATGTTTTACTGCTTAGTTTACATGTGTAGATCTAATGATGCGTTCAATCTAGTTTACATCTGCAATGTCATGATTTATTTATGGAATAAATTAAATCATTATGTGCTTATAATTTCAACAATCCAAAAACCTTATTATAGGCGCGTGATTTTACTATGGCTGGTTTTGCCAATGCACTGAGGCCGGATAAATTCATCGGTGTGCACTTTAAGAGATGGCAGGTCAGGGTCACTCTGTGGCTGACGGCTATGAAATGCTTCTGGGTGAGTACTAGCAAACCTGAAGGAATTCTTACTGCTGATCAGCAGAAGCAATTCGAGGAAGCCACTACTCTCTTTGTGGGATGCATTCTTAGCGTTCTTGGCGATCATCTGGTCGAGGTGTATATGCATATGACCGACGCTAAGGAGTTGTGGGATGCACTGAATACTAAATTCGGTGCTACTGATGCTAGCAATGATCTGTATATCATGGAGCAGTTTCATGACTACAAGATGGCTGACAACCGTTCTGTAGTCGAACAGGCTCATGAGATACAAACTATGGCTAAGGAACTCGAACTCCTTAAGTGTGTCTTACCCGACAAATTTGTGGCCGGGTGCATTATTGCGAAACTATCTCCATCATGGAGAAGTTTCGGTACTGCACTCAAACACAAGAGACAAGAATACTCCGTTGAGGGGTTGATAGCGTATCTTGATGTTGAGGAGAAAGCTCGGGAAAAAGACGTCGCGTCTAAGGGCGATGGTGGGCAGTCCAGTGCCAATGTTATGCACAAGGCCCAGAACAAGAGCAAGGGGAAATACAAAGCTCAACAGACCACCAACTTCAAGAAGCAGAAGAAGAACAACAAGAACAATCCTAACCAGGATGAGAGGACTTGCTTTGTGTGTGGGCAACCTGGTCATCTGGCTAGGAAGTGTCCACAGTGCAAGGGGAAGAAGGCACCTGCAGGGCAGACTTCTAAGTCTGCTAATGTGACCATTGGCAACACTGGAGATGGAAGCGGGTATGGTAATTTACCTACTGTTTTTTCAGTTAATCAGTCTACTAATTGGTGGGTTGATACTGGGGCCAATGTACATGTTTGTGCTGACATCTCATTGTTTTCTTCTTATCAGGTCGCACGGGGTTCCACCGTCCTATTGGGGAATGGGTCACATGCTTCTGTTCATGGTGTTGGCACGGTAGATCTGAAGTTTACATCGGAAAAGATCGTGCAGCTGAAGAACGTGCAGCATGTCCCTTTTATCGACAGGAATCTTATTAGTGGCTCCCGTCTGACTAGAGACGGATTTAAGTTGGTTTTTGAGTCTAATAATGTAGTCGTGTCTAAACATGGATATTTTATTGGTAAAGGGTATGAGTGCGGAGGCCTGTTCCGCTTTTCCCTTTCTGATTTCTGCAATAAGTCTGTGAACCATATTTGTGGCAGTGTGGATGATGAGGTTAATGTTTGGCACTCACGTTTATGTCATATTAATTTTGGCTTGATGTCTCGGCTATCTAGCATGTGTTTAATTCCTAAGTTTTCCATTGTCAAAGGTTCTAAGTGCCATAGTTGTGTGCAATCAAAGCAACCTCGCAAGCCTCACAAGGCTGCCGAGGAGAGAAACTTTGCACCACTAGAACTCCTACATTCAGATCTTTGTGAAATGAATAGGGTGTTGACGAAGGGTGGAAAACGATATTTCATGATGTTGATTGATGATGCTACTAGATTTTGCTATGTGTACTTGTTGAAAACGAAAGACGAGGCTCTAGACTATTTTAAAATTTATAAGGCAGAAGTTGAAAATCAACTTGATAGAAAGATAAAAAGGCTTAGGTCTGATTGTGGTGGAGAGTTTTTCTCGAACGAGTTTGACTTATTCTGTGAGGAACATGGCATCATACATGAGAGGACGCCTCCCTATTCTCCTGAGTCTAATGGGATTGCTGAAAGGAAGAACCGCACACTGACTGACTTGGTGAATGCCATGTTGGACACCGCGGGACTACCTATGGCATGGTGGGGGGAGGCATTGTTGACCTCAAATCATGTGTTAAACAGAGTTCCTAACAGAAATAAGGACAAAACACCATATGAGATATGGATTGGGAGAAAACCATCACTTTCTTATTTGCGCACATGGGGGTGCTTGGCGAAAGTCAATGTACCAATAACGAAGAAGCGCAAACTTGGACCTAAGACTGTGGACTGTGTCTTTCTGGGATATGCTCATCATAGCATTGCCTATAGATTTTTAATAGTTAAATCCGAGGTACCTGACATGCATGTTGGTACAATTATGGAGTCTCCTGATGCTACCTTCTTTGGGAGCTTTTTCCCAATGAAGGATACACATAGTGGTTCGAGCCAACCCTCTGAAATAATTCCCAGTTCAATCACACCACCAGAACAAACTGAACATACACATGAACATGTCTCTGAGGAGGATGTCAGTGAAGCTCCTCGAAGGAGTAAGAGACAAAGGACGGCTAAGTCCTTTGATGATGATTTCACTGTGTACCTCGTGGATGACACTCCTAAGTCAATTTCAGAAGCATATGCATCTCCTGATGCAGACTACTGGAAGGAGGCTGTCCGTAGTGAAATGGATTCCATTATCGCTAACGGGACTTGGGAGGTGACAGAGCGACCCTATGGGTGTAAACCTGTGGGATGCAAGTGGGTGTTCAAGAAGAAGCTTAGGCCTGACGGTACTATTGAAAAGTATAAGGCTCGGCTTGCTGCTAAGGGCTATAATCAGAAAGAAGGCGAAGATTTTTTTGACACTTACTCACCTGTTGCTAGATTGACCACAATTCGTGTGCTACTTTACCTAGCAGCCTCACATGGTCTTCTCGTTCATCAAATGGACATTAAGACAGCTTTTCTTAATGGAGAGCTGGATGAGGAGATCTATATGGATCAACCTGATGGGTTTGTAGTTGAAGGTCAAGAAGGCAAAGTGTGCAAATTGTTGAAGTCTTTGTATGGTCTGAAACAAGCTCCTAAGCAATGGCATGAGAAATTTGACAAAACATTGACATCTGCAGGCTTTGCAGTCAATGAGGCAGATAAATGTGTGTACTATCGCCATGGTGGGGGTGAGGGAGTTATTCTGTGCTTGTATGTTGACGACATACTGATATTTGGGACAAACCTTGAGGTGATAAATGAGGTTAAATCATTCTTGTCTCAAAATTTTGATATGAAGGATTTGGGAGTAGCTGATGTTATTTTAAACATTAAGCTAATTAGAGGTGAGAATGGGATTACACTCTTGCAGTCCCATTATATGGAGAAGATCTTTAATCGCTTTGGCTACATTGATAGTAAGCCTTCTCCAACACCTTGTGATCCTAGCTTGTTGCTTCGCAAGAACAAAAGAATTGTTAGGAATCAACTGGAATACTGTAACACCCTGAAAATTCGACCGACAAATCAAAACTCTAAAAATTCGGATTTTCAAAAACTTTTATTAAAATAAATTGCATCATGCCGATTTTGTTCGCCCGTTCCATTGAATTTCGATTCGGAGTTTGGAGATTTCGAATAAAGATCAATATTAATCTATTTGCATCAATGTTATCGCGAACATATTTATATCAATTAAATTTAAATGCGAGGGAATAGAATTAACACTAATTAAAAGAAAATTCAAATTAGATAAAAAAATGTGAACAATATTAATCTAGGGTGAATTTATTAGTTGGAATAACACAAATATTGGGTAAGAATCATATATGCAAATATTAGGAATTATAGAATCAAATTTATATAATAAATACATAATAAAAAAATATATAAATAAAAAAAATAAAAAAAATAAAAATATAAAAAAAATAAAAATAATAAATAAATAAAATAGGAAAAATGAGAAGGGCACTGTACATTGCACCTAAGGTGCTCGACGGGGTCCCCTAGCCCTAACCGTGCCGCCCCTGCCGCATGCCGCCGTCCCGTCGCCGTCGTGTCGCCGCGTAGCCGTCCCGTCGCCGTCCCGCGCCTCGCGCCCCGAGCCGCCGCGCGCCGTCGCCATCACCGCCTCGCGCCGCTCGCCCGCCGCGCCGCCGTCCCGTCGCCGCTCGGCCGTCGCCCTCGCGCCTCGCACCCCGCACCCCGCCGCGCCGCTCGCCCACCGCGCCGCCGTCCCGTCGCCGCTCGGCCGTCGCCCTCGCGCCTCGGGCCCCGCGCCATCGCCCGTCACGTCGCCGCGCGTCCCGTCGCCGCCTTGGGCCCCACGCGCCCTGTCACCACCTGCCGAGCCGCTCGCCCGTCGCATCACCGCCTCGCGCCCCGCGCCGCGTCGCTTGCCCGCGCGTCACCGCCTGCCACGCCGCGCGCCGCCCGTCGCCATCGCCATTGCCGCCGCCCCTCTCCCCCTCTTCTTCCCCTCCCTCCCCTATAAATCCCCTCCCCCTCTCTCCATTCTTCCCCCCATCCTCACCTCCTCTCCTCAACTCCACGCCGCCGCGCCGCCGCCTCCACGCCGCCGCCACGAAGCAGCCGCGCCACGCCGCGCCTTACGCCGACGTCGCCGCCGTCGCCGTCGCCGCCGTCGCCGCCGCCGTCGTCGCCGCTGCCGTCGCTGGTGAGCCGCCCTCTTTCCCCTCGCGTCCGCCGCCGCCGCCGCTCGGGTGAGGGAGAGAGAGAGCTGAGAGGGAGGGAGAGGAAAAGAGAGAGTCGGCCGAGAGAGAGAGAAAAAAAGAAAGAAAGAGAGAGGAAAAGAGAGAAAAGAAAAAGGGAGAGAAAAGAGAGAAAAAAAAGGAGGGAAAAAGAAAAAGAGAGAAAAGAGAGAAAAAAGGGGGAAATAAATAAAAGAAAAAATATATAATAAATATAATATAATAATAATAATAAATAAATAAATATAAATGATAGTAATAGTATAAATAGAGGGAAATTAGGAGAGTTTAGAAGATTTAAAATTAGAATTTAAATTATAGATTAATTTCTCGTCGTAGGATTACAAAATTTAATATAAATTATGGGTTATTCTGGGTAATCACTATAAGTAATCAATTTGCGGTAGTAATTTAAATTTAATCAACAACTAATAAACGAAATCCTATAGATTATTAAAGATTACTTTGGATAATCTCTATAAGTAATCGATTCACGGTAAAAGTTCGGATTTAATCACTAGTAATTTTAGACGTACGGTATACTTAATCGATTAGTCATAGACTAAGTTAAATCGTATAATAGTTTCTAGGATTTTGTCCGATATCTAGCTTGCGATAGAAATTGCTAACCTATTACATAGATATAATACTCGGGAATATTAAATTAGAAACTTAAGACAACAAAATAATTATACTCACAAATAATTTACATCGAAAATGGGTTCGCCTTAGTTCACGAATAGTAAAGTTAATATAAAGGAATCGACTTTCGCACTCGACTTTCATTCGGATTTACTTGGATTTCTATTTGAATTCTAACCGAATTCAAACCAATTTTCGCACGTAACTATAGAGCCCGAGGAAGCTGCGGATCCAAGCGAAGGTCAAGACCCGCAAGACCTTGAGCCAGGCAAGTCATCACTATTCCTTGAACATGTTGATCCCAATTGCAAAATTGTTTTGTTTACAAATAAAATTGCATGCAATGATAAACATCCTACTTGTGATTATGCCATGCCTTGATTATTGTTTACCCCATATTCCTTCGTAACCATGTTTACGTATGAGTCCCTAGTCAACTATGACAATTGCTTAGCAACGCTATTCTAGAATCATGCATACTCATATTTATCAAAATGCTCTATGCTTGGGCAATTGCCTTTGGGAAGGTAATTGAGATGCGGCATGTGGAGACATGAGCGCCACATTGCCATGATGTTGATGACATGATTTGTGAAAAGAGAAATGAAATTAAACAACTGTTTTCGACTGGGGCGGACGGAGGATTTGGGTGGTATCCGGGAAAAGGCAAGTACCATCCCCAGTCAATTAAGGACCGAGCCATGAAGTTAAGCATGAAACGACCCCCGTACAACCGCACTTCTCGTATGGGTATAGACCTAGCAGAATAGATAGCTGAGCGGAGGCAGTATCCATGCATAGTGGTTTCTTGATGTGCGAGGCAGGGGCTCTACGGTGGGGCAGCCATTGGTTGAACCGCGAGGCGAGTGTCTACAGTGGTGTCACCATCGGTAGGACTGCCATGTGAGAATTTAAATATAATTATAACTTAATGCCTGTGTGAGTCTTTCCTTCCCGGGTGCGCCAGAACTCCTCTCACTGCTAGAAACCGTGTACGCCTAGAGTGCATGAGGATGTAAAGTTCATGGAGCGGGTATTGCCAATGCGAGGTTATCGAAAAGCTTTGCCGTGACGCGTCTCATGTGTTGGGACGAGGCTCATATGTTGGGCAGTCGCGGAGTGCGGGTAAAGTGTACATCCACTGCAGTGTGAGTAAACCGAATCTATTCGAATAGCCGTGCTCGCGGTTATTGAGCATCGGGACGTGTATTACACTTGGCTAGACTCTAAATTCTTAACTTGTGTGGGATGGGATATTGCATGATGATTTCTATGCTGATGGAGCCACTTCCTGAGAGGAGGGAAGGTGGACGTCCTCAGAAAACCATGACGACTCGATGGCGGGAAGCTATCCTTGGGATCACAATGGATGGTGGACAGAACCGTCATTGTTTAATATGATCACTGGTACTAAAATTTGATCAGTCTATGCTAGGTCTTAGGCTTGTGAAAAGAATTGCAAAACTTGCTTTGTGCAAAAGAACCATAGCCATTCCTTGAATACCCTTTATCATATGCATTGTTGCTGTGGTGGCTTGTTGAGTACGGTTGGTACTCACCCTTGCAAATATAAACTTAATCAGAGGCCGGAGATGAAGCTTCGGAGGATCCCTATGCCTATTACCAGGAGGGTGATGAAGACGAAGGTGCTCAATAGGTCTTAGTTACGGTCGTTGCCTGTGGCAATGGCGAGCCGCTGCCTTAACTCCGCTGCCTTACCTATTTCTGTTTTTGGAGTGTATTCCGGACCGCTCGGTCCGATGATTTAAGACTAAGCCCGCGGGCTATTGATGTAATAATTCGTACTAGACATTCGTGTATGTGCACTGGTTACTTCAGCTATGAATTCGTGTGTACCAGACTACTTGATCCAGGGAAATGGTACTGTTTACACAATTGATTCCTGTTATAAAAACGGGGGTCCACAAATACTCTCAAATCATTGGCTCGCTGATGTACCTGGCTAGTGCAACAAGGCCTGATATCTCCTTTGCTGTGAGTAAGTTGAGCCGGTTTACCTCTAATCCGGGAGATGATCACTGGCGTGCGCTTGAGCGAGTAATGCGCTATCTGAAAGGTACTATGGAATTGGGACTTCACTATACTGGGTATCCTGCGGTACTGGAGGGATATAGTGATTCTAACTGGATCTCTTATATGGATGAGATCAAAGCCACTAGTGGATATGTCTTCACACTGGGTGGTGGTGCTGTTTCGTGGAGGTCTTGCAAACAGACCATTTTGACGAGGTCAACCATGGAAGCAGAACTGACGGCACTGGATAAAGCTACTGTTGAGGCAGAATGGTTGCGTGATCTATTAATGAATCTGCCTATTGTTGAAAAACCGGTGCCGGCTATCCTTATGAACTGTGGCAATCAAACGGTAATTGTCAAAGTGAATAGTTCTAAGGATAATATGAAATCGTCTAGATATGTGAAAAGACGATTGAAGTCTGTCAGGAAATTGAGAAACTCCGGAGTTATAACGTTGGATTACATCCAAACAGTTAGAAACCTGGCAGATCCCTTCACGAAGGGACTATCACGAAATGTGATAGTCAATGCATCGAAGGAGATGGGTTTGAGACCTATGTGAGTTATACTATGGTGGTAACCTAGTCTATGTGATCGGAGATCCCGTAAATTAGAACCTGGGAAGAACAAACCATTAGTAAACTAGAGGAGAGTACCAATCTATACCCTCTCTAAGTGAAGATGCATGTACTCTCGTGAGCTGCAAGGCAGGTTGGCTATGCCTTAATGAGTTCTGTTGGCTTTAATTAGCAAAGATGCTGTCCTGCAGAGCATTCTTAAAAGACCTCACCTTTGTGAGCTTGACTGTTGGTCGCAGTCTATGGAGATTTTGGGTGAATCTTCTAGGAAGCTTACTAAAGACCTAGGAGTATGACTTATATACTCCACCCGAGGGGTAGTGTACAGACGGTCTAGTACCAGATAAGACTCTGAGTGAAACTTGCTTGCACAAGACTTGCAATTCAAGGCGTAGTCCATTGTTCAAGTTGTGAGTAAGTGTAGTGTGGACCCCCGTTTTTATAACAGGAATCAATCGTGTAAACAGTACCATTTCCCTGGATCAAGTAGTCTGGTACACACGAATTCATAGCTGAAGTAACCAGTGCACATACACGAGTGTCTTGTATGAATTATTACATCAATAGCCCGCAGGCATAGTCTTAAGTCATCGGACCGAGAGGTCCGGAATACATCCAAAGACAGAAATAGATAAGGCAGCGGAATCAAGGCAGCGGCACGCCATTGCCACAGGCAACGACCGTAACTAAGACCTATTGAGCGCCTTCGTCTTCATCACCCTCCTGGTAATAGGCATAGGGATCCTCCGAAGCTTCATCTCCAGCCTCTGATTAAGTTTATATTTGCAAGGGTGAGTACCAACCGTACTCAACAAGTCACCACAGCAACAATGCACGTGATAAAGGGGTATTCAAGGAATGGCTATGGCTCTTTTGCACAAAGCAAGTTTTGTAATTCTTTTCACAAGCCTAAGACCTAGCATAGACTGATCAAATTTTAGTACCAGTGTTCTTATTAAACAATGACGGTTCTGTCCACCATCCATTGTGATCCCAAGGATAGCTTCCCGCCATCGAGTCGTCATGGTTTTCTGAGGACGTCCACCTTCCTTCCTCTCAGGAAGTGGCTCCATCAGCATAGAATCATCATGCAACATCCCATCCCACACAGGTTAAAAATTTAGAGTCTAGCCAAGTGTAATACACGTCCCGATGCTCAATAACCGCGAGCACGGCTATTCGAATAGATTGGGTTTACTCACACTGCAGTGGATGTACACTTTACCCGCACTCCGCGACTGCCCAACACATGAGCCTCGTCCCAACACATGAGACATGTCACGGCAAAGCTTTTCGATAACCTCGCATTGGCAGTACCCGCTCCATGAACTTTACATCCTCATGCACTCTAGGCGTACACAGTTTCTAGCAGTGAGAGGAGTTCTGGCGCACCCGGGAAGGAAAGACTCACACAAGCAGTAGGTTATAATTATGTTTAAATTCTCACATGGCAGTCCTACCGATGGCGACACCACTGTAGACACCCGCCTCGCGGTTCTACCAATGACTGCCCCACCGTAGAGCCCCTGCCTCACACATCGAGAAACCACTATGCATGGATACTGCCTCTGCTCAGCTATCTATTCCGCTAGGTCTATACCCATACGAGAAGTGCGGTTGTACGGGGGTCGTTTCATGCTTAACTTCATGGCTCGGTCCTTAATTGACCGGGGACGGTACTTGCCTTTACCCGGATACCACCCAAATCCTCCGTCCGCCCCAGTCGAAAACGGTTGTTTACTTTCATTTCTCTTTTTATAAATCATGTCATCAACATCATGGCAATGTGGCGCTCATGTCTCCACATGCCGCATCTCAATTACCTTCCCAAAGGTAATTGCCCAAGCATAGAGCATTTTGATAATTATGAGTATGCATGATTCTAGAATAGCGTTGCTAAGCAATTGTCATAGTTGACTAGGGACTCATACGTAAACATGGTTACGAAGGAATATGGGGTAAACAATAATCAAGACATGGCATAATCAGAAGTAGGATGTTTATCATTGCATGCAATTTTATTTGTAAACAAAACAATTTCGCAATTGGGATCAACATGTTCAAAGAATAGTGATGACTTGCCTTGCTCAAAGTCCTGCGGGTCTTGACCTTCGCTTGGATCAGCAGCTTCCTCGGGCTCTATAGTTACGTGCGAAAATGGATTTGAATTCGGTTAGAATTCAATAAACATCCAAGTAAATCCACATGAAAAATCGAGTGCGAAAGTCGATATTAACTTTACTATTCGCGAACTACGGCAAACCCATTTTGGTGTGAATTATTGATGAGTATAATTATCTTGTTGTCCTAAGTTTTTAATTTAATATTCCCGAGTATTATATCCAGGTAATAGGTTAGCAATTCCTACCATGAGATAAATATCCTAGAGATTTTATATGATTTAATTTAGTTCACGATTAACCGATTAAGTATTCTATACGTCTAAAATTTCCTAGTGATCAAATCCGAACTTCTACCGTGAATCGATCACTTCTAGAGATTACCCAAACTAATCTATAATATTCTATAAGAATTCGTTCATTTGTTTTAATTATTGATTATATTTAAATCACTACCGCGAATTGATTATTTATAGTGACTATAAAAAGGTTAACCCATAATTTACATTAAATTTTGCAATCCTACGACGGGAAATTAATCTATAATTTAAATTCTAATTTTTCTTTAAGTCTTCTAAACATTTCCTAATTTTTCCTCTAATTATACTTATTCTTATCATTTATATTTATTTAATATTTTATATTATTATTATATTTTTTTTTCTTTTTCCCCTTTCTTTTTTTTTTCCTTTTTCTTTTCCTCTCTTTTCTCTCTTTTTCTTTCTTTTTCTTTCTTTTCTCTTTTTTTTTCTCTCTCTTTCTCTTTCTCTCTCCCTTTCTCTTTCTCTCTCTCTCTCTTTTTTTTCTTTTCCTCTCTTCTTCCTCCCGGCCTCTCTTCTTCTCTCTCGGCCGGCTCTCTCCCTCTCTCTCTCTCTCTTTTACCCGAGCGGCGGCAGCGGTGGATGCGAGGGGAGGAGGGGTGGCTCACCGGCGACGGCAACGGCGACGACGGCGGCGGTGGCGGCGGCGCACGGCGACGCGGGAGCGGCGGCACAGCGGCACGGGAACGGCGGCGCGGCGGCACGGGAGGGGGACGGCGGCGCGGTGGCACAAGAGCGGCGGTGCGGTGGAGGGGGGGGTGGAGGAGATGAGGTGGGGAAGAACGAGGAGGAGGGGAGATTTATAGGAGGGGGGGGAAAGAAGAGGAAGAGGGGAAAGGGGCGGCGGCGGCGCGGCAGCGGGGTGACGCGCGAGCGGCGATGCGATGGCAGCGTGGGGCTCGGAGGCGCGGCGACGTGACGGGTCGGCGGCGCGGGGCTCGGGGTGGACGACGTGACGGGTCGCGGCGATGGGACGCGCGAGCGGCGACGGGACGTCGATGGCGACGGCGACAGCAGCGATGTGACGTGGCGATGGAACGGCGCGGCGACGGGACGGCGGCTGCGTGGCGACAGACGGCGAGGGCGACGGCGCGCGCGGGGCGCAAGGCGGCGAGGGCGACGGCCAAGCGGCGACGGGACGGCGGCGCGGCGGCGAGCGGCGCGGCGGGGATGGCGACGGTGCGCGGCGGCTCGGGGCGCGAGGCGGTGCGGGGCGCGAGGGCGCGGGGGCGACGGCGACGGCTCGGCAGCGG
This sequence comes from Oryza meridionalis, assembly GCA_000338895.3. NCBI lineage: Eukaryota > Viridiplantae > Streptophyta > Magnoliopsida > Poales > Poaceae > Oryza > Oryza meridionalis. The sequence continues at coordinate 7,972,566 of CM002535.2, read as the reverse complement.
CGACGCGACGGCGACGGGACGGCGGCGGCGGCGAGCGGTGCGGCGGGGATGGCACGCACGCGGCGCACGGGGCTCGGGGCGCGGCGCGGCGCGGCGCGGCAGCGCGTAGGGTTAGGGTTAGGGGACTGCGTCGAGCACTTGGCGGGCAATGAACAGTGCCGTTTTCCAATTTTTTTTCTTTTTTATTTATTTATTTATTTATTATTATTTTTTTATTATTATTTTTTTATTTATTATATAAATTTGATTCTAAAATTCCTAATATTTGCATATATAATTCTTACCCAATATTTGTGTTATTCCCACTAATAAATTCATCCTAAATTAATGTTGCCCACATTTTTATATAATTTATTTAAATCTTCATTTAGTGTTAATTTCATTCCATCGCATTTAAATTTAATTGATACGAGCACGTTTGCGATAATATCGATGTAAATTGACTGATTTAGTTCTTTTATTCGAAATCTCCAAACTCCGAAATCGAAATTCAATGGAACGGCGAATAAAATCGGCATGATGCAATTTATTTTTAAAAATTTTTTTGAAACCCGAATTTTTAGAGTTTTGATCTATCGGTCGAATTTTCAGGGTGTTACAAACCTACCCCCCTTAAATAAATCTCGTCCCGAGATTTCTTACCAGGTTTCGAATAGATGCGGGTATTCTGCCCTCAAGAATTCTTCGCTCTCCCAGGTAGCTTCATCCTCAGTGTGATTACTCCATTATACCTTGTACATACGCCACTCCTTGCTCCTAGTCCTCTTTTTGGCTTCGTCCAATATCCGGACCGGATGTTCTGGATACGTAAGGTCATGGCTAATGTGAATCTCTTCCAGCGGAGCCTGTTCTTCCGGCACTCGTAAGCACTTCTTTAATTGAGACACATGGAAGACTGGGTGCACATCGGCGATATTCTCTGGTAGCTGTAACTGATATGCGACTTCTCCTCGTCTAGCCGTGATTTGAAAGGGTCCCACATACCTTGGTGCTAGTTTTCCTTTGACCTTAAACCTTTTCGTCCCCCTCATCGGAGAGACCTTCAGATAAACATAATCTCCCTCCTTAAATTCCAGGTTTCTTCTTCAAGTGTCGGCGTAACTCTTTTGTCGTGATTGTGCTACTTTTAGACGGTCTCGAATCAGGCGAACCTTTTCCTCGGCTTCTTGGATAATGTCAGGTCCAAATACTGCCCGTTCTCCCGTCTCAGACCACATTAGTGGAGTTCGACATCGTCGACCAAACAATGCCTCATTGGGTGACATCTTTAGGCTTGCTTGAAAGCTATTGTTGTAGGAGAATTCGGCGTAGGGCAAACATCTCTCCCAGTCCTTGCTAAAATCCAGAGCACAAGCTCTCAACATGTCTTCCAAGACCTGGTTTGTTCTCTCTGTCTGGCCATCCGTTTGTGGGTGATAAGCTGTGCTGAATGCTAGGTAACTTCCTAGGGCTTCATGTACTTTCTCCCAGAAATGCGATGTAAACTGTGTGCCTCGATCGGATATAATTTTCTTAGGTACACCATGAAGACATACTATCCTGGTCATGTATAACTCGGCTAGCTTGGCACTGCTATAATTTGTCTTAACGGGGATGAATCTCGCCGTCTTGGTGAGTCGATCCACAATCACCCAGATGGAATCGTACCCTGTTGCGGTCTTGGGCAATCCAACAATAAAATCCATGCCTATCTCATCCCATTTCCATTCGGGAATCCTAAGAGGTTGCAACAAACCTGCCGGTCTCTGGTGCTCAGCCTTCACCTTTTGGCACACGTCACAGAGTGCTACGTATTCTGCCACATCTCTCTTTAGATTGGGCCACCAGTATCCTTCCTTCAGATCCTGGTACATCTTCGTACTTCCGGGGTGCAAAGAATATGCCGACTCGTGAGCTTCCTTTAGGATTAATCCTCTCAGTCCACCCTGTTCGGGTACATAAATCCTCTTTTTATACCATAGGACATCTTTTTCATCGATCGAAAATTCCTTTACAAGTCCGGCGGCTAGGCGTTCCTTCACCTCACGGACTTCCTCGTTGTCCTTCTGGGCATCTTCTATTTGGGTCCTCAGAAGAGGTTGAATGTCCAAGGTGTTTATCTGCCCATGAGGTATTATATGTAGGTTTAGTTGGGCCATTTCCTCCCTAAGCTCAGGAGCCATTCCTTTCATCCTCAGATGATTGCAACGGCTCTTCCGACTCAAAGCGTCAGCCACAACGTTTGCTTTTCCGGGGTGGTAGTGAACCTCTAAGTCGTAATCCTTGATTAGTTCTAACCATCGCCTTTGCCTTAGGTTGAGGTCTGACTGGGTGAAAATATACTTCAGACTCTTGTGCTCAGTGTAGACATCACAATGGTTTCCAATCAAATAATGTCTCCAAATCTTTAGCGCATGAACCACGGCTGCAAGTTCTAGATCATGGGTAGGATAGTTTTCCTCATGTGGTCGCAATTGTCGCGACGCGTAGGCCACAACTTTTCCGTCCTGCAACAGTACTCCTCCTAGTCCCTGCCTTGATGCATCACAGTATATAACGAAGTCTTTCCTGATGTCGGGAAGAACTAGAATAGGTGCCGAGGTCAATTTTTCTTTGAGCTGCTCGAAGCTTTCCTGACACTGTTCTGACCACACAAACTTCTTTTCCTTCTTGAGTAGTTGCGTCATCGGTCGGGCTATCCTAGAGAATCCCTCAATGAACCTTCGGCAGTATCCGGCCAAGCCTAGAAAACTCCGAATCTCAGTCATAGACTTGGGTGCTTTCCATTCCGTAACAGCCTCCACTTTAGCCGGATCCACTGCTACTCCACCGGCTGAGATTACGTGGCCTAGAAAGGCGACTTCTTTTAGCCAGAACTCACATTTACTAAACTTTGCATATAATTTATGCCTCCGTAATTTCTCGAGTACCAATCGCAAGTGTTCCGCATGTTCCTCCTCATCCTTGGAGTAGATCAGAATATCATCGATGAATACTACCACAAATTTGTCCAAGTAATCCATGAACACTTTGTTCATGAGATTCATAAAGTATGCCGGGGCGTTGGTTAACCCAAACGACATTACTGTAAACTCATACAATCCATAGCGTGTTGAAAACGCGGTCTTGGGTATATCCTGGGTCCTAATTTTCAATTGGTGGTATCCTGATCTAAGGTCAATCTTAGAGAATACCTTAGCTCCCTTGAGTTGATCAAAAAGATCATCAATCCGTGGTAGTGGATATTTGTTTTTGATGGTTACTTCGTTCAGTGAACGGTAGTCTACACACATCCTCATGCTACCATCTTTCTTCTTAACGAATAATATTGGGGCTCCCCATGGTGACGAACTGGGTCGTACAAATCCCTTTTCTTGCAACTCTCTAATTTGCTTTTTAAGTTCCTCCAACTCATTAACTGGCATCCGATAAGGTCTCTTGGATATGGGGGCAGTTCCGGGCATCAGATCAATAATGAACTCTATGTCACGGTCCGGTGGCATCCCAGGTAAGTCTTCTGGAAACACATCGGGAAATCGTTGCACTACAGGCATTCCTTTCAGGGGTAGCATGGTAAATATGCCTCCGGCGCGTTCGGTCAGTTTAGGATCTTGATCCATGGTTGCTCTCATATCCGATCCCCATGGTGTGGTCAGGGTAATTTCCCTACGTCTACAATCGATTACCCCTCTGTTCTTTGCTAACCAATCCATTCCCAATATGACATCCAGGGTCTGGGGTATCAACACCATAAGATTGGAGGGAAACACCACATCCCTAAGACGAATAGGTACGTCTATGCAAGCATGACTCACAGTTATCTCGCCCCCAGGTGAGTGTACTATCATAGGCTTTCTAAGCCCCAGTACGGTTAAGTTGTGTTTTTGACTAGCCTTCAATGATATGAATGAATGCGATGCTCCTGAATCGAAGAGAACTCTAACTGGAGTGGAATTGATAGAAAACGTACCCATCAGTACGCCCTGATCCTCCTGGGCCTCTTCAGCTCGCACATGATTCACTTGTCCGCGGCCAAACCCGGTAGTAGCCTTGTTAGTCTGTGGAGTCCTGAATAGTCCTCGTCCGGCAGCGGGGGTAGTAGTCCCACGAACAGCCATTGCATTAGCGCCAGTACGGGCAGGAGTTTTGCGTGGATGAGGGCAGTTGTTGGCGTAGTGCCCATACTCTCCGCAGTTGAAGCAGTTCACATTCCTCTTGATTCCAGGGGCAGCCAGAGTTGGTGTAGGGGTGCGGTTCTGAATCACAACCGGCCTATTAAAGTTGCTAGGCGCGGCGGGTCGGTTAGTTGCCACAATAGGGGGCTTCCACCCAGACGAAGTGGTTCCCTTAAGTCGCTGAGGCACCCCCTGAGGTGGGCGGTTCATAGCGATCCTCCTCTTGCGGTTATGCTCTACAGTCCTTTGATCATTCTCCAGCCTAACGACTTTGTTGATCAGGCTCTGGAAGCTCTCATGGTCTTGCCCAATCATAGGTCCACGTAATTCGTCATTCAGCCCTTCTATGAACTTGTCGATCTTCTCCTCTTCATCTGCGAGGTCTCCAATTGCATAGCGGGCTAGCTGAGTGAACCGGTTCAGATATTCCTGCACCGTTGTGTTCCCTTGTCGCAACCTTCTGAACTCGTTCTTCTTCATACGCATTACTGCGGCAGGCACGAAGTTCTCGCGAAATGCTGCAGTGAACTCTTCCCAAGTGGGTTCTCCAGCATCCTCTCCTCGAGCTTCCTTGTAGGTATCCCACCAATCACCAGCGGGTCCCTCCAGTTGGTTTACTGCGAAAATCACTTTGTCTGCCTCACGTACCCGAACAAGGGTCAGTTTCTTCTCTATGATGCGTAGCCAATCTTCTGCCTCCATAGGCTCGTCTGCCGTAGCGAACGTGGGTGGCTTGGTTCTCATAAACTCTCCAAAGCTCGATCCTCCGCGGTTGCCTTGGTTGTTTGCAATGGCTTGCAAGAGTTGGGTTTGAGTGGCCAAGACTCCGGCCAGGGTGGTTAGATCAGGTGTCTGGGTTTCTTTGTTGCTGGTTGGTGTCCGACGTCGGCTTGCCATCTGTGTAGGACGATGGAATAAGTATCCTAATTTTCTAACTAGTTTCTATGGTTTCATCCCATTAAGGGAGTTGTTTTGATGTGAACTTTGTTTTGCGAGCATGGTGGAATAAACTCATTTATAACATAACAGCAACAACATCGTGAATAACATCACAGAGTTCCACAAATAGTACATAAATCATGATGCAATCGACTGCGCACACAAGCAGTCCAAATAAGGTTCATCAAAAGATACATCGAACTAACCATCAAGCTACTCGTCAAACTAGGTAAGGGAGGGGGTGTGTCTTGCATACTATCCAAAAACTATCTGACGCGAGATCGAAGCTGCAACAATCCTCCAGTCTAGTCATCCAACCATCCGCAGGATCCTGGGGCCGGTAGAGTGTGGTCGCTGGCACGGGCAAACCTGAGTCCCCATGGCTCGGAAGTAGTGGCCTCAGAATCTAGCTTGGGCTTCTTGCCCGGAGGTCGGGTGCTCTTGCGGGCAGTGCTGAGGGTGCGGGGGCCTCCGAGGAAGGTGAGGCGGGGAACAGGGGACTCATCCTCTGATGGGTCGGTAAGGTCTGGCTCGCTCTCTGGCTCAGTGTCAGTCCCCTCTGTCTCGGAGTCGACCTGGATAGGAGTCTCTAAGCTGGAACCCAGCTGCGGAGAAGGTGTAGAGATCAGCGGAGTGTGCACAATCTCCGGGGCAGGTGGCTGTGTCACCGTTGGGTCCACCAAGTAAGGTACTGACTCAGTGGCCAGCATACCAACCTCTCCCAGAAGAGCGTGGAACGCTAGTGGGTACGGCGGGGTGAGGAAAAAGTAGTGGTCACGCCCTACTGCTGTGGAAGTAGAAGCCCCTGTGGTGCTGATCGTGGCTGCTCGAAGCTGCTCCTCCAGCTGACTGACGTGCTCCTGACTCTCTCTCAGCTGCTCCTCAAGTGTATCCATCATCCCGCGGCGGTCGTTGTACTGGTCAGATAACTGCTGGAACTGGTCGCCGCGGACCTGAAGCTGTGCCTTCAGTGAGTCGATCTCACTGCCCCAAGCCTGGTGCTCCTCCTCCAGCTGAAGCTGCTGCGCTGTGAGGTCAGTCACCTCGGTCTCTAGCTCTCCCACACGTCTCTGCTGGTCGTCGATCTCTAACAGAGCCTCCTCGTAAAAGTCATCTGCTGCCTCAGCCCATCGTGACAGTCGGGTCACTATCGGGTTGTAGCAGCAAGGTGTGTCTTGAACAGTGCAGACGGAGTTGCTCTCCTCCCGAAACGGGTGGTGAGCAAACTCAGTACTCGCCAACTCAGCCCGGTGAATAGAGCTGAGTCGGAGGAAGGCCTCTCGTGCTGCATCCTGCATCGCGGTCTCTGGCAAGTCGCGACGGTGGCGTGTCGGGAAGCTGTAGTCTAACTCTGATGGGACTCGCGTGTGAACCTCGACTCGAGCCTCCCAGACAGACTCGCACTGTCTCACTCGATATATCGGAGATATGGGGTATCGCAGACGCCTCATCAGTCGGTGCAGCTCGATGACGTATCCCTCAGAGCGGGGTACGCTCATCTCCCAGACAGCGGGTGAATCCTGATCTGCCATCTAATTTTAAGAAAAGCCCAATGTCAGCTAAGAGTAAAACTTATTTTGTAAAGAAATAGTTAAGAGTAAGATAAAAATCATACAGGTTTTGTAACCATAGCATTTTTACTTTTGAAATTATTACTAAGCGGGAACCTTCTCCCTTGGCCAACTTAAAGGAAAAGGGTGGGGCGCCTTTTGGTCTTTTCCTACAGTCGTATGGCTCTGATACCAGCTCTGTGGACCCCCGTTTTTATAACAGGAATCAATCGTGTAAACAGTACCATTTCCCTGGATCAAGTAGTCTGGTACACACGAATTCATAGCTGAAGTAACCAGTGCACATACACGAGTGTCTTGTATGAATTATTACATCAATAGCCCGCAGGCATAGTCTTAAGTCATCGGACCGAGAGGTCCGGAATACATCCAAAGACAGAAATAGATAAGGCAGCGGAATCAAGGCAGCGGCACGCCATTGCCACAGGCAACGACCGTAACTAAGACCTATTGAGCGCCTTCGTCTTCATCACCCTCCTGGTAATAGGCATAGGGATCCTCCGAAGCTTCATCTCCAGCCTCTGATTAAGTTTATATTTGCAAGGGTGAGTACCAACCGTACTCAACAAGTCACCACAGCAACAATGCACGTGATAAAGGGGTATTCAAGGAATGGCTATGGCTCTTTTGCACAAAGCAAGTTTTGTAATTCTTTTCACAAGCCTAAGACCTAGCATAGACTGATCAAATTTTAGTACCAGTGTTCTTATTAAACAATGACGGTTCTGTCCACCATCCATTGTGATCCCAAGGATAGCTTCCCGCCATCGAGTCGTCATGGTTTTCTGAGGACGTCCACCTTCCTTCCTCTCAGGAAGTGGCTCCATCAGCATAGAATCATCATGCAACATCCCATCCCACACAGGTTAAAAATTTAGAGTCTAGCCAAGTGTAATACACGTCCCGATGCTCAATAACCGCGAGCACGGCTATTCGAATAGATTGGGTTTACTCACACTGCAGTGGATGTATACTTTACCCGCACTCCGCGACTGCCCAACACATGAGCCTCGTCCCAACACATGAGACATGTCACGGCAAAGCTTTTCGATAACCTCGCATTGGCAGTACCCGCTCCATGAACTTTACATCCTCATGCACTCTAGGCGTACACAGTTTCTAGCAGTGAGAGGAGTTCTGGCGCACCCGGGAAGGAAAGACTCACACAAGCAGTAGGTTATAATTATGTTTAAATTCTCACATGGCAGTCCTACCGATGGCGACACCACTGTAGACACCCGCCTCGCGGTTCTACCAATGACTGCCCCACCGTAGAGCCCCTGCCTCACACATCGAGAAACCACTATGCATGGATACTGCCTCTGCTCAGCTATCTATTCCGCTAGGTCTATACCCATACGAGAAGTACGGTTATACGGGGGTCGTTTCATGCTTAACTTCATGGCTCGGTCCTTAATTGACCGGGGACGGTACTTGCCTTTACCCGGATACCACCCAAATCCTCCGTCCGCCCCAGTCGAAAACGGTTGTTTACTTTCATTTCTCTTTTTATAAATCATGTCATCAACATCATGGCAATGTGGCGCTCATGTCTCCACATGCCGCATCTCAATTACCTTCCCAAAGGTAATTGCCCAAGCATAGAGCATTTTGATAATTATGAGTATGCATGATTCTAGAATAGCGTTGCTAAGCAATTGTCATAGTTGACTAGGGACTCATACGTAAACATGGTTACGAAGGAATATGGGGTAAACAATAATCAAGGCATGGCATAATCAGAAGTAGGATGTTTATCATTGCATGCAATTTTATTTGTAAACAAAACAATTTCGCAATTGGGATCAACATGTTCAAAGAATAGTGATGACTTGCCTTGCTCAAAGTCCTGCGGGTCTTGACCTTCGCTTGGATCAGCAGCTTCCTCGGGCTCTATAGTTACGTGCGAAAATGGATTTGAATTCGGTTAGAATTCAATAAACATCCAAGTAAATCCACATGAAAAATCGAGTGCGAAAGTCGATATTAACATTACTATTCGCGAACTACGGCAAACCCATTTTGGTGTGAATTATTGATGAGTATAATTATCTTGTTGTCCTAAGTTTTTAATTTAATATTCCCGAGTATTATATCCAGGTAATAGGTTAGCAATTCCTACCATGAGATAAATATCCTAGAGATTTTATATGATTTAATTTAGTTCACGATTAACCGATTAAGTATTCTATACGTCTAAAATTTCCTAGTGATCAAATCTGAACTTCTACCGTGAATCGATCACTTCTAGAGATTACCCGAACTAATCTATAATATTCTATAAGAATTCGTTCATTTGTTTTAATTATTGATTATATTTAAATCACTACCGCGAATTGATTATTTATAGTGACTATAAAAAGGTTAACCCATAATTTACATTAAATTTTGCAATCCTACGACGGGAAATTAATCTATAATTTAAATTCTAATTTTTCTTTAAGTCTTCTAAACATTTCCTAATTTTTCCTCTAATTATACTTATTCTTATCATTTATATTTATTTAATATTTTATATTATTATTATATTTTTTTTCTTTTTCCCCTTTCTTTTTTTTTCCTTTTTCTTTTCCTCTCTTTTCTCTCTTTTTCTTTCTTTTTCTTTCTTTTCTCTTTTTTTTCTCTCTCTTTCTCTTTCTCTCTCCCTTTCTCTTTCTCTCTCTCTCTTTTTTTTTCTTTTCCTCTCTTCTTCCTCCCGGCCTCTCTTCTTCTCTCTCGGCCGGCTCTCTCCCTCTCTCTCTCTCTCTTTTACCCGAGCGGCGGCAGCGGTGGATGCGAGGGGAGGAGGGGTGGCTCACCGGCGACGGCAACGGCGACGACGGCGGCGGTGGCGGCGGCGCACGGCGACGCGGGAGCGGCGGCACAGCGGCACGGGAACGGCGGCGCGGCGGCACGGGAGGGGGACGGCGGCGCGGTGGCACAAGAGCGGCGGTGCGGTGGAGGGGGGGGTGGAGGAGATGAGGTGGGGAAGAACGAGGAGGAGGGGAGATTTATAGGAGGGGGGGGAAAGAAGAGGAAGAGGGGAAAGGGGCGGCGGCGGCGCGGCAGCGGGGTGACGCGCGAGCGGCGATGCGATGGCAGCGTGGGGCTCGGAGGCGCGGCGACGTGACGGGTCGGCGGCGCGGGGCTCGGGGTGGACGACGTGACGGGTCGCGGCGATGGGACGCGCGAGCGGCGACGGGACGTCGATGGCGACGGCGACAGCGGCGATGTGACGTGGCGATGGAACGGCGCGGCGACGGGACGGCGGCTGCGTGGCGACAGACGGCGAGGGCGACGGCGCGCGCGGGGCGCAAGGCGGCGAGGGCGACGGCCAAGCGGCGACGGGACGGCGGCGCGGCGGCGAGCGGCGCGGCGGGGATGGCGACGGTGCGCGGCGGCTCGGGGCGCGAGGCGGTGCGGGGCGCGAGGGCGCGGGGGCGACGGCGACGGCTCGGCAGCGGCGACGCGACGGCGACGGGACGGCGGCGGCGGCGAGCGGTGCGGCGGGGATGGCACGCACGCGGCGCACGGGGCTCGGGGCGCGGCGCGGCGCGGCGCGGCAGCGCGTAGGGTTAGGGTTAGGGGACCGCGTCGAGCACTTGGCGGGCAATGAACAGTGCCGTTTTCCAATTTTTTTTCTTTTTTATTTATTTATTTATTTATTATTATTTTTTTTATTATTATTTTTTTATTTATTATATAAATTTGATTCTAAAATTCCTAATATTTGCATATATAATTCTTACCCAATATTTGTGTTATTCCCACTAATAAATTCATCCTAAATTAATGTTGCCCACATTTTTATATAATTTATTTAAATCTTCATTTAGTGTTAATTTCATTCCATCGCATTTAAATTTAATTGATACGAGCACGTTGCGATAATATCGATGTAAATTGACTGATTTAGTTCTTTTATTCGAAATCTCCAAACTCCGAAATCGAAATTCAATGGAACGGCGAATAAAATCGGCATGATGCAATTTATTTTTAAAAATTTTTTTGAAACCCGAATTTTTAGAGTTTTGATCTATCGGTCGAATTTTCAGGGTGTTACATGTAGCTTGGAGTTCTAGATGGATGTTCAACTTTTATCGGTCTCCATCGAACCGCTGGTATATAAACAGTACATTGGAAAAGGCAAATCTCAGTGGGATTTTGAGATTTGGTGGGGGATTGTTGGAATTAATGGATGGGCCTTAGCCCATTCGAAGAGTAATTCTTTGGAAAATCACAAAAGCCCACCTCATGAAATGACATGCATGTGGAGTTTAGTACCACCTTACTTATTCTAGTAGAGGGGGACCTCCTTAAAAGGGACGATGCCCTCCTAGCCACTTAAAGCATGTGTGGTGGAGAGAAGAGGGGAAACACATGCGTGCGCTCGGTCACCTTGTCTGGCCGGGCCGGCCAGGGTAGGCGGCGCGCGTGCACGACGTACGCGTCGAATGGTCCGCAAAATTGGCTCCTCACCCTTGCGCAGATGCAACCTCCTTTTGCAGTTTTGTTTTGCTACGGGATTTATCCGGATTTGTTTTATTTTGGAAACATTCCGAAAAATCCGGTGCGTGAAAACGGCATGGAGTCCGGATAGGTTACATGCGACTTATCCAGTTCGGTTTACGCGGGCGCCCTGATCAGGCGATCTATCTCTATATAAACCGAGTCGCCGCCTTCACGCAACACACGCAAAATCAATCTAGGGTTTGCCTCCTACTCTGTACTGCGCCGTCGCTCGTAGGCTCCTCCATCCTGCTCACTGGCGTGCACCGGCGATCGGGAGAGCAGGTCTCCGAAACCTCTGCCTTCGACGTCTTGCACCGGGAGAAGGCGGCAATAAGGTTTTTGGGAAGCGCTTCGCGCGACTGCTCCATGTTCGTCCGCGACGGCTCGCCTTCCTCTCCGCTCGTGTGCTTCGCGACTTCGTCGACGCTCGCAACCGCGAGTAGTTCCTGCCGAGCAACCGGTCTTTCCGCCACCTCGGTACGTGTTCGACATGTTGCGCATATTTGATCTGTTCATGTTTTACTGCTTAGTTTACATGTGTAGATCTAATGATGTGTTCAATCTAGTTTACATCTGCAATGTCATGATTTATTTATGGAATAAATTAAATCATTATGTGCTTATAATTTCAACAACTCCGATGCTATGTTAATGCTCAGTTTTATAGTACTTCAATGACGAAACTTGTGCAGATCATTGAGTTGGGTTTCAGTTTTCTACCAAACAGCTTAGTTAGAGTGGGTTAATCTTTCACTTGTATTTTTCAGTCACGTGTCACGGAGAAGCTTATACTTCAATGACTAAGCTTAGGGCCCGTTTAGTTCGCGAAAAGAAAATTTTTGGGTATCATATCGAATGTTTGACCGGATGTTGGAATGGGTTTTCGGACACGAATGAAAAAACTAATTTCATAACTCGACTGGAAAACGCGAGACGAATCTTTTGAGCCTAATTAATCAGTCATTAGCACATGTGGGTTACTGTACACCCCACCACCACTCCCCGAGGCACAAACTCACCCTCCTCACTCCTCAGGCGCCGCTGCCGGCAAGCCAGTGCGCTCCTCCCCAACACCGGCGGCGTGTCCCACCATCTCGCGCTCTCCTCCGTCTCTCCGGCCCTCCCATCTCCCTCTCGCCTCTCTCCCAATCCTTCCTGTGTTCACGCGGCGGTGGACGGGCGGCATGGCGGGCAGCGCGTGAGCGGCGGATTGTCGGCGTGACAGGCGGCACGAGGGCGGCGCATGCAAGCCTCCTGCCACGCGCCCCTCTTCCTCATTTCTCCATGTGGCGGCAAGCAGGGCAGCGGCGCGCAGGCGTGGCGAGCCGGTGACCGGGCCATGCACGCCCTCCTGCCACGCGCCCCTCTCCCTCCTTTCTCCACGCGATGGCGAGCAGGACAGCGGCGCGCAGGCGCGGCGAGCCGGCAAGCTAGCGGCGCATGCGAGACTCCTACCTCCGTCGCCTCCAACTGCGGGGCACCGGTCGGGTTGCGGAGCCCCGAAGAGGTCAGGGCCGGGGCCGGGTGGAGAAGTCGTGGGTCGGGGGCAGGCCGTTCCAGCCCAACCTACCCCGTTGCCCATCCCTAACTTTTAGGCATGTTTAAGTTTTTTTAAAAGAACGAGCGATCGAAGTTTAGGACCTGTTTATTTTAATGCCATTTTCAACCTTACCAAGTTTTGGTAAAGTTGCCAAAAAAATAGCTACATTTAGTTTGCTGCCAAATTTTAGTAACTATATAAGAAATCCTGCCAAAATTTTGGTAAGTTACCAAAATTTTGGCAACTATGCTAAAATTTTGGCAATGCTAAAATTTGGTAAGGTTTTTTTTTGCATCAAAGTGAACAGGCCCTTAATTCAACTAAATAGTAACCAATCAAAGTATTGTAAACCATATATTTATGGTGTGGTACGAAGAAAGGCTTACTCTGAACATATTCTTTGCTTGTTGCAAGACAACAGAATCAGTGCAATATCGCCCATGAACAGATAAACTACACCATCAACCAGCCACTTTTTCTAGAAACTCCCATCATGCAAAAAGCTAGGTCGAAGGAAATCATGGGTGTCTATCTGTGTTACAAGATATGTCTGTTTGAGTACTGTATTGACATCAGTTGGTTTGGCACCAACAAAATATCAAGGTTTTAGAACATCTCAGCAGCTCATCCAAATTTTATCCTCCATATTATTATTTAGATGATCATCCAAAACGATTCCTACTCTATATTACTTTTCACTCCAACAGATCATTTATATTACATCTTCCATATACCAACATCCTATATTTTACTAATATCTTTCAACTACCATACATTTATATTAACTTCCTCACCCTAAAAATACTTCCTCGCCTTTCTCTTTCAGTCTTTCTCTCTTGTATGTCCACTGTCGAGAGGACGAGGACCGACCGTTGGGGCAGCGGGTTGGCGTGAGCCGAAGAGTGGCGCGAGTGGCGCGGGGGGGGGGACAGTGGGGCAATGTGGGCCAAAGGGGCGAAGTGGATGGCGGGGCGGCGCAGGCGGAGGAGTGGCACGAGCGGTCGAATGGAGGGGTGGCACGAGTAGCCGGGGCGGAGGAGGATGTGCGGGTGGTGCAAGCGCAAGTGGCCGATGACGGGAGCGGCATGGGTGCAAGTGGCCGACGGTTGGAGTGGCCATCGAAGGTGGCCACCGGCGCATCCTCTCTCCTCTATACCTTCACTCCTTCACTCTTCATGGCTCAATCCAGATGGGAGCGGCAGTTGCAGGTTCGTGTCAGGAGAACTCTCTGGGATGCGCTATCCCTACATGCCCGGATAGTGTATCCGCTGGAGCTAGATTTTCTCCCACCATACGCTATTTCGTGGATGAAGAACGTGATAGACTATCTGCTGGGATGCTCTGAGTTAGCTAAGGTAAAATCTTGATGAAGTTGTCACGTCCAATACGAAATATCAGTAAAAGAAATTCTAATATGTTTTTAATATAATGGAAGCAGCTTCCAGCCGATCAATGCAAATAAAAGTCTAATGACACTACTAACTTCAGGAAGAATTTGTTTCTTTTAGATAATTCAGGAAGAATTTGTTATGTACTCACTCCAGTTAAAAATAATTATTGCTTTAAACAAGACCGATGTCAAACTTTTAAAACTCTAACTACAAATAACTTATAAAATATTTACTACTTTAGAAATATGGGGATAATATGTATTAAATCTATCTATCTATCTTTTATATAATATATAATATATTAAAAGTCCATTAAACTTCCTACAAATGCTCTCAAACTACCACGTGACTTTCTCAGAACGCTCTCAACATGCCACATGATACAATAAGAACCCACGCATAGGACTTGAGGACCCACACGTGCAGTGCATGTATTTACCGTGATCATAACATGGAGCGCATTTATCTCAAGATTAGTTTCCTACTTTGAATCAATAAAGTAGGCAAGATTAGTTACCCTACTTACGTCAACGTAATCTCAGATTATCTCTACATATACATATGTACACCGGTCAGCAAATTAGCAAATTTTAAATCGATGAGGCAGGCAAGATTAGTTACTCCTAAGTACAAGAGAATCTCAGATTATTTATCTCCTTCAGGAACACCATGATCAGATGGTATTTTAATCTCTACAATACACGGCTCTGGCGACTCATCTTGGCATAAGAGGTGTGCGACACCTTTGTGACATTAGTCAATTCAGGCTGGTCATATTTATCTTTGGCAAAAGAAGGTAATCGTGCACCTACAGAAGAACACAATAATGCTATCCTGTATTAATTAATTAGGGCTACACTATATTGCATCTATTAAATAACATAAATGTATACATTATATTGCATATACGCATTTGCAGATAGCATGGCACCTTGCAATTTGATTACTGCGTTAACGAGAAAAATGATAGGTGGACAATTAAAGTAAGAGTGATTAGGCTATGGGAAGCGGTTAATCCTACAATGGCTGATGAGTTCTTTGGTATACGCGGATGATTCTACTAGATGCAGAGGCATGATTGTTGCAAACATATCATTTAATATATTGTTCTATTATGCAAATACTATTTTCTTCGGAGCAACACAATACATGCCTTAATCCCAAAGCAATTGGCAAACCACTTTAGGCCAAAAATTAAGATAAACTCATTATACATTTTTAAAAATTTCAAAGTTATGGAACATGATAATAAGTACTGTGTACTGAAAAATAGTCTCAAAATTTTTTTTATCACACGATACAATAATGAAATAGGTCAAAGCAAAAAAAATATATATTTCTCGGACTGCTACTTTGAGTTTACAGATAAGAAAACATTAGGGGGTAGAAAGAACGAAGATCAGCAGTTATCACGTATGTGTTTAATATGGGACCACCTATACATTTGTCGACAAATTTTCTCCTAAAAATTTGACAGATGTAATTATAGTACAGTCGTAGTGTAATTATACTGTAACTTACATGTAACTATAGTGTAACTTATATGTAAGTTTCACATAATTTTGAATCGTTAGATCTATTACAAGATTTTTTTGTTCTAGTGAGGAAAAAAAAATCACAGCACACATATGTGAAAGGATTTGTTCCTACGACTTCCATTTTACCGAAGTAACATGTTACGGAGAGATTTTTGAAAATTATATACAAGTTATATTATAGTTACAGTGTAATTACATGTAAGTTACAGTGTAATTACACTGTGATTGTACTGTAATTACATTTGTCAAATTTTTAGGATAAAATTTGTTGACAAATATATAGCAAAATTGGATTAATATTGCTTCTTTTAATCATTATTATTAGAACTAAACATACTTTTTACTATTTAGATGTAATTAGCACCAATGTTTAATTCATCAGTTCTGAAGAAAAATACAAAACTGACAGGTTACTCCATCTCACTGATACCTGCTGAATTTTAACGTACAAATATTAAAATCCAAAAAACAATTAATCCACCATAAAGAAATTCTCAATTCTTGGATTCATGTGCCACATCTCGAACTGCAAATCATATTAGACTATATAAACCAATGCATTGAGTGGATTTTCATGTCCACGCAATTCATCCATTAATAGAAAACAATAACCTATATCCAATTAAAAAAGTCCTAATTTTACTTTAACACTTAGTTTAGTAGACAAGTTTTATTAAAGAAAATAAGCCTACCATTCTTTACAGTTGATGAATAACAGTATAAATAATTTCTTCTATGTATTACTTAACTACGATATAGTATAAAGCTAACTACTAGGTTACAAAATTATAAAAGCAAAGCCGACGAAAAAAATTTAGGGAGAAAACATGGTAGATGTTCTCCAGTTAATATTATCCTTATATAAGTGTCTCAAACAAATCATACGACGTATGTCAATTAAACTTCCTCAAAACTCTCGCAAGTTGCCAAATCCTATAAAATTTTAGAAAAAAGCAAAACATATATCCCTTTATTTCCACTTAAATTGGTGGGTCCAATATTATAAGCATTTAGATTAAACTACAGTTCCACCACTCCACCCCCTATGTACACACCTTTCCTTCCACCCAAGAGGTATGTAACCTTCCTCTTCTTCCCTTTCCATTTTTCCATGTATTTAGTTGAGACACTAACAATAATTATTATTATTCATGATAATAAACTATAAATAATAGTTGATTTACAAACATTGAATATCAGCATATAACTCGTTACAATCAGATGTTAATAAATTAGATCTACAATATTTAAAAATAGAGTATACACCATTATATGATATTATGTACCAATTATTTTAGACTATTTCCTAATAAAAATATTTGTTTGTTGATTTTTAGTTAAACCGGTGGACATATTATTTAGACCATGAGATCTATCTTTTGTTAAAAAAAACAAAGCCTCGGAAGTCCTCTTTGTCTCTCTATACAACACATGTGACATCTTTACCTTCTACACGTATGACGAAGCATTATATACCTTAAGGTAGCTAAGGTGATCATGATGTTGTAGCACTACTGCTTTGCTAAAGTGAAGACGTATGAAATCATCAATGGACAACGATTGGTTTTTTTAATAACATGAAAATAAATTGTGAAGATGCAATGTAGAAAGAAGAAGAATCTAAGCACTGCGGGTTGAATATAATTAATCTCTTTCTACAGTATATAAGCAGGGGCGAAGCTAGTACAAAAATTACCATGTGTCACATACACATATATTACACATGTAATATTCTAATACATTACATAGGTTAGTTAAGAACTTGCTTTGGAAAAAAAAAACATTTTGGACACTGTGTCCCATGCATGAGGGAGGAGGAGCATGGTGTCGCCCCTTATGTAAACTAAATAGTTAGACAAAATATGTTGTATACAACTATCTTAAGATGATGGATGAGTGGAGAATACCACCGAGGAATGAGCGGTCTGAGAATAATGACAAATATTTTACATTTATATGTGATTGAATGACAACATCGATGTGTCAGTTGTACAAGGAGTTTTATTATGAATAATGACAAACACACCGGTTAGAAGGAGAATATGTGATTATTTGAATTTGAAATAAACAAATTAGACAAACCAAAAATTTAAGTAGTCATGGATGGTTTGATAAATTTATATTAATTCTGGTGCTGTAAATAATATTCAATTTATTGAACAAAACTATATTATTGATATAACCAGACTACATGATAGACAAATTTTACTACAAAACACTTCAAAATTATAAGTAAACTACCCATACTAATTAAATTTATATAATTATGGTCTTATTTTAAACAAATATTGTTTCAAGAAAATAATCAAACTTGCCAAAACTAAAGAAATTAGCTCCAAACAATGTTGATATTTTGCAATACCAAGCAAAGCGATGGTGTAGGTAATTTGTATGCACCAAAACCTTTTAAAGTTATTCAGAACTATGGAGAAAATATGAAATTGTTGAACTTATATAGAGGGGGGTAATCCAACTTTTAATTTACGCTTATTTTGTTTGTCATATGCCTTCATAAGATCATTGATCATTTTGAGTTCCTTGATCTCACAATTTTCGCTTGTAGCCATATTTCCATGGTATGTATACAAGTGATATGCTTGATAATTAAGCTAGCGGTAGTTTAATATTTACTTGATGCAAAAGTTAAACTAACTTAATCCATCTTCTATTCAAGAGTCGATGAATGTTTTTTGATATACGTTAAGAAAATAGAACACCCGAATCATTTTAAAAGGATATTGTTCGATCATAAGTTTGTTACCTATGAAACAATTTCTAAATAAGCTATAATCTTATCTTTCAACAAAATAAATGCCCGCGCATCGCGCTGGCCACCTTCCAAGTTAATCCTAAAACTTATTTCAAAAAAATTATATATTTGTTGATAGTTGTACATATAGGAGTATTACAGTAGAAACTATTCCCTTCGGTTTTATAGTTGTAGACGTTTTAGACAATGATACGGTCTCTAAAATTAAATATATCTTTGACTATATATTTTATTATAATACATAATAAATAAATAACCTTTTATTTATATTACATTATTCTTGTATGAAAAATCTATGTTTTAGTGTCTTTAAACTAAATATTTGTTTTTAAGTTACTAATAATCAAAATAATAAAAGTTTAACTTCATTCTTGTCTAAAATATCAAGAATTATGGAACCGAAGTGGGTCAAGGTTAAGATTATTTTAGGAGACCAAGGAATTAAGGACTTAAGATTGATAATCTCTGTGTTTTCAAATAATTGTCAGGGTTAATCAATATAATTTTACTCTAATCAGTAAGAAAATGATTAGATATCATGAATGAGAATTGCATGGGAACATTGTATTTATGATGCAAAATATACTTCGATAATATTTGATCATGTATGTATATATGTAAATTTACAAATATGAGCTTTGAAAGTTTGAGAATAAATCATGACAGCAACGACTATTTTATTTATAAAGAAGCCTAATTATTTAACGATAGAGACACAGTAGTACTCTCCGCTATCCTTTTGAATCAGAACACAGTCTCCAAAAATATTAACAATATAATATATAGAAACTTTGACCAATATTTTCTATTACAATATATTAGAAGAGGGACTATCTAAAAACTGCCATAAGTATTTTAGGAAAAAGTTTCAAATCTAACTATAGTATAATTATAATATAATTCCAGTGTAACTATATTATAACTATAATATGTACTAAAACAATAAATGTAATTTATATCTAACTTATCTATATAATGTAGTTATAATAATATAACTACAGCATACTTCTATAGTTACATTTGAAAGTATTTTACCAAAAAAAACTTGTGACAGCTTTTAGCAATTCCGATTAACAAATGTATATGATTTTGGTGAAGTACATCCTATACATAGAGTATTCATTTTATACGGCAAATATTTTAGAAATTATTCATAGTTTTTAAAATTTATACTCAAAGTTTTTGAAAGTCTAATACAAGTCTTACGTAAAACAACAACTATTTCTAACTTCCATAGATTTTTACTTCCATGGATTTTTCTTTCTAAGGCAGTTCGCACGTAAAAACTTTTCACCCTATCACATCGAATGTTTGGACATATACATTGAGTATTAAATATAGAAAAAAACTAATTACACAGATTGCATGTAAATTGCGAGATGAATCTTTTAAGCCTATTTGCTCTATGATTTGATAATGTGGTGCTACAGTGAACATTTGCTAATGATAGATTAATTAGGTTTAATAAATTCGTATCGCAGTTTACATGCGGAATCTATAATTTGTTTTGTTAGGGCAGTCCCAACCCATAGTGTCCATAAGTAGTGTCTATAGTGCCATGTCAATAAGACATTACAATAGAAACTACACTCCATGACCCATGGTTTCTTAAAGTGGGCCATTAATAAATACACCATCTCTCTTCTCTACCAATCATATTTATTCTTCATCTATTATGAAGACACTATTCTCTCCCAATACAAAACTTGATAGTGTCTAGTGCATAGGTTCTCGTGTTGAAGCTGTGTCTTGTATGAGACCCAGTTTCTTCCTCTCTTCACTCTCTCTCTTAATTAATATAGTGTCGCATAAGTTAAAAGTCCTACATAGCAATATAGCTAATGCCATAGACACCATCCTAAGAGCAAGTATAATAGTGAGCTATAAACCTACTATAAGCTTATGTAGAGGAGAGAGGTAAACAAAATAGAAGGGTGTTGACTCTCATGCAAGAGCTAGCTTAACACAAGCTCCAAGACAAATATATTAAAGGTATAAGTGAGAGATAGAGATAGAAGAAGAAAATTATAGCCAATCTTATAGCTAATCTATTATATGTATTGATTTTAGGATAGACTAATAGTAGAAAGTGGGCTATATTATTATCCTTACTCTAAGCGAAGGGTTGAGACTGCTCTTATTAGTTTATGTTTAATGCTTTAAATGTGCCTCCGTATCTCTCGTATGAGACTCCGAAACTTTTCATACGGGGCAAAACGCCCACAAAAGCAATGCGGATTCCGATGAGCCGAGCGTCAACCGTGGAGTAATCCCAAGGCCAACATAATCACAGATGAGCGCAGCTCCCTAACCTCCTGCCGTTGGTGGTGGCGGGGCCCACCCGCCAGCGAGCGCCGACCCCGACATGCGCCACCTCGTCGGTGGCAAAGCAAAGCAAAGCAAAAGCGCACGCAGGTGAGGTCACAAGTCAGCATTAATTACCAGCCAGTAACCCCACGGAGGGTAAAGCGTGATTAACCACGGAGACTATGCTGCTAATTAATTTACTACTAACTCGCTCATCCCGCCCACGAAAAAAAAAAAATAACTCGCTCATCCCGCGGATGATGCCATCGTTAATTAATGCTTGGTCGTTAGTTTTATTTGAAATTTTTAATTAGTATTTTATTACTATTAGATGATAAAAAAATAGTAATTTATATATAATTATTTTTAAACTTTTTTATAGTTTTTAAATAAACGAACAGTTCAACATTAGACATATAAATATATAGTTGCATTTAAAATAGGGGCAAACTCGTTTTTCTCCTACTTTGATTGCCAATATTGATTTTGTCTTTATTTTTTATTTCGTTTCTACCCCTAGTTTTTTTAAACAAATCAATCGTTTACCCTATTCCGTTGTTCCGTTATGGGGGTAAAAAGACAAGTATAGTCTTAGATATTTTTCCGTACTTTGATATAATCAAAATACAAATTTATTGATGTTATACTATAGAAGTAATTTAATTTGTCCAAATTTTGTGAAAGTTTGCCAAAATTTGAGTCAAATTTGAAAGTAGTATACATAAGTACCGGAAAATATATAAGGGTATACTTATCCTTTTTACCCCTACATTTAACCCTGTTAGTAAAAATTAACGGAATAGGGGCAAATTGCCGTTTCATTTAAAAAAGTAGGAAAAACAAAAACTAAAAAAAAGATAAAATCAATATTGGATATCGAAGTAAATGCAAGAACAAAATTGTCTCTTTAAAATAGTATGATACAGGGAGAAATTACCCTTACCAACGCCCACTTCGCGTGGCTTTGCGCTGTCCCGCTCACACGCTGTCGCATGGTCACATTACACCTGGATGGATGGAGCCAACAGGGGAGGGGGGTTGGAGAATCGAGACCTGCAAAGTGCACAAGCCGAAAGCTACACACATGGGTCACAGTCACCAAGCGTTGGTTTTCTTTCGATGTCACTTTCTCATAGGCAGCAGTTGTGCCCCGACGTCTAGGATATTTTTGTTTTCATGCTTATCTCCTCAGGATATTGGTAAGGGGGTGATGTCATAGGTTTTAATTGATTTCGATGATAAGTACATAACTTTGATGTTTGGTGTTTTCTGCTGGTATATTAGTTAGTATGTCTTGGAGTACTTGTCACATCACATGTAAAGAATATGAGTATCATTCTAACTATAAATATGAGATAATTAATTGGGTTCTAGTTATGCTTTATTTAGGTTACTATCCTAATAATTTTAAAATGTTCTACAAAATTTTAAGGCCATACGATTAATTATAACCCACAATTGTATGTTCTTTATATCTCCATAATATGAAATATTAAACTGCTAATGATAATATAATCGAGTCAATACGATAGAGAATCAAGTAGACATCGATCAGATAATATATTCTCAAACAAACGGTCAGGTACCAATATTTGTTATTTATCACATCCATGTATATAAACGTTGTTCTATTAAAGCTACGAGAACATATATCAATAGACAATAACGCATGGTCTTGATTGTGTTGGACCTTCTTTCTTCACAAACATCAAGGACAATTGTGCTAATCACAGTCAAATAATATGCATTGCATTTTACTACACGAAGTTATATTATCAAACGGACACTATATAAACCTTCATTACATTAAACACAAGTTTATTACAGCATCGTATCATGCTTATAATAGAAGATTCTTATGGTAATGGGACAATGTGAAATGGAAGAAAGGCTAGAATACCCCTTCCATCAATCCATCCAATGAGGTAATGTCTCCTAGAAAGCTAATAAAACACCTTAATTATAACAACCTGACCCAAACACAAAGTACGCGCTGACCCATAAACGCACGAAAGACGCGCAATCCTATTCCAAATGAAAATTTGGTGCACATCTCTTTGGTTCCCCAAGCCAAAAGCCCCCCAAAATTATCTAACCACTCCTTCATCCCTAGCCTAATCATCCCTATCAACACACCTAAGCTCACCAAATTCCAAAACAAAAACACCAAAAAAGAGAGAAAAAGCGGAAGGCCACCTCTCTCTCCCATGGCACCACCACCACCCTGACGCCGACGCCGACGCCGACTGACTCACCCACCGCCGGCGAGCCCGCGCCGCCCACCGCCGGAGACGGCCATGCCCCCCGTCGCAATCCAGCTCTACAGCCTCCTCTTCAAGCTCATCCTCCGCCGCCGCCTCTCCTCCCTCTCCGCCTCCGCCTCCGCCTCCTCCTCCTCATTCGGCGTCTCCTCCCGCGCCGCCGCCGACCACCACCACCCCTCGCCGCCTTCCAATCCCTCCTTCTCCTCCGCCGCCGGCGCTGACGCTGTTGCCACCAAGGACCTCCACCCCGACCCGCTCTCCTCCCTCCACCTCCGCCTCTTCCTCCCCAACCCGCACCACAGCGCCACCCCCGCCGCCCCCGCCGCGGGCGCGAACGCTCCGCCGCCGCTGCGGCGGAACTCGTTCCCGCAGCCAGCGCACGACGCGGGGAGCCCCGCGGCGGCGGTGGGGCAGGAGCTCTCCCGCCGCGCCAGCGCGAGCTTCAGCGGGGTGTCGCCCTCCGCCGCGCCGTGCTACGGCGGGTACCTGCCGACGGCGCGCTCCGGGAGGAGGCTGCCGGTGATCGTGCAGTTCCACGGGGGCGCGTTCGCCACGGGCGCCGCCGACAGCGCCGCCAACGACGCCTTCTGCCGCCGCGTCGCGCGGCTCTGCGACGCCATCGTGGTGGCCGTCGGGTACCGGCTCGCCCCGGAGAGCAGGTACCCCGCCGCGTTCGAGGACGGGGTCACGGTGCTCAAATGGATCGCCAAGCAGGCCAACCTCGCCGCGTGCGGGCGGAAGATGGCGAGGGGCGCGGGCTCTGGCGGCGCCGATTCGTTCGGCGCGGCGTTGGTCGAGCCGTGGCTAGCCGCGCACGCCGATCCATCCAGGTGCGGTTTCTTGGCCTGATTTCTTGGGATTCGTTTTTTGGTTGCCCTGTGGATGAGTATTGTTCGTTTCTGGTTGCTAGAATCTAGATTCTAGAGCCAGCATTGAGCATTTCAAGATTTGGTTATAGGACGTGGTGGTGACTTGTTAGGTTATGATGAAGTGATTGCGTTTGATGGATGAATGGCCTTTACTATAGTGAGCTAATCTCATTTCTTGTGGATTTGCATCGTCTAACTTTGCAATGTGTGTGATAAC
This sequence comes from Oryza meridionalis, assembly GCA_000338895.3. Lineage (NCBI taxonomy): Eukaryota > Viridiplantae > Streptophyta > Magnoliopsida > Poales > Poaceae > Oryza > Oryza meridionalis. The sequence continues at coordinate 7,948,515 of CM002535.2, read as the reverse complement.
TGATAAACTTTTGGGAATGTAAGTTTTGTTTTGACAGATCTAGTGAGGGTTGTGTTTGTAGATCTGACCAATTCTGTGCTGGAGCATTGGATTTGGTCATATACTTATTTTCTTGGTTGAGAAACCTGAAATAGTACTAAAGCTCAAGCGGTTGCATAATGTGGCATACATGGTAGTTTGCAGACTGTATTCAACTGCCATTGACACATGGCCAATTCAGGCATGATTGGTTTTCAAATAAGTTCAATGATGGACAGTTGAATGTAGGAGTAAATAATATCAACTTAGGAATAAGGAGACTGAATTTAGAATTGTTCTTTCAACCAGTCCTATGATTCTTTATGTTGGTCGAATTCAGTTGGTCCCTTCTCGAGCCTACGCTATAAATATAGTTGTTTAAGTTAAAGCATTTAAATGGATGGCTTTAGGTCTATTCTCGATCGTAGCCTGTACTTCGCTGTAGATCGTAACCATTTAATAGATGCCTTCTCTGTAGATGGTGGTAGCATGAGCTGCACAGTGGTCATTCTGGTATACATGTTCAAAATTTGTCCTGTGCCTGCATCTTAATGGATTATGGGTTCTTGTGTGTTCAAGAAATGTGAAGTCGATCATGACAGAATTAATGTGTGTGTAACAATATCAAGTGGTTAATAGTAGTAGTCACGGAGACGAGGGGAGGGAGAAAAGGGTTGGAGCCTTGGAGGAGAAATATCAGTTTGCATCTGCATGCTCTTGGAGATCAGGAGGTTGAGGAAGAATAAGAGGAGATGGTTAGCGGCACTGGATTGCTGGGTGTAAGGAGCAGGTGGAGACAGAAAATCAAACTAACCCATTGCGTTCTATATGACTTGAAGGGGAAGGGGTTTTATGAAATGAGAGATGAGGAAAAAATAGGAGCTTAAGTGCTGAACAAAATAATGGGATAAAAAAAAGAGTATTGGAAAGGGTGAATCATCATTGGGAAAGATGTGTGGCACATGGTGTTCTTTTGTTGGGACATGGTGAGATGATTTCTAGAGTTTCATAAGTGCCTTGTGGCTGCACTATTGCATTGTTTATCTATTATATCTTCAGTGATGTTCCAGATTGTTTCGTATGCATGAATATTTGTTATATATATTTTTTTTTGTTAGCATTTTGATCTGTGGGCATAAATTGCATGTGAGGCCAAAAGTACTATATTTTGAAATATGAGAACCTAAAGTACTCATGCAGTCACGCTTCTCAAAACATTTTGTTTGATGGTGACCATGTCTGTGTCAGATTAAATCTTGATCAACTATTCAGCTTTCTGTTTGTAGCATGAAGTTTAATGGGGATGACAGAAAAATGTGTAGCTGTTATGCTTCCCTTTATATAGGATAGTTTTTAGGCATTGGCATATTCAGTGCTTCAGTGAATTATGTTGAAGGATTAAAGTCTGAGTTGATCATGATTACGTTGTTAGATAATTGGCGAAAAGAAACAACATAAGATCTTCAAGATGGAGATTAGGTTAGTTTAGATTTCTTTTTATGTAACCTGCCCTTACAAAAGAATCAAACTATTGTAGAAAGCATAGTGACTGCTAGCCCAAATATGTTAGCAACAAAGATGCATTGTTTATACTTTTCCATGATACATTTTATGATTTCTTATATCTTCAGTTGTTGCTTCTAGTATTCATGATGGAAGTATGACAATAATTTATGTTACATTTTTTTGCCGCATGCTCTCTGAAGGATAATTTTCATTTTTTATGTTTCTGGGGTGATCAATGGGCTGCGAATGCAAGCTCAATTTGATTGCATCAGTCCACCATTGTGAACATCCTTTGAAATCATGTATGTTAACCGACGAAAGCAAAACTAAAGGGTATAATTTGTTTGGATAAAATCTTGGGATTAGAAATTAGAAAGCAGTCGAGATAGCAGTGAAAACTTGTGGTAAGACAAAGCAGGATGGAGCCAATTCAGATTCGTACTCAGCTGGGAAAAGTAATTAGAAAAATATATGCAATATATGCCTTAGGAATTGAAGTGTGTTAGTGTTTTACAATGGAGTTGATAATATCAGTTTCGGCATGCAAGAAATAAGTCAACCTTTGTATTCCTAACCCGTCTACTTTCTCCCATTCCCTGCTGATATTGGTGTTGAATGCTGGTGAGTAGTCCTTACAATTACAATAATTGCAGTAAAGGTACCCACCAGTCGACCACAGCAACTGTAAGTTCATTGATCTGATAAATTGGCAAAACATATGACCACAACAATTGTAAGATCATTGTTCTGATAAATCGATAAAATGTAGCTTGAACTAATATTTCCCTACATCTGTTCTTCTCTAGCTATTTAATTCAACAGAATAGCCCCATCCCCACCTGGTCTCTGATACCTTGTGTGTTTAACCTTTTTTGTTTTGTGTAACAGTGTAATTCGTTTGCGTGTTGATCTGTGTGTTGTGTGTGCCTCACGTTATACATCCCTCCTGTTCTAGACATTTCATTTCTTATGCATCCTAGTTGTAGTGGTGTGGTGCACATGTGACTTCTAAGTGTCAGTGTTCTGTATTTTGTTTAATGGTAAATGCGCTACTGATACCAGTTACTGACATGCATTTCCTCTTTGATGGTAATAGGTGTGTTCTCCTTGGTGTCAGCTGCGGAGCGAACATTGCTGACTATGTGGCTCGAAAAGCTGTTGAGGCTGGGAAACTCCTCGACCCCATCAAGGTCGTCGCTCAGGTTTTGATGTATCCATTTTTCATGGGGACTAGTCCCACGCAATCGGAACTGAAGCTGGCAAACTCCTATTTCTATGACAAGTCAACGTGCTTACTGGCCTGGAAACTCTTCTTGCCTGAGGGTGAATTCAGCTTGGATCATCCAGCTGCAAACCCTCTTGTGCCTGGTAAAGGTCCCCCTTTGAAGCTCATGCCTCCAACATTGACAGTTGTTGCGGAGCTGGACTGGATGAAGGACCGCGCAATCGCTTACTCCGAGGAGCTCCGCAAGGTAAATGTGGATGCCCCTGTTCTCGAGTACAAGGATGCGGTCCATGAGTTTGCCACGCTGGACGTCTTGCTGAAAACACCACTGGCTCAGGCTTGCGCCGAAGATATAGCCATCTGGGTTAAGAAGTACATATCACTGCGTGGCCATGAATTATCATATTGACTGTGTCGCGGTGCGCTTTCAATGAGATTTTCACCTTGAGCTGCGCCCTTCAAGGCTTCGCAATGGTCGCTCCATTACTTCATTTACCTCCCATGCTGCACTGAAACCATTTGATGAAGCAGGGAGAGGTACACTGGCCGAGTGGTAACATGGGTGCTGAAGAAAGGGAGGGGGAGAGAGAGAGAGAGAGATGCTCTGTGATGTTAGTTGGTTCTTTTATGGCAATTTAGGTTGCCTGGGGTCAAGGATCTGAGTGTAATCTAGTGCAGGACGGTTGTTGTACATTTCCACGTTCTAATGGCATCTCAAGTTTTCATGTATTCGCTTCCCTGTCCATAGATCTGCTTGGCCTGATCAAAGCGGTTTATTCTGTTTCTGTTTTTACCCCCTGGTAATGAGTTGATATGCAAAACGCATCTTATAAATGGGAGGACTGATCAAACGGTGTATATATGTATATTTATTTATTTGATTATTGTGAAGAAAACGATGGCAATTGGCAAATGAGCTACATGTTTGTGAGTGGAATCTTGCTAAGAATGAAAGGTTGGGTCATGCTTAGTGGTGGCTCAATATATTGATAGAGTGGTAAAGAAGAGAAGACAAAATTAAACCAGAGGTAATAAGAAACCACCTTTTTTTGGAGGTAAAATATAAGAACGCCGCGCCACTTTTCTGATGGTAAATAAGTGATGAGGACCTATAAAAATAAAGCGATGAGGACATTCATCGGTGTTCTCTTAGAGAACTTTTACAGAACAATATACTAACTACATCATGTCAATTTCAAATTCCATCAATGGAAATGAAACCAATTAAACTTTTTATGGTCAAAGTTTATATAACACCTAAGTTTTGTAACTTAAGGAACATAACATTAAGAGAGTCTACAATTTTTAATATAGGTAACAAACAATATAATGGGCATGTTCAGCTGCTCAGTCCGCGCCTGCACCGTAGCTAGCACCAATAGTGATGCACACACGAAGCGATCCGTAGATATACCCACTGTCGAACAGACCCAATCACCCAATGATGGAATATAGGTATTTATACAAATCTAGACGTTTATACGCACCTTTTTGCCTTAAAATAGGGTTATTTGAAAACAAATTATACTAATAACTAGGGTTTTGTGTGATTTTGTGTTATAGATGCCTAAGAAAGTGGAATTTCATGAAATCAACTTTGTTCAAGATACAAATTGTCAATGAATTTTTTTAATTCATAGACATATAGGTACCACCATGATATGCCATGTTAACCCTCGGAGCGATTGGAGCTCGTTTCAACCTGTATGGCATGAAGTCAAGTTTAGGAACCCAAAAATATGATCTAAATGACACATCTGCGAAAGTTTAGGACCACCCATATATATACTTCACTCTTATTTTAAATATACTACTCCCTTCGTTTCATTTCAAATGCAGTGATGAGTTTCCATGTCTAATATTTGACTGTACGTATTATTTTAAATTTTATGGTTTTTTTAAAAAAATCATGCATAAAGTACTATTAATGTTTTATCATCTAATAACAACAAAAATATTAATCATAAAAAACTTCAAATAAAACGGACGGTCAAACATTGGACACAAAAACCTACAATTGCGCTTAAAATGGGACGGAGGGATTACAATTTATCTCGGATTTGAATAAGAATGTGATTTAATACTCCTAAATCACAAAACCTATGTCACAAACTACAATAAATGTTTTATACAATTTATCTTAACTATTGAAAGGTGAAACTAAAAATGTGACCAGAATAAGCCACGTCATGCAGAAACTACTGGCCATTGAATTCAGATCGAGACAAAATAAGGATATGTAACCAGAGCCGTTAGATCAAAGGAAGAAATACAGCGGAAGGTTCCGAACCTACCTAATGACAATCAAAGCTAAAAGTAGGGAGAAATAAATATGGATAAAGAAGAAAACATGATGAAAAAAAAACACACAGATGCTCTGCTCACGTTGACCTCTCCTTGTCACTGCCACAATTATCAACCGTGTCACTGCCGGTTTTATGTTATTTTCTAGATATTAATTATAAACATACTTATTACAGCTTTATAAAGAATCATATGTTGTATATAAATATCTTAAGCATTATATAACGAAAAATAAAGGAAAATGGAGGATAGGGTCACGCAGAGGCAGAGATGATGAAAAAACATCAACTCATACAACACTGAAGACGATGATAAATAATAATAAAATTATACTACCTATATCCCAAAATATAAAACTTTTAGCTACGAGTCAACAAGAGTGTATGTAGATTTATAGCTAACAATTACTAAATTTAACATGTAAATTTGGAGATAGAGGGAGTATAAACTAAATTTAACATGTAAAATTGACTTATGCAACAAATTACGGTAATTTTTTTTTCATAATAATATTGTTTATTTACGTTGAAAATAACACCAAAATATATTGTTTACCTCCTAGGTCCCTGAGATTATTTATATTTACACTCTCCCTCTCACTCCCCCAATTTATACTATTGTAAATTAACAGATTTATCTTCATAGCAGGATAGTTCTGTGACTTTATACACTAGTTGATGTGAAAAGGCAGTTTTTTTTTCTGAATTTGCAAGAAGAATATCATCAATTTTGTCGACGGGGGATACCCGTAGACCGGATATAGAGGGTACTCGGGTACGCTGGTACGAGGATCTACGTAATACGACATCAAGCAGACAGAAAACAAAGATTATACTGGTTCAGGCCCCTTGATAGGTAATAGCCCTAATCCAGTTGATATGAGATTATATGATGGAAACCACAGATTACAAAGGGAATAACGGAACTCGATGATATCGACGAGATCGTAATTGAACAGGTTCGATTAGATCTCCCGGCGACTTGGCTCCTGTGGCTTCAACTCCGTAGGCTGTGGTGGATGTGTTGGCTATGAGATTCGATGCCTTAGGTCCTCCCGGGGGTCCCTTTATATCGTAGGTCTACTGGTCTCCAAGTAGGACTCGGAGACATCGGACCCGGCACGATACAATGACGACCCAGTTCCGTCCGAGTGGGACTCCTTCCATCTGTGAACTCCGTGAAGAATTTCCTTAACGTATGCCGAAACGTCCGTATACGCACAAGTATACCATATCGATATGTGACGTATATCGAAGGGTAGAGGGTATATCTTACCCATAACCCTCACAGTAGCCCCCGACTTCTGCTTAAATGAACTCGTGTAACCGATCGTGACTTCTGATGTCGAGGTTGTTGTCGTTCTCGGTGTGAGGACCGAGAGACGAGGAGTAATCGACAACGCCAAGTGAAGCTCAACGGTCATGAGTGAATTTAAATTGAAGTCTGAAAAACTGCCGCGTGTAACGGACCCAGAAATTTCCAGCGGCCATCTCCCTCCTTTCCTTGGAATTCGCACCGTCGGAAGTGCAACTATTTAAGGGAGTTTTGGCGATCCATTTTGAAGTCCGCCTGTTGTGGAAAAACTCTCCAGCCTCCAAGCGTTCCTCGTCTTCTCCGCTCCCGCAAAAACCCTAGCTAGCTCATCTCGGTCCCTTCTCCGGCGATCTCCGGCGGCAATGGATCTCGACAAGTCTACCTCCACCAGCGCATCGCTGAAGAAACTACAGGAGGATGGCACCCTTCCCGGTCGTGGGACCATGGAGAGAGAAGCAGGAGGTATTAAACCCCAGCCTGTCCTGGGTCGCATTGTTGTGATCGAGGACTATATTCTCTGTGGTTTTCTTCCTCCGCCTTCTGAATTTCTTCTCTTGGTCTTGAACTTCTACGGCCTTTCTTTGCTCCATTTGAATCCCAATTCCATCACCTTCCTCAGTATTTTTTCACATCTTTGTGAGGCCTACATTGGGATAGAGCCGTTTCTTGACCTCTTTCGTTTCTACTACGAGTTGCGTTGGATGGAATCCAACAGGGTATCCGGATGCATCGGTTTCCGACTCCGGGATGGACTGAAGTCGCGCTATATCCCCTTCCAGTGCCCTTCCTCTCGTAGCAAATGGCGGGCGAGGTGGTTCTATCTTCAGATAGAAAATTCGGATCTAGTCTTCGTTGTTCCTGAGGAACAACCAGACAAGATTTCGTCTTGGACCGCAAAACCCGCCTTGACCCCTTCTCTTCAGTCCTTCATCGATGCCATCGATGACCTCTGAGTACGAGGTTTGTCGGGGTATGAAGTCACTACCGACTTCATTGGTAGGCGGATCCAACCGCTCCAGGCTCGAGCCCACCCAGCCTTTGACTATTCTGGGCCGGAGGACGCGACCCGGGTTTCTCCTCGGGGTATTTTTCTTGTATTTAAATTGACTTCCTTACGTGCGGGTTCCTCCTGACTTATCGAATTTTGGTTCTCGATCTACAGGTTTGAACAGCGAAACCGTGGAGCGCCGCGTCGGCCAATTGATGATCAGCGGCCCGACAACGGCAAGCAATGTCCCCGTCCTCCTTTGCGAGAAGGGGGCAGCCGAACGCGAAGCTGCCATCAATGTAAGTGTACTCGGCGGCCCTTTTGCATTTTTCTTCCGAGATCGCATTGTGACTTCATGAAGTGTAGGCTCTCCCTCTGACTGATATCATCTGGCCGCTCGTGGACCATCAGGCGGCGGCGTCGCTGAAGGAGAACATCGCCAAGGAGGCGTCTGATGTTGCTGCCGCTGCTGCCACAACGAGTGGCGGCAACGTTCTGAAAAGGGGGAGGAAATTCTCCTCCATGATCGGAAATTGTCGGAAGACGCCCACCCCCTCGGTAAGCTCTCCTGGACCTTCATCGCGTAATCGGGAAACTTCCACCTCATATCACGCCCATTATACTCTAGGCCTCGGATGCGTCTCCCCCGCCTCCACGACGGCAGCGGCTTGTGACGCTTGGCGAGAAGTAAGTGGATGGATTTGAGATTTTGTCACTTCGTCGAACTCTTGCAGCATGTCTCAATTGTAGCCTTTCACAGGGCGGTGCGGGCGAAAGCGGCGCAAGACGGATCTGGAGGGACTTCCAGCGCGTCTCCTGCCGTGGCCTCGACAGATGTCGTGGTCGTGCCCAGGAGCCGCGAGGTGACGCCGAGCGGCCTAGCCAGCGATCTCGCGGCTGGTCGGGGTCCGCCGGCTGCCGTCCTCACATGGGAGGAGCTCCAGGTCGAGATGGGGCGCCTCCTCGAAGCTAGTGCTCGCGGCGTTAGTAGCGAGATCACGGAGGCGAGGGCGGCGACGGCGTCGTCGGCGAATGAGCGCGCCGACCGGCTGACGCGTGATCTGGCGGAGGTTCGCGAGGACCTCCAGAAGATGAGGGAACTGGTGGCCGGCAACGAGCGACGACGGTAGGGGCTCGAGCACCGTATGTCGGAACTTGAGAACAACTTGTCGGAAATCCGTGGCTCGCTACGGGTCACCTACACTGGTCTGCACCAGCTCGCCGGGGAGTGCGGTGTCAAGACCACCATCCCGGCGAATCCCGATGAGTTCTCGCTGACGACTTCGCTTGCGGGACTGGTGACGGCGATGGAGGCGATCCCCTCCAAGCACGCGGCCAGGATCGGAGAGGAGACGTCTAATGGGATCTATACTGGGGCGTGCCATGTCCTTGCGTGTGTGAGGCTGGCGCACCCTGAACTCGATCTCCAGAAGATCTTGGATCAGGGGGCGGCTAGCGACGCGCGCAAGGATGTGATGGAAGAAGTCGGCGATCTGGGGGAGTCCGTCCTCCCGCTTTTTGAAGAGTAGGATTTCGGCTCCCTTGTACTCTTTAGTCATGTTTTGTAAAACTCTCATTGGTTCCAACCGCCTTTGTCTGTGCAGTCATCGCCTTAGTTTTCTTTAGCATTTTGATCTCGAGTACTTTGTTGTCGTTTGTAGAGATGTTGATGTCGAGGATGTCCAGCAGCGCGGGCATCCTGAGTTGCCAGTGATCGTTCCGGCACTTGCGTTCGAGCCACATGTGCCGCAGGGCGATGTAGATCAAAATTCGCCTGTGGAAACGGGCATGGCGATGACTTCCTTAGGTTGGTTATTTTTGTTTTCATCTCCTTTACTCTTCCGTCTGGATCGACTTGATTTGCTGTGTTCTCGGGAGAGAAGAGCAGTTTGACTTAGTCATTTCCATGCAGAGCAGACCTCGAGAGTGCGCTTGCTAACCAAGATTGTCGCATCCAATATTGGAGGACGAAATTTGAGGTAGCGGAACTCGAGAGGACTATGCTGGAAGTGAAGGACCAGGCTGTGGAAACACTCCGAGGTCGCGAGGTGTGGTTCAGCTCGTACCTGAAGAGTTGCTGCACGTCCATGACAAGAGTCTGTAGAGAGCTCCGAGTACCCCGTGGGAATCCTGAGGAATTGGCGGTCAGATACATCTCGTGGCTGAATGGGGCCTGCGCCCAGCTCGAAGGCATCGGCAAGCGTATCGACGAGGCCCTGAAGCAGGAGTGTCGTCGATCGAGCCGATATGCCGGGGGGCATGTATTGGCTTGCATACGAGATCATCGTCCGCAGCTGCACCTCGAGTTCCTCCACGAAGGGTTTTCTTGTTCTCGGAGAAATCCTACGGAGATAGATTACTTGGCGAAGTCGATGGCGCCGCTGGCGGAGAAGGTCTTCCAGTCCATGGACTGGCGTTGGCCTTCCTGGTAGTCTCCGTATCCTGTGACAAATGTCTTAGGGAAAAGTGTAACATAATTTTGGATTTTTACGGAATTGTAAGAAGTACTTGTGAAATAGAAAAGAAATCTATCTAACTAAGCTTTCTTACTCTGGACGTAGTGTGTAAGAGTGTCTTCTCACTTCGCGACTTCGATCAGTCGTTTTAGTTATACACTCTCCCTAGCCCCCAGCCTTGTCATCGGAGAATTCTTCTCGAAAGATAAGGCTCTTGGACCTTTGACCTGCCTCGGTTGAACAAGCATTGATCCTAGCCCCCAGCCATGAAGTCGGAAAATTAATTTCTTATTATATGGCTTGGTTAATACGCACGGCGAGAACTCTTACACGACCAGATCTTACATGGTCTTTCATCTCTACAGGATCCGACAAGGCCTTATCGGCTCTGGGCGTCCCCAACCGAAGTTCCCTTAGGTTCCTCGGAGGCCTTGTCAAGACAGCGTAAAGGGACATGAGGATAGGTTTCAACGCTAGGTGTCATCTGGGTAAGGGACCATCAGGAAGGAACACTTTGATTGTAATCTGTACCTGAAAATAGGCTTTCTTGATGCTGTAAGATGTCTTACAAGTATGGATAATATTGACATATACATAGAATTTACGTAATTGATCAATGTTTCAGGAATTTGCCAACTCGTGACCATCGCCGTCTGCAATCTTGAATGCGCCTGGCCGCAAGACTTGTGTGATCGTGTACGGTCCTTCCCATTTGGGTGAGAGCTTGTTTCGCCCTGCTTGGCTTTGAACCCGTCGGAGGACGTAGTCGCCGATCGAAAGCGTGCGTGCTCAGATGCGCTTCTCGTGGTAACGGCGAAGGGCCTATTGGTAGCTGGCTGCTCGAACGACAACTCGTTCGCGATGTTCCTCGAGTAGATTCATATCGTCGTTCGCTGCTCCTCCTGATCCTCATCGGAATACTTTTGTACTAGTGTACTTTGATGTCGTAGCTCGGTGGGGAGCATGGCCTCTGAGCCGTACACGAGGAAGAAGGGTGTCTCCTTGTTAGACGTTGTCGGTGTGGTACGCACGGCCCATAGTACTGATGGGAGTTCTTCGACCCACTTCTTGTCATGTGACATGAGCCTATCGTAGACGCGGGTCTTGATTCCTTGTAGTACTATGCCGTTTGCCCTCTCGACCTGTCCATTGCTCTGAGGGTGAGAAACCAAGGCGAAGCAGATCTTGACTCCTAGCCTGATGCTGTAATCCTGGAAATCGATACTGATGAACTGGGAGCCGTTGTCCGTTATGATACGGTGAGGCAATTCGAATCTGCAAAATATCCCTTTGATGAATTTGATGGCATTGTCAGCATTGATATCCCTTTCAATCCACTTAGTGAATTTGTCGATCACCACGAATAGGAACCTGTAGCCGCCCTGTCCTCGTGGAAATGGCCCGAGTATGTCTAGTCCCCAGCACAAGAACGGCCAAGTAAGAGGGATAGTCTGGAGTGCTTGCGCTGGTAGCTTTGTGTGTTTACTGTGGAATTGACAGGCTTCACACCGCTGAACCATGTCGTAGGCGTCTTTGAGGGCGGTTGGCCAGAAAAACCCTTGTCGAAAAGCTTTTCCGACTAATGTCCGACCGGCGGCGTGTGACCCACAGATCCCTTCATATATGTCAAGGAGGAGATGTCTGCCGTCGTCGGACGAGACGCATTTTAGGAGTACCCCGTTTGGCGCCTTCTTGTATAGATCGTTGCCGATCATACAGTATATTTTTGCTTTACGGGTTATTTTCTCGGCTTCTGCGTCGTCCTCGGGCAACTCTTCGCTGCCTATGAATTTAATGAGTGGGGTGCGCCAGTCGTCTGTGGTCTCGATATCGGCAACGGCGCGCTCTGCCTCTGTAGCCCCCGAGCTGATGTTGAGGGCGACCAGGCTATCTTCACCGCTTGCCTCTTTCACTGATGGCTTTGTCAGGACGTCCACAAAGGTGCCAGGTTCGAGTGGCTCTATGTTGTCTTTGCGGTATACATGTCGGACCTCGATCCCATCGAACCTTTTTTCCAGCTTCCTGACTTCTGCGAGATACTTGGATAACTCGGGGCTAGAGCACTTGTAATCTTTATGCACCTGGTTCGCGACTAGTTCGGAATCCCCTTTCACGACCAGTCGTTTGACTCCGAGTGCAGCTGCAGCTCTTATCCCGGCGAGTAGTCCTTCGTACTCGGCTGTGTTATTGGTCGCCCTGAAGTTGAGGTGAATTACATGCTTGAATTGATCTCCCGAAGGTGATGTCAAGATGAATCCTGCCCCTGCTCCTTGGCTGTTGAGTGCGCCGTCGAACGCCATTATCCACGTTTCGTTGTCGATTTGGTTGTCTGGCCTGTTATCAGGCATAGTCCAATCGGCTACGAAGTCGGCAAGTACCTAGGACTTGATGGCTGTTCGTGGCACAAAGTGGACATCAAATTGGCTTAGCTCGACTACCCATTTCGCAATGCGGCCGACAACGTCTTTGTTTCTCACGACTTCACCGAGAGGGAAGGAGGATACAACTGTGACCCTGCGGACTTGGAAGTAGTGGCGTAGCTTTCTTGATGTCATGATTACCGCGTAGAGCAGTTTTTGTATCTGTGGATATCTTGTCTTTGCATCGTGGAGAGCTTTGCTGACGTAGTAGACTGGTCGTTGCACCTTCTCTCTCTCGACAACAATGACAGTGCTAACGAAATATGGCGTGGCAGCAATATAGAGAAATAATTCTTCATTAGGTTGGGGGCAACAAGTACAGGGGGATTTGATAGGTAGCGCTTGAGTGCAATGAATGCCTCTTCGGCTTCCTATGTCCATACAAATTTGTCTTGCTTCTTCAGCAGAGCGAAGAAAGGTTGTCCTCACTCTTCCATCCTGGCGACGAACCTGCTTAGTGCCGCCATGCATCCGGTTAGCTTCTGTACTTCCTTGAGTCTTGTAGGCGACTTCATATTCTCGATTGCCTTGATCTTCTCGGGATTTGCTTCTATTCCTCTGCCAGAGACGAGAAAACCGAGCAGCTTGCCCGATGGTACTCTGAACGTGCACTTCTCTGGATTGAGCATGAGGCGATATCGTCGGAGGTTGTCGAATGTTTCCCGCAGATCGTCAATCAATGAGTCGCTTGTCTTGGTCTTGACAACAATGTCATCGACGTAGGCCTCGACATTGTTTCCGAGTTGGTCGCTAAGTGCGCCCTGGATCGTGCGCTGGAAAGTGTTTCCTGCGGTTATTAGTCCGAACGGCATCTTAACGTAGCAGAATACCCCGAACGGCGTGATGAATGCTGTATTCTCCTCGTCCTCTTTCGCCATGCTGATTTGGTGGTAGCCGGAGTAAGCATCAAGAAAGCTCAACAACTCACAACCGGCTATTGAGTCCACCAGTTGGTCTATTCGAGGAAGAGGGAAGTGATACTTGGGACACACCTTGTTGAGGTCGGTGAAATCGACACACATTCTCCATTTCCCGTTGGCCTTCCGCACCATGACTGGGTTGGCTAGCCATTCTGGATGGAGTACCTCTCTGATGAAACTAGCTTTGAGAAGCTTGTCGAGCTCTTCTCGTATGGCTTGTTTTTGATCTGGTGCAAATCTCCACAGTTTTTGCTTTACTGGCTTGGCGTCGGGTCGCACCATGAGTTTGTGCTCAATCACCTCCCTGGGTACCCCCGACATGTCGGACGGCTGCCAAGCGAACACATCAGCATTGTCGCAGAGGAAGGTGATGAGCGCGAGTTACTATTTCTCGCCTAGTGATGCCCCGATCTTGACAGTCTTGTCGGGGTTGGCACTGGAGAGTGGAATGATCTTGATTGCGCCGTCCAGTTTTGGCGTCTTGTTTGTTTTGCTCACTTTCTTAGGTGGCTCAGCTGTGGCGGGTGGGCTGGGCGTGTGCTCGACCATGTGGAGGCTCCGCTTATCGCATTGCACTGCCAGCTTAGCATTCCCTTGAATAGTGATTGTTCCCTTCGGTCCCGGCATCTTGAGCACTTCATACGCGTAGTGAGATGCGGCCATGAACTTCGCGAGTGCAGTTCTCCCAATCATGGCGTTGTATGCTATATCGAATTCAGCGACATCAAAGGTGATCTGCTCCGTTCGGAAGTTATTTGCTTGGCCGAAAGTCACAGGCAACGTAATTTTGCCCAATGGTTTGGACGATGACTGAGGAGTGATTCCATGGAAGGGTTGATCGGTGGGTGTCAACTCGCTTCGTGGGATCCCCATCGTGTCCAAGGTGCTGGCGAAGAGAAGGTTGATTGAGCTGCCGCCGTCGATCAGAACTCACGCGACCTTGATATTCCGAATAGTGGGTTCGACCATGATCGGATATCGCCCTGGGATGACAGCAGCCTTGGGGTGGTCCTCTTCTGAGAATTCTATCTTCTGTTCAGACCACTTCATCTTGAGCGCAGCTCCCTGCCAAGTCGAACAGACTTCACGTTCCACTTTCTTGTATTCTCGCTTTGAGGAGTATGCCGTGGAACCTCCGAAGATGTGCGAGACATGGAGATCGGAGTCTAGGTATGCTGAGTCCGATTCCTGAATAGCTGCCTCAACGTCCTTCTCGACCACACGTACTCGCTTGCCTTTTTCCAATGCCATGTGTTTTGCGAGCGACTTTTTGAAGACGAGGCAATCTTCTAGAGAGTGTCTGTCCGACTTGTGTATAGGGCACCATGTTTTCTTCGTGTCGCTGCCTTGTGGGTCTGGGCGCTTGGGACGGTCCGCGTATTCTGTTGCGAGAACTTCCGCTTGAGCTTTCCTTTTCCCACTCTTGCGATTTTTCTTCTTGCTTGACTCAGGTGCGTCCTTGGCTGGTTTCTTCTCTCCTCCAGTCTTTAGTTTGTCGTTCTTGCGCCTCAGTGCGTCGTCCGCGTGAGCGCATCGATCGACAATTTTGAATAATCTCCGAGTAGTCGTGACGCGCCTCATTGCCAACTCCTGGGTAGTATAGCGATCTCTGACACCGGACTTGAAGGCGCGGATTACAGAAGCGTCGGTGATTTCGGGGATTGTATTTCTGCACTCATTAAAGCGTCGAACATAATCCCTCAAGGATTCACCTGGGTTCTGTGTCAACGCATGTAGGTCGTCTTCGATCGCGTGGCGCTTGTAAGTTCCTTGGAAGTTGGCGACGAACTGCTGCCACAGGTCTGCCCACGAAGAAATCGAGTAGGGCGGGAGATGCATCAGCCATGAACGCGTAGAGCCTTTAAATGCAGTTGGCAAATAATTCGCCAACGCGTTGTTGTCTGCTCCGGCAGCGTAGAGTACCGTGGAGTAAACTTGAAGGAATTCTTCTGGGTCGGTACTCCCATCGTACTTCTCTATTGCTCCTGGTCGGAATCTCTTAGGCCATCGGACATCACGCAGCGAACGACTGAAAGCTCTACACCCAGCGCTGGGGGCGGTGGGTTGTCGGCGATCGTACGTCCTTCGTGGATGTCTATCTGATGATGAGGATGAGGAAGATGACGACAATGACGATGGGTCACTTGGTTCCGGTGTACGATTACGAGGACGTCCGCCGGGTTCTCGAGAATCCTGTCGTCGTCTCCTATTGTTGTCCCGGCGCCGATCTCCATCGTCGTCGTCATTATGGCGGCGTCCTCGACCAGTATCGCCCAGCACCCGCCATTCGCGATCGTCGTGATCGTGGCAGTTGTGGCGGTTATCACGGTCTCGGTCTTCGCTCGAACGGCCTCCTCGTTCTTCGTTATCGTGACGTCGTGAAGAGACGCGATGTCGGGAACGGTTCTCGTTGTCTCGTGCGCGTTGCGCCTCTCGGCGGCCATTCAGGTGATCACGGAGATCGCCGGTGCCGTAAGGTGGAGGGGTGGCTCGATGAGGCGATTCCCGCTGTTCAGGGTTTTCGCCATTAGCACCGCCAATTGGTGGCTGTTCCGGGTACGCTGCAGCAGCGGCCTCTTCGAAAGCGTTGCTGAGGTTGGTCATTGATTCCCGTAGCCGTTCTGTCCACCGTGCGAGATCGTCGTTCAGAACGGGATCGTAGGGGGTTTCCCTCAGTATTGCGTTGACGGCCCTGATGTGCTGGGCCGGTGTAGTCACTTGATTTTCCGCTTCCGCATTAGCGCGCGCTGATGTGCTGGTCCCGTCGATAGCCAATACCTCGCGTGGCGTACTTGTTGACGATGAGCCATAGTCTTCGAGCAGGTGCAGGACTGACGGTTCGCGGGGATCGATGTCGATTACCCCAACGAATTGATCTGAGATCAGCGTCGCTCCTTGTTCCTCATCCTCATCCCTGAGGGGGATACATGACTGTTGGACCTTAGGAGGTGACGTGTTCATGGCACTGAGAAAAACCTTGCAGCTTGAGAGGTCGTGATTCTTTGTCTTGTGAATAGGACAATAGACATCACGAGTTGGAGAAGTACGCTGAATTCCACGCTCTTTGCAGGCATGAATTTCAGCGTGGACGTTGAGAAATACCCAGCAGGCTTGCAAGGTGTGTTTTCTGGTTTTGTGGATAGGACACCAGGACCTTGTCACCTCGGAAGTCATCCTCGTCGGCTCGTGATTCTTGTCGGAAATGCAAGGTTTGGCCGCACTAGGATCCTTCTCGGGCTCGGATGTCGTCGACGTTCCGTTCTCCGCTTCGGCGGGAGGATCCTTCGACATGGAGTCGTCCTGGGTTGTAGCCACTGCGTTCTCGCTTCCGGTCATTGATGGACCAGCCGAGATCGGCACCGTGGTGTAAACCGGGAAGACGATTTCGCCGACTTGAGTACACACCAGCATTGTTGAAGCAGGAACTCCTTGGTTGAAGTTGGTGTTGACGCTGTTGTCGACGAAGCTGGATGACATAGTAGTAGAACCTTGAGCACCAAGTTCCCCTACCTGGCGTGCCACTGTCGACGAGGGATACCCATAGACCGGATATAGAAGGTACTGGGGTACGCTGGTACGAGGATCTACGTAATACGACATCAAGCAGACAAAAAACAAAAATTATACTGGTTCAGGCCCCTTGATAGATAATAGCTCTAATCCAGTTGATATGAGATTATATGATGGAAGCCACAGATTACAAAGGGAATAGCGGAACTCGATGATACCGACGAGATCGTAATCGAACAGGTTCGATTAGATCTCTCGGCGACTTGGCTCCTGTGGCTTCAACTCCGTAGGCTGTGGTGGATGTGTTGGCTATGAGATTCGATGCCTTAGGTCCTCCCGGGAGATCTCTTTTATATCGCAGGTCAACTGGTCTCTAAGTAGGACTCGGAGACATCGGACCCGGCACGATACAATGACGACCCAGTTCCGTCCGAGTAGGACTCCTTCCATCTGTGAACTCCGTGATGAATTTCCTTAACGTATGCCGAAAACGTCCGTATACGCACAAGTATACCGTATCGATATGTGACGTATATCGAAGGGTAGAGGGTATACCTTACCCATAACCCTGACAAATTTTCCTCAGTTTGGTCTTATCTAGGGGTGGATGTTTGGTTCAGGTTGTGTTCAATACTCTCTCTTTCCACCGTCTACTTATTTTCTATGAGAGCACGTTTCTTGAATGGCTAAACTTTAAGCAAATTTTTCTAAAAAGTTCCTTTAGAAATTATATTAATCTATTTATCAAGTTTTGATTACTTATGTGCTAATAAGCCACCCTATTTTACGAGAGCTGCTACACATATGATATTGTGTTTACGGTTGTTTTACGATAAACATTCTCTCCTAGTGTTTGTTGACGGTTGCAAGTTTCAGTCCCACACAAAACTACATACTCGGATGGTTCGGCATTGGATCGCATTAAGATTGTAACAAAACATCGTACGTGTAGTATTTTCCCTATTTTACATGAGGGTACCAACCCTATTGTGTAGCACAACCTTAATCGGTTCGGTTTCCTTGGTTTTCCTGAACATCTGTTTTGTTTTGTAGATATGCAACCGAAAAAGAAAAACCAGGCGGAATGACATAGAAGACCGGAATTAAGTGAAAAAAAAATACGACGCCATATTTGTAGCCAATCCAAATAAAAAACCACCGTCTAGGCCGAACACAGAAAAAACCGGTTCAGCCCGGTTCAGTGATCGGTCTTGAGCAAAAAATCAAATCATCTTTTTTCCCCACCCTTTGGACTCTCTCGTCAGTCGTCGGAAACCCTCGACCAATCTCACAACCCTCCCCCTCTCCATGGCCGCCTCCGTCTCGCCCGCCGCCTCCCCTCCCCGCCGCCACCGCCACCGCCACGACGACTCCCCTCCCCGCCGCCGCCGCCGCCACGACGACGACTCCCCGCGCCACCGCCGCGACGACCGCAAGCGCCGCGCCTCCCCGTCCCCGTCCCCGTCCCCCTCCCCCTCCGACCGCGACGCCGACCGCCACCGCGGCAAATCTAGGGCTTCCCCGCCCCGCCGCCCCCGCGATTCCGACCCCGCCGAGAGCAATGGAGGAGGAGCGCCCAAGCCTGGCGGGGACAACGGCGGCGACCATTCTCCCCGCCGCGCTAGGGTGCCCGATGCGGACGCGGAGGAGGGCGGCCGCCGCCGGAGGAGGCGGTCCACCGACTCCGACGTCGAGAGAGGCGACCGCGACCGGCACCGGAGGCGCCACCGCCGCCGGAGCCCCAGCTCGGAGTCCTCCGATGGTGGCCGTAGCCGTCGCCACCGCCGTGACGAGAGCTCCAGGCGGCAGAGAGACGAGAGGCGCCGGGACAGGGGCGGTCGCGAGGAGCGCCGGAGGAGCCCTGATAGGAAGGAGCCGACTCCGCCGCTGCCCCCGCCACCGCCGCTCTTGCCGGAGATGATACCCGGGCGCATAGGAGGGATCTACATCCCGCCTTTCCGCATGGCGCAGATGATGAGGGAGGTAGAGGACAAGTCGAGCCCCGAGTACCAGCGTCTAAGCTGGGATGCTCTCAAGAAGAGTATCAATGGTCTGGTGAACAAGGTGAATGCCACCAACATTAAGAATATCGTGCCGGAGCTGTTCGCCGAGAACCTGGTTCGTGGAAGGGGGCTCTTCTGCCAATCGTGCATCAAGTCGCAGATGGCTTCGCCTGGCTTCACAGATGTGTTTGCTGCACTTGTTGCGGTTGTAAATACCAAGTTCCCTGAGATTGGCCGCCTGCTTCTTGTTCGTGTTGTGCTTCAGCTCAAGAGGGCATATAAGCGAAATGACAAGGTAACTTTCCTCAACTCTCCTTTTCAGCTTGACATGTAATGTAAGATACTGCTACTGGCTCAAACATAACTAGTATGGAAGACCTTGGTTAATTTTATGCCATGTTGGAGTGATGTCTGGCCTGAATTCTGGTCAAGGTTTCTAGCATTGTTTTAAAATGAACACTTCATAAGATTATCTATTGCTTAATTTTATGTTTTTGCATATGCAATGTTTTAAACAACAGCTCTTGGTTGTTGCAGCCACAATTGCTTGCAGCAACCAAATTCATAGCACACTTGGTTAACCAGGTTGTTGCTCATGAGCTCGTGGCGCTGGAGCTTCTTACTGTGCTGCTTGAGAACCCAACTGATGATAGTGTTGAGGTGCACTCTTGTTTTTGAGTACCTTTGTATTAATCAGAACTTCATTTTGTGCAATATCTGAAGTACGGATATATTTCTTGTCTGACAGGTCGCAGTGGGGTTTGTTAAAGAATGTGGGGCAATGCTGCAGGACTTGTCTCCACAAGGGCTTCATGGTAGGTTCTTTATATCACCTGTTATTACAAGTGCTTATTTTGACTGCATGACTTGTTGAACCTGTTGGCTAGCACAACAGTGTATCACGATATTTTTTGGACTTAGGCATGGTATTCAGACATGTGAACTGTACAGTACCAAACAGTGAGTTTAATTGCTGTTAACCTTAAAAATGTACAAGGAATAGGTTAGGTGAAGTGATGCTACCTAACACTGTCCAATTCAGGTTTACCTGCGACAATTGTGTAATTTGAACACTTGTGCTATTGCTAAATTTAGTTTTATTTGTCCCAAAAATTAACTAAAGCAAACCATTGCTCAATTTTTTTCATCTTCTTCCATTTTTGTTTTCAATAGATTTGCCTTCTCAATCTTTGCAGCTATTTTCGAAAGATTTCGAGGTATTCTTCATGAAGGTGAAATAGACAAGCGTGTGCAATTTTTAATTGAAGGACTGTTTGCAATTAGAAAGGCTAAATTTCAGGTATGCTCATATTTTTACTAATATTTTCAGGTATTCTTCGTGAATGCTTGTAACAAATTCTGACCTGTATCTTATATGTGAAGGGATTCCCTGCTATCCGTCCAGAGTTGGATCTTGTGGAGCAGGAAGACCAATTTACTCATGAGATATCCCTTGAAGATGAGCTAGACCCAGAGACTAATCTAAGTGAGCTTTTATTTCTTCTGTGAACATATTCACTTTGCTACATTTATGAGATAAAAGCTTGTGTTAGTTTTGTTTGGAATATGGGGCTTTTATTGGAGTTTCAGACACCAGTTCAATTCCCATAGGAATCTCAAAACTTTCCTGCATTTCATGTGTCTTAAGACTTCTGTGTGGTATTGCACTTACCTTTTCCAACCTGCAGATGTTTTCAGGGCAAATCCTAATTTTGCTGAAGATGAGAAGGCGTATGAGAACCTAAAAAGAAGCATCCTGGGAGCAGAATCTTCTGATGATGAAGAAGGGTCTGATGATGCTTCTGATGAGGACGCTGAAGAAGAATCTGACGATGAAGAGGATGAAGAGCAGATGGAGATTAGGGATCAAACTGAGACTAATCTCATTAACCTTCGAAGAACCATATATTTGACAATTATGTCGAGTGTTGATTTTGAAGAAGCTGGTCACAAGCTTCTAAAAATTAAACTCGAGCCTGGCCAAGAGGTAAGTATTGTAGGTTGACTTATTTCTTTATATTAGAACTTGGAACAAATTGTTGTGATAATGCATGAACTTTATTGTCTCAACAATGGTTTTATTTGCCATTTGTGTAGTTTTTATGCTAATTGCCTTTCTAGAAAATTGTGTCAAATTCTTAGCATTAATACAATTCAGCAATTTGTAGTTAATGCCTCCATTTACATATGGTTTATAAGTGCCATTTGCTTCATTTGGCTCCTTTCTTGTAATTTAGGTTATTTACATGGTGGGGGTTCTTAAGGAACGATAAGGATTCAATTGTACATGTAACTTTCAGGTCCAGTTGATAAGCTTATTCAAATCATCTGCTAGTTTACACTTATTGCATTGATCAGACCTAACTACTAAATAATAGCATATGCTAGGATGAAAAATCGATGGTCAAAAAGCTTCCAGATGGTTTGTTTTTGCACAATACAGTACTTGATGTCAAACAATCCCTCTTCAATTTGCATAATCAGATTGCTTCTTTTAGTTCTTCAGTGCTCACTTTGCTAGATATATTATTTTCCCCTAAGCCAACTGTCTGTTTCATTGACAGATGGAATTGTGCATCATGCTTCTTGAGTGTTGCAGTCAGGAGAGAACTTATCTTCGATATTATGGATTATTGGGCCAACGATTTTGCATGATTAACAAAGTTTACCAGGAGAACTTTGAGAAGTGTTTTGTGCAGCAGTATTCCATGATACACCGTCTTGAAACAAATAAGCTAAGGAATGTTGCTAAATTTTTTGCACATTTGTTGGGTACTGATGCGCTTCCTTGGCACGTTTTGGCCTACATCAGATTGACAGAGGAGGACACAACGTCTTCATCTCGAATTTTCATAAAAATACTCTTCCAGGTATGCTGTTAATGTTCTGCTTTTATTTACTATGTCAACTCAATCTTTTATCAAAGTAGACAATTGAAGTATATGTTTATTGTTATGCAGGAGTTGTCTGAACATCTTGGTATTCGTCTACTCAACGAGAAACTGAATGATCCCAACATGCAAGATTCATTTGATTCAATATTCCCAAAGGATCATCCAAAGAATACAAGGTTCTCCATAAATTTTTTCACCTCCATTGGTCTTGGGGGTATCACAGAGACCCTGAGAGAGTACTTGAAGAATATGCCTCGACTGATAATGCAACAACAGAAACCCGCCTCTTCTGAGTCAGGATCAAGTGATTCAGGATCTGCTTCAGACAGCTCCAGCTCAGAGTTGGAATCAAGCTCTGATGAGAGTGAAAAGAAGAGAAGCAAGAGGCGGAAGAGGTAAGAGAATGAAGAAAATTAATTGCACTGTTGCTTCTGGGATGCAACTGTTGTTAGATCAGCATCGTCAGATTTGGCTGTTTTGTTGGATCCTCCTGTATTTGTATCCATGTGCAAAATCAGATCTAGCTGTTGGTGCTTGTTGAATTGAGGACCCAATCATAATCTGAACCCCAATAGCTGTGATGGTGTAAGATATTAAGCGAGCTAGTATTGGTTCCTACGTTCAAATTATGTGAGACAAGTCAAAGCGCCAACAATCCCCACAGGAAACTGGAATTCTAATTTTCCTTTCATATGCTTCAGGCAGTGCAAGTTTTTTATCTTGAGATTATTTTCTTACGGTCTGTAGTTTTGCAACAGTACTGAGCTAAGCAGGAAGCGATCAACAGTTATGTATGTGCAAGTTGGAGTGTTTCTGTCCCTATGTGGTGAGCCTTGCTCATCTGTTGGTATACTGCTGTTTTCGTGGTGTTATTATGGGCATCACCAGCATTTTTGTGTATCATTAGTATCTTTGAGGAAGTATTACAGAAAAATCATTGGTTTATCATGGTGGCAGCGTTGAAGTTTTACGGCAACATAATCGGTGTTTACATGGCAGTATAACCTGCTTTGTGGTAGCAACTGGCACGGATATCAAAGGCGTTTTGTGGATATGCAAGTTTATGGAGATATTGTGAATATCATGCGTATTTTCTGTTCCATAAAGGTACCATAGTCCATGGAGTAGTTCCTTATAAAAATATATGTAAAAAAATCAAGTGTTATTTCACTACTAGAAAGAATATTTTATCACTCAAAAATTCTAACTCACTGCTTTGTGATTTGTTTTAGAGATGCAACATCCCAAAAATACCCTCCCACCTCCACCACAAGCCCCTCCTTCCCTCCCACCACCACAAGCCCCTCCATGTAGAGCCTACCAGCACTACAAGCCCCTTCGGCCCTCCCACCTCCACCACAAGCCCCTCCATGAAGAGCCTTGGACGAGGGCAAAGCTCGCTAGCTTGCTCGAGGAAAGTGAGGCAGCAACTGTCGGTGAGCCCTTGTAAGCGACGAGAAGGTTACAGTAATTTAGAATGAGCTCTTAGACCCCTCTTTAAAACAAAGGAAAAACCATAGGAAATCTAGAGGATTTTATCATATGAAAAGTAATCCTATATAATCTTTTGAAACAAAGGATTGTTTCCTATCAATTCTCTTGAAATTCTCGAGGAATGAACCTTGCTAAGACAATTTTAAAGAAAAATAAGCATGAGGTCTCATCACCTCATGTTTTTCTTTTAGTGTCTAAAATTTCTACGATTTTTCTATGTGCTAATCAAACGATAGGTTTTGATTGGTTACAACTAAGGCTGCCAGTGGATTGAAATCCAGCCCTCATCCACCCCAACCCAAAGCAAACCTAGTTCACCCAATCCAAACCATTCCACATAATCATTTTCTAAACCCCACCCAACCCAGCTCGCATGTTGCTTTTACCCAAACCAGTCCAATCCATAAGTTGAACCCGCATGCCAACCCATGAATCCTACCCATGACCAACCCACCAGTAACCAGTATGTATGTAGCCTTGTTTTCTTTGGTCTGCACCAACACAGCAGCAGTGCAGTACAACAATTCAAAACAGCGATGTATGAAAAAAGCAACAAGAAGACAAATGGTCAAACAAGAATATATATGTCATGCTTCTCATTAAATTTGTAAATCCAGATGAAAATTAACTGAGCACAGCCTAAATTAATCAGATTGTACTGAACTTTCTTAATAAGGGAGAATTGCATATTTGCCACTACTTTCACCCCCTAACTCGAAATAGCCATTATAAAATCATGAATTGCAAATTTACCACTGAAAACCGCATGAGCAGATTCCGTATGCCATTGCCGTTCCAATTTGTACGAGTAAGAAGACAAAAATAATTCATAAAATTAAATTAAAAAACGAGTCAACGTGATAAGACCATGTTGCCCTTGCCAGATTCGACCTTATCCGTTTTCTTCCCCAACTCTACTGCATCAGAAACATCTGCTCGAACTTCTCTCCTCTCCCACGATGAACCCTACAAGCCCAATCCTCTCATCCCTTCATTCAAATCAGGAGCAAATCGATCAAAAATCGGTCACTTGGGAGTAGTAGATGCCAATGAAAGAGGTGCAGATTTCAACGAGTAGTGCAGTAAGGCAAGCAGCGGCTTGCGGCGCGCGGCTCCGGCAGGTGTCGGCGTCGACTGCCGCGCTTGCGGCGGCTTGGGCGACGGCTACAGCGGGCTGCATCAGGCTGCGGAGGGTGTCGGCGTTGAGTGCGGTGGGCTGCGGCGTCGGCTGCTTCAGGCGGTGTGGTGGCTACGATGGGCAGTAGCAGAAGGAAACGTATATACTCTATACTGAAATGGTTGTGACCTGCTATCTCTGTCTATCGTGTAGGCATTTAGATGTAGATTTTCATCTGTTCCTTGTTGATCTACTAGAATATTTCTCCTTTTTTTTTTGCTTATCCTGTAGGAATGGCCGAGGTTCTTGACAGCCATTGTTAGGGTTAAGTCATTTCACCACATCGTTTTTTTCTTTTTGTCAAAGGGCATATGTTAAAGGAAACAATATCAAAATTTCTATCGAAATGATGCTAGTTGACTATGTTCTTGCTTGCTGCCTCAAATATTGTTTTATTGATGCCAAAATGTTGTCAATTTCACAATTTCATGGGCAAGGGCATCCTTGTCCTAATTTTCATGAAAACCAGCCATCTAACGGTGTTAGTCTAAGCTGTTAGTCCAGTGGCAGTTATGTTAGGTTCATACTGTTTTTGATGGCAAATTTGTAATTATAGTTTTTTTAGTGGCAGATCCACAATACCTGATCAATCCAGTGGCAAATATGCAATTGGCCCTTCTTAATATTACATGAATACACAACTCATATGATTGGGCAAGCAAATACTTGCTACTTTTTGCAGTTCGGAGGAGCTAGAATACTTCATTCGTTTTAGCTTCATTCTTGAAATTTACATTAGGACCACCGATGACAATCTCTCCCTGAGGCATTGGGGAGTCACTTGTAAAGTAGTATCTACCTTCTAATCAGTTAATCAGCTGGAGAATATAATTACAAATATATTAAGCATGGGTGAGATGCCAACAGATAATAGTGACTTAGACTAATATGGAGATCAATCAGATATTATACTGAAAAAAGATCAGCAAGTTACAAATATCAAAGCAGAGTAGACAAGATCACTATATCTCCGATCAATTCTTGACTTGGATCCCAAATAATTTGTTAGCTGCAACTATTTCTCACTATAATTTGTGTTAATTCATTTATAAAAAGATATGCTAGTAACACTCTTTCTAACTTGCCTTCTAACCTTACAATAGTCTCATATGACTAGGTTGTGTGAAGGGAAAAATTTGGACAACTATTACAAATCTCCTTTGCCCTTTGTCACATTTTGAGAAAAAATATTTTGACAATTGAATGACCCTGGAGGAAGTGGAGACACAAGAATCAAGGCCAAGTAGGATGATGTATTAGATAATACAAGTTTCAAATGTTTGTTATATTCAATATATGCATTGACATGAATCAAGGCCAAGTAGGATGATGTATTAGATAATACAAGTTTCAAATGTTTGTTACATAAAAAAAGATCATGATAACCTGACAACTTGACTTCCCTTAGTTTCTTCTTTAAACTTGTCAACATGAAGAACCTCACATGAGCCACAAATCGCGGAAACTGTTACAGTTCTTTGATTACAGGAAGCAAATACCTGAAAGAACATAACACCATCAAAGAAATGTAGTAAGTTATTCTCATTTATGATTTATCACAACAAGAACAATCAGTTCCTCACCATGAAAATTTGGTAATATATTGCCACACAAGAGAAGCATAAGAAATGTCTAATCTAATTTATCGATACACGAGATTTCCAGCACTATTTAAAAGCCAAATGTGAATTACATAGATTTTTCATGCTATTTAAAAGAACTATTGATAATGCGAATTACATACTCCCCCTAGCCAAAAGCAATCCTCCTACCCAAATTACATATTCTTCGCAATGGTTAGTTGGCTCACCACAAAAGAACCAGAGTTGTCAAAAGGAGAGCTGAAAGTATATACACCACAAAACATGCATCACTTGACAAATAGTTATATAATTGTTAACTAATTAATGCACTGCACATTACAATACAGTGTTATCGTAAACATCAACATGCAGCAAGCTAGAGGTGTTGTACTACCTTTAGACAAACCAAGTCAATCACAAGTCAAAGCACACACATATACCTATAATATAGGGACTTATGCATTTCTTAAATAATTGCTAAAATGTAAAAGTTCTGGTAATAACTGCTAATATTCCTAAATCAAGGCAGCAGCAATGGTACAATAAATAAGCAAATGTGACAGATATTATCCTTTAATCCCCCTGTTTTTTTTCTCTATACAGCCAATCTTTCACACAAAGAAGTGCCTCGAGCATCTCTGGTGTCAATGAACTTCTTGTGTCTCCAAGAATCCTTCCTCCACTGCTGAAAGGCAGACTCTGAGGGCACGGTACTAAGTGGACACAAGAATCCTTCCTCCACTTCTGAAAGCAGACTCTGAGGGCACGGTGCTAAGTGGAATTGCAACAAAGTCTCGAGCCATAATTGCCAACACAGGAAACTTCTTGGCATTTTTCTTCCACCATGCTAAAACATCAAAATCCTCACTATCATCCTCACACACTTCTTCTAAATATGTACCAATCTTTGTCTTGTGAGTACGTGCAACCTTCCAGTTTGACTTGAAGAGAGTGAATTCATGCTCAAGCTTTTTTTTGCCCAAAACTAGTGAGCCTACAACACTCTCTCATTAGACTGTGACATGTAGGATACACCTCTTCTTGTAATTCCTTCATATACACGAAAGTATGATTTCATCTCCTCTATAATAGAGTCCACCCTACTTTCAACATTAAACTCATGGGGAGACACCTTCTCATAAAAAAAAATCTAAATAGTCTCTTTTCCTTTTTGGATCTAACACAGTGGTAATAACAAGTGCCAAATTGGAGTTGTTTGCCAATTTTTCATCTCAATATTTTGCAAACTTGGTGTGCATAGGAGCATCCAATCGTGTCAAAACATCGCTGGTTTGCCAATCAGGATCACTTAAAGCATGACAGATACAAAGAACATGGGGCAAGAATGTGTGTGCAGCTGGTGTCCTATGAGCTGACTGTTGGTATTTCTTAATGTCACAGATAGAATCCGCAAGCGCACGGAAGATACCGATGTAGCACTTCACCGGGAGTATTCTAAGGTATCGATTTTCACACGGAACGTGTGTGCATGAAGCTAAGATAGGCTAAGGGTAGAGAGGATTTATGAGAGACAGTATCTATAGAAAGCTCTATTTAAACCTAACACGGTACTTCAGGCGCTGGCCAGCCCGCTGCTCCTAGATATGGCTCTACAACGTACCTGGACAGGGAGGACTTTAGTGTACTTGAGTTCTGTCACCACCTCTACACCCACCTCAAATATACTGTGCGATACGAAGCAAACATCAGAAATTAACTACCCAGACACCATGTATGCGCTGTTAATAACTACTTTAGTGTTTATAACTCACTCAAGCAATCATTATATTTTAATGGACTATAGTGAACAATGTTCCGTACGTTGATTAAAACTAACTAAGAGGTAACTCTCACAGAATAAATCTTAATTACTCAGAATGATATTCAATTAAAACAAAGAAATTAACAAAGTAAAATAAATAAGAAGAGGATTACCGACAACTTCGGAATTTCTTCGACTTTCTCTACTCTACTCTCTCCCTAATCTAGTATACAAAAAAGTACCATAGAGGCTCTTGTAATTCAGCTCATGCTTTGGTGTGTGTTGGAATGAAGGATGAGAGGGGTATTTATAATGTGAGCTTGCTTTGGAGTGTGGAGATCCTCCATGGTATCCAATGGGCATCTTCATCCTCCATGTGCCAAGTGTCCATTTTATGACGGTTTCCACCGGTGAAAACGGTCATAACCGTCATTGGGGAGCGGTTTGCTACTAAACGCAACCTGGGCCTAGGCCAGCGGCCTCTGTCAAGGTTCGGCCGAACCCTGGCTGGCTCCGTTGGCCCCAGTTTTCAGCCTGGACACTCATTTTGGGCTCCTCATTTTATTGGTATGGATGTTTGGCCCATTTGGAGGTGTTTAATTGGGTTTTTGTGTCTAAAACTCCATAAGTTCGGATACGAGTTTGATTCTCCTCCTCCTTCATGAATATTTCTTCTCAACTTAGGTTGTTTGTCACCTGCATATGAATATACACCAACACTCGTGGAAATTGTTAGGAATAAACCCTACCACTATGTTGGATGTTTTATATTTATGGTCTTATGCATGTATTGACTGTGTTAATTTGGTACTTAACAGCCGCCAACACTTACACACCTCTAGTAACCTCTTCAAAAGCCTTAAGAATTCACATATTGATTCAGCCTGCAACCATTCTCGGTCTATTGGTAGAACTTCACAATTTTCAGAGGCATAGCTATTGAAGACAGCTTTGTAAGACAATATTTCTCTAATCATCTTGAAGGTTGAGTTCCAATGGGTTGGTACATCAAGAGCGAAACTAGATTTTGGAGGAAGACTTTTACCAGAAGCAATTGAATTAAACGCTTGAATGCGTGAGGGTGAATGCTCAATGTACTTTAGGATCTCACGGATCTTAGCTATTGACACATGAATCATCCTCATTCCATCTTGAACCAACAAATTGAGATGTGTGCACAACACCTCACATGAAAATGTTTACCTTCCAAAACCAACTCATCCTTAAGAGTTTTCACTAATTCTTGACAAGTAGCGGTGTTGTCACTAGCATTAGCTAAAGTCAAGGTGAACAGTTTGCTACTTAAGCCCCACTCAGTCAAACACCTCATCATGGCTTCTTCAATTACAAAGCTAGTGTGTGGATACTTCACAGGCTTCAAACTTATAATTTTCTTTTTCATTTTGAATTCTGCATCAACATAATGGGCCGTGACAACCATGTATACTATGTTTTGATTTGAGGTCCACATGTCCGATGTTAGGCATACATGCGAATCAAGATTCTCTAATTCAGGATGCAATTCTTGTTTCAGCCTATTGAGATTGATTGACGGCCCACAAGTTTAAAGGTTGGCCGCATGGACGCCATCCAATCATCCAAGTAGGGATCCTCAATTTTATGGAATGGTATCTCAGCATGGATGAAATATTTTGTCATAAGCTCTTTAATTAGTTTTTTTAGGATCAAACACGAAATTTTCCACGGGTTGTTTCCTAACTATTGATATAAACCTATTTCTAACTTCACCATCAACTAGTGGACAAGATTAAATAATATGGTTTATGAGATGGCTAGTTCCTGATTTTCTAGTCACTGAAAACATTAATCCACAATATTTGCATTGTGCTTTTGGAAGACCATCTATCATGACAAGCTCCTGCTCAAAATGTTCCCACACTTTTGCTCTTTTACGTGTTTGTGAAGGCAATTCATGGCTAGAGCTATTGGCAGATGAACTTTCAGAATTTTGCATAGACATGTTTAATAAACCTGTGTTTGACAAGATTAGAAAATTAATATACTTGTGCAGAATTAATATTTACATTTACTACTTGTGCTAAAAACTAGTGAAATGATAAGCACCATGCCACCATGAGTCCATGACAATATCATGTAGCTCAGTATAAACAGAGATAAGTGCGAAAAGTAATAGAATAGTGATAATCAACAGAGTTAGGAGATAGTCATTCAGATCCAACATAAACCTCTAGTTATTAATATATAACGCTTTGAACCAACATACGCCTAAGTTTCCTTTTACTAATGACATATATTACATATGGGAGGGATTAATATCTGCAAATCATGGTATAATATTGCTAAATTATCCACTTTTCAGATGCAAATCTACACAGCAGAAAAAGAAAATGACAAAGATAGACTCTCCCGAATGCTACAAGCTAATCTGCATGACAAAAAAAAAAAAAGAGACAGATTGTCCTCCCAACCATCCAGGAGTACAATGGGGGTAAAAACCATCCAGGAGTACAATGGGGGTAAATTTTTTGCATGGTTGACTACCACTGAAGTTCATCACTGAAGTTCATGCCACTAACAGCATAATCAAGAACTGACAACTAATAAGTTTTCATAATGTGGAACATAAGTTTCCTTTTTTTCCTACTTTCATCATAAAGATACAACTTTTTTTTCTCGTGAGGGTAGTTAGCAAAGGTAGAAGCGATTGCAGGACAACCAAAATAGGATTAATATTAAGTCAAACCTTCCCACGTCGAAAGCAGCAATGGAAGGCTGAACAGCAATCAACATGGAACTGAATTAATCCAAAAGAAGTGAAAAAAAAGGGTCAAAACCACGTCGGCGCCGTTGATGGCGAGGTCGATGCGTGGGTGGTCGATGGCGAGGTCGTCGAGGGTGGAGAGCGGGATGCTGAGTGACTGCGCCTACCCAATCCCGTCGCCGCCTCCCCTTTTCTTGAAGCGACCTCCTCCTTGCAGAAGCTTGAAGCGACCTCCCTCTCGGGCTCTTAGCCGCCTCCTCCTTGCAGACCGGGAGCAAGTTCGGCGATGGTGGCGGGCGCGGTGGTGATGGCGAGCGGGTCACGGCGTAGTAGAAGCGACCTCCCTCTCGGCAACTCCTCCTCGCAGACCGGGAGTGAGTCCAGCGACGGTGGCGGCACGCGGCGGTGGTGGGGCGCTCTGCACGGGCAAGGGTTTTCGATCGGGATTCGGGAGCCCGGGAGTAGAGTCTAGGGTTTGGGTGTCTTTTAGGGGTAAACATACGGGCTGAGTCCATGGATTATCTTCACAGGCCAACCTGCATCCACTCCAGCCCAAACCTCAATTCTTCATAGGCCAACCCACTCCAATCCAAAATTAATAGGCAAAATTGGTTATATAGTATCGAAAGTTCACGTTTTTGGTTTTATAGCACCAAAAGTTACCGATTCACTTTAATAGCACCTAAAGTTCACCATGTTCCTATTTTTAACACTTCCGTCAATTCTCGATCGTTTTCCGTCCGTCTTGATCCAGTCACACACACGATATGACGTTTGTACCCCTCACAAGTACAAGAATAATGCATGTCAATGAGGGTAGAAATGTTATATCATGTGTGTAGCTGGATCAATAACGATCAAGACGGACGGAAAAATTGACGGAAGTGCTAAAAATGGGAACAGGGTGAACTTTGGATGCTATTAAAGTGAACCGGTAACTTTCGGTGCTATAAAACCAAAAACGTGAACTTTTGATGCTATATAACTAATTTTGCCAAATTAATATCAACCCACTTAAATCCAACCACCACCATCCAAATTAGCATCCATCCCATTTCACCCAATCAAACCCATCCCACTAGCAGGCTTAGTTACAACTTTTATAATTTCTGGTGTTTTACTGTTTTTTTCCATGTAATTTGTAATATTTTTGTTTTTAATGAAAATCACGCTGTGAGGTAAAGTCCTAGCAGTACTTTAAGTTAAAAAAAATAGCTTGGAGACTTTTCTGTGTTTCTATTTACCCTTAAATTTTTATGGCAATACTGAATAAGCCAAAGACTGCCTCGCACGTTCCTACTGTACTGAGTACTGTAGCGTACTTGAGTACATGAAGGAAGCTCCTGCCAGTCCAATCACTCCTCTTCACTCCACTCCAAACACACCAAAACCCACCTCCACCGACCACCGCAATGACCGCCGACGCCGACGAGGAAACGCCGCTAGTCGAGGAATCCACCGCCGCAATCATCTCCTGCGCCGGCGCCCGATCGGCGCGCTTCCTCCTCCCCCGCGCGGGCGCCACCGCCGCTGCTCTCCCCGGCTGTCCCCCCTGCGCGGGCCCGGTTCTTGGCGACGGCCACCGCGTCGAGTTCCATGGGTGGCCGTGCTCGTCCGCGCTGTGGCGGCGGTGGGTAGAGAGGCTCCGGCCACGGCACGAGCCGCTGTGGCGGGAGGTTGGGATCCTGGACGCCGTGCTCGCCACCGCCGCCGCGTGCCGGGTGCGCCGGGACGGCGGGTTGGTGCTCCAGCTCGCCGCGTTCTGGTGTGGGGCGACGAGCTCGTTCGCCTTCCCGTGGGGGGAGGCGACGGTGACGCTGGAGGACGTGGCCGTGCTCGGCGGGCTGCCGCTGCTCGGCGCGCCCGTCACCGCGCGGCTGCCGGGCGCGCTCGCCGGCGACGTCGCCGCGCTCGAGGCCGTCCGGGCGGCGCTGCACCGGAGCAAGTGTAAGAACTCCACGTATTCCACGTGGCTCCACCACTTCCTCGGGCGCGACGGCGGCGACGGCGACGGAGAAGACGCGGAGGCGGAGGCGCAATCGCTGCTCGAGCACGGCGCGTTCCTGGCCACGTGGCTCTCGCTGTACGTGCTCCCGGCGCCGCCGTTCAAGGCGGTCTGGTCGCAGGTCTTCCCCCTCGCCGCGCGGCTGGCGCGCGGCCAGAGCATGGCGCTCGCGCCCGCCGCGCTCGCCAGCATCTACAACGACCTCACCGCGCTCAAGCGCCACCTCGCCTCCAGCACCAAGTGGCGCCACCCGTTCGTGGCCTGGGCGCCGTTGCACGTCGTCCAGCTCTGGGCATGGGAGCGCTTCCCGGAGCTACGCCCCGACAAGGCGGCGACCTCTGCTCACGCCACCACCGACGGCCATGGCGCGCCACCGCCATGGGCTGCCCGGTGGCACAACGCGCGAACGGAGCTCCAGCCAGCGCACATCCACGCGGTGCTCATGTCACCAATGGAGTTTGAGTGGAGGCCATACGGAAGCAGTGGCTTCGCATTGCAGCTCGACAAGGTTGGCATCTGGATTCATGGCCGGGACATTGCCGGGAGTAGGGAATTGTTGTCGTTCGCGCATTGCTTGCGCCCCTGCGAGCTCGTCGGCCTGCGCTGCGTCGAGCACTACCTCCCGCACCGTGTCGCGAGGCAGCTGGGCTTCGATCAGGACGTTCCCGGGAACGTCCCCCGTGTCAGCTCAATTTCAAGTGTTGCTTGGGCAACATACAAGATGGAGCCTCAGGATGTTAAGTTCACTCTTCCTCGCCATGAACCCGGTGTGACGGTTGAGTATGCGCAATGGTGGGAGCCGTATTCGTCGGCGTGTGCGGCTGCTGTTGCTAATGCTGCAAAGATGAAGCAACTTGATGGTGTTGATTGTCCAAGAAAAAGGAATGCTGAAGGTTTTGTTGATGGAGACTCTGGCAAAAGGCGGCATTTGGAGATTGCAGAGGATCCAGAGGATGAGATCCCTCTCATTGACAGACAGAACAGTATCACCATGACGGTGAACGGGAGTTCCAATCATGTGGAAATTGTTGGAATTGGGAAGGATTCGATGGCAAGCTGGGCAAGGAATGGTGGAAATGGATCACCTCTCCATAAAAGTACTCAGCAAGCTTTGTCTGATGCAGAGGCAGTTTTGGAGACTACAGTTGGTGAAGATGAAGCATCAGACCATGTTATCGCAGAAGATAAGAAAAACAGCAGTACAGGAGATGGTGAATCAGAGGTCTGTTGCCTCGTCGAGGATGCAGCAAGCGATGACAGCAACAAAGCCATTGGACCTGCAGCTTCAGTTACTCGGAAGTCAATACCCAAAGACGTCATGGTGATCAGTGATGATGAATTCGATGAAGAACTCTCAAGCAAGGACGATGAGATGAATACTATTTATCTGAGTTCAGACCCAATGGAAACAACAAAATGTACCTTGCAAAAATTGGATGTGAAAAGGGAGGTGGTTATCACAGGAAATGGTGAGCAGGGTAGTCCACTATTGAAGGAAGTAAGGGTTCATAGCAAATGTTATGACATCATAGAGATCAATGATGATGAGTCTATTGAAGTTACAAGAAAGGAAGATGAGGCGATAGCAATGCATGTGAATTCAGACCCAATGGAAACAACAAAATGTACCTTGCAAGAATTGGATGTGAAAACGGAGGTGGTTATCACAGGAAATAGTGAGCAGGGTAGTCCAGTATTGAAGGAAGTAAGGGTTCATAGCAAATGTTATGACATCATAGAGATCAATGATGATGAGTCTATTGAAGTTACAAGAAAGGAAGATGAGGCGATAGCAATGCATGTGAATTCAGACCCAATGGAAACAACAAAATGTACCTTGCAAGAATTGGATGTGAAAACGGAGGTGGTTATCACAGGAAATAGTGAGCAGGGTAGTCCAGTATTGAAGGAAGTAAGGGTTCATAGCAAATGTTATGACATCATAGAGATCAGTGATGATGAGTCTATTGAAGTTACAATAAAGGAAGATGAGGCGATCACAATGCATGTGAATTCAGACCCAATGGAAACAACAAAATGTACCTTGCAAGAATTGGATGTGAAAAGGGAGGTGGTTATCACAGGAAATGGTGAGCAGGGTAGTCCTCTATTGAAGGAAGTTAGGGTGCAAAGCAAATGTTATGACATCATAGAGATTGATGATGAGTCTGGTGAAGTTACAAGCAAGGGAGAGGAGGCGATCACAATGCATTTGAAATCACCCATGTTGGACAAAATAGCATCTACATTGAGAGAGGCAAATGAGGAAAGCAAGCCAGGCAACACAAGTGATAAGCG
The DNA here is from genome assembly GCA_000338895.3 of Oryza meridionalis. Lineage (NCBI taxonomy): Eukaryota > Viridiplantae > Streptophyta > Magnoliopsida > Poales > Poaceae > Oryza > Oryza meridionalis. Next base: position 7,913,895 of record CM002535.2, on the reverse strand, counting down.
GGAAAACTCAGTGTTGAAGGACATTATGCCGCGAAACAATTGCGATTCCGAGGACGCTACCGTTCTAAACGATATCACCCTCAGGAAAGAACTGGCTGAAGTAACTCATGTCTCTAGTGCTCAAATTAATGTTGATACCTCAGAAGCATCCACTAAAGAAATGAGGGCATGCATTACTTCAGGGGAGGCAGATAAGAGAGGCAAGCTCAACAAGAAAAGGCTAGCTGCTTTGGAAGGTGATGAAAAAGAAAATGAAGATATGTCAGTATCAAACCAAGAAATAGGATCTCAAATGGATTGCCAAGAAGTCAATAAGAAAGGTATGGTAACTGATGAACTGACATTATATCCTACACATCAGTCTAGCAGAAGCAAATGAAATACCGCTAAATTTGTTGCTAATGCATTCCTTTTATCCTTTTTCTTTCATAGGAAACAATGAAAGTTCTTCTAGCATTCTGGTGGATGGAAATGCTGATCATGTCAAGAAAACAGTTTCTACTAAGACGCCCTGCAAAAATGCAGATCAAGAAGGTTTCCACCAAAGCCACGAAGTCGGAATGGAAGAAATGGTTAGACGGGCATCTGAAGCTCAACAAGCACAAAAGGCTCAACTGGAAGCAGCAATCGATGGTCTCAAGGAAGAGATTGCAATGCTAGAGAGGCAGGTCAGGGATACTAACCCTAGGAATGCTTGATGTTTAACTTCAGAATATGTAATAGGTTTTTGGGAGTTTAGAAGGCATCTCCTGATGTTGGTGAATCTCTTTAGTATTAGGCAGATGTTCTGTGTTTGGTCAGTAACTTGGATAAACCCTATTGTCTAATGTCTATGCATTAGAAGATCTACTTAGTGGCTCTTGCTGGCTCCTCTTTGGACTAATGGTTGAATGGAAGTAACTTTGTCAAAAATGATGCACATATGGACAGTTTTTTTTATTTCTTTTAGTTCTAACTGACAACCAAGCTGGGTATCCTATTTTACATGGCCGATTGGGTATTGCAATAGAGTGAATGCACATAATCACTAAGATGAAAACAAAATCTAAGTTGGAAGTCGTGCTTACAATTGTGCTTCGCTAGCCTTTTCTTTAAGAACATGATCAGGATGACATAGCTAAAATCAAGACATAAAGTTTTGATAGGAACACCATAGAAAGTTGGAAACGGAGACTGCAACTTCCAGGTGATTCTTGTCATAAGTGGTTTGAACTTTCAACAGGAATTTGTAGTTTTTGTAATGTCTTCTTCAAATTTAACATCAAAGGATATTGTGTAAAGAAATCGAGCTCCTGTTCAAATAGAATTCAAACTATTACATGGATCATGAGAAGAAAATAAAATGGTGCCAAACATAAATAAAAACAACCGTAGCAAATGGAATACAAATACTGTGTCGAGGGAATAGAAGATCTACACACTTGCGTCCAAGTAAAAATTTACATCTTGCAGGACTTGGCCCTCACTCGATTTACAAGAGGAAATAATGTCTTTGAAAAATGCACTGCCTTCTGAAGCATCAACATTAGGTGCCTAAGACCGAGGGAAAATCCAAAAGAAGCTTGCATTGAGTGGTTGCCATGGTCAGCAATCTGAGTTGATTTCTTTTGCTGGCAAGTTATCTTCAGGACTTGCATGCATCACAGCACCCCAATCAATTTGCATAATCCAACATGAGTGTAGTTCAAGCCTTAAGATAGTTTAAACTCCAGAGTAGGCCCCAGCCGTGCTCCATCGTCACCAAAGTTCAACTTTCAAGAATTGCTCTCTGACTGTAGAACATCTTCTTTAGCAGAAGAATTCAGAATATGGTTGTGGCAAACATGAACTTTGGAGCATTATAGCCTGTAAAGCTGGACCTCTCTTTCACCACTGCAATTGTGATGTCAGTTTGTCACCCTGTTGATGCTGAAGTCAATTCAAAGCATGAAACAACCCAAAACTGTGGAGTAGAAGTACTGCCTTCTTTTTTTTTTTGAAACAGGACACAGCCATACAGATAAAAGTAAAATAAAATATAGAATAGAACAAATATAGATTCCACGAAAGAATGTACAGATCCATATTGTAGTTATAATACTTTTACCAAATTTGTCAATTTGTAACTTATCATATAGATACTATCCAGATACAGATTAACATGATAACATCTCGGCACACTAGATAAATATTGGAAGTTATAGTTTTTACTTTTGGTCACCTAACTGCAAATTTGAAGAGCTAGCATAAGGTAAACTTTACCCGTACATAAATATGATGGCCCTGTATGGTCGAGAAGGTTGAGTATGGATTTCAGAAGTCAGAACTACTCCAATCTATCTCTGTAGAAAGACAAGTTATCAAGAAGTGATGTCTTAGTAGAATGAAAACATTGCTCTGCAAAATATGTCGATACAAAAACAGAGGCTCACCATTTCATCCATTTCCGGGACAGAGTCTATGACCAAATATGCCTAATTGACAGACATAATAGACTGATATATACTCATCTTAATGTTGATTGCTGTCAGGTCAAGCCGCAAAATTTCTAATATGCAGCCGATGATTACTGAACTAGTTATGCCTGCATGCCACTGTAATCCTTATTTACAGTAGTGCTAGATTTTGTTAATACGGTGACAGTGTGACACCTATCAGTATGGGACCATTTGCCATACTCTGTTGCCTTATCGAATTTGCTCCAGGTGAAAAGTTTTGTACCACCACAGAGGTGCACCATCTGTTACCCATCCCCCACAAGAAAAGCTTGCAGCTTGTTGCCATCCTGATCCTGTACCCAGCTATAGGCTGGATTTTTCTGTACTTTCCTCGATTTCATTAATTTCCTGATCTTGTTTGCTTCATTCCATCTCCCAGTCTCAGCATACATGTTTATCATAAGAGTATAGTAGCCTGAATGCTCTGGCTTCAATTCAAACAAATGCTCTGCTGCCCATTGTGCTAATTCGATATTTCCATGTATACGGCAAGCCCCAAGAAATGCTCCCCAAACATCGGAATTTGCAGGAAAAGGCATGTCTCTGATAATTTCAGCACATTTAGACAGTTGTCCAGCACGCCCAAGAAGATCAACGATGCAAGCATAGTGCATTTGCTGTGGCTCAATATTTTGAGCAACCATCTGACTGAAGTATTTCTTCCCTTTGTCTACAAGCCCACCATGGCTACATGCTGCAAGCACTGCAATGTAGGATACATGATCATAGTCCAGACCATCACCTTTCATCAGTTCAAACAATTCAAATGCAATATCAATTTGACCATGCATCCCATATCCCAATATCATAGTATTCCATGAAGCAACATCCTTCTTTGTAATCTTATTAAAAATCTTTGATGCAGTGACAAGCATTCCACCTTTAGTGTACAAGTCCAGCAAGGAATTAGAAAGAAAGGGATGGCCACTTAACAATCTCCTAACCAAAACACAATGAATTTCTTTGCCATGCTTAAATACAGATAAGTTGGTACATGCTGATAGAGCTCCCATGAAGGAAACAGCATCATAATCAATTCCAACAGACCTCATCTGCTTAAAAAGAAGAAGAGATTCAAAACACCATGGACTCTGTGAATATCCCAAAATCAAAGTATTGTACGATACATCGTCCTTCTCTGACCTTTCAAAAATATTCCGTGCCAAGCTCAGCTGTCCGCATTTGGAATACATATCAATCAGGGCATTTGATATGAACAAATCGAACATTAAGCCTCTACGGATCGACCATGCATGGATCTGCTTACCCATCTTTAGAGAGGCCATCCTCGCACAAGCTGGAAGCACATTCACTAGTGTGATAGAATTTGGGCATTCCCCACTTTTTTGCATATCTGTGACAAGCCTGAACGCCTCAGTCTCAGCTCCATTTTGCACAAGATTTGCGATCATTGCATTCCATGACACAACATTGCGGTCCTTCATTTGTTCAAAGATGGTAGATGCTTTCTCCAAAGAACCAAATTTGGCATACATATCAACAAGTGAGTTGGCAACAAAAATATCCAAGTCCATTGCTCTCTTTATGCTATACCCATGCACCTCCCTCCCCAAATCAAAACTTCCAAGCTCAACCAATGCAGGAAGCAAACTAGACAATGTGATAGAACCTGGCATGACATTATGCTCTGACATTTTCCTAAACATTCTCAGCACATCACCATAAAGCCCTGCATTAAGAAAGCATCCTATTGCAGAATTCCAAGAAACCTCATTTTGTTCCAGCATTCCATCAAACACCCGCATCGATGCCTCAACATCCCCAAACTTACCATACATATCAACCAATGCATTCGTGAGATTTACCATGGTGTTCAGGCCAACTTTCACTGCCAACGTATGGATGCTCAACCCAAACTTCTCCTCTTGCTCTGTGCCGCAGGCAGGCACAACTGACACTAAGCTTGCCACGTTCAAAGGAAACCCACCCCTCATCATGCTCACCAGAGCCCGTCTCGCGTCATGAAACATACCGTTCACCAAGAATGCTGACACAAGCGAGTTCCACGAGACGACGTCCCGCGCAGGCATTTCGTCGAACACCCTGCGCGCGTCGCAGGCCTTTCCACAGGCCGCGTAGAACGCGACGAGGGTGTTGCCCGTGAAGACGTCAGCCAGGTACCCCCGCCTGAGAGCCGAGGCGTGCAGCTCGAGGCCCTTATCCTCGGCGGAAGCGACAGCCGCGGCGGCGGCGTGGAGGGCGAAGGGAAAAGTGCGGTCATCCGGGCGCACGGCGGAGCGGAGCATGAGGTTGTACACCCGCAGGGCCTCGGAAGGGAGGGACGCGGAGGAGAGCGCGCGGGAGAGGGAGTTCCAGAGGAATGCGGAGCGGAGGCGGAGCGGGTGGTGGCGGAGGACGAGGCGCGCGGAGGCGAGGTCGGAGAGCGCGGCGTACGAGAGGAGCAGCGCGCCCGCGAGCGGCAGGGACGTGGCGAGCGCGCCGGAGACGAGGGACGCCGCGTGGGCGCGGCGGAGCGCGAGGCCCCCGCCGCCGCCGCCGCCGCCGCATCCGTGGAGCTCGAGGACGTGCGCGTGGAGGCGCGCCGCCGACGCGGCGGGAGCGCGCGGCGGCATGAGAAGCAGAGGAAGTGGACTGGAGCAGGGCAAAGGCGGGAAGCGAGAAGGCGCCTTCGAATGAAGAAGGCGTGGGGAAAGTGGCTAGAGGAGTAATGTTGTGAGTCCTACACGTAGGGTCTCCTCTCTAGTTGAGAAAATTGATATTTAGCCATTCTTGGGTTGTGGTTTCGCAAGAATGCTATCGTCGAATGTGGTTTCGTTATAATGCCATCTTCAAACGACCCCATTTTGCCACACTGCCATTTCAACCAATTTTTGTTATTTGCAAATGTTTTCCACTGTGATCTGGCTTTTTTGCCTCTATGACTATTTTGTTGGCTTGCATGGGACAGATTGATCCCCATCCAGTCGTCTTCCTCCTCTGGACACCGTTGCCGCCAAACCTAACTCTTCCCCGTGTGATTGCGCTCCGCCGGGAGCCGGGGATGTGGGGGTTAGGGACTGCGCTTCACCGCCAACCTCGCGCCGCGTCGCGGCGCACCAAGCGCTTAACCCGACCGTGCGCCACGGCGTCACCCCCTTCTCCGATGAGCTCCTCGACATGGGCGGCGACCTACTCGCGGCGAAGCTCCTCGTCGAGGAGGGAGCGTCGAGAACCCCATGGAAGCTGCTGAACCTGGCGCCGACGATGTTGACCTCGATGCCTAGCCTCCTAACGTCGTCGATGGTGACGGGGCCATGCGCGGCGACGATGATGCGAATCCAGCGTGCGCAGCCGCAGTCAGCTCCACCCCGCAGTGTCCAGCCTCCTGAGCTAGCCCTCCAACCTCATCGGGGAGAGAGATCGATGCCGGCCATGGTGGAGCTCGCCATTGAAGAGGGACTTCAAAATCCACCACGGAGATAAGCTGATTTGGGTGGGATTTGTTGGGGTAATTGATGAGGAGGATGAGAGGAGCCAATTTTTGCATTCAATTTAGGGCGAGAGCAAACGAGGAGGAAGATCAAGAGAGGACACTATTGCATGAGTTCACCGGGGAGAGAAGGATGGTGGCAGGCGGAGGTGGAAGACGCTCCTGGCAAGTGGGCCCCATGGCTGAGGCAAGGGTATTTGGGTCAAACCAAATAAGCAAAACAATGGAAAGCATTTCCAAATAACCAAAATTGCTTCAAATGGCAGTGTGGCAAGATGGGGTCGTTTGAAGATGGTATTGTAACAAAGCCACATTCGGCGATTACATTCTGGCGAAACCCCAACCCGAGAATGGCTAAATATCAATTTTCTCCTCCTGGTCGTCCTGTAGGCGTACGCGCGGGTATACTAAGGCCTTGTTCAGTTGAGGAAAATTTTTGGATTTGATTGTCACATCGGATATATGCACATGTATTTGAAGTACTAAACATAGTCTAATAACAAAACAAATTGCAGATTCCGCCAGAAAACTGTGAGACGAATTTATTAAGCCTAATTAATCCGTCATTAGCAAATATTTATTGTAGCACCACATTATCAAATCATAGTGCAATTAGGCTTAAAAGATTCGTTTCAGAATTTACACGTAATCTGTGTAATTGGTTTTTTTCCTACATTTAATATTTCATGCATCGATGTGATTTTTTGTTTTGTGAACTAAACATGGCATCGCACACACGAGGGGTTAAACTAAGAATCGATCAGGGCCCACTTGCGTTTCTCTCCTACCGCGTGACGGAAAAAAAATTCTTTTGCCCATACAAGTTTGTTGTTTCCTTTTTCCCTTTTTCCTATTTTTTTTGTTTTTTTCTTGGGAAAAAAATTCCTCCCGATGTTTTCTCTTTTCTCTTTTCCTTTTTTGGATGCGGTAAATTGGGATAATAACAGGCAGAGAATTGACTAAAAACAAAGTTCAATAGGAAAAACACATAAATAATTTAGTTAAAACTTTTAAAAGAACACCTGAAAATTTCAAATATATAGTTGAAAGTTTTCAAAATTCGAGTTGAAGGTTTCAAAATATTTTGTTGAAAGTTTCAAATCTCGGCTTGAAAGTTTTCAAATATTGAATTGAAAGTTTTCAAATCTTAAGTTAAAATTTTTTAAAATTTGAGTTAAAAGTTTTTAAATTTTGAGTTGAAAGTTCAAAATACGAGTTGAAAGTTTTCGAATCTTAAGTGAAAGTATTCAATTTTGGTATGACTTATTTTTTGTATTTTTTTAATTATTTAAAAGTAATTTTCAAATTTTTAGTAAAAATGGAAAAGAAGTAAAGGTAGATCGTAATACCGGAAACTAATTACGGTGGAAACCAGCTGCACGAATATTTTTTTTTTCAATTTTTGATCCGACTCCTTGCGCAAGAGGTGCGAAAAAAGAGAAGACATTGTGGCAACCAACTGTGTGAAAAAGAAGTCTCGAAAAAAAACATAACAAAAAAAAGGGAAAATGAGCCACGCGCGACTGTGGGAGGGATAGGCTCAAAACGCGCGCTATTTAAATTCGTGGCACGTATGCTCTAATTAGGAGTTTCGGTGGGATTGAACGGGATGTAATGGGACAATTCTAGTACTATATAGAGTAATAACAACTATTTTGGATAAAATTTGAATTTTAGAAAGACAACTATTTTAAAACGGAGATAGTATTCAACAAGCTAATGAATGAAGCAAGATATCTCATCTTCTCTTGTTCTTCCCCTAATCTTCTTCCTTAGCGAGGGCGACCAAGCTCACCAACGGTTAGGGGTGTAACGTAAAGCTGTGTAAGGTTAGAATACGGGAGGAGACGAAAGCAAAAGTGCTGGTTTGGAGAAAGGGGAGATGGATTGTTTTGTACCAAAGCATGGAGATATGCTTCCATGAAAGCCTTTGTGGTTTTATTCCTTGAATTCATGTGAGTATATGGAAGTCTTTTTTTTAATATTTTAGCAGGATGATTGTTTGTGGTTATAAAAGGAAGAGTAAATTGCACTTTGGGCCTACCAATGTTTAACTTTGTACTGCCCTTAAAATGTTTTGTTTTCACTTTGGACTATGTATTGTGGCTAGATATTGCAAGTGACACATAGACAAATTGGGTGGCCCACATGCAAGTGACACATAGACAATAAAGATGGTTAGTCCCATTGACATGTGGACTACCCTGTTCAAGCTGTAACATTTGGCAAACGATACCTAATATAATCCATTTTTTTTAAAAAAAAATACTTCAAGAGTGGTTAAAGTAAAACTTTAGTAAGAATATGTGGCTAAAAATGCCATTTACTCTAAAAGGGAATTATCACATGGGACATCTCCTCAAGGAAAATAATCATCTCCACATGAGGACACAACATGTTCCCTCCCATGCTAACTTTGACCAATAATAATTTTTATATTATTTTTATATGTTAAAGTTATATTTTTGGATTCATTTTTTATTATACTTTTATAATTGTACAGAGCTCCAAGTATTTACAAGTTAAATGTTGAAAAAGTAGTGGTCGAAGTGTGTATCGTTTAGTCAATACTTTCAATTATTAAGAGAGAGAGTAGGAAACAAGTTAAATTATGTAGAAAAAGCCACCTAAGCCACTTGACCATTCACCTTACATACTTTCTTTTGATTTATTTTTGGAGTTGTTATCATTTCTGCTGCGGTTGCTATCTTATTAGTTTGACATTTTAATGACATTCTTTTTATCTACAATATTAATATTATACTGACCAATATTAATATGCCAAGAGATGACCTTGTAATCCATCTACAAATTATCTTTGTGGCTTTGGATTGACAATCAGAAATTGAGAATACAAAATATCAGAAAAAAGGATTGACATTTTGATGTTACAGCACAGTAAGCTTCCACAAATAATGCTGAATGATCTACTGTTTGCATAAAAGAACATACAACATGGTGTTGGCCCCAACTATTCTGAAATAAATGTGGCTTTCTAAATTGGTTTGTAGTTTTATATTATCTTTGTATCAACCTTTATCTGATTCATGGCTGTATGGATATGTATGCTTCCCATTATTGGATGTCGGATTCACAAGCATTTACAATTTAGAACCAGCAAGCCAGCGGCTATAGAAAGCCAATGATTCTTGTGGTTTGTATTCAGGAATAGTGTGCCCAGCACCCTGCAAACAAAGAAAAAAAAAGGGAAGGAAACAAAGTTAAATGCAATTCAACCTCAATTTTTTAGATTTTTTGTGTTTGAATGATACAATCATATTAGAATATATTGTGTCCTCTTCTTACTTAAGTGGGTAATCAAACCATATTACATTCATTTTGACCTTAATTGTGATGCCCTGGTTAGAAATGTATACTCACCTTAATGGTAGCAAAGGTGAGGCCATGTTCATATCCTTGGGTGTACCTGACGAGTTACATAATATAATATAAGTAGACTGACCGATGAATATCATATATATTTATATAGTTTGAGTTTCTGGAAATAAAATCCAATTAGAATCTTTTGGTTTCCTTTCATAAAAGCAATGATAGCAGCTGTTGAGTAAATTTACTCTGAGGGTAATAATTCAACTAGTAAAATTTGGGGATACGTGTGATTAATACCCAGAAACTTGGCCATTCAGGTGCCACGGTCTCCATGAATCAATAACTCCATAGCCCAAAGATCTGGTCCATGCTTCAGTCCCGGTATAAGGTACACACATATCATGATCACCACTGTAACAAATATAAAACAAAATGTCATGACCATTGGAATCACACTTTCTTTTCTAAGAGTATAGGATGTGAAATAAAAAAAGCCGGCACAAAATTCGCCTTTTTCCCACCTGCGAAAAGCTATTTTTTATAATTCAGAAGTTAATAAGGACGTTCCCTCTAAGATCCATAACCAATCAATAGGGTAGGAAATTTTTTTTGTGAAAACATCGTTTTTATAGGCACATGTCGGACCTGTATATGAAAGCACGATAACCCTGGCCTGTGAGGTTCTTGTGATAACTGATCATACTTCCAGCATCATGGATGAAATCCAACACGTTGGTGCATATAAGCCACGAGCCAATTGAGCTTACCTATCATGAGCGTATGTAATAAATTAAAGTTGTAAGATGAAAATATTGTAAAATTCTATCTAATTCTGGGTCGTCACTAAATGATTGCCATACTGGTTGGGCATGAATTGCTGCTCTGACGTCATCGTTGTTCAGCCATGCTGTTGCAACTTCATCACTCTGCAGTTTAAGCAAATTAGAGGCTGTCAGTTAATAAAGTCCTCCATGAATGCATCAGGCATTCTTCCAGAAATTCTTCTGTAAATTATAAGAACATGTGTAGTTGTCAAGGTTAAGAGCCTCTTATTAATGACTGTTGAACATGCTCTTAGCAGTCATATTTAAATATAAGTCAGGGATTTCTTTGTTGGAAAGGAAGGTATAAAAATATCAATGCATACTTTCCATGTTAGCAGAAAATGGACCAATATTTCTGCAAGACTGCAACATACCATTCTCGCAATCTCACGTACCACTAGAAAATACACCCTCCGTCCAAAAAAGAAAAGAAAAGAATTTCTAGCTATGAACCAGGACACATTACACATCTGTCCGATTCATAGCTACACATCTGTCCACATTTTTCTTTTGGGAGAGAATCCATAGATATTGGGCTTACCATACAAGGAACTCCACTGGGGCGAGATCCTCTGGCAAACTCCTGCCAGGATGGCACACGCCCCGCTCTCACAGGAGCTCTCAGAGGCCAAGCACGCCCATGCATTCTTGTTCTTACAGCAAGGGGCTTGGTAGTTGTACCAAGATGTTGGAAACTTTTGGGCAATTTGGTATTTGCTGGGGTCACTTTCTTGATAGTTTTGCTGTGGTAGCATGGCTCAAGAATGTCATAAATATTTAGGTCATTAATTGACTGCACAAGAACAAGGTACATCATAAGGAGAACAGCGTTGATTCAATGATATCTTTAATCAGATGAAGTAACACGGCGGTTTATTACCGTATCGACTTTGTTGAGTGCATTTTCACATTTATCAGTGGTAGTATTCCAGTAGTTTCCGTGGCATGCAGTCTGAGCTTCCTGAATTTTGAATACATAGAATTGTGTAAATGGTGTTTAGTCCATTCAATCATATTCCAAAGTAGAGTCTGTTTGAAATTGTGTGCAGAAGTACATATATAAAAGTGATCTCCTAAAGATCAATGGAACCGAAAAAAACAACTTTTGGGGAAAAAATCCATAGAATATGAAAAAAGGATACTCTGATTCTTTCTCATAATGTGTAGGGGAAATATTACTGAAATGGGGCTTTCAATCTGAATAGTGGACTTACCTGGTATATATCGTCTGAAATTAGAGCCATTCCATGAGCAAATGGCACAAGAGCATTACCATCAAAAACAGTGTCGCAAACACCATTTCCGACCATGTAGCCCTGACATTCAAATCCAAGTTAGATACATGTTAAACTATAGACCTCCTAATAGAAAACTTCCATTGATCAATATGTAACCTTGAAGTTTATTGTAGGCTTCACTCCATCATGTAATCCTGCATGACAATTCATAAAAAACAAGACCATAAGATGAGTGTTCATTGTTGCAACATGAGAACAATCCTAACTCAAAGAAAAATACCTTTGACAACTTCATGCGAAAGAGTAGGAACATAAACCCCGGCATACGACTCCCCAGCTATGTAAAATGGATTGCTCAGGAACTCAGGGTACAGCTGAAACCACTGCTCACGAGATATAACAAAATTCAGCTATCTTGCACAGGCAGACGAATAGATGATTTTAATTCACCATACTGAACATTATAGAACACACATATATAGTACCTTGAGAAGAAAAGTATGCGAATCCGCGGCGGTCTTGAGGTCCCCGGTGTTATAATCCGAAGTATTCTTGGAGTATGACAGCCCCACACCAGCAGGGGAATCCAAGTAGATCACACTGGATACCTAAGCTCACACACAGAAAAATATCACCAGTCTCATTCAGACAACAGAAAATTTCAGCTCATTATGCATGCAGGGCCAAGAGATATATGGACATGGCAAACCTTGGACCAGCTATAGGGATTGAGATGAAGCTTCGGTAGGCTCTTGGCTGACCCTCCTGACTCGAAATTGAATGGTCCTGGAAAGCACAGTACACATATGAACTGGTGCATAATAATGATCAGGTTCAACCACACGAATCATCAAACCCCATCAACCAGTTGTGTTAAGGCTGGAATTAAACAAAATGAAGACTTCTCTTCTTGAAGGACTGAGATATTAAAAATGAAAATGATATAGAGATGAACGCCACTGTGTGAGTTGTTCTTTTCAGCTTATTTACCAAATTATTGTGGTAGATTATTTACTCCACGTTTTTAACAATATAATTTCTCAAATAGAAAAGAATTTGTGTACTGTATTTCTTAAACCACTTGCTTAAAACTATTTATTATTTATTTCCTAAAATGTTTAACATATAAGTATATATCTAAAAATCAACTATAGATAATCCATTATCGTGTCAACCAAGTTCCCAACTAAATAAGTCAATTCTTGCAGTGATAGAAATACTACCTCCATCTCATAAAAAGTGAATTTATAATAAGATGTGACACATCCTACTAATAAAATAAATCTGAATATATGTCCATATTTATAATACTATGTTTAAATTCATATTACTAGGATATATCACACCTTTATCCCAAAAAAGGAAATCTAATACTAGGATGCGACATATCGTAATATAACGAATCTAGATATAGAGTATACTTAGATTTATTGTATCAGGATATGTCACATAACATACGAGGTTAATATTTTTTCTTATGACAGAAGGAGTATTTGGTTATCCAATGTACTCCCTCGGAAAAAAACCAATCTAGAAGGGGGTCACAACAGTCAGTTGCACGCAACAGCCGTGTGCAGAGTGCACTCAGATCAGAGATTCTTCTTTTTTGTTTGGCTAAAAAAACAGAGCAAATCAAAATAGAAGCTCAAATCTCAACTACGCTACAGCTTTTTACGCGATTTGTGGTGAAAAGGCAATCGAATATAATAATCGAAAGCAAAAGCAGCGGGGCCCACCACCTCCCCTTCCTTCCACGGCGAGCTGCGGCCGCCAGCCTCAAGCCCTCAACCACGACGAGACGACTCGCCGCCGCAACGCGCCACGGCCGGAGGCTTAGCTCCGGCGACGGCGAGGGGGCAGGAGGTGTGTGTGGGGATGGATATACGCACCGTGCTCGTAGACGAAGCCGTCGAAGCTGGAGCAGCCGGGGCCGCCGTTGAGCCAGAGCACGAGGGGGTCCTTCGCCGGGTCGCGCTCCGACTCCACCAGGTAGTAGAACAGGTTCCGCCCGTGCTGCTCCTCCACCGTCACGTACCTGCACGCCCCCCCACCCCCACGCCGCCGCCGCGGAAACCACCACACGACACGAGGCAGATGTTAGCAGCAGCAAGCCAGCAAGCGCGGGGCGGAGGCGCGCGTACGTACCCGGCGTAGTGCTTCGACGGGAGGGCGCCGTCGAATCCCGGCACGCTCTTCACGAGCGCGCTCGCCGGCGCGGCCTCGCATACGCCGCCGCCGTAGGTGAGGAAGATGATAAGGGCGATGGCGACGGCGGGCGAAGCAGGGGAGCGGCGGCCGCGCCTGGCCATCGATGGTGCGGGTGGTCGGCAGCAGCGTGGCGCAGTGGAGACCGCGGTGGTGGTGGGAAAGTTGAGGCGCACGGATAGAAGAGAGAGAGAGAGAATTGGCGTCCAAGGCACGATGAGAGGCGAGTGGTGACGACGACGACGGCGACGGCGTGGGTCTTTTATACCGATTTCTTGGTCGGATAAATTTGGCGAGTTTTGAACCGAATTCTGGCGAGATTCGTCTCTTCGAATTTGGGAGCGGTTTCGTTGGCTTTTCTTTGCACGCGCGGTTGCGCCTCCTGACGCGAGGCTGGTGGTGTCGAGCGCAACAAAGCATATGGTTGTGCACTTGTGTTTGGGCCAAGTATAGTACTGTAGTACGGAATAGCAAGGAGTTACATTGCCGACAAAAATTGGCAGGTTATCAGCAAAATGACAACACATGTACGGCATCACGACGTTAGCAACAGGGCTCTCCAGTCGCCACCTCTTCTAATAGCTTTTGGGACGATGAAAAACCTTGAGGGTGTGTTCAGTTATTTGGGTGTAAAATTTTTAAAGTATACTAGCACACGTTTCAAGTATTAAATAGACTAATAATGAAACAAATTATAGATTCCGCATGTTAACTGCGAGACAAATTTATTAAGCCTAATTAATATATCATTAGCAAATGTTTACTGTAGCATAATATTGTCAAATCATGGCGTAATTAGGCTCAAAAGATTTGTCTCTCAATTTACATGCAAACTGTTTAATTGTTTTTTTTCCCACATTTAATGTCCTATACATGTGTCAAAATATTTGATGTGATGTTTTTTGCCAAAATTTTTGGGATCTAAACAAGGCCTGAGTCTAACATTTGATTTCTACCAACTAGACACTGTTGTTCTATTGATAAACATTTGATGATTCATCTAATTAAAAAGAACATATAATTATTTTTTATTTTTATGTGGCTTGGTTTATTATTAAAGTTACTTTGAAGCAGTATTTTTGTGTAATTACACACAATTTTTAAATAAGCCAAATGATCAAACGTGTAAAGAAAATCAACAGCATTATTTACTAAATGAACAGATGGAGTATTATGAGGACAAAAGTCTACAACAGTCGTGTACTCAGATTTTTCTTTTGATCCCAACGTACACCTAGTTCTTTTGCTTTCTATCTTGACGATTGGCCAAACCATAAGTCGTTAATTAATAGTGATAATTTTCCTCGGGCACTTATTATTTTCTCTGTGCACGTTTGGGAGAACCATCAGGCGCTACTGACATTTTGGCAACACATCGTGAGGAAATTTTGGCTTCCAAACAAAAATGGGATTTGGATTGTCCGATACACACAAATGGTGAGCCTAGTGCCTGGGAAACCGTCAATTGACATGACATGTTCCAAACATGTTTGCTATTTAGGGATGTGTCTTATTGGCTCTGATTAGCGAGTAAAACGAACGAAGCATCGAAAATAATTTATAAATACCCTCAAACTTATATATCTATACTAATATCGCAGTTTAAAAGTTAATGCTGAAAAAAGAACTACGGTTAAAAGAAACCTAAACTTAAAATAGTTTCAAAATTTAAATTTTGGTTCCAAATAAACCAACAAGCAAGTGATTAGGAAAATGCATTTACTAGTTTGAGGCGTGTTTACAATACTGTATTTATGACATATGGTTATGTCTGCAACGTGTTTAGGACCCTTAAGAGTGTTTTACAGTCACAGAAACATGTTTAGCTTCCATTTTGAAACACAGAAATTGAAAAACACATGAGTTCTTTCAAGAATGGTCATTTTGTATAGCCACGGGAAAAATACATAAATTGGATGGGTGAGAGAAATAAAATCAACGGAATTTTTTCAAGAGGGTGAACTGCACGCTAACTTTCAGTTAATTATAGTCTCCATGCACTGAGGCATTCGAAATGAATTTTATAGGATCCATTGATCCAATGGTGCCCAATCCTTTCTTCCAAAAGGCAATATCGAAAAAAAAATTCATATATGACTCAAATATTACAAGCATCCTCGATTTATCCTTTAGAATCCCCCCAAGGTTGACGAGCATGTGCGGAACATGTTTGTAAGTTCGCCTTTTTTTTTGGAAGGGACGGATGTAAAAACCTAGGATTGTCCATCTATACAATTGTAGATTGCGACTTAGTGTTTTACATTCATGGGACGAATATACAACGGACGAGACTTTAAGACATATTATGGATTATAGTGTGGCAAGCACATTCCCCAACCTCCTAAGCAACAAAGTTTTTTCCAAAGTACTTTCTTTATCAATATTTTTTATAGGAAAAAGTCCATTTTATTCTCCCTCGAACAATGGATCATTTAACCCCCTAAATTAAACTTTTTTTTTTCTAATTTTACCTCTTAAATTATTAAAAGGGTTTACTTTACTCCTAATACTAGTTGTATTTTCAGCTGAAACTTTTTAGGTCCATAGATGTTACCATTATTAAATTTCAAAAATATTTTCATCGCTATTTGCTTAAGCTTCAAAATTTTGAAGTTTACATCAGTACTAAGTGCTTGCAAACTATGTAAATTGTGAGAAAAAAATTTAAAAAATATTGAGACATAAGTTCTAAATGTATCTATATTCTTCCAAATTTTCAGAACAACAAGAGAAATAGCATTTGGGAAGTGAATTGAACTTATTTCAATAGTTCGGGGTGTAAAATGAGAAAAAAATAGTTTAGGGGTTAAGAGCTACTGTGAAATAGTTTTGGAGAGTGAAATAGACATTTTCTTTTTTATAAACATTTTTTAAGTCAACCTTTTAACTTTTGTAATATTTAATTCGTTCATTTGTGTTCTTAAATAATTGGCATAATCTCAAGTCTCAACTTCGTCCATATCATCCAATCATCTACCAGCACTTGGAACGCACACTGGTAGAGAAACCCTTATTAGTCCCGGTTGGTAACCCCATGTAGTCCCGGTTTTCAAACCGGAGCTACCAATCCGGGACTAAAGAACGCTATCTTTAGTCCCGGGTGAAATAACCGGGACTAAAGATCGAGCTGCCCTTTTTTTTTTATTTACATGGCCCTGTTGCTGCATGGTTTATATATATATATATATATATATATATATATATATATATATATATATATAAACCATGCATATATATGTTTCAATACGGCGGAGGCGGCGGCGACGACGCCCGCGAGACGATGGCGGCGTCGGCGCAAGGATGCCCTAGGCAGTGGCGGCGAAGGAGAAGACGAGATCGGGGAAAAAAACTTCTAAGTGTTTGTGGAGAAGATGAGGGCGCGCATCGGGAATATACATACCCCTGATATCTTTAGTTCCGGTTGTTCTCACCAACCCTGACTTTGCACTGAATATTGAATTTCATTACATATGTGTTTTTAAAATAGTAAATAATGCATTAAAATTATTTAAAGTCGAAAAATTAATGACAATTACTTCGAAAAATTATTGTTGTCTGTAGTAAATTAAGTGGATAATACGTAATAAGCACATGAATGATTTAAACTTGTTAAAAATTCTAATAATCATATATAATTAGCATATGCATGATATTAAATTGTTAAAAATTTTAATTAACATATGTAAATACCACATGTATGATATAAAATTAATAAAAATTCTAATAATCATATATAATTAGCATATGCATGATATTAAATTGTTAAAAATTCTAATTAACATATGTAAATACTACATGCATGATTTAAAATTAATAAAAATTCTAATAATCATATATAATTAGCATATGCATAATTTAAAATTGTTAAAAACTCTAATTAACATATGTAAATGCCACATGCATGATTTAAAACTTTTAAAAATTCTAATTATCGCATATAACTAGCATATGCATGATTTAAAATTGTTAAAAATTCTAATAATTATACATAATTAACATATCTCATACAACAATTGATTTATATGGATATTCAATGCATCCAAAATAGTTTACATCGTGTACACAATAATTACGACAATACATCGGCGGTGACGGTTGACCGCACGTACTTTCTTCTCACTATTGTTCCTTCCTTGTGATCGCTACGTGAGTAAGGGGTGTCTTCATTTGATAGTAGGATGCTAGGGTCAATCGTCACCGTGAAAGGGGGTTGCTCATCCAACTGATCATAATTCTCGTCAGTTTTGTCCTCTACTCCAACGATTTTTCTTTTGCCTAGGAGAACCACGTGGCGCTTCGGCTCGTCAGGCCCTTTGCCCTTCTTTCCTTTGCTAGACATGTCCTTCACGTAAAATACTTGCGTTACATCATTGGCAAGGACAAAAGGTTCGTCCGAGTATCCAACCTTGTTAAGGTCAACCGTTGTCATCCCACTGTCATCAATCGTTAAGCCTCCACCAGTCAACCTAACCCATTGGCACCGGAATAGAGGGACCTTGAGAGGACCATAGTCAAGTTCCCATATGTCCTCGATGGCACCGTAATACGTGCCAGTTGTTCCATCGTGTCCCATGGCATCGATACGAACAACGCTGTTTTGGTTCATGCTCTTCATGTCTTGGGCTCTCGTGTAGAATGTGTACCCATTGATCTCATATCCCTGGAATGTCGCAATTGAGCCAGATGGTCCCCTCGCCAGGAAGGCCAGTTGTTGGTTAATCGTCTCGTTACCCATGAGATGTTGTCGTAGCCACACAGGGAAAGTATCAATGTGATGCTGTGTAACCCATGCATCAGACTTACCGATGTTTCTAGCACGAACTAGAGCCAAGTGCTCCTCGACGTAAAGAGCCACCAATGAAGATTGTTGTAGAACCGTGAAATAGGTTTTACGGAATAAATTGTTGTCTACTGTCATTATTGCTTTCCTTCCGAGAGTCCCCTTTCCCCGTAGTCTCCCTTCATGGCATGATTCAGGTATCCCGATTGGGTGAAGGTCTTCAATAAATTCTACGCAGAATTCGACGACCTCCTCTATTCCATACCCCTTGGTGATACTTGCCTCTGAACGAGCACGGTTACGAACATACTTTTTCAGAACGCCCATGTACCTCTCGAAAGGAAACATGTTGTGTAGGTACACAGGCCCGAGAATACCGATCTCTTTGGCAAGGTGACAAAGCAGATACGTCATTATATTGAAAAATGAAGGTGGAAATATCAACTCAAAACTGACAAGACATTGCACCACATCATTCTGAAGGGCTTCTAATCTATCCGGATCGATGACCTTCTGTGAAATTGTGTTCATGAAAGCATATAGCTTTGTTATTGTTGCCCGAGCATTGTCTAGAAGGATACCCCTTATTACAACTGGTAGCAGTTGTGTCATCAACACGTGACAGTCATGAGACTTTAGGTTTGTGAATTTCTTCTCCTTCGTGCTTATTATTCGCTTTATATTCGTGGAGTATCCAGACGGTACCTTTATGCTGTCCAACCATTCAAACATACTTTCCTTCTCTGCCTTGCTAAGAGTGTAGCTGGCTGGACTCAAGTAATGGCTTCCTTTCTCCTTTGGTTCCGGGCGAAGGTCGCCGCGTTGTTCCATATGCTTCAAATCATTACGTTCTTCCAATGTATCTTTCGACTTTCCATATACACCTAGGAAGCCAAGAAGGTTTACGCAAAGGTTCTTAGTGACGTGCATCACGTCGATTGTGTGGCGGACGTCCAAAAATTCCCAATAGGGTAACTCCCAAAATATAGAGTTCTTTTTCCACATCGTCGCATGACCATCTTCGCTCTCTATAGGCTGGCTTCCAGGCCCCTTTCCAAACCCTACTTTAAGATCTTTAACCATAGCAAACACTGTTTTCCCGCTGCGATGTTTAGGCTTCGTACGGTAGCCCGCCTTATGTTCAAAGTGCTTGCCTTTCTTCTGTACCGGGTGGTTTGCAACAAGGAATCGACGATGACCCATGTACACAACCTTCGTACATTGCTTAAGATACGTACTTTCTGTTTCATCCATACAGTAAGTGCAAGCCTTGTACCCCTTGTTGGACTGCCCGGAAAGGTTGCTAAGTGCAGGCCAATCGTTGATGGTTACGAACAGCAGCGCTTGTAGGTTAAACTCCTCCTGTTTGTCCTCGTCCCACACGGGGACACCTTCCTTTTTCCACAACAGTTTAAGATCTTCGACCAGTGGTCTTAGGTACACATCGATATCGTTACCAGGTTGCTTGGGGCCTTGAATAATAATCGGCATCATTATGTACTTCCTCTTCATGCATAGCCAAGGGGGGAGGTTGTAGATACACATCGTAACGGGCCAAGTGCTATGGCCGCTGCTCATCTCTCCAAAAGGATTCATGCCATCCGTACTTAAACCAAACCGTATGTTTCGTGCGCCCTTTCCAAAGTCTTTAAATTTTCTGTCGATGTTTCGCCACTACGAACCATCGGCGGAGTGTCTCAGTGTCCCGTCCTATTGACGTTCTTCAGCGTGCCAACACATCATTCTAGCATTCCCCTTGTGCCTAAACAAACGCCTTAGCTATGGTATTATAGGGAAATACCACATCACCTTAGCAGGAATTCTCTTCTTTGTTGGCTGCCCGTCAACTTCACCTGGATCCTCTCGTCTAATCTTGTATCGTAGTGCTTTACAAATAGGGCATGCTTTTAGGTTCTCGTACTCCTCACCGCGATATAGGATACAATCATTCGGACATGCGTGAATCTTCTGAACTTCCAGTCCTAAAGGGCAGACTATCTTCTTAGCCTCGTACGTTGTCTCGGGCAATTTGTTTCCCTCCGGAAGAATGTTCTTGACGAGTTTCAATAAATCGCCAAATGCCTTGTCACTAACACCATTTTTTGCCTTCCATTGCAAGAACTCCAAAGTGGTATCCAACTTTTTGTGCCCCTGCTCGCAACCTGGATATAACGACGTTCTGTGGTCCTCTAACATCCGCTCCAATTTATGGGCCTCCTTTTCACTTTCACAGTCCTCCTTTGCATCCTGCAACATCTGAACAAGACCATCCGCAGCGTCGTTATCGCCAGCATCCCTGTCCACCTCGCCCGTTTGATTTCCTTCAAATCCAGCGTACTGAGCCCAGTCGGGAATGTTCTCGTCCTCCGCTTCATCTTCTTCCATTTCAACCCCTTGCTCACCGTGGGATGTCCAACAATTATAGCTTGGCATGAACCCCGACTCAAACAAGTGGAAATAAATAGTCCTGGATGCAAAATACTCCTTCTGGTTCTTACACTTCTTGCATGGACAACAAATAAAACCGTTATGCTTGTTAGCTTCGGCCACTCTCAAAAAATAATGCACGCTCTCGATAAACTCTTTGGACCGCCGGTCAGCATACATCCATTGCCGATCTATCTATATGAAATGAAAAAAAAATCGTACATAAAAAAATTTTCGTACAATAATGACAGTCAAACAGTATTGATAAAATAATTAAAAACTCTTTCGACAAGCAATTCTTATTAACAACTTTTGAAGTTCTAAACTAATATTAATGTTGTACTTCTCTTAATTTTCAATTTAGTTTGTTTTCTATTTTTTAAGATTAATTTTCATCATATTTTAAACTATGAGAATAAAATTCTTTTATGTAAACAAACAAAATTTCTATATTTTCTTCTTCCCCACACAAATTTTATCTCCCATCAACTTACAACAAAGTTTTGGAGACAAAAATAAATAACAACAAAAGTAATATAACAACAAAAAACATTGGAGGATGAAGTTACTAACCTTTTAGACACCTCCGATTTGTATATAATCACTAAAAAAATTCCACAAGAAATTTTGACATGACCTCCCCTCTTTCTTTGAGAAATTTTGAAACTTGCTCTTGGGCTGGAGGAGGAAGAAGGCATATATAAAAGGGAGATCTTTAGTTTACCAACCGGGGCTAAAGATCGCCGTGATCTTTAGTGTAACACCAACCGAGACTAAAGATCCCTGGGGCCTTAACAACGTCTGACATCTTTACAACTGGAACTAAAGATGATCTTTAGTCCCGGTTGGTGTTACCAACCGGGACTAAAGATCACATATGCCCGTTGTAGCCACCAACCGGGACTAAAGATCGTCTTTAGTCCCGGTTTTAAATGGATTCGGGACTATTGTGGATTTTGGCCGACCGACCAAAAATGGTTTCTCCACCAGTGGCATATGCACGAGGAACAAATATTGTTTGAAGTCCAATATTAGTAGCTGTGAAAGGAGTAGGAGATACTTTGGTGGTAAGAAACCTTCCAATATACTCCCTACATTCTAAAATATAAGGCCCAAAGATCAAAAAACAATTATTATCATCTCATTGTTTGAATCATCGTAATTAATACTATAGGATCGAATATAAGTAACCAAACTTACCAGAGAGGGTGAATGGTAGAGAAAACCAAAAAGCCAAAAATTTTTAGCAGAAATAAAAGTTACCCTCAAATCGATGGAGATCCTGACGTAGTCCTGTCAACGCCGGTCTGACCGCACGCACGCCGCGGGTCTAACCGCCATCTTGTCGCCGGTTGAACCTCTCGCCAGTTAGACCGCTGTCTTGCCTCCGGTAAAACCATCGGGATACAGAAAAATACGTATCGACAAGTATATCTACTTTATTGCATCAATATGTGTTTACAAAGTGCACCTAAAGCGCTACTCTCTCAACTCACGAATTAGAATTGAATCCTCAAAATAAACCCTAACTTTTCTCTCCCAAAGAATCGATCTCTTATAACCTCAACCCCTTATCTATTTATACCTAAAAATCCCCTACTCAAAATAGGTGTAAAACTCCTATTCACGATACCCTCAATTTCCAATCCAATCACAATTTACAAAACCCGCAGCCGAAGATGCCGCATCCGAGTCACACTCGGTCTCCCCGAGCGCACGTCCTTGGCAATCTCGGCTTGCCAGCCAATCGAGCATCCTTGCCGCATGGGCCTGCTCGGTGCCATCCAACAGAGCCACCAGCCGAAGCAACTAGCTGCACATGGACAGCACCGTACATACTGCATACCTGCACGCTACAGTACCTCGCGTACTGTAGTACCATATACTTCGCACCGATTTCCTTCAACCAATCTCCTTCGCGAACATGGACGCTTGGACGCACACCTCGTAAAGCCCATTGTAAAGATCTCTCCCACACGGTGTCCATTCACCATGTGTCATCTCGTATCCAACTTCGTCACCCGGTATTCTTGACCGTCTAACCTCAACTCCTCCCTGAGTCTAGTTCCGATCCCCACGGTTGACCGAAGTTGACCTTCAAAAAACTTGACTCTAGTCACCTTCTCACATGATATCCTGGTCGCACTAGACCTCTACTCCTCCCTGAGTATAGTCCCGGTCCTCACTATTAACCAAGGCTAACCTCAAGTCACCTGCCCACAATCTATCTATCTATCTATTATCTATTATTATATACTAAAAGTTCATTAAATTTTCTACAAACGCTCTTAAACCGCCACATGGCATCTCTATAAACGTTTCTATGCCGCCAAATGGCGTTCTAATAAACTAGAGAAATTTCAAGAAAAAACAAAATATATCTGACCATTGATTTTTATTTAATATGGTGGACCCAATTTTTCATATTTTTTAATCGTTAGATCCAACATAAAAAATTAGAAAGCGCCACGTTCTATGTTGATCCATCCCGTACGTGTACATGCGTTCACGTACATACTTCGTACGTGCCCCCCTTCCCTTCTTTTCTTTTTTCTTTTTTTTTTCACTCTCATAAGATAAAAACCAAATTAATAATTTCACGCAACTACAATACGCACATCATCGAAACATCCATAAAAAATCTAAATAAATGAATAAAATGCATTATATAATTGTATGTTGTATAATAAAATTAGACTTGCATTTTCAAAAATAAAACAACTCCAGTTAGGAGTAACATTTCTCGATCAAAATTACTCACTCCCTACTATAAAAAATATTGATATATCGAAATAATATTACTAAATTTATCATGAATGTATTTTCATGTATTGTGAGTTATCTTTATTTATATATTATTACTAAAAGTCCATTAAACTTCCTAAAAACGCTTATAATCCGCCACATAGCATCTCTACAAGCGCTCCTATGTCGCCAAGTGGTGCTCTAATAAGTTAGAGCAACTCTAAGAAAAAAACAAAATATCATGTCGATGTCTTTCATCTCCTACTTAGGTTTTAGTTTGATTTAGCTTATTAGGTGTGCTTATCCAGGACACGCAAAATGATACGGGTCATTAGCATATGATTAATTGTGCATTAAATATTAAAAAACACAAATGAATCTAATTGATTTATTAAAAAAATCTTTTATATAAAACGTATTTATAAACCATGTACCGCGTATAATGCACCGTTTAGTAGTTCGAGAAACGTACTCGCTTAAAAAATCTTTTATATAAAACGTATTTGTAAAACACATACTGTGTAATGCACCATTTAGTAGTTTGAGAAACGTACTCGCTATAAATAGGGACTAGAATCCTATGAGCATTTTACAACACTGTCTTAAATTTATTATTTAGGTATTAAAAACTTAATATGTAGTATGCAATATACTTAGTCAATCCTAGCCTAAAATATCAATCTTATGTCCTCCCTGATCCTCATATATGTAAATTTTATATACAAGTCACTATTTACTAACCACCAAGTCATATTACATATGAGATATCCGTGCACAATGCACCTAATGGTTAGCTAATATCTAATGAGCATGTAGGTCATGAAGCACTGAAGATAAAGAGCAATACTAAGGGTGCAATGATCAACAGATGATAGGTAGGTAGAGGATGCCACCAATCCACCACAAATAATAGTTGATTACAAATAGATTATGACTAAGCAATAATATTTCTATACTCCTACAAAATGCTCCCAAGATGTTATGTGACGCTCTAATTAGAGAGAATATAAGAAAACTATAAAATAAAAGAAAAACAACTATTCATCAATTTACACTCAAAATCGATGATCCATTATTTTCAACCATTAAATTAGATCTATGAAAGTATAATCCTTATGACTAAAAAACGTCTAATCCCTCCTTAAGTACATGCACAACTCATATGTATGTACATCCGCAAGATATATAAAAAGAAAAAAAAAAGAGTGTGTAAATGATCTGTCCCATCTGATAGTTTTCTGTTTTTCCAAATTGAGCATATACATAATCACCACCCTTAGCTGGTAAAAGAAATCGTGCTATGGTGCCACCTCAGGCCACCCGTTGCTCCTCCTTGCCGTCAAATTTTTAAACGTACCTTTTTACTAACAATGTAAGAGGTAATTATAGGAGCTCATATAAATGCTATATGAGTGTAGACACACACTATCAATACAAATATGTACACCCTATACTTATGATAGACAAATATTCGTACGAAAAGAAAAAATACAAACGTCCATATGAGAGACTACTATCCACTAGAAAAAAAACATAAATGTAACTACATTATATCTCTTTTTGTGTCGTTCTCATCCAAATAGTGTTAACAATTAGTGCAAATAATTTTAACAAATTCCATCGAATATTAATCCCATAAACATGCATAGGTAAATTAGATGTATAACACAAGGAAAAAAAACCAAAACCTATATAACTTGTATGTTAGCAAAGGATCACAGTTTGAGAAAATATTTTTTCAAGTGGTCCTCACCAATGAAGCTATTAGATTTTTCGAAGTAGAGTCGAATATGATCAACCCTGCTAATTTTTAAAAGAGAATTATATATGTATCAATTAGCACCATAAACAAATTATGTATATATACTCTATATAGTAAGTTGACTCAAGACATAAAAAAATATATTTTCATCACCTCCATACCCTAAAAGGTGCCAAGCATGGATCTCGAGTGGCTACATTGTAGTAACTATGGCAAGAGTACGCATTATTGAGCTGAAGTGGTCCGAATAAGAGGTCACCATTGACAATAGAGCTCAACTAGCCTACTTAACGATACAATCCTTTATAAAGTTGTGCTCCACACTTGTCTTAAGAAGCACGACTATATCAATGCAGGACTCATGAGTCAAGGCATTGGAGAAAAATGCCTTAGCGGCTATAGTCAGCTTCACCGGTTATTAGAGGGGCATTCATATATAAATTTAATGATTTTTATCCTATTAATTAATTAGTAGAAGTGGTATTTTTAAATATTTACATATAGGTTTGGATACATGTGAGACATGAGGTATGAAGTAGAGATAAACTTTTAGGTATTAAATATTAATTGGGTTTATTTTTGGGTGAAAATGCAAAGTTATCCATATTTGAGACAATGATAACAAATAGTTGTGATACATGAGGACAAAAAGATTTTTTGTTTGGATATGATGAACATTATTAAAATTTAGTATGTTAAAATCTATGTTCGATTACTTATAGTGGAAGTGAATATGGTGGTATAGGGCTTTTTCTTTAGTTTTTTTTTATAAACAATAAATAAATTACCCGCGCATCTGCGTGGACTTTCTTCCTAATTACACAAAACAACTGTTTCTGGGCACATATATCACAACCTGACCCACATTAGTCACACGCACTTTCACCAACATTTACACATCTTTTCAAGCCACTTCATTGATTAAATCATTTGCAAAGCCAATTTATTCATCACAAATATTAATCATGACAATGATTTCACAAATACAATGCATGTACCCAATAGAATTAGAGATTTTGAGAGTGAAAGAGTTAAAAATCTATACTAGTATAAAAAAATGAGGAGTTTTACCGTCTAATCCTATAGGCCAAATCATCATCCCTAATCTCATCTTATCCATCGCACTAATGTCGACCGCGCACCCGTCGGTACCGCCTATCGATTCCACCGCGCGATGACTCCGCCCCCGCGTGATTACTACGCCGCGCGCTACTCGCGGCCTGCTCCGCACGGATCCGCCGCTGCACTTGCTCCTCCTTGCTCCGTGCGATTTCCAGCCGCCGTTACCCTCCAATGCCGGACCAGTGCCCTCCCCGCTGCCGCCCCTCCCACCACACTCCAAACCGTCGGGCCTTCATCACCGCCATGGCACCACCGCCCTCTTCGATTCCCCTCGGCTTCTGCACCACGAGAGGCAAGAAGATGCAGATGATGGAGCTCTACGCCTTCCTCGGCCATGTCGGCTCCACTTCCCTCTTCTCTCTCTAGCTGAACTTGAGCTTTTGGGTCGCCATTGACGGGGATTGCGTGTGTGCAACTGGGTTTGGCAACCGGAGGGCTGACGGCATGGGGCTCTCCTACAATCAGAGATGAGCCCCCAGGAGGACTACTGCGATAAGATAAACTTGCAATACCCCGCGTCAAGGGCGCCGAGTGCTACGGCCGCGGCGCCATCCCCGTCATCTGGTAATGCATCCATCCATCGCTTCTTCTTCCCCATCTGCTTAATTTATTTGCACCGGATTGATGTTTTGGATGTGGTTGATCGATCAGGATTCAGGAACTGTAATTATGGCGACGCCGGCAACAAGATACACGAGGTCCTGCTGTACCATCTGGAGTACCTGCAGGCTGCAGCAGAACGCGACGATGGTGTTCAAGGCGGCGATGTGGCGGTGCATGACTCCGATGAAGAAGAAGCAGCTGTCAGCGCACGACGTGTCCGTCGGCAACTGGAAGCCCACCAAGAACCACACGCTCGCCAAGAGGCTCCCGGGCTCTGGTGCCACCATGAACATGCTCTACGATGACCAGATCTACAGCAAGGGCTACATCGACGACACGAACGTTTTTATCTCCAACTACCAGTACAACCTCGACCTTATGGGTGTCGGCCGCAAGCACTCTAGTGACAACTACGATTGCCCCGAGCAGGTCGCCTTCAACCCGTCCCACAAAAAGCCCGACGACCAGCAGCAACAAAGCTACAATATCACCCAATTCTCCAATTCACGGTAAAAATAACACCTCAACTGTTGGATTGTTGCTGTATACATCATCTTCTCGCCACTTCAATCGCCATTGCCAATTACCTCATGATTACATAGTTCTTTACGCTATCCTTCATGATTACATAGTTTTTTTTCTGTCAATGGTAGGAAAGTATTAAGAAACTGTCGCTATAGAAACAAGAGTACATCAATGTGTTTGAGCAAACCATATTTTATCGGCTGGAAACATAACTTAGGGTGCGTAATTAGTACCAATTGTACACTGTAAACATGAGAGGAAATACTTTTCTGTGAATTTATTGATCATGACAAATGGACGTGTGAATTTTTTTGATGAATGAAACAGCAGAACTGCATGTTTATCCTATATTCCACCTGTGATGCTCCACTTGTGATATTAATCATTGGCATGGTAAACTTGCAGAAATATTCCATATCCTATATTCCTAAGGCATTGTGCTACTGATAATCTATTGATCGGCTACTGCTAAATCTATTATCTATTATATACTAAAAGTCCATTAAACTTCCTATCAACACTCTCAAGCCGCCATGTGGCCTCCTACAAATGCTCCTAAGTGGCACTCTACTAAATTAGAAAAAATCTGAGAAAAAAGAAAAAATCCATCCCTCAATTTTTCACTTAAAATTTGTGGACCCATCATTTTTAACCATTGGATCAATTAATAAAAAAATCCCAACAAACTCCACCTCCACCTCCCTCCCGTACGTATAGATGGCCAAAAGGCCCGAGGCCCGATGGTCCGGCCCATGGCACGGCATTTTGGCCCGGCCCAAGCACGGCACGGCCCGACGGAGGTCGGGCCCGTGCCGGCCCGGCCCGACCACCGGGCCGTGCCTGGGCCCCTCCACCGGCATGTTGGCCCGGCCCGGCACGACCGGGCCGGCAGCTACGCCCGATACACAAAAAAAAATATGGGAGTAAAAATAGACATTATATGCCACGGACGAAAGAATAGGGATCTAAAATAGACTTTTTTTATCTATACATATGTCAGCCAAAGAGGAGGGATGGAAAATAGACTTATTTTAGCTAGCCCAAAGGGGAAGGATGGAAACTAGACTTATTTTAGCTATACATATGAAATAGCCCAAAGAGGAGGGACGAAAAATAGATTTATTTTAAAAAAGGCCCGATGGGCCACCCATGCCTTCGGGCCGGCACGGCATGGCCCGACAGCTGGTGGGCCGTACTTGGGCGGGAGGTGTAGCCCATGGGCCGTGCCCAGCCGTGCCTGGGCCGGGCCGTGCCGGGCGGGCCCTTTGGCCATCTATACCATTATACAATTTTTTAAATACTTTAAACATAACATGGATTTTTGATATGGGTGATCCAAATTATACAATTTTTTAAATACTTTAAACATAACATGGTTATAACTCTAAATTGATCCAATGTGCATCATAATATATTAATAATGAAGTTTTTTTCCTTTTTCCAAAAGTTTCTTTTCACATATGTATATATGCATTGGGCTAGGGTTATTTTTGGATTGAGACCACCTCTGGATCTGCCCGCCTATATATGACAACTTCGTAATAATAAATGACCAAACAAAAGTGTACTTGAGTCTGCAACGGTTAAACATCTATAAATTATGTACGTCTACCAATTATATTTATTTAATTGTGCTCTTATTTCAATTTAAATTCATTTTTCACAGAACATACGAAAGCATATAAAAAGGATGGAGTAAAAGTAAATAGAAGTATGCTTTTAATTATATGAAATAGTCTTATTAACCATATTTTTTTAATAGAAAATATCTTCAATTAATACATCCTAAGATATGCTAAATATTCTAAAAAGATATACACATAGTACGAATGTTAGTTTCATAGGAACCAATTCAATTGTTCTGACATAATATTTTCTTATAAATTCAAGCTGGTACGGTTTTAAGTAATTTTAGTTCATAATTTTATATGTTGCAAGGGAAATTAGAAGAAATTAATAATCAACATACAAATTAATCCCAAACAAATTATTGATAAAGATAGATTTAGAATAGAGTTAACGAATATTACAAGAATAAGTCAACCACATATAACCATTCATAATAAAAATTTCAAGATAAAGTGCCCGCGCATTTGCGCGGGTTACCTTCCTTGTTTAATTTAAAGACAATTACCAATTTTTGTATCTGCACGGCCATTTCCTCTTTTGCTGCACTTGTTAACAATTTTGAACTGTCATAGCAACCTAGAAGGGTTTTATTTTTTAAGCTGTACAAAATTTACATTAGTGCAAGGGAATGTGAATCCTATATACTAAAATTCTGAGATTTTGTACAAAACATGAGAGAATTTTGTTTTGATGATTTTTTCTGAATAGTGTGATGCTCATCAATTAAGGCACTAAAAACATCCAAATTGTAGTCACACCTTGATGCCTCAATCTTACTTCTTTTTTTGTTTGTAGTTGAACTCATTTCGTTTTATGAATATTATAATTTCCTAATTTATTTCTTAAATATAGTGTCATGTTGATTATTTCTTTCTCTTTTTTTTTTGGAATCTCAAGCTCGCAGACTACGCAATGCCCATCTCTATTTTATTGCCCGTGATTATCTTGGTTGAGTACTCGAGTGACATCTCAATGAACTATATCAATTGTGCGCCTTAATGTGATTCAATGCACTCATCTCCTCTCTCGCCCTACTTCAATGGACCTCACATGAAGCTCTACATCGTAATCGGCTGCAAGGCCAGGTAAAAACACATATTGTTTCAGTTCATTTGCTAATCTGTTTTGGCTCTGAGTAAATCACATTGACACATATTGCGCTAATGGAAATTAACTAAATTAGAGCAGCTGGGAAATTCATATATTGATCCTGCATATTGGTCATGCTCTGCTTCTAGACTGTTTTTTACATGTCCATGTTTTTTTTTATGTTTTCTATATTTATGATAGAGAGGTACACCTCCCCCATTGAGAAGAAAGCGTGCTATAGAGAGGTACGCCTCCCCCATTGCCGAGCAGAAGGAAGCACGAATAAAAAAACAAACCATTAGTTGCAGCACAAAGAGGCATCAAGCGGCAAGCGCCATAAGCAAGTCTGCTTATACTACTGTTGTCGATAACATGTTACTTTATTTAATATTAATATAATATATAATCAACATTAGTATAAGTCATCAAGTCAATATTCTTGCAATAAAAAATTATTTTGAAAACGAGAATCGACAACATGTTATGACACTCGGGCGCCTCCCATTTACAGATAACAACAGCGAGGCTTCCAGTTATCGAGCTCCTGAAGATATGGTTGACTTACTTTTAGCTGCTTGGTAAAGCAACCAGAGCAAAGCAACTTCACGAGCCCAAAGTAATCAATCTTGATTGCAATCTACATATAGCTGTGCAATAATTTTTTTCCTGCAACTAATTCACATGCTCATCATTATTATGCTGATTATTTAAAGCATGAATGCAGCATCGACAACTTATCGTGGTAGCCAGGCGCCTGACCAAAGAGGATTACAAATTGCAACGATCGAGCTTGCTAAGATATGGATGATGTTGTTCCTATGAGTTGTTTGATTCAGCAAATGAAGCAAAAATCAACATTATTAATGGTAAAAATCAGGTACATATTCATGTGTCCATTATGTATACAGCAGTGCCGTAAGAATGTTATTGCACATCCCATTCATTCTTTCAAGAATGCTGGACCGATTTTCAAAGTGACCAATACATGTTTAACTCTATACCATTGTTCCTGTCTATAGGATAGGACTACATACTTATTGTTGACCTTGCTCTCAACTCCTGATGGACAAAAGAGAGATGTTAGTGATGACTACTCCTTGCTGCTCAAGAAGGCCGATAGATGTTGGTAACTTCTACAAGGACTAGACTCCATATATGCAAATATTTGCACATGCACATATAGGTTGATTGCTTCTATTTGTTATGTACATGAGTCTGCTAACTGACCTCTGCCGTCATGCGTACTCCACATGTTTGATTGTTTCTCGCCTTCATGAACATTGTATATACTATTTGATACATTGATATCCAACTATTCCTTTTATTTTGGGGTTGATATCCACCTCTTCATTTAATTTCGGTATTTGAACAGAAGTATCTATCTATCTAACAGTGCAATTATTATCATCATTTTATTAAGGTTCATATGCATTGGGTGTATTTTTTTTCTCAATTTACTTCATTCAATATATGTTGACGTGCCTTGCATGTGCACACACACTAGTAATAATAATTTAGTAGATAAGATGTACTAGTTAATTACATACTTGCATGCACGTCTTATATTATGAAACATCTAATAGAAATAATTGTGCCTTATATATTTTGGAAAAGAGCGCAGTAGTATATGAAATTAATTCTATGTTGACGATTGGCCAAACTGTGAGGCGTTAGTTAATTACAATAGTAATGATACATTGGCTCTTCTCTTTTCTGTGTTGATGTTTTGGCCAAACCATGCATTAGTCATCAATGACATTTAATTTGGCGAGACTTGATAAGGATTTATTTTCTTCTAAAAAAAAGAGTATGGCCCGTTTTAGTTGGCAAAATAATTTGTTTTGGAGTGTCACATCGGATATACGGACACATATTTGAAGTATTAAACGTTGTCTAATAACAAAACAAATTACATATTCCATCAGGAAACTGCGAAATGAATTTATTATGCCTAATTAATTCGTCATTAGCAAATATTTACTGTAGCACCACATTATCAAATCATGGCGCAATTAGGTTTAAAATATTCGTCTCGCAATTTACATGCAAACCGTGTAATTGGTTTTTTTCTATGTTTAGTACTCTATGTATATGTATGTAAATATTCAATGTGATGGGTGAAAAGTATTTGTTTTAAACTGGGCCTAGATTTCACGGTTCATATTGGAATGGACAGCCTAGTGCCTGCGACAGTGGGACGGCTATCAACAGTATCTATTGCCATCATCCGATCGAAGTGACTAAGGGTGTGTTTAGTTTAACGTCAAAATTAAAAGTTTGATTGAAATTGGAACGATGTAATGGAAAAGTTGGAAGTTTATGTGTAGAAAAGTTTTGATATGATGAAAAAGTTAGAAGTTTAAAGAAAAAGTAGGGAATTAGACCAGGCCTAAATTTAGTTCTACGGAAATCATATAAAATTATTTATAGAGTACAACAACCTTGGTGTCACTTCACTGTCTCAATCACTATTAAATCGGATATATGTACAGAATGGAATGACATAGACCTTCACCCTTCTAAGGCCTTTGTTTATAGAATTTTGGACACATATATGGAGTATTAAATATAGATTAATAAAACTAATTGCACAACTTACATTAAATCGCGAGACGAATCTTTTGAGCCTAATTAGTCCATGATTAGCCATAAGTGCTATAGTAACCCATATGTGCTAACGACGGATTAATTAGGATTAATAAATTCGTCTCGCGATTTCCAGGCGAGTTATGAAATTAGTTTTTTCATTCTTGTCCAAAAACCCCTTTCGACATCCGGTCAAACGTCTGATGTGACATCCAAAAATTTTCTTTTCGCGAACTAAACACAACCTAATCCTCATTTCGAGATGCCGCTGGTAGAATAAGAGAAAACTTGCTATTTGCCATTTAATTGGTAGGCCTTTCAATGCCCATCTCTATGCCCGTGATTATCTTGGTTGAGTACTCGAGTGACATCTCAATGAACTATATCAATTGTGCACCTTAATGTGATTCAATGCACTCATCTCCTCTCTCGCCCTACTTCAATGGACCTCACATGAAGCTCTACATCGTAATCGGCTGCAAGGCCAGGTAAAAACACATATTGTTTCGGTTCATTTGCTAATCTGTTTTGGCTCTGAGTAAATCACATTGACACATATTGCACTAATGGAAATTAACTAAATTAGAGCAGCTGGGAAATTCATATATTGATCCTGCATATTGGTCATGCTCTGCTTCTAGACTGTTTTTTACATGTCCATGTTTTTTTTTATGTTTTCTATATTTATGATAGAGAGGTACACCTCCCCCATTGAGAAGAAAGCGTGCTATAGAGAGGTACGCCTCCCCCATTGCCGAGCAGAAGGAAGCACGAATAAAAAAAGAACCATTAGTTGCAGCACAAAGAGGCATCAAGCGGCAAGCGCCATAAGCAAGTCTGCTTATACTTGTTGTCGATAACGTGTTACTTCATTTAATATTAATATAATATATAATCAACATTAGTATAAGTCATCAAGTCAATATTCTTGCAATAAAAAATTTATTTTGAAAACGAGAATCGACAACCTGTTATGACACTCGGGCGCCTCCCATTTACAGATAACAACAGCGAGGCTTCCAGTTATCGAACTTCTGAAGATATGGTTGACTTACTTTTAGCTGCTTGGTAAAGCAACCAGAGCAAAGCAACTTCACGAGACCAAAGTAATCAATCTTGATTGCAATATACATATAGCTGTGCAATAACTTTTTTCCTGCAACTAATTCACATGCTCATCATTGGGAATGGAGAGATTGCATCCTTTTGGAACGATTGCTGGCTACCAGAGGGCGGTTCCATTGCGAATCGGGCACCCTGCCTCTCCTCCTTTGTCGTCAACAAGAAGCGCACGGTGGCGGCTGCCCTGCAGGGGCATGCTTGGATTACCGATATCAATAGCGGGTTGTCTCTTCAGGGTCTCGTGGAGTACTTCAGGGTTTGGGACTTGGTTGCAGAGGTCGCTTTGGTACCTGATATCCCTGATTCTTTCATGTGGACGTTCACGGCAAGTGGCGATTTCTCGGTTAAGTCGGCCTACTCGTTGCTCTGTCTTGGGCGCTCCGGATGGCCCTTGGGGAAGATCATTTGGAAAACAAGGGCGCCGGAAAGATGCAAATTCTTCATGTTTCTTGCTATGCTGGAGCATGCCTCACCACGGATAATTTGCAGCGTCGCGGCTGGCATTTGGCGAACTGCTGCTTCCTCTGTGGCAAGGAGTTAGAATCTTGTGCCCATCTCTTCTATGATTGCGAGTTTACGAGTCAGGTTTGGGATAGGGTGAGAAGTCGCTTGGGCTTCCCCTGCTCGCCGCCCTCTGTCAACCTCCCAGATTGGTGGATTGAAAATCGGAAGAAGATTGCCAAGCAAGACCGAAAGTCCTTTGATGCCGACGTAATTCTGGTTTCGTGGCTCATTTGGAAGGGACGCAACGCTCGCATCTTCGACGGAAAGGCCATGTCAGTCCTATCTTTGTGCGTGGCGATTGCCGATGAATGGAAGTCTTGGGAGGTAGCCGGTCTGTTCAAACAGGCTAGCTGAAACACCCCGGTTGGGGGCAGGCTGCTGCTTGTGTCCTAGTGTTCTGTGAGCCGTAAGCTTTGGTAGCTTAAGCTCTAGTAGCAAAATGCTGTAAGGGGCCCTCTAAGCCCCGAAAATATTGTAACATATGCTCTCTTTTCCCTTCTTAATAAACTTCGGTCGGCTTTGCCGACCCGGCGATATTAAAGCATGAATGCAACATTGATAACTTATTGTGATAGCTAGGTGCCTTACCAAAGAATGCAGCCTCGACAACCTATTGGGGTAGCCAGGCGCCTCACCAAAGAGGATTGCAAATTGCAACGATCGAGCTTGTTAAGATATGAATGATGTTGTTCCTATGAGTTGCTTGATTCAGCAAATGAAGCAAAAATCAACATTATTAATGGTAAAAATCAGGTACATATTCATGTGTCCATTATGTATTCAGCAGTGCAGTAAAAATGTTATTGCACATCTCATTCATTCTTTCAAGAATGCTGGACTGATTTTCATTCATTGACCTTGCTCTCAACTCCTGATGGACAAAAGAGAGATGTTAGTGATGACTACTCATCGCTGCTCAAGAAGGCCGATAGATGTTTGTAACTTCTACAAGGACTAGGCTCCATATGTAAACATTTGCATATGCACATATAGGTTGATTGCTTCTATTTGTTATGTACAAGACTCTGCTAACTGACCTCTGTGGTCAATGCGTACTCCACATGTTTGATTGTTTCTCGCCTTCATGAACATTGTACATACTATTTGATACATTGATATCCACCTATTATTTTTATTTTGGGATTGATATCCACCTCTTCCTTTAATGTCGGTATTTGAACAGAAGTATCTATCTATCTAACAGTGCAACTATTATCATCATTTTATTAAGGTTCAAATGCATTTGGTGCATTTTTTTTCTCAATTTACTCCATTCAATATATGTTGACGTGCCTTACACGTGCACGCTCACTAGTAATAATAATTTAGTAGATAAGATGTGCTAGTTAATTACATACTTGCATACACGTCTTATATTATGAAACATCTAATAGAAATAATTGTGCCTTATATATTTTGGAAAAGAGGGAGTACTACTCCTACAACTAAGGGCAGTCCCAACCCTCCACCTAGAATGGTGTCTATGACATTAACTACATTGCTATGTAGGATTTTTAGTTTATGTGTCACTATATTAATTAAGAGAGACAGTGAAGAGAGGAAGAAATTGGGTCTCATGCAAAACACAGCTTCAACACGAGAACCTATGCACTAGACACTATCAAATTTTGTATTGGGAGAGAATAGTGTCTTCGTAATAGATGAAGAATAAATATGATTGGTAGAGAAGAGAGATGATTTATTTATTAATGGCCCACTTTAAGAAATCATGGGTTGTAAAGTGTAGTTTCTATTGTGATGTCTTATTGACATGGCATTATAAATACTGCTTATGAAAACTATGGGTTAGGACTGCCCTAAAAGAGGGAGTATGATGTTTGTGCCTAACGCAGTAGTATATGAAATTAATTCTATGTTGACGATTAGCCAAACCGTGAGTCGTTAGTTAATTACAATAATAATGATACATTGGCTCTTCTCTTTTCTCTGTTGATGTTTTGGCCAAATCATGCATGAGTCATCAATGACATTTAATTTGGCGAGACTTGATAAGGAATTTTTTTTGCTTCTAGAAAAAAAAAAGGATTAACTGGATTGCACGGTTCATATTGGAATGGCTAGCCTAGTGCCTCCGACAGTGGGACGGCTATCAACAGTATCTAGTGCCATCATCCGGTCGAAGTGATTACATAAAATAATTCGAAGTGATTACATAAAATAATTTATAAAGTACTACGACCTTGGTGTCACTTCACTGTCTCAATCACTATAAAATCGGATAGATGTGCAGAATGAAATGATTTGGTTGCCTATCACACTTTTCCACGACCAACGTTATATAAGTGTGGTAGTCACAGAAGTGTAGTGGACAAATTGCTAGCCATAAAGTGTGACAAAGTTGGCAACAAAATTAAGTCTATAATAGGTGGGACATGCTATTGAAAAAGTGTAGTAAGCCATAACTGTGACAGCGAACCAAACACATGTCTAACAACCTGTGGCAGCCAAAAATATGGTATGGTAAAGTGTGACCATAAGCCAAACACCCAGACCTTCACCCTTGCTAATCCTCATTTCGAGATACTGCTGGTAAAAGAAGAGAAAACTTACTATTTGCTATTCAATTGGTAGGCCTTTCAAGAATTGCCACTAACTTTACAAATCTTTTGGATTTTATCCCTACTAATTTCTTCGTTTTGTGCCACTCTGTCGGTCTGTCCGTTTCTTCCCGAACACTGAGCCTGTTCATCTTCTTCCCAACGCCTATCCTGGCGGCGGAGACGAGCAGCTATTAGCAACGGCGATGGCGGCAGCTCCCGGTGATAGCGTAGTTGGAAGGAGACCGATGACACACTAGATCTAACGGGAGTGGCACGAAAGAAAAAAATCACACATCCAGTGGTAATATTTGAAAGACTTGCGAAGTGAGTGGCAATTCCTAACAGGATTAACAATTGGATGGCAAATATTGAAATTTCTCATTCAAAATGAAAATGGCCATGTTGTAAACTATTAGCTTCTTAATATTACTCATGGCAATTCTCAAGGGCAATAATATATTTTTTTTCTGGTCTGTACTTGCTAAAGATTATAATTTTTTAACATAATGAAATTACACTGCTACAAAAATCTTCATAGGAACCGGCTTATAGGTGCTGGTTTATTGAAAACTGGCACCTATTAACCATTTTCGACCTTCGCATGATGAAAAAAAAAAGAGAACCGACACCTTTAAACAACTATAGGTGCCGGTTCTATAGAAAAACTGGTAACAATGACTATTGGTACATTTTTCTAAAAAAACTGGTACCTATAATATAATATTGGTGTCCTGGCACCTATAATATATTAGTACTAATATACCCAGCTGAGTCGAGCCACCCGTTGGATGGATGGTTTTTTAGCCCTCGTTCTTATCCCTTCGCTCTTATCCCTTCGTTCTTATCCGTTCTAGAGCGCTCCCTCTCCCTCTCGCTTTCGCATCCCCACCCCCTCTCCCTCCTCCTCTACATCCCCCACCAGATCCGGTGGCGGCAGCATTGCCACCAATGGCGGCAGTGGTGGAGGGGACTCGCGGAAGGCAGATAGCCTCCATGCTGGCAAGGTGCAGCCTCCCCTCCTCGGGGCCCGGTTGGTGGCGGGCGGCCTACCCTCTAGCGTGGCTTGGTGGGTGGCGGGCGGCCTCACCGGTGGCAGGATGCGGCGGGCAGCCTCCACAATGGTGCGGCGGATGCGATATCCCAACGACAGTTCGCTGGTAGCTCAAATCCATGCGTCCTCCTAATCAGTTTTGTTATCTTCTTTTCATATTTGTGTGTTTTGCAGTTCTTGGATGCTGATCTGTGCATGTTTGATGTCTCTGTGTTGTTGGATGAATGGATGATGGTACGTGGATGTTGATGATTAATGTGTTCTTGGATATGGTGCTCGGGATGCTTTGGGGATGTTAATGTGGGTGATGGTATGTCGATGGCTCGATCGAGCCGTTTTTTTTTGCATATGGGTCATAGGTGTTGATTGTTAGTAATGGACTGGCGCCTATAATCTCATGAATAGGTGCTGACAAATTAGTGCCGGTTGGGAAACCGTTGTTTTTCAGTCCTTTTCTCAAATTAGGAAACAAAATGTCTAAAATCAGCAGCCAATCTTGGTGCAGATCGAATTTCACACAATCGCTATCAACAACTAATGTCGAACCGAAGCGGCGGAAGATATCGTCGAACAGTAACAGAATAGTAAATCAGCCATTCACCCACATGTTGCCACCACCAGGACCATCGAAGCCAATTTGTTAGGTACACAGCCACCAACGCACCTTATTGCCATTCCCGTCACTATTGGCATAGTTCGAGGGAAGTGCCTCCATCGCGCCAACGTACCTATCTCTTCATGGACTATGGTGATGACGATGGTGGATAGAGGCGGCCACGCGTAGTGCCAGCGACAAAGAAGGGAAACACATATAACCTATGAGAATAAGTATGTATTTAGTAGCACTCAAAGAGTTAATATCACATTACAACTTATATTAAATTAAGAAATAAACATGATATATTCTTATCATTAGATGTTACGACACACAAGAATACAAGTTTTAATTTGAGAGACAAAACAACCAATGAACTCATCAGAGCAAGTTTAATAGTGTAGCCAACTACTAGCTCCAAATCATCTATAGTCAATTTAATAGCCAATTTATACAATAGTTACCTATAAATATATACTACACTAGTAATACATGGTCCACCTGTCATACACACATTGCGTCTTGTAGTTTGTGCTGCAACTAGCTACAAATCTGTAGCCCGCTTATAACATCCTGAAAATTCCCGACAATAAAAAGCACTAAAATTTCGAACCTTTTAAAACCTTTTGCATCATGCTGGATGTTATGATTGCTATTGCTTGCCAAACTATAAATTGTCACAATTGAAGATTAAACTAAAGTTGTACAACTAAGTGATAATTATAATAATAAGATAATTATTATTAATCCTATAAATAGTTGTGCACATGATAACAAAGCCACTAACTATTTAAGTTAATTTTAGAGTAATCCAAAATAATGTAAAATTCATATGGAAGGAAATAAATAAATAAATATTCAAATAAATTATTTGAATCTTTGAATCTAAAGTGTATAGAACTATATTTCATTCAAATCCCATCTCAGCTGTTTTGCAGTTTAGCCCCTCCCTTTCCTTCCTTTCCCTTTTCTTCCTTTTCTCTCTTTTACAGCCAGCTACTGCTCATGGGCCGCCAGGTGCTCGACCAGATCCCTAGCCCAAGCCGAACACCCAGCGTCGTGCCACCCCGCGACCCGTCTCGTGCGCGCGCGACTTCCCTTGCCCGTGCGCCATGTCTGGCATGTCTGTGCACTGCGCCGCGCTCATGTGGGTCCCACCACCCGACCGAGCCGCTGAATCCCCGTGCAAAAGCAGCGCCGCCACGGGCGCGCACGTCAGCGCCATCGCCATCTCGCGTCGCCTCGGAGTCGAGGGATAACAGCCACTGTGTCATCCCGCGTCACCCCTAACCCTAGCCAACCACCCTACGATGGAAAACTTGTCCTCACCAAGCTGCCGCTCTGCCATCGCCCATGTGCGCGCATCGCCATTGCCACGCCCGCCTTCATCACCAACGCCCGCCTTCATCACCCAGACACGCCGTCCCATCGCCCCCATCCGCGTCCAATGGATAAAACGGAGCCCTCTCCTCCAGCTAGCGCCCAGACCTGCAGTCTATAGGTTATAGATGCGATGATTAAGCCACAGAACCTTAATAGAGAAGGAGATGAACCCTTATCCGCGTCATCCACCTCATTGTTCTTATCCGATCGCCATTAGAGTTCTAGCTCGTCCAGGCCATGTGCTGGCAATCTTATCCCCATGGTTTCCTTACACCCTAAGCTAAGCCCCCAACAAAATCCCCATTCCTCTCAGCTTTCTTCCCGAATACATTTCATCGAGCACCTTGCGATCACTCTCTCACCACCGCTAGAGATCAGCATTGCGAGGCTCCCCGGCCGGAGCTGGAGGTTGGAGGGAGTGGAGGAAGAACCGTGCTACCGCCGTCACCATTGAGGGAGCCGAGGACCACTGGACGCCGGGAAGCACGCGTCGAACACTTTCGGGCGTCGCCGACTGCTAACCACCTCTGCTTCGTCCGCACCGCACCACGCGTCGTCGCCTTTCGCCGTATCTCCATCCTTGGTAAACCCTCGAGCTCGTAGCATAATCTAACCCTCTAATAGCTAGCACCAGCTCTAATGTTTCCAATTAGTACCCGTGGCCGTGCCGGCTTGGCTGCCATTGCGCGTCGTTGAGCTCGCCGTGGACAAGCCATCCCGGGAGCTCCCCTCTCCATCCAGCTGATGAAATCGAATACCCATATGCCGTAGATGCTCACGCCCTCACCAATTTGGTCGGAAACCCTCCCTATCGCCCTAGCACCTAGTTGCCCGAGCTCGGCCATGGTGGCCATGCTGCGCCGCTCACCCTCGCTCCGCCGCGCGTCGCTGACGGTGGTGGGAGGTCGCCGGAGCCTCTCCATACTTTCCCCAGCCGCCGCCGTGCCGGCCTCGCGCCGTCCCGGCTGCGCCCAGCCGTGCCATGCGCGCTGCCTCTGCCCAGCTGGAGATTGAAGACGACCTTCAGCTGAGCCACTAACGAGCCGTCCCCACTCCTCCTATTTCCTTTAGAAAATTAATCCTGTGAAAAAGAAAATCAAAGCTTTGACCCCACATGTCAGCAGCTGTTAGGGATAAGGATATATTTCGGATTAAAAATAAATCAAATATGAACAGTGCTATTTCGCAATCATTCAGATTTAAATCTTTAAACTAGCATAACTTATTCATTTTAACTCCGATTTGAGTGAAACTTGAACCTAAATC
Organism: Oryza meridionalis; assembly: GCA_000338895.3. Taxonomy (NCBI): domain Eukaryota; kingdom Viridiplantae; phylum Streptophyta; class Magnoliopsida; order Poales; family Poaceae; genus Oryza; species Oryza meridionalis. Next base: position 7,872,620 of record CM002535.2, on the reverse strand, counting down.
TATACAAATATAAAAAGGAGGGGTTGCCCCCTCCAATCCTATAGGTGAAATCACCTCGATCAATCCCTACCGTCCATCTGCGTCTGTCCTGATCCATATCCTCCATCCATCCGCCAGCGACGTCCATCCATCCGCCACGGATTGTCCGCTTCCTCCTCCTCGCGCGATGACCTTGCGCTGACCACGCTGGACTCGCGCTCCTCCTCGCGCCGATTCTCCTCGCCCCTCCTCAGTCCAACGCTGCTCCCGCCGGCGCTCCTCCTCTTCCGCCCTATTCCTCCTCGCATTCCCCGTTCGCGCCGCCGGAGGGTCGTCCCCTTCCGCCGACGCCGCCATACTCCACCGATGCCCTCGCCGGAACCGATTTCTTCCCCTTCCGCCGGCGCCGCAATCCACATCACAGGTTCACAGGTCCTCGCCGGAACCGATTTCTTCCCCTTCCGCCGTGCCGCCGTCGCCGCAATCCACTTCACAGGTTCATCTTGCGCCGATTGGTTCCCGTCAGATTTGAGTAGGAATTAAAGGAACCATCACTGTTCTCCTGAACCCTAAGGTAATACCAATTTCTCCTATTTTACATGTTTTTGTGATGTGTCAATTTGTGGATCACCATTTGTTTTCTTGATCATTCACAATTGCCAATCAGAAATTGGCCATAGAGTTTGAAGATTTTAACATAACAATGGATTTGCATCCTTTCAGTTGATCCTGTGCAGCCCCTATCAATGGATTTGTATCCTTTCTTTCTTCTGAACTTTTCAGATCACTGGAGGCTCTAAATTTTGCTTGTAATACAGATGATTAGCGCTACTCACTGTGAAGCCATCCTACTGTTCTTGTTAGTAGTTACTGAAAAATATATAAAGCCATCCTACTGTTCTATAGGAGAATCTAAACCCAGTGGCAACAGCACATGCAAAACACCTCCATATGAAATTAATCCTTCTTTTTCTTCCTATTTCCTTGCAGATCTTCAAATTTGTGGTTCCCCGAGTATATATATGCCCAGGTTGTATGCTTGAAGGTTGTAACTCCTAGCGATGGACGGCGTTCCTAAATTAACTGCAAATGAATTAAGAAGACAAAGAGACCGAGAGCGGTACGCGGCACTCAGCGTTGAGGAGAAGGCAGTGCGAGTACAAAAGAACCGTGAAAATAGGAAGAGGAAGAAGTCTGCATCTACATCGGGCACAGGTGATGATATATTCATTCATTTCTTATTATGCTCACCCCTATTTCGTGGCAAACAATGCTGAAACCTGGGCAAACTCGATTGGATTGTAGTTTTGAATCAGAGCCTGTGCCTTCCTCCACACCTGGTAATGTCATGTGGAATCAATTTATAATATCAAATTGCTCTGTGCGTTTGTTTTTTTTTTTTGGGGGGGGGGGGGAGGGGGTTCAATCTAATAATATATTTCAACAGGTGTGCTTGGCGATATTAAAAATTTGAGTTTGCATAATGGAAGCCAAACTGTAGATTGCCAGCCATCATTTCAACCTGTGCCTTCCTCCACACCCGTGTCTTCCTGCACACCTGTTTGCGGAAACCGACAAACCTAAGTAAGTACTTTTTGTGGCACTCTTGTCTTGCCGTATACTGCTGCATGGAGCTCGGGCAATGTCACAGGTATGATTTCTTCGTTGCTTTACATAATTACAGTGCCTTGCTCTATTTGCCAATTGATTTGTTCTCATCACTAAAATGGTGAAATTGGTGTAGTTATCATGCAGGCTCCCAATGAAGTGCTTTCCAAGTACCACTGAAATGGTGAAATTGGTGTAGTTATCATGCATGCTCCCAATGAGGTGCTTTCCGATTACCAATTGCAAATTAGGTTATTTCATTCCTAAACCATGCTTCTAACCCAACATTGATTGGTTGATTGATATCTCAGTTAATTATTTCAATGGTGTGCGCCAATTGTATATTTGTATCTTCCTTACAATTTTCCTCGAATTTCTGTGATTTTGCAGCCCTGATCGAGTTGCCTATTTCCTTTATCATTTTGTTCAAGTAATCTGTAGTAGCATAAAACCAAAATATTTCTTATTGGTTCCAAGTCATGTTTCCTGCTCACCAAGCAAGTTGATGCTTTGTTTCAGGAAATATAGGAGAAATAAACAGATGACTGTTTTAGACAAGTTCACCCTATTGATAGCATTAAAATTAGATGCTCAAGATGGATGATAGTAACAACAAAAGCAAGTGGTTAAGTCCTCCAATGTTTCATCATTTACGGAGGAGTTCATAAGGTGAAACTGTAACCAGAATTTTGTGTTAGTCATGTATCCTCTTTCCAATTTTGTGAGATCTTTTACTGCATTTCATCTCAGCAAATGATGTGAATAATATGAACCATTTGATGATATTTCTTTGTATACATTTTCATTTAACTACTGTTAAGCTTTTAATATTATTAACAGACAATTATGGTTATTCCAACAGTTTACTATATATCATCTATACTAATATAAAGCTACTAATATAATCTGTAGGCTTGCCCCAGTCTCTCTCGCGGCAATGGTCTGCGTGTGCTACAATCTGCATCCCTCCACGCCTGAGTAATCCCCTCCGTGCCCATTTTGACCGACGCGGCCGCCGCTGTCTCCTCCAAAGCAGCAGCGGTCCTAGCCCAATTGGCCATCCCCACCGCCAAACACCATCGTTGGCGCTGGCAGCCTCAATCCGTGTCGAGTTTTTGTCTCCACCAGCACAGTGATCTCTACACATGAGGTTGGTCTTAGACTGCAACTTTTAACTCTTATTTTCCATCTTTTAATCGAACTCGATGCGAGCACGGGCTTAATGCATTCAGGCCACAGTCTCAAAGCATTCTGTATTTATGTTGATGTTGGTTGATTGCTCTTGATGTGCATGTCAGGTACTTGGAGGTTTTTTATTTCCCTCATGACGAGGACTTGTTTTCTCTTATCTTTCAGGCCTCGAGTGACAAATCAGAGCAGCAATTATGCTTTGTTGTGGCTTTTATCTCTGCCGATCTCACGGCAATCTATCGACATGCACATTTGTATTTTGTAGTTGGATAAAAAAAAAGTAGCAATAGTTGCCATCTTTTTCTCTAGGAAAAACTGATTTGTTTATATGCTTTCTCAGTTTATGTCAGAGGAAATGGTTAGTTGAGCTTGTCTCCTGTACTGAATGTGCTTGGGGTTAAGTGAGCTTTCAGTCCGTAAGCATGGTAACAGACTCTTCATTGAGTTAAGTAGTCCAATAATTATTTTTTAAAGCATTTTAGTCAGAGTAGAAACAATTATATTTTTTCTCTACTGACTGCATCTGGTATTTTTGGTAATTAGCTGGCATCACGTACTTATGTATATAGTCATATGGACATCAAGCATGTTTGTGGGCTAATATAAGCTGCTCTAGGCAGAGTAGAAATATTTATATTTTACATTCCTTTGTGTCATATTTTCCTTTTTTTAGGGAAGGGACAGATCACTGCTCAATAATAAATTTATTAATAGTTTATATTTTGTTTAATTAGATGATAGACTATGAAATTTCTATCACCTGTTGTCAAGCTGGAGTCCCCAGTGAAAACCTCTGTATGGAACCATTATGCTTTCATTAAATTCCATCACCTTGGAAAACTGGTTTTAGGTAATAGTAATCCCTGTAATCTGTATATTTTGGTGTGTGCCTAATTGTATGAATTGAAAGATTGCATTAAGTTATGAGCACTAACCAAATGGACAGGCTTGCTTTCAGTCTCCTGACTTTTGCCTATTTGTCTCTATTCCTCTGAAATCCGTCATGCCTATGCAGCGTTTTGAGGATTTGGCTAAACAATACTTTATTGTCAACCTTGACGATGATGACTTCTCACGTACTAAGAATCATCACCAAGGTTTTTCATTTTTAAATCTTATGAATTACTCTTTGTGGTTGCTTAAGGAATAGTGGACTTCTAACTGAATATGATACCGACGTGCCTTGCACGTGCACGATTACTAGTTCATCTAAATTCATAAGCTTTCCAATGGTATATAATTCATTATTTAATAAAATATATTTATATTTATAAAATAAATATATCAAAATGGTGGATAATGGATAACTTAAAAATTTGCTAATAAATAAAATTGGTATTGTACAGTAAAGTGGGTAGAAGAATAATTATCTTTAACATGCTTTGTCACTTTAGCAACCACATAAATTTATTATAAATATTGTTTCAAATTAATTGAAGCATAGAAAGTAACATTGCTATTCATTAGTCACTGACCATATATGTAGTTAAGTCCATACCTTACAAATTAATTAAATTAAGTTTAGTCTTATAATTAGGTAAATAAAATATAAATATACATAGATCATTCCTAAGCTTGATTAGAAAGGATAATAACAGAGCTAGTGTGATTAGATCACCAATATGATATAGCTTATAGTCGATTGCCTATATTCAATAAATGGCTCAATGTTAATATAACCCTTTTAGATAACCTACTAGTTGCATATATTAAACTAGGTAATAAATGAAGAACTAGTATATTAGCTAAATACTAGTGCTAGTTATAAATCTTGACCATACATAATTTTAGTTCAACCACAATTGAGGATTGTTATAAAGTTATAAAGTTATACAATAAGATAATCTGTAACTATAATATTATTAACCTCACAAATCTAACATATATAGCATGGATAAATTATTACCCTTTTTTGATTTATAGTGACAAGTAAAACCTGATCATGATTAAAATAATGACTCTATTGATAAAATAATAATACAGATGAATCACTGTAATTATTTGTTTGACTATAACCCTCCCATAACCCTGTAGCTAGACTAAACCACATATTAGTAGTATGTACCTTATTCATATTATACTGGTTAGCTCCTAAATAAGCCGCCATGACAATAAGAATGATTAAGAGATTATTCATTAGCAAACACGAGTAGTATGAGCAACCCTATGTTTGACCTTAACAATTATATTTTGTTTGTGCATATTGATTGCTGCTGGAATATTGGCCCTACAGCCTGGTCCTTCCCCCACACCTCGGAAGTCACAGAAGCAGCTAAGGGGCCTCGGGGTGCCACGTCACGCCCCTCGGGCCCTCGCGCTGCCTTGCCCTGAGGCCCTCGGGCAGCTGCCATGTGGCGAGGGGAGCGAGCGGGGAGGAGACCCAGGCTGAGCCGCCATCAATGCGCGACGCCCCAACCGTCCCTCACCGCATTTAATGCGGTAAGGGCGGACGTGCGATGCAGCCTGATTGACCCACGTCAATCGGGCGTGACCAGACTGGCGGTCGTGCCCCCACATTCGCTCCTGCACCCGGCGGAGTAGAGGCAGGTATGTCCCATCCCATCGAAGCATTATCCGGAGCTCCCTCCACGTGAGAAGGACCGCCACAAATCTTCATTCATTTAAGAGGGAATGACAGGGTTGTTCGCCATGTCAGGTGGGGGCGCTGGGTCCCACTCAAGGACGGACTGCTGCTTAGCTTCTGGGCGAAGGCACGGATCGTGGTCCGGTCAAGGTAAAGTGGGTCCCCCTCCCGTGAAAGAGTAGGTAGAAGCGGTGCATGTGGTATCCCCTTGAACTATAAAAGGAGGATCTTGCCCACCGAGAAAAGGGACGACGCTAAGTAGGCCTGAACTCTGGGAGGAGAAGAGCGAGAGTGCTCTTCGGAGTTTAGGAACCTTTGTAACACTCAACCATAAATCACACACACAAGAGTAGGATATTACGCTCCATAGCGGCCCGAACCTGTATAATCTTGGCGCCCGTACGCGATCTAGAAGCACTCAGGGCGGATACACGATGTCGACACACGAGCCTTTTCCCCCGGCCGAACTCACAAAAGGGGATCTCACGATCTCCCACTAGATAGGATCGTTCCTCGACACCCATTATTCCCTTGTATCCATAATTACGTATGAGTCCCTAGTCAAATATGACAAATGCTTAGAAATGCTACTCTAGATCATGCATATTCGTATTTATCAAAATGCTTTATGCTTGGACAACTACCTTTGGGAAGGTTGTTGAGATGCGGCATGTGGAGACATGAGCGCCACATTGCCATGACATTGATGACATGATTTGTGAAAGGAAAAATAAAACTAAACAACTGTTTTCGACTGGGGCGGCTGGAGGACTTGGGTGGTGTCCGGTAAAGGCTAGTGCCGTCCATGGTCAGTTAAGGACCGAGCCATGAAGTTAAGCATGAAACGACCCCCGTACAACCGTACTTCTCGAATGGGTATAGACCTAGCGGAGTAAATAGCCGAGCGGAGGCAGTATCCCTGCATCGTGGTTTTCTTGATGTGTGTGAGGCAGGGGCCTATGGTGGGCAGCCATTGGTAGGACTGCGAGGGGCAGGTGCTTACAGTGGTGTCGCCATCGGTAGGACTGCCATGTGTAAACCTAAACTTAACTATAACTTAATGCATGTGTGAGTCTTGCCTTCCCAGGAGCGCCAGAACTCCTCTCGCTGCTAGAAACCGTGTACGCCTAGAGTGCATGGGGACTTAAGTTCATGGAGCGGGTACTGCCAAAGTGAGGTTGTTGAAAGGCTTTGCTGTGACAAGTCTCATTCGTTGGGACGTAGGCTCATGTGTTGGGCAAGTCGCGGAGTACGAGTAAAGTGTACATCCACTGCGGTGTGAGTAAACCAATCTATTCGAATAGCCGTGCTCGCGGTTATTGAGCACCGGGACATGTATTACACTTGGCTAGACTCTGAATTCTTAAAATGATGGGTGGGATGTTGCATGATGATTTTGTACTGGTGGATCAACTTCTCGAGAGGCGAGAAGGGGTAGACCCCAGAAAACCATGACGACTCAATGGCGGGAAGCTATCCTTGGGAACACAATGGATGGTGGACAAAACCGTCGTTGAATAATGAATTGTGGAATTAAAACTTGACCAGTTTATGCTAGGTCTTAGGTTTGTGAAATGATATTTGAAAACTCAGCTTTACGCAAAGTAACCATAGCCACTCCTTGTATTATCTTGTGCATTACTGCATTTTGTGTGATGGCTTGCTGAGTACTTTTGTACTCATTGTTGCTCTCTATATATATATCTTTTAGCAGAGTGTCGAAGAGAAGCCATTGTTAGTACGCTTGCGTACTTAACAAGATGACCGGAGTGCGGTATCGAACTAGGTCTCGTTCCCTAGTCGACTGCTTGTGGCATATCAACCGGGCCCTTGTATTATTTTGTCTTTCGCTGTTGTTCTGTTATAGTTGTTAGCCTGCCTGGCCTTAATGTAAGAATTTAACTATTTTAGTCTGAATTCATCCGTGATATGTTGTGATTCGGCTATGTATGTGTGTACCAACTACTGATCCAGGGATTGGTACTGATAAACATAGAAGATTTCTGATTTCCAAAACCGGGGGCCGACACCGCTACTCTTCTCTCTCCTTATTTATTTTCTCGATATATGTTTATAGCTGATATATAGTCTGCTATTGTACCTACTCTCATTTGTTAGTTCATCATTATTTATGGGTTAGTAGTTACATAAATTCATCGGATCACTCTATAGCGATCTGCTAATTCAAAACAACGGCCGCTAAAGTTGTAAGGGCCGTTATAGCTATAGCGTAGCTAGCGTCCCCTACGAGCACTACTATTTAGAGCAAGGATAATAATATAGCCAGCTGCTTACTTATAGTCTATCTATCAGCTCACTCATATATTGGTTAACTCTTCACTATAAATATATGGTCCACATATCTGTCTCACAATTTTCTTGATTCCTGTGCCTAAGCTGGCTGTAAACTTACAGCTCGCTTCTCATCTCTCTCCTCTCTTCTCCTATCCACCTCAGCATTTAGCTTTCTTATAGCTCACTATTATACATATACTTGCTCTTATTACCTTGCGTGCTTGGGCACCGGTACACATGTTCAGCCTGCCACTACTTGAAAACCTTTTATTAACAACCAAGATTAAATAACATTGGTCGTTAGAAATGGGGTCAGGAGCAACATGTCCCTAATTTGCAAATCCGACGACCATAGGATTGTTGGTCATTAAAATTCACTAGGATTTGGTCGTTAAAAGAAGGGAGGCCAGGACCAGGAGGCCCACGACTCCACAAGATTAAGAGATGGCATGATTTCTCCAACACCCCAACTCACGCCATGTCGAGAGCGCCGCCGCCGAGTTCGTAAGCTCTGCCTCCCACCCTAAATTCCGCAATTGGCTGCTGCCTTCCGCCCCGACTCCATCGTTGGTCGCTCCCTCCAGTTCCACTTGCGCCATTCGGCCGCCGCCTAAGCGCGAGCAAGGATGGGCACCGTAGGGGTGCATCTCGCCGTCGACCGGAGCTGAGAGGCTGGCGAGGAGATGGACGAGAAAGAGGGAGAGGAAGGGGTGTTGCTCCTGCCGACCCCCAACACCATCTCCACCTGTTCTTCTCGCTGGTCGCTGCTCTCCCATGGTATGCTCGAGAAATCGAACCGATCTCCCCCAATTTCAACATCCCGAACCCTAGATCCAAAATCAGTGATTATGTTTGTGCTTGGGCGTGTCGAACTATGACGTGATGGAGGCTATGCATTGCACAACTGAGGCACCAGGCGTGGTTGTTGGGTGCAGCCATGGCCTTGGGTTAGTTTTCTAGTTATACTAAGTGATATCATGATTTGTACTGCTCTTTCAGATTTTGTTCATTCATAATACTGGTTTCTTTTTGTCTTTATGTGTCTTCCATTCATGTTCTCATGCCCATTCACCCATGAAGTCTCTACCAGGTTGTCAATAGGAATTATTGTCGATGGCTTTACTTTTTTTTTCCAGGATATATATGTACTGAGAATTTATTTTATCTATAATACTTATTATTCTGATAGCATGCAATTTCAATGTTTGATTTCACGTAACCTAAAAACATCAATGGAGAGGCAGCTTGATGTGGCAAGAACAACTAAATGGAGCAACACTGCACAAGATATATAATAATCTCTATTTTTATTACTTTGCCCGTTACACAAAATTCATGTTGCCTAACTGATTGAATGATGTTGGACATAAATAATGGGATCATCATGTTGTTTTCAGATACTGGTTATACATTTAGAAATTATCAGTTCAAGCCTATTTTAGTAGGAACCAAGATGAATACACTCCACTTTCCTGACCAAATTATATTTACCAGGGAAGGAACCACTTTGTCAGGTAAGATTCCAAGTTTCCAATAATTTCTCCATTATGGATAATTCGTGGGCTTGATTTATTGTGCACTACATGTTGGATGTAACACATAGGAATAGGATATCTCCAGATTGGATTGCTTCTTTTGGTTAGTTGATGATTCCTTAAGTACTAATCCATATCTGTCAAGCTATTGGTGACACATTCTGGACTGTGATGAGCAACACTTGATTCTTCATGGTTTAATAATGATGTTACATTAGCCCTTTTATTTGTTTGTTGGTTGACTTCAGGTTAATTTAACTACCATTGAAAACGTAAATGTAGTAAAGCTGTCTGAATTCACGGGACTTGGCTGAAACGAGTGGGTTTTAATCCTGATAACTGAGATGCTGGCACAGCATTCCTCATTGAAAAAGGTTACAGGTAAGTTAAGTTTCTGTTTGGAATAAGTTGTTTTTTTTTAATCCTGCTGCAAAAGGTGAGCAATTATTTGAACATGCACCTGTTACTTCAAATTTTGACTTAGGTCAGAGCAAATTCAGACTTTGTTTACGCAAAATTTCTGTTGCACTTTGTTTTCTCCAGGGTTAAGCAATTGTGCTATGAGTAATAAAAATAGAACACATAATGTCTGCAAACATTGGCTCTTCTCAACACTCAAACTTTCTGAAGATATATTAGGTGGTTTTATCATATCAATTTTTGTGTAGTGAATAAAACTTATGAATCTTCAATGAAATTTTTATATGACATGCCAAACATAAAGGTCATTAACGAAATAGTATATTTCTTTTGTTAGTGACAGGATCAATGGTTATGGTGAGAGAGATGAGAATGATGCATCTGAAGAAATACTTAGGAATCATGACGGGATCGTTCCTCGTATAACAAAGGATGTCCAGTTGTCCACTGCACCTCCCATTACATGTTATAAATGTTAAATCATTATAAGTTGTAGGTCGAGTTTTAGTTCTCAATTCTCATGGACATCAACATGTTGGTGCTGTTTGATGTATTTCATTGTTTAGTTGAAGGCTGGGAACAAGTTATTACTATATATTTCCATTGAATAATATAATTGGTTAGTTGGCTGCGATTCGTCATAATATGATATAAACATGGGATATATGTTGATTCCGAGAGGAGCAGACTACTGCAATTATTTCTCCAGTCCTGACCATTGTATTATGTACACATAATTAAACATGGAACAACCACTATGGATAAAAAAATTTACCAATGAATCAATGTCATCATCGTTAAATAAATAACGAAGACACAACACTACCGTCGTTAATGATAAATAACGAGGACACAGCACTACCGTTGTTACTGAGATAACGATGGCAAAAGATTACCATCGTTAATAAAATAATGACGGGAAAAATTATGTGGTTGTTAATACTATTAACGAGGAAGCCTTTAACAACCACTGACGACCACAATCTTTTTGGTCGTTAATGACCTTCAACGACCGCATTTGGGCTTTCAACGATCACATATCCTGTCGTTAATAATCGTTTCTCCAGTAGTGTGTCTTGCCGAGCCAGCAGCAGCGTGCGCCCTGCTGGCTCCATGATGTCGGCGGCCGCCCCGTCGAATCCACTCGCAGGCTCGCAGCGGCCGCCGCGTCGAATCCATGATGTCCGTGTATTTGCAACCCTCTTTTCCCAACCCATCTCTCTCGCTTTCCACACGCACGTTTTTTAAACTACTAGACGGTGCATTTTTTTTAAAAAAATTTCTATACGAAAGTTTCTTAAAAAAATTAAATTAATCCATTTTTTTAAAAAAATTAGCAAATACTTAATTAATCACGTGCTAATAGATCGCTCCGTTTTTCATGTTTAATTGTGCATGTTGGGAAACTGGAGTAGCGAACACTAGTGTGCTGTGTGCCTATTCCAGCACTCCACTTGCTGGGGTTTTTTTTTTTCACAAAGTCATCGTATTTGGTATATATACCGTATAAAGTTAACAAGACCCTTTGAAAAATATATCTATAGAACAATTTATGGGAGGAAAAAAATATATTTGACCACCCGATTTCTAAAAAAAAGGGGTGGTCAAATGTTGCAGTTGACCAACAAATGAAACATTAAGTTAAGTTATGTATGGTGAAAAAAAAAATCAGCAACTGAAAATTTTAAAAATTTTGTGAAACATGGTAAAGATACAAGTAGAAACATGTTACTATTATGTATGAAACAACGAGTGTTAACGGATTAAAACATATATTTTTATTTCGCCAAAATATAGCCATGTGATATCTTGTTGTAAAGATTTAATTACAACGAATACAAATCGTTGTACATTGGATAAGTAGTTTACGAGAAAATTTATTTTGATAGAGGAGAGAGAGAGAGGTGTCATGTGGTTCGTGAATTTTGTGGAACACACTGAATACACGTATTGAAACATATCAATATCACGTATGAAACATGGAGCTTTAATGGTTTGAAACATATGATTTTATTTTATCATAATATAATAATATGATATCTTGTTGTAAAAATTTAACTACAATAAATACATTAACTACAATAAATATCGTAGATTGGATACATAATTTAACAGAAAAAAGTATTTAAAAAGAGAAAAAAGAAAAAAAAAACTAGCTTGTGGTATACTTGCATGCATGCAGAACTATACAGTCCGATTTTTATTCATCTAATCGGGCGCCCTATCCTAAGTATACTCCCAATTTATGGTGATAAATTGTTACTGTATTGAAAAAACAAATTAACATTGGACCAAACTCTTTATATCGATTTATGTCTTCACGGTTCACACCAAAGGGTTCTGTGAGGAATGGGATTGGGTGGGAAACTCCACATTAAAAATTGAAGAAGATGACATACGCCTTGAGAGATGGAGCTACACTGCCCACTCGGGAGAAAAAAACCAAATAACTGATTTTTCGTCCTTCAACCGGAAAATTTGATACAACGGAAACCTTAACTGTCAAACCTGGAGCAATATAGGTCCTATAGCGGTTTTGAACGGCAGTTTTAGTTGATGTGGTGTCTACGTGATTAATTTGAGTTAGTTTTCATCTGACGTGCCATATGATACAAAATTGTTTCAATGACGTGACATGCTAGTTAGCAAATATATATATATACATATATATATATATATATTAAATTTGTTTGGTGCTCTATAGTGCCTAGCACCATTGTTGAAATTGAGTATATACCCAATTCAAATGAGTACGAAATTTTTTCAATTATTTAGGTACTAACATTAACTACTTTACTAACTATTTCAAAGTAAGTTTGAACTGAATTTGAACTTGTTTTTGTTAGATTTTGATTCTAGGTATATAACATCCATACATATAATTAGTTAGGTATGTAATCATGGATTGTGAAATAAAGTTAAATTTGAGTTGTTTTGTTGATAGATGTAGGTATGAATCGAATTCTTATAACAGATGTAGGTATGAATCGAATTCTTATAACTAGGTATATACTCACAATTTGAAAATTTTGAAAAATTTGAGTGATTTTATGCATTTGAAAACATGGTGCCCGGGCACCATGGTGCCCCATATAAGTGTTATATATATATATATACACACACACACACGCCGTACCTGGGGTGCGTAATAACTAAAATGCTCCCCTCACAACCTACCCCCCACCCCCACCCCAACCCCCCACCATCACTCCCACCTAGGAAATCACCTTTCTCCCTCCTCCATCCCCAACCGCCCTCCACTAGCATCCCAGCACGCACCTTTTCTCTGTCCAGATTTTTCTTTCCACATCCTTCGTTTAGTAAATGATTTACTTTCAGTTTATTTCTTCTTTCAATAGATATATTACTCTCAGTTGATTTTTTTTCTTTCAGTGAATGTATTACTCTCAAGTATTACTCTCGATAAATCATTTACTCTCAATTGATTCATTTTATTAGTAATTTATTTTACTAACACGGTGGCCATCTCATGATGTTACTTCTTTGATTAGAAGCAAAATCCTAATCCTTCCCGTTCTTCCAAACATTGGCGAATTCTTGATGCAAACAAGATCATAATTGTATGGAGGACACATTCTATACATAATAACAACAAAAATTCTTACTGCAAACAAGTTAGGAATTGCATATAGGAATTCACGACTAATACAAAAATTTCAGAAGGGGCAAGGCAAGGCAGGATTCAGAACTAATGCTGCAATCTTGAGGACCATGGCCGGATCGGCGGCGGAGGGAGCGACAGGTGGAGGAGATCCGGCAGCCGGCGGTGTGGTGGTTGCAGGCGGCGGTGGAGGATACCGACTGAGAAGCTGTGGCCGCCGCTGTGCCGTGGCCCGCCACCTCCCCGTCGCCTCCCAGTCTTGCCAACTAGTAAATTATTCACTCAAGTCGCTTGTGATAACCAACTTGGTATGCTTTACTTAGTTCCCTACTGTTTGTAATGCTTTTACTGCCTAGCTAAATAGATCATACAATATATGCATAGTGTAACTTTTTCATTAGTACTCCACATTGCACAAAATAAAGATTACATGTATAATCACACAGCAAATGGGCAGAGGTGCCCCTGGCATTGTTCAGCGGCTACAACAGCACAAAGTTGAAGGGGAATAAAATGCGTAGACAAGCTGCGTGCTCTGAAGAACCATGACTAAAAAAATAGAACATTCTTGCAGTCAAAACAATTCATTCTTCCGACCATGGAGGCACGCCACCGGTGTCCCCCAACTGCCGGACGAGCAGAGCCTTGAATTGTGTACAAGAAAAGCAAGACCAAAGTTGCAGAATGGAGATTGTGTACATTAAAAACAAGTGTCTAAAATTCTGAAATTAAATCACTTTAAACAGTTTCTGATCAGATCCAAGCAATTTAAGCAAGGATTATACTTTAAACAGTGTGAATGAGCATACACGGATGACCAAGAAAATCTGTCACATGATTGCAGTGGAAAAGGTTTTAGTTTAGAATCAAGCTGCAATTCAGAACCTCTTACTGACATAAAGCAAGATTTTGGCACTCTGAAACTGCAAACCTCAAATGCTTCCATTCTGCGCTTGTTTGACATTATGAATTTCACATTATACGCCGAGTTGCCCAGTGCAACGGACAACACATTGCTGCTTTCCCAGTCCAGTAGGTTGAGGACTAATCATCAACAAGCTCTGGGGCATCAAGAGATAGATGTTTCGGTGTTCTGCACATGATTTTCAAGTTTCAACCAACGCACAGCCAACAAGGCAAAGCAACCATAATCCACAGCCACTAGAGTCAAACAACAGCAATGTGCACTACAACCAGAACCAGGGTGTACACATACCTGGGGAATGTATTGGTGCTGCTTCGCCAGCTTGGCTTGGATGGAAGCCGCATCAACACATAGCTCCTTGAGGATGCTACTCTCGGGCTCTGGCAGCTTATTGCAGAACGAGAGAATCCCGGGGAGGTGGTTGAGGATCTTCTCGGCCAGCAGCTTCCGGTACCAAGCCTTGGCGGGGGACGTTGTCGCGTTCTTCGTCGGCTCCGTCAACAGGTAAGTGTGCCATGTCCATGTCCATCGCCCGACCTGTCCAGAATAAACCTGACACCTTACGCAAAACAAAACCTGCACAGTCATTTCGTCGAACATCTTGTGTGCGTACCTTGGCAACACATAGAACAGAGAACTCACGTAGCACTTGGCTGACGGGTTGCAGGACCAATGGGTCACCGTGCTCGGCGACGGCATGTACAGTCTAGATCGGGCCTCATGGAGTGGAGGTCGTTGTGCCGCGTACGACTGCTCTTCTCTGGTGGGATCGAGTGCCAGCCCGCATCCATGGGTCAGAAGTAACAAGCGGATAGCACAAATAAACAGGGTCGTAGAAAGAAGAAAATCTCGATCCAAAAAAAAGATCCTGAATAAACAGGGTCGAAAGAAACTAGCGCGCGTGGCCGAGTGCGTCGAGGACAGCGTCCTATGCGTCGGCGGGGACCGGAGATGAGGAGGAGACGGAAAGGTGGTGGAGGCGCGCGGCATGTAGGAGCGAGGCATCCCTGATGCCGCCACCAGCGCCGCCGAGCCGCCACCACCGTGAACGCCCCATGTGGTCCTACCTGCCGGGGATGGGGGCGGCGGAGTACTGGCGCCGATGTGGACGGGGAGGGTCATCTCGGCGGCGTCGAAGCCAGCTCTACCTCAAACCCCCGCCGCTGGATCTACGCGGAGGACGACCGCCGTCGCCGGATCCGGGCAAGGGACAGCCCCGCCGAGCCTGTCGCCCGCCGTTGGCGCAGGCCATCGCCGTCGCTCGCTGCTGGCGCAGGCCGTCGCCATCGCCCGCCGCCGGAGGAAGCTGGAGGGACCCCGCCGCCTGCCGCCCAGCACACCGAGGAGGCCCAAGCCGGCGACCGCCCGCCGCCGACCTGCAATCGTCGCTCAACCGCCTGCCGCACCCGCAGGCCATCGTCGTAAAAAGTGGAGAGGGAGGAGAAGATGGGTGAACGGTTTCTACGAGGGAGTAATATAGTTAGCAGATATAGTTAATCTAGACTAATATAAAAAAGCATGAGTTGTTAAGTACAATTAACACAGAGTTGTAATTAGTGCTTAACCCTTCAATTAGCGCTTCTCAGAAGAAACCGTCGCCAAATGAAAAAAAAAAAAGGTCGCCAGACCGCCTGTGCCTCCTCCGCCTCTGCCTTCTGCCGCCGCGCCCCGTCATCCCTCCCACTCCACCTCAACCGCCCACTCCGGTGTAACATCCTGAAAATTTCCGACAATAAAAATCACTAAAATTTTAAAATTTTAAACTTTTTAAAACTTTTACATCATGCTGGATGTTATAATTGCTATTGCTTGTCAAACTATAAAATTATCACAATGGTGAATCAAATTAAAAGATACACATCTAAGTAATAACTAAAGTTTACAACAATATATTGTTTATTATTAATCCTATAACTATTTATGCACAAGAAAACAAAGCTAAATAAAGAACTAGTCAATTATTAATTTCTACAATGTATGATTAAAAATTGAATGTTAAATCGCCACTACAATGACTCTATATATATATATATATATATAGGAGTGTTCCACTAGAATAATTAAATTAATATTTATAACTTTCATCGAGTCTCTCATGGAATAAGATTGACTCATATAAAATAATTGGTCATGTCAATGAATTGAGCTTTATATATAAAATACGTTTATGTGAGTGTTTAGTTAAACATTTAGATCAATATTGTACCAAGTCTCAATTTACTTTTATGGAATAATAGATTAAACATGTCCATGTAAAATACCTTATTTAGTTCAACCAATGTGCTATTGTATTAATAATGGACCCATTAGAATATTTTAATTAATTTTAGGACTATCAAAGCCCCCAATTTTTTAAGTTAATTTTAGAATAATCCAATATAGAGTAAAATCATTTGGTAGAGATATGAATAAATAAATAAGCATGCAAATTAAAATATTTGAATTCCCCATACCAAAATGTAATTCAAAATCCAATTCTAACTATTTTGCGGATTAGCTCCTCCCTCTCCCTTTTTTCCTTTTTCTTCCTTTTCTCTCTTTTTCCAGGCGCTACTATTCATTATCCGCCAACCGTTCGATCCCGTGTATCGCGTGCACCACATCGCTCTCGGCCGCGCCAGCCTCGCCCGTGCCGCACGGCACCTGCGCCTCCTTTCCCTCGGCCGCGTCCGACTCCAACCCTAGCCTATGTTGCACGCTCACCTTCCCTACCCGTGTGCCGCATTTGGCGAGAGCGTGCGCTGCACCGCGTCGCGCCATGCCACGTGGGCCCGCCGCCCGACCGAGCCGCCAAAATCCCGCGCAAACGTTGCACTGCCATGTGCGCGCGCGTCAGCGCCGTCGCCATCGTGAGTCCCGTCGCCCCCATCCGTGCCCAATGGATAAAACGGATCCCTCTTCCCTAGCTAGCACTAGAACACCTAGTCTATGGGCTATAAGCGCAATGATGGAGCTATAGTGGAGAAGGAAGGGAAGACTTAACCACGTCATCCACCTCAATGCCCTTATCCGATTGCCATTAGAGCTCTAGCTCAGCTATTGTGTGTTGGCATCCTTATGCTCCACAGTTTTCCTACATCCTAAGCCAAGCCCGGCCATCAAAACTCCATCGCTCTCTGCCTTTTTCTAGTCATGCATTTCATCGAACACCTTGCGATCACTTTCTCACCACCGCTAGAAATCACCATTGTGAGGCTCCCCAGCCGGAGCTGGAGGTTGGAGGGAGTGAAGGAAGAGCCGTGCTGCCGCCGTCGCCATGGGGGAAGCCGGGTAGCCGCTGGACGTCAAGAAACACCGTCGAGCACCTTACGTCGCCGCCATCTGCCCCTGTCGTGCACCGCGTCGAGCTCCACTTCGCCGCGTTTTGCTGTCTCGCCGTATCGCGGTACACCCCCATGCCCGTAGCGTCCTCCATACATTTAATTGCTAGCGCCGGCTCCAAAATCGGCGATTAGCGCCCATGGCCGTGCCGCCCCGGCCACCATTGTGCCGCCGGCGAGCTCTCTGTGGGTAGGCTATCCCGGGAGCTCCCCTCTCCATCTAGTTAGTGAAATCGAATCCCCATACCCCGTAGATGCTCCTGCGCCCTTCAATTCGGCCAGAGGATGTCCCTAGCACCCAAGCCCCTTGTAGTCGAGCTCGGGCATGGCGTCGTCTGATGGCGCCGTGCGCCCCCGTCTCCTCGCGCGGCGGCTGCCGCCGGCGGGTGGTCGATGGAGCATCTCCGCGTCGCCCCTGGCCGTCGCCGAGCCGCCCTCGCCCTGACCTGGCCATGCCGCGTGGAGTCGCTCGCGCGGTTGCGGCTCGGCTGGAGGAAGAAGATGATGGGACAGGAAAGAAGAGAGAGAACCGTGTGGGACCCACCCTGATTAGTGCACATTAATTACATAGTTAACCCTAGATAAATGAGCCTATGACGCGTGGGTTTGGATGATTAGAAATCTAATGAAAATCAATATTAAGTTTACTCTCTATGACAAGCTGGACCCACTGGTAATTAAAACAGCCGGTTTGACCCTAGTCAACCCGGGCTGGTCCCACCTGTCTGTCACAGTAACTTTTCACAATTTCTCGAATTAATTTAAACTTGAATCTTTAAACTAGCATAACTTACTCATTTTAACTTCGATTTGAATGAAACTTGAACCTAAATTCATCTAAATTCATAAGCTTTCCAATGGTATATAATTCAATATCCAATAAAATATATTTATAATTATTAAATAATTAATATCAATATGATTCATAATAGTTAACTTAGAAAGGTGCTAATAAATAAAATTGATTACTGTACAGTAAACTAGGTAGAATAATAATTGTCTTTAATACTATCTCAACTGTGAATTTGGATTATTTATTGTAAAATTATGCAATGAGATAATCTTACTACAATATTATGAACCACACTAATCTAACCTACAGAGCACGGTAATTTATTGGAACCCTTATACAACAATATTTGTAGAGACATGCTTAGACAATCCATTAGCAAACACGAGTAGTATGGTCAGCCCTAGGTTCGAGCCCAACATTTATATTTTGTTTGTGCATATGTGACTGTTGTTTAAATATTGGTTTTTCTCGCGTATTAAAGAATTTGTGTATCGGTTAGTCATGAGGCAGCGTATGCAGCTTCCAGGAGGTGAAGGTTGATCAAGATTATATCAAGAATAGGATTATGCTGAGCAGGCAAGTCATCACCCCATCCCTTGAGCATGTTGATTCCGATTGCGAAATTGTTTTGTTTACAAATAAAATTGTATGCAATGATGAATATCCTACTTGTTATTATGCCATGCCTTTGATTATTGTTTATCTCATTATTCCCTTGTATCCATGATTACGTATGAGTCCCTAGTCAAATATGACAAATGCTTAGAAATGCTACTCTAGAATCATGCATATTCGTATTTATCAAAATGCTTTATGCTTGGACAACTACCTTTGGGAAGGTGGTTGAGATGCGGCATGTGGAGACATGGGCGCCACATTGCCATGACATTGATGACATGATTTGTGAAAGGAAAAATAAAACTAAACAACTGTTTTCGACTGGGGCGGCTGGAGGACTTGGGTGGTGTCCGGTAAAGGCTAGTGCCGGCCATGGTCAGTTAAGGACCGAGCCATGAAGTTAAGCATGAAACGACCCCCGTACAACCGTACTTCTCGAATGGGTATAGACCTAGCGGAGTAAATAGCCGAGCGGAGGCAGTATCCCTGCATCGTGGTTTTCTTGATGTGTGTGAGGCAGGGGCCTACGGTGGGCAGCCATTGGTAGGAACGCGAGGGGCAGGTGCCTACAGTGGTGTCGCCATCGGTAGGACTGCCATGTGTAAACCTAAACTTAACTATAACTTAATGCATGTGTGAGTCTTGCCTTCCCAGGAGCGCCAGAACTCCTCTCACTGCTAGAAACCGTGTACGCCTAGAGTGCATGGGGACTCAAGTTCATGGAGCGGGTACTGCCAAAGTGAGGTTGTTGAAAGGCTTTGCCGTGACAAGTCTCATTCGTTGGGACGTAGGCTCATGTGTTGGGCAAGTCGCGGAGTACGAGTAAAGTGTACATCCACTGCGGTGTGAGTAAACCAATCTATTCGAATAGCCGTGCTCGCGGTTATTGAGCACCGGGACATGTATTACACTTGGCTAGACTCTGAATTCTTAAAATGATGGGTGGGATGTTGCATGATGATTTTGTACTGGTGGATCAACTTCTCGAGAGGCGAGAAGGGGTAGACCCCAGAAAACCATGATGACTCAATGGCGGGAAGCTATCCTTGGGAACACAATGGATGGTGGACAAAACCATCGTTGAATAATGAATTGTGGAATTAAAACTTGACCAGTTTATGCTAGGTCTTAGGTTTGTGAAATGATATTTGAAAACTCAGCTTTACGCAAAGTAACCATAGCCACTCCTTGTATTATCTTGTGCATTACTGCATTTTGTGTGGTGGCTTGCTGAGTACTTTTGTACTCATTGTTGCTCTCTATATATATATCTTTTAGCAGAGTGTCGAAGAGAAGCCCTTGTTAGTACGCTTGCGTACTTAACAAGATGACCGGAGTGCGGTATCGAACTAGGTCTCGTTCCCTAGTCGACTGCTTGTGGCATATCAATCGGGCCCTTGTATTATTTTGTCTTTCGCTGTTGTTCTGTTATAGTTGTTAGCCTGCCTGGCCCTAATGTAAGAATTTAACTATTTTAGTCTGAATTCATCCGTGATATGTTGTGATTCGGCTATGTATGTGTGTACCAACTACTGATCCAGGGATTGGTACTGATAAACACAAAAGATTTCCGATTTCCAAAATCGGGGGTCGACAGCCGGCCATCCCCTCCTTAGTGGGTGCTGTTCGTCACCCACTGCCAACCCCCACCCCATGGTGCCACCCAGGAAGATCGTCGTCACTCACGGCGCCGCCCAAGAAGTTCGCCGGGCTCCCTGCTCCTTCCCATCGCATGGGCCTCCTCGCCAGTGATCTCCTCCGTTCTCACCCTCAAGTAACGTCGTCGATCCCCCGCTGCTGCCACACCTTATCACATTCCAGTGCATGCCCTCGCCCATATGACCAGATCGACTTGTTTGGATCGCTCAAGCTGGGGTTAGTTCTACGGATATTTGCTACTCCTGTTGATACTTGATATGTATATGTTAGATGGATCTTCCTCCCCTTGAGCCCAACAGCTTAAGGGGGCCTTGACCGCACCCTGATCGGGGGCGCCCAGCCCAATGGCTGGTGGGCCCCCGTCACACTGCGCCATATAAAAGAGGGGTGGAGGCCAGCACAGCACAGAGTACAAAGTTCACCGCTGCCGCCAACTCCACCCCAAAAAACCCTAATCCGATCGAGGGGGCGCAGCCAGTGACGGGAAATGCCACTGCCGCGCCACGACCTCACCGGGATCGCCCACAACCACCGCTGCAACGACAACCGCCACCGTCAAGCACACCGTCGCTGCCGTCCACGTCAAGCCGCGACGACAACGACGATGTCCGGCGCCTCTTCCTCCACGAACTTCTCAACCGGTCGGTAACTAAACCCTCTCCCTTTCATCTACAATGTCGTTCATCAAACCCAAATAGAACCACCCGACTAGATCTAACCTAGGTAATCCTAGTGCAAAGTTTAACAATGGTATCAGAGCACCCTAGCGCTTAGATCGGTTCGGGGAAAGAAACCCACAGAGGAAAAGAAAGAAAGAAATGCAAACGATCTAACGGATCGAAAAGAAAACCCTAACCCTAATCTTATCTCGTCGCTGGCCGTCGTCGACGCCGGCAACGGAGGGGGGAGGGGCAAAGAGGCACCACCGAGGAGCCACTCGACGGCCTTGCGCGCACCTAGGTGCACGCACGCGCCGGCGAGGGGGCCCGCGGCGGCGCCGCCATCTCTCTCTCACACGGTGGGGGTTAGAGACGGTGGCGGAGCGGAGAAGAAGAGAAAAGAAAGCGGCGATGCCGCACGGCGCGGTCGCGGTCACGCGAAAGAGAAGAGGAGCTAGGGTTCGGCAGCCGGCTGGGCTCGGGGTTTTGTCCCTCCGATCTCGGTGCCCGGCTGTCCGATCAAAACCCTAGCCGATAGGACAGCCGGCGGCGGTCAGGCCGAATATGGCCCAAGAGGGGCACGCGCGCGGCGGTTTCTCGGCCCAGGCCCATGTTGCGGCCTGGGGGGAAGAGGAGCGCCCACGCGTGCCAAAAGGGCCGTGGGCCGCCGGAAATAGTCCGTATGAGGTCCCTCGGGGGCCGAAAATGAATAAAAGAGAACAGTAGCAATTTTCCTTTTAAATTTTGTCAATTTTCATGCAAATTACATTAGAATTTTGAATTGATTTTGCATGTTTTACCTCTGTTTAAATTTGAACCAACGGGAGAATTTTCACAGAGAGTGAATTACAGAGATTTTGCTACTGTTCATATGAATTTTATATAGTTTTCCGCTGCAAATAGATAAAATTGATGAAAATTAGTGTTTCTAAAATTAATTTCGAACCAACGGGAGAATTTAATTTTAGGAACATTAATTATGTGCTATGATGTTGTAATTTTTTGACCAACATTGATAATTGCAATGTTATAGTTATGGTTATATGTATTATGTCTAATTCTGCCCAAACGATGATGTAGGCTTAATGCATAACATTTTAATGTTAGATTTGTTCTCACCGTACATGATTATTTCAGGTGGCTACTCCTTGATGGGTTGCATTAAAGATATTCCGACCCTAAAAGGAGATAATTACGCAGAATGGAAAAGAAAACTCGACCTTGCTTTTATCTTGGGAGAGGAGGATTGGGTGTTGACTACCCCATGTCCTATAGAACCTGCTGCACTTGTCAGAGGTGAAAATGAGTCAGATGCTGACTGGCAAAAGAGACAGAGGGACAATGCTCTTCTCGTCATGTCGTATGACATTGAACAAAAGAAATGGTCCTTAGCCAACAAGCAATGTTTGGCTGTGGTAAAGAATACGATTGAGCCAACCATATTGGGCTCAATCCCAGAGTGTGACGCTGTCTCAGAGTACCTTGAAAGAATAAAGAGTCAGTTTACTTGCTCTTCAAAGACTTATGCTACACAGCTGATCAAGCAGCTTGTGACAGAAAGGTACCATGGAGGTGGTGTTAGAGACCACATACTTAGAATGAGCAACATGGCTTCCAAGTTGAAGCCAATGGATTTGGCCTTATTGCCAAAGCAGTTTGACAATTTTATTGTCAACTACAACATAAGTCCAGAGAAATGGAACTTTGAAAAGCTCATTGCTAATTGTGTGCAAGAGGAGGAGAGAATCAAAGAGTCAAATGGTGGTTCAATAAACTATGTTAAAGATAACAAGAAAAAGAACCACAAGTCTCCCACCTCAAAAGCTAGACAGTCTCAGCATCTGCCTCAGCAACAATAGTTCGCTGTTGAGAAAGATCAGTGTCTCCACTGCAAGAAGACAGGACATTACAAGAAAGACTGTCTTGACTTCTTGAAAATGATCATGGCAAGGAAAGGTGAGAACATTATTACATTTGTAAATGAATCTCATTATGTTGGTTACTCTAGATCCACATGGTGGATTGATTCTGGAGCAACTATTCATGCTTGTAATTATTTAAAGGCATTCCGTTCGACGGGGACTACGCAAAGAAGAGAAAGCTCCATTAGAGTTGCCAATGGAGTTGAAGAAAAAGTTGAAGCTGTTGGAGATCTTCCTCTAGAGCTCGCGAATGGCTTCACACTTTTACTTTGAGATGTCTTCTATGTTCCTTCTTTGCAAAGAAACTTAATAAGTGTATCAAAGTTGGATTTTGATGGATATGATTGCCGCTTTGGAAGTGGCAAATGTGAACTATGGTATAATAATGCATGTATTGGTCTTGTTGTGTTGCGAGACGAGCTTTATTTGTTATCTCTTTCTGAGAATGTGAATGTTGTGTCCTCGTTGACAAAAGAAAACAAGAAAAGAAAGAGAACTCCCGATGTCTCATCGAAATTATGGCACTGTCGTTTGGACCATATTTCGAGGGGGAGAATTGAGAGACTAGTTAAGAATGAAATTCTTCCTCCATTGGAGTTCTCAGACTTAGAACAATGCATAGAATGCATTAAAGGAAAATTTGTAAAGAGTATCAAAAAGGGTGCAAAACGAAGCGCAGGAATTTTAGAGATCATTCACACAGATATTTGTGGTCCATTTCCTGTGAAAAGTGTGGATGGCTATAACTCGTTCATAACATTCACAGATGATTACTCCCGTTATGGTTATATTTATCCAATTAAGGAGCGATCAGAAGCATTGGATAAATTTAAGATATTCAAAGCTGAAGTTGAAAATCAGCATGATATAAAGATTAAAGTAGTAAGATCTGACCGTGGGGGGGAGTACTATGGTCGACATACGCCTTATGGGCAAGTCCCTGGACCTTTTGTAAGGTTCTTGTTAGAGAATGAAATAGTAGCCCAGTATTCAACACCGGGCAAACCTCAACAGAATGGGGTAGCTGAAAGGCGCAACCGTACCCTTATGGATATGGTGCGCAGCGTGATAAGCTACTCCACACTACCACTGGGTTTATGGATGGAGGCGTTAAAAACCGCTATTCATATTCTCAACAGAGTTCCAAGCAAATCGGTGCCCAAAACATCGATGAGCTATGGACAGGCAGAGTACCCTCGCTAGCTCACCTCCGTGTGTGGGGGAGTCCTACAGAGGCTAAAGTATTTAACCCAAACATTGGGAAGTTGGACCCCAAAACAGTCAGCTGCCATTTTATTGGCTATCCTGAAAGATCAAAAGGCTATCGTTTCTACTGTCCAAACAGTTATACAAAGTTTGTGCCGTCTTCTTGGAAGACGAAATAATTATGGGGAGCTCAGTAGTTCGAGAAATTGATCTTGAGGAGAGGCGGGTGTCTGTACCCGCTCCGTCGACTTAGGAACCTTTCTTCTCTCTACCTGCTGATGTTGTGTCTGCAATGCCTGTAATTGCGGTACCAGCACCTGTTGTTACCTCTCCTATGGCAACAATGAATGACAATGAGGAATCTGTTATACAGGATTCAAAAGAAATGGTTGCCACACCAGAGGAGGAGCTGCAACAGCCTCAAACAGATAATGTGCCAGTACAAGAGACTCAACAAGAGCCTCAGGTACAGGATGTGCCAAATGTGCAGGCCCCTAGAAGGTCTGAAAGAGTCAGAAGATCGGCTATCCGTGATGACTATAAAGTTTATAATATAGAAGAGTCGCATATGGAGGATAATCCCACCTCATATGAAGAGGCCATGAGAAGCGCTCGCTCATCTGATTGATTGGAAGCCATAAAAGATGAAATGAAATCAATGAAACTAAATGATGTTTGGGATTTAGAAGAAATTCCTAAAGGAGCCAAAACAGTAGGTTGTAAATGGGTCTACAAAACCAAATATGACTCCAGAGGGAATATAGAAAAGTTTAAAGCGCGACTTGTGGCAAAAGGCTTCACGCAATGAGAAGGGATTGATTACAATGAGACATTTTCTCCAGTCTCTTGTAAAGATTCCTTCAGGATTATAATGGCACTAGTGGCACATTATGATTTGGAATTACATCAGATGGATGTAAAAACGACATTTCTAAATGGAGATTTGGAGGAAAAAGTATACATGGCGCAACCGAAAGGTTTTGTCATGAAAGGAAACGAAAATATGGGATGTCGTCTAAAGAGATCCATTTATGGATTAAAGCAAGCTTCGAGACAGTGATACTTGAAGTTTGATGGGACAATAAAGAAATTTGGGTTTCAAGAGAATGTCGAGGACAACTGTATTTATTCAAAGTTTAAGAATGGGAGATTTATTTTCCTAATTCTGTATGTGGATGACATTCTACTGGCTAATAGTGATGTCAGTCTACTGCAGGAAACAAAAAAATTCTTGTCCTCAAACTTTGACATGAAAGACCTCGGTGAGGCTTCATATGTTTTGGGCATAGAGATTCACCGAGATAGAACAAAGTATGCATTGGGACTTTCTCAAAAGGCATATATAGAAAAGGTGTTGAAGAAATTCAATATGTACAGATGCAGTGCTACACCTGCTGCTATAGTGAAAGGCGAAAAGTATGGGGCATCGCAATGTCCCAGAAATCAGTATGAGCTCAATGAAATGAAAACAAAGCCATATGCGTCAGCTATAGGAAGCCTACAGTACGCGCAAGTGTACACACGACCCGACTTGGCATTTGTTACCGGGTTACTTGGCAGATTTCAAAGTAATCTAGGCCCAGAGCACTGAAAATTGGTAAAGAAAGTCTTGCGTTATTTGCAAGGAACAAAAGGCCTCATGCTGTCTTAGAGAAGATCAGAATCACTCCAGATAGTGGGGTATTCAGATTCTGACTTTGCAAAAGATAATACAAAGTCAACATCGGGTTACGTGTTTACCCTGGCAGGGGGAGCTATTTCATGGAAAAGCTCAAAACATACTATCACTGCAGGGTCTACTATGTATGCTGAGTTTATAGCATGCTATGAGGCAACGGGGTAGGTGAACTGGCTAAAGAAGTTCATACCCGGTTTAAAGGTGGTTGACAGTATTGAGAAACCACTAAAGTTATACTACTATAATGAACCCGCAGTAATGTACGCTCACAACAATCAGTCAAGTGGTGCTGCCAAACACATTGACATAAAGTATTATGTTGTGAAGGACAAGTCCGGGATCAAACAATCAGTCTCGAGCACATTAGAACAGAAAGGATGCTCGCGGATCCGCTAACGAAAGGCCTACCACCCAACGTGTTCAAGGAACATGTAGCCGGCATGGGTTTAAGGGAAGCCTTATGAATTCTGGACTACAGGGCCCAAAAGTTAAAGTATCTGTTTTTGAATAGAGATGTGTATAGTGGCTGTCGAATCCATCGGTGATTAACCGTGACGATGAAACATGCTCTATGTGCAAATCTGTGATGAAATAGAAAAAGGCTAAAAGAAATAGTGAGATCAAGGGGGAGAATGTTAGATGGATCTCCGTTGGGTTCAGGGGGCCTTGACCGCGCCCTGATCAGGGGTGCCCAGGCCAATGGCTGGTGGGCCCCCGTCACACTGCGCCATATAAAAGAGGGGTAGAGGCCAGCACGGCACAGAGTACGAAGTTCACCGCCGCCGCCAACTCCACCCCACAAAACCCTAATCCGATCGAGGGGGCACAGCCAGTGACGGGAAACGCCACCGCCGCGCCATGACCTTGCCGGATCACCCACAACAACCGCTGCAACGACAACCGCCGCCGTCAAGCACACCGTCGCTGCCATCCACGTCAAGCCGCGACGACAACGACGATGTCCGGCGCCTCTTCCTCCACGAACTCCTCAACTGGTCGGTATCTCAACCCTCTCCCTTTCATCTACAATGTCGTTCATCAAACCCAAATAGAACCACCCGACTAGATCTAACCTAGGTGATCCTAGTGCAAAGTTTAACAGTATATTCATCTGAATTATCTGGTACTATCAATTGCAGGTTCTGGACCAGGATGGAATGTATTACACCTTCTTCATTTTGTTCATATATGTGCTCTGGTCCATATCTGTTATGAGTCTGGTACAAACATCAGTAGAGCAATCAAGAGGACTGAGGTTGAAGCAATTCCTGTGCCAGGGAAAGTCCTGAAAAGCTGTTGAAGTTTAGACTGCTCGAGCCAATGACAGGCATGTTGGTCACTAATCCATTTCTTTTGTATATGAATTATATAGTAATCTACAGATGCATGTGCAAACCAGCTGGGTTTGTACACGTACTGACCACAGGTGCAGATGAATTGTAAAATTAAGATATTAAGCAATATATAAATAACTAAATATGTATCAGTATATGTAAGGTTTGAGTATCTAAAATGTTTACTGCACTGAACTTAACAGAAAATTTCAGAAATCTGACTACAAACATATGGAATTTGCTTCTTCCATCCTTCATGTGATTGGTGGTCTGCCGACTGCTTCTGACGACCGAGCTGCTCTATTGGCTCTTGTGATTACCGTCGTGGCCGCACCCTTTGATTTGTTGGTCTCACTCACCATGGTGGTAAGCACAGGCACATTGAATTTTCTTTTATCTTTCTTCATGCACTAATTATTAACTGAAACTTTGTTGTGCTATGAGCCAAGTAGTCAATGGTATTTCCTTTCTTGCTTAATTTGACTCTTACTTTCTTTGCCGAGTTTTTAAATTATTGGCAAATAAATGATTGGACTGTGATATGCTGTTGTTGGCAATGGATGCAAATGAATCAGCAAGGGGAGTTTCTCCTATCCTAGGTCCTAAAACTTATTGAGCATAGTGCTCATAAAAAAAGGAATGATGAGGCTGCAGTCTGCACCTTCTTAAGGTGATTGTATTAGATTATGACCTGGTTTTTGTTGAGAATATAGGCATATAATGATTTAATATATTCCATAAATAAATCATGACACTACAGATGTATGCTAGCATTAACGCATCATTAGATCTACACATGTAAACTAAGCAATAAAACATGAACAGATCAAATATGCGCAACATGTCGAACACGTACTGAGGTGGCGGAAAGACCGGTTGCTCGGCAGGAACTACTTGCGGTTGCGAGCGTCGACGAAGGCGCGCAGCACGCGAGCGAAGAGGAAGGCGAGCCGTCGCGGACGAACAGGGAGCAGTCGCGCGAAGCGCTTCCCAAAAACCTTATTGCCGCCTTCTCCCAGTGCAGGACGTCGAAGGCAGAGGTTCCAGGGACCTGCTTTCCTGATCGCCGGTGCACGCTGGCGAGCGGGATGGAGTAGTCTACGAGCGACGGCGCAACACAGAGAAGGAGGCAAACCCTAGATTGATTTCGCGTCTGTTGTGTGAAGGCGGTGGCTCGGTTTATATAGAGGTAGGTTGCTTGATCAGGGCGCCCGCACGATCTCCACTCTGTGTAACCGAACCGGATAAGTCGCGCGTAACTTATCCGGACTCTACGCCATTTTCACGCACCGGATTTTTCGGAATGTTTCCAACAACAAAACAAATCCGAATTTTCCTGCAGCAAAACAAATCTGCAAAAGAAGGCTGCATCTGCGCAAGGGTGAGGAGCCAATTTTGCGGACCATTCGACGCGTACGTCGTGCACGTGTGCCGCCTGCCCTTTTTGCGGACCATTCGACGCGTACGTCGTGCACGCGTGCCAGGCCAGGCGAGGCGAGCGAGCGCGCGCGTGTTCCCCCTCTTCTCTCCACCACACATGCTTCAAGTGGCTAGGAGGGCATCCTCCCTTTTAAGGAGGTCCCCCTCTGCTAGAATAAGCAAGGTGGTACTAAACTCCACATGCATGCCATCCCATGAGGTGGGCTTTTGTGATTTTCCAAAGAATTAATCTTCGAATGGGCCTTAGCCCATCTATTAATTCCAACAATCCCCCACCAAATCTCAAAATCCCACTGAGATTTGCATTTTCCAATGTACTGTTTATATACCAGCGGTTCGATGGAGACCGATTAAGGTTGAACATCCACCTAGAACTCCAAGCTACACTTACTTACAACTTGAACAATGGACTACGCCTTGAATTGCAAGTCTTGTGCAAGCAAGTTTCACTCAGAGTCTTATCTGGTACTAGACCGTCTGTAGACTATCCCTCGCGTGGAGCGTATAAGTCATACTCCTAGGTCTTTAGTAAGCTTCCTAGAAGATTCACCCAAAATCTTCATAGACTGCGACCAACAGTCAAGCTTACAAAGGTGAGTTGTTTCAAGAATGCTCTGCAGGACAGCATCTTCGCTAATTAAAGCCAACAGAACTCATTAAGACATATCCAACCTGCCTTGCGGCTCATGAGAGTACATGCATCTTCACTTAGAGAGGGTATAGATTGGTACTCTCCTCTAGTTTACTAATGGTTTGTTCTTCCCAGGTTCTAATTCACGGGATCTCCAATCACATAGACTGGGTTACCACCATAGTATAACTCACATGGGTCTCAAACCCATCTCCTTCGATGCATTGTCTATCACATTTCGTGATAGTCTCTTCGTGAAGGGATCTGCCAGGTTTCTAGCTGTTTGGATGTAATCCAACGTTATAACTCCGGAGTTTCTCAATTTCCTGATAGACTTCAATCGTCTTTTCACATGTCTAGACGATTTCATATTATCCATAGAACTATTAACTTTGACAATTACCGTTTGATTGTCACAATTCATAAGGATAGCCAGCACCGGTTTTTCAACAATAGGCAAATACATTAATAGATCACGCAGCCATTCTGCCTCAATAGTAGCAGTATCCAGTGCCGTCAGTTCTGCTTCCATGGTTGATCTCGTCAAAATAGTCTGTTTGCAAGACCTCCATGAAACAGCACCACCACCCAGTGTGAAGACATATCCACTAGTGGCTTTGATCTCCTCCACATCAGAGATCCAGTTAGAATCACTATATCCCTCCAGTACTGCAGGATACCCAGAATAGTGAAGCCCCAATTCCATAGTACCTTTCAGATAGCGCATTACTCGCTCAAGCGCACGCCAGTGATCATCTCCCGGATTAGAGGTAAACCGGCTCAACTTGCTCACAGCAAAGGAGATATCAGGCCTAGTTGCACTAGCCAGGTACATTAGCGAGCCAATGATTTGGGAGTATTCCAGTTGATTCCTAGCAATTCTCTTTTTCTTGCGAAGCAACAAGCTAGGATCATAAGGTGTTGGAGAAGGCTTACTATCAATGTAGCCAAAGCGATTCAAGATTTTCTCCACATAATGGGACTGCAAGAGTGTAATCCCATTCTCACCTCTAATTAGCTTAATGTTTAAGATAACATCAGCTACTCCCAAATCCTTCATATCAAAATTTTGAGACAAGAATGATTTAACCTCATTTATCACCTCAAGGTTTGTCCCAAATGTCAGTATGTCATCAACATACAAGCACAGAATAACTCCCTCACCCCCACCATGGCGATAGTACACACATTTATCTGCCTCATTGACTGCAAAGCCTGCAGATGTCAATGTTTTGTCAAATGTCTCGTGCCATTGCTTAGGAGCTTATTTCAGACCATACAAAGACTTCAACAATTTGCACACTTTGCCTTCTTGACCTTCAACTACAAACCCATTAGGTTGATCCATATAGATCTCCTCATCCAACACTCCATTAAGAAAAGCTGTCTTAACGTCCATTTGATGAACGAGAAGACCATGTGA
Organism: Oryza meridionalis; assembly: GCA_000338895.3. Lineage (NCBI taxonomy): Eukaryota > Viridiplantae > Streptophyta > Magnoliopsida > Poales > Poaceae > Oryza > Oryza meridionalis. The sequence goes on along the minus strand of CM002535.2, from coordinate 7,841,778 downwards.
GGCTGCTAGGGAAAATAGCACACGAATTGTGGTCAATCAAGCAACAGGTGAGTAAGTGTCAAAGAAATAGTACCGCGGTTGCGAGCGTCGACGAAGGCGCGCAGCACGCGAGCGAAGAGGAAGGCGAGCCGTCGCGGACGAACAGGGAGCAGTCGCGCGAAGCGCTTCCCAAAAACCTTATTGCCGCCTTCCCAAAAACCTTATTTCCAACAACAAAACAAATCCGAATTTTCCTGCAGCAAAACAAAACTGCAAAAGAAGGTTGCATCTGCGCAAGGTTGAGGAGTTTGCGGACCATTCGACGCGTACATCATGCGTGCGCGCCTGCCAGGCGAGGCGAGCGAGCGCGCGCGTGTTCCCCTTCTTCTCTCCACCACACATGCTTCAAGTGGCTAGGAGGGCATCCTCCCTTTTAAGGAGGTCCCCCTCTCCTAGAATAAGCAAGGTGGTACTAAATTCCACATGCATGCCATCCCATGAGGTGGACTTTTGTGATTTTCTAAAGAATTAATCTTTGAATGGGCCTTAGCCCATCTATTAATTCCAACAGTTTTTTCAGTTCTACCAAATTTATTATGTAACCATCAGTTGCAATGCAATGTTACGTGGATTGGAAGTATTTACCCTGAAACGCTGCACACATATCTTGATTCTTAATCATGCTCTAATTGAAGGTTGGTTGTGTTCAACAAGTCTATGAAACTCAATTTTTTACGTGAAGAATTTATATGGAGTGCTGCATTAAAAAAGGGCCACATTTAGTATTCTACTTTTCGAGGGCTTTCTTTGCAGGACGATGCTCTCTTCCTATTCTCTTTGTTTCTTTTTATCCCTGAATCTGAGAGAGAGAGAGAGAGGACCCAGCACCCTTCTTTTGTGGCTTTTTCTGATTATTTCTCAGTCTTTATCCAGTGTGTTGTATGAAAATTTTTGCAGTTCTGAATTAATACTTGTGTGTTTTAATTAGGATATGTTCGCATACCGGCCACACAGTGTGGTGTGGTAAGCTTAAAGCTGACGGCCGAGAGGTTGTCCAAGAACGATCCACATATATGTATGTTTTTGTTCTCCAACAATAATCGCTCGCCATAGTTGATACAAATATGCATTGCTCAGATGAAATGACAAACCTAGCTACATCTGGTTTCAGGCTTCTTCCTCTGAACTGGACCGTTGGATTGCCAGCCTGCCAGGAATCTTAGTGGCGACAGTGATCAAAGCCAACTTGACCCTATCTGGAATGAGGATCTCAAGCTCTCTATTCCTCAGCAGTACGGTCCTCGCATGTTGGTAATCGACTCACATGATCTAAAATCATTGAAATTTTGTAATGTCTTTCTGATGAGTTCGTCCAAACCTCACTTTCTTTTCATCCAGCAAGTGTTCAAAGGGTGGCAATTTTCTCAGCTGGCAACAACAACAGTTGATGACTGCCAATGCTTTACCCACTTTATGTTGGTGACTCAATTCTTAAGTTATTTCAAAATAATTTTAACAGCGCAGCATGTTCTTTATTGATCCTGTACCAACCTCATGAAATCGACCGGTCTGGACATATGGATTATTTAGCCCACACAACAAATCAATGCGATTTGGAATTTTATTATTTGGTTAGTATTCACTATTCAGGTGTATGCATTAAGTCTCAAGTTATATGTAGGTTTAATGATATCCATTGCTTCTTGATACATGTTAACAGTGAGATTTGGTAAGCTCAAAGTTACCATCGGCTTAGAGTCAATATCGGCTTCAAAGTTCTAGAATCAGCCGATGGGAGTCAAGTCGTCACGATGTCGTGTTCTTGGTGGAGTCGGATCAATCAAAGGAGGCTTATCTAGAAGAGTCCGAGTTCAAGAAGGATGCGACGTGACAGTTTATCTATTAATTAGACATAGTTTGTTAGTTTCCTTTTATCTTTAGGAACGTGTGTTTAGTGTCCGATAAGGACTTTATCTTTTCCTTTTTAGTTTCTTTCTTGTCCGACAAGGACTAGTATATCCCTATGGGTATAAATATGTACACCCGGGGTCATTGTAATCTATCAATCTATCAATCAACAATACTCTCGGCACATCACCACTCTCTTTACCGAGGTTTTTACTTATCTTCCGGCGGAATTTGGGCACCTGACGCGGGGCTGCATCGGCTTTTGATCTCCAGCGAAAGGGTAAGTCCTACATTCTATCAGGCCCTGGTGAATCTGTCGGCTACGTTGGTGTTGTTCAAGGCTGCATCGATTCTATCTCTTGGATCGCTCTGGTTTGGTTGATATATTTGCCTACCTGATATCTCAATTCTATCTCTAATTGCATTGTGTTTAGAGACGCATCGGTTTAGTTGGGATTGTCTCGGTTAGGTCTGATTTCCTGTCTTAGCCGATATATCTCTACAATCATAATACTGTTCTAAATAGATTTGTTATATCCATCACATTAGACAGATCTATCGGCTCATCGAGTATTAGATTATCATATACAATCTCGTGCTGCATCGGTTAGGTTCGACCTACTAGATTGTTGTTGATAATATAAGTTTTGTTAAGCCGATAGGTTCATGCTAATGTTTTATCGGGGTGCTAGCCGATAAGTTATTTGGACGTTGCATCGGCTTGTAAGAATTGCATATACATATAAATTGGATTTAGCCGATCGCAACAAAGGTTTCACTGTTTAATCTAATCTTGTGGATTTTATGACATCGGACCTCCAGCCGATGTATGCTTTAACCTTCGGATCAATGCTTATTTATCATATCATTGCTAGCCGATTGGTTTCTATTAGATTATATTTTTATTTTATTACACCATCATCAGCCGATTGCCTTTATATCATTATTTACATCAAGCATCAGAATCTACATTGGACATATAGCCGATAGCTCAAAACCCTATCGCCATCGGCTGGTATCGGCATCGGCTGAGATTGCTCCATTGGCTGTTTAGCCGATCGGCTGTTTTATCTACTGTTTACATATCTTGTCAGTTGCAGCATCAAACTGACTGGTACGCTCGCATCTCACCAATCTTTGGACCTGCACTGGAGCTAAGCAGATCTCCCAGGCCGGCGTGTTCGATTTTTTTCGTCAACAATACAGTACTTGTCATATTCCAAAAACATAAAAAGATTGGTGTTAAAGTTAGAATGTTGCTGCAGCTAGATGATATTGCCTTCAGTTTTCTGAAATTACTGCTATCCCCATGAACTGGTTTATTTAGACCACTACAAAAATCAATGCAATTTGGTTAATATTTAGTAAATACATTAAGTGTCATGTTATATATAGGTCTAATGATATCCATTGTTTTGTGATACTGTACAGGCGTACTCCAAAATGGTTTTTGTGTACTATTGTCTTTATTATACTGAAGTTAAAATGCTCTTGAATAGTGCATACGCGGATTGGGGATTTCTTTTCGTGCAGTGACAATATTTCTATTGTACTTTTGTGCGCTCATAGGGGAGTGTGGAGTTGTTATCGTGACATTCTTCAAATCCATATTAGTATTATATAAGGATTTTATCTATTCTTCATACGTCATGCCTATAAATTTGTCAGGAAATTGTATTGAAGAGCTTCCCTGTGCAGAGCTCATTGGTGCTGGAGTTTGAGGGATGGTTCTTTTGTTCTTTGAGATGTATGTTGCCTTCGCTGCTGCAAGCTAAATTTTCTCTTCCAACCACAGTGATAAACAAATAGCAATTTAATTATTATGTTTTTTGTCACTTGGTTTTGATGCCAACTATGAACATATGTCTCTCTTCCTCCAACTCTTCATGGAATCAAACTCCTCACCTGCTAGCCAAGCTCAAAGCTGGTGCATTAGTTTTCTCCCCGGTAGAAAATACATAATTTTCTTATTGCATTTCATTGTTTGTTGACTACCGACTGACATCTCCATTGTTGCCGAGAACATCCGTGGTTTGCATGTGTACTCGCAATTCCTCCTTGAAAATGTCTTGATCAGAAGTCTGGTGTGCATACTTTTTTGTGGTATACTGGTCTTAGGAATTTGATTAGCGTTTTGATGCATGAAAGTAAAAGTGAGATGAAGGTTTATGCATGAATATATAATTTTGGTCATCTTAATTTGTTTTCAGGATTGTTAATATGTATGTATTCTTTCATTTTCTCCTGAGAAAAACTCACATAGTCTCGGTCGCATGTATCAAGTAGATATATAGTTTTTTTCTAAAAGAAGTTTTGTGTACCTTTTGTTCTGTGCAGTTTTCTTATATTCTAGCTACTTCTTGCATTTACAACTTATCAGCCTGGCTTCCTTTTAGCACTTGAACTGTAATTCTATGTCGAAACATGAATTCGACAATAATAAAAGCGGATAGCGCACGATACCTAAAAGTGGATGGATGCGGAGACAAGGATTTAGACAGGTTCAGGCCCTCTCAATGACAGGTAATACCCTACTCCTGTTTGGGGATTTGAATCCGCCGGGTGTAGTATAGATCTGACAATCATATGTGCTCATGCCCCCTAGAGGGCCTCCTGCCCAACTTATATAGGATAGGGGGCAGGATTACAAGATAGAAACCTTAACCAATACGGTATCGGTTTCCTAAATCTACTTTACAATCTTATCAAACCAAGACTTTAGGCCGTTCCATAGTATATAAGGAAACGTAATACCCAAGTCATGATCCGTTACATATTTCATAGATATAAGTTATCCCCTATAACCACTCGGATAACCATGTCGTGTGGGTATGTGGTACCTATAATCTCCACAGTAGCCCCTGAGACCTTCACAGTCGAAAAGATAATCTTCTCTCGAACTAGATTACTCCAAAGCCGAGTGCTTCGATCATCTTCGCCATGATCTCCCGAGTACTTTTTTCAAATCAGAAGACTGTGGAGGGCTGAAAAATAAAGTCAGGTGCATCGACTAGATGCACCTAATAGGTGTAGGCCCCGACTATGTGGTCAGTTGAACAAACCAAGCATATAGTCAAGGAATAAATAATCCAACGAACTGAGCGGTTTTTGATAATTATAGTCAACTAAGTGACATGATAGCATATGCGGTGTGAATCTCTGAATAACATGATCCAAGTGATATACCGATTGCTTTGTAGAATATAATGCGTGCAACCTAAAGTTGACTACATCATCGAAAATTCACATAGCAAAACAGCTATAAAGAAGCTTGTATATTGTGAATAAAGAAATTTCTAAAGTATTGGGCACACACCATGCGCACACTGCTTTAACAGATGTGCTTAAGTCCCTAAAAGACACATGGTTTCACCACACCTGGAAATATATGGCATATGTGGTGTAACATCCGAGTAAATAAACTCATAAAGGATTTACCAACCGCCTGGAAAATGACCACAATATATAATCAACCTAAGCCATAATATTGGTCAATAAAAATGCACACTTACGTGGCAAAAAGCAATGATATTGTATCCAATCAATTGCTTGATAAACCCAAACAACGCCTTGACTATATAAAAATGTCAGCGGGTAGCTATATAAAGCTTTACTGTTTGACACATTTTAAGATGTATTGTACCAACTCCTAAAAAGTTAAGTAACTGCGGTATAAAAGGATTTTAAGGTATTGGGCACTTGATCACGCGCACTTTGGCCTAAGCTAAAAGTGCCTAAGTCTCTAAAAAAACGTGACAGGCCACACCTGAAAATATGGGCTGCAGACATATTAGGCCTAGGCCAAAAAATATGCCTTCAACACCCTTTAAAGGATGACGCATGTAACATGCTCCCGAGTAATAAATCTTCCAGGTGATATAGACCAAGTGTAACTCATATGAATAGGTTCTGATCTGAGTGATAATCCCATATGAGATACTCCAAAATAGATATAAAAACTGAATCCCGACTGGCGCAAGTATTCAGTTGATAGCCCTTACGGGGAATAATAAATAGTCCAGTCTTTGAGCATAGAAAATAGACCCATGATCATGAATTCATGTTGCATGTATCCAGAACAAGTCCAAATTGAAGGTATGATACCTGTGTTTGAGCTAGTAAGCCCCTGATCATATAGCTTGTCCTTCTGTCGTAGCTACAATGGTCCATTGATAGTAGCAATCAAAAGTGATGAAGTTGCACAACCGCGGAGGCGAAGAAACCAGTCGGCAGCAGTCAAGTCAGCCAGCAATGAAGATGAAGGTGCCCAGCGATAAAGTTGTGTAGCCATGGCAGCGAAATAATCAGTCGGTGACAGACGAGGCAGCTGGTGAAGAAGATGAAGATGCCCATTAGTGGCGACATAATAAGCCATCTGTGAAAGCGAGGATACTGGTCGGTGGTGACGAAAACAAGCCGACAGTGAAGATGTAGACACGCATCAAAGGTGATAACGAAATCCACCAATCATGAAGATGAAGAAAATAATCGGCGACAACAAACGCAACCGCCAGTAATGATGATAAGCAACAATCATAGATGATCGTCTATGATGACGAAGTTGCCCATCAAACAGCAGTAGAATAGGCTATGTTGAAGAGGCTTGACAGGATATTGATGAAGATGATGATGTCAGTGATCCAGTGAATAGCAGTGTAGCAACCGATGATAATGACAAAGACGCTCAGCAGCGTTTGCATAGCAGCTCAACCGTGAGGGCGAAATAACAAGTCGGCAATGACAGAAGCAACCGGAGGTGAAGACGTAGTCATCCATTAGCAACGGCAGAGATGTCAGAGCCGATGAAGTATAGGTGCTGGTGATGAAGTCAGTGACAATAATCCATCAAACTGTTGAGAAGATATCAAAGCTCAAGTAATTTTCTTGATGTGTGCATAACAAAGATTGATGCAACACCCCTTGATTTATAAAGATGGCAGTGGAACTGAATGTTGTAGTTGTTGCAGATGCTTCATTTCGAGGAAAATAGATGTTGTTGTCCAACTCGTCGAAACTGAGCTGATTGATTGATAACTCTGCTCTGAAGCGTAGACGAAGCTGATGACTCCTGAAGTAGAATCGTTGGCTGATTAATTAATTGCTTCATCTTGACATAAAGCTTGTCGAATTGTGGAATTTTGAGCCTTATATTTGTGTAGCCCCCGACTCTTTGGTTAGTTGAGAAACAACTGAACATAGAGTCGAGAACTGTAGCTTCTTGTCATCGAGTAGCCATCACTTGAGTGAAGATATGCATTGAGGATGTCCGAGTAGAAATATTGAAGATTGGAAAACCACTTGTAGTAGTAAAATAACACAGCATCATATTTGGTGACACATGCGGAGATGTCGAGGCTCATGTAGACGTCGTGGTTGGTGAAGTAGCAAAACTTGCGAAGTAGCGGCAATAGAGTTTGCCAGTGCCGAAGATAATAAAGATGAAGTCGCTCCAACATGGTGACAAAGTTGCATAGCTGTGATGAAGTGAACACGAGTCGGCAGCAACAGAAGCAAACCGGTGGTGAAGACGCGTAGTAGTGAAGATTAAAAGACCACTCGGCAGTGACATAACCAGTCGGTGACGGAAGAAGTAGAATGATGACGAAAATGAAGACGTCCTTGAACAGCGGCAAAATAGGCCAGCCATAAAAGTGAAGACACCACGGGCGGCGGCGAAGGCAAACCGGCGATCATGATGATGTCAGTCAATGATGACGAAGACGCGCAGCCGTAGAGGCGAACAAGCCAGCCGGCGTTAGACAAGGCAGCCAACAATGAAGACGATGATATCCATCAGTAGCGGTAGCGATATAAACCAGCCGTAGAGGCGAGGGCACTAGTCAGCAGTAGACAAGACGACCGGCGGTGAAGACGATCAACACTGGCAGAATCATGCAGCCATGGAAGTGCAGAAACCAGTCGGCAGTAGACGTAGACAGCTTGCGTTGAAGGTGATGATGCCTATTTGCGGTGGCTGCGACGTGACCAGCCGTGAAGACGATAGCACCAGTTGGCGTCATACGAGGTGGCCGGTCGGAGAAGATGTGGACGTCCTACAACGGCGGCATAATAAACCAGCCGTGCAGGCGGAGACACCAGTCGGCGGCGGCGGAAGTGAGTCGGCGGTGAAGTCGTAGACGCCCAACAATGGTGGCATAATAGGCTAGCCGTGCAGGCGGAAACACTAGTCGGTGGCGACAGAGGCAAGCTGGCGGTGAAAGCGTAGACGCCCAACAACAGTGGTGTGACCAACCAACCATATAGGCGAGGGCACCAATCGGCGGTGGCGAAGGCAGCCGGTCGGTGAAGACGTAGACGCCCATCAATGGTGGCATAATAAGCCAGCCGTGCAGGCGAAGACACCAGTCGGCGGCGACGGAGGCAAGCCGGCGGTGAAAGCGTAGATGCCCAACAACGGTAGTGTGACCAACCAACCGTATAGGCGAAAACACCAGTCGGCGGCGGCAAAGGCAAGCCGGTCGGTGAAGACGTAGATGTCCAACAACGGTGGTGTGACCGACCAACCGTGTAGGTGGAGACACCAGTCCGCGGCGACGGAGGCGAGCCGGTCGGTGAAGACGTAGATGCCCAACAACGGCGGCATAATAGGCCAGCCGTATAGGCGGAAACACCAGTCGATGACGGCGAAGGCCAGCCGGTCGGTGAAGACGTGGACGCCCATGAACGGTGGTACGACCAACCAACCATATAGGCGAGGACACCAGTCGGCGGTGATGGAGGCAGGCCGGCGGTGAAGACGTAGATGCCCACCAACGGCGGCATAATAGGCCAGCCGTGCAGGCGGAAACACCAGTCGGTGGCGGCGAAGGCCAGCCGGTCGGTGAAGACGTGGATGCCCATGAACGGTGGTGTAACCAACCAACCGTATAGGCGAGGACACCAGTCGGCGGCGACGGAGGCAGGCCGGCGGTGAAGACGTTGTTGCCATTAGCAACGGCGGTGGTGAAGGCAAGCCGGTGGAGTAGGCTCATGGCCAACTAATCGCATAGCGAGATGCCTCGAGTCCATGACCAACGCCAATCGCCTCAGTGGTGCCGTGTAATTATATGCAAACAACAACGAAAATAGCAAGAGATTAATCTGAAATTAGAAATCAATCTAATAATATAGAATGATAAGTTGGAAGAGATAAAACTCGATGAGTTGACGGCGCCGGTCGCGGCCATGACGATATTTGTCATGTGATCACCATCCGGTAAATTGTAGGCAGCTGCTCCCATGTGTGGCCGGTGATGAAGACAACGCCACCCAGCAATAGTAGCAGGATTGCTTTACCGGCTTGTTGGATCAGAACGATATCTCAGGGCCATAGCCCATAGCCATCGATCCATGGAAGTACATGTAAATACGAGTCAAATCAGATTAGTAAC